>JAYDYQ010002685.1:23396216-24733817 GCA_034814905.1 Penstemon davidsonii
TAGTCAAGGAGTTCAGCGCGTGAATAGGTTTGGTTTGTGTTTTGCTATTCAAATTTTAAGGCAAGTGTTGCCTAGTGGTATTTTCCTTGACACAAACATCATTAGTTACTATGTTTCATAGATTTACCATGGGAACATTAATTGCTTGCCCCTATCTAGGGCTTTGGTGCTTGGGGATAGGATTCGTTCATATTTCGCTATTGAATAACTTAATAATTCCTTAATTGCCAGCTTTTGTGTTACCGACCAGCTTTGACGATTACCAAATATACATTATAGTTTGACAGCCTTATCATATATTTACCAGCTCGATTTAGAATTCCACCATAGATTTTTAATGTGCTTTACTCTTTCGGCTGCGTCTTATTTTCCTCCTGGACATTAATGTTATGTGAGTTTTGTTTTCGTGGCCTGTGGATTGTCAGATTCAGAGTTTCAAACTCTGGAACACTAAAATGTTTAGTTTGAAGTACGTTTAGGCTTTCCTATGGCTGGTGATCGTCCACCATTTATCTTCTCCCTTATAAATTTGTTTCTCAAGATTTGTTTTATTTGTTTTCGTAAAGAGGGATGGTGTTCTTTCCTAGCATCATTTGGTTTCTAGTCAAAGTACATAGTCGTTGTGCTTATATTGGAATAAAGGTTTTGCAGATGTTTATTGCTGCTGAGTGAATCATTTGGTTTCTAGTCAAATTTGTTTATTCTTTCCATGAAATTAGTTAGATAATAATCAGATAGACTTTAATTATTAATGTTTTCATTTCTTTTGCAGGAAGAAGAATCATCCAATTCTCATGGCAATGAAATTTATGATGATGAAACTGGCCCTGTCGAAGAGGTTCATCAAGAACAGGAAGTATGTTTGTTTCTTTAAAAAATGTTTTCAAAGTAAACCATTTCAAATTATGTTTCTTTTCTTTTCCTTTCTTGTACCGGAAAATTTAGCAAGTACATGTCTTAATTTTTGTTTTAGGGTGGATCAGAGGTAGAAATTATATCGGTAAAACAGACACACAACGAGCCTGAAATACCAGATACAGAAGTTGATCAAAACTCAAGGGATGTGGACTCTAAAGAGCAACAGCATGGTAACCGGAGACCATATAGAGGTGGTCGTGGTGGTAGCCGCCGAGGTTATGCTAATGGTCGTGGAGGAAGAGGCGGCAATAGAGGCGGGTATCAGAATGGGCGCAGCCAAGTTTATGATCAGCCTAGTGGGTATTATCCGAGGAATCATAATTATAGAGGTCGAGGTGGCAGGGGTATGGGTGGTAACTACAACTACCAAGCTTCTACTGGACAACCTAGGCATGCTCAAGAAGCGTCGTAATATAAGTTAAGGTATGGGGTGGATGGGGGAGGAGGGTAGTTTGGAGGCATTATTTGCTTATAAATCCAGGACTGTGGTGGTGTTTATGGAGCCTTTTGCACCCCTTTTTGGTAGTTCAATGACTGGGTAAAAACACAATCATGAAGAAATGAAATGTTTTTGAACTACATTACATGTGCTATTGTGCTTTTAGTTTGATCTTTTGTTATGTCATAATTCTTTCATTTCTTTTTTATCTACAAATTGCCAACTATATTTGCTGGGATTTTTCCTTTTATGCACCAATTTCTGGTGAATTCCATGAATAATTTGAAACATCTGCCAAGTGATCTTTAATAATGATGGCCAGTTTAGGAAACTGAGAAGTTTGCTTTGATGATTGTGCTGCCATAAATGAAATATATTCACGAATCTTGTTTGAAATTTCAGTTCCTTATCCATATAGATTCGCCAGTTTATAGTAAACAATATGGATGACCATTTTCATCCATAAAATAAAATTTGTCAGTGCCATTGGGCCTGTTTGTTTGGTGTTTGGGAAAGTGGTAGAAGTTTGTGAAATAATCTTGATTTGCGTAATGTTGTTTGCTTGGGTTTTGAGAGACTGGTTTGAGAAATAAAGTAGGTGTAAGTTTTTTCTGAAAGAGTTAGGTTGTAGGTGTAAGATGTGTAAGACTATGTCAAATCATGTTTGTTATGTGAGATAAATTGTGTAAGAGATAGGTTACTTTATGTCAAATCATAGTAGAGAATGTATAGGTTTTGTTTAGAGATAATAAAATTGTTGTTTGTTTGACTTTTGAGAGAGTAGTTTGAGAAAATTGAGATATAAAAAAATTATTTCGGAAAACATGTTTAATTTAATATTTTCTAAACATGAAATTTCTTTGGAAAACGCCAAACAAACCGGCTCATTACCTTTGACATTGATTAGGATATGTAATGTAAAAACTGCATAAATTATACGAACGAAGTATTAAATTTAAATTTTGTCAACTGTCGTACGTCATGATCAAGGCCGTAAAGATTGAATTATGGATTTACTACTAATACTTTGAAGAATGTCAAATGAAAATAGGTGGCGTGGTGCCTAAATGTCAAGGCAACTATATAAACCAATTTCTTATAGGTGCAATTTACAATTTTTACCTTTTGCAAAGCCATGTTTTTTGCGATTCCCAAAATCGAATTTCAATCCTAAGTGGGGTACAAGTACAACCCAATAGAATGAAAAATTGTTAGATCACCCAGTGAAAACTTGTTTTTTGAAAATATTTACGAATCATGTACACACAGGAGACGAAAAGTTCTAGTCTGTTTGTGGATTAATGGAATCGGGTTTGAGCTAAATTCTTATTGGAGCACTTAGGATATCTCCAACCAAATCCCATGTCCAATTGCTCAATTGCCCAATTGTCCTTGCCCTTTTGTCTTGCCCTCGTGCATTTTCGATCCACCTAAAAACTCATCTTCAACCGAAGGGCAATCAACATTCATTTAATTCAATTTCACAACTATCTTCACTCTCTCCACTCTCACTTATTTTAATAATAATAATAATAATAATAATAATTTTTTAATAGTTACACAATCATAAAAATTACGGGTCTTTGCGAAATTATATTATACTCCGTGAGTAGATTAAAACAGTATATTGTATGTCCAAATCGGAGTATGGGTGAATGAGAAATTGAAACTTAAAGACCACCATTTGAAATGAAAGAAAAGAAATATGAAAAACTTTCATTCCACATGGGAAGATGAGTAATGAATTTTGAAGTTTATATATGATTTGTCAACCAAGATGTGTAACAACTTAGACCCAACCCATTTACCGAGCACCGTCGGCAATCCCCCCTAATGCCCGATTGCTCGGTTGGAGAAGGCCTTAGGACTTGCCATTATTTGTTTGATAATCCATACTTTGTTGGAGTCTTTATGGGTCAAGGTTGTTTCAGGTCTCGCCCCATCTAACCAGGATCCAAACTCATTTTGTATGTAGTCTCATCTCAACCAACCGCAAATTCTAATCAACCCTTCTCCTCAAATTCAATAAAATCCTGATAAGAATTATTCATTTAGTACTTCTAATGTATTTTTGTTATATAAAAGTCATTATTTTGACATAACACTTGTTCTTTTCTCCCAAACTCCAATATTCAAACTCAATCAAAATTATAATTCAAATTTTCAAAACTCACGAAACAAACTTTCGCTGAAAACCTATTTTACAAAACCAAAATCGATCGAGACCCAGCTATATAGCCTTCGAAAATGGCATGAACCTAATTCAAACCAAAGTGTATGTACCATATAGGAGCGCTTAATAGATAACATTTCTCATGTGATGATAAGAATGTGAAAAATGAATTTTTTGAAGGTTGGTGGTGAAAATTGGGACCCTTCCTTTGGGTTTTTTTGCATGATATGTCTAATGGGCAATTTACCTCCTTGTGAAATAAAAATAGGCAATTTAACTCCCTGTGAAATGAACTAATGAATAATTTACCTCCTTGTGATATAAAAATAGGCAATTTATCTCCATGTGAAATGAAATAATGAGCAATTTAACTCCTTGTGATATGAATTAATGAGCAATTTAGAGGGAGGCAATGTGCTTTTGCCCTTTTATTTATCACAGAGAGTTAAATTGCCTATTTAGAATAACACAGGGAGCAACTCCCCTCCCTTTACTGCCGCAATCTTTCTAACTAGTACTACAAATTAAAAACGCGCTAAAGTAAATCACATGCTAAAGATTCATGAAAAATCTGATAAGTTAATAGCTAGCGAAAGTAAACAGTAATTTTTATCTAAAGTGATATGTGAACTTTTAAATGTACTGCAGAAAACATTCTGTTTTTTCGTACTAATTAACAATGCATTGAAAATGGATTCCAAATAGACATTTCCCAACATTGGTTCACTACAATTTGTTCCAGAAAATGTTTTGTAAAGATACCGTTCTTGAATTGGAATATTTTTTTTTTTTTTTTTGATAATTCTCTTGAATTGGAATATTAATTAGCCTGTCAACACAATAATATATTCTTATTCTCTCCAGTTTTAAGGATTAATGCGGCATGGCCGGTTTGTTTCTTACATGTGTAGTAGCACACGTAAAGAATGAGAAAAGAACAAAATGCAGAATTTTACAATACAATTTCAAAATGGTTTTTTATAACTGAGGCATCAAGTTATAATTTTCAGTTTATCATTTTTTAATTTTATTGGAAGATTATTCCCATTTTTCTATTATCTTGATATTTTTATTTCATAGAAATTTGTCACATTCATTGCCCATTCCTTTTTTTTTTTCATTTAATTTACATTCAAAAGCAGAGTATTTGATATTGCTCTTTGGTGTAGACACTCTGGAGATATTTTTGACGGTACTCATTCGTTGTAAATAATGAATAAACTTTTGAGTATTCAAAAACAAGAATATTAGAAAAATGTATGAAAGAAACAGTTTCAATGGTTTTTATCAATCCTAGTACTATTTTTTTTTTTTTTAATTAGTACGGGCAAAAATTAGCACAAAATCTTTCCACATAATATAATACTGGCGGTCTACAAATTAAAGGGTCCCAACAAGAACATATTCTTCATGGTATTATTACGCAAAAAATAAAAAAAAATAAAAAGATAAATTGCAGCTTGGACGACTATTTAGCTACCGAGCTTTAACCTCAAGCCACAATTCATATTCATAGTTTCTGATTTCAAGTTGCCAAATTGTTAGAGAAATAATATGGGAGCCAATGTTTCAACTGTTTATGAGAATAATAATGCAGAGCCAACAAAAACCAACATATTACCCACGCAAAAAGGTCGTGTTATTGCATTTCACTCCTCATCTAAGTGGAAAATTCATTTTGAGGCCTCAAAACAAACTTCAAAGCTGGTAACTTTATAAAACTTCACATTTTTCACTTATTAACGTAAGATCGTTTCAATAATTTTTTTGTTTATTTTGTTGAAGATGGTGATCGACTTCACGGCTTCTTGGTGTGGACCTTGTCAGTTCATTCAACCTGCATTCAATGAATTTGCTGAGAAATATACAGAGGTCGAGTTCATTAAGATCGATGTGGATGAGTTGATGGTAAATGCTCAATTAATTAAAATCTCATTTATTGGTTTAGAGTCCCATGCTTGTATTTATTTAATGATTTTTTTTTTTTTTTTTTTTTTTTGTAAAAACAGGATGTGGCACAAGAATTTGGAGTTCAAGCAATGCCAACTTTTGTGCTAATAAAGAAAGGGAAAGAAGTTGATAAGGTTGTGGGGGCCAAAAAGGAAGAACTTATGAAGAAGATTGAGAAACACAGATACTGATACATTTCATTGAACACCAAGTGGGCTTTTGGAATTATGGATGAGTTGATGTCAAGAAAGTAGCAGATACTTATCATATTTTATGTATTTTGTCTTTATGTAATTCAAATGTTTCAAATAATTTTGATGAGAATAAAACATGACTTGTAATTTTCCACTATATGTATGTTGAATATTTATACATACTACTGAAATTTACAAGGCAAAGGTCACTTATCTTCATGTCAAGTCTCATTATCATGACAATTGCATAGGCCTTCCAAAATTTGGAATTTTGATATTGTTAATTCATGTATAAGTATGACACTGACACTAGAAGTGCCTGATTTCTACTAGAACTACAGATTCAATCTGCTCAAAGTAAAACAAATCCAAGAAAAGCAGAGAAATTAACAGGAGCAAAAGTCTAATCGACAAAAACATTTCACAAAAATCTCAACACAACCTAGGAATGAGATTTATACCCTCAAATCTCAGAACAAAATTATATAAGATCCAACTCCTTAATTAATAACCACCATAATCATTAGATTATTATACAGATTTCACATCAGTTGCAAATTAATATTTGTTTAGAAGCTGAAAACAACAGCTAAGTTGGGATCTTAACATTTCTAAATATTTAAAAAAAAAAAAATCAATATACTCTCCTACTATACACAATAGCCTTTCTAGTCTGAATAGGTTAAAGTATATATACACTTAGTTTCCACTTCCATAACTAGTGTTAACAGCAAATCATAACCTTTGTTCCAAATCCAGAGCATCACTCGGTTGTTCTTCCCAAGACCCTCCGAAGATCTGATTTTTGATCTGTACTAAGCCTTGATGGAAATTTAACATCGAACTTGATCCTCAAATTTCCATTTTTACCCGGTTCTTTTGATATGGGCATTCCTTCGTTTTGGATCACCATTTCATGACCCGGTTTCACAATATCTGATACTGAAACGGTTAAATCTCGTCCGTCCAAGGTTGTAATGTTGAGAGTCTTGCCCGTGAGAGCATCTAGTAGAGATATTTTTTGATTGCTTATTAGGTCATTTCCATCTCTTTTAAAAAAGGGATGGGGCTTTTCGTCAACGACAAAGATGAGGTCTCCAGGGGCAGCATTTGATTCGTGGTTCCCTTTTTCAGGGAAGGTAATCTTTGTACCTTTCTTCCATCCGGGTTTAATGCTTATAGCTAAGACCTCTTCAACAGTGCTAGGCTTGCTGCAATAATGACTTGTACCATGAGTATAGACAGAAAACATAATGGAGAGAAAAAGAAGATATGCAGAGAATATCATATTGCAATTCAAATTATGCGTAAAAATCTTGATATTATCCTTTCCACATATCTTAATGCTTTATTTATGTGGATAATAATAAATAAATTTCCATCGTACAATAAATTCTCTCAGGCCTGATTCGGATGGGGGATTTGGATTTGGCAATGGATCTGGAAAAAGGATTTCAAATAATTGCATGTCCATTTTGGTAAAATATTATAACAAAATAACTACTTAGGGATTTAAAATCCATACAAAACTCAATCCAATGAGACCTTAGTTGAGAACTCATAAAATTATGACACAAATATTTATGCTTAAAAGATTATGCCAACTTTGATTTGAAATTTACAGAAATATCTAAAGCAATATATCAAGAGATTTCAGGGGGGTCTGGATTTCTATCCGAAGACCCATGGAATTAAATTCGAATCCGACAAGAACAAGATCCGAATCTTAATCCGATTGAAACTAAATGGGTTCAGAACAATCCTATCCGAATTTGACCGTTGACCTCTCTACATCCACCTTTTCCCCCATCAAGGAAAATGAAAAGTAAATAAAACAAGAAATTGATATAGTTTATATCAGCAAGCAATAAAACCACATTGTAGTTGAGAAAAAGCATATGCATTTCAATCATAATGAATACTGCCATTTATACATAATAAAGTAGCACAAACCTTCCACCTAAAAATAGTTGAGCTGAAGTAATGTAAAATGAACATCTTCTGCTTTAGTTTAATAGAAAAGAAACAATAAATTGAAATAAATTGTAGCTCTGTTTTACGCCTACTTCATTTTACATGTATCCAAGCCACCATATTTATTTTCACAGACGTGCCTCACGGGTTAACAAGTGCTCCACCATGTAGCTCCCAATAGATGATACAGAGGAAACTGAAACTATCTCAACTTTAAAATTTATAAGTAAATATTTCTAACATACATGATACCTCCGTTTCATGAAACCAGGACAATTGTTTTAACTTCTAATCTGATCTAAAGGTATTCAAGTTCCTTAACGTGGAACATGTTATACATGTTTCAAACATTCAGATCATGAATTAAAAGGCAAAAAATAGATGCACCATCTTCAATACATAGATGAGACGCTAAAATAAATGTCGACGTAGACAGCTCCAAATAAACATACTTCTGAAATTTCTTGAGACCATTAAAAGGTATTTATAATAAACTTAAATAACAAAAGTCAGCAAGCAGCATTTGTTCGATATTGAACCATATACTCAAGCAGAGACAAAGACCAATCAAAATGACAAATTTTTGTTATGAAATTATAGTTTGTTACACCTAGACAAACATGCATATTACTCAATTTTAATCTGATTAATAAAACAATATGTAATCCATCTTTCTCAGTTTTGTACACACAAATACTCCGCAAATCAGAAGCCACAATCACGAAAACATAATCATCATAAACCAATCAGAGGGCATAACAACATAAATCCTCCAATATATTATCAAAATCTAAACAACAAGATCATCTCAATTTCCAATCCCACACACATTTAGATAAAAAATAAAGTCAAAGCAGAGTCAAACAACAAATCAGATAACCAAAAATACATACCCAGATTCATCAAGTACAGTTCTCGATATCTTCATCTTCCTCCTCGACCCCTTATACAACTCCTCCAAGCTACACGGCAACTTAGTCTCCATCGGCGCCGCCTTCTTCAAAAAACTCCCTCCACCAGTACTACTCTTCCCCTTTCCACCATCTAATCCACCAAAAAACTCCTCAAAAATATCCTCCGCATCCCTCGGACTGAACCTATAGCCCCTTCCCCCTCCAAAATCTCTATCTTTTGAACTCGGCGGTGGCGGAGACAAATTAGCCTTGAGCCCTTCTTCGCCGTACGTATCGTAGATCTGCCTTTTCTGTGGATCACTCAGCACATCGTACGCCTCACTAATCTGCTTGAATTTCGCCTCCGCTTGCTCGGTGTTCACTGCGTTTTTATCTGGATGCCATTTCATCGCCAATCTCTTGTATGATTTCTTCACATCCTCTTCGGTGGCGTTTTTAGAGATTTTCAGTATATTGTAGTAATCAACCCCCATTTTTCCAACGCAAAAAGCCTTGGCTTTGCTATGTGTATATTTTTAAGGTTTGGAATTCCGACGAGTAGTTGGGGAATCCGGATGCGCAGGCTAGCGGAGTGGCTGATGATGCGCTAAGGTACGCTGAAGGAGGTATTTAAAGAAGAGGAGGTTGTTAAATTGACAGGGGGGTTTTGGACTTTGGAGAATGGGAAGAAAGTGATGGTGGAGGCGTGAAATCCTAGGGCGTGTTTGGGTTGGGAATGTTCTTAGAATAACTCAAAACTCCACAATATATCGTAGTAATAATTTCCGTTTCGAGTCTTTCGACATTTAAATTAATAAATATTCATTGAATTCCTAGGATGAGTTTTGAAATATTAAGTATGAAAGAAAATTTAACAAACATTAGAAAATATTGCAAATTTAATGTGAAGATACATCTAGAAAAATACTTCAAAACTAAACCATAAACTTTGAATATTACGATAATATTTTTAATGATATACCAAATAATTTAATGTGTTTACGTATCCAAGTATGAAATAAATGCGATTGTTGTTATAATGCTTACTCAAATAATTTTGCATGAATCATTTTTTACCCCCACTATTCCTAACCTCTAGTACCCTAGATCATAGATGCCATTCTTATGTGAAACTTTGTACGCTGAAGAAGAAATAGTAGATCTTTATTACTGGAAAAAAGTTTTACAAATTTATGGGAAAAAAAGTTGTACAAAATTGTGAAAAATGAGTTGAAAATGTGAAACTTTAATATTATTCTTTGGTTAAGTTAGTCACTCCCAATAGATCAATCATATGTTGTTGAAACTTTAATACTTAGTACATACTTACCAACAACATTTTATGTGAAATACTAGTTTTAAAATACCTAACACAAAATTTAGAATCAATGGGCAAGGATTGAAATTGCTACATATTTCTATCAAAAATAAGGAAACATTTCTATATTTGAGTCAATTGAACGAAAATGTAGAACATTACTTCAATAGATATATTTGATTTGGTTCTTCAATATTTTCTTAAACATGTTCACATGTAAGTTAAAAATGTTTTAGTATTTAACTAGTCTAAACATCTCTAGCTTGTAACCAAAAAATAAAATAGAAACATCTCCTAGCAAATAAATGTTGATGGCAGTGAGTAACAGATTCCTATCGAGAATGCTTGTGAAATAATTACTACTACTCTTCTCTATTTTTTTGAGAGGAAATAATTATTACTCTTTAAATGATTATTGTTTGTTTTGGAAAGGAGATATCTTAGCTAGAAGATATATGGTGGGTAGGATTAGTTAGGTGACAGGCATGTAACTGAATATAAATCCAGAAAAGAAACAAAGAAAGGCAAACAGATGAGAACGTGCAAACGCGTAAACAATGGGGCCGACACAGTATCTTCCTTCATTTCATTATTTTTCATTTCTTCTTCTCTGTGTGTGTTGGCGCTTACGTGACTGAGAATCTCTTTTGGCGTCCACTGGCGGCAATTTTGGCGACTGCACGTCCCATACGACGCCGTTTTTAACGCCTTCCCTCACAAACTACGCCGTCGTTTGTCGCGTTTGATCCGTGTCCGTTTGGATGTAGTGGGCCTTCGGATGATAATGTTGGGCCCATTCATGTTTGGATATTATTTTGGGATGGCCCAGTATTAATATTTTAATTTAAGATTCTTTTCGAGTTAAAGAAAAAAAGGGGGCCCGTGGTGAACTTGTTTGAACGGAAAGAACGTGGCTAATTTTTCAACCAATAGAGTGGTTTTATTAAAGAAAGATATTTTTAAGCCCAACTTGTTTTCTTTGTGAATCATGATAATAATTTATTTTTATTTATTAGTGTAGCATGCTTCTCATTATTTTGGGTTGGCATCATTATTCATTATCATCCTTGCTTTTGATTCAATGATTCAAATTATGTATTATCTAAATTTTATTCCCTGTCTCTTTATGAATATCCAAGTCTTCAAAACCCCAAAACTCAAAGTTGAAATCAAAATGAGATCCAACTACACTGATATATATATATATATATATATATATATATATATATATATATATATATCCTGGATGTATAATAAAGTGGACATGAAACAGAATATGACAGCAAATTCTTGGGCCTTTGTGAGGCATCTTCTTTGTGTTTACTTTTTAAAATAGATCTATTCTTTCTTAATTTTTTTTAGACTACTCTCCCAAAAGTCAGATAAAAAATAATTTTCTCTTCTCTTAAAAAAAACCTATACCAACTCAATTTTAGTTTGACATAAAGTAATCTATCTTTTACGCAACTTATCTCACATAACAAACATTATTTGACATAAAATCTTATATATCTTACATCGTACACCTACAAATCTACAACCTAAACTCTTAAAAAAAAACCACTCACCTTATTTTACAAACAAACATTACGCAAATCGAGATTATTTTACAAAATTCCACCACTCTCACAAACTAGTCTCACAAATGCCAAACAAACAGGTCCTAACTTCATGGGGTCTTTATTATATTCTTATGTTCCACATCACACCTGGGAATAATGAAATATAATTCATGCCCTATCCACCCGCTTAAGTTGCTCTCATCTTACTAATGACTATGCTAAACAGCTCAACAATCAACCAAATTACATAATTATAAACTACAATATCAGTTTAAGAACCACAGCCCACAAGCAACACAAAAAAAAAATGAATGAGAAAGTATAAGAAGCTAGCCCTTGTACATTGCAGTTTGTACAACCTTCAATCACTTGATTGCATATTTATATATATATATATGCTGTGTATCATTTATCTCCCAAATTTGCTTATACAAATGCAGTGTGCATGTATTATGTTCTCTTCTGTATCTCTGAAACTCGAGCAATGTTGTTGAGATCTCTGAACTCTGACGACAAGAGAACTCCTTTTACGCAGGCATTGCTATTTTATCTTCTTCTCGACTCACTGATACAATAAAATACGGACAATAAGAATATATGTTTTAACACAGAAAATGCAATTAAAGACCACATAAAGTCATCTTAGGCTTCATATGGATTGAGGGATTTGTATTTGCACAAGTATATATATTTGGAGAAATGATTTCAAAGATGGGGTGAATTTCGAATTTATCATTTTGGTTAAAAGAACAGTACAACTACAAAACGAAATGATCCAAACAAGTGTTGTGGATTTGTAATACTTAGGTCCAAATATTGAAGTCTTCATATATAGATGGTGAGTGATGTACAGAATAGACTCTAAAAAGTTCACGAAATGTTTCTGCAGCAAAGTTAATGTGTGACAAACAGCTAGTCAAGACAAAAGAAATAGGACGACAACTTATCTAACGGCAAATGTTTGCAAGCTGCAAGATCATTTGAAATTTATGCTAAAAGCCACTTCCCCACATATGTAATCCTATGTAAACTATTTCCAATTACTCAACCCTCGATAAGAAAACAAATATGGTGGATTAATTAGCAAAAATAAATTGAGAACGAAAGATCACCTTGTGTTGATGGTGGAACCACAACAACGTGCATAGTTGCATTATTTGGAGGAAGCTGGAGATGAAGAGGATAAAGCTTTCCATTCAATGGACTTCGTGTGCACACAGTGATGCCATCAATTCCTAACTCTGCCTCTAGCCTTTTAGTCAATTCTTGCACTCCGCTTCCTTTAAAAGTAATACATAGCTCCTCAAAACCCTCGTCTATCTCCCCATATTCATTGGCTATGTGAAAATGAATTAACCGCCCATCACTCCCCTTTGGTGGCGAACTAACAAAAGAATCATTCGACTGCAAAAATCCCCCCAAAAAATGTAGTCAGCATCAGTAAATACACCATAAATCTCTACTACAAACCACTCCATATAAACTTTTGAATCCATTTACTTTAGCAACTAAACCCAATGTTTGTCATTTTTTCCAAGATACCTCTTCTTCAGAGAATATACTAAAAATAGTCCCCCCAGCTTGCAGAACGCTATATTTTTTAATCAGGGTTACTTTTAAGCAAATTAAAAGCATAATTTTGCACAACTATCTTAATTAAATGACAACATATTGGAGAATCATTACAAGAGTTCCACAGGGTTAATCACTAAAACTTCAGTATAATGCTTTAGCATTTTTTTTTTATTTAGTTTCTTATACCATACTTTGAATATTCCATTACTTTTTACCCAACTTCTAACAACATCAACATGCTTTCCAAATTCGCTTTAACTTTCATCTAAATTCCAACACCATGCTTTGAATATTCAATGAACTCTCATCCAAATTCGAATACAAATATTCAATACTCCGAATATTCGATTAAGTTTCATCCAAAAGAAATTCCAAATTCAGTATATACCAAAAATCTATAATACTCATTTAAAAAAAATAATAATAATAAATTTAAACAAGAAAAATGAAGCTTAATATATAATCTAATTCAATTACCTCTTGTCTAGAAAAGCTAGCAGGCACGGATGAATGGCTAGTCGACGGCGAGCTAGACTCCGAAGCAAAAGAAGAATCCTCCTTCCCGGCCGCCACCTGCGGCTCCGCTTTCCCCACCGGCGACAGCGCCGGCAGTATCTCTACAACGTGAACTTCCCATAAAATCCACTCCTGCGTAGCCGTCCGATGCGGGATATCATGCGTGACGGAATTCCTCCACGGCGGCAAACCCCCGTTAGCCCTCAAAAATTGTCCGTACCTCGTCTTCAGCTTTACGGCGCCGTTTTCCTTTATCGGCTCCCACTCGACGGAGCTATCGAGACGCTTTGGAAGCGTCTGGGTTACTTTCCTCCCCGTCATGCCTAACAGAAACGGCTGGTTCGACGCCGTTAAGTACTTTCCGTAACAGCTTTTGAGACGGATGATCGTGTCGGAGTTGTCGACGAATTCGACCGTCCACTTGGCGGATTTTGAAGATCCCTTGCGGTCTTGGGTTACGGATTCTTCGTCTTCTTCGGCAGTGAGGTATTTGTCGTGTGAGTTTTTGAGGCGGACAGCTTTTGCGTGGTGGAACAAGTCCATAGCTGTTGTTCTTGAAGCAATAGAAATCAACTGGTTCTGTATTGTATAGAGATTTGTAAATTAGTTCAGGATCTATGAAATTGGTTTAGATATGGAGAAGTAATTGTAATTGTTTTGTTTTGTAAGTTGATTTCTTTCTGGATGGATTTAGATGAAAGATAAATGAGAAACAAAGGGAGAAAAAAGCAGAGGAAATTTCTTAGGACACACAGTCAGCGCCAGCCGTGTTTTGAAAGACATGGAAAAAGTGTGACACGGGTTATTGCTTCGATTGAGTCAACGCGGTCAAGATTTGAAGGCTCTGGCTTAGATATATTCTGTCTAATTATTTACTACTAGCTAGGTGTTTAATTAATTTCGGGTATTTTTCACGTGAATAAAGGATTTTTTTTTTTTTTGAGATAAGCGTGAATAAAGATTGAGGGTAAATAACTCTAATAATAGTACGAATATTGCAGTAAGTATTCTCTAAAATATGTAATACTGTTACGTAATTTTATACATTCTTTTCTAAAATAAAGTAATTATCATATTACTTCAAAAATTAGAGCAAAATAATTGGCCAACTATAGCAAGTGAGAAAAATAAAACAGGACATAAATAGTAATAATAAAAGAAGATCATGACCAATGCTAGTCCGATTGAATTAGTTTGGAATTACAAAAAAAATTGGACTCTTATTAAAAGAGGGCATGCTAAATTGCTAATCAATAATCATCTTATTATTGCCTGGAATAAGGTACACTCTTACACACCAAATTGGAGCAATGATTGGGACTTTAAGATGATTTAATAAGAAGTAAGAAAGTAAATAATATAATAAAATACTATTTGTCATGCAGAAGGTGACATTGCTAACCTAACATGAATAACTCAATTAATTATTGCAGCACAATACTCATATCTTATACGAAAATTAAAAAATAAGCTAAATGGCCGCCACTATATGCCATAAAGTCCATAACAAGTTAACAACAGCTTTCTAAGAGCACACATCACCCTAATTGTGAGTTGTAATTAAATGTACGTGTCATGTAAAGCAATCATGTTCTTTTCTTAATCTCTTTTAAGTAAAAAATATATATATATATATATATATTCATCGGATTAATATTAAATATTCTTATAGTAAATTTGACTAGTTTGATTCCTGCCAAATTAAATTAAGTCTACTCATTTTTAGAAATACATCCAAGTCCAGTCTAATTTAATGAATTTCCAGCTTACAGTGGATGAGAAACTTATTCATAAATTAGATCCTAAAATTGGCCAAATGGTTTGCAGAAATTCAAGAGTTGTAAAGATTTTGGAATTCATAAACCTATAATCACATCATATGTATGAATTTGATTTTCTAAGACGGTTGGATAGTCAGTCGTTAAATTCAAAGAATGATTTATATCCAACTTGATCCTCTTCCTCAAGGATCTCAAATGAGGAACCCTGGAAGAACCGCCGACTCCAACTACTGTCCATGTATGATCCATACTAGATCTGACCAACTGCCTATCCTACCTCCTCTACTATCTAGGACTAGGAGTATACTATATATTAGTTGAAGTATATTCTGAACTAAAATCAATGTTGGTAAGTTGAGTCACAACTCATGGGCCAACTCAGTCTTGTTGGACCACTTGACACTAAATTCTACTATTTTAAATTTAGCTGGGCTGGGCTGGGCTGGGTTAGTAAATATAGAATTTAAAATATAACTAGATTAACAAAATACTGCATTAAATAAATAAAATACGAATGATTAGTTAATTGACATAAATTTTCCATCTACCAGGTTTACCCAACTCAAATGTTGTTCTAGTCATTTTTTATCCTAAATGATTCACTTATTTATTCAAGTATATCAACCCATTTAGCCAGTTTTGTTAAGAGCACAATTTCCTAAAATGTCAGCATAATTGATAATATAGAATTTAGAAATTAATTACAAATATATATGAGTGGGAACCAATTAATTATTAATGGGCTGATGACATACTATATTACCATTGTCTTGTACGTATACACTACTTAATTAATAGTAATCATTTACGAGTATATTTCATTTTAATTTTTGTAGAGAGTATAGTTAAGAATATTACTGGTCACCAAAGGAAATAAACACCAAGTTAATGAAATCATTAACATAAAAATCGTACCATGTTATGATATGGATTATCTTAAACAAAATCTGGAATGGGATGAGGATTAATTCAAATAAGACAAATTAATAATGTAATTCCATATTTGAAAAAGTCTTTACTTTAGTAAGAAAAAATACCTTCTTCATCGACAACCTTGGGGATGGACTGGGGGAAGGCGAACCGGACCCGAACCCAAACCCGAACTCCAAACCCAACATCTCATCCGAAACGGAGGAAAAGCTCGAAACCAGAGACCAATAATCCGTCACAGCTTCATCTTCCGGCACCTCCACCGCCTCCACATCCCACACCACCCAATTATTCGTGGTGGCGGCGGCGTGTGGGCTGTCATGGGTCACTGAATTCCTCCACGGCGGAGTTCCGCCGTTAGCCCTCAAATATGTCCCCCCATAAGTTTTCAGCTTCACCTGAGATTTTATTAAATTAAGAAGTATGTTTTAATTCTCTTTTTAAAAAAAACGGGGAAACATTTAAAATAAATAAGTATTTTAATTTAATTCGATTGATGATTGAAAAATAGAAATTTATCATCATCATCATCATCATCATCATCATATATATATATATATATACCTGAAAGCCGTCCCTGATTGGCTGCCACTCGATGGTTAAATCCTTTGTTTGGTTTTCCGGTACGGTTTGGAGTACTTTGTGACCCGTCATGCCTAGTAAGAAGGGCACTTCAGAGGCGGTTAGATAGCGGTTATAACAACTTTTCAGGCGGACGACGTGGTGTTTGGTATCGACGACCTCCACCAGCCACCGTGCTTTCCTGGCGGCGCCGTTCCTGCTCTGCCGTGTGGAGATTTGATTGTCATCAGCGACTAAGTACTTGTTTAAGTGGCTTTTCAATCTCACTGCCTTTGCTTTGTTGAAAAATTCCATTGTCACCAAACTGGAAATCTAATTAATTAATTACGAGAAGGTTAGAACATAAAAGGATTCGATTCATGCAAAGTGTATTTATATTTTTGGATGAAATTAAACTTAAAAGAGGGATTTTGTCTCAAGGTATTTGGATTATTATTACAGGTTCAGATTAAACTAATGGTAATATGAAAGGGCGATATTTAATTTAATATTTTTCTATTTTTGTTTCTTGGTACGTAAGGTTTTATAAATGGTTGAAATTTTGGGAGGTTGACGTATTAAAGAGTGAAATTTCGTGGTGGTATCATTCGTTGGAAATACATGAAGAAATGACGCGAGGTGAGAGCGTGCTTGATTTGTCTTAAAAATGCTAGTGATTGATATATATAAATGTGGTAAGAATCATTTTGTTATAATAAGCATTCATTATAATTATATAAAAAACATAAGCCGTTCATTAAAATTGACTTGCCTAATCATCATATTTACTCTCTTGGCCCATTTTTTATATGATGATACCTAATTTTATATTATATAAAAAAAAACATATTTTTATCGAGAAAAAAAGTAAAAAAAAAAAAGAGAAAGAACATATTTTCAGGTTTACTGCGAAAGTAATCAAACATCACCTGCGGGCTGATAATTTCCCAATTTAAACTCAACAGGCCCACGAGTGAGGTTCATTTTCGTAATTGGACCGAAAAAGTCTCAAAATTGCATCAATTTTGTAAGTTATGGGGTAAAACTTGTCGGCCCGAATTAATAATTATTAGGTAAATCATCGACCATTAGTTAGGAGATCGATTTTGCCTTTTTCCTATATTTATTTTAAGAAATAGTAGTTGAGAATAAATTAATCTTTATTAAAAAAAATTGGACAAAAGAGGGAGACAGTTTTAATTATCTTTAACCGAGAAGTGTGCTATTATTATTTGAATGATTGCCAAATTTTTTTTGGTCAGATCCATTTTAATACATAGTTAAATGATTTAAAACATTAATAGCACATGAATCTCTTTTTTATACTTTTAATATTTTTGAACAAAGAAATATACATGCTCTCTTTTTTGACAAATATAAGAAAATATCGATAAAATTAGAAATTGTTACATTATGGATATGCATTTTCAAGATAAGATGCTAAAATTAGTTTATCTCTGATTTGGTCCTCATATAGTGTGATTGCCACTTTCATCCACAGCATTCCGCACATAAATAGTAACAAATGCATAATCTCCATTGTGGTACAAGCAAAAATGTAAAATATTGGGAGTAATCATATGTGCATGGAAAGAAGAATATATATCATTTAATTTGATTGTCTTATTTGTTTATTTGAGAGTGGAATTTTAATGAGCTGAAGCCAACTTTTTTTTTTTTTTTTTTTTTTAACCAAAAAAAAAAGAAGCCAACTTTTTTAGATGCTAACTTTAACTTATAACAGATCAATTACTCATGTATATATACATCGCACTTATATTTCTTTTTCAGCTGATTATAAATATAATTCAGAGGCGCTCGATCCGGAACGACTCAAAATACGTAAAAAAATTATTTGTTTGGAATGTAATTTTCCACAAGCTATAGGTTTTACTAACTAGCTTTGCACCTGATCGCACTACGAGAAATTAAAATATTTATTATTATGTATATGTTACGGCTAATTAGCCGTTTGTACAAAATACAAGTCGTTGCTGAAGCAATGGTGAAAATTAAACATCCACCACGACTCATAACCATGATGGATATTTCTACTATAGCTGAAACTCGTGGTAGATATTTCCACCAGGTCTAAAATCGTATCTACAACGCATGGAAAATCGTTGCAAAGCCGTGGTGGTTGAGTTTTGACAACCTTTAAGCTTTTCGTCATTGTATTTGTACGTAGTTGATACTCCATCAAAACTTATGGTCATGATCAATCAAGCAATTTCGATCTTTATTGTCGCCCCATGATCCGATAAATTGGTCATATGATGAGACTATATATTCCAATTGCAACCCTAACATATTTGTAATAAATTCAAACGCGAATCAAGAAAACATCCGGGTAATTCAACATCTGCTAACCAGGGAACATAGTCTTCTTAGTCTCAATATCAGTTCATCGGTATAATAATAATCCCCACTTAGGCATCAACTAAGCCCTATATGTTCAAATTTAAGACACACATTAGCTCATTTTGCTATCAATTTTGAGTTCAAATTAATTTATCTTAAGTACTGGACTCTTAGATCCCACCCAAAACTAATTTTAATTTGAAATCAAATTCATAAATAATCCACGTCATTTATTTATTTACTACATAAGCTATGGGGTTAAAAGGAAAATCAATTAATATAATTTCCCCTGTCAATTTAAGAATAATCTTCACTTGCAAGTTCATATTTCATTCTAATTTCATCACTGGGAAAAAAACAAGAAAAATTAAAAAAATGAAGAGATGCAAATTGCAGTGAATGAAGTTAGGTGAAGTGTAAGGGTTAGGCGAGTACGATTTAATTTATTACATGTGCGCGTGGGAGGATACATCCTCTAGAAGCACTGAAGCAGAAGTGAGAAGTCATAAACGCGCTAATGATCAAAACTTTTACCATATTGCTGAAAAACGTTATTTGCCACGCGTCTGTTCGATGTTTTGCCCATTTTGTTGGTCCACATTATTTTTCCTTTTGATTTTCTAAGGATAATCAAATCTTAAACATATTAGTTGGGTTCACATTTCATGAAAAGAAAAACTGAATAATTAGTAGTACTAATCAACAAGTATTGTAATATTGTCAATAACTCTAAATAATCACGTTGAATTACTTAATGTATTTTTTTTGTTTGTTTAGAGAACTACTTGATATATTTCAGAGTGCTAATAAAAGTTGAAAATTAGTTGGATTAAAAGACAGTGTACTTTATAATAGTATGTGGACATACTTCATGTTTTAAAGAATCTGAAAATACAACTAATAAAATTTTGTTTTTATTAAATCTGAAGATGTCTATTTTTTTTTTTAAAGTTGGAGTTTAAAAGAAATGCATGAGCTATATGTTTTATTATAAACATTGTACTTTTTGAAGTTTTGAATTCTAAAATAGTTAAGAAGATACTGATTATACTTGGGGAAAATAAGCTATGGAACTACTATGTGCTTTTAAAAAAAAAATCTCATACCAAAAACCATTTAAAGATGGAAATCCGTCCAATGCTCATAAGTCAAAATCAAAATTAACCAATATGACTTTAAGACCACTTAAAACTGGAACAGTACCAGTCCAAGTCCTAAAGCCTTTTTTTTTTTTTTTTTTTTTTTTTGAGAATTCAAGTCCTGAAGTCTTGAACAACATAAAAACGGTCCTTCTAGGCCCAATGCGTCACTAATACGGTATTAAAGGCTCATTTTTATCTCTATTTAATATCCTAAAATAAATAAAACTCAAACAATGTCTATTATATATACGATTAAAAAGTTAAACAATATGTAAAAATATTAACTATTTAGTTTGACTTTTAACGGATCTAATTGCAGCTTGTTCAGAATCTATCTTAACATTAAATAAACTAAAATATAACCTCAAATCCTAAAAAGAATTGAACTATGTTTGAATAATGTGATATTTACTCCAATTTACATCCTATTCGGACTTGGAATAAGAAGTCTTTGAAAATATATATAGTTATTATTAGCAAATGTATGAATAATCATTGCAAAGTTTATAGTATTTCTTCCATATGTCTCTACGTAATATTGGAATAAATTTCATTTTCGTGATATGTTTCATTTCAGTTTAATATTAGAACTTTTTAAGAATTTCTTTAAACTTTTCAATAATTTTCTAAAAATATTTAGAAAAATTAATTAAAGAATATATTGGAGTATAAATTAATTCATATTTTTATTTTGAATGACCACAAAATAGAATCATGTTCGTGTTTTGTAGAAACATACTAAAATTATAACATACATATTTATTAGGCAAAATTGCAGAAACGTCCCAGATTAATCAGTGATTTTGGGTGTTCATCCCAAAATATATCACCTCACCGAATTTTGTCCCGTAATTTAATATTTTTTTGGAACATCTTCCCACCGTTAATTATGAGAAATTGCGCATGTGTCCGTTAAATTGCCACATGGTTGCTTATGTGTCATGAGGTGGTAAATTTTAGCAAGAACAATTATACAATATTGCAGAATTCATCCCAAACTAATTTTAAAATTGAACCGTCATTTTCATTAAATTAGAAATCTAATATTGGGGCTAAATTCATGCAAAATGATAAATTACGGGACGAAATTCGGCGAGTTGATATAGTTTGGGATGAAAACTAAAATTAGTACTTAGTTTGGGACAAATTTCAAAAAAATATTAAATTACGGGACGAAATTCGATTAGGTGATATACACTACAAAAAAATTAAATTTTAGTGATAAAATTTTATGTGACAATGTTAAAGTTATCACTTCTTCTATATATTAAGTGACAACAACTCAAATATTGTCACTAAAATGGTTTTCATAAACATACTAGTGACAAGAATTGTAAAAAAGTTGTTACTATTGACATTTAGCGATACCCCAAAAGTGACAACCAGAAAGTTGTCACTAAACCATAGTGACAATATTTATTGTCACTAGGTTATCACTAAAAGGGTGTCGCTAATTGTCAATATTGACAACTTAAGGCACCATATATTTGTCATTAATAGCTATTAGTGACAACTTAAAAACATATATTGTCACTATTGCACTTGTCACCATTATTATTATGACAAAATTAATATTTTTATCACTAAATGCATACAAAGAGTGACAACTTCCACATTATCACTTAATTTTTTGTCACTTAAACTCGATTTTCTTGTAGTGATAGTTCGGGACTAAACCCAAAATTACTAATTAGTTTGGGACATTTTCTGCAATTTTACCTATTTATTATCCATTAAATTAAAGTTCTAGGATGCAAAAACATAAAAAGAAACGGTCCCATAACTTTTGCAGATTTAAAAAAACAAGACACGAAAAGACATTCATAATTCGGTGGTAAACTTTCTCTAATAGCTAGTGATATTGCCACAGCACAAATTGTTTTTGTCAGAGCAATTTTTTATTTTTTCCTAAATTGCCCTTTCTGGTCAAAAGCCATTTAAATAAAGTTTTTCAATTCCCATCGGCAACTTCTAGATATAACAACTCTTACATTAATTGCTAAATTATTTTTTCCTTTTCCATTGATCTTTAAACATGGAAAATGAATCAAATAATCAATATGGAGGAATGATCACGATCATCTGTTGCATTCTTGGATATCACCATTAACGAACTCTTTGATACCTCAGTTAACAAATTACAAATAAACCATCACAATCTATAGAGCATATAATTACTGTTTGTTTATTTTGCAAATTCTATGGGAAATCTAGGCACTTCAACACCATTTTTCGTTTTTTGTTTTTGCACTACAACACCATTTACAAAGGTGAATTCCTCTCCTTTGTATAACTAGCCCTACTATTGTGATCGTATTTTCCCTCCCAAATCAAAAAGATAATTATAAGGTGTGGTTCCGAAATTATTTGTTTGTCTTGCAATTCTTTTATTTTTCTTAATTTAGTCAAAAATCACAATTTTTTCTAGTGTTTCCGAAACGTTTTCAAAAAATTCAAATATTTAACTAACCAAGACATACACTAAAAACGAAATTTCGACCCATTATTATCATAAGTTTATATTCTCTCCTAGAAAAATGACAATCAAATGTTTTGGACATTATTTATCACTTAATTTATTTCAATGTCTAAAAATTTTATGAAAAGAGAAAACAACATTAATTATGTATTAATGAGAGAGAAGATTGAGTTGTCACAACTAATTAAAAAGTTAATTATAAAAGGGGTGTTGCAAAAATTAAGAAACTTGACATTTATGCCTTTTGACTAAAAGGGGCATTTTAGGGAATAATAAAAAGTTGCTCTGGCAGCAACAATTTGTGCTCTGGCAATATCGCTAACTGTCTCTAATACTCATAGCAGAAGAGGTTTGAGAATTCAATCATAGAGTTTCCAAAAATCATAATTATCTATAAAACCAATCAGTGATAACCGGAATCAATGAAAAATATCTCATGTACTATCCAGTGTTAGGTGAAATCTGTCCAAAATTACTCTGTGAAACTCCCTTGTACTTTAAAAATCTTGTGTAAAATACTCATTTTCCATTAGTTACTAACACCGTTAATTTTTAATTGAATTATCTAAATTACCCCTAGATGTAATTAAAGTACAAGGAATTTTTCGCAAACATTAAAAAGTACAAAGGAGATTTGTGCAAACGTCCAGGAGTACAAGGGAATTTTGCACAAACGTTCAAAATACAAGGGAATTTTATGCTGAAAAAAATATGCAAAAAATAATAAAAATTGCACATTGTTCGCGTGGAACACACACATGAGAAAATGAACAGAATGAGACGAATTAGGTGTTTTATGCAGGGTGTGTTAAAGTACGATGGAATTTGGTGGAAAAAAAAAATCAAAGGATAGTTTAATACAAATTTTGCATAACTCAGGATAATATTGTGCATTTCCCCCCTCTAATTACCAGAATGTTTAAACTACTTTGATAGACATAATGTAACTAGAAAATCTTAAGAAACAAGATGAAGATATGTATTCAAAATATAAATATTTGACAACTCTGACTCCAATTAAGGCTTACACATCCACCGAGCCAAATTTAAAAAATGGTGCAAAAAAGTAGTAAAAAGCAAGCAAGCAATCATACATGATTCTCTTTGAAAGGATAGAAAAAAGAGTTGGCCCCAATAATTTTTCAAATTTCCACACCCTTTGGTCTTCTTTAAGGTTTTTGTCTTCACCCCATTCTCTCCACGTGAGTCCCCTACTACTAGCTAGTACTCCCCCTTCAATAATTTAAAAGATTTTTTTCTGAAGTTGTTCACCTACATATGCATAATGCCAAGTGCCTACACACCCACAAATGTATTTTGTCTCAAATTATTTTATGAGAGCTTAAATCATAAGAAAAACAATATTGCAAGATCCAATTTTTGTAGAATTGGATTGATAATAAAGATGAACTGATATTAGATCTTTTATAAGAGTTTATCTCTTATTTGGTAGCTCTGACAAATAAATTGGATTGGTCCATAACATTTTGACGTTTCTAGACAATAATTAAGAGCGATGCAATTGTCGTTGTCTTGACTGTAAACATGAACTCTCAAAATCTTTGAAGTCTTGAGTTCGAGTTTCTCCTAAAATGTGAGTATTTGTTTAATTTTAACGTTGCTAGGTGATACATTATTGTAAAGAATAATAAGTTGCTCTTTCATTGTAATTTGCAATGATATAATTTATTTTTTCAGTAAAAAAATATGTACTGTAATTATCACTTCTTTAATCTTGTGATTATATAGTCTGCATTGCCCAACATCAAAATTTAGAGAATTTTTTGACTCATTTCCTAATTTAGACCATTTATGCTCTTAATATAATCATATTTTTATTTCCATAGCTCTTACCAATTTTTTATTTTTTTGGTTACATCTTGCAAAATAAGTTGATAGTGTATTGTAAAAAAAAAAGAAAAAATTTGATAGTGTATCACTGTATTGTACAAAAGAAAAGCATAATGCAGAAAATCACATAGAGAAGAGTCTATACAAAATAATTGGGGAAATTGCATATTTGATATCATACAAGATAGTAGTTTGCAACATTGGTATCACTGGATATATAAATGCACATTTAATATCAAAATTTAAATATTGATTGCAATGTTCAGACCACCGTTAAATAATTAGACAAAAATGGACATAATTGGCCTTGTGTAGTTGCATGTAACCGTTATCTCGTATTTTGGAGGAAAAATTATCACGTTTTCCTCACTTTTGGAGGGAAAATTATCAATTTATCTCATCTTTTAGAAGGAAAATAATAATGTTTCCTCACATTATTATGTGTAATTCTCCTTCCATAACGATCATATGTAATGCACGTGGCCAATTCCATATACTTTTGTCCAATTATTTAACAGTAATATTAACATTACAACCAACATATAAATTAAAATATTAAATGTTGATTTACATATTTGATATTAAAGTTAGAAAGTATCATATTGCAAAGGTACCAAATATGCAACTGTCACAATTTTTTTTTATGCAAGACCATTGGTCAGCTTAAGTAGTCTACCCAAAGTAGATCAAGATTTAGATGTTTACTCCCACTCGTGGATGACTACACTTCCCATTTTGTCTCCACCATGCCGCCGCCTCCATCACCACCACCTTCCGCCACCACTTCCACCACCACATTCATCTTTCTTACTTCCCTCTTTTCATTCTTAACCACCACCATATCCACACCCCACAGCTGCACAGAAGACAAAATATTATGCCCACCTTTCACAACCCCACCACCATTCCCATTCTCATTCTCCCACGGCTGCGGCCACCCTTCATTCCGCATTCACTGCTCACCTTCCTCACGCGCCGCCGCCATTTCCATCAACAATGTCTCTTTTACCCTTCTTCAATACGAACCCAACTCCGCCTCCCTCATCCTATCCCCAACCACCCTCACCCCTCCCCCTTACCATAACTGCTCTTCACCCCCCACCATTTCCCCACTAACCCGGCCCATTTCCCTTTCCGGGTCACCTTTCCGTGTCTCGGATTCCTCCTGCTCCCGTTTATCGATTCTCAAGCCTTGCCCACCCCCAAATCTTCCAAACTGCAGCTACTGCGCGTGGGAATGCAAGCTCATAAAAAACCCAATCCATCTCATACACGAATGCGGAAGCGTGGACTCCACGCGCCACCGCGGTGACTTCCAATCCGAATGCCATAGCGACATTCTTGGAGTTCTCGACAATATTTTGAAAATAGGATTCGAAGTGGAGTGGGACGAAGAACAAGACCCATATTTCTCTAATTGCAAATCTTGCAAAGCTAATGAAAATGGGTTTTGCGGTTTCAATTCATCGGACCCTAAAAAACCATTCATTTGTTTCCCATCACAAACAAGAATCCGGGAACGAACGTCCCCGAATAAAGTCGCGATTTTGTCGGTAACTCTCTTGTTTTTGTGTTTATTTTTCGCTATCTCAATAAGCACTGTAATTTTCCGGTCTAGAAATAAACCCTTGTTAGAAACAGAGGAAGACCCCACAATAATTTTCCTCCGGCGCCACCGCTCAACTAGCTCACTTCCGCCGGTTTTCACTTACGAAGAGCTAAATTCCGCCACTAATAATTTCGACCCGAAACGCAATATCGGTGACGGAGGATTCGGGTCGGTGTACCTAGGCCAGCTCCACGATGGCCGATTGGTAGCAGTAAAACACCTCCACAAGCACAACTCCGCCGCAAGAGAAAAAGGGTTCTCGACAAAATCATTTTGTAACGAAATCTTGATTTTATCATCAATTGACCATCCAAATTTGGTTAAGCTTCATGGGTATTGTAGTGATCCAAGAGGCCTACTTTTAGTTTACGATTACGTCCCTAACGGTACTCTAGCAGATCATCTCCATGGAAAAAAGAGTTTGTATAAAAAAGGAGCTTTAAAATGGAGCACTCGAGTCGATATCGCGCTTCAAATCGCGATGGCGATAGAATACCTACATTTCGCGGTAGTACCACCTATAGTTCATAGAGACATTACTTCATCCAACATTTTCGTGGAGAAAGATATGAGGGTGAAAGTTGGGGATTTCGGGTTGTCTAGGCTTCTAGTTTGTTCCGAGACCACCATATCGTCTAGGGATTGTTCACAAGGGGTGTGGACGGGGCCTCAGGGGACGCCAGGGTATTTGGATCCCGATTATTATAGTTCGTTTAGGTTGAACGAGAAGAGCGATGTTTATAGCTTCGGAGTGGTTTTGCTGGAGTTGATAACGGGGATGAGAGCGGTTGATGTGAGGAGGGAGAAGAGGGAAATGACGTTGGCGGATATGGTGGTACCGAGGATTCAGATGGGATTGTTGGATCAAGTTGTGGACTCAGTTTTGGTGGTGGATGGGAAGGCGATGGAGGGGGTTGGTGGGGTCGCGGAGCTTGCTTTTCGTTGCTTGGCGGAGGATAAGGACGATAGGCCAGACTCGAGGGAGGTCGTGGAGGAGCTTTGGAGGATAAAGGGTGGCAAACGCGGTGGAGGTGGTGGTAGTGGTATGTTGAGAAGTTCTAATTCTAGTAATGTTATTGTTCCTGATGAAGTTGAATGTTAATTAAATTAATGGTTTGCTTTTCTTACTTGAATTTGAAACGAGGTTCTTTCTTTCCAAGCATAGTTGCTGATAATTTGTTTGGTTTTGGTAGCAGTCTCGCATCACTAAATGTACAACTTTCATACCAAATCTTAAGTTTAATTGAGCATTTAATTTATTTCAGAATGACACATGCTGCATTAACATGTTACTAAAGTTTAATGGACAAAATCGAAAATTTAGTCCCACAAGATTGGGTTCTCAGCACTTTTGATCCAACCATTTTCAAAATTATGTACACTTTTGGTTCTATTGCCCCATTTTCATATTTGGTCCCTCATAATTGTCTCAGTTTTGCACTTCTAATATGAAATTGGATGGAAAGGGACCGCATGATTAAAATTGCAAGTATTTCTGAAATAATAAAAAAAAAGAGTACAATCTTAAAATATTGAGGATCCAATCATGTGATACTAAATATGCAATTTTACTGAGTTTCAGGGGCGGAGCCAGGAATTTTAGTCACGGGGGGCGAGATTAAAATAAAAAGTATATAATTAAATTATTTAAAAAATTGTAATTATCAAAATTTATTTTTTAATATGCCGATAACTCTTATGATA
Organism: Penstemon davidsonii; assembly: GCA_034814905.1. NCBI lineage: Eukaryota > Viridiplantae > Streptophyta > Magnoliopsida > Lamiales > Plantaginaceae > Penstemon > Penstemon davidsonii. The sequence continues at coordinate 23,424,147 of JAYDYQ010002685.1, forward strand.
CTTGATATTAATAATGTATCTAATCAAATAAGATAATAAAAAATCTATTGCGAAATATATAACAAATAATATGCAAAACAAATCACTAGACATAAGAAAAATATGAATCGACTTAAGAAGAGAGTTGAATATACATTTGGACCTTTATCAGTTCTCAGAATCTTTGTTCGCGGAGAATCTGAAACTATAGTTTGGCGTTTCGGTAGATTTAGTCACAATTACTTGCAGAAACCTCAAAATTAGGAGAACTAGCATCTTGAGAACAAGATTTTTTGAAGTAAAAATCAATTCTCTTTTTACTCATGGTAAACCTATTTGTAAAAAAAATAATTAATTTTAATGTTATTAAACAGATTTTTCCAAAAAACTACATACAAAAAATCAAGAACCTTATGCTTATAATTATTTCTTAAAAAATCTAGTTAAATCACTCATGTAATACTCAAGATATTCAAACAAATAAGAATCAAGCAAATCATTAACCATAATATAAAATTATGACTTATCTAAATAATAAATTTAAGAATAAATTTAAATATTCATAAAAGTTTTAAAAAAGTACCTTTTGATAATGTTGTTGAGTGATTCACTCGATTTGCGAAGAAAACCCCCTTTTTTTAATAGAACTCCGTGAAGAAAAGGTTGAAGAAGAGTTAATTTGACAAGAAATTAAAATCCAAAATTCCTTTTAAGAACATAATTTTACTTTTCCTTATTCAAAGAGAACTATATTAAGTGTAAAAGAAAATTTCCCTTATTAAATTCTACTTATACTAGGTAACTCTATTAGTGGGGCTCTATTCCCTATGATCTGACTACATATTAAATTAAACTAGACAAGGAGTCTTGATTTACACGGATTCTTTGCTTTAGGAATTATTAGGAATTTAGAGGTACTATTAAGAATACATGAGGTACTACTAAAATAATAATAATGGATAGGTGCTACTAAATTTTTTTTTTTTGCTGGGGGGTGCGGGTGCCCCCACCCGCACCCCATATACCTCCGCCCCTGCTGAGTTTACCAGTTAAAGACTATTGTTTATCGACAATGTGAGATTCGTGTAGAGAACATGGTGAAATAAGATGACTCTTATTAACCTAGGAAAGGAGAACTAAAAAAGGCCTGAGAAATCGACAATAGCAAAAGAAATTCACTAGGTAGAGGATTTAATAAAAGCCTGAATCTTCTCATGAAGTTCCAAAAGCTTCTTTGTCTCTGGCAAAACATCCTTAAAAACATCATTGGATATGACCCTTTCAGCCCATTTTGCCAAACCAGGGGTCCTTGTTTGATCCAACAATTGAACTCCAACAACTATCTCTGTGACCCTCAGCCATGCAAGAGAAGATCCAAGAACAATGTCAATATAACCAATGTTCTCTCCTCCAAAATAATCTTTGCCTTTGCCACAAATGACAAAAGCGTCCTCCAACAAGATAAGTCCTTCGGCCAATTTCGCTATAATCGCTTCTTTTTCCTCCTTTCCTTCTGCTTGTCTAAGCATCTTGATTAAAGGGTACCACTGGAAATGACATGTTTAATTTCAATTTTGAGTGAAATGCAAAAACACTCCCTGTGTTTTGCCTAATTGTCAAAAATCCCCCTATGTTATTTTATTAGCAAAAAAACTCCATTTGAAATTCATTTAAAAGTCAATAGGGAGGTTATTTCCTAATATTTTTTGAGTGAACATGGGGTTATTGCCAATTTTCAAATTTAAACGGGGGATTATTGCCAATTTTTAAGGTGAATAGGGTTGTTTTTGCATTTTATAGTGGGGTAATTGTCATTTTCATGTAAAATACGTACTCTAGTTTAATTAGGAGGGTTTTTTGCTAATAAAAATTAGCACAGGAGGGTTTTTGCGAATTAAAAAAGCATAGGGGGCATTTCATTCTTTCAATTTTAGTGAAGAAACTACGAAATTGAGATTTAAATGAATGTACCTTGTCATCGGTATAGGCAGCCCAAAAACGCGCCAACGCACGGTCATAGGCATCAGAAGGGAGGAGTGAAGGGCCGATAGGCCAGGCATCATCGATGTATTGTACGATGATGAGGGATTCACAAACCGGTTTGTTGCCATGGATAAGTACTGGGATTTTTTTGAGAACTGGATTGTTTTTTACGAGGATCTCACTTCTGTTGTAGGGATTATCTTCGATGAACTCATACTCGATAGACTTTAGCTTTAGAGCAAGTTGAACTCGGTTAACATATGGGCATGACCATGTTCCTAAAAGCTTTACATCTCTTGTTGCCATATCAGATTCTCTAGAACTGTTAGAATGAATTAATTAGTGATCACAAGTTAGGTTTTAAAGGCTCTTTGGTTGATAATGGTACTCATTGACAGTTGATATCTCATTTTACAAGGTACAACTGTAGGAGAAGAAAGTATATATGAACATGAAGGCTTTGTTATCATAAATGACAAAAATGACATTAAAAAATGAAAGTGCCGAACAAATAACCACATACCTCCAAATCTAACATTGTAATCACTCAGAATCTTGACAGTAAAAATTTCGGCAGAGAACTACATTTGATCAAAGCCAATGATTCCACCCGGTGCAGAAAAAATATAGTTGATAATAATGGTGTAACTCAATATTTTAGTTTACAAGGCAACCAAGTGGCATGTTTCAATTGTGCATTACGACTGCGTGGGCCCACACATTGGCGCCCCATCACGAAGACAATTAATTGTTCCAATACCTAGACTAACGATCCAATTTGATTTTTGAAAACAAAATTCCAAGACAAATGAATTAGCCATAATAATGTTTATGATAGGCACCATTTGTTGTCACGGGACGATCAGATTGCACCAAAAAAAAAAAAAAAAAAAAACTCTTTATTCATGAAAATAATTATACAAACATAATCGAACATCCAGTTCAACTTATATATTAAAATGTAAGTACAACAACAAACTGATCAGTTTAATTTAGTTCCAACGGGCATGATACAAACTAGTTCCCTGATTCGAGTGAATCATTTATTTCCAGAGGCTCTTAAATTAGCAGCAAATTTTACGGCAAACTGTTGGAGCTTAACAGTGTCCTGTAAAACATCTTTAACAGCATCATCAGTAGAAAAATGTTGAGCCCATTTGTATAAATTAGGAGTCTTGGCTTCATCAATCAAACTGGCATTAGCCATTTTGTGTATCACCCACACCCAAGCCAAGTAACTTCCCAATGCAATATCTATGTAACCAATTCTTTCACCTCCAAAGAATTTTTGGCCTTTGCTGCACTTTTTGAAGGCATCCTCTAACCAAACAAGGACTTGACTTGCTTCCTCTAATGCTGCTGACTTTTTGGCCTCATCTCCCATAGCAAATAAAATTGCTTTTATGGCTGGAAACAACTGACAGAATAATCAATTGAGAATGTTACTACTAAATGTGTGTTGAGAAACTAAAACTCCAAATTATCCTACAACAAATTTGTTAGTTAAGAAAGAAAAAAAATAAGCTTTACGTTACGTCCTTACCTTATCATCAGTGTAAGCAGCCCAGAATCGAGCAATAGCCCGATCATAGGGATCAGAAGGGAGAATTGAGGGCCCAGAAGCCCAAACTTCATCAATATATTGTACTATAATTAGGGATTCACAAATGGGCTTGTCAAGATGGATTAAAACTGGAACCTTTTTATAGACCGGGTTGGATTGTAAAAGAAGATCGCTTTTGGACAAGAGATTTTCCTCAATCAACTCATACTCAACACACTTGATGTTCATTGCGATTCTGGCCCGAATAGCAAATGGGCTTGTCCATGAACCTAGAATTTTCACTTTACCTGCTGAATCCATTTTCAATAGAAGAAAAAGTAACCTCAAGGGAAAAGTTTACGGATATAATTAGTTTATAAAGCTCTTCTTATGGGAAATATATATAGACCATAAAACAGAGTTGAGTCAAGAGTCGGTCTTCTGACGTGTTTTGATTTTCCAATCCAACTCCATTTTTGACGAGTTCATTAATTTTCTTTGACTTTATAAATCCAATTTGCTGCCCAAACGCCTCTTAAGTCTTGAGTTGTTGAAGACTTGACCAAGTCACCAAACATTATTTTGGTTCCGTTTCGAAGTTAAGGTCTCAGTTATTAAATTTTTTGTTTTGATCTTGGTGGAGTTATCAAGGTTAAAAAATGTTTTATATCAAAATGAAGGAAGTTAGTTTGAATATTTCTCAATCTTGTTACAATGATAAATTTTTGTTACAAAGTTTGAACAATGAGATACAAGTACCACCATCAGAATAGATTAAGGGTACCTACAAATTAAACCTTATTTGACACTGAAATCAAACACACATTATATTATATTATTAATTACTAGGTCCAGAGCCTCCACGTTTAGCAATAAGATATTCAGCAAACTCCATGAGCTTATCAGTTTCAGGCAAGACATCCTTGACAGCAGAATCAGTTGAAAAATGTTGAGCCCATTTGAACAAATTAGGAGTCTTGGCTTCATCAATCAAACTGGCATTAGTCCTTTTCTGCACTACCCTTAGCCACGCCAAAAAACATCCAAGTGCTATGTCCAAGTAACCAATTTTCTCACCTCCAAAGAAGTTTTGGCCTTTGCTGCATTTTATAAAGGCTTCCTCTAGCCAAACAAGGCCTTGTGTCACTTCTTCCAGAGCTGCTTTTCTAGCTTCTTCTCCCCCGGCCAATAAAATTGCCCGGAGGTTTGGAAACCACTGTTATGCATACATTTAATTTCTTATTATTATGATATGAAAAGCATATATGTTAGCAATTTGCTAAATTAATTTAGTTACGCGACTTAATTGTCAATCAGCCTTAGCTAGTTACAACAATTTTTACACGTTTCGTCCAATTAATTTAGTCACATGGCCTGAATCACTTTGGGATTAAGGATTTCAGGATGAAATAGGACAAAAAATGCCAAATTAATTTGTCAGCCCGAATCTCTCACACAGAAAAAGACCCTTTTTTTGCGATTTCCGTCTGACTAATAAACTTTCACACAGAAAAACAATTTAATAAGATCCAAACACGGTCTGGTTTACCAGGAAAAAGAAGAAGAGAGATTACCTTAGTGTCAAGATAAGCGGCCCAAAATCGAGCAGTGGCCCGATCATAGGGATGAGAAGGGAGAATCGAGGGGCCAGAAGAAGCCCAAGCTTCATCTACATATTCAACAATGATGATTGATTCACAAACAGGCTTGTCGCCATGGATTAAAACTGGGATTAGCTTGTGAACGGGGTTGGATTTAAGGAGAAGTTCACTTTTGGACACGAGTACATTTTCCTCTACAAACTCATAAGCAACAGACTTGATTTTGAGTGCAATTCTAACCCGCAAAACAAATGGGCTAGGCCATGCACCTAGAACTTTCACTCCATCCGAACCCATTTTTTGAAGAGTAGACAAGATCAGAGGAAATATATAATACGGTTTTTATGACTGGAGATTTTTAGAGAGATATGTAGGGTCTATTTGGATGAGTTTTGTGGTCTCGGTATAAAAAAAAATGGTTTTGGTGGTTTCGATGAAACATTTGAGATCTCATTTGTATGGGTTTTGACTGATGGGTTTTGTGGTTTGAATAAGTTGAAACCCCACTTGGATTGAGTTTGGATGTTGGGGTTTAGGGAAAAAAACAGGTGGTAGGTGTTAAATCAATGTCTTTTTTAGTGAGGTTTGGGAGAAAAAGTAGGTGGTAGACTGGTAGGTGTCAAATCAATGTTTTATAGGTTTGAAGAGTTTGAGTTTGAGTTTTTAAATATGTTTTTTATGATTTTATGAGTTTAGCGAAAATTCATTTGAGAGGATTTTAGCTCGATCTCACAAAATCCGCGAGACCGGGCCAAAACCCAACCACATACACCAGTAAGTATGTGGTAAGCGTATGTGGTCAAGTGGTGTGGTCCTGCTAATTCGGTTTGTAATTATGTAATTATAAATTTGCCCTACTTTTTGGGGAACTGTGAAAGTGTTACTCCCTCCATTCCAAAATGGCTGGCGATAATGCCAGAGCTATGATTAGGACCGTCAATTGAATCGGGCCTATCCGAAGCCCGATAGCTCGACCCAATTAAAATTATTTCGAACCCGGATATTTGTGCGCCGGACCGAGGTTGAGCCATTATATTAAACCCGATCAATTTATGAGATGAGCCTGAGCCTAACACGGCTCAGCCCGAATAAAGCCCGAACATATAATTGTTTTAATATATTGCGATTCATTATTTTTATTTTGTAGTTATAATTACTAATTACTGTTTTTATTTTAAAACAAGTAAACTTTATAAAAAATTATAATGTAAACTCACATATATGCTAGCCAAAACCCAAGGAAAAAAGTTTAATCAAAGATAAAAAAAAAAAGACAAAAGTTAACACCAAAGGTCAATAAATTGTAATCTTGAGACTTTAAAACTCTATTGCTTGTTCATATAGATAAAATGTATCTTAAAAAATGTGGACAAATAACTCGATCTTTCAGTTAAAATACTATTTAATGATATATACTCGTGTATGAAGTAATAGTAATATATTCATATGTGTTTCGACAATCTAAATATTTTATATGTCAAGCTATTTTTGCCTATGTTAACAAACCGGATATAAGCCTGATATAGACCCGAAACCCGAAAAATTACATGGGCCGAGTTTGAGCCAGAAAAATCAGAAAATTTATAAGCCGAGTTTGAGCCTATAACTATGAAGCCCGACAATATTTGAGTTCGAGCTATTTAAAGCTCGGCTCACAAGGCCCGATTAACAGTCCTAGCTATGATTGTTGCCTCCAGAGCATATTTCTTTTATAGACACTTATGCCCTCGTTTAATTTCATCTCGTCTTCAATAAAAATGCCTCTCTCATCCTTTTTTTTTTTTTGAGCTATTGCCTCTTTCTCATGTTAATTAAACATATAACTGGTTCATTTTGGGTTAAACTAATCATAATTTTCTTCATACGTTCGACCGCATCTTCCTCTCCCTACACTGCAAACATCCCAATCAAGATGAGGGCAGTGAAACTTTCATGGCTACATTCCTATTATTTTGCATCTGCTGTTCTTTTAGAAAACCTTCATATGATGATGACTTTGGCTGAGAATTCAAAATATATGAAATAGCTACCTTTACCCAATTCTCCCAAAATAAAAAGCCCTAAGCACAATTTTGTTTTTCTGTTCACTCTAAGAGTTATTTTCATTGGGCGTATTTTTTCTCATCTTGCAAATTGTATGTATTGTATTGCCGAGCTTGAGGAAATAATCTTCTTTTTTTGCAGGGAAGTAAGTGGATTTTTAATGTGTTTTTTCTTGATTAGATGAAGTGTGAAATTATTAGATGAGACGGAACAGATGAATTGATAAATAAGCTTGCACATTATATTGTATGCAATACCCATGAATAGACGGAACAGTATATTGTATGCAATACCCATGATTTTGTGCAAATTGAAAAACATTTCTTCTCCAATGGATGTCTGTAAATTGAAGAACACTTCGTTGCAGAGGAGAGAGAAATTCCACAGGTGAAGAAGGTTTGGTGAGAAAATTAAATCCCTGCATTATCGCCAGCCTTCCAAAATAATTGTCCATTTAGAGATTTTTTCTTGTTCCAAATTAATTATCGCTTTAGGTTTTTTCAAATGTTTATTGTTAAAATAAGAAATTAAATTTTATTATAATTTCAAAAATGAGGGAAAAAACTTTTGATATTAATTTTTTGTCCAGATTACACATTTGATATCAAACTTTCTGAAAAAATACACTTGATACCATAATTAGGCTATATTGACACATTTCATTTGGCCGTCAAATTTTTAACAGAATTCATCACGTGTGCATCACATGTCCGTTAAGTGGCATATTTTGCACGTGCAGGGGGTAAAATTTTATTTTTGATACCAGACTTTTACCTACTTTATACTTATGGTACCAAACCTTCGAAAAAGACACATTTAATACAAAAATTGAAGGTCATTTGATACATTTGTTGTGACCATCAATTTTTTAGTCGAGAATGACCACGTGGCAGTTAAGTCACTAAATTGCACGTTCTTTGCACGTGATGTGCTTGGACAAAGAGTATTTGGACCTAGTATTAATTTTGACATAACTCCTTTGTTACAAAAGCCAAATTTCGTGTTATTTATATGGCTGAAAAACCCTTGATGAGAGATTTCTAATAATACAAGTTTCAGTTTATGAAATGCAATAGACAACTCCCAATTAAATTAATAAAGTTTCGATTCTGATTCTATCTTAATGAATGAAATTGAAAAAAGACTGAAACTTTGTTTTGCTTCTTCCAGAGCTGCATTTTTAGCTTCATCTCCTTCTGCCATTAAGACTCCTCTTGCGAGTGGATACCACTACAAAATCATATGATTGATTATCAAAAAGACTGAAAATAAGTAACAAAATCAGATGATTGATTATCAAAAGGACTGAAAATAAGTAACTGGAATAAATTAATGTTGGTTTCATATATATATATATATTTTTTTTGGTTTCCCAAGAGTTTAATCTCTTTCGAGGAGCGTCAAACATATAAAGTGGGAACCTCTCCCAACAAGGATTCGAACCTGAGTCCGCTATTTTGCAGTGACTAATCCCTTTCACTAAACCAATCACGTGTTGATTATAAATAGGTGGTTTTGTCAAAACTTTTTCTATTTACAAATTACAATATGTTACCTTATCATCAATATAAGCAGCCCAAAATCGGGCCCATAAGACCAAACTTCATCAATATAGTGAACAATAATCAGTGATTAACAAATGGGCTTGTCACCATGGAGGAGTACTGGAATTTTCTTTAGATTTTAAAAGGAGATCACTTTTGGACCCAAATTTTTCCTCAAGAAACTCATACATACATAAAGTCAACCCCCTTGATCTTGAGTGCAATTCTGGCACGGATCACATATGGAAACTTTCACTTCTGGAGAAACCATTGTTACAATTAACGATTTATAATGAAGAAACATAATTTCAAGAATTCATAAGTTTCTTGAGTAGATATTAATTTGTGGTGAAGTATATATAAGTGGTACGTACTGTAAATGGAAAACAAGAACGTGGGCCTGAACAGTAGGTGGCAAGTTGGAAGTGAAATTGAATGAGCGGCAGATTGATGTATGGACCATTTAATTTAATTTAATTTGTCTTTAATTTGATTTCTGAGGAGAGTGAAGAAGATTAGATAGATAGATAGATAGGGGCCGGGCAGGGTATGTCCGATGTACAACTTAGCCACATGCCCACATCCACCTTTCTATTCTATTCAAGTGATCAGAAGATTGATTGGTGGTTTTACCATTCTTCTACTAATTGAAGATCAAATTTCATCACTCTTTTTTTTTTTAACATTTCATGTCTCTTATAACTACTTTTATTAGATGGGTTCAATGAGCTAAAAATATGATCAAGTAGGAGCTTTTTCTAATAAAAGAAAGCATAATGATATTTTTGTCAATTAAATAAAATATCGGAGATGTTTTTAAATTTCACTCATGTTTTGATTGTGAATTTTAGGTCTGTAACGATATTAGCGGATGCTTGTAAACAAGTCTCACTTATTAAGATATCAATGGAGAATGCAACCAAACTCTGAATTAGAGTAACTTCTCTTCTCACTAAAAAAAAATTGTATCACAAAATAAGATAGGGTTGTCTAAAATGAGATTTTGTGGGCTAAAAAGGATGTTAGATAGTTATTTTTCTATCAACACGTACGTGTCCCATTTTATACTATATATAAAATGACTTATATTTATAAAGACAAAAATACCCTATTTTATTTTTATTAATAATATGTATTATTCATTAATATGAATAAATATACATACTTCAACCACACCATTGAAGAACCCTAACCACCCACCCCTACTCCAAACCACCGTACCATCTTCTTAATTAGTTTTACATAGAACATTCATTTCATACACAATGAGAGATTTTACTTATTTTTGGCGTTTTAATCGAAGAAATAAGAGTGGATTAGTGATATTATGACTTCCTCTACACATTATTTACTGTATTTTATTTCCTTCCTTGAGCACCTGAATGAAAATCCCACACATAAATTCCACCATTCCCTAATGGTCCACATGCTCTTTCCTAATCTGAACCTGAAAAATGAGGCTCAACGTGAGTGAGATGAATCCAAGATATAAAAAGGAAAAAAAATATTTGAGGTCTAGTACTCAGTCCATTGATAGCCCAAATCGGAAGTTTTTATTTCAAGTGATTTGTTCAACGTAGTGACGCACTTTTTCACTTTCTAGAATCTTTTATGCAATGTCTTCAGAACCGGACCGGACAGTGAACCGATGAGCCGACTGGTCACTGGTTTTACTAGTCGAACCGGTCGGACCACTGGTCGGACCCGATGACTTCATAATGATATAATAACTATATTTAATTTTAAAGTATATGTAATATGCATAAAATTTAAACATTATCCTACAATTGATTTCAAATATACAAAATCTTAGATTATATTTAAATTAAATCATATAATAATTATCTAACTTATATCATAACGGTAATGTGATATTAATTTGTAAGCTCATATAAATATAATATGATTATATTTCTTTATAAAATTTTAAAAGTGTAAGTTAAAAATACAACAAACTAAGAGATTAATAAATTTTAAAATATGATTATGTATAAAAATCTAATATTTAAAATCAAACTTGCATAATATATCGATTTGACTTTCAAAATTTGACACTCTTTATCCTAAAAATAATATTGGAAAGAAATATCTTATAGAACAAATTTTAATAAAAAATTATTATTGAGTATTACTTTTCATTGATAATGTGTAAAATGTTAATTTGAGTTAATTATCATAATCTAATTTATAAATAAATTTGGCTACACGTTTTCTAAAATTTATAAATTTTTGTAATAAAAGTTCAACAAAAATGATGTAGCTCAAATGATAAGGGAGTTATGTTTCATGGAAGAGGTTGGGTATTCAAACCTCACCTTCTACAATAAATTTTAGTTTATTTTTAACATTAAGAAAATTTAAAAAATCGAAAAAAAAAAGAATAAAAAAGGGAAATTCAGAATCGGGTTGAAGTTCACCGGTTTTGAACCGGTTCAACTCGGTTCAGTATGATTTTTAAGTCAAGCGGTTTTAGAGGGTAAACCGGTTCGCGGTCGAACCGGTCGGACCGGCCGATCCGGTCCGATTTTAATAACATTGCTTTTATGTGTTTAAATAATTTTTTTCCAATATAGCTTTTTTGATGAAAGTATTTCTTAAAATGACTCAAACTGAAAAGTATTTCTCTAAATTTGTCTTTTGAGAAAAATCGCAGCTACAAACTGCGATTTTACTTAATTTTCAAAATTTCAAAAATTTAAAAAAAAAAAAAACTAACAAAAATCACAGTTAGAAACTGCGATTTTTGTTAATTACCAAAAAATTAATTAAGGTTGCAGTAATGAACCTCCTTAAGAAACGTAGTTTGATTCTGCAATTTATAGTACTAAACTTATACTGCAGTACACGCCCTATTTTCTCTTAACTCCTTCGCCTTTCATTTACACAGCAACACATGTCTATCTCCACCATAGATATGTTCAGAACCAGGGGAACGAAACAAACAGACACCCAGCCGAATCAATCCCCATTCCTAGGTATCTTTCTATATACTAATTAACCCTCTGAATATAAAAGAGATAAATATACAACTATGCCCAATGGAAATCTCTTCTTGTAAAGCCAAAAAAATTATATGAAAAACTGTTCTTAATGCTACAACAACTTGTCAAATCACGCAATATGGTAGATAACACACACAACAAACAATTTCGGGTTCCCATGGAAAAATCGGATGAGGACATTATTTACCTTTTCAGGCGGAGAGCATTCGAGGTACAACCCGATGAAGAAATTGGGGTTTAGGGTTAAACCTCGAAACTGTATTCTGTAAAGAACCCAAACAGAGATAAAAGGAATTCCAGAAAATGGAATTCAGATTGAGATGAGATAAGGGATTGAAGAAGATAGAGATTGGAAATTCAGATAATTCTCATTACTTGAATGTAAAATGCATACAACGTACTGATATATAGTCTTGAAAATGGAAATAATTAAAGGACTGCTAAGCAATTAATTAGAATTGTAAATAACAGAATGTAAACATAAATAGTGGTCCCAAAGTATATTCCTGCTGCTGCTATCATTCCGCACTACCCACTGCCATGTACTATTTGCTCATGTGCCCTTCTTCCACGTGTCCAAAAACCATTAGTCCATCCTTTGAGCCTTTGTTTTATTTTGCAATCAATTCCCTTCTCAAACAGCTTCATCTTACGGCCCATATTAAAACTCCCAATTTCAGATGAGTGGTCAAGATTTATCATAGCCAACTCAGATTGGGTTATGACATTGATACCAATTGTTATGACCCTGGGAGAACCACACCCCAAAAGCTAGCTATTGAAGTGGGAGAGCCCAAGGACATATAAACCCCACAGAAATACCCCATATTATCGATGTGGGATCAAGGGTATTACCCCTTGCAATCAGGAACGTAACAAACCACCACGCTCCGCAGCCCGGCATCCACGCGGGCTTAGCTTTGCGCTAGCCTCCCCTAGCCTTGGCGAACAGTTCAGCTAGCCCCGGACGAACACTGCAATGCCGGCGTCACCCCCCCGCGCCGCACGATTGCAACTGGGAAGAGTAGTGGCCTGCTCTGATACCAAGTGTAAAGAACCCAAACAGAGATAAAAGGAATTCCAGAAAATGGAATTCAGATTGAGATGAGATAAGGGATTGAAGAAGATAGAGATGGGAAATTCAGAATACTTCTCATTACTTGAATGTAAAATGCATACAACGTCCTGATATAATAGTCTTGAAAATGGAAATAATTAAAGGACTGCTAAGCAATTAATTAGAATTGTAAATAACAGAATGTAAACATAAATAGTGGTCCCAAAGTATATTCATGCTGCTGCTATCATTCCGCACTACCCACTGCCATGTACTATGTGCTCACGTGCCCTTCTTCCACGTGCCCAAAACCCATTAGTCCATCCTTTAAGCCTTTGTTTTATTTTGCAATCAATTCCCTTCTCAAACATCTTCATCTTACGGCCCATATTAAAATTCCCAATTTCAGATAAGTGGTCAAGATTTATCATAGCCAACTCAGATTGGGTTATGACATATTCTTGAAATTGAAATCGAAGAAGTGGAGAAGAAACACCTGTCGTAAGAGAGTGAGACAAAGAGTATTAATATTTCTGAAAATTTAAAAAAAATAACAATAAAATGCAGTTACGCAGTTGCAAACTGCGTTTCTTAAGGATATTAATTAATGTAATCTTAATTGATTTTTTGGTAATTAACAAAAATTGCAGTATTCTAACTGCGATTTTTGTTAAATTTTTTTTTTTTAAATTTTTGAAATTTCGAAAATTTAGTAAAATCGTAGTTTGTAGTTGCGATTTTTCAAAGAATCGCGGTTCGAAACTGCGATTTTTCTCAAAAGGCACATTTAAGGAAATATTTTTTGATTTGAATCATTTTAAGAAATAGCTTGATCAAAAAGGCCATATACGAAAAAAATTCCTCTTTAAATAAACTACTCCAATTATTATAATTAATATACAAGTCTTTTATTTATGACAGGTTATGAGTGCAAGACTAGTAAGTGATGAAACACGAATAAAAATGATTGTCCATTTATTGGATTTTGGTTTCTTTCACAGTTTCACGTCTAATAATAGAAAACGTATATGGCCCCATAGACCATACTCATCATAAATTCATGCCAAGAAAAATTATCCCAAACTCCAAAGACCTACTTCTTTCACTCCAAGTTATTTACACGTTAACCCCAAATTAATTCTCCTACCACCATTAAAAAGCTCTGAGAAATCTTGACATTATGTACATCACTTTAGACATCTTTTTGAATATTCAAACGTTGACCAATAAAGTGAATTTGTGCATTTACTGTCTCCAACAATCACCCATTTTGGTTTATCTTTTACCGATTACTCCCTTCTTTTTTTTATTTATTTACAGTTTTGATGAATTGCACACAAATTAAGTAATGTAATAAATAGTTTTTTTTTCAAACAAAAACCCTAAAATGAGTATCATTTTAATCAAATAATTACAACATTAATTAGCATTAACAAGAACAATAAAATTGACAGAAAATAATTAATTTTACATTGAACTCCTAAAAAGACAAATAAAAAAATATTTTTTTGACCAAAACTAAAAAAAGAAAAACGGAGGGAGTAATTAGTTCAGACATGATTGCTTATTTTGTTTAACCACTTCCATCCACTGAGATTTTGTACATAAACAATTCAACCCAATTCTTGAATTATATGCTCAAATTAACTTTCAGGTTCAAATGCACCAATTTTCTAAAAGGCTATGAAAAGTTACAATATTTTATGGATATCTATTTGTATATTTAATATTTTATTAACTCCACCTTTTCCCTCTTGAGCATTTATGTACACTGGTTTTTGAGTTTTCTTTAGTGGAAGTAGATTTTTAGTGGAAGAAGATAAGTGTAATTATTATCCTCTCATTTTTCTGAAACAGTGGAAAAAATGGATAAAGTTCTGATCTTTATCCAATTTTCCTGTCTTGTCCTCTTGTTCCCTTTTCAATCTTCTTCATTACCATTGTGCACTGACCTGCGTAAGTTTTTTGTGTTTATGTGAGTGTGTGTAGTGTGTTTTTGTTTCTTGATTTTTGGTGTACTTTATTTGTAATTATTAAACATGCAGGAGCACCAAGAATCCAAAAGGGTCATTTAGCCTTTTGTCCATACAATGGAAAAATGTGTTGTAGTTCATCACAAGATCAACAATTGCAGAAGCGTTTTCAAGCCATGAACATATCTGATTCTAACTGTGCTTCTGCTGTTAAATCAATTCTCTGTGCAGTAAGTTGAAAAAATTAAACCAATTTTTTTAATATGTGGGAAAGTTTCTATTTTTAGATCATTTATAAAAAATAAAAAAAATCCTTCTTTTTTCAGATGTGTGATCAATTCTCAGCAAAACTATTCACCATAGATACAGAGCTTAGACCAGTACCAATACTCTGCAACTCTACAAGTAATAGCTTTTGTTCAAATGTGTGGAAATCATGTCAACACGCACTTATTTCAAATTCTCCATTTGCTCCCGCGTTACAAAGTAAAGCTATAGTGCCAAGAAACGCAACACTATCAAAGTTAACTGATCTATGGCAATCAGAATCCGAGTTCTGCAATGCATTTGGCGGCGTAAATGATGAGGACACATTATGCTTTAATGGTGAACAAATTTCACTCAACAAAACTAATACAATACCTCCTCCAAAAGGCATTTGTCTCGAGAAAATCGACAATGGATCTTACCTCAACATGGTTCCTCATCCAGATGGTTCAAATCGCGTTTTTTTGTCGAACCAAGCAGGGAAAATTTGGTTAGCCAAAATCCCAGATCAAGATTCAGGTGAAGTATTGAATCTTGATGAATTAAATCCATTTGTTGATTTGACAGAACAAGTTCACTTGGATTCTACATTTGGAATGATGGGTATGGCTTTTCATCCCGATTTTGAAAAGAATGGACGACTCTTTGCTTCGTTTAACTGCGATAAAGAGAAGTCTTCCGGATGCCTTGGAAGATGCGCGTGTAATTCTGATGTGGATTGTGATCCTTCAGAGTTAGGTTCTTTGGATTCGGAAGAGCATTGTAAGTATCATACGGTTGTTGTCGAGTATTCTGCTAATGGAACTGGTTCGAGTCCTTCAATGGTATGGTTTTTTTTATTTTGGGACATTCTTGACTAGTTTTCCTCGACCTTGTAGGCTAGAAATGCATCACAACATACATTGTGAGAGCATGACATCACCACAATCAATGGTGTGGTGCATTTTTAGCCACAAGATCTAAGAATTCGTTCATAGGCCGGATCTACTCAAGAATTTCGCCTTTTCTTTTTCTACTCTTTAATTGGAAGTTTAATATTGGAAAGAAGTTGGAGGTATAGAATAGCTGAGTTGAGTTGTATATTTGTGTTGTACATGATCTGCAGGCAGAGAAGGCAAGGCCTGAAGAAGTAAGACGGATTTTTACAATGGGGCTACCGTTTACGGCTGATCATGGTGGCCAGATTCTTTTTGGCCCAGAAGATGGGTACATGTATATTATGATGGGAGATGGAGGAAGTAAAGGTGATCCTTACAACTTTGCCCAGAATAAGAAGTCATTGCTTGGGAAAATTATGAGGATTGATGTCGACAACATACCAAGTACGTACAATTTATTTATATGTAATTGGTGCTCAGTGGACAATCAAGAAAGTTTGAACTCTTTAGTCGAGTTGAACAAGAATTTG
Organism: Penstemon davidsonii; assembly: GCA_034814905.1. Taxonomy (NCBI): domain Eukaryota; kingdom Viridiplantae; phylum Streptophyta; class Magnoliopsida; order Lamiales; family Plantaginaceae; genus Penstemon; species Penstemon davidsonii. Next base: position 23,440,547 of record JAYDYQ010002685.1, read on the forward strand.
AAAGATAGAGATTTTGTGACGTGAAGATCCCACTACAATCCATTTCTACTTAATAATAATGAACTGAATATAATGGGAGAAGTCCTATCTGCATTCGACCTGTTGACAGCTTTATCTGTGCCTATCATTTTTCATTAGGCATCACAAGCCTAAATTTCTTCTGATCTACATTAACATAACTGCTGTGATTCATAGGTGAAGAGGAAATAGTGAAGCTTGGCCTGTGGGGAAACTATTCCATCCCACCAAATAACCCTTCTTCTGAAGACAAACAGATGGAACCAGAAATCTGGGCTTATGGTCTCAGAAACCCATGGCGCTGTAGCTTCGATTCCAAACGTCCTTCCTACTTCCTCTGTGCTGATATTGGACAGGTAAAGGGCAAGTTTTCAAAATACCCAACGCCTACAAAAAGAACTTCTATACATGTCTCATACGCTTAATTTCAACTTTTTCAGGACCAATATGAAGAAGTAAATATCATCTACAAGGGAGGAAATTACGGATGGCGTGTTTACGAGGGCCCTCTTCCATTCAAGCCTCAAATAACTCCAGGGGGAAACACTTCTCTCAATTCCATTGATCCAATCTTCCCTGTGGCAGGATACAGCCATGCCAGTATAAATAAACTTGGCTCAGCAGCTATAGCTGGAGGATACTTTTACCGTGCCCAAACTGACCCATGCACATTTGGAAGGTAATAATAATCAATCCAATATCATCCTCAAATACTTAAATACTTTTAAAATTGGTTAAACTAACATACTTGTGAATCGATGTTCAGTTACTTGTATGCAGATCTTTACGCAGGTTATATGTGGTCAGCATCAGAAACCCCCGAAAATAGTGGGAACTTTACGACTACCAATACCCCGTTTAGCTGTGCTATGGACTCTCCAATCAAGTGTGACACGGTGCCTAATAGCAATATTCCGGCTTTACAGCTTGTGTTTTCTTTTGGGGAAGATAACAGGAAAGACATTTATATCTTGGCACAGAATGGTGTGTATAGAGTCGTTAGGCCAAGTCGCTGTAACTATGCTTGCTCAAAGGAAGTTGCGTCTGTGAATCCACATATGCCTGCTCTTTCTCAGGGTTGCCTTGTGAATCCATATCCAGGATTGGTGCTTCTTGTTTCTGCAGTTTTGCTTTCCCTGATGTTTTTCTTGTAACATGTAATGTTTTTTGTCTTGTAAGCAATATGAGGAGACTATCAAATAATAGAATTGCGCTATATTTTCATTAGCGAAATCTACTTTAACGAATTGCCTAGGAATAGATCTCCAAGTTCTAGGAGCTTCTTTAGAGTATTGGAGTGCATGGAGCCCTGTTTATCCATCCAGATTCAAGAAGGCACTTTAGAGGCTTTCAATATGCTTATAAACCTTCATAGGTAAAATGAAGGAATATTATGTTTGCATCTTCAGATAATCTTGATGCCCTTTTGCTAGAAAAAGGTCCAAGAATTCCATCAATGCCCTGTGTTGCATTACTACATGAGAATATAATGAGAGAAGCAGGGGGGAGGGGTTGAGAAATATTATGAAAGTAAAGGCAACATACCTGGATCCTAGTATGGGAAAATTTTAATCTAGATGTTACCATGTCATCATTCTTTCACTTGAAGCAACCTTAGCAAAATGACTGAATATAAAAAAAATTAAAAGATAAGGAATTAGAAAACAATTGATACACCAATTTTTTTTCACTAGGTAAATTTGCACAAAGAATGTCAAATATGTCACCAAATAACTCGGTCACTTACGTTGGTTGCAAATTACCGCATCTTCAAGTATGTCACCAAATAACTCAGTCAAATATGTCGAGGAACTGACATTAACTTAGTTTCTTAAAATATTCACTAGCTTAACCATAAAAAAACAGCATATAAAGCAGAATTTACCAGTTCTATGACAGTCGTTAGCCAGTGCAAAGATATGCAGAGAGAAGATGAAGTACTTCAGAATTATCAAAACATATTTTTCAAATAAGATTTATGTCCTTCAATCTTTGCTATTATCAATGGAACACCTTTCCACCGCTTCATCACAAAGCTCCAAAGTCAAATCAATGTTCCCCTCTTCATAGTTTATATCTGCAAAGATGCAGTATATTTCTTTATCTGCAGATAATCTTTTCTTTCTCATCTCTTCAAACATTTCTCTAGCCTCCATATACTTCTTCTTTTTAATAAATCCCTTAATTAGGGCATTATAGGTCTCAGCCGTAAGATTACATCCCTTCTCAACAACTTCCTTATGCAAAAACCATGCTTCCTTCATATTCCTTGCTTTAGAATGGCCTCGTATCAGTATATTATAGGTATTTTCATCTGGCACCACTTCCTTATGACCCATGCACCGGTAAATTTCAGTTGCTGCACGCATATCATTTCTAATACAGAATTGTTTTATAAGAGAATTGTAAGTGGTTGCATTTGGCATTATATTCTTGTCCAACATCCATTTTAGCAGCTTCTGACCATCTTCTAGCATCCCAGATACACAAAACCCATTCATCAGAACATTGAATGTAACAACAGTTGGTTTAATCCCTTTCTGTAACATCTCATGAAGCAATTGGTGTGCCATAACCATTTTCCCGGATTTGCAATAAGCATCCATTAGAGTAGTATAGGTGAAAGCATCAGGCCTTATCCCAACCACCTCCATATCTTTCATTAACTTCACTGCTTGCACTATATTCCCAGATTTACAAAGGCCGTTCAGGAGTGTATTCCACGTGTAGATATTTAGGACAAGCCCCTTTTCACGCATCTCGAGAAGAAGTTCATTTGCGGTATCAATCTCGCCTTGTTTACATAGCCCATCAACCAGAGTAGTGTATGTGACCACGTTTGGAATTAATCCCATCTGAATCATCTCATTGTGAAGAGAAAATGCTTTTTCAATTTCACCAGCCTTGCAATAACCATCAATCAGTGTTGTATAAGTAAATTCATCTGCTTTTAACCCAATATTAAGCATATCACGAAAGAGCTTATCTGCTTCTGCAACTTTTCCATTCTGACAATGGCCACAAATGAGAGCAGTATATGTGATTAAATCAGGAATAATGTGACGGCCTTGCATTTCTTCATACATACTTAATGCAGATGCAATATTTCCAATTTTGCTATAACCATCAATGAGAGTCGAGTAGACTGCATTATCTGGAAAAATTCTCTGAGACATCATCTCTCTCAAAACCGTCTCTGCATCTACTGCTTTTCCCATCTTGCATAGAAGAAGGATTATGCTGTTAAAGGTGAACTCATTAGGCTTCAATCCCTTCTCTTTCATATTCTCAACAACTTTTAGCATCAATTGAAGTTCCCCTCTGTTACAGTACCCATTAATAACGGTACTGTAACTTATAGCATCAGGCATGCAGCCTCTTAACTCCATTTGCAGAAGAAGGTTATGAGCTTCTCTCACGTTGCTTGATTGACAAAGTGAGTGCATCACAATATTATACGATGCAGTATTCCACTGAACCACTTCAGAAAATTCATTGAAAACCTTTAAAGTCATATTGGGACCATCAACAACCTTTGACAGTCTGGACAGAAACAGGTTGCATGATTCAAGAGATAAGACCACACCATAATTCAACATCTTATCAAAAAGATTTCTTGCATCATCTAGACGTCCATTTTCAACAAGAACTTGGAAAAAAATGTCAAAGACATAGGGGTTTGAACCCCAATCCTTGTAAGTATATATTATCTTTTCAAGAAACTGAGTGAATGAAGTATTTCCATCAATGTCGTGTTTTGACCAGAATTCATGAAAAATATTTTTAACCATATTTAGATCTTTTGCAGCAACAGCAATTTGAATAAAGATGCAACGTGCCTCAAGTGATGGGTCCCTTCTTATGCATGACCATTCAAAGAAATTCAAAACTAGTCTATAATCATTTTTTATGTCCATAAGTACCCAAATGAGATGGTCAGGCCTGAATTTGGATTCAAAAGGCCTCAGAATTCTGCGAAAGGGCTCACAGCGTCGTTGCTTGATGATAGTTGAGATGTGATGGACTAATTCAGAGTCTCTAATGGAAGGTTTCTTTGGCGAATAATTTGGAAAAGATCTTGTACCTGTTGCCCCAAAGGAAGAACTCGAAAACCATACAAATGAGAGATTAGTTCTGCTGAAACTTCGGTGTAAATAACAAGATAACACTTGGTGGCAGTAGTCTGAAAAGATGATGGAATTCCTCTTCATGCTGGTGGAGGAGACCCATCAAGGTAGTTTTTGGAAGCTACATGTTTAGTAATATTCTTGAAGGCTTATTCATCAAAACACATAACCTGATACAAAAAATATTTCTATCCATTATTCTTTTTTAGAAGTAATATAATTTCTCAATGTTGAAAAAGCATTATCATTCCAACAGGAATAATGCCTGAAAAATCATCATTAGAATGCTTATATTCATTCATCTCAGCAGAGCTTAGAATCTATCATATATCTACAAGACTACAACTCAAATAAGTTTTTTGTAGGCAATTCATCAAACGCGTAGTGAGCAGCCCAACATAACACATTTTCATAATAGAAAACGAAAACATTCTATCTTCTTAATTAACAAGAAAGAATTAGATTTTAATCAGCAATTCAAAAAATACATACTATAATTTTCATCATCGAAAATCGAAGTGTTTTTGTGAGCAAACCTGCAGAAGACGGGAGTGTACCAACTATAGCTTTGCTTCAGGTTTAGACTTTAGACAGAGTTCAAATATTTCGCAGTATTGTTAATAAGACCCAAATCAGAGTAACAAAACCTTTTATTGGGTCCGATCTGATTTGGACTATAATTATATATTAGAAGCCCAAATTGATGGGCTCGGCTGTACTCTATAGGTTTACTGCTTACATTCTCTATATCAAACATTTCCTCCGTATATTTGTTTAGCCCATTTAAAAATATAACTAATTTAAAATATAAAATTGATAAAATATTTTAGTCTCATAGCGGTTATATATACTTTTTAAATATTTACCGTGGTTCTAAAAGTGTTTGGTCCACGTAAGCAGAACTCCTTTGAGCCAATTTTAAAATTTGTGGTATTTGACTTTAGAGTCAACAAAGAAAAAACAAAAAATACTGAAAAATGTTGTTTGCGAAAACAATAACTTATACAAAAGCAATTTTTCGATAAATTGTCCGTTGTGATAATTAATTATTTTCGAAATTAATACTAATAAATTATTTTTACAGAACTACTTTTTCAATAGTTAGATCACCAAAATGAATCGAAGTTCTAGAAATTAAATCTGAAGGCCAATCCAAATTTAAAGAATTATTATTAATCCAGTTATGATTTTTAAATTAACAGTCTTGTAATACTAATTAATAAACTATTATGCTGTATCTATGTAGAGAAGCAAATTTTGCATGCAGTTAACATAATAAGAAAAAACGTAATATAAAATTACAAATGGTTGTCCACTTTAATTTCTAAATGAATGTTTTCATTTAAGTGCAGGAAAAATCCATTGTACATATATAGGACTATATGTTAAGTAAAATATCAAACTCGTAAAAAATAAAGCATGTTAGTAAATATCACACAGAGGGTCGGTTTGGCTTCACAATTCCATAACTGATTCTATATTAGTTAATCCTAGTACATTAATTAATTAAAATAATTACTTTTAATGTAAAACTATTGCTACGATTTCAACATATCACAATTGATTTTTACCTTAGTTTTCTTGATATTTGTATTTGAATGAGATCTTGTGCGGTGGTTGTAAGTTTAAAAATAAGATTCATTTAAATAGTTGGAGAACATTTTACCATTGAAATTGAATTTTTTTGAAATTTATGGCCCTTCTTTTTTTTTTTTTTTTTTTTTGTGTTCTTCAACACTTGGCCTCAATTTCGGAGTCAATTGGGAGGAGAAATCAAAATGGGCTCTCTATTGATGCCCTTGTTGAAGCATTGATTTTGGTCAAAGAGGTATTAAAGTAGCTTTAATCAGTGAATATGCTCTTATTTATTTGTTTTTTGGTTTCTCAAGAATACGTATTCAGGTATATGATTTGACTTAATTTCTTTCGAGGCATGTTGGATATATTATGTTGAAATCTTTCCTAATAAGAATTTGAACTTGAGCACTTCATATTGTGAGAGACTAATTTATTCCATTACATCAAGTCATCAACCAGTTATTGTTGAAGATGCTCTTATAGTAGCCAAAGAGCTCATTAACTGCTTCTGGTAGGCCCTGAATTTAAGGCCTTCAACCGTGAGTTTGGGCTGCTCAAATGCGGGCCGAACTACCTTTAATCGCAATTATCTGGATTAAGAGTCTTTATAACAATTAGTAAGATTAGTGCAATGTCAACCCCTACCCAACTCTGAACTAATCAAAATACCTCAAAAATCTCTCTATATATATATATATAATTTAATAGTATAAAAGCTCAAAAGTCAAACTCTGGTTGCAAGATTCCAATGCTATTAATTAGAAGACTCCAATTTCAACCTCAAATTGTCAGAAGTTTTCATGTCTAAGGTTCCAACTGTCCATATGTATTGTCTTGTTCGGTTGTTCAAATCTAGCATAAACACATCGTTCATGTAATAAAACAACTCATTTACATACACTAAGAACTTTTCATTAGATATTTGTTTTACACCATCAAGCCAAAATTTAAAGCAATTTCAACAAAATTTTAGTCCAAATTTAATTTGGTATAAGTCTATTATTATACTCTTCATGGGTTTAAGCGAATGTGCTATATATACATGTGGTATTTTGCTTGGGTCGAATTTACGCTCCAAATTTGATTGAAACGTAAATGTTCATCTCATGATCAGCAAAATAAATAGGAGCAAATTAGGTTGAGGTTAATTCGACGAAGCCAGTCAGATTTTGTATTCTCAGATAGTATAAAACTGAGAATGGATGCGTCGAGTAATATGTATAACCTAACTTTTTTAATCATATTTTATGGTTTGATATACTTTTATGATTTCTTGTCTTGATTAGTTGAGTCGTTATTTAACTAATTCAATAATATGGTCCATGTTTACCTTACCGACCACAATCTTGCTAGCTCATAAATTGCAGTAGGTAACGGTTAATTTAACGAACGGATTGAGGGAATGATGTTAGGGGGTCTCGATTGGCTCAGAGTTTTTGTCAGTAGTCGCCCATTTGAGGCCGCACTCACGCCTTTTCGGTTTGTTTGTCGGGTCGTTATTTGAGTACAAATTTATTCCATATCAATTACTATATTCCACGATCATTATTATTTCTTTAAAAAATAGTAATTCAAATACAAGATCACTATATTCAACTTGAATTTTGAATTATAAATGAAGTGTTACCGAGTTAATTTTCCTTCTTTAAAACCTAGAAAAGTAGCTCTCAATCACAAAGTACTACATATGACAAAGCATGAAATTAAATACACATATTTAGCTAGCTAGCTTAAAGCTATTGACAATGGAAGACACAAAGGAACAAAATCGACGTTCTGAACTAAGAAATACTGTAGTAATTATCAAGAAAAATATAAATAATTCGTTCTTGAAAAACCATAACTAGCCATGTTAAAAAAGCTGTCAAGTTTTTAATTTCTTCTGTTAAACTCGATCGGCTCCAACAATAGATTTCTTCATTGTTCTCATAGACCCACCACAAAATTATCCATTTTTGTCACTTTATATCAATCACTCTTCAATGCCAGAATACATAATTAATTCCACCTTAGATGTATATGTATATATATATATATATGTACATAAATCTACACACCCATGCACAGATCGAAGATTCAACCCCCAATCACACTTAATTACTTAACCTCAACCATTAAATCTATATATATATATATATTAATAAAAAGGGAAATCAAGAAATTAGATTTGATTTTTCTATACATGGCAAGATCAATCCCTTTCCCGAATGTGGAATCTTGCCCGTCAACAGAGCGTCAAAACGACACCGTTGTGGCGGACATGGACGGAACCTTATTGATCGGAAGAAGCTCATTTCCTTACTTCGCATTACTCGCTTTCGAAGTTGGAGGCATTCTGAGACTTGTCTTTTTGCTTTTACTCTCTCCACTCGCCGGAATCCTCTACTATTTGGTATCCGAATCCGCTGGAATCCGGGTCCTCATATTCGCAACGTTCGCGGGAATGCGGGTATCGGATATAGAATCCGTGGCCCGTGCGGTTTTGCCCAAGTTCTACTCCAGCGATCTGCACCCGGAATCGTGGCGGGTGTTTTCGTGGTGTGGAAAGAGGTGTGTGCTGACGGCGAATCCTCGGATTATGGTGGAGGCGTTTCTGAAGGATTTTTTGGGAGCGGATTTGGTGTTGGGGACTGAGGTTTTGACGTGGAGAGGTAGGGCCACGGGGTTTGTTAAGGAGCCTGGGGTTTTGGTTGGGATGAATAAAGCCAACGCGCTTAAGGCCGCGTTTGGGGAGAAGGTGCCGGAGATTGGATTAGGGGACAGGCACACGGATTTCCCATTCATGAGTTTGTGCAAGGTTTGTTTTCTTGAATGATCATTTACTCGATCATGTTTTCTATCGTATTCGATCATTTAATTTATTGACTGGAGTCTTTATAGATTCATATAAATTATTCACGGGACATTGAAATTATTAAAGAGGTAGTTTACAGAATTTTAGATTAATAATGGAAAAACTTGACATACTAGGATTTAAAATATAACATGCATGCACTATATATGCATATATATTATTACTTTTGTTAGTGAGTAGTATTATTTAGTAATTGATTTAACAAGGAAAATTGACATTTGGGTTGTCTAACTCAATGATCTAATTAAGGTTATATGTAGTTATTGGAAAATTCTAGCTAGCTAGCCGAAATCAGGTTTGGTCAAACTCATTTATTCGTACAAGACAAATGTATTACAAGTTTTTTGTGATTAATTGCTCTCCTAAGAATATTATTCAATTGTGTTGTACTTGTCATGTGAATGTTTTTTGTTCAATTGTGTTGTACTTGTCATGTGAATGTTTTTAATTTTGTCCACCCAAATTAATTTGATTCGGACAAGGATTACCCATAATTATCATATATAACGTTGATCACTTTTTTTTATATAGTTCTCGGATGATCTATTAATAACGGAACATGTACATATCGTCCAGTTCAAAGATCAAAGTATATATACGGTTGATTAGTTTTGTGGTCATCTAGTTTGGGTGATAATGAAACAAATTTTTTGGTGCTTGTACATAATATCATTTTTGTCAACAAACAAAGGAAATAACAGGACAATTTCAGTACAGTTGACACTTTCACATATTCTTTTTAAAAGAAATTCTATTGATTTAATTTATGATATGCAGGAAGGTTACATTGTGCCACCTAAACCCGAAGTTAAAGCCGTAACAATTGACAAGCTTCCTAAGCCGATCATATTCCACGACGGTCGGCTTGTCCAGAAGCCAAGCCCCTTCATGGCTCTACTCACCATCCTCTGGATCCCCGTCGGTTTCCTCCTATCCTGCCTCCGCATCGCTGCCGGCTCTCTCCTCCCAATGTCGTTCGTCTACTACGCCTTTTGGGCGCTCGGTGTTCGAGTAACAGTCAAGGGCACCCCTCCACCGCCAGTCAAGAAATCCTCCGGCCAATCTGGTGTCCTCTTCATCTGCTCCCACCGCACCCTCCTTGACCCCATCTTCCTCTCCACTGCCCTCGGTCGCCCCATCCCTGCCGTCACCTACTCCGTCTCCCGTCTCTCCGAGATCATATCGCCCATCAAGACAGTTCGTCTTACCCGGGATCGTGCTGCTGACGCGGCCATGATCAAGAAACTTCTTCAGGAAGGCGACCTTGCTATTTGTCCCGAGGGCACCACCTGTCGAGAACCTTTCCTCTTACGATTTTCCTCTCTGTTTGCCGAGTTAACAGATGAGTTGGTACCTGTGGCGATGGTGAACCGGATGAGCATGTTTCATGGCACGACGGCGCGTGGGTGGAAAGGGATGGATCCGTTTTACTTCTTCATGAACCCGAGCCCAGCTTACGAGGTGACGTTCTTGAACAAGCTGCCGAGCGAGCTGACTTGTGGAGCTGGGAAGTCGAGCCACGAAGTGGCGAATTACATACAGAGGGTGATAGCCGCCACATTGTCGTACGAGTGCACGAATTATACCAGGAAAGATAAGTATAGAGTGTTGGCGGGAAATGACGGGACTGTAGTGGAGAAGTCGGGGCTCAATCCGAACCAAGTGATGGGTTGCTGATTCAATTGAGCTGGGAGTTAATATGGCATTGTTTCATGGTAATTGAGGAACTTCCTTTATTTTGTTTTAACATGTATACCAAAATGAAAGAATAAATTCTGTAAGAATCTTATACTGTCATGAATAACAATGCCTGCAAATTATTCAAGCTCTTCTAATATTATTTTATTGTGAAAGGAAAAGAAATAAAGGAATGAAAAAACTTGGAGATCATGGCCCCCAATTAAGCTCATACGTACGTTACTCTTCAAGTCAAGTCTCGCCTCCAAGAGTTGAAAAGAAAAATGCAGTCTCTTTAATTTGAATATTAAATTAGATTTTTGAACTGAAATCCAATTAACAATCCAATTTAGTTGCCGTTTATAATTGGATCGAGAACTTGGAAATTTTGCAAATCATACATGAATGAGAACAATATAGTAAGGAGTAGGGTGGAGAGGGCTCGCCGTTAATTGATTGTGGGCTCACAACAGATCTTGTGATTTAATTTGTGAACAATTTTGAAAATTATTTTGATCAATTAAACTTATTTAATTGATCATTCTTGAATAAATCTATATTAGCCCAAGAGTACTTGGACTCCATGGCCGAACCTACTTAAAAATTGAAGTGTGTTTGTATGATCATTTTCTCTTATGTTTGTGATATTTATAAAAGGTCATTTCACCAACTAAGACGTAGGACATGATGGTTAATTAATTATCTCGATTCTATGTTTTCTATTCTCGATGAAGGTTTCCTAGTTACCTCATATTTAAAAATTCATTACAAAAATTTTCACCTGTCTTACATAAGGACTCCTTGGAACCCATCATCATAGAATACATACGAGATAATGAGAGTCGTCCATCTCATAGCGATGGGCAATAAACCCTATCTTGATGTCATCAACCCCCATACATTACTATCTATGTCCAATATAAAATGAGATATCATATATAATGATATTGTTCAAATTTTTATGTAAATAATATATATTTTAAAATTACTAATATCGTTATGACGTCATACTGGTTCAACCAATGATTCGACCGATTCAATCAATGCTTGTCGGTTCATATTCCCGTCTGATTATGAAAACATTGCCCTAAATTTGCAAATGATTGTCCATTCTCAAAGTGAGTTAATGCTTCCATTTAAGTCCAATAATAAACTGTAGTACCTATATATTTAATTTGTTAAGGAAAGTATCAAACTTGTCAAAAGAATATTTAGTTAGGAAAGTATCAAACTTGTCAAAAGAATATTTAGTTAGGAAAGTATCAAACTTGTCAAAAGAATATTTAAGTGAAGTGTGTATTTAATAAGTTTTTTTTTTTTTTTTTTTTAAGAGTAAAATGTAGTTGTATTTACTGTAATTAATAAGATAGAAGAAGATGATAGTAATGTACACTCGTAGCAATTAGTAATCAAATTACCTCAAAGATCTGAAAGCGCAAAAGTCAAACTTTGGTTTGAAATTTCAATAATATTAATTAGAAGGAAAATTTTAAGTGCTCTAAATTATGTCAGAACACACATTTTTCATGTAACAAAACAATTCATCAACTGGAGTGGTATATTTCATGGAACAGAAAAGTTCATGAAATATGCATACACTAAAGCATGACCAATCAAAGGGGTAGGGGTGAGGGTAAGGTGGGGTTTGATGGAAAAAATGAACATTAATGGAGGGCGAGGGTGAAGGTGAGGGTGGGGTTGGGGTTAAGGGGTATATTTTTTTGAATTTCTTTTTCCACCAAATTTTTGCCATATGTTTGTTGCTTGAAATTTTATATTATTTTTAATAAATTATATTTTAAATTAAATTATCAACATTATCTTAATGTATAATTTTAAAATTTTTATTTTTCAATTTAGTTAGAATATAGGTGAATATATATTTAATCAATGTTGTTTTTTAATGTTGTATTTGATGTTTTCTTCCGTTATTTTAATCGATGTTATTATTATTATTATTATTAATTTAATTATAACAATATTATCATTATTATCATCTATTAATATTATTATTTGTAGTATTATTATTATTCTCATAATAATAATAATTATTATTATGGTGAGACTGAAGAAGAGTTGAAATTGTAATTAATTGAAGGGGGAAGCCCTTCGGTTGGAGACGAGTAGGCAAGGACAGGGCTAGGGCCAGGGGAAGGGGCAGGGCAAACTTTATATTGATTCTCACTTATGGTACCATAGAAATTTTGGTCAAAATATTTGGTACTATAATTTAATAAATCCACTCACATTTGGTATCGCCTTTAAAAATTACCGTTAAGTGGGTAACGTGTCAGTTAAGTCAATTTGGATTATTGCAAAATTGATGTCATTATTTATGTTGATTGTCACTTCTACCCCATAACATTTCGGGCTGACAAAATAACCCCCCATCTTCAAATTTGTTGACGATTTTAGTCTATATTGTTTCCCAATTTCAAAATTGGCTTGGATATGACCATGTGCGGACCAATTTGAAGATATAAATTATTATATTTACATATCTATTTAATTAATTTGATTTTATAAATAATTAAATAATATTTTAATATAAATCTGAAAAAGCGGGCTAACTTGTGGGGCTGGGAAGTCGAGCCATGAAGTGGCAAACTACATACAAAGGGTGATAGCCGCTACATTAGCGTATGAGTGTACGAGTTTTACGAGAAAAGATAAATACAAAGCGTTTGTGGGATATGATGGGAGTGTAGTGGAGAATTTGCAACTAAAGCCGAATTAAGTGATTGGTTGCTATTGAATGACCAACTCATCTAAAAGCTTAAGTTGTTAGATAAATGAATCATTTAATATATATATATATATATATATATATATATATCATTTAACAGTTGCTGATTCAATTGAGCTGAAAATTATTAAAATGTGGCATTGTTTCCTACTAATTCGGGAATGCTTATTTTATTTTTTTGGAATTGAATACGATAATCAAGAATAATTTTTGTAAGAATTTCATGCGTACAAAGTATAGAAAAACTCTCTAGGTTCTTGTAGCATTATCTTTTAATACAAATTTTCTCTATTCATTGTGAAGGAGATTTGTTTTTGAAAAAGTAGGAATAAATAAATACTAAATGTTCCAAATTGAAAATGTTTGAAAGTTACATATATTTGTCGCTTAGTGCACTAATTTACATAAACGTACATCAATAATACTTCGATGTTAAATGTTTTTCTCACTCATTTATTCTTTGGTTAATATACAATTTCCCTTATCTAACAAAAAACTTTAATTTACAGAAGAATTTGTGTTAATCGTGGAAATAAAAAGTTTCTTCCAATTAAATTTCTGTTTTCAAAATAATAATCAGAGCGAGTCCTACGTGATCGATAACCATTTTTACGGGCTCAAATTCTTCCATTCCTATCTTTATCATGTCCTAATCTCTTTGTTGATGGCATTTCTCTCTTCCAATTTTCCCACATTTGGCCATGTTTCTCCAATGCAATGCAATTTAATCTGTACTTGTAGTTGAACTGATTAGCAATTTAATACAGAGAAGAAATGGAGAGAGGGTCATTTTCGTCAAGTCGAGGATCAGACTCGGTAGATTTCGAGGCCGAATTGAGTCTGAGCGACAAGCTCAAAGTTTTCAAATCTACCAATTTTGACCCTCAGTCCTATGTCACCAACCGCTGTGGCGCCATGAGCGAAAAGGTCAATCATAATTAAATTGTTTTTTATTTGTTGATCTTGGGCCAACTTTTCATTCTTCGTGACTTAACTGATTTCATGTGTGTATTTTTATTTTTATTTTTTTGTCAGGAAATAAGGCATTTGTGCATCTACCTTGTAGACTTAAAGAAGGCTTCTGCAGAAGAAATGCGAACAAGTGTCTATGCCAATTATGCATCATTTATAAGGTGATAGTTTATGGCATTAAGCAATTTTTAAATTACTATTACTCTTTCTTGCTTTTCAAGGTATGCTTAAGTTTTTTTTTTTTTTTTTTTTTATCATTATGGCATTGCAATAAGGTTTAAAAACTTGTTCTGCATAAAGTCATCTATGTTTCCCAGTATATTTTAATAGATACCGCAGTTAACCAATATGTTACCATTATCCATGTGGTTTTAGGACTTTCAATGAAGAATTGGTGGGAGAAACTAATTACAAGTTCATTATACAGCATACATTGGTGAAAAAAGAAAAGAAAAAACTTAATTGTTTGCTAGCACAGGTTCATCTTAGTACATAATTCATCTTATATTGTTTCTGTGTTTTCAGAACTTCAAGAGAAATTTCTGATCTCGAAGGGGAGCTCGTTTCCTTGAAAAATCTCCTAGGTTCGCGTGCAAATATCATTCATGGCATAGCTGATGGAGTCCGTGTTGAATCCTTAAACGATGGAATCAATTATTCAGGAAAAGATGACGCCGTTGATATTGAAGATAGGGAGCCTACAAATTTCGATAAATGGTTATCACAATTTATGGAGAATCTCGAAATCTTACTAGCAGAGAGGAGAGTCGATGAAGCACTTGCAGCACTCAATGAAGGCGAAAATGTAGTAGACGAGGCCAGGGACCGTAAAACATTACATCCCTCAGCTTTACTATCATTGCAAAACTCGATCTTGGTGCAGAGACAAAACTTAGCAGATCAATTAGCAGAGGCAGCTTGTCAGCCTTCAACTAGTGGCTTTGAGCTTCGTTCATCTGTACAAGCTATGAAGAAACTAGGAGATGGCCCTCGAGCCCATACATTACTCCTCAAGTCACACCAGCAAAAGTTGAACAGGACTATGCAGAGTCTTAGGCCATCAGGCACTTCTCTTGGAACAGCTTATACTACTACACTTTCTCATCTCGTTTTCTCAACTATCGCTCAGGCAGCAAATGATTCCTTGGCTATATTTGATGATGAGCCGGCTTTTACATCTGAGTTAGTAACTTGGGCTGTTAATCAAACGGAGGCTTTTGCATTGTTAATGAAGAAAAGCTTTATAGCTGCCCCAGCAGCTTCCGGAAGCTTAAGGATCGTTACTGAGTGCGTTCATATATGCTTGGGGCACTGCTCATTGCTAGAAGCTCGTGGCTTGGCCCTTTGTCCCACATTGTTGAAAATCTTTAGGCCTTGCTTGGAAAAGGCACTGCATGCCAACTTGAAAAGAATTGATCTGAGTACGGCTGCTATTGCTGCGGCAGATGATTGGTCGCTCATTTATTCACCCGTTGGTGGTCGTTCCTTGGGCACTTCTGTTAGTAGTGCAGTCACATCCCAGCCCAAGCTTTCGAGCAGCGCTCACAGATTCAATACTATGGTTCAGGTGAAATTTGTTAAACTTGCCTTTGGCTTTAGAGCTAAATGCAAAAATATCCTCTGTGCTTTGCCTAGTTGGTAAAAACTCCCCTGTGTTATTTTTATTAGCAAAAAACTCCATGTCTTCTTTTTTTATTAGCAAATCACCCCATTTGAAATTTCTCCATAAATCAAGAGGGAGGTTATTGCCAATTTTTAAACTGAACATGGGGTTATTGCCAATTTTCAAAGTTAAATTATTGTCAAATTTTTATGTGATTAGGCGTGTTTTTGCATTTTTTGGCAGGGGTATGATTGTTTTTTTTTTTTTTTTTGCGAGGGTTTTTTTAATAATAAAAGTAACACATGAGGGGTTTTGCTAATTAGACAAAACATAGGGGGTATTTATTCATTTCACTCTTTGGGTTTATCATCTTAACTTTTCTTGATAATGAGCTAGTTTCTGGAAATGTTAAATGTAATGCAGGAGCTTTGCGAGGATATTGGCTCCTTGGAGATACTGCACTTGTCTGAACAAGCTTTGGAAGGTGTTTTGCAATCATTTAATTCATACGTCAATATGATGATAAATGCGTTTCCTGGTTCAATCGAAACTGAAAACTTGGAGGGGTCTGGAAGAAGAATAGTGAAGATGGCAGAGTCCGAAACCCAACAGGTAGCTTTGCTAGCTAATGCATTATTGTTAGCAGACGAGCTTCTTCCACGTGCAATGATCAAGCTCACGCCCATTAACCGAAATGATGAACAACCTCGAAGAGCTTCAGACAAGCAAAACCGACCTCAAGAACAAAGGGAACTTAAGAGAAGGCTTCAACGTTTAGTTGATCAATTAAGAGATAGCTTCTGCCGCCAACATGCACTTGAGCTTATCTTCACTGAAGATGGAGGAGTGCGTTTAAGTGCAGAGATGTACTTAAGTATGGACTCAGGCAGAGATGAACCTGAATGGTTCCCATCTCCTATTTATCAGGTTTGCTACAGATCACATTCTTGCATCATGGTTTATTGCATGATGATTTTGATTTCTGACAACCTTAAAATCGAACCTAATTCAGGAACTATTTGTGAAGTTGACGAGGCTAGCGAGCATTACATCAGATATGTTTGTAGGAAGAGAGAGATTTGCAACTATTCTTTTAATGAGGCTCACGGAAACTGTAATTCTCTGGCTTTCGGATGATCAAAGCTTTTGGGAAGAGATTGAGGCTGGGGCAAGACCATTAGGTCCACTCGGGCTTCAACAGGTTTGTTTAAATCCCATTTTCAAAGGGCAGAAACCATTAGTTTTTGCACTCCTTTCACGGATTATTTAACGAGACAAAAATGTGATCTTGTGCAGTTCTATTTGGATATGGAATTTGTGATACTTTTTTCGTCTCAAGGGCGTTATTTGTCGCGAAATTTGCATCAAGTGATCAAGAACATTATAGGTAGAGCAATTGAAGCAGTTCAGGCTAGTAACATTGATCCGTATAGGTATGTGATTTTTGGTTGATTAACATGAATGACTAATTAAGGGATTCTTGGCAAATACTGAAGTCTTTCTTGATTTGCAGTATGTTGCCAGAGGATGAATGGTTTGCTGATGTTGCTCAAATAGCGATAAAGATGTTAACCGGAAAAGCCAATTTCGGAGACGTGGATCGTGACACGGGTAGTCCAACAGCATCAGTATCAGCAAGATCTGCATCATCTGTCCATTCTCATGGAAGCAATTAACATCAGCATCAGTTTATTAGTAGATATAGAAAAAACTATCTATGCATTAATCACTATTGTGAAGGATGGATAGAGTTTTCGATTAGATTTACCACGTAATTAGTTTTTTTATTTCCCAAGGCTAAAGAAAAAGCCGAGAAATATATAAAAAAAATTTACGGCCCATATCTTGGAACCTAGGAAAATAACCTAGGAAAATCTCATGCAAATGACTGAATTTTACATTTCTTTGGCGTATAAAGTAGTGATGCTGCTAAACTCATGACGAAAATAATTTGTTTGCAACGCAATTTCTTTGTCGTTGATGGAACTATTCGTAGTTCTTGACTATCATAAATGGAGTATAATCAACTCTTTTAGATGACAATTGAACATTTATTTAACTAGGACTGAAAAAAGAAAAGGAAAATGTAAACTCTAACGACCAGTCAATAAAACCATAAGTAAACAAGTTGTACAAAAATCTAAACGTTGTCAGCCAAAAAACAAAAACAATATCTAGAAACATGGAAATTGTCAATAGTCAGTAAAATACCAGTTACCAAGGTACAGAAGATTAGTTTAAGTCAGAGCAAAAGAAACACTTGGGGTAACAAGCCGGTTGCCGTGCAAGATACCCAAAATAATTTCTCAAAAAAAAAAAAAAAAACCCAAAAGAAAAAAACCATATATATATTTAAAAAAATAAAAAATCTGTTTTCGATAATTCAACTTTCATGGAAAATCTCCAGCACAACAAATATTATAGGAACTAGAAAATCTGGAATACAAAACGACAAATCCTACTACCCTTTGGAGAAGATTATAAACTGCAAAATTTGAGTTTCATTGTTCATGCAAATTAAACTTAACTGTGATCAATCAGTGGGTTATTCTTGAATATTGTTAATTGATGAAATATAGTAAATTCAAAAATAGTTATATGATTAAATCTATATTAAGACCTTCTTTGTATTCCTTACATGTACCGATCATTTTGTCCTTTGCTAACAGTAAGATTTGGGTGCAAATAAAGTTGCAGCTTCTCAGTAAGAAAATCAACTTGGGAGCAGAAAACTCCAAAACCCTGGCATACATTTTTATCAAATGGCATCTCTATCTTTATTGGATATAGTAAAATATCTCCAAAAATATTGTCAATGGACAGCATAATTCAGAATTCCAGACAATATTTATGCTTTTCAACATTGCAAACTGTAAAGGGCAAACATTACCAAAAAGAACATCATTGTTCAAATATTTGATACCTTCTTTCCCTGTTCAACACTCTTGGCTCAATTTTTCTACTTGAAGAATTCAGATTATCTATCTAGTCATAATGGGCTCTAAACTTGTATGGTTTCTAGCAATTCTAACTCTCACAACAGCAGTACAAAGCAAGAAGAGAACATGTCACCCAAACGACCTCAAAGGTTTACGAAATTTTAAGAATGGGATTCTAATCGACACCTCCTACCGGCTCGAGAATTGGACAGGAAACTCCTGCTGCAAATGGGAAGGCATTTCATGTAATAACACAACAGGTAGAGTTACACAAATCAATCTACCAGGTTTTTACTCTTCAGACAATTCTCCTCTTCAAACAAGTATGAATGGCTATCTATCTCCTTCTATAACACTTCTCACATCTCTCGAAATACTCGATTTATCCGGTCTCATTGGCTTAACCGGAAATATCCCACAATCAATCGGCTCTCGTCTCCCTAATTTGACAAAACTGTCCCTATGGGGCAACAAACTCGAGGGTCCATTGCCTGAAAGCATAGGAAAGTTGGAAAAACTAGAAGAAATGTATCTATATGAGAATAGATTCAATGGCACTATACCCCAAAGCATCGGAAATCTTAAAGGGATACAAATACTCGATTTGCATTCCAACATTTTTACAGGTGGTATACCCGAGTCCATTGCAAATTTGACAAATTTGGAAATTCTTAGCCTTCAGAATAATTTTCTTACTCGGAAAATACCATATAATATCGGGGATTTAGAGGTTCTAAAAGAGCTTGATTTGTCGAATAACTCATTGAGTGGAAAAATCCCTTCTTCAATAACTAAACTAGTTACAATATCGATAATGTACCTGGACAACAATCGGCTCGAGGGGGAAATACCGTCACTTTTAGGCCTGCCTTCACTCGGGTTCTTGAGACTGAACGATAATCGGCTGACTGGGATCATACCTTACTCGTTTGGCTACTTGACTTCCCTGCAAAGAATATCATTGGCAAATAACAAACTCGAGGGCTCACTTCCTTCGAGTATAGGTAATTTACGATCATTAACCGAGATGTATCTCAATGACAATGTAATATCGGGTCAAATACCGAGTTCAATAGGTCAACTCTCTCAGCTTCTCATGTTGAATATTTCAAACAACATGATTCAAGAACCGTTGCCTTATGAGATGGCCTCACTTACAAATCTTCAAACGCTGGATTTGTCGTTTAACCAGATGAAGATTTCTTACATACCTAAATGGCTTCTGAAATTGCCGTCTTTGTCTCGGATTTATTTGGCAGGGTGTGGAATCGAGGGTGGAATAAGTGAAGACTTGAAATCGACTCCAAGTCGACTACAAGAGCTGGACTTATCTGTTAACCATCTCAAAGGGAACATTCCGGAATGGATAGGGTCCTTAACCGAGCTCTATTCATTAAAACTGCAGAAGAATTATTTAACAGGGAGAATACCAGATGGGTTTCTTAAGTTTACGAAACTGAAGGAGTTGGACCTTTCGGATAATCTTCTTGAAGGAAAAATTCCCTACGGGAAGCCTTTGATCGATTTTCCTAAAGGCTCTTACACTGGAAATCGAGGTTTATGTGGAAAACCCCTTGATCCATGTAAGGATTAAATAGTAATTTATTAAGATTCTTCTACATAAGTTTAAGATAATAATTCTTATTCTGTATGGAAAGATTGAATTTGGACAAGAAAGGTTCTTGAAAAACTGCATTTTATTCGTCATTATCCTTGTTGCTTACACCATTTGTATAACTATTATTCAAGGGTTTCTTCAGAAATCCCGAGTTGTTGATAATTCAAATAATCAATCTCATTTAACCTTATACAACACAAGATCTGCTCCGGCAACTCTTCTGTTTTGTTACCCTGCCACAATCACACAAAAGAACTTCTTAACATAAGGAAAATAATTAGGATATAGTTTTCAACCGGATAATATTATACGGTAGAAATCATATCTAAACTTGCCTGAATTGTTAATCCAAAATCGAGAACACACAGCTTTAGCCTATCTAAGAAGGTTTCAAATCCCTTTCTTGAAATGTAGCTGAATCTATGCATATCCAAATCAATTTCAAAATAATTTTCCCCCTGCAATGAAAAAGAAAAAACTTTTTAAGAATCAATTGAATAACAGAAGTTATTATTATACAGGATCTACTTACAGAGTAAAAATTGTGTTGAGGACGTGAAAGAACAGGTTTCTCATTGTATGCATTCATTAGCTTCCTCTCTGCAGAACTTAGAGGAAGGTCTTCCACATTTGCTACACGACCTAATATCTTTAACCTTTCTCTGAAGGGTACAACTGTGTCCGCACGAAAACCTTTTACTTTTTCTCCTTCATCCTCAATTAATTTCTGTAAATTGGAAAATGTGAAATATTAAATTCAAAATTTTGCCAGATAAATAAAAATATACACCGACAAGATAATTTACTCACCCTAACACTTTCCTGAAAATGTTCTGGGAGTTCCTTGGCAAAGCTTTCAGAAAGCTTAAAATACAAAACAAAACTTATTCCTTCACCATCTGTTTCGCCCTGGAAAATTGCTGGAGGATATAAAGGCATCTAAAAAGAAAACACAAAAGAAAAACCAGTGTCAATATAAAGAATACATAACTACCAATTTTTTGGTCATATGAGGAACAAAAGCTCTACAATAGAGTTGAACTCTTAAAACTCATTTTTTACTTGAGATTATCAAAATTTGACCTATAATTAAGATGCTACCACCAAACTAGTCCAGATATTATGGAGTGTTATCTTAGCCGTAATGACATAATTAATATTTTCATCACTAGTCTATAGCCTCTGCCAAACGAGTTCTTAGTCTATGCAGTACCTGAACATTTACAACGAGCATGGGTGGAAGCTTCCCTGTAGAATTAACGGTAGGAAGTTCCACAAATCGAGCAATGTGATCGATCTTTCTTTGAGATAAAAATACATCAAGACCAAAAGGATAATACGCAGCACAATTTGGCGCAAATTCTTTCCTCTTATCCCTGCAAACAATATATCTAACATGAATATCAAAGTAGACAAGAAAAATTACAATAATTAGTGAATGAATAAGAGAACAGTTTATTTACCTTGAATAATTAACGCCCCTAACCTTGAAAGTCCCTGGCTCAATTTCCGACCAACTATCAGGCACTCTCTTCCCCAAGGGACAACACGGTACTTGTGAACCAGCTTTAGGTCTTTGCAATAACGCCTTTGAAGAAACTACAAAACATATTAGATATGTTATATTCAAAGTTAAGGGAACAAAATTTTAAAAAAAAATTATGAATACTCACTTAGAGTGGGAATAGAATGTTCATCCCTCCATTTAAATGAGAGTTTTAAGGATGCCTTTTTCCTTATGCCTTGAGGACTATAGTCGAGGGATCTTCTCTTTTCGACAGAGGGAACAGTAGTAGCTAGACATGGCAAACAATTATTAGAAAGAATTCCGCAGTTATCAAACATACTGTTGTTCTCTCCACCAGCATTTTCTTCAGGAGAGTTTGAAATCTCATTGACAAACACTGGCTTTTTTGTTTCATTGGAATGTCCATCGGGCTTCATTCTTGAATCGGAAACTGAACTTTTACCTAATTCACTGACGGAATTACGTGCAGAATTGCTAGTTGATGAGTCCCCTGGAATTCCACGGAAAGAGACGCGTCTGCAGTCAGTTCCATCAATGCCGTTTTGAGAGAGCACATCTGAGAAAATAAAACATTATACTACTATGATTTTAAATGACTATCTAAAACTTAAAATGCAGTTTAGGACAACGAGAGTTTTTTCGAGATACCATCTGGGAGGCTTTGAAAATCTTCATCACTCCAGTCGGAATCGAGTACTGCAGCAGAATCAAACCATGCTTCCTCTACACTTCCTGTCACAATTAAATTAAAATAATATGAAAACCTGCTCAATTGAGGTCCCTTAAGTCCACCAATCACAGTTTCTAGTAATTACAACTCCAAATGAAAGTAAAAAACCAACTCTAATATCAGTGTTGTATTTCACCTAAGACCAACCAAATTTTAAAATAATTCAAAGCTCCTAAGCATTAAGCCAGTGTTAATACAGAAATTCACATTTTTTTGTACCTTAGAAGATCCATATTCAATTCAGAATCTCAAACTTATCTCGTGTAATCAAGAAAATTCAAAAAAGACTAGCTTACACATTTTCAATAACATTCCATACAAACAAATATTAGTAACTTCTCACATTCAAAAAAAAGATTTTCTAAGAAATAAGTAATCAAGAAACTAGATCAACATTCTAATCACCAATAAAACACACACACACACACACTAACCATGAAAAGTGGGATTAGTGAAGGGACGATCTATAGACAAAGATGTAATATTTTCAACTGCCCTGTCCGATGATCGATCAGACAAATGAGAAGGGACCCTTTTTTTCAAAATCCTTCTTCTCTTTCTATTTTTCTTCTTCCTTGATGATTTAATTCCTCCCACACAATTTTCCGGCCTGGAAACGCATGCCCCCATCTCTCTCTGTTTTTCTTGATATTCCTTCTTTTTCCCAAATAAATAAATATATAAAAAAAACTATTTTCTTGAAATAAATATACAGAGAGAACAAATATTCCAGGAAAGTAACCTTTTTTTTTCAATTTTATAAGAAGAAGAAGAAGAAAAGGGGTTGTCAAGAATTAATAAACAGGGTCACATCATATTTATATATCCACATACACAATCAAGAAAGTGATCGTATTGTAAATGCAATTTTCTCTCAATTACAATTTACAAGACCTAGAGAGAGAAAATTATTACTCCTATAAAGAAAACTCATTGTAGAGAGATAAAAACGTTAAAGGTGGAGAAACCCATCAACCACCCACCCACCCCTCCTCCCTCTCTATCTTTCTTTCTTTCAATTCAATAAATAAATTCAGGGATCTGAATCTCTCTCCTCCTCCCTCCCATAGAGATTCACAAAATAAATTTATTATAAAATTATGAAGAATTAAATGCGCGTGGTGTTGATGTGTAAATTATGTGATTTTCAGAGCTGAAGCCAAGAAAGAAGTCCTGGGGAATATGAAAAGTCAAATTTTATTTATGGAGCAATTCTAAATTCTTTTTAACATGACGGACGGGGGAAAAAGATAAAATAAAAACGCAATAAGAGGCAAATCGATGACGGCAGTTGGAAGCATCTTTGGATGTGGGAAAAAGTGACGTGGCGGAAATTTAAGGTGTCACGCGTGTGGAAAATGGATTTAATTACAGTTGGTACGTGTGTGTGTTATTGGATCTCATTTTTAACGTTAACCATGTATTAAGCTCAGCTCTCTCTCTCTCAAAAGTGTTAAAATAATTGGCACTCGGAATTTAATTTATTACTCCCAATAAATTATATGCAATTAAATTTTACATATAAATTGTTCTCAAACAAAAAAAAATTACATACAAGTTACGAATAAAAAATTAATGGAGTTTCTTTTTTTTTTACTTTCATGCCCTAGAAAGTAAAAAATTATATCACAAATCGAGTTTAGGTGAATCCAAACTATTTACAAATACACTTGTTTAGAAATGAATAAAACTCCCAGAAAAACGATCAGTCAAAACAAATGCAATACACATATTTTGTAATTGGGAAATGATGTTTAGTATAATTACAGGCTATCTTTCATGTTTGGAAAATTATTCATACTACCCTTAAGGTATTAGATTCATTACAGTTATCCTCTTACGACGTTAGTTTCACCAAAAAAAAGTATTTAAATACCAAAAATATTTATGGGTACCATTTAAAATCACAAACTTCAAGAATTGCAAATCGAATTCAGCTGTTTTTCCACTGATTTCACCCATTTCCCATCGATTTCAACAATTTTTTAAATTGATTTTACCCAATTTCACAATTTTTTTACATCAAACTATTTTCTTATATTCTACTCAGGGGTGTTTTTGTAATTTAATTTATTTTTTGATGAAATTAATATTGTAAGGGATAACTGTATGAATCAAATACCTCAGAAGTAATTTGAGTAATTTCTCAAACATGGAAGATGGTCGCAATAATTACACTAAATCTCAAGGGTTGTTTGAATAATTCTCCTAATTTTGAAATATTCGTTTCGACCAAGCTAGGATTTAAAAAAACTGAAGAAGAACTATATTTGTGTTATCGCATTAAGCAAGGATATTATAAATTTCAAAACGTTGAAAAGATAATTAAAGAGTAAAAACATGAAAAAAGAAAAATGAATAAGATAAAATAATACGACAAAGTTAAAGTAGGCATGGTAGCTAATTAATATTGTAGCTACTCTGGTATATGTTAAATGGTGGGACATGATTATATATTATGGTGTAATTAAAGAATCAATTGGTGTTACATGATTGATCAACTCTACAAGTGAATGTGTAGACCCATATGAATTTTAAATTTATACATTTATCAATAAATTAATTATATATATGATACAAACACGTGACACCAAAATGTAATAGAGCATCCTTAAAAAAATTAAATCAAATTTAAGATCTAAATACCTTAGAATTAAATTAAAAAATTGATACTAATTTTGAAATTAAATTAGTATATGTCCAGTTTGTTTTACCAAACACAATTACGGTTCAACTAAAATTTATTCTTAATACCCACACTAATACAATATTGAAATTTCATAAAATCTCAAACCCACTCATTACCTTTTAACATTTTTTTTTACTAGAATAGTACATCCATACACAAATATTTAGGTTAAATTTGAAAAATATTTAACCAAAATTCGATACAATAAAGTTGGACATTTCCTTAAAGAATTTGTTGTGAGTAATTAAGAGATTTGACGTAACCGGGAAAAAGAGGTTTGACAAAGGGGTTTTGATGCTTCACTTTTCTCATCTATCTAGTGGAAAATATTTATGAAGTCATTAAATTCTCAACAACCAAACATTTATTTATTTATATGTTAAAAGAACAGAAATTAATCATAACTTCTGGTATAGCATCATTTACTTTTTCAAAAGCAGCAATGGTTAATTATTATATATTTCCGATTTGGGATTTTCACAATCAATGCTGAAATAAAACAACACATCCTTTGGGAATTTTCCCAATTAATGATCGATGAGACCAACAATTTTTGTTTTAAGAAAAAAAACAAACAGAGGGTAATATCATTCATCAAATATACTGGTCATAACCTAGTGGTTCAAGTCTGGTTTTCTTTTCTTTTTTAATTGAGTTTTCTCTAACTTGGTTTACTTGTTAACAAATGGTCATATTAAAACAATAAAAAATTGAACTCGAGTAGCATAATTTTGCTTTAGAAATCAATCATCAAATAGCCAATAAATATTATTTAATTTTAGTTCTCAGGTATTACACATCAAACTCAAGTCAAATACTCGTACAAAAATATCCAGCTGTAGATTGGCTCATCTTGAATTTCTCTATCTAATTTATGGTTTTGCTTGTATATGAGTTGTCCCAATCTTGCTTATGTCTTCAACATTATTTAGTTTGTGTATATAATAATAATAATAATAATAATAATAATAATAATAATAATAATAATAATAATAATAATCAGAAGATAGTGAGAGTTCCCTCAAAATTAAACTCAGCCAATAATTTTGCCTTCAATGATTGTCAATGGCTTGGGCAACTCAAGTGTATAAAGTACACATAAAAAACTCAAGTGTATATGATTTTTAATCCCAACACATTTTCGTGTAGTGGAGTGGGCCAATATTTTTTTTCCATTTTTCCTTTCTTTTTTCCTCAATTTTGTTTTAATTCACTGTGAATATTCTTGGAGTTGGCGTGCAGGTTTTGTACAGAGAAAAGATGAGACAAACCTAATTTGTACTTAGAAAATTAAACGTACGGGTTAAACTAAGGATACATAATTAACGCTGTTTCATTTAAAAGTTGTTATGGAATTAGAAATAGTACGAATTACATTTGTAGATTAAAAAATTAATAAAAATGTGGAATTTGTAGGATTAATTGCTCTTTTACATCAATAGCAAACCTATATTGTCTTTATTGAAGTACTATCCACAACATTTTGCATGGAAAATATAAAAAAAAAAAAATTGCATAATTATTCGTAAGTACAATTAGAATATAAATTAGTATTGTTGAGGAAATTTCAATTTTAAAAATTAATTAGTAAATTTATTGTTTCAAATGATAAAACAGCAGCTGGACAAGGACTGAAGAATTAGGCACTCGTGTCAGTACATAAACAGTGTCAAATGTCAAACTTGAATTTTCTTAATATTGGACTTTACTATAACAGACTGTATTTTGAAAATCATTTTGCAATTTTGATCTGGTAATTTGTAACATGTGATTAAGATATTTTGTATTTTTGGTCTTATAATACTTTAATTTGATAAGATTGTTTCAGTTTAACACATTGGATCCATAGAAAGGCGATGAGTTTTACAAACATGTATGCAATTTTGTACCATACAGAATAAAGTGATGAGTGTGAGTGTGTGGTGTGTATTTTATTTTCTGGGGTGGAAGGAGACGAACAGAAACAGCCAACAATGAAGTATGACACTCAATTATTAACTCTAACGCAGTGGGACTGGGGGCCTTTAATTTGTCAGATAAATAAATAAAAAGACATTCATTGTTGCATTCTTAATTCTTGTATATTCTTTTTTCTTTTCTCAAATGATAATCTTAGTGTAAAACATTTCATGTGTAGCAAACAATAATTCACGAAGTTTGTATCACATCATTTCTGGTTGTAACAACTGATATAATAATAGCCTAATAGCTAATTTTGTTCGAATGGAGCAATGTGCGATTGTCAAAAGGATGGATTTATATATTTCTTCAGAAATGTTGAAATATGATTTAGACTCAGGGAATGTAATTGTAAAAAATATTGTAATCTAAATGTTGGGAATTTATGGTGAAAAATATGAGAACTTCATGGAAAATTCTTGTCCAAACCGGGCATTATCCAACATATTCAACCATAAATCAAGTGTTCTATACTTGTTTTTTGATTGGTTGAGTGTTAACCGGTCTCAAAGCAAGTGAATTGCACTTGCTACGTGAATGTTTTTGGGTTCGACCAGACCCAATTTGAGCAAGAATTACCCGAACTTCAGAGTAGAAAAAATACTATGTTCCAATCAAACATACTTGATTAACATCCCTTTTATTCTAAAAACGAATAACATCTGTGTTTGATAATTTTTGAAATTATGTTCGAGTATGACTCGATAAACTATTAACTTACAAAATATATGCAATAATAGTAAGCTATTTGATACTCGACTCGAGCTCGTTCAGTAAAATCTCATTCGAGCCCGATTAGATATATACAAACTAAACTCAAACACGATTTTAATTTCAATACAAAATTTTGTAAGAGTAAACAATTAAAAGAAAATTGAAATAAACGAGATTGGAATTATCTTTGATACTTTCGTTTGTTTCACATTATAATATTATATACTTCGTCACTAGTTTTGCTCCCTTCTTTTTTATACAAATTTTTGGAATAAAAGTTAAAAAATAGAACCAAGTTGTGTCAAATAACATTTTTATTTAATAGAGTAGTTTTGAAAAGAAAAAAACTTTAAAGAAAGTATTATTTTAGACATCCAAAATAATATGAGAATTTGTTTTGTAATAAAGTGAGCATATGTACTTCCATATTAATAGTGAAAACAAGAAAACAAAAAAGAGGTACAATTAATTATTGTGAATAATTGCTGTTACTATCCTCATAAAGACAGGAGAGATTTCAAATCTGTATTGGAGAACTAACTTGTTCTAGAAGATGGAGTGAGTGAACTGTAATAAATGAAACTTCAATAAGTTGCAAATTGAAAAATATATAGTCATAAAAGTCATTGATTACTGAAGCTTCACTCACAACGTACGACAATTGAAGTAAATAAAGTTTTCTTATCGTTCCTTATTGAAAGAAACTAAACCAATTGATTGTATATAAAGTCGTTGGATTTTTAAGAAATTTTAGTTCTCTCTTCAACGAGTACTTTGATCCATTCTCAGGCTACCATTCAATTTCAACATATATATATAAATATGTATATATAAAGACATAATGAAACAAGTCTGGTGATAATAACATTGCTTCATAGAATTATACTACCATGTTAGCAGTTCAATGAATGTCTCAAGACTTTCCAGTTACTTGCACACGACAAAAGATCTGCATGGACGCTCGCAGTTAATCGTGTTTAACTACACAAGTATTAAACCTCCACTTTTGCCATGCCTCCTTAATGACCTTGAGACTTGTCATTTTGATTCCACAATCTTGTTATCCTGGAAATTTCACATACTTTGATAAACTAGATTTGCTTGCAGCTTCATTTTGGTTGAAACATACTAAATAAAAGATGTTATAGTTCTATGTTAAGCTTAAGCCTCACATTACATACAGTCATATAAATGCAGTTTAAACACACAAGTGGGAACTAGATTATAATAATCACTCAAACAATGCGACATCAATTTCATGTCTAAGTTTGTCAGTGCATGCTTCCATCGTCCTTGCCCGTTTGAACTTCAACAATTCCAGCCCTGCTAAGAGTTCGGTGTTTTACCCAACTCTTAATACCTTAATTTTAGTCATTCACCAATTTCAGGACTTAGAAAGGAAAGGCAGGTAATTTGACTACCATAAGAAACTACCTTCGCAACCTAGTACAGTAATGTACAAATACAAACATGTATCTGAAAACAAATAATTATCAAGATACAGAACTGAAAGACAAAAATGATAATGTTCCAATTCAAACAAAGTGGACATCTAACTGAAAATTACACGTACCATCTACCGCTGGATATTGAGCAAAGTCTTTGCTTCAGTTAGCTCCTCCAGTAACTCACTGCTTGTATATTTGCTCAGCATATCCATCTTCTTCTTCTCCAACACCTTCTTTTTTATCTCCTCGACATCAGGCAGGGGGACATGCGCAACAAATTCCAATTCCTTCTCCTTCTCATCTCTCTCCCTCTCTTTTTTCCTCTCTTCCTCCACCACATCTTCTTCCTCCTCAAATAAAATCTTCGACACAGCACCCACCTCTGCCACCTCACCACTCATGACAGCCCTCCTCGCTTCCTTCTTTATCTTCTCCATCTCCAACCAATCTTCCAAAGCTGCAGACCTCATCTTTTCCTCTGCTGGTCCTTCTAACTTTACTAATATTCCATCCTCTTCATCTCTGTAACCATAATAACTTGCATCTATCCTTCTGTATATGTCATACCTGCAAATAACTCAAAACCAAGTCAAAGAAAACCCTTCACATGTCATGGAAAAAATTAATTGGAGATTCATCATTTCATCATAGTAGCAAGGGAGTTATGCAACATGAAGAAAGCTTTTTGACACTCAAAACACTTTGCAAGTTTTGTCATGTCAGATATGTCTTTATAGGATCGAAAACCAAAACAAGCTACTTGAACTCGTTGATAAACTCATTTGAGCTTGGTTCATCATGCAAATCATACCAACTTGAGCAACATTTTCCGTTTGATAACTTTTGAAGGCTCAGTTCAAGCTCGACTCAATATGCTAAAATATCATAAAAAATGTAAAATTATCAACTGCTTGGAATTCAAGCCAAACTAGAACAATGTATTGATCTGACGCTACTCTGTTGTTTAAACCCCTATATCTTTTCATGTGTTAAATATTCAGCAATTTAACAAGATAATATTTTGATTAACAATGTCTTAAAACTCGTCTCAGATTCATTAAAGATGTACATAAATAATTCAAACTATTAAAGTACCCCACTCACACGCACATCAGACATTTAACAAATATTCAACATACACAAAACCTAGCCACACCAATTTGCATACATTAGCAGAATCAATAATTAAATTACCTTGTGCGCCTCTTCCGCAATTCCGGCGGCTTCTCAAACAACTCTTTCACACCAGGCAACTTCTTCGCAGCCCCAAAATACCTATATCCAGGTCCCCTCCCCCCTGGGTTAGGAACATCCACAATATTCCCCTCCAAATCAGTCATTTTCGCCGAACTCCTAGTGTAATTTGGACCCCCAAGCTCCAATATCCGCCGCTCCCAATGCGTTTTCTCTCGTATCAATTTGTTGATTTCGTCGTTCAAGTCTCTGAGTCGGTGCTCACCGAGACCTTCGTTCTGGATTTCCGCAACTTTACGCCCGATCTCACGCATTATTTGCTGGCGCCACTTGTCCGCCTCCGCCAAGTCGCGGCACTCCGACGCCAAGTACGGCCGCCGCTCTTTCGGCTTCTTCTTCTCCTCCGCCTTCATGGTGATGAATCGATTGAGCATCGACTGCGCTTTCTCCTCGTTACGAGCCATGGCTGTAGAATCAAACCTGAGCTAGGGCTTTCTGCTGGAGTGTATGTATAGATGAATAATAACAATCGAAACCCTTTCTAGCTAATTGGAAAACTCAAAAGTTGAATCCTCATTGAATTGAGTCGATGATATATATTGGATTCTACGGCGTCGTTTGTATTTCGTACTCGCTCAAGTTTGGCCTTTTTCTTATTGGGCCTATACTCAACCCATTTCATACAAGTTAGTGGAGTCTGTATACCCTGCAAAATTACTCTCGTATTTGTATTGGGCTTTAACCCTTTAAATTGGACCTAGTGTTTAAAATGGTCCAAATCAACTTAAATTTAAACAATAGAAAGCACAATTTAGAGGGGAGAGAGATTAAAGCGAGCCCAGGCAATATTTCAGATTATTATTTATAGAGATTTGAAGTATGTTGAATCATAACTATGGAAAAAACAAATAATGTTTCGTTAAACTAATTTGAAGAAAATGATTTCCTACTATATATTCAACTTGATTATCTTGAAAATACTAAAAAGAATCTGGAAACTTAGTGAATTTCATTGCCAAACGAAAATGAAATTGACAATTATGTTTTCGATTTCCATTTGTAATTATTACCTTGGACAGGGCATAATGTTACAATTGAGCATCATGTTATAAAATGATTGGTATTAAAACTAAACTAGCATACGTCCCGTACTAAACATTGAGGGGATATAGTTCACTAAACCTATGAATCAGTAGTTTATATAATTACTTGAAATATGAATTGCTATGAGTATGGTGAATAAAAAACATGGAAATTACAATAACAATTTTTGTAAAAAAAAAAAGGGGTAACTCAATGTTTAATATTTACAAAATGGTTAGGCGAAGTTTCAACGTATACAAATGCATTACTATGGATATCTAATTGTGGGATATACACAAAAACTTAACGTTATCCACGTACCAACGATGCTGAAGTGATATTTACATAGTACAAAACAATTTTAACCACTCAATTTTGAGAACAAAGGCTGTCATTGCACTAGTCCTTGATTTCAAATCACATTGAATATAATGTTCATTAATTAATTATAAGTTCATGCATGCCTGGCCCTACATAGATGATAGTATATGAGTATGGATTTTTCAGTTCCAATCCAAATGCACATTATGAATTCCCAACACGGAGGGGTCCTAAGGACAATGTCCGTATGAATTAAAATGTTTGGCATAAGATAAGAAGAATCTAATAAGCAGATTTGACATCTTCATAGATCAAAAGTACCCCACCAATATATTTTATTCCTTCGTCCTATTTTTCCTTTAAACTATTATATTAACTTATTTGGCTTTTGTTTTGTTTTGTTTTTTAATGCTAAATCAATATTTTTAACTATACTATGAAAATATGTGTGAATAATATTGTAATTAATTCAAGATTTAGGGAGTAAAGCCACCAAATGAGAAAGTGGCATACGTAGGTACAAAGAAAAATAAACGCATTAATATTTTATTGAATAAAAATTACATGATTGTTTGATTATTTAATTGATCATACCAAGTGACAAAAGATAATGGAACACACAGAACATAATATTACGAACTGAAAAACCTTATTTTGAAATGTTCCCAGTAAAAAATTGAGACGAACGAACTGTATCATAAATTGGTCATCTGATAATTAATGTGAGGGTCCATTGAAGAGGCAATCAGTACAAATTTGATCCGGCCAGCGGATGCTTGGTGCACTTAGCTGTAACTGTCTGAATTTGGGGTCCTTAAACTTCACTTCATTTCAACATCTAGTCTTCATTGGAGTTGGCAACCTATCCCACATCAAGCATTTTTGCACTGTTCATATTAAATACTATCAGAATAAGTACTGTTTCATTGAATTAAATGGTGGTTGGATTATATTGTAGAGTTGCATTTTCAAATTTTAATGAAATTCATTGTCGAAATACATGTTACTGTTGTTCCTTTGTTGGATTAATTGCTGTCTGGACCACAAATTTTATAATTACACTTCTCATATTAATAAGTCAAAAACATTTACCTTCGTCACACGCAATATAAGTGTGAGTATTCTTCATGATCTGTAAAGGAACTTACAATTATACCCCTAAATTTTATTTGCTCTTTAGAATGAAATGCAAAAGCGCCACTTGTTAACTTAATTAAAAAGAATTGACATGAAACATTTTTTTTATATTGTGAATACATTTATATGTCAATCATTACATCATAATATTTTCAGTGACTATCAAATTATAAATATACAACTTCAATAATTATTAAATTACAAAGACTAGTAATAAACTAGAAAAATAGTCACACAATAGGGAAAAGAAATTAACATATGAAATATGATATTTATTACAATGTGGATTGTAGGTGAAACATAAGTAATGCTTATAAACTGTAGGACTGTAGGATGTGCGTGGCATTAGTAGGTTACATTGCAAATTTTGGCCCATACACTCAATTGTGCTTGTTTAAGAACATTAACGATGCAATAAATCAAGTGCACCTACCTTATGTCAATAATAAGTAATTTTCCATAGCAAAGGCCTCCTCTGACTTGCTTTTGAAAAAGTGTTTTTTTTTTTTTTTATGTGAAGAATTAATATCAAGATTGTAAGGGGTTGTTGCAACGTTGATTTTTATAAAGTTTGATAAATAGTTAAGTACTAATGTTTTTAATTTGATACATTTACATATGAAATTTTTCGAAGTTCATTTTAGGATTTCAAATTAGTACATTCTAGTATTATAGTACCAAATGATGATTGGTTGTGGAAGACTAGTACTAGTCCACATAATGTGGTAAATCCAGATTAAAATTTTTGTTGAGAAATGTTCTCACATAATCAGGGCCGGCCCTAGCTTTTTGGGGGCCCTAGGCGAAATTATAAAATAAGGCCCTCTAACAAATATATACTTTTAACTTTTTTTTTACCCCATATAACAAAACAAAGGCATATGTTAAACTTGATGTTTCGTTTTTGTAACATTTTCTTCCCTAAATAAAAATATTTTTGTGACTTGGTCAATCACAAATGTATTCTTTTAGTTTTAGTTTGAGGGAATTGTATTTTTCATATCAAGTTTTTACCTACTTTAGATATTTGGCACTAAAACATAAAAAAAAAATACACATTTAATTACAAAATTGAAGGATTTTTTTCACATTTTCTTGAGCTTTAATGGTGATTTTTGGTATGCTTAAAATTATGCTCAAAATTTTTACCATAGCATGCTTATATGCACTATATCATATCTGAAAATTATTGTGGCATGATTCCTTGTTAATTATGAGATATGATTTAATTTTAATTAATGTCCCGAAACTTTGTTAATTTTCTGCGGATTATTTATTATGTTTCATGAACTGAAACTTGTACCATTAGAAAGCTCTTTGGTATTAAATGTGTCTTTTTTTAAGGTTTGATACCAAATGTCTAAAGTAGGCAAAAGTTTGGTATGAAAAAATGCAATTTACTCATTTTAGTTTTCATAAACTTCTTTACCATAGATAATTGTTAGATTATATTGTGAATATTATCTTATAATGAAATTATTAAAAAAAAATTATCTTATAATGAACTCACATTCGTAGCATATTACTTTTAGTTTGAATAATTAATGTCTATCATGAATTGATAATCATATACCATGATACGAAAGAACATAAATTTCTTCACAAATGAATAGATTATATTTAGTTTCTATATTACTCCATTAAATTTACAAAATAATATTATTAACTTAAAAAGAAAAATTTTATAAAATTTGGGGGCCCTCTAGAGAGGGGGCCCTAGGCATTGGCCTAATTTGCCTTATGCTTAAGCCGGCCCTGCACATAATGTACTCGACATATCTCGAAATAGATTAAGTTAGGCCAAAGGCCCCATAATTCATGGAATTTCCAGTATTGATTTCAATAATATCATTCAAGAATATTGTATTAATCTTAAACTCTAGATATAAAATGGCAGATTTGATCACAATTTTTAAAAATATTATAAACTTTTGGTCATATCTCCCACTTATTTCTCAAGGCACTAAACATCAGTTGAATTAACTTTTACTGTTAAATCTGGAGGAATTGACTTGAAATTGAAGAACAATGTGAAAGCAAGAAAGAAAAATCTAGAGGAAAAGGAAAAATCTTTCATTGAGAGCAAATTTGAATTACAATAAAAGGGAAAAAAAGTGTATTGAACAAACAACATACCACCTATACTTATAAGCAACTAAGGCGGCTTAATCAAGGAAAATATCAGAATTAATCCCTATACTAATAACAAATACAAAAAGGCCCTATATACAAACTATAATGTCTAATATGCCCCGCAAGCTGGACATTAAGCACCCTTAATGGACGGCTTGGAAATGAACGAATCAAACGACGACTGAGATAAAATCGGCAACAAGTGTAGAGATGAATCTTGAATAGTATGAAATCGGATATGAACCATATAAATTTCGTGAATCTAGATAGATGAACAGATGATCGAAGAAGACAAATCCGAAGACACCGATATTGAAAATTGATTTATCATAAAGATCAAGCAATTGCATGAACATCATTGTTGAAAGAGATTGATATATGAAAGAATCCTAAACTAATATCAGGATATGATATGAACTGAAAATAAATTGAATTTGATTGAAATTTGATTGAATCTTGAGAGAACAGAATCTTGAATTTGGATTCTTGAGAGAAAGGCGATAAGTGCATGTATAAACATGTACATGAAAAGAGATTGGTGTTGAATCACCATGAACAAGCGTGAAATAGCTTGGAAAAATGAACAGGAAAAGAAATAAAATTGACTGAAAATA
Source organism: Penstemon davidsonii (assembly GCA_034814905.1). Classification (NCBI taxonomy): domain Eukaryota; kingdom Viridiplantae; phylum Streptophyta; class Magnoliopsida; order Lamiales; family Plantaginaceae; genus Penstemon; species Penstemon davidsonii. Next base: position 23,476,229 of record JAYDYQ010002685.1, read on the forward strand.
AACTTCAATTAGGAAGGTAAAAAGTGTAGGAACAAAAGAATGGGTATGAAAGTCTGAATTTGCAGCGGAATTTAATTAAAGAACAGAGAATTAATGAACAGAGTCTGGATTGATAAAGAAAATTGGAATTAATCCCAAAATCAATTAGAATGTGAATATTCAATGAGAGTGGAGAAAGAGATGTGAATTACAACCAAGAACTGGAAAAGTATTCAAGAACGGTAAATATTTGATGGACTGAGATATAGATTGAGATATAGATCAAGATAAAAGTAGCAGCGGATTGACTTGAAATTGAACCGTGAGATGATCTTGTCTGCATAATTTTGGAAACCGAGGGATTAGGGTCATAATTAGTTGGCAATGGTGGAAAATTTCTGTGATTGAAAATTTTGAATTAGAAGGTGAAAAAAAAAAAAAAAAACTCATATCAGAATTGCAGCGGATTATTCTGCTCTGATACCATGTTAAATCTTGAGGAATTGACTTGAAATTGAAGAACAATGTGAAAGCAAGAAAGAAAAATCTAGAGGAAAAGGAAAAATCTTTCATTAAGAGCAAATTTGAATTACTATAAAAGGGAAAAAAAGTGTATTGAACAAACAACATACCACCTATACTTATAAGCAACTAAAGGGGTGTTTGCAAATGCTTTTGAAAGCTCAAAAGCAGTTGCTTAAAGTAAAAGTAAAAAATAAGTACTTTTATTCAAAAGCAGGAGGTGTTTGCAAATATTTAAAAAAAGCAAGTTTAATTATTACAAAAATGCCACCTAGAAGAAGCAATGAAAGAAGCACCTCCTTAGTTGCTTCTTGCCAACCTGCTTTTACCTGCTTTTCAGTTGAAGAAGTAATAGCAAAAACACCTACTTGCAAACACTATCAAAGTGCTTTAAGCACAAAAAAAAACAAAAAAGTACTTTTTAAAAGTCCTTGCAAACACCCCTTAAGGCTGCTTAATCAAGGAAAATATCAGAATTAATCCCTATACTAATAACAAATACAAAAAGGCCCTATATACAAACTATAATGTCTAATATTTACCGAAATAGAAAATTAATTAAACTTAGAGATTGAAGTGTGCATTAAAAAATGATAGTTTAGGGAGTACAATTGAAGGGTGGTTGATATTTTAATATTAATTAATACTAGTAATGTTAGAACTTAGATGCGCCGGTGGCTGTTCCATCTGCAATCACTTCCAAATATTAAGGATTATTTTCTTAATATTTTCACCTACTACGACCAATTATCATTTTTTCAGAGATAAATAAATGTCTCTTTATTCAGCAACATCATCCTTTTTATTAGTTTTTTTGGGAATACTAACATGTGATTAATGTTCTAGTAGAAGAGATTAGTTACTACAAAGTAGCAAACTCAGGTTCGGATTCCTACTGGGGGAGGTTCCCACTTAATGTGTTCGACACGTCTTGAAAGGGATTAATCATTTGGGAAACAATAAAAAAAGAAAATTTGGAAAGTTTTTTGGAAAAAAGAAATAGAGATATTATTCCAGCATAAATCTTAGATTTGAGAGCAACCTCTTAAATTTTCTCTCTTTTAATAATTAAAATTTTAGAAGATTTTAGATGGAAATCGTCTCGACAAAGCTTGACAATTTTATTTATTTGATTATTACTATAATATTCAGCTTCACACTTTTGTTTACCACTCTATGTAATAATGTTCAACTCCTTTGAGTTCGTAAAAAAAATTCTCTATTATTTTATGTAAATCGTCCAATTCTAAATATTACTAAAAGATTCAACCCTACGACACAAACATATATTGAATATAACCAATCAATCTAGATTTTCAAGTACTGCGGCCACATTACCCTTTTAAGCAATTTGTCACAACATGGCATGTTAAATTAACTTAAAAGATGCTCTAAATAATCTGAAGTTACAATAAAAAGAGGCATGATTCTATTTTTATGCACATCAACACGATTAGAAAGTTTTCATAGTTCATGCTCTGTCTGTCACTATAGAAAATCAGAGCGCGCACCACACCAACAACAATTAATCCTTTTGTTAGGGTGAGTTTGGCCTAGCGATTCGAAAATCAATTATAGGAGAATTAATTTTACTAAAATGGATTTTGGCAATAATTGATTATGATAAAATTCAATTATAAAATAATTGCTTTTGGATAATAGCTTTTGCAAAAGTAACACTTTAGTAGCTTCTGAAATAAGTTGATTTTTAGCTTCTGGAGATCCCAAAAGTGATTATGATATTAGGGGCCAAACACCATTAAAATCACGATTAACTAAAAGCAATTTCTATAATTGGGGCCAAACACTTCAAAAATCACAATGGAGGTCTAGAAGTGCTTTTAAAAGCTCCCACCGCTGGGCCAAACTCACCCTTAGTGAAAGTGGCATTGCTAACTTTAATGATGGACAAAATATATTTGTTAAGTGTTGTGACGACAAATTCTGGTGATAAATATGTAAATATTAATTAGGTAATTTGTTAAAGAGTTGTAACATAGGAACTAGGCATATTTCAATATATTTATGACGACAAATTATGATGATAAATATGTAAATATGTGATAAGTGTTGTGACGCCAACATTTGATTGTTCTAGTAGAAGAGACTAGCCAGTCTGAGAGAGGTTCCCACAAAAAGAAATACATTGGAATGGGCCTAAGAATAAGTACTTTGTGGTAAATTCATTGGAAAGATTGCAATAAATTTGGCATCATATTTTTTTGTTGGGAAAAGTATTTTATTTTTTAAGAAATATAGTGAATTTAATTACTAATAATTTATATATAGTATACATGTTTAATCATTGGACAAAAAATAGTATAATTACAAAAAAAATCAGGTCTATGCATTTTTTTATCCAAAACATTACATAAACAATGATGAAAATACAGCTTAAGCAAACCAACAATTAAATCCCATCTCAATTTTCATCAAATTTCTAAGTAGGCAATACTCTTTACATTGATTATGAATGTCTAACTAAATTAGATAAGTTTGGCATGATGACAACTTCTAGGAGATATCCTTCAACATTTGCTTCATCAATTTGACAGAGCTATTTCTTTTTTAGTATTAAGAAAAGTTAGGCCATTTAAGCTAGTGAAGTTTAAAATTCACCTTGCCATTGAATTAATAAGACTACAAAAATGAATTACGTTGAATTGATTAGACTTATTGTTTGGAGTAAGTTCTTTTTTTGTTTTCTGCAACAAATACTGAGAATATTTAATTTGAGTCTATGAAAAACTTATTGGCAGAAATGCAATGCAATTAATCAAAAAGTAACAGAGATTGATCTCTACATTAATCTAACTTTGTATTGCTATCAAGCTTGTGACCACTGAAAAGTGTGTAACAAAAAAAGCACTTGTGAGCAAACATTATGTTAAATCTCGAAAGGTGATTAACGGTTTATTCTACTAATAACCAATAGGTTGAAAGCGAGTATTTATAGGCATTTAAAAATTTTCTATACATTCGTTACATTTTTTTACCATTTTAAATGATTCATGAAATTGTAAGACTTATTTTTTGTTTCGCAAGGGCATTGAGGCGTGGTCGAATATATCTCGGTTCGAAATTAAAATTTGGCTACACCATACTGTAGATCTAATATCTTCCAAATTAAGCAAAACATTAATCAACGTCTTTCGTGCATAGTAAATGAAGAATTAGAGAAAAATTAGAAAATGATATAAATGAAATAATATTTTGTGTTTGTGAAGAGAATAAAGAAAACGGAATGGTGAAATTTATAATTTCTAACGAGAATTAGTCACGCGTCTTACAAACTATCTTTTATTGGTGAAATAGGTAAGTTGCATGACAAATTAACTAAATAATAAACAAGTTGGACCAAATTAATTGATAACATAATTTGCATAGGACGAAAGATTTAATTTTGCATATTCAAAATGGCTAGTTATTTTTATTTTAATTCATCAATTAATAGAAAACACTCAGCAGCCAATTAATTTCTAAATATTTTAGCAATTTTTTCTTCCATTAAATATTTTTATGTGTTTAGGATTATTCTGTCGCTGGTGTGTGATAGGGTGCATTTATTGTTGGCCTAAAATAATGGAGGATAACTGAATCTGACCAGTCTTTTAGTAAAACAATTAGCACTGTGTAAGGTCAATTGCTGGGCGTCCTTTCAATGCAAGAAGCAAGTACAAAAAAGAAAGTCATTTAATTGTATTAGATCATTTTCAACATATCTCTTAAATTCATGTCTTTTATCTTAAAATTTAAGGGGTGAACAATGTTATACATTTCCATTTTTTACTCTGCACTCCAACAACTTGTTTATATTTTAAGATTCTACTTTAAATAATCACACCACACCACTCCACTTCAACTTTAACACACTACTTTTAGTTTTAAAATTTAACTTTGGACTCTCAAATATGAGAGTCCAAACTTATAAAAATTTGGCATTCTTATTTTTTAAAGACTCCCTTGTAGTTCATTTTTTGTGCAATTCTTATAAATTCTCTTATATTTTGGGATATAAGGACTCCCTTGGAGAAGGTCTTATTGGTGAAATTATATTTTTCAGATCGGGTTTGACGAACCCAAAATAATTATATGACAAGTGAAATACACTTGTTTTGTGGTTGAATAGATTTGACCAAGTAAGGTCTGAACAAATTTTTTTCGTATTATTGGGGTGGTTATAATTTTAAGTAGGGGTCGGGTCGGGTCGGGTCGGGATTTCGGCTTTTCAATTTTACTACCCGAATCCCATATAATTTAGAGGATACCCGATATTTCGGGCTTCGGGACTGAGATTTCGGGTTTTTCCGGGAAAAATAATGAAGCTAAATTTTCTAAAATTTTGTTTTCTTGTTTATAGAACAGGCCCAGTTTTTTTAGTTTGGATATTTTTTATTCATAAAGATTTTTTTAATGACATTTGAATATCTTAGGTGTATAAGATTAAGGTAATCGTAATTAACTAAATCTACAAATTCATCCTCATTATATATAAAAAATCATGTGTAACCTTTTTGATAATCAAGAAAAACAATGCTTAATAAAAGTTCGGGATTTGAGTTTTCCGTTGGAGTTGGGGACGATACCCGAATCTCATTCCGAAATTTCTTCATCAGGTTTTTGAGTTTTCCGAAACTCGAAGAAACTCATTTTTCTCGTCCCAAATTATAAAAACCCAATTGGGATGATATGGGTACCCGAAACCCGATCCCAAATGTCCACCCCTAATTTTAAGGTTAGCTACTTACTTCTAACCCACATATTCGTATATATATACCATGGTCATTACACTCCGAACTCCGTAAAATACTTTAATAATATTATAATAAACTAAAAAAAGTCATCGAGAATATATCCATTCGTTATATAGTTTATATATCATGAAAATTACTGAATATGAATTATTTATATAATAATCAAATTCTTTTTTAACAATTATATTTTGGGGCAACCAAAAATTGTGAGCTATAAATTATACCATATAAAACTAAGCTAATTTTTTTTGTTATTTCGAATGATGAAATTTTAGTATAGATTCAATTAGATAAAATTCAAATAATTTGTACTCAAAATTTTCACAGCTGATCTTGTCATTTCAAAACGGTAGATATCTTTGATAAATAAAGATAAGAATAATAGTAAAAAAAAATATATATATAAACAAATAAAAGGAAACTGAAAGAAAAAGATATGAAGAATGGGAAAGGAAATAAAGTAACGAGTGTTTGGTTAGGTATAGGATGAAACTAGAAATCTAAAAATGTGGGCCAATAAATGATGGCGCAGTCATTATCAACCTAGATCTCAAATTATCCAGAAAATGAAATTTCTAAACGCAAAACTATCATTATAATCATCATTCCATAAACAGATCAGAATCATTAATCATTAATCAACGTACTCTTACCACAAAATTAATCAATTACTCACTAATAGTATCACTCACCCCATGAATTTATCGTAAGAAAGTCGCTCTTTATTTAATTGACGCTTAATTATTTATCCACCCATCCATGCTAAGATATACTGTATCATATTATAACGAGTGACTTAATTAATGAATTTTCTTTTAAAGAAAGTAGTAAAAAAGAAATGCAATGAAATTTAGAAGGAAAGTTGGGAGTGGGGTGCAGGTGAGCCAGACGTAGGATAAAATGATCTGACAGACTTAATTAAGACATGAAACGCTGGACACTCCGAGAAAAGCTCACTCAAAGTCACTTCTTTTCAACTCCCAAGGTCTCTCTCTCTCTCTCTCTTTCTCTCTCTAGAGGAGTACTACTGAAGAACAACCAGTGCTGGTACTGGGTATATGTACAGAAGCACCCAACAACCTCAATCGATCCCCTCTTCAAGGAAATAAAGAAGATCATACTTTTCACACTATATACATATATATATAAACATACTTAAAAATGATAATTATTATTGATTTGGCGTGAGTGGATTGGGTTGGTAAGGATCGGAAATGGATCCGCAGCCAGCAATGTTGAATGAGGGTGCAGCTGGGGGTGTTTATAACTTTGCAGAGATCTGGCCAGGGTTCCAGATCATCAACACTGCCACGTCGTCCTATGGTTTGGGGTTGGATCCGATGTCGTTCATGGACCACCACAGATCCAGTCATACTTCCAGGAAACGCCGCCAACACTGCACTAAGGGAGGAGGAGGAGGAGGAGGAACTTCCACTAGCAACAACAGTAATGGCAATAATAGTAATAATAATGTAATTATGGTAATCATTCTTTTTTTTTAAATCCAACTATGATATGATTCATTTTAATATGTTATGTTGTATTAGCTAATACTATTCAATATAATTAATTCACGAATAACATTTGCCTGCTCAAGTAATAGTATTATCATCTTTTTTATTGGATTTTTATTGTACTCTTTCCGCCCCAATATTTCTCTTCTGTTTTAGTTTGAAATTAATTATTAGTAATGACAATACATAGTAGATGCTATTTTTGAAAAGAATAATTTCATGTTTGGAGGAAGGGTATTCATGCATTTTGGAAAGAGAGACAGAGAGAGAGAGGGAGTACTAGAAAGTGAATGTTTTTTTTTACCAAAAAATCACAGAATATTCTAATTTCTTAGTATTATCTAATTTCTCTTATGGGTGAATTAATCCTTTTTATTAATTATTAATTAGTGATACATGATGAGTAATTATATATTTTGAACAGAATGAAGGTGATAGTAAAACGATAAAGAAAGCAGGGTCAAATGAGAATAAAGTACAAGGAGAAGGAGAAGGGAATTCAGGGAATTCAGAGAAGACAGCAGCAGAGCAACCTGTAAAACAAGACTACATACACGTTCGAGCTAGACGAGGTCAAGCCACCGATAGTCACAGTTTGGCTGAGAGAGTAATGACTTTAACTCTAGCTAGTTCGATCTCATAATTCATTATTTAATCCGTTTTAATTTGTTTTCTTATGTCTTGTTGGTACAGGCTAGAAGAGAAAAGATAAGCGAGAGGATGAAAATTCTCCAAGATCTAGTTCCTGGTTGTAATAAAGTGAGTATATACATATATTAATTGACATCTTTCGACCTTTATTTTGGTTACATGTTTGTTACATATATGTTTATTAATTTGGTTCAGGTTAATGGCAAAGCATTAGTGCTTGATGAGATTATTAATTATATCCAGTCATTACAACGTCAGGTTGAGGTAATTAATTAAACACACCCTAGTTCCTCATGATCATGTGTTTCTTTACATGAACTAAATCTCACTTCAATTCATGACTTGTTCCATAGTTTCTGTCTATGAAGCTTGAAGCAGTTAATACAAGAGTGGGCATTGACGGATATCCTTCAAAAGACGTAAGCAGTATTGCCAAATATATATTTGACAAATTCAGAATGGATTATATTTTTATATATAAATTCTTTCAACTTGTTTCTTTTGGCAGTTTGCTCAGCAAACTTTTGAGGCTCCTGGCATGCCATTTGGTACTCAAAGTACAAGAGAATACGTGAGGTCTTCATCTCCAGAATGGCTACATATGCAGATTGGTAGCGCCTTTCATAAGGACGACAATTATCATCAATAACAGCATTGAAATTAAAAGATATACATACTGTATCTTTTTCTTCTTCTTCTTCTTCTTCTTTCCCACGACCGCAAACAGTACTAGCTATACTTATTTCTTTCATCAGAATATATATATATATATATATATATTTCCGTTCCTTCTATCATTCATATATTGAGATGCGATCCAAGTACTGTATTTAAGAGAGATACTTAAAGTCAATGATCTTGTGAAGGGCCTTTTCTAGATTTCTAAATTGTAATTCTTGTATTAATTATTGATGTTTGCAAGTGGGTGTAATAACAAATTAAGTTGAATAAAATTAAGTTCAAGAAATATTCTTGTATGGGACTGATTTTATAAGCTCTTTCATGGTCATGTATGGGACTGGACTGTGTTTTCTTTTGGAACCAAGTCAATGTTAATTTAGCAGTGAATATATATTCATGTTCGACTTGGTCCGGACTAGGAAATGTGCAATGGTCAACTTGTTTGAATCTCGTAGTGTACCATTATTTAAGTTTTATTACCAATAATATGCCTACCTACCAGCTACTAATTTTTATGGAATAAAGACACATGATTTGAAATCATAAAATTAATAATTACATATTAATAGAGTTGAACAAGTTAAGACCTAAAAATCTTAACAACCTACTATATTTCATGAAGTATATTTTACTGTTAATTTAATTATCAAGTCAAGCTACAAATACGAATCGAGAATTATACACTCATTCTGGTGAAATCCCAATTTAATTGAATTTTCTAGGATTGAAGCATCCAATCAAGATCTAGACTTACAAAAAGAAGAAGAAAACTATTTATTTTAGTTCTATGAAATTGTCGTCTCTGTTGTGTTGTCTCATAACCGCTGCGTCAAAGATCAGTAATGGGAAATTTCCGATTTTCAACTGTCTATTAAAATAATTAAACCTTCGCAAACGACACCGTGTCAGCCCCGGCGACCCATCTCCTTCCGCCACTCGCTCACCTCCTTTACGCCACTCGCTCACCCACAAAAGCCAATTGCCCAGTACTAGTCAAGCACTTTGCCTTTCTCATGTCCACGCGCTATACCACGCGTGGAAGCATCCATTACATCTCACGCGTAATAAAATTCAGGTAAAAGAAATCGGGCCCAATGAAAATTGAAAAAACAACGCCAACTATCCTCCCCTCCATCCCCAATACATTCAACCATCAACAAACAATATTTCAATTCTTGTTCCCTTTTCTAATTTTTTATCTTTATTTTTCTTTTTCAATTGAAATCAGATATAATCTACAGTCTATTGAAATATATAGGGTTTTTGCATCTCAGTCGGTTGCGATCGGAGGGTTTGTAGTGAGAGAATGGCCGGATGGAGGGGATCTAAATTAGGTGGAGGAGGAGGAGGAGGTGGCGGCGAAAATTTGTCTCCAACGGCGGAGCGCCATTCTTCTACTCGAACGGTTCGGCTTGGAAAGGTCCAGCCGCAGGCGCCAGGCCACAGAACGGTTTTCTGCAATGATCGAGATGCAAATGCCCTCGCGAAATACAAGGTTTCTGTAACGATTTCTTCTTTTATCTTACTTTACGTTTCTTGAATTACGTTAATCATGAAATACTTCAGAGTTTGACGTTGATGAAATGTGAATATGAGTTTGTGCGATAGGATTTCTGAGATTTTTTTCTTTGAGGTTTATTTATGGTTTTAAATATCACCCCCTTCCCCCTTTTCTTTATCCTTTTGTGAAGAGATTGTATGGGTTTAAGAATCATGGTGCTTTTATATGGTAATAGATTTTGCAAAATATAAATAGGTGTTTACTCGGACGAGGATAAGCTGGGGGTGGGGTGCCATATAATCAATAGGATTTTAGTTTATTTACCAAGTCCAGGAGTCATCACATAATGCATTTGGGTTGGACCTGAAATTTCCTTCTACTCTAACCTTTGACGCGTCACTGACTCATTTGGCGCTCTGGCTGTTTAAGCAATAATCTAAGTTAACTATTTCTTTTCTACTCATTTTAGTTTATAACATGAAATTTCTCAACCGTGAGTAGTGAATCATTTATCTCGAGTTTTGCTAATATTTAACTCAAACAGCAGTAAATGTTCCCTCAGCTAAAAGTTTTCCTCAAGAAATCCCATTTGAGTTTATCTTGGCCATAATCCTTCTTTTCCTGTAATATTGGTACCTCCTGATCTCTACCGAACTCTGGAAAAGAAGCAAAAAATTTAGAACAACATATACAAAATTAAATGCAGCAATATACAATAAAAGATTATACTATAATAAGAGATGATGTGACTTACTCTTGCAACGAATTGAAAGGAAGAAGAGCTGGAAATGGATAAAAGAAGGCAATAATTGCTATAAATGATAACTTACCCAAGTATAATCTTTCTGGGATTCACTTCGGGTTGCTTACATATTGAGTTGAAACTTGCCCTTTGAACAAGAAAACAAGCTATGCTCTTGTGAAAGAGATCTACAAAGCCTGACTCTTGAACCTTACGACTGGCTTATATGCACTTGCAATGTGGAATAACTCGAATACTGTCTAGTTGTCTACGATTCTAAGAAATGTTATTTGACTCAGTGTTGTACCACTAAGAGGATCTTCTGATTTACACTGATATAATAACATTTGTTATAAGAGAAAAGATGTAGGGATAAAGCATAAATGTGTTCTTAATAATGAAACCTGGAAGGGGTGTTTATACAAAGAGATAAGACTACACAAATACCAAAATACCCTTAAACTTAAACCTAATACTCCTAACATGCTATAACTCTAACTCTGCCATAACTCTAACTCTAACTCTAACTCTAACTCTAACACTCCCCCTCAAGCTAGAGGTAGTAGCTCTAAGCTTGTTACAAATACGATAATTTCTCGATAACAACTAAACATAAAACACCATAAATAAGACTAAATAAGTGAAGGTTGTAGTAATAGTTGACAATTGATGATGAACTTGATAATGAACTGCATCGAATCGGAGAACTCTTGGCAACCAATTTTAACGTCGAAACTAGCACCTGCGAACACCGCGGTGACAACGAATGGTAAACCACCAATCAAAGCATAACAAATGGATCACTTGATCCACACAACTGACAATCGTGGGGATGAATGCCGACGCCGGGGATAACATCCACTAACACTTTGTAGCTTCCTCGACCGTAATTTGATTCCAACCAAATGTCGAACAAATAGTGCGCGGCGACCACACTACCGAAAATTACCAAGCAACAATCCAATTGCAACATCCATCATCAACAACAATATCACCAATGATAACACAACTAAACCAAACGACAAAAAATACCTAGAAAGCATCAAACCGACCAACACTTATTCATCAAATTAACTACGACTCACTACTCCCCCTGAGTAACTAACCACAAAGTTGATCAAACAAGTGCATCAAACCGACCAACACTTATTCATCACTCCCCCCAGCAACAAACTTGAGAAACACACCAACCCAACTACGTAATAAATCTGCACAAAATATCTGATATGGAGGTAAACCCAATTTCAATGAACTAACCAAATATCAATCTTAAAATCTGACCCTTTTTTTTTTTAATGGTGGTGGGGAAGAAGCGACAACGACTCTTTAACTTTGAATGCCTAGCCGCCACGGCAATGAATTAGATGGTCTCCACGGGGGCTTGGGTTTTACTGTATTTTGTCTACTTTCTTTTTCCTTCTCAAAACCCTAGGTAAAAACCTAAGCTCTTGATACCATGTTATAAGAGAAAAGATGTTGGGAGAAAGCATAAATGTGTTCTTAATAATGAAACCTGGAAGGAGTATTTATAGAAAGAGATAAGACTCCACAAATACCAAAATACCCTTAAACTTAAACCTAATACTCCTAACAGGCTATAACTCTAACTCTAACAACATTATAAAGTATTAATATTCATTCCTATTAAAGCTTGAATTACGATAACTTGTCTTCTGTGACAAATCTGATAAGTGATATGATTGGTTTTTCAGGGTAATTCTGTTTCAACTACAAAGTATGATGTCTTTACATTCTTACCAAAGGGCCTTTTTGAGCAGGTAAGTTTTTGTTTCGCAAATGACTTTGAGCAGTGAACCTTTCTGGATCTTTCATGGACTGCATTTATTGTTTATCTTTGAGTCTCTAAGAAAAGTTTTCCTGGTTAATCTATGTCGGACTCTGCATTTAGAATTAACTGAAAGGCATTGGTTGCTGGAATTGTGATTTCTTTGAAGAATTTTTACTAAAGTGAAATTAGATTGGCACAATAAGTGCTTTAGCTAAATACTAATGTTTTTCTAAGTTACAGATTGTTCTTTACATTCTTCAGAGAAAGAACTATAGGACTAGCTTTATTTGAGAACCATGTTTGAATATATATTATGAATTCTTTTTGCTTAATTTGATTAGGAGAACAGACAGAGTAATTAAATTTATTTGCCCTTGAGGAAGAAAAGAGAGTTAATAATACAACTTGTCGGAGCTTTTCAATCTTCTTTTTATGCAGGAACACTATTTTGCAGTGAGATGAATAGCTTATCATATACTTTTTTGAAGAAACTGAAATCTTCAGGCTACTTTTATATTTGAGTATTGGGTTGATTAAACTTGGATGTTTAGAAATAGTGGAAAATCATCTTTCTTAATCCAGCTAGGGTTAGACCGTAGCAGGACTAGTGTATACTTGAACCTATAGCTGTCTGCACATTCCCTTTGTTGGGCCCGTTTTCGTTATATGGTTTATCTGATTTCCTCTTGTTTAATTCATGCTGACAGTTCAGGCGGGTGGCTAACCTCTACTTTCTCATGATCTCAATCTTGTCATGTACTCCAATCAGGTATGCTACCTTGATGTAGTGCAACTGGTTATGGGATGGATGCATTATAACCTTGTTATAAACAAATAAAATTAATGTGTATAGATATAAAAGAAAACTAATAAGAAGCTTAAGGAAATATTTGGGCTTCAGAACAAAGTTGTAAAACTTTCTAACCTCGCTAAGGCGCTTTCAGTAATATCCATTTATATGTTAAGAAATTAATGGAGTCTCACCATGAAATAATTGCTTTTCTGTTCAGTAATCTTGTGTAAGAATTCAATCTACTCATTGAATCCTGACTTATTCCTGCAAAAAATAACTCTAAAATGACTCCCAGACCTATTTTACCAAAAGTTTCTCATTTTGTCAACTTTTGGAAGATCCCACAGACTAATATTAATATAACATATTTACAGCCTAACCTGTGAATTCCGCCAACATTAGATTCAATAACCTGTGAAATTCTCCTGTTATTTTTCGTTTCTGTTTGTCCATCTTTAATTTTTAATCTCCTGCATCAGGTATATTGAGAAGATTGTCTGAACCATTAGAATATATTTAGCATCACTGGTTGGAACGTTTGTTTCCACTACATAGTCTATTCTGTCCGAAATTTGTGACTCATATTCCGTTCTAGGATATCCAAAATAAAGTCACATTTCTACCCTATTACTTAAACTTATGATATGATTTTATCAACTCCCAACCACTACTTTTGAGGTCAAAAGTGTGAAGTTTATGAAGATTTTACTTTTTTCCATCTTAACTAAAACTCTTTGTCAAGTAAAATAAAATGACATTAAATTTAGGAAGGATCGAGTACAGATAGATTGGGGCAATGATGGGGTAGATATGAGTAAATCATTTTCTTCTGTAGGTTGATTTCACCATACACAATTTTTTTTAGAAACAATTGGTTGATCTGAGATGTGCTTTGTGTTGTCATTCTACTGAATGTATGTGGGTTAAGTTTCTGTGGTGCTTGTGTAGTTTTTGGGGTTATATATGTGTGCCATAGAGAAGTTTATTTGCTTTAATTTCCTTCAAAACTTACTGTTTAGCTGTTTGACTCACTTTGGGTCTTGTGGATTACTGAAAATTGATGTGGGTGTGAATGTGTGATCATTATGAAATCTGGAGTTAGCTTAAGAGTGGAATGGTGGGGGTTCGTTAGCTGGGGTATGTTCCCAACATAACTTGTCCTTTCTTTGCTTGATTTATTCGTTTTTACGCAGTCCTGTAAATCCAATCACGAATGTGCTCCCGTTGACCCTTGTGCTTCTTGTATCTCTCGTCAAGGAAGCCTGGGAAGACTGGGTGAGTATCACATAAATTTATATGTTTGAGACTCTCAGGATTTACATTACTGATTTGATTTTAAACTAACTTCAAGCCTCCATTCATTTGAAATAGAACCATTTAAGTCTGAATGTTCTCACATTTTTTCTGTCTGCTCTTTTCCCTTATGCATTACAGAAGCGTTTTCAAAATGATATGTCAATCAATAATTCCTCCATAGAAGTATTGCAAGATCGGAACTGGGTATCTATCCCTTGGAAGAAGCTGCAGGTTGGAGATATAGTTAAAGTAAGTCAGCTGCTCTTTCTGTTGACACCTGCAAAATATCTCTCACCTGTGTAGTGGACTAGTGGTGGACCGTTGTTCTGATGTTTAAGTAAATTCAAATGCTTAATTATCAGTCAATGGGGGAAAATAGTTATAGGGATGCTTAGAGACTGACCAAAAGGCACTATTTTGGATTTTGGAAAAGTCAGTAGATGATATTTTTATTAGAAACTAATCTATGCTGCACTATGATCTGGGGCAGGTTTATCAGGCATAAGGTCAAGTAATCAAAGATAAAAAAAATCATATGAAAACTTAGAAACATTATGTCGAGAATATAACAACATAAACCAAGAGCTCAGGAATTGTATGCCAGCGGGAAAACTAAATACCATAAAGGCAAATCTCTCGAAGCAATATGTTTAAACTCAAATCTGGAGACTATAGAGCTAATTAAATACTCCAAGAAACTATCCTTGCTTGAATAGAAAAAGGTTTCCTTTGAAGAAACTAATTCCTTTAATGAATTAAACCAATTCTAAACCTAATAGGGCAATAAGTAATTCTAAACTAGACATCAATAACTAGCAACAATCTTTTTTCCAGAAGTAGAAGTTTCCTAAAATATTCTTAGTGCTAAAGTGCTATAATATTCTCCTAATTAATAAAGACTGAATTAAGGGCTCCTTATCAATTATCTAGAGATTTCTTACTCTGGGCTGAAAAGAATTGCAATAACTCCTTCCTGCCCTTATCATTTGATCATTGCATTCCATATACCTTAGCTTTATTCAATGAATGGGTGAAGCTTAGATGAGTGAATGTCTTTATAGGTGAAACAAGATGGATTCTTTCCAGCTGATATACTATTCCTTGCCAGCACAAATCCCGACGGTGTCTGCTATGTTGAGGTTTGTACCTTTTGCTTTTACAACAATTTATTTTACCCATTTGTTGAAAGTTGTATGAATGTAAGTACCATGGAAGATCTAGTCTTTTCTTGCTTGTTTTTTTTCTCTCCACTTCACCTGTTTTTGGTATTGCATAGATCTAGTCTTTTAATAATATATTTGTTACCCTCATTTTCCATATTATTTAATTATTGTGTTTGGTTGATTTGCAGACTGCGAACCTGGATGGTGAAACTAACTTGAAGATAAGGAAAGCATTTGAAAAGACTTGGGATTATGTGACGCCAGAGAAAGTGTCTGAATTCAATGGTTTTTTACACCTCTTGTTTGGCTAAAAAAAATGTGTTGTTTAGAGTTTTCCTTATTTATATCTGTTCAAGGAAGACTAAGACATGGACCTGATAGCAAGTATGATATCTGACCTAGTTGTCAAAGCTTTTTCTATTTCTTATCCGAACCGAAGTTGACAAGTGGACCAAAGGAGAACCTAGGGGCCTAACATGAGACTATGTTAACTTGGTGATTTATGACAGTGTTAGTTAACTATTTGATACACATATATATCACGTGCTGGCTCTTGTTACGTTGAACTTGTTTTAAGACTTTCTATCAAGAATCTAAATTTCAGTAACACATGTGAACATGAAGTCACTAGGCAGGTTATTGATGGAATTAATTGCTTAAGCAAGACATTTGGGATCAAACATAACTTGATGGTTCTTAAACAGAATAATGTGATTGTATTTTGTACATCATGATGATCAAAATTCACTATAACCTCTTCTTACATTGTATTATGTTCATGAAAATTCTCTGTTAAATGCAGGTGAGGTACAATGTGAGCAACCAAATAATTCACTCTACACGTTTACTGGTAACTTGATCATTAATAAACAAACCTTGCCTCTCAGTCCAAATCAACTTCTATTACGGGTATGGATGCTACTCTTTATAATTATCATCTTTCAATTGTCATTTGAGTTGGTTGTTCATGGCTGGTTCCATCTTTACCTTGTTGCATTTATTTATTTATTGGCTATTGTTTACATGGTTCCAGGGATGTAGTTTGAGAAATACTGAATACATTGTTGGAACTGTCATTTTTACTGGGCACGAGACAAAGGTACCTCTCTTTATGTTTTCTTTATTTAAATTGTCACACTCTTTTCTGGCAATGGGTATATCTGGACAGTCTTTCTTGCCAATGAATTTTTGGAAAGTTTACATAGTGGCATATATTGGATGATTTTCTCTCCAGTGGATGATTTGTATTTAAGTTATGTTTTATCTCCTTTATCTTTATGACATAGTCATGTGTTCAGTCTGTATTCTTCTATAGATTATTGCATGTTATGTATTTCAAAGGTGGCTGTGGTATAAATGCAGGTTATGATGAACTCCATGAAAATTCCATCGAAAAGAAGCTCCTTGGAAAAGAAACTTGATAAGCTTATACTTGCTCTGTTTAGTATTCTCTTCTGCATGTGCTTTTTGGGTGCCATAGGCAGGTTTGTCCTATTGCCTTTAACTGTTAATATCTGTGCAACCTTCGCGTAAATTTATTGTAGATTCTGTTTCAAAAAAAATATTTGATGGCTGATGATAATGCAAGTCAGTTTTCCTATGCCAGACACGGATCTTGTGAAAAGGGGGAAGGAAATTATAGAGTAGTAATGCAGCCAACACACCTCTAAATTAACTTGCAAATGATGTATAAAGACCTTGGCTTCAAAGTTCTTGTACCTCTATTTTCTCTTATGAATTGTATTATTGCAAAATGATAAATCTTGAGGTAGTAAAGCGGAATTTTTCAGGTAAATTTGGTGTGACATAGATAGATTACCCCATACAGTTTTGGGCTGGTATTTGTATTTTGAGGATAAACATGTCAATCAAAAGACTAAAATTCAGGTAGAGGGAAAAGTAAGGGAAGGAACGAGACCCATCTTCCCCCGTCATGAAAAAGGATGGGGTAGCTGGGGTGACTGGAAATCTTTGAGTAGTGCCTTTGAACATGCCCTAGGCTTTCCGTCTTGCTGGTTGAAGCCCTGGAGGGGAGTTTTTTTTTTCTTTCAAAAATAAAAATTTGAGGGAAAATATGCAAGTAGCAGCATTTTTGTTCTGGCATAAGTAGAATTGCTTATGAACATCCATATTTGATATTCTAGACATTGATTTAGAGGTTGAACTTTAATTAATTCTCTTTATTTTATTTTATTCTGCAGTGGTGTATTCATTAACCCGAGGTACTACTACTTGAGGTTTGACCAATCAGAAAAACAATTTGATCCTAACAACAGATTTGTGGTAAAGAGAGATAATCTTTTTCTTCTTAGTGTGAGTGTGTTTTTGGTATTTATTTCCAAATTTTATTTTCTTACAATATTCTTCTTTATGTTTTGTAGGTTGCTGTCTTGACTTTTTTTACCCTGATTACTCTCTATTCGCCAATCATTCCCATCTCTCTATATGTTTCTGTCGAGGTAGGTCACAGCGGTGTTTTGTTATTCCTCTGAGGCTGTGTGTTGTTTTAGTTCAGTAACTTGCTTATGTTTATTTCAGATGATTAAATTTATCCAATCCACTCAATTTATCAACAACGACTTACACATGTACCACGCTGAGAGCAACACACCTGCATTGGCACGGACATCTAATTTAAATGAGGAACTGGGGCAGGTAATGTTTGCTCTTGGCCTATTCTTTATAAGGTTGAGATAGCTGACGAGAATTTTTTACTATGTTCACATGATACAAATTCCAGATACGCAACTAGATTATGGATGATACTTTAATGAATATTTTTTGTTTACTTATACGTTGATTGTGCTGCATGTCTATTTCCCTGTCTGAATTGTGGATTAGTGCAATATCCTTTTGGCAGGTGGAATATATATTTTCTGACAAAACTGGAACCCTGACAAGAAACTTGATGGAGTTTTTTAAATGTTCGATTGGAGGAGAAGTATATGGGACAGGTGTCAGTGAAATCGAAGTGGGCGAATCTCAGAGGACTGGATCAAAAATTGAGGTATGTCTATGAGTTGTTAGAGGTAAATAAAGCACTCTAAGGTGTAACATCTCTTGATGTGATGCCTTTGACTTACAGGTCCAGAAGCCATCAAAAGTAGCTCGTGATAAAGGTTTCAACTTTGATGATGCACGGCTTATGCGAGGTGCTTGGAGGAATGAACCTAATCCTGACTCTTGCAAAGTAAGTGATTCAATTGATCAGAGAAAATTGACAAACTGTACCAAGCGTAAACCAAAATTTATTTATGCTATGCAACACCGTTGTTATTGGTTGCCTTTCTTCCTGTCACACCTGGCTTGCTGAGAATAGTTTACTGTAGTCTACATGATTTCATTATTCTGTCATCATTGCATTTTGTCCTAGAGCTTTCTTATTTTATTTCATACTTATATGCACGTAATCTTCAAGTATATTGGCTGCTTTGTTAATTGTTTATTAGACGAAAATGTTTATTTATTCCAACACTTATATCCACTAGATGAGAATTTCATCCTTTGAAATCTTTTGTTCAGGAATTCTTTAGGTGCCTTGCAATATGTCATACTGTGCTTCCTGAAGGCGAAGAGTCCCCTGAAAAGATACGATATCAAGCTGCATCTCCGGATGAGGCTGCTTTGGTTGCTGCGGCAAAGAATTTTGGTTTCTTTTTCTACAGGTATGATTTTAATGTTTAATTATACTGATTTGATTGTGTTATTGCTTGAAGTTAGACTTGTAAATTCTTCACTGCAGGCGTTCACCAACAACGATTTGTGTTCGTGAGTCACATGTTGAGAAGATGGGGAAGGTTCAGGATGTTTCATATGAAATTTTGAATGTCCTCGAGTTCAACAGGTGACTATACTTTCTGATTTCCATATCTATCTATATAGATATGTTTCATCCCTGATCAATGGAATTCTAACTGAGTAATTGTTTTTGCTTCGTGTAGTACAAGGAAGCGCCAGTCTGTAGTATGTCGCTATCCAGATGGTAGACTTGTACTCTACTGCAAGGTGGTTTTATGAGGCTTCTTAGATGTCTTGGTTGAAAACCATCAGCAAGGATGAACTGACGGCTCTCTGTATTATGTTTATACAGGGTGCAGATACTGTAATATATGAAAGATTGGCTAATGGAGACAATGAATTGAAAAGAACAAGTAGGGAGCACTTAGAGCAATTTGGATCTGCTGGATTACGTACTCTATGCCTGGCTTATAGAGATTTGAATTCGGATGTATATGAAAATTGGAATGAGAAATACGTTCAGGCAAAATCTGCTCTGCGAGATAGGGAGAAGAAATTGGATGAGGTCTGCACCACAATCTTCTCTTTTATTTTGTATGATTTTCATGCATATTACCAGTAATCTTCGTTCTATTTGCCCATGTGTCTATTATTCACTCTGTATTTAAGTCTGCAATTCAATAGCATCCATACTTGGCTACTTGCTGTTAAGTAATAAATATTAAATGTCTATCCTCTCTAACAACTTAAGCTTTTAGATTAGTTGGACATTCAATACGGTATCAAAGCCTGGCTAAAGGATGTCCTGTGTTTGAATCTTTCTGCCACCAAATTATAAAATTTCATGTGTTAGGCTTGAGTAAAATGTATATCGTGTACACGTGAGAAGGCTTGTTAAGTCATATATATTAAATGCCTATCCTCTCTAGCACCTTAAGCTTTTAGATGAGTTGGACATTCACTCCTTGCAGTTTTTCCACATCAAATATGTGAAGCCGTAGACCTGATTAATTTGATTTATCTTATTGTAATTCCATCACAAATTGTTGCGAGGAATATTCGAGTCATTATGGAATTGCTTAAGAATGTTCTAGTGGATTTTCAGTTGCTTATCTCGGTTGTTAGAGATGATATTGTGTTGTGTTCCTTAACTCTGCCTTATCCAAAAGGTATAACTTTGTGATGATTATATCCTCCAGTTGACCTCAGATAAATATAAGGACAAGGTTTTGTATAGGGTTTAGTTATAGTTTTCTCAATATTTTGTCATTGTTGTGTGGGCTGGGGATTTAAACAAAGAGCAATTTGTACTAGCAATGTCATCTGTCACGTAAAAATATGAGTCTTGTATGGCTCCTAAAACTATGTTTGCTTTGCTGTGACCAACCACCAAATTTAAGCAAGGAGTTTTAAAGAGTCAGAGGGTGAGAATCTTATAGTGAGATAGGTTCATGATTGTGAGAGATATTGGAAGCCCTAGTTAATTTTGTAATGATAAGATTTTTCGTTGATATTTTAATGATAAGATTGATCGCAAATAGGTTAACGGGATACTTTTGTGAGAGAATGCAATAATTGTTCTCCTACAAACTGTTCTGGTGGCAGTTTGCTTGGATAATGAGGAATGTAGTATCTGAAGTGCAATTAATGATTTAAATGCCACTTCACCTGAAATGTAGATCTCAAAGTTTATTTGGAATTTTCTGAGCTTCTGCTTCACTTGTTTCTTTATTACAGACTGCAGCTTTAACCTTTCTATGTGGGATTTTAATTTGATGTTAAAGTTGAAAAAATTACATTCTTTTGCTTTTATGAACTTCCCCCGACTCTTTAAAACTCTCTTTCGTTATATGAGATTTCTACTACAGCCCAACTTGTGAAACTGTTTCAGATTGCCGAACTAATTGAGAAGGAACTTATTTTGATTGGCTGTACTGCTATTGAAGACAAGCTCCAAGAAGGAGTACCTGCTTGTATAGAAACCCTCTCGAGAGCTGGAATCAAAATTTGGGTTCTAACTGGAGACAAGATGGAAACAGCAATTAATATAGCTTACGGTAGTAATCTTTGTGATTTCTTTGTTTTTTATACTTGATAATAGCTACTGTAATCTCGGTGTTTCCTGTTATCGCTGACTGCAGCTTGCAAGTTAATCAATAACAGCATGAAGCAATTTATAATCAGTTCAGAAACTGATGCTATTAGAGAAATCGAAGACAAGGTAAATAACGCTTTATATTGATTTCATTTCTTTATGAAGGATACTTCCTTCTGTTCTTTTTGACACATTTAACCTTCAATTTTCTGAGCATTATTAGGGTGATCAAGTAGAGCTGGCTCGTTATATGAAGGAGAAAATGAAGCATGAGCTGAGAAGATGTCACGAGGAAGCTCAACAGTATCTTCATTCTGCATCTGGACGAAAGTTGGCACTTGTGATTGATGGGAAATGTTTGATGTATGCATTGGACCCCAGTCTACGAGTAATGCTTCTGAATTTGAGCTTGAATTGCAGCGCAGTAGTTTGCTGCCGAGTTTCTCCCTTGCAAAAGGCACAGGTAAGATCCCCTAGTTAACATCAGGTGTATATGATATATTTGTGGAAGTTTCTTCATCTTCATTAACAGGGCAGTAATAACCGCACATGCGAGCACTTGCTTTAATGATGAATGTTGAGTTTATGTTATTGTATTACTGAAGCATGCGGCAATTTTTTTTCTTATATCTTAGGAAGAGCTAGATTGTTGTAAACAATGTGGAAGAAACTAAGAATACATTCGTTCTATTAAAAAAGTATACATGCTTGACTAATGGAGAAATAATCTCTACATGATCTAAAAGAACAATAGAATTACTTATGCATCAGAAATAATAATCTCCATCAAATTAAAAAATAAATAACAATGACGTGTTAATTACCCTGGTACACTAATTGCACAAATGTGCACAAGCCTTGGATTATTAGCAAATGAATATTGTTAGCATGGTTACATAGATGCCTTTGCTTATGGTGGTAATCTGGTTCATGATATTGAGGGCTGTGCATAACTTTTTTCCTTTGTTCAGGTTACAAGCCTAGTTAAGAAGGGTGCGAAAAAGATAACCCTTAGTATTGGTGATGGTGCTAATGATGTTAGCATGATTCAAGCGGCTCATGTTGGTGTTGGAATAAGTGGGCAGGAAGGGATGCAAGCAGTGATGGCAAGTGATTTCGCCATTGCACAATTCCGCTTTTTGACAGAGTTACTCCTTGTGCATGGGCGATGGTCATATCATAGAATATGCAAGGTGTGTTACTCTACAGTTCCTGATATTGTACATTTCGTTCAGACAATTATCAGCTTCTAAAATTTTGTGCAGGTTGTGACATACTTCTTCTACAAGAACCTAATGTTTACTCTCACTCAATTTTGGTTCACCTTCGAAACTGGATTTTCTGGTCAAAGGTTTTACGATGATTGGTTTCAGTCTCTCTATAATGTTATCTTTACAGCCCTGCCGGTGATAATTGTTGGACTTTTTGACAAGGTATTGATTAGTATTGCATTACTGTTTGTGGACTTGGAATCGATTGAGTTCTACCTTTATAATCTTCATATATTCACAATTTTTATCACGCGTTAATTGTAGGATGTTAGTTCTTCCCTTTCCAAGAAATACCCAGAGTTGTACAAAGAAGGAATAAAAAATGCATTTTTCAGATGGAGAGTTGTGGCAACATGGGCTTTCTTTGCAATTTATCAATCGTTAATTTTTTATTACTTTGTTGTTTCTTCAAGTAATAGAGCCATGAATTCGGGCGGCAAAATGTTTGGCCTGTGGGATGTCAGTACAATGGCTTTCACTTGTGTTGTTGTCACTGTCAACCTGCGCCTCCTGATGATGTCTAACACTATTACTAGATGGCACCATATCAGTGTTGGAGGAAGCGTATTAGCATGGTTCTTATTTGTTTTCATTTACTCAGGTGTCTCCTTAAATAGAGAGCAGGTACCTTTTCTTACAATTATATCAACACGTTTTATCAAGTAATTAAGTGCTAACTTTAACACTATTTTTGCATTTATTGCAGGAGAATGTCTATTTGGTCGTTTTTGTCCTTATGAGTACTCCTTATTTCTACCTCACTTTAATTCTTGTCCCTATTGCTGCACTCTTCTGCGACTTCGTGTACATGGGGTAAGGAAGGTTTAAATTACTGATGCATTAAATTGAACTAGTCACACTCAATTCTTTATTATCATAGATTAAGACTCTTCAGTTTTCTTCTCATCTGAATGTATTTTATGTTAATTCTAATTTCTGTGCGTAGTTTATTTGATTGTTCTATGGTTAATTTGGTCACAGGGTCCAGCGCTGGTTCTTCCCCTATGATTATCAGATTGTTCAGGAAATTCACAGGCATGAGGTTGATAATAGCAGGATAGGACTACTTGAAATCGGAAACAATGATCTCACCCCAGATGAGGCACGGAGCTATGCTATAATGCAACTTCCAGGACAGAAGTCAAAGCACACGGGTTTTGCTTTTGATTCACCTGGTTACGAGTCCTTTTTCGCATCACAGGCAGGTGTTTATGTACCACAAAAAGCATGGGACGTGGCCCGGAGAGCGAGCATGAAGACTCGGCCAAAGACGTCATCACATAAGAATTGACCTACACATGTATGTACAAAGTTCTTTCTCTTCTGTTTATTACACCCTTGACAGTTTATGTAGGATTTGTAGAATTTACTGTATCATATACGCATACACGATATAGTCTGATTGGTTATGGAAATTTTGTTTTAATTTAATGTACACTCTCCATATACCGTGGCTATAAGTATTACGTTGTTCTATTTTTTAGCTGAGTAAATAGTTTTGAGTTATACCGAGATGCTTATACGAGAATATTAAATACTTAATCTCGAAATTGGCCCCACACTGGCACTTAAACCACATCAAAGGTCATGCTTTTTCACTCTATTAAACTATTGGTTTTACATAGTTTTCAGCACAGAATCTTCAGGCTCCTTTAGGTAGGGTTGGAATGGGGGTCCATGCAGGGCCGGCCCGACATATTAAGGGGTCAGGCGAAATTTTAACTGTTCTACCAAAAAAGTCATTATTAAAATTTATTTTATTACTTTTAAAATTGTAAAAGTATTTATATGATTTATCTCTAACATGTTTGTTATAGATAGATAAAATGATAAATCAACTTAATATACATTAATAAATTCAATTTTTTACTTGTCAAAATAATAAATTGGTAAAATATAAAACTCAAATAAAATTAATCAATATTTGATTTAAGTTAATTTGAAAGTTAAGATTCATCTTAATGTCGCGCTCCAACAATGTGTTCGACACAATTAAACCAACATATGACGCATTAAGGTCAATAATTGTCTCAACAATACTTGACCAATTAAGTTTAACCCAATAAATTAGTTCAAGTTATGCATGGAGGTTTCTATGGTTAGTTTTTTGCTTGTACAAGGTTCTAGATTCTCAAAATTCCATGTACATGATTCTAGTAGGTAACTATAAATATTTCTCTATGTGTGTTGAGACAATTATTGACCTTAATCATTATTCTTAGTCCATACAAATATCTAATAAAATTCTATAAAGCATTATTCTTAGTCATTATATCAAGTTTATCTCTCACCGTTCGAGAATATGGTTATATAAATGGGACAAAACCTCATTTTGAAATTATCCAATTTTGCTAACAATAAAATAATTTAAAGTGTTTTTACAACCTTCTTACTTTCTTCTACATCTCCAAGAATTAAGTTGTCTTGGTCCAGAGACTTCTTACAACCTTTTTCGATTTGTGCAAATCTTTAATTCTCTTATAAATAATGTATGTTTGACAAAAAATATACTATCATTATCAAATTGTCAAAACTAATATACATGCATATCTATATAAAAAATTGAGTCCCCTCTATGGTCAGACCCAAGTTGCCTATCAACAGGGCCGACTCTGGATCCATGGGGAGTTAGACACTATAACAACATATAGTTCTCAAAATAAAAAAAAATAACAACATATAGTATATGCACAAATCTGTCTTGTACGTATCCATAAAGAAGACAAGACTTGCATTTTGATGATTTAATCAATAGATGGTACTATATATGCACCCATTTGATTCTTAAGAGTAAAGAGACAAAAAAAAGTTTGGATTCTAATATCCTCCACAGCACTGGATAAAATCTTTTAAAATCTTGTCATATTTCTATATGTATGTTCGCATGTTGTATTCATACGTACATACACGAGACATAATTAAGTTTTCTTATAATGCTTCATGATAAGTGGGTCCAAGAAAAGGCCATTGTGTAATTAATTGTTGCATTAATTTCTACATCTAATAAACTACTAGTATATATTGAAAGACCTAAAGAAAGAAGGTTGGTCTAAATTAATCCATTGTTTTGAACATTATTAACAACAGTAGTGTGTCATTAAACTTCCAGATGAAGCCATTTCAGTAAGAAGCATTTGATTCTCCTGCATGCATTCAACTTTTTAAATATCTCTCTCTATATATACTGTCATATCTGGTATATATATATATATATATATATAATATACTCTATATAGCAGATGTGCCTTATGTTTTATAGTCTCTGTAACATTCCACTTCAAACCTGATTTAGTACGTACTTATTTATATATATACCCCTCAAATCTCAATGATCATAATCACTATCTTAGAAGTAAGATGGAGAGTAATATATAGTATATATTATATTCCCAAATGAAAGCTCTTTAATTAGTCTCTATTCCAAGGCAAGGATGCATGCAATTATATTATAGTCTGGTTCTATGTTTTGGGTCTCTATCAAAATAATATTCTGCATCCCATTAATTTCAGAAGATCGATCATATCATCATATCTAATAAAGAGTAAAAAATTTAGATTTGCCAACAAACAATTAATTAAAGAGTGGTTCAAGTGACTGGGCATATATAATGTGGACCATTGCTAGCTGCAGTATATATAAGTAACTGTATATAGAGTGAATTAATATCTAGCTATGCTAATCATTGAAATAAATATTCTCGAAAAAAATACTAGTACAATGCATTATTAGATACCAAACTTTAATTTGATCGATACAAAGAATGCAATTAATTTGTGCTTAATTTTAAATCGAATTTGGTAAGGTTTTATTTCACAATTAATTAACTCTTTTGTAAATTGTATTAGCTGGAATATATTTGTATAACTATTGTTCGTGCATGATTGTATATATATAATATATCATAATAGTTAAATGGAAAGCGTTGCTCGTACCAGATTGTTAACACTTAACAACACGTATGTATTTTTATGTACAGTTACTTGAGAATCTAGTTTACATTTATTTGTACGTAAAGCATGGTGTACGTCAATTCAAAATTTATAGTATATGTGCATGAAAATACACAATCAGAGAAAAGCAAAGCAAAAAAGGAATTGAACATACATACATATATGTATTAGTATACAAGTTTAGCCTTATTGCACTACTCTAGTATAAAGCAATGTGTGTTCCCCGCATGTCACCTTCTGAAAACCCACCTCTTCTCTTTCTCTTTCTCTTTCTCTTTCTCTCTCTCTCTCTAGCTTCGAGAAAGTGAAGAGAATTAATCATCACTCAATTCTATAAAGAAAATTAACCACCTGCAGTCAAAAACTCAATACTTTGCCACAACATATTTATATATATCATCAGTACAAAAAATATTAATTGGACTCTAATATATATTTTTCTTCTCTTCGATCTTCTCATATATATGCAACGACGTTGGTACGTGTTTTCTTTAATTCCTATATAGTATAGTATATAGATAAATATAAATAAATAGGAGGAGGTACGTACGTACGGTAGGTTGTTAGCTTAAATTAAAGTCGAAGATGAGTAGTAAGTTTATGAAGGTGTTTTTTGGACTTGTAATATATATATTGTTAGGAGGAGTTGTTGGATTCTTAATAGTTGATGCTAGTGCTACTGAAAGTAGTACTACTGGAGCAAGGAAGACTAGTAGAATATTATTTCGAAATTCCGAAGAAATAATACATCATCGTCATCATCATCATCATCATCATATAAAAAAGACAAACTCTCATGATCTCAACTACGCTCCTACCAAAAGAAAGGTTCCAAATGGACCTGACCCAATCCATAACAGGTCTGTCTCATCTCATCTTCTCTTCTCTTCTTTCCTCTTTATAATTTCATTATCAGTAATAATATATATAATTATTCTTTTCTCATCACTGTTTTGCATTTATCATCATATATATGATCGATTGGCATAGAGATATAACATAATTATATCTTTAATTATTTATTGTGGCCGGCCGTTTCTACATTCAAACACTTTGTGGGGAAATTATTATTATTATGGATTACTGCTTTATCACAAATTTTAACTTATATCCGATTCATTGCACACAAATTAAGTTCCTTAATTCTCTAATATAGACAAATTTCTTGACCTTGCGCACAAATTCAAAATTAATCTCAAAATTTGGTTAGGTACTGCGCGCGATTAAATTTCTTCAACTGAACATCCAAGTTATTTTTATCAATTTCAGGCCTTAATTAGGTTAGAATTTTTTTTGGTCTGTCCTCTTAATTAATTAATTATATTTATTGACAAATATATAAAGCAGAAAAAAAGAAAGAAAAGGAATTCCTTCTCCCTCATGATCACTTTATCCTCTTTTGAACAGATTTATTAAAGCCATTTAAAAATTTGTATTTGTTTTGGGGTTTCCAATCTTTTTATGCTGCCTTTTCTTTTGTGTTCCTTTTACCCCTAGCTTCTCCTTTATCCTTACACTAAGCATCGATCCTTAATTAAGTACGTACCATGGCTGGCAGTGGCAGTACTATTCCTTAATTATATTTTTCTTCTTTCTAAAGGTAAAATTTTTAATTCCTAGCTAATATAAGCTGTACACAATAAATTGGGCAAAATGATTTAATAAGTTTTTTAGGATGCATTTATATTTTAAGTACGACCACTTAGGATACCGACCAGTACTCTTTTATTAAAAATACACTTACTTACTTCTATAATGTTATAAATTAATGGATGTTTGTAAGTTTGAAAATCATAAATGGCTTCATACCATCAGTTTGCACTATATATGCTCATTCATTGCTTTGAAATAAAGTTAAGGTGAATTTCGTCGACATGCAATCAACTCTTTGTTTAGTCAATTTTATATCTAATATTCAAGTTATTTTTAACCAAATGGATATATATTATTTTTTATTTCTCTTCAACAGAAGAGCTGGAAACTCTCATCAACCACCAGGCCAAGCTTAGGCGTGCATGATAATTCGAGATCAGAAATCGAGCAAACAGTACGACTTCTCGAGATATGTTGACTAAATTTCAGAAGTATTATTGAATTTATTTCAAACTCGATACAACAAATTTATACGGTGCGTTGACAATCCGAGAGATATTATTGTGTTATGAAAAATTCTGAGAAAATCAAAAGGAAATTATTGCAGTAAGCTGTATGTATGAAATTTTACAATCCTAGGATGCTTCATTGTGTAACTATTATTAATTTGTTTTTTTTATCCTGTTGAAGTTAAGTTCAAATTTGACTCATCGAACATAATACATATGCTAAAACTCAATCGGACACACATTTAATATTATGTTTTACTCAAATAAAATCAGTTCGTGTCATGGAATTTTGGATAGATCTTACTCAATTGACTGCCACCAATCACAAGTACAACTGTATTATTATTGATTGAACGTACCACTTGGATAAAAAATGTAATACTAATATTTATTTCATGTTATTGAAGAGCATATATATTAATTTATGAAAATCCAATACTACCACTAATCTTTAATTTAGCCGCCATGTAAATGGAACGGCTATGAGTTTTTATATACAATTTAAGAATCCAATTAAAATTCACTAAGAACCAAATTGGGTTTTGGCCGTTAGCTTTAGTTTTATTATAAACTTATTGAAAAATAAATATATTAGACTAATAATTTGTTATTGATGAGTAGTTCTAGAGTTGGCATATGTACCGATCGAACAAAATTAAAGCGAATCCACCATTAATTTAAAGCTGTTTGTATATGTAAAAAAGAAGTTGAGATATAGCATCTTTTTCACTTGATTCTTTGGTGGGAGAATGTGAGAACTGTTTTGGTCTTTGGTCCATTCAAACTTGCCAGAGAGATTCTTTTATTATACTATATATATACATATTTAAATTTTTTCTTTTTCTTTTTCTTTTTAATAATTAAGACAAAATATATTTTTGTATGTACCAGCTGCTAGCATGCTACCATATCGAGTTTAAAAAGGTCCAAGATATATATATATATATACATGTTGTTGCCTGCATGCAAGGCATATATTTAACTTATTAAGTGATACAATATAATGTATGATTAATTAATATAAATTTACATCACATAACATCATATAGAAATCAATCAATTCGATATCTTATATATATATATATATATATATATATAATAAGCCAAAATCAGTTTTTTCAATATTTAAATTTAAAAAACAAGCAACTCTCAAATATTTGTTCTTTAGAATAACTGCATGTCTGCTACATTTCACTTTTAACCTTTTCTCTCTCTCTTTTACTTTGAATATTTAATTATATAACATTTAATAAAAATGAAGACTCAGTCTAAGGTTCTTTTTTCTTTTTTTTAGAACAACCCAGTCTAAAGCTGGCGACGTTAAAATTGTTCAATTACAGAAAAGGGGCATGTATTTTAATGGGGGCAAGGTGACGACCCGAGCCGCAAATGATTTGGTTAGTGAGATAAAGGCCCAATCAAATTATTTGATTTTTGGCAATAAAAGTAGGTTGAGTAGTTAAAGAACACCTACTGATATAGACCAGATTAGTGCCATAATTTTGAAAGTACGTTACATTTGGCCCCATATTAAAATCACTTTTGAACCCAATTACATGAATTTTAAATGTAACTTGTATGTATGTAATTAACAACTATGACAACTTAATGTACGTGTTGAATGAGAAAATTGCAGTGTCTGCTATAGCTAGGAAAAACTAACTTGCTTGTAGATTTTTCTTTTTTGTGTTTTTTGGTTCATGTATTCAAGTCTTTAACCTAATTTAATATTTTTTGAGACATAAGCATCTCTTTCAATGAAAATACGAACTGTATAGCGATTGATGTAACGACGTATCAACTAAAATCACTAAATAGGTTTTATTAAAAATATATTCAAACCACATATGTATTGCTATAAGGACAATTAACTTAATTCTAAATAAATTGGCCATATATATATGAGTCTCTTAGTCTTAGAGGTTCAGATGCTAATGAACTATTGGACCTACAATACTAGTGGGCTGAACAAAACAACCCATGAAAGTATTTCTGAGGTCCATAACCTTTTCCTTGAATTAGAATCAATTTAACCACGGCCCAACTTACTATACAATGGTACCTGCTATCTTACGCTTGTTGCGCAGGAAAGCCCAACTCATTAGCCGCAAGCTTGTCACGTGTCTCGCACTCTTTTTTATTTTGACCCGCGGAGCCACCGGGGCAAGAAATTTTTCTCATTTTTTATTTTATTTTATTTTAAGACGAAAAGAGAAAAGTTAAACTATAGTCCAGGCACCGGGATTTATTTGCATTTCATTTTGAGTTCATTCGAGTTTCATTTCGCATTCCACCATTTCTTCTCTCAGTTTTGTGCGCACACAACAAAACAAAATCCACACATTCACAAATACTCATCACATTTATAGATGACAGATCTACCTCCTGTGTGTTTATTTATATATAAATAAAATTAATATTTATAGATATTCTTAAAAAAAATTATTTTCAATCATTTTTGAATTAAGATTCTCATGAAAATGGATAGGAATATCAGCAACAGAAAATCATGAAGAAAAAATCTTCACCAAATCTAGATCTCAGGTGATTTTATTTTTGTGCGATTGAAAAATTTGAATATCGTATTCAAAACTCAGATCGAGCAAGTGGCGAGGAGTGAGGGAGGGTTTGTTTTTGGATTTGGATAGAGAAAAATGCCGGGGCATGGGGATTTGGATAGGCAATTAGAGCAGTTGATGGAGTGCAAGCCGCTTACGGAGGCGGAGGTGAAGATTTTATGCGATCAAGCGCGAGCGATTTTGGTGGAAGAATGGAATGTGCAGCCGGTTAAATGCCCCGTAACTGTGTGCGGAGATATTCACGGACAGTTTTACGATCTGATTGAGCTTTTCAGGATAGGCGGAAATGCTCCTGATACCAATTATCTCTTCATGGGAGACTACGTCGGTGAGTTTTTCTGATCTGTGTTGGTTGGATGTATTTTTGTATTCAATGTTTGTATGTTTAAAATCGTGGATTTCCTAATTATTATTTGTGGAGGGTAGTATTGGAATATAAACAAGTGTTTTCTTGTTTTAATTTCAGCTGATAAGGAAACTAGACTGTAAATCTCTTTAAAGATATGTGAATGGATGTATAAGCTGTGGTATGTTGATACCTGAGTTTTATTTGTTGAAGTATGATTCTTGTTTTAGTATTGAAAAAACAATAATTGACAGTTGCAGACGGAAGTTGTTCCCTTATTCTTTGAAAATTATTTAATCTGATTAGGCCTAGATTGCCATTAAAGCTTATTTTCGTTGCTAATTGTTTAATAAGTCTTGGCTAGTTGAGATCAGTTATCCATGTTTTTGCCATGCTGGTGAGCTGGATACAGCTTTGAAATAGAAGAAAAGGATGTAATAAGGCTTACCTGTTTATTTCTTTTTTCCCATACATGGATTGAGTCATTAGGTATGGACTATGGTGAAGAAACAAAATTTTCTGGAAATGTGGGATGCTGTTAGTATTTGAACCAATTATGTTATTTGCTTATTGGACGTCGGCTGACGTTGTAAGGATGAGTTGTTTTCGAAATGTTGTTATACAAGGAAAACGATAAGCTTTATGTTGATCAGTTATTGAGGAAATTTTGGCGAAAAACATGTAAAAGTCTAGGAAATTTTCCTTTAAAGTATTTACAGGACTTTTTACACTTAATTTCAATGCAAATGGAACAAAACAAAGTTTGAATGCCACCTGTTCCATGGACGTGATAATAGTTCGTGCATGCACATAAGGAAATGAGGCGTTGCTATCTATCTAATGTGGTATAAGAATATAGGTTTGTCACATCGAAATTCCAGTATTTGTTTGCTCTGAATTTTGTTTCTAAGTGAAACTTTTTGATATGCATTAATCTGCCGTAATTGTATTGTGTTGCTTTACGCAATTTTATATGTTGGATTAACCTTTTCAAGTGACAGTAATTTTTTGTTGTTAAATATATTGTAGTTTTGTTACGAAGACTACTATAGCCTTCCATCAATTGATTTTTTTTTTTTTTTGTGCAGATCGTGGGTACTACTCAGTGGAGACAGTAACACTTTTAGTGGCTCTGAAAGTTCGTTATAGAGATAGACTCACAATTCTGAGAGGAAATCATGAAAGTCGGCAAATCACTCAAGTGTAAGATCCTTACCTATCTGGTGTGCCTGCAGTGGTTTAATTTTTATGGACTTAAAAAACTAGAAAAGTTGATCAGTAAATGTTTAGCATCTAATTAAGAATCAGTTCTATCTCACATGTTACTGATGAAGGGTCTATAGCATTTGCAAGGCTTTGTTTCTTCAATAGAAAACATTTTAAATGTGTTGCTGCTGTAGATTTCTTCTGTGAAGGTTGCTTATTTATTATAATGGATATTGGGTCTTCTAAGCTCAAATATAATTGTTTGAGTCTCCCTCGATACCCATCCTTAAAATGATTGATGGAATAAAGCAAAACTTAATGGATCAACTTTGTTCATTTCTGTTTTTTCCATATTCTATGCACCCATTTTCAACCTCATTGCTAAAGTCGGTGCTCGAGTTGTAAGTAATATCAAGAAACCGTGAAGCTTCTTTGTTTTTATTTTGGGACCTGTTCTTCTGATTCTGGTTTGAAAGGGCTTCATGCATGCTACACTATCAATTATCTTAAACAAATATTTTGTATCTCGTATTTTTTTTTTTTGGTAAACATAAAAATGCAATTAATGAGTGTTGCCATATGGTAAATTTCTACTTCCGAACACTTTTTATTCAGACTGTTTTTACCGATTTGTTTCACAAACTTAGCTGGTACATATTGTACCAAAAATACTGTATAGATCAGGAAATGGTTTCATTAAATGATGATTGTGGAAGTATATGTTCACTCAATTAAGTAGCATAACTATATTTCTGTCTATGTACGAAGGATGTGATAATTTTGATTTCCATAATTTATCCTTTTGAGGAAATAAATATTACTCCCTGGATATAAAATATGATTCGAGCTCACAACTCCTCGACTTCTGTTAAATTATTCGACCAAATATTGAGATCTTCAACCTTCTTACTAGAATTTTCTTTAGCCTTTTTCAGAGATAAATATGCTTTTGTCTCATTTTGCTGCATCAAGTGCAAGTTGCAGCCTCATTAAGTTCTGAACAGCGTGTTTCTTTGTGTATGTTCCACATATTTTATGTATGTATTGTGGCAGATGACTCGTTGCTCTATATCTATGGTTTTTTTGGTAGAATGTACCCAAATTAATTGGTATTTCTATCTTGAACCTCAATAAGTTATTCAAAGAAACTAGAACATTTTATGTTTAATTACACATAAGCTTGTGGTCATTACCATTCTCTTAGCATGGACATTTTAAAGATGCTCAATATAGGTTGATTTATGATTATATGTGGTGAAAATTGTCCAAAGTAAAACTCTGGATTTTGTAACTCTTTCTGATGAAAGAAGGCTGACTAGATATGTGTGGATTGTTGGTTACAAGTCTGGTTATAGGAAGCAACACACCAAAAGTGAGAGCTTCTTGTATATACATGCTCACATTGGATTTCAATAGCTTCATACAAGAATAAGAAAAGTAGTTTACAAGTGACGTGTATGCTCTAACTGATGTGTCGTTCGGATCATGGTACGGGTAGACTTCAATTAGTAGACTTATAGGAAATTCAGAACATAAATTGAAGTCATTAATCAAAGTATTTCACAAGTTTGTATAAGAAACCAGCATTCTTCTGTAGAAGATGCAAAAAGCTTGTTTTGTATAAGTAGTAGAGTATCAATGTTGTCTATGGTTTCAAAGTTTACTTTTCAGAGTTGTTAAGTTCAAGTGTAACCTGGCTGAAGATTCTATTGTCTCCACCATTTGTTCATGCACTCTTTCCCACAACAGGTATGGGTTCTACGATGAATGCTTGAGGAAGTATGGCAATGCCAATGTGTGGAAGTATTTCACCGATCTGTTCGATTATTTGCCTTTGACAGCACTTATCGAGAGTCAGGTTTGAATGACTAGAACACTTACTCTTATAGTCTTATCTTAGATAAAGCATCTCTATTACATAATGATACTTTACATTGTTTTCTTGTAGATCTTCTGTTTGCATGGGGGTCTTTCGCCATCACTTGATACCTTAGACAACATTCGGGCCTTGGACCGTATACAAGAGGTATAAAGGAACCTTTTGTGCATGAATGCAAACAGCAATACTTTTTTAAAGTGCCTCATTTTACATATATCATATAATCTATATTCCTCCATGTTTGATATATTTCTTTCTTGCTTTTGGTGAACTGGTAGGTCCCACATGAAGGACCAATGTGCGACCTATTGTGGTCCGATCCAGATGATCGTTGTGGTTGGGGCATATCGCCACGTGGGGCTGGCTACACCTTCGGACAGGATATAGCTGCTCAGTTTAACCACACCAATGGCCTCACTCTAATTTCAAGAGCTCACCAGCTTGTCATGGAGGGGTTCAACTGGTGTCAGGTTTGTCTATGATCGGAACAATTTGAGTGCACAACTGAAATTCTAACCCAGACTTGTTTGGTCGAACTCATCTTAACCACAGGACAAGTGTAACTCTTCTATGAATCACAAATCAAGTGAACTGCACTTGCCATGTGAATGTTTTGGGTTTGTTCAAACTCGATCTGGACTAGAATTATGCGTGCACTGCTCTTAAGTCCAAACCATACTTTCTAATTTGATGCTTCCATGTATTTTTGTAGGAAAAGAATGTGGTGACAGTTTTTAGCGCTCCAAACTATTGTTATCGATGTGGGAACATGGCTGCGATTCTTGAAATTGGGGAAAATATGGAGCAGAATTTCCTTCAATTTGATCCAGCTCCTCGGCAGATTGAGCCAGATACAACTCGCAAGACTCCAGATTATTTCTTGTGAGCTCAACACCTCGTGCATCGACTAATAGTGCATGCTTGCAGTTATTTCACTGTAGATGTGTCTTAAGAAAAGAGTATTGTTATTTGAGGATTACTGTTTCGATTATTCTTTTTTTTTCCTCTTTGGAGTGTGCTCTGCTCCTGACTTTGGTTGTGCTCAAGATAATTGCCGGATAACTGAGGAAGGCAAAGAGTTTTTTGTCTTTGTATATTTTTCCCCCAAGGAGAAAGCAATGTTGACATCATGATATATTATGTTTCTGTAATTTACAAGTTGTCTTAGGATTCAATGTTTTCTCCCCTTAATTCATGGACTGAATTGTGCCTAAGGAGTTGGCTTTGAATTTGAAAATTTTGGGAATGTAGGAGATGGGTTTTTGAAATGATGGTGGGTTAGGTATGTTTTTTTTAAGGAATAAAAAATAGCATTTCTTCAGGAAAGTTAGCTATACCTCATATTCCTTTTTCCCCTACATTTGGCAAATACGATTGTTGAACGTTCATTATTTACTTATTTAGGAAATGCTTAAAATAATCACTATTATCCATCAAATGCAATAATTTTCACTTGAGGAATCGAAAATCAATATCACAAGTATGGTACTAGTGTAGTTATTTGACCATGGAGATTAATAATTATTTCTATGAATTATTTGTGGTTAAAGATTCACATTTTTATTTTAACTAGAAAAGTGCACGTACGTTGTACGTGTCTAGTTAATTTCATGGTATTTGTTGTAAACCAGAGTAAAATTAACTTCATTATGTCATAAAATAATAGATATTAATTATTCATATTCAATTTATTTTCTATGATTTTTTTATTAAAATTATCATTTTATATTAAAAAAATAATTGTAATCAAATATAAAATAATGAAGGATTTAATCACAAAATCTTGTAAAATTTGTTCTGAAATAATATCATAAGAAAATTATTTTGCTCATTCCATATTTTGAAGGAATAAACATCATTGAACGTTTTTAATTTTTTATTTTACCAATGTAAAATTAATATCATTTGTCTTTGTATCTGTCAAACACGCGAAATTTTTTATCATCACAAATTGTAATGTGAATGTGACATCAAGTATAATACAATAAAAATGATTATGTTGATTTATATATTAAGAACCCATCCAAATCTTTTGCATTATTTGACAAAAAAAATAGTGAAATTCTGTTTTTTGATCAAATGAAATTGGGTTCATTTTTAATTCATTAGTTTAATTCATTTTCACTGGTTTAATCCGTATTTTTGCCGATTTCATTTATTTTTAGTGGTTTAATATTTTTTTACCGGTTTTACAGTTTTTATCGATTACAACCTATTTTTATTATTTTCCATATTTTTAATCGATTTCTTTAGTTTTTTTCGGTTTAAACCATTTTTCTAATGGTTTGACCTAGTTTTTGTTAGTTGAACTTTTTTCATTTTATTGATTTCACTCATTTTTACCAGTTTAACGAATTTTCACATGTTTTCACTAATTTTAATTTTTTTTCACCAATTTCACATGAACTTTGATTGATTTCACATGATTTCACTGATTTTAGCATTTTTCACTGATTTTACCAGTTTTTCACATATTTCATCATTTTTTCTTCGATTTCATCGTTTCATCAATGTCATCCATTTTTTCACGAATTTCACCCGAATTTTCATCGATTTCACATGTATTTACCAAATTTTCAACTCAAATAATAATACAACTTCAATTACTTTTAGTAGATATCAAATTCTTTCTCTTACCTTGTCATTTGAAAGGAGAGAATTGCATTTTTTGTACTGAGCTATAGGTCAATTCCCACTTTTGGTACTGAGTTTTATGGGTACAACACATTTGGTATATAGCCTTAACAAATTGTGACACATTTGGTACAACCGTT
The DNA here is from genome assembly GCA_034814905.1 of Penstemon davidsonii. NCBI lineage: Eukaryota > Viridiplantae > Streptophyta > Magnoliopsida > Lamiales > Plantaginaceae > Penstemon > Penstemon davidsonii. The sequence goes on from JAYDYQ010002685.1 coordinate 23,513,555, forward strand.
AAAAATTGGCGTTAAGTGGGGACGTGACAGTTAAGTCTAATTACAAAGTTGATGTCATTACTTATGTTGACTGATAATTTAACCCAATAACATTTCAAGTTACCAAAAAAGCCCCACATCTTCAAATTTAGTGACGATTTTATTCCACATTGTTGCCAAATTTCAAAATTGACTCGAATAAGACCACGTGCGGACCAATTTGAAAATTTTACTTATTTTATTTAAATAACTAATTTGATTTATAAACAATATTAATAGATTAAATAATACTTTAACATAAATATCACCAAAATTACGAAAATATATTCTTTTTAAATATAAATTTTATATAATAGCATTAATCTATTTAATATTTATTAAAATAATAAATTATATAATTAAAAACTATTTAATATTTATTAAAATAATAAATGATAAATAATTATAATTTAAAAAAAAATTCCCAACCCCACCCACCCCCTCCCCTCCCCTCCCCTCTCCCCTACCCTAATTCTCAGGCCGACGGTGGCATGGGTCTTCGGTCCCAGGCCACCGCCGACCTGGGATCGGTGGCATGGGTTCTTCGATCCCAGGCCACCGCGAACAGAACCCAGGTCGTCGGCCTGGGTTCTCCGATCCCAGGCCACCAACGGTGGCCTGGGAATTGGGGTAGGGGGGAGGAGAGGGGAGGGGAGGGGGTGGGTTGGGAATTTTTTTTTTAAATAATTTTATTAATTATATAATTTATTACCTTAATAAATATTAAATATATTAATACTATTATATAAATCTTATATTTAAAAAGAATATATTTTCTTAATTTTGGTGATATTTATGTTAATTTATTAATATTGTTTATAAATCAAATTAGTTATTTAAATAAAATAAGTAAAATTTTCAAATTGGTCCGCACGTAGTCTTATTCGAGTCAATTTTGAAATTTGGCAACAATGTGTACTAAAATCGTCACTAAATTTGGAGATGTGGGGCTTTTTTGATAACCTGAAATGTTAGGGGTAAAATTATCAGTCAATATAAGTAATGGCATCAACTTTGCAATTAGACTTAACTGCCACGTCACCACTTAACGCCAATTTTTAACGGCTGTACCAAATGTGTTGGACCCATAAAACTCAGTACCAAAACTGGGAATTGATCTATAGCTCAGTACAAAAAATGCAATTCTCTCCATTTGAAAGACATTTCTTTACCGACCTATGCCATTTTCACTTTAGTTTAATTCAGGTTCCGTTGATTTTGACTGGTTTAATATTTTTACTGAGTTACCCATTTCTTAATCAATTATGACCGATTTTCCATTTTTTTAATCGATTTCTTTTGTTTTCTCCGGTTCAAACAAAAAAAAATTATACCGATTTCACATTGTTTTTGCTAGTTAAAAATTTTTTTTTACCTGCTTTTACTTGCTTTTACCAGTTTAACTTATTTTTTACTTATTTCACATATTTTTTGACTAATTTCACCTGAATTTTCATTTATTTCACATGTCTTCACAAATATTATTTTTTCCCCTCCAATTTAACCAATTTTAATTTATTTCACCATTTTTCCACTGATTTCACCAAAAAAAATTCCATTTTTCACAAATGTGACCCAGATTTTCTCGATTTCACATGTATTTCTCAATTTTACCGGCACTTTTTATTATCGATTTCACCGATTCTTTCACCAACTTCACCGGTGTTCATAAATTTCACCCATATTGATTTCACATATTTACATCAATTACATGGAATTTACTTTATTGATTTCACCAATTTCCATTGGATTTCACCCCTTTTTTTCAAACGTATTTTGCGAAAAGATTTTCATGAAAATTAAAGGTAATGCATGTTCTTGGATACTATTTATATTTTATTTCTCAAGCCAGTGAAAGATTACTTAGTTCGCTAAGTCATAAGCATTTTTTGTTCTTGATAGAAGTGCGATTCTACTTTAACTTTTTTTTTTTTTAGCCTTTATGATATTTAAGAGAATTTGATTTTTTTTAGGAGTGTTATATTGTACTAAATCTTTAAATGATACAAATATAAAAGTAATAGTGTTTTTTGTTTTTATGTGTTATAGGAGAAGAAGAATGAAATTGTAAAAGTGATGTAAGAATTAATTTCTAAACTTTTGGAGTTAATGGAGGAAATAACTACAATATATATGACTCCATGTCTAATGGGTCTGTCTAAAATGAGATTTTGAGGGATGGGGAGCACATGAGATATCATTTATCTTGGTGACATATGTCCCCATAGAATTTAACTTTAAATAATTTATTTTCTTAAAGATAAATTTATCCTTTTTAATGAGTGAATTCAAAAACATCCTTTATGTTTTGTCTAACTATAAAAAAAACCGAAATTACAAATTTACCCCACCAAACAATGCAAAAACATCCCTATTACCTAAAAGATTACCAATAACATCTGATAACTTTAAAAATTGGGAATACACCCCCTCTTACCCCCTTTTTTTTTTTTGAAAAAATTGACAAAATTCTCCATACAATTTATGAATCCCATATCAAAAAGTTGACAAGAATCTTATCCCCTACAATTTATGAATCCCATATCAAAAAGTTGACAAGAATCTTATCCCCCACAGTTACATGTTTTGGCACTTTTACCACCCATATGTACAAAATAAACACTTTACCCCCTGAAAAATAAAATTAGTTGCACTTTACCCCCTCAAATGATTTTATGCAATTTTTGTTTGACAGAAAATGTACATGTGCCCCTCACATGAATTTTCAAAGGGTAAATTAGTCACATCACTTCTTACTTGTCCAAATACTTGACTCATGTCTTGTGAACAAAAAATCTAAAGTTAAGTAGACAAAAATGTATTTGTAAAGAGAAAGAGAAAAATGCGCGTCAGTGAAATATTTGGGGAAAAAATCGATGTTAGAACTAATTTACCCTTAAAATACACAAGTGAGACGCATATCTGTGTTTTTTGGTGATCGGAATTGACTTAAAATCATTTAAGGGAAAAAGTGCAACTGATTTTATACGTGATTATTTTATACTTTGGGTGGTAAATTTCAAAATATGTAACTTTGAGAGGGGGTGTAAAGTGCATTTTGCCCTAAAAATATTTCAAATGATCTTATAATGATGGTCTTAATTGTCAATTCGTATAAAATTTTGATTACTTAGAGAAATTTTTTCTTTGGGGGAAATAGATGAAATTAATTAGAGATAAGGGAGAAATTTTTAAAAATATTAATTAAAGGGTTAGTATGTAATTTAACATATGTGTATTTTTTCTAAATGTCCGATGCCACGTCTTCATTTGACATTTTGACCAAAAATTGTGGTTCAGATTTGTTGTTGACTTTTTTAAGTGGTTGAGATGGGGCATCTCATGTACACCTATGTTCCATAAAATCTTATTTTAGAAAGACCCATGTCTAATTATACCTCTTATGACGTGTTGAATATATACTTTTGTTTTTCTTTCATATCCAACTTTTGGAAAGGTAATTTTTATTTTCCCGTGTGGTGTTTGATTAAGGAAAGGAAGTTACAAATTTTCTTAAAATATTTTCCTACCAATTTTTTGATGAAAAAAATTAAGGAAAATCCATATCTGATCATATTTCATCAATGTTATTTTATAACTTGAATAGGGGCATTTTTGTCTTCACATAAAAAAAAACTTAAATTATTCACATGATTATGAACTTCCTAGGGTATTTGGCACTTGCACCCCCAAAATAAGTAAAATAGGCACTAACCACTCCCCAAATTCAAAATTAACACATTGCACCTTTGAAAATCATTAAACATAGCATATTGCATCCTCATCCTTTTTCTTGCCAAAACATCCACCTAAAACACAATTAATTCGTCAAAATCGGTACTTCTTCACCTCCTCACTTCTCTAGCTCTTTCACACCCCACACTTTCCTAGTTTCTTTGACCATATATGGGAGCCCTGGAATTTGCCTCATAATATTTTTCCCTTTTTCTTCAATTTTTGGGTAGTATATTTTCCCCTTTTTCTTCTGTCTACGCATTGATTTTTATTGTTTAAATTGTAGCATTTAGCTCTTATTGGTAACTTTGTTGTGCTTTTCTCAAAAGTAAAAAAACATTGTTATTCTTTGAATCTGTCTAACGTAATATTTTTGGGTTTGTCTAGGTTCTTTCTTTTGTTGATTTTGGTTGGAAGAAGTTGAAATACCAATTTTGCCCCTCCATAATTGTTTTTAGGTTGATGTTTTGGCAAGAAAAAGGGGGAGGGTGCAATCTGCTATATTAAATGAGTTTCAATGGTGTAATATATCAATTTTGAGTTTGGAGGGTGGTTAGTGCCTATTTCACCTATTCTTGGGGTACAAAGTGCCAACTACTCAACTTCCTAATGTTATTCGGTCAAAGACAGCCTATTGAAATATTCACAACTCTTTGTGCTAAACTCAACTGTGATGAGATGCTGAATTGATTTTGGTTAAAGTGATGATGTCATGTAGATTGAAATTGGACTTTAAGAGCTTAACTCGCAACAATATATATCCATTCCTTTAATCCTCGAGAATTTGATTTTGATATATACCAAACAAAAAGTAAAAAAGAATAGGGAGAATTAATCCAGTAAACAAGAAGAATCTTTGTTCAAAGCTACTTTTGTGAAGTACAATTTCAATGGGGGCAATGACCTCTCAATGTCACCTTGCTTACAGAATCTGCACTCTCCTCCTTTCTGAACATCATTTTCAGTGGGTCTGACCCTGACCCTGACCCTGACCCAACTCATTCATGACTTATTATATATTAAGTCACAAGCTTTTCAGTTTTCACGGTGCAACCTGATCCGACCCGCCCAATTGTTACCCTTGTTTTCAAAGCATCAATCTAGATGAAACTGAACTTGTTCCATTATGGAAACGATGCTATTCTATGTTTGGTATATGCTAAATGACTAAACAATTAGCTAGATTAACTTCAATGATTTGCATTGAAAGCAACTAGCACTAACCTCTGAAAATTATTATAGATATGTTGCATGCAATCCTGATCCCTTGATAGCTGGCCAAAATGAATAGAAAATTGTGCATGTGTTTTGTGATATTAACTTTATTTTCTAGAAAAGATGGATTCTTCAAATTCTTTTTTTGACAGTACTCATGCTCCAATAAGAATAAAAGAATCCCTTTTTGAACTATGCCAGATACATATAAATTCATATTGTTGTTAAATAAGTAGGTGCAGCAACAAAATATATATATCTGCAATGACTCATAAGAACAATGATAAAAAAAACAAGTCTCTATGTGAGAAGTCCATGGAAATAATGGTGAATATCATCAAAGTCTCATCATTTTCTTTGGCAACTATGAACTTAGGTAAAAGACCGGTCACGATTAGTCCAATCGAACCCTTGACCAATGTTTCATCAAACTCTCATATCAGCAAAAGGAAGAGATCATCACAAGCTTCTGTGACTAAGGTGCAAACTTATTTGATGGAGCAAGATTCAGGGGATACCCGCCCTTCGCCACCTTACAAGATTTATGCAAGTAAAGAGGATGCTATTGATGATGGTAATTTTTCAGATTTTATCAAAAGGTTTCACAAAAGAAACCAAAATGAGTTGAATACTACAGTTGTGAATGTGAAGGCTAATGCTTACATTAGAAAGTTTCACGAGAAGAATTCTCGTGATTATTCGTTGGCTGCACCAGCAGGTGGTTTGCCTTTGGTGTTGCCTGATCCGCCGCCTCCTTGTATCAAGAAGTGAACATTTTATGTGAAACTAATTAATGACACTATTGTAATATTTTTTTTTTTTTTGGTACATAAGTAAACAAGATCAACTACAAAACATCATTTTCCAGTAAGGCTAAGACATTCCTTGGCACTTCATCCCAAATTTTATGCTCTTCATGACCCATACGTGCTAATGCATCGGCACACTTATTTCCGTCTCTTCGCGTGTGAGTAATCCGGCTCTCCCATGGTCTTCCCAACAAAGTTCTACAATCCTCAATAACATGTCCAAGGGGGTGACACTATTGTAATATATAGTATATTTAAGTGTTGTGAAGTTGTTCTAAATTTTTTAGTATTTGTAAGTGAAATGTTGTGAAGCATTATTCAACAAAATGTAAATTTGAAGCATTACTAGGATTTTTTTTTTTTTTTTTTTTTTTATGAATGTGAATATGTGATGGCATGAAGCTGAACAATATTCTCGACCTACAAAATGCCAGAGATGATCTTTTGTGGTGTATGTGGTTGAACATATATAGCAAGGGCAGTATAGTCTTTTGAGTAAAAAATCTTACTCTTTTTCTTTTTTTCTACTACTTTGTAATTCATTATTAATTCGGGAAAATGAATTTCCGAAATCGCCCTTAAGGTCAAAATTATAAATTACAAAGTAGTCATCAACTTCAATGGACACCATAGTTTGAGGATGTACAGCTACGTTCAACTTTCTTCTCCGTTTACATGGATAGAGACAAAGCATGTATATTGATATTTTCACCTGTTTCTTGATTTTATTTCAATTTATTCAATCAAGTTTTTGCTTAAATCTCTATTCATCCGAAATTTAAGTTGTTGTAATTATTAACCATATTTAATTACCCCAATATTTAGCCTTCAACTTTTGTAGATAAACTTGAATTACTCCATTTTCTACATATGGCACATTTATAATATGTTACGAATAGGCAGAAGAAGAAAAGAAACATTGATTGAGAACTTGATCCCAAAACTAAAAACTCCTATAAAAGCCATAATAATAATTTACAATTTTAATATAGATTGGAGAAAAGGACAGGTACACAAAGAGACAGAGGCATATGACACTTTGAGTAAATAAACTATCCCCACATGATGAGAGAACATTAATATTCCTAAAGACAAGAACATAACATAAATCCTCCCCAAACATTGAAAATGACAATAACTTTCACAATGCTCCTTACCCTGTACATTAAAGACAATACTATCATCATCACCTTATCACCTAACATCTTATAAATAATCTAATCTCCAAAATTCTAATCCCAACTTTACAACACATGATCATATATCATTACAAATTATATATTATCAATAAAATCCCATCAAGCCACACTAATCATGCTATCCCCACCACTCCCATTAAAGCTAGCAGGCAATGCTTGAAAAGCTGACGCGTGCCGTCCACGTGGCGACTGCTGATTGGATGTCGGAGGTTGTGCTGGCGTTTGCTGATTCGATGAAATCGATAAATTGAGAGATAAAGACGTAGCAGGGTGTAGGGTGGTAGTTTTGTTCAAGTCCAAATTGGCCATCTTTGAGGAGGGTGGGATGGGTAAAATGGGAATTGGCCTAATGGGTTTAGGTGAATTGTTGAGCTGATTGACTTGTCCTGATTTGAGATTTTCAATTGAATTTTCATTCGATGTGATTGTAACAGGAAAAGCTAAAATGGGAAATTTCTCTAGGTTCTTGTTCATGTTCTGTTTTTGTATTATTGGTGGTGGCTGAGGTGTGTTTTCTTGATGAATTTGATCTTCAATTGATGGACACAAAACCTGTTAAAATTAACAGAGATGCAAAATTAATCAAGTAGCTAACTAATTATTACTATAAGGTTTCGTTTCTTGGACTGTAGTCCAAGAAAAATGTTTTCTTAAACAAAATAACAGAATGTTTTGTTTATTTTCCTTTTCCTCATTATTGTACTTAATAAAATCCAAAAATAGCCCAAAAGATATGTAAATTCAATTACCGCATCGGTGGTGATGTCAAATAGACTAGATCTCCGGCGCCGCCTGTTGTGGTTGTTCCGGCGGAGGAAATATTTCTGGGCATGGCTGGCAACTTGAGTAGGTGTTCGGGTTTTAACGAAGTTTCTTGAGATCCCTCTCCAATCTCCTTTCCCTACTTTTTGAAGCCCTAATAAAAATAGCTTATGTTCTTCCTCACTCCAAGGAACACCTATATAAATATTCATCATAATTTTAAATTAAAAAATTTGCATAAAATCTCTTCGATTTTCTAATTTTAGTCATGCAAAAGTTATGGGTCATATGAATATGTGTTGTCTTGCTTTGCATAATTATGTGCTCGAAAAAATTGATTTGAATGGTTTCAGCGGAATATATTTGAAACGCAATTTGAATCGAGAATAAATTTTATATTTTGTGGATTTTACTTTTTTATATATTATTATTTAACTTGATGTTAAATCAATAATACGAGAAAAAAAAAAAAAAAAGTGCCTCAAATTTGGCTATTATATGTTTAAAGTTTATCGAGTTTGAAAGATAAATTGAAATCAGGGTTTTGCAAATATGTCCAAACATAATTTAGATTGATCTTGTGTAGTTTGGGTGAAAATGATCTGATATCAATTAATCCATATATATATAGAGCTTATGAGTTTGGATTGTATATATACACGCGCGCAATACCTCTTTTGCGTTCTCGGCTTCTGCCAGAGGGGTGAACGACGTCGTCGGAAACATAGCCGGAGGCGACATCATTGTTGGAGTCCTGAGGCTGTTCGTATTGAGCCAAATTATTCATACTAAAACTCTTCCTAAACGATCCTTCCATAACTTTCACGCCAAACAGCATGAATCCTTTACCACTACCACAACCACCTGTGGCGGAGCCACCGCTCATTTCCGAACTCTGGCCATCGTCCATGGCGGAAAACTCCGACGATTTTCTGTACATGGACTAAAATATTTCTGGCTCCGTTGAAAGAGGGCTTCTTATTAGACGATATATTATAAATAAATGAGAGAAAAGGAGAGGAGAAAATTGAATTTGTTAATACAGGAAAGAGAAGTTATAGCAATCTGAGAAATGGGAAAGCAGAGCTGGCTGCCTTTTAGTTACGTAGCAATGAGGGTTTAATGTTTTTTGATTTTTAGTGTCCATCAATTTTTCGAAAGATCGAGAGGAAATATTCCAGTGCCTTTAGGAGCACCGTATTTTGATTTTAAGATATTTTTACCCTTGGAACACAAGGCTATGTGTGGATAGATTTAGGTCCAATCTCGTGGGTTTCGCGAGATCGAGTTAAAATTCTTTAAATTTAATTTTCGCCAGACCCAGGAAATTAATACCGTTTTAATATTAACACCAATTGGCATAATATAATACATACAATTTGTATAATAGTTCAAATTGCATATGTATATTTAATTATCCACGCCACTAGCTAGATTTATTTATAAATGTCAAGTCATATATCTAATATATAAAGGTCAAAGCATGTTATAACAACACTTATTAGTGAAACAAGAATCTTTGCTCCCATCTTGACAATAGTAAAACTATGTTTAGATTTTTCTTTCAAAGGTTAATTCCCCCTTCATGTGTCAAAGGTTCATTGACCACAAATGATGTAAATCGAGGGATGTGCACGAATGACAGGGTTCTGAGCGAACATGATAGCAATCCCAGCACAAACTCTACAATATTTCAATAAAAATTTGTGCTACACAAGGTTCGAACCTGCGTTACCGAAGAAAAGATTCCCCACATCACCTCAGTCCTTACCATATATTCCGCTAATGCCCTTGGGGACTAAAACTATGTTGAAATCATTACAAGTTAATATGGATTGGGGCCTAAAATAATCGAGTTTGGTTAAACAAGTATATATGTGTGCTTGCTAGAACTGAATAAAGTTGGAAGAATTGCAAAATAAATTTGATTTTCACTGCTTCAGTTCAACTCAACCCAAAAAAGAAAAAGACTTAAATTGGGTATACATCAACCCACGAATTTTGGCGGTGGTTCTAGCTAATAGTAATATCCAAGAATTAATGTGATGCAAACACAGACACAGGATGTGATTTGGAGATGTAATCTAATCTTTAATCTATTAATGATTTTGGAAAAGACACGTAGTAGGTGTAGTAAATGCTTGCTTTATATTAGTGGCGTAGAAAATAAGAATTGGATATTCCTACAATGATTTGGATTTTAGATCATATTATCTGTTTTGAGATAATGGAAATTTTAATGAAAGAAAACTAAAATAAAAAAAATAAAAAAGGGATGGTGGAGGAGAAGGGTGGCTCTGGACCGTCGAAATGGAATATACTCCAATATCTCCAAAAGACCTTTTGTCTGCATTGCTTTGTTTGATCACCGTTGGTGGTGGGTGGGGATTGTGTGGATAAGTGCCAATACGACCCCACCAATCTCCCTCCACTTTACGTTCTTCTATTCTTTATTCAACCTTTTTTTGATTCAGCAACGTTTCTTTTTCTCTTACACGGTTGGTTTTGTGTACTTTGTAAAATTAGCTTTTGGATTAATCAATGGAATGTTCATAAACAGGTTATAGATAATACATGGCTAATGGCTTCTTAAAATTAATTATATAAAATCACAAGGATGACTTATTTTATTTGGAAACTTGTAGTTAGCTACGTGATTATTATATCAGAAATTATCCAACAATACATCATCATTACATATACATAATTGATCAAATTACGTCAAAGTATTACAAAAAATTAACTAACAGTAACAATGATACTAGTAATAAAATTAGACGAGAACCCAAACTAGCTAGTAGTCGAAAATTGAGCCCAAGACCTCAAGATCACATTTGAAAATAAGTTTGTTTTTGGATTTCTTTATAAAAAAGGGTTCTAAAGATAGCATCGACCATGTTGGATTTCATTTTATAGAGGTTTGCAAGGGTACTTATGAGTTTATGATATGCTCTATATTTTCTATTGTGTTTTGAGTTAAGTTTTTATGTAAAGATATACTAGTATAGATATATTATACTTTAGAAATATGAAATAGTTGCTTGTATTCGAGTTTTACACTAAAGTGTTATAACTTTTTTTTTTAAGGGTAAAATAATAGTACAAGCATTTTTATTCCAAAATATTGTTCATGAGAAAATTGCATAGAAAGACGTCCTTGTTAAACCTCAACTATGTTAATTAAGACATATCACCAAATTAGTGTAACCGATCGGGTTTGTGGTCCTAGCTAGGTAATTACTAAAAGGCTATGAAGATTGCCATTAACATCAAACTCAAATGATTAATATGAATCTAGGTAGGAGAGTTCCAATCCACATGAATGATAAATGGATTTTAAGCAAGCTGGCATATTCAAGGATCTTTAAAAAAGGACAAGATGTCATTTTCTATATTTGTATGCATAATATAAATCTGATGGCTTAACTAGAGTTTATGTTAATGCATCAACTACAAGCTACACTATCTTATTGGTTTTGACTTTGAAACCAAACCCTAACCCCTGGAGAAGTCCATAAGCGCGACTTATATGTTGATATTTTTTTCCTCGTGCTAATTGTTAAGAGTTGATTATTATTATTATTATTATTGGTACAAATAAGAAACATAAAATTACGTACGTTAAGATAGTAATGTTGAAAATGAATACTTTGTCTAACCTATGGTTCAATTGAAGTATTTAGTGTACTAATCTAATTGCGCAATTTTAGTTGACATAATGGAGTTATTCTCCTTCACAAACCGTATTATACTACTTTTAAGTTTATTGATAGGATCATTATATTTGACCTCACTTTCTTTCTAATGCACACGTCATTTCACTCTAGTTGCCCACTACACTTTAAGCGGCTTAACTCATCTTTGCGGTAGCCTTCTGAGTACATGACTATAAAACTAGTTATTGAAGTGGAAGAGTCCGAGACAAAATAAACTCACATTGGCACCAGATTTGCATTAGATTGTCCACAACATGGGCAAAATAACATTATTAGTTTTTTAACTTTTCCAGAACACAAAAATACGACACTTGTAGTTCCGACAATCAATTTATATCCTTTCATTTTTGTTTTAAGTTACCGCAATTGTAGTCTTGAATTCACCGAAATAAAAAGGGATTCTCAGGAACTGCTACGCAATCAAACAAGTTGTGAAATTTTTCCCCGTTGACTACCACGCGGTTCCAAGCAGCCTGCACATTCTACTACACGAGGGTGATATTTTCCCTCTAGTTTAAGTTGATTTGACAAAATGGCGTGGCGAGTTACAACAGTGTGACATCCAGCGGGTCAAAATCCCCAATTTGTTAGCTTGCGTGACAATTTTCGGGCATTGATTTTTATTCCGGCGTTTTTAGGACTGCAATTGCGGGTAAGTGGACTAAAATTGCAATAACTTAAAACACAAAGTTTGCAAATTTCTTGCCGGAATTAGAAGTGTCCTATTTTCACTTCCTTGAAAAAGTTAAAGGAATATCTTCAAAAAAAGAAGGTTTACATTCGCATTTGTCTGACAAAAGAAAACTAAAAGATGAAAACCAAAGTTCCTCCCTCCGTTTCATATTAATTGGCACATTGTTACTTTTCACACAGATTAAAAAATCTCATAATTACATAATTTTTTTATGGTAAAATGTCTCAAATACCCTTTATAATGATGACTACTTTTTAATTTTTTATTAGTGAGTGATGCCCGTTGAGTTTCCCAACTCCAATGAGAGAAAGGGGCAAAATTGGAAAAAAAAATGCTTTGAAAACTCAAACGTGCTAATTAATTTGAAAAAAAAAATGACAAATGTTCCAATTAATATGAAACGGGAGAGTAATAGAAAATTAGTACTCCAAATGCATGAAGGTTGTATTTGCAATTATAAAGTCACCTAGGCCGAAATCAGGCGCATCGTGGTGCTATACACCATTCAATCTCCCTCGATTATCTAACCAATCATAGAGCAGAAGAAAGCACACTATCCAAATTTCTATGGAAGCGGGAATTTTCCTTGTCTCGGCCATTCCGTTAAACATACCACCACGTCGCCGTTTTACTTCTCGCCGCCAGCTCACAATAAGGGTTTCTCTCAATCCACAGGTACACTTTCCAAAAAATTAAATTGGCTGAGGATTGGTTCTAATTCTGTCTATAAAATGGAAGGGAGGGTACAATTACAAAGGGCCGAAATCAAATAGGGAATGGCTGGCGAATTGGGTGTCCGAAAACGACGACGTTGTGCGGAGCTTGCCTATCTACGTCGGCGGCGTGTCTCTATTAGCCGTACTCTTCAATCGGACGGTTTCGGGCATTGCTCCTGTTGCTGATGCCAGCAGGTAAATTTAAATGTCTTTTTGTTTATATGGTGAATTTTTTGAGTGAAATTGTGAATAAAAATTCGAAGAGATGTGATTCAACATTTTGCAAGAGCTATAAAATGTAGCTTTTGACAACTACAATTCTAAAATCAAATTTATCATAACCAATTCGTAACAATAACTTTGCTAAAATCAATTCAACCGTTTGGTTAGTTTTCAGATTTTGAGGAAAAACTGCTTACCAGGAATGAAGAAACACGAAGCTGAGTATCTTATCTTAAACGTAAAACATCTATAAAATTTGAGAAAAAGACCCAGAATGAGTGACCAACTATTTAGTTTTAGGAATACAGCTTTGTATTCAGAGTTTCGGAGTTCTAATTACTAGTAACATATTGAATCTCGATGTTCATGTTTATCCTTGAATGTTATATACGATGGCTCACTTCACTACGTCTTTTTTCTTTCTTTATCTTACAGTTCGCAGTCTAGAGCAGATCTACTGACACTTGGTTTAGCTGTGACCAATATTTTGAATGGTCTTGTGTGGCTCTCAATTCGACCAAAAACTATTTCTTTGGTGAGGAAACTCTATATACATTTTACTTGATGCCTTCTCCCTATTGGTCCTGCTCTTTTACATCATGTGATCTTCACTCAAAAATTTCAGGTAAATCCTGATGGTGTGGAGTGTCGAAGATTATCTCCTCATCTTCCTGATTCTGTCATTTCTGAGTTACTCTGGTATTTATTTTTATGCAATGTGTATTTGCGTCTTGATTAAAACATAAAATATCGTCTTTCTAAAATCAGAAACTAAATTATTGGAATAGCTTCTTATCTGATTCTCAGGGCATGGGAGTCTCTATCAGATGTTACATGCTGTAGATCACTTGTTGTCGTTTATGATGGCATCTGCGTTTTGCAAATAGGGTTTGCTAATGTATCTCACTCCAATGGAGATCAAGCCATGGTTGTCGACGCCAACAAATTGGTGCAAGGATCACTTTATAATGGTGTTGCAAAATCTGGATCACGTGAGATCTCTCGTAGTTTTATTTTGTACAACAAGCGATAAGTTTCTCCAGTGTGTTAATTTTGAATAGACAAATATATTCATCTATATTTCAGAAAGTTACTTGGCCAATTTATCGCTATATCCTGGGAAGTCTGAGCTTCCGTTTCTACCTTCAAATACACAGGTACTTAGGTTAGTTATTATCTTTTAATATAAAGTATCTCGTATTTGTATGCAATTATGTTGAGTTATGCATTATCAACCTTTAAGAAACCTTATTAATACGTGAAAGATGAAGTTTACATTTTATTGTTTCTGTGCATAAGCTTGATTATGAATCTTGTTTATAGCCACCAATTTGTTCCCTTTCCATTGTCTAAGCTCCTAATTTTTTTGTTTATGCACTCTCACTATTTATGAATTCCATTTTTATACTCGTGGGAACTTCGTCATTCAAGGATATAGTTATATTTTCACTCGAAGTCACATTCAGAATATTTTTGTGCAGTATGCATATCTATTTTTCTGAAGAAACTTATAGGAAAACATAATGTTTTCAGGCAGTAATCTTGCAACCTCTTGGGGATAATGGTATTGCGATAATTGGCGGTGACACAATCAGGGGATTCACCACCTCTGACCAGGTACCTTACTGGATATACATGTTTTTTTCCGATGCCTTAATAGATTTCTGCTTTATATAATTTTTCCAAATGTTTTATTAAGTCGGACTGCATTTTCTCTCATGATTTCTGATGCTTTGGTTTAAACAATTTTACTTTTTTTCCCCTTCCACTTCTTTCAATCTTACAGCTTTTTCATTAACTTGAATGTGTATTTTTAGATATTCATTTTTCCCTATTCTTGTTGTACGTTTCTAATGGAGGATATAATTGTATCATGACTTTTACTAGATTGGAATTTTACAATTTTATTATAGAATCGTCAATCGAGCCTGATGTAAATAACATGTCCCATCATGAAACTCGTGTCTCCCATTGATCTTGTTTCAAAATTTCTTCATGAATTGAAGGCATGGATCACGTTAATTGGAGAAAAGTTGAACGCAACACTTGCAAAACTTGTAAACGAAACTCCATTGACTGTGCAAGACGAAAGTTAGAACAATAAATCACAGCATTGGTTCCTGGTCATGGTATGATTACTAACGATCACATTGAAAGGTACTTTTCTAGACTACCTAATATCTTTATAAGTACATTTTTAGTTTAAAGTGTACTACTATTTTTAAACTACTCCACAAATAATTCCCATTATTGTCTTTTCTTTTTATTCTCATTCCTATATGTTATGTTTTTTACTGTGCTGATAAATGTAATTATAAGAAAATGATGCCTCGTATTTTGGTGTATCTTATCCAGATTTGTTTGTTGGTTAATTTGTTGTTTCTATTTTATGATTTTCTTTCATTTTCATGTGCTAACAAAGAAGTGATTGGGCTCTGCACTGCTAATTCTTTTGATTGAGAAGATGGTGGGGGAAAAAAGAGGCCTTCGGAAGAAATATAATTCGTGCATGAAAATGGAGCAATTCAATTCACTGTTGTTAACTGCACGTTTTCAGGGTACAAAAAAGACAACTTATTTTTTTTTAAAAACAGGTCATAATTCTACCTATGGAACTCCTGAAGCAGGATTCAAGATTGCACCCCTCGAGTGGGTTGTATAATATTATTAGTGAAATTTTCGTATATTTTTCACTTTTAAGTTTTTCTATCACATATTCAATATATCTTGATTACATCACACGATAAGAATAAAAATAAGATGAAATAGATTTCTAGTGGGAAGAAATCCATCCATCCATCCTTACTGAAGGGTGGATTTTACCCCCAATTGGTTGTTTTGACCAAAATCTTGAATTTAGAATTTTTTTAATTAAAAAATCTTATTGTTCAAGAAATATAGTTACTCCTATAAATATAATGCACAAAATTAGGGAGTTTAATTATTCCTTAAAACATGCTATAGTTATAGAATGATGTAAGAGTTTGAATTTGATCATATTAATATATAGATTGATTGTATCATTTTCTTTTCCACATCTTTCTCATAGCTTATTCACAAATTCTCATTTTATTTCCAATATTTGGTGTTTTCTTTAACAATTTTGTTAAATTGTTACTTTTTCTTCTTCTTCATATCATTGAAAGCTTTGGATATTTAATTCTTTGCATCAGTTTTGGTTATCATACTATGTTGTAGATGAATTTTATTATATACCCATATTTTAGTTTTTGTTTGATTTATATTTCACTATTTTGTTGTCGAAATAATTTTACCTTCTCCCTTCTTTTTTTTTTGGACCTAATTTGATGATAGGCACTTTGTTTTGATTTTATATTATTCCATTTGAATTTTCAGAATTTTTGTAATATGTATATTTGCCATTGTCTTTGTTATGGAATTAATTTCATCATCTCTCCTTTTGATTTAATTTGATGACATATTAATTTATTTTGATTTTAGATAACTCCATTTTGAATCTTCATAGTTTTTGTTTTATTATTTTTGCATTTTTCAGTGTTTCTTATAAATTCAATATCTTATTATCCATTTCGGGTTTTATCTTTCGATTTAATATGATGGTAGATTGATTTATTTTGATTATAGATTATTTTCTATTTATTTTCACAAGTTTTCTTTAAGTTTGTAATTGTCATTACTTTTGTTATAGATTTAATTTAATTTCTTTCCTCCCTTTTGATTTTCATATCTTTTTATTTAATGTGATTATAAATTGATTTGTTTTGATTTCAGATTATTTTACTTTTTATTTTTACACGTACCTTTTTTAATATTTTGCATTTGTCAATATTTCTACATCTATCTATACAAACATATCTTTGAAGATAATTAAGTTTTGATTTCAATTAGTACTTTTTTTTTTTGGATCTTAATATATCAGAATTTTGATTTTCTAAGCATGGAGAAATTTATTATTGATTAAATATTTTATGTAATAGAATTACTAGCTATACTACTCATGTTTCCTAATTATTTAAAAAGCCGTTTTCAACACAATTCCTTAAATTTTTAGCATGTTAATGCATCTTTTTTAATTGTATATAAGATTTAACATGCAAAATAACTCATCTAAGCTTTTTATGAGTGCATGCTTAAAATCAATATGCTCACTACATATTAGTTGTTAAATAAGCTTTTTCTAATTTGAAGGTTTGGGAACTTGAAATGTGAAGAAAATATTTTTAGACTTCATTGATATTTAAATAAAGTGACTTATAATTAATATTGATTTTAGTTATCATGGAGATATTCGTTTATTAAAAAAGGTGGCCAAAAGAAAATTTTAGATGCTTGATTCAATTAGCATTTCTAGATTCTTATAATTTGTGACTAAAAAGTCGGTTTTAGACAAAAATATATTCACAAAATTAAACTGAGTCTCATGCATAAATTTTTTTATAAACTAATCACTTGAAGAATACGGTGAATATTCAAACTTATTAAATATGATGAACTAATGACATGAAGTAATCTTTTAAACAAATTATGCTTAAATAATTAAGGTTAATTTATAATTTAGATCTAAGAGCATAATTATATGAAGTTTAGAATTTTGATAAAATTGTTATTTTTCAAACCTTTAATTTTACGAAATATATTCATTTTTCATTCGTTATATAGAATTGAAAATACAAAATCCCAATAAAAATTCTTATAGATATTGCAGAGTATCTCTTATATTGGGCTTATTTGATTTTGGGCCTATGAGAAATGTTTCAATAAAAAAATCAGAGAAGTTACAAAAGTAATGTCCAATTTGGTGGGGTCCGAAGCCCCTTTCCCGGCGTGATATCATATGAGGCAATTTTATTGGTCATGTTCTTTGAATATATTCAGAAGAACTAAATAAGTAAAAGATTTCTACCAAAAAAAAAAGGTAAAAGACACGTTGGATTTATATACAGATATATATAATGCACTGTAATTTCCCTGCATGAAATAAGGCGATTTCTCTCCTCATTACCAAAAAGTAAAAAACGCGTTGATTTAACCTATTTTCAGAACGTCATTTTCAACAATATTAATTACTGTTTCCAAAATAAAATAAAATAAAATTAATTACTCTATCATAATGCACTGTCACGATACTGAAAAGGAAAAAAATGCGTTTGTTTTAATTATTTTTAAATGGCCAGTTTTTTTTTTTTTTTAGTTTTTTCAAGGGTTTAATCCCTTTCGAGGCACGTCGGTCACATAAAGTGGGGGGAAATGCAAGATACTCCCCTGTGTTATGCTAAACCTGCAAGAAACTACCCTATGAAATTTTTATTGCGCCAAACTTCCTTGTGTTTTCAAAAACCCTGCAAGAAACACCCAATTTATAAAAAATAGGTCGTTTTGGATCGACATATTTCAAAAAACCATTTTTAAAATACTTCAAGTTGGTACCTACAAGCTCACGTGATATATTTTTAAAATTATATCTTGAAATATGTCAATCCAAAACGACCTATTTTTTACAAATTGGGTGTTTTTTGCAGGGTTTTAAGGAAGTTTGGCGCAATAAAAATTTCACAGGGTAGTTTCTTGCAGGTTTAGCATAACACAAGGGAGTATTTTGCATTTACCCCCATAAAGTGAGAACCTCTCCCAACAGAGATTCGAACCTGAGTCCGCTACTTTGTAGTGATTAGTCTTTTTCACTAGACCAATCACATGTTGATAAAACGTCAATTATTAGTTAAGAATATTTTCAACCATATAAGAACTCACATTCAAATGTTGTTACATTTTATTTTATTTTGGATTTTTTTTTTTAATTTTTTTCATTTTAATAGAGTGATTGATGGGCTGGGCTTCCATATAGTTGCAATTAATATACTCCACCACCAGCAGCACACTATTTTCTTCATCCACCAGCATGCTCCGAAGCCTTAGAGCATCTCCAGCAGTTGTGTTTTTTGCTCTTCCAAGAGTTAAAATTGAATTTATACATAACCAAACTTAAAAAACTTGCTCCAGCAGTAACTTGTAAAAATAGAAGACTATGTATATTGAAGGATTGAACTTGTAAATATAAAGGCTCATGTATAAATTTACAAGACTTCCACATCAGCAAAACTAAAATATAGCCTTTGAGGATATAATCGTTAATAAAAAACTAAAATTATTGGTTTGAGTTAAATGTTTGTTTGAATTAAATATTTTATTAAATCGTTATTTAAAGCCATTTATTTCAAAAAAAAGTTTTTTTTATTAATTTATTATATTTAAATAAGAAACATTAAAACATGTATTTATTATTTATATTTTACGTGAAAATGTAATAAAACATTATTTATAATGTTATTTATAATTTAATATTGAAAGAAGAATACAATATAATAATTCTGAAATTTTAGATGATGACTGCTTGAGTGAATAGCTAAAACTGAGTAGCTAAAACACTGTTCACCATGTATAATTTGATATAGATGACCACTTATAGAAGACACTGCTGGAGATGCTCTTATAAAGCAATTTTTAGCTTCAAGACTCATTTGCCTACTCAACCACTAGAGTCTAGAGGTGCTTTAATAAGTACTTTACTTTTTACCAAATTAAAAATTGGAAAAATTAAAACATAACATCCTTTTGTATATCACTCTAATTATTTTTGTAATTGTGAAGTTTACAACACGTCGATGAGGCAATAGTTTATTGGCTAAAGCTGAGATTTCTCATGACCAAGTGGTTATATGTTCAACTCACACTAGTGAAGATATTTCTCTAATTTAACACTAATTTTTATAATTAGTTTATCTTTATACTTTGGTGCAAATAAATTTTCAAATAGATTTTTTGATACTGTAATTCACCTTCTAAAAAAAAAAAAAAAATATTATCGAATTAGTAAATAAACATATATGAAAGAGGGCAAAAAAACCATGCTTATCCTAACAAGAACTAGACACTGTAAAATTCCATATCTATACCCCCTTTCTAATCTACTGCTAACAAAAACACAAAAATGTAAAACAATCAATAAATGAATCAAGTATCATGTGTGAGGTTTCTCCTTTACATTGTCATATTTAAGATTCAATCTCCCCAATTTAATTAATTACTCTATAACAAAGAATTTGTTTCCCATGGCAGCAAATCATTTGAAACATCAACCAAATTAGCCAAAACAAAATCTCTCAACCCAGTATCCCAAACCTCACAAAATTTCTGCGGCCAATCAGGCGGCTCAATCGCCTCTGTCCCCAACCCAGGCGCTCGATCTCTCGACCCTTCATTCTGATTTTGTTGCCAATCAGCAACATAAGTAGCAACTCTTCTATAAAACTTTGCTCTAAAAACCTTCCACACTTGGTATTTATAGTGATTAATTATCGCTGTACTTTGAGGCAAATTTATGTACTCGAATCCATTCCTCAAATGGAAATGATGCACTACGTTGAGAAGGGTAGTGTCCAATGCATCCGGTCTAATAATCGACTTATGCCTCTCGGGACTCTGTAACCGACATGTGTAGCCCACCGTAACTCCTCGGGTGGGCCTTGAGTTCAGCCCGGAGGGCCCAAAGCTATGACAAGATGTTCGAATTTCTCCGATATTGCTCGAGGGTGATGATGAAAAGTTGGACACCAAATCGCGAAGTGAATTCTTACCCGCGTAACCTAATGTCCGAAATCTTTGGTGTCTTGGAGTTGAATATGGAAAGTAGAAATATTCATCTACATCCATAAACGAAACCCAATCGCATTCATCTTTAGCTCGTAGAGCACAATGAGAGAAACCGGCTTCTTGGGTCTTAATCCACGGCCACACGTGCCTAGTAATGTTATAATTTTCGAGATCGAGTTCTTTTAAAATCTCATTGATCCCATCATTGCTATTGTTATCGTAAATGAACCATCGCTCGACTCCAAGCCAAGAATGGTACATAATCCATTCCCGAATGGCGGAAGCTTGGTTCCACACCATTGTACACACACAAAGCTCGTATTTCCCTTCAGCCCTCTTCTTAACCTCATCCCTTGGATTGAAAATCTTCGCGACAGATGGCATAAGTACACGGTTGTGATCTCGAGCATGAAAATGGGGTGTGAATCCAACGGTGACACGAATTCCTTGTGCCTTGTTTGGATTGTTTTTCATGCTCAGTGGCATGAAACACCTCACGACCTCTTGTGCAGCGGTTAGAGCCTTCGTTTTGAACATAAAACTCGAACTCCTTTGCCATTTTCCTAACCCGAAATGGCAACTCAATTGACTAGGGTCAGATTCTCTATCAGCCCTCAAGTTCAATCCCTTCACAAATACAACAGCAGTGTCCCCATCTAAAGTAGCTGAATATGCAACATTTTCCCAAGAATTAACCGTTTGATTATTCATCCAAAGCCCATTTTTCTTCCCCAAGATCAAATTTTGACCCTGTTTCTTCAAATTTACGATACTCGAATAATTCGTAGATGGTAATGGGCACCTCACAATTGACCTAAATTTATCATATTCATCTACAGACAACACTTTTTTCACGGCGACATCATCAATTAATACATTTTTACCATGATAAACACATTCCAATTCATCAGCAGCAATCTTTTTCAAAAACCCATCTTTATTTCCACCAGTCACCAGTAACAAAACATGATCGGGGAACAAAACCCTGTTCTCGATTTTGAACGGAAATAGAAAGGTACCAAAACCCTGAACTGATTTCGTAGTAGTTATACTTGAAAAGGACGATAAAGACAAGCTCGAAACCACTAAAACAGGGCGAAAGACCGAGGAACTAAAGGGAAGTGTATATGGTAGAATATAAAGAAATAAGAGGAAACTAAAACATAAAAGAAGAGATCTTACGGAAAGAAGAGAAAAAGATGATGAATAAGACTGTCTGAGAAGGCGTTTTCTCTTGCGGCGTTGATCTGATGAATCCATTTTTTTTTCTTCAGATTAATGAAATTCAGAATAAGGTTTAAGAAAGGAATTGTAATTGGGGGATTCTTTTAGGCAGATCTGTATTTGCCGACAGTGGTGATTGGGGTTGCTTTCTTCTGGGAATTTCGTATGTGGAAAAAGTGCTTCTTTACTTGTAATTAAGGATTTGTGGAAGTATTATTATGTTCCAGTCCACACCTTCTTGCTAAAGTTGACTCTCACGGAGAATAATTGTTTCACGCGATTTAGAATGGACGGTGTGTGTCAACGATTTAAAATGCATAAAAATGAACTTAACATGCATAAAAAATCTAGAGAAAAAATCATCTTATATATTTCGATACCAATAATAATCAAAGAAAATATTGACTATTAACAAAATAACTAATATATAAGACTCTTAAACTAAATAACTTAAAATTAAGAAAATATTCAACAATATTTATCCTAAATATTCTGCCCAAATACCCCTACATCAATTTTTCTTTTCTATAATTAAATTTTAGTTAACATGTAGTAGAGTTATATTCAAATAATGTGATAGTCTGCTAATTATATTGTGTTTATTATCGAGTTAGATTTAACTTGTTGTATAATTTTATTCAAATTTGATTTTTAGTAATTAGTGAACTTAATTTGAATAATTATTTTTAAGGAAATATCAAATGGTCCAAGAGGTCGTAGCTTAATTGCAAATGCTTCAGACCACAAGATTATTGGTTTAATCTCCACTATTGAGGGTCTGTTTGTTTGGCATTTGAGAGAGTAGTTTGTGAGTGTGGTGGAAGTTTGTGAAATAATCTCAATTTGTATAATGTTGTTTGTCTGAATTTTTGGAGAATGGTTTGAGAAATAATGTGTGATTGTGTGTGTAATTTTTTGGAAGAGTTTAGGTTGTAGGTGTAATATATTTAAGACTTTATGTCAAATCATATTTGTTATATGAGATAAGTTGTATAAGAGATATTACATTATGTCAAATCAAAGTAGAGTTTGTGTATGTTTTCTTTTTTATATAACAAAATTGTTTTTTGACTTTTGGGAGAGTAGTCTTGGTAGTTAGATTTCTCAAATAGATTATTTTTATTTTTATTTTTTATCATATTCATCATACTTTCCATCAGTCTCATTGTATATTTGAGAAGAATATTCAAGTTTTAAGGGGTGTTTGTAAATGCTTTTAGAAGTTCAAAAGCAGTTGCTTAAAGCAAAAGTAAAAAATAAGTATTTTTATTCAAAAGCAAGAGGTGTTTGCAAATATGTAAAAAAAGCAGGTTTAATTATTACAAAAATGCCACCTAAAAGAAGCAATGGAAGAAGCACCTTCTTAGCTGATTCTTGCCAACCTGATTTTACCTGCTTTTTTGTTGAAGAAGCAAAAGCAGAAGCACCTACATGCAAACACTGTCAAAGTGCTTTAAGCACAAAAAAAGCAAAAAAGTACTCCCTCCGTTTCATATTAATTGGCACATCCTTACTTTTCACACAGATTAAGAAACCTCATAATTACATATTTTTTTATGGTAAAATGTCTCAAATACCCTTTATAATGATGACTACTTTTTAATTTTCTATTTAGTGAGTAGTGACCATTGAGTTTCCCAACTCCAATGAGAGAAAGGGGCAAAATTGGAAGAAAATGCTTTGAAAACCCAAACATGCGAATTAATTTAAAACAAAAAAATTTGGCAAATGTGCCAATTAATATGAAACGGAGAGAGTACTTTTTAAAAGCATTTGCAAACACCCCTTTAGTTACATCGAAGATTTTGATTGAGGCTCGTCGTTTTCACGCGCCGAGAGCATGTTCGTAAAATTAATTATTTTTGCCTATATGCTGTTTAACGTTATCTGACTACAAAATTTTATATATGAAGGCGGTCGTGATTAAAATTTTGGTATTTAGAAAACTTCTGTAATCTGTACCAATTCCATTTGGAAGTAAAATACATTAATGTTTGCAGTCCATTAATTAGTAATTTAGTACGTAATTTCTATAATTAATAGTGACCTCTAATCCACTAGGAAATATTTAATAATCATCTAATTGTTTGTTGTTTAACTTTATCACCAGCGCATGAAGGAAGAAAAGAACAAAGGGGAGCCTCCCGGGGCACAGCTCAGTTGGTAAAGGAGGTGAACTCCGGGGCTCACTCCCCCAGGGTGGGGAGTTCGAATCCTGGGAGGAGCAGCCAAGTGTTGTAAAATCTTTAAGGGAGGATGGAGCAGCTTGGTGTTGTAAGTTCCATGGTAGTAGGCTCCCTTGGGGGCCAGGAGTATAAAGAGTTAACAAACCCTGACCAACTCAGGCACATCCCGCGATTTACTTCCGCACATTGCTGAGAGGCCAGTGATGGGTGGTCCAGGACTTAACCTGGGTCAACAAAAAAAAAAAAAAAAAAAAAAAAAAAAAAAAGAACAAAGGGGAACCGAACAAAAACATGGTCCCCTATGTGGCCAGCTATAAAGCCTATTTATTCGTTTTTCTAAATGAAACTTTTGTCTAGATAAGCATTGTTAATTATTTTAAAAATTGAATAATTCCAGGCCTAACCTAATAGACTGGCCTCTAAGAAAATTAGAAATTCTCGAAAAGTATAATAAACCATGAGAAACACACAAACAAATAGAACATGGATTTTGGTTCTTATTTCTTAAAGACGTGTGAGTTGGAATTCCTTAACTGGACCAAAGGAATAAGAACTAAACAGCAAATCATGCCTAAGTTGTGGGAACGTGCATGTGTTTTGTTTAATACATACAAATTAGTGGGTTTAAAGGAAAATTAAAGCTGCCACTAGCCAAATACTTCTGTCGATTCCCCCTCTTTTCCATTCTATTAGAGATAAAAAAATTTTTTTTTTTTGAGAAATATAATTAGAGATAATATGATATGTAGAAAGTTTTAGTTCCGATTGAATATGGCCTCAACTAATGTGTCACAACTCACAAATCAAATATATTCATATTGTGGACACGCTAAGTATAATAAAAATCAATTTGAATTACAATTTGTGAGTATATCGTCTACTAAAACAAATTATTACAAAGATGGTGATCCCACGATTTTATAATGATTATTTTTTCATTATTTCATGCATGACAAGTATTAAAGATAATTATACAAAAAAAAAGGGCTAATTAAAGAATCTTCACGAGGATCATTGTTGATTCGTCAAAGACCACAAAATGCGTTTCTCAAAAAAAAAAAAAAAAAAAAAAAAGGAATCCCACTAAATGCGCCTCATAATGCTGAACAATTAGACAGAAGGGTGGATTTTCCCCAGGCACGAGATTGTAATCAGATAGGTTTAATTTTAAATGATCCACCTAATAACATTCCACCGTCATTCATAGGAAATACTCCACAGTTAAGTTTCTCTCAATATATAGAACATCAACAACCTAATGATTATTTCAATTTTTTTTTAATGTGTTACAATTCAGATTCAGTTCATCTGGGAATTTCTGGAGCTGAGCCCATACAATTTTTTATGAAATGGAAGCAGTTGATATTAAACAGATAATAATAATAATAAATAAAGGATCAAAAGCTACAACAAACACAACAAATGTACAAATTAGCTCTTTTGTACTCCGTCTTTGTTTTTCCTATCATTTCACTTTTGACTCAGAGTTTTAGGTGAAACTTTTAAGTATTTTTACATAAATATCCTTAAAAGTAGTGGTTGAGAATTAATGGTGTCAAGTCATTGTATTATATGAAAGGATATTATTGAGAAAAACAATTTCATATATAAAAAGGAAGTATTATTTTAAGACATCTCAAAAAGAAAATAGTAATAAAAATTTAAAACATTATAATAATATAAAAACAGAAGGTGAAGTTGCAAAAAATAAAGCCCATTGATTTCCTGGATTTGTTTGTAGCCTAATACAACCCACTTTACTATTTATTTCAATAATATCTTTTTGGGCAACGAGTCGGCTTCATATCTTTATCATATATTCCTTTTTTTTTTTTAAAAAAAAAAAAGTGGTCTACTTTCTCGTTTCTACGAAGAAAAAGAAGATTTCTTGCTTTCAATACCAAATTCTAAATGCAGGTCCACTAAAACATTAAAGCTACACTATCACTTTACGGCATGATTATTGAACCATTTGATAGATCTGAATCCACAATTCTGCAGCTCTAGAAAAAGACTAGGAAGAATCTCTAATATCTCAGACGTGAATTGATCTTTAAACTTCAAATTTATTTAACTTAATTATTATGTCAATGGATCCAGTTCAGTCTCAATTTTCCAGGAATCAAAAGGCAAAAAATAGAACACTCTGTAATCCAAAAAGACCCAATGGACCAGAAAACTTCTCCATTGTCATTGCTATTCTACAGCTACAGGATTAAAAGGAAAAGATAAATTTTACACCTAGAGGGGGTACCTATGTGATCAAAGAGCCTGCATTGAATCAATACAGGCTTTTAAGACTCTTCATTAAGGAATCTGTATGCTCCGGCTTTCCAACAGAGACACGTACATATCCAGCTAATTCTTTGTTGCTGTAGTGACGAATCATCACACCCGTTTTTGCAAGGTCTTCCTGCAAGAATTGTGAAACGTCATATATAGTGAGCGTCTCACAACTCAGAAACAGAAAGAAAAGAATGGCAGAGACAAGAGAAAGTCTTGCAAGCAGATTATTTGAAACTTAGATAGAAAACAAGAGTATCCACTCAACAAAAACTAAGGACCAATCAAGATTCACATTATGTCTAGAAACTATAAGAAAGCTTAGGCAAATGATCAACATTAGAAGACATGAGCATACAAAACAACTACTCTAGAAAAAAAAATATTCTATAATAATAAAGAAAAAACAAATCAAGTGTCCATACCTTCAACTTCTTAGCATCCCTTCCAGATGTAACTTCGCAAAGAATGAAATTAGAGTAGCTTGGATAAGGATTGAGAAATGGTACTTCTTTCAAAAGTTTGAAGAGTCTTTCCCGTTCTTGCACCAGAGCCACTTTCACATTCTGGCATTAATTGCTGATATTATTAGTACTCGCATTTAAAGAGAATAAGTTGAAGACTAGACTATCAGAGTCAATGATAAAAGCCTGAACATATTGTTCCTAGTACCTCTAAATAGACAGGATTCTCTAATGCTGCACATGCCGCAAGTTCAGCAGCAACAGACACGTTATATGGTTGCTTAGCCCTCCATAAATATTCGATGATGCTCAATGGAAATGCTCCATAGCCAACACGAAGTCCCGCTAAAGCTGAATCACCAAGATATATTATAACCAAAAATTTGAATACCCATGCATAAATGCAATCCTAACTCAGCCTACGAAAAGAAATTGATTAATTAAAAGAATTTAATAAGTAGGGTGGGTTTAGTTCATTTGTCCAAGAGCAATTGATAGAAGATATGGACACGCAAAAATTGGTTCAAAGTCTGGTATCGATGGAGAGTTGCATTCATGCTAAAACAGAAAAAATTAATATCCATTAAAGTCTAATGCTATAATAACAGAGAATAAGATATTTAAGATATAATCACCTGAAATCGTGAATAAATGTTTTGGCATCATATAGGAAATAATAGTAGATAGCAGGTTTAGCTACCTAGTCATGAAAATATACTAATGATGAAAACAAGTCTTTGTTACCTGGTTTTATTGTTAGAATGTGGAGTAAGTCTTAGATGGTGTAGGGAACCACATGTATCCCATATGAACAACTATTCCAATTAATATATAATGCTAAGCTCTTGCATAATCATAATTCTGCAGCTTCTGAAGCATCTTTTTGGATTTGTGCTATGAAATTTTAAGTAATTTAAACGGTTATAAAAAGAGAAAGGACAATACCAGCTCTTTTGCTAAAAGTCCGAAGCACAATTAGATTCTCAAACTTTTTCACCCAACTCATCTTAGACTCAATTCCCGAAAACTCAATATATGCTTCATCCAGCACAACCAATATTGGCAGATTAAGTATTTTCAGAAGATCTTTATCATCAATTATGCTGCCAAGTAAGAAAAATGATGTTAAATATGAGATATGAAAGGAAAGAATATGCAGTCCAATACAACAAAAAAGATACAGCAAGATATACATACTGTAATTGACGAGAAAAGGTTAGCACAGAATTAAAAGGAGTCATTCTGAGCTTGCAGTCAACATTCAAAGAAAGACCAGCAACTGAACTACAATTTCCCAAGTGAAATCAACATATAATATATAAAACACTTCTTTTTTTCAAGCTTTTGTAACATAAAGTTCACAATTTCTTGTGTAAGTGGAACCAATGACTAGAATAAGGGATAAAATACATTAGTAAACAAGAATTACACCGCACAAAAACAAATATGGGATATGATTTTGTACACAGGACAGTTTGTAAAGAATAGGATATAAGAAAGAAAGCACTCAAAGCAAAGTACCTTCCATCAGGATTATTAGGCGAGGTCAGAAATATACACTTTGGTTTCTCCCGCTCAACCACATCAGATATCTGCTCCACATCCAAACTGAAGTCTGCCTTGCGAGGTACTGCCAAATGCGATGAAGTTGAATAACCCCAGAATTACAATATATATAACATAAATATATTAAACAACTTACTCAAGGAAAAATGCAGAACAGAATTTTGAACAATATCATTGGTGTCTCACATATGCTGCTATAATATTCTACAAAACAGCAAATATATCTCAAGTCTCAACAATTTCTAGTCTTGAATCTGGTTTTCATTTATTTAACTAGGACAGAGAGGACATGTATTCAGACAAACGTCATCAAATATAATTATGTAAATATAAGGAATAGTTCAGAGATAGACTTGCAAAAGAGTAAAATGATCCACATAAAGATGGAAATCAGAACTCCTAGGCAGCTGAAACAAAAGAAGCAACAAACTTACCCTTGACAACAAGGGCGCCATTAACAGCTGCATCAAACTCATACATTGTAAAGGTTGGTGGGCAGTCCAGGATTTTTTCACCAGGTTCTAACACACATCTGCAGGATCAATCAGAGAGGTATATACAAATTAAGCCTAAAAATGAAAAATAAATGATTGGACGATAAAAAATTCAGCAACGAATGTACTACAAACCGCATGATCAAATCAATGAGTTCATCTGCACCACACGCAGCAAGAATATATTCAGCTTCAATACCAGAATCTTTAGCAAGTGCAGCTCGCAATCTACGGCTTTCAGGATCAGGATAAATGTAGGGGAACCTCATGGAACCCAAAGCTTCAAAAACCTTCACAAAATATGTAGTTTATTCGAGGAATAAAGATTTTAGACACGTCGTGTATATATCCATAAAAACAAGACTTTATGGAACATTAGGCATACCTCCGGTGGTGGACCATATGGATTTTCATTTGCATCTAATTTGACAATATCTTCAGGCTTCCTACCAAGACGGGTAGACAGCACCTTCACACATGCCATTAATATTTAGAAAACGGAAGAGAAATAGTCTACGAAATCAAGCCATGCTTTCTGTGTAACAACACGATATCAACAATACTTATGTGAATAATACTCAAGGACATGTGTAACAACACGATATCAATAATACTTTCAACTAACAAGTTCATAAATGCAGAAGAAAATATATTCAAATAAATTATAATCCAATAAAAAAAAACCTCGTAGATCAGTTTGACTTATGTGAATGAAAATTTAGTACATACAAAACTGAACAAACCACAAGTTTATTCAGTAGACAACACTCAGCTGACAATATAAAATCGATTACATGCCTTATGCACCTATTTTTTCATGAGCATTTTAGGAATATAGGGATATTTTCATGAGCTGTTTTAGGGAATCTAAAAGAATAAAATTGGAGTAGCGTGATTTCATACGCTATTCAGCCTTCATTAGCACAACGTTTAGCTGCAAAATATGATTTTTGAATTTGACATGAATACGATTAATAGCGATGAAACACGTTGCATAGAATTATGAAGAATAATAGGCCTAAAGCTATACATAAAACCTTTGACCTTTATAAGAGAATAATATTGGCATAGCTAAGTGTGGAAATGACATTGGGAAAAAAGCCCAACATATACATGACAAAAGACTTAAGGGCATGCAGATATTATAAAGGAAGCACCAACTTCTCTGACAGTACAAATATTACCTCATCTCATTGAATAAAATCCCTACACTTAGTTCACTCACTACGTCCTGGTTTACGGAGTTAAATGCAGAGAACAATATTTTCAACAAAATTACGATGAAACTCTCATTGTTATGTGTTCCAACGAAAATGCATTGCTCCTAAATGAGCTGATTATATAATTTGTAAACAAAGAAACAAACTTGCAAATTGAGGATTTTTAGAATGCATTTCTCTTGATCAAAATTTATTTCCACTCAACACAAAACAAATTTTATTAGTCAAAGAAAGAAAATTCAAAATTGCTGATGAGTGAAGAAATTGACCTCAAAAGGAAGAATAGGCTGATAAGCGGACAATTTACGGAGATGAGGTCGAATAAAAGAATCTCCAGTCAACGATGAGCTGCTTTCTTGTTGACTTTCCTCTTCGATGGACATCGCCGCGGAGGAGGCGGCTAGAGGGGGCATAAATGTAATTCTGCTCCGTCTCAATGAGTTACAATTGGAACTAGGCTTTGGTCTATCTATGCAGAGAGAAGAACTGTTGCAAAATAAATCAATCACGCCCATGAACCCCGCTGCAAAAATAAATTCAGACTATTTAAACAAAAACAACAAAATTTAGGGGAAATGTGGCAAAATTGAATGTGTCTGTATGCGAATAAAAGTGCCATACCTTGTGATAGTAAATCTGAGCCCTAAACCCAGTGAGAGTGTGGTAGTTGGTGGCAGCCGCACACGTTAGTACAAGACAAAAGAGTTAACTGACAAAATATTTATCAGAAAAAAAAAAAAGAAAACTGTCAAAGTTTTGGAAGTAATCTTTTTTCCTTTGGGCAAAATTCCACATTCTCTGCAGCTAGTAGCCACACGTCACCATTTGAACAGAAATTAATCAAAGAAAAAATATTACTCCTGCCTGTTATTAGCCCACAAATTTTGCTCATGGGCCATGGCCCTTTTAGCCCAATCAGATGGATAGTAATGGTATTGGCAGTTAGGCCCATTTTTTGGTATAGTTGCAGACAGGCCCATTTTTTTGTATAGTTACAGTCAGGCCCATTCAGGAATGGATCCATTCACCTTCTCTTATCTTGTTAGAGTTTTCAGTTTTCAATAATATTGGACTTTTATTGCTATTTATCTTGTTAGTTATTTCCACTTTTAAATTAAATATCGGAATAGAGGAAGGGAAAAAGGATGAATTAAAAAAGTAAACAAAAAGTTCTACCACTTTTAGAAAAAAATTATTTGCTTATTAAGATGCCTGTCTTCATTTTTATGAAATCTATTTATTAGATACCAACCAAAAAGGTTCAAGGAAGTCGCCATCATAAAATACAATAATGAAAACCAAATCAAAAGAAATACGAGCCCATAAATCAAGTGAAAGACCACATAACAAGATTATGGTGGTGTTTTCAATAGCTTAGGCCATCTCTAATAGTTAGGGGGGGAGGGGGGAATAATCTTCAATAGTGGGGGGAATAGGGAGGGGAGGGAAAGTGGGTGGGGGTGGGGGGAAGAAAGGGCAAGCTTGCTGCCTGCACTCGCCCTGGCAGTCAATTTTATTATTATTAATTATGACATCTCTATTTTTATTATTATTATTATTATTATTATTGTTATTATTATTATTATTGTTATTATTATTATTATGGTGAGAGTGGTGGTGGAAAATAAAAACATAAATGTGCTCCTAACTATTGAAGACGACTACAGAGAGGGAGGGGGGAAGGGGGCATTTCTGCCCTAACTATTGAAGATGTCCTTAAAATAATCACTTTTCTGCTTTTTTTCTTTGAAAAGTGTTTATGATGGTGTTTTCAAAATTGGCTTATGAATTAACTTTTATAAAAATAAGCTACAAATGACACAAAAGCAAAAGCTAATGGGAGGTAGCTTTTAACTTCTAGTGGTCTTTTTTTCTCTCTTGATTTGCAAACACTACCCACTTATAGCAGTTTTTCTCTTAAAATGCAACACTACTCACTTTCTATTCTCAACTACTTTTAAGTGATTTTTCAAGAATCTCTAATTTAAGTAAAAGTTCAAGCAATTGAAAACACCACCTATGAGCCGTAAAGGCAGCGCTTTTTCGAGGGAAATCTAAATTACACTCTGGCCAACACGTCAAACGACTTGTAATTTCCACAATCAAACCGCGCTAATCCGAAAAGGTTATTTGAGGCTTCCATTATATACGTAGGAATGGAACTGTTAACAGTACAGGCTATTTCAAGAACATGCTATAGCTAAAGTACGAAGGCAAAAAAACTTGACTTCAAAAGGACCACAACTATTGTTGGTTCAGATAGTAAAAATTGAAACCTTACAAAACCTATACGAAAGAAGCAGGTGGAGAAGGTAATCGTAAAAGATTCGGCTTTCAGAATAATTTATACATAACATAAAATTTAGTAAGTACAGTAACTAAAAGACTCAACTACCTGAACTCATCTAACTGTGTACTCTGGTCATAAGAAAGAATAACCTTAACTGGCTATGAATTTTCTTGGACTATTTATCATTGACATTGATATTTCAGCAGTCGGTATCATCCCATGCAAAGACTGGCTTTTAAAATGAGAATTGAACTTTGAATTAACATTTTGGTTCTTCCAAAACTTTGGACTCAGAAACTCTGCTCCAGGTATCATACAACATGTATTCCCTGTAGAATAATCAGTGCTCGAGATCCTCCGAGTTGAAATCCCCAAATCCTGTGACATCTCATCGAGCACCTTCTCCAAACCATCTACTCGTTTCTCCAAATAACTCATTCCCTTCTGGGAGCTTCCCATAAATTTCTGAATTAACAATATAAAACTGAGAAAGTAGGAAAAGCATAAAACACTTATCACACTAGAAAAGACTAGGCATGTGTGTACCTGAAGGAGCTCCAACAAACTCGATTGCTGATTTTCAATTTGGAGAAGTTGTTTGCGGATCTGAAAAATTTCATCCAACTCCTTTTGATTCCCAATGTCTTCTTTGATGGCGGCATTGCCATCAGCCGTGTTCACAGTTTCATTACAGTTAAAAGGTACCACTCGGGACCGAAAGTTTCTCCTTAAATTCAACTTAGAGGCGGAACTTGGACATGGTTTGATGTCCTCGATTTGTAAATTAATGGTCTTCTGACTACTGGATGTAGACGGAGAACTAGATGCAGGTGAACGAATAGGCACTAGTTTCCTCGGTTGGGGAGTTCCCAATCCACTACTGCTAGGACTACTAGAAACCAGGGCAGGGGACTGTCCACTGCTGCTACTATCTGATTGAAAAAAATAAAAACATTTTGATGTTAGAACTCGGCACTTTGAGAAGAAAAATAGTACGAGCAAAATATTATTTCATCCCCTTTGGTATAAAGATACAAGATATGTAGAATATAGGTGAAGTGACAATTTGGGCAAGAATAAATCTCAAAAAAAAAAAAAAATACTAATAATATCATGCCTCTATGATCTATTATAAGGAACGAACGAATTTCATAAGGACATGGTTTTTAAGTGTTATCTTGATTAATTTGGAAGATTGCTAAACCAAGAATAAGCCAATACACTTTAGCCACAGTAAACTTTATGTTTCGCATTATTTCAGATCACTAATGAGGAGAGGTTTAATGTATACCACTGCTACTAAAAACTTTGGTTTCATTCTAGACAGTACAAATTCTTACCTCGCAACAAAATTGAAGACTATCAAATAATACTAATAATAATCATATCTTCCAGTCAGATCATGGAATTTAATTACATCAGAACAGCAATGCTAATTTAAAAACATTGAAGAAAAGTAAATATTATAGAACTAAAGAAAGAATTACTCCTTAGAAAAAGAAAAAGAAAAAGAAAATACAGTATTATCCAATAGGACCAATACCTTTTGGTGATGACGACTCCTGGGATAATTCTGGGAAATCTCTCCACATCTCCAATGCTCGATTCATAGTCTCCCTCACAACCTTTATCTGTAATAATGTAAAATGCTATTAGTCAAATACCTTTTACTTTCACATTAAAATAGAGTAATTTTAGATAGATAAAAGTCAAAATCAAATTAATACCCGGTCAAATCTTCTGCTCTCAAGAGCAGCCACGCAAGAGGCCTTAAACTCCGCCACCAAACCTCTCTCCGCCGTAACCACCTTCTCTAAAATCTCCGCCGCCACTTTTCTAGCAGCCCAATCTTCAGTACTCAAAAACTCAATCGCCGTCGAAACCAAACAACTCATCGAACTCTTACTTTTCACACATCCAACATTCGCAATACTGCCAATAAACAATAATAGAGAAGATTTCGCCTTAAATCCCTCGCTCTTCACCAATTTCAAAACCCTAGGCAAAATCCTCCTCAGCTCAGCCGCATCCACCTCCGGCGCCGACTCCACTGCCGCGGATAGGCAAATCGACGCGCCGATCTGCGAATTCAAATCCTGCTCTTGGAAAAGCGCGTCTACAAACGGCTTCAGGATTACGGAAATCGGCGGTGAGTTCACGTGCGCGGCGATCGACGAAACGGCGTCGACGCAGGCGGAGCGGACGGCGGAGTCGGGGTCACGTAACCGGCGGAGTACGGAGGAGATCATCCGCGAGATATGTGGGGAAAGAGCGTCTCCGTGGGCGGCGGAGAGGATGCCGAGGAGGCGGACGCATTGGCGGCGGACAGGGGATTTGTCAGACGAGTCGGTGGCGGAGAGGCAGTTCAAGAAAGGGGCAAAAGCGTCATTAGGAAGTTGTTTGGCGATGCTTTCGAGTTCGTATGTAGCCATTGATAGAGTGTCTCTATCTGATAGTTTGTTGAGACAATTGTTGACTCGCGCTTTAAGTTCGCCGGAGTTTTGCTTAGTAATCGTCATTGTTTCGTAATGTAATGAAGCAATGCTGACGTGTCAGGCGGCGGAGGGTGGTAGCATATGGTGGTTGAAGAGGGAGAGTGTTGGATTGAATGTGGGAGATGAAGTTAGTGAGGGGTTGGGATTTATTTTTATATGTTAAGAGGGGAGAACGTGCGGAGGAGTAGGGACTGGGTAAAATAGTCTTTTCTGTTGGGGGAGTAGTAGTAAATTTTTTTTTATCGGGTCGAGGTTTTTTGTGAGTTTTGATGAGACTTGTGAAAGAAGAAGAATAGGAGTATGATATTACTGCGGAGGAGTGAAAAAGGTAAATCTTGTGCCGAAATTTATTGTACTTTCTAATCAGTGGTACGCTGCTACACGTTTGGGGACCACTACAGTCTGATTAAGGAAATATTACCTTAATTTTTTAGCGTAGAATTTTCACTCAATGCATTTCTGATAGAAAAAAATTCCTACCCAATTTTATAGGAAAATCTCTGGAAAATTTTGTAATTATTTTATCTATATTATTTTTGCGATATGTCTAATTTAGTAACACAAACTCAACTAATATCAAATATCTTAAATTTTTCAAAATTGATATAAACTCGGTGTATAAAAAATATATAATAGAGTCGAATTAATTCATAATAAAGTTAACAAAATAGCAGTAAATTTTATAATTTATTTAAGTTATGTTTATTTATTTCATTCATTATTGTTATTTTTTATTTGATTCTATAACTAATTTTGTACTTTAAATTTGGTAGAAATTATTATAACAATGTTGATTTCCGATCAATCTTAAAGTTCTTTTATTATTTCTGAAAATATTCGTCATCAAACAAATATGTTTATAAAGATGTAATTTTTCTAAACAAACATGTAAAAAAATCACTTTCTTTTCTTTTTCATTTTCCTTTCCTTTCCTTTCTTTTCCTCTTTTTTCTCTTTTTTTTTCCCACCGTTTCCTCATTGTCTTGACAACCAAACAGACTATTTGCCAAATTTGTGATGGGTTTCAATGAAATATTAAATAAAGTAAAATATTTATAAATTAATAATTGGTGTGTTTTGAAAATTAAGACGATCGGGTGACACCAATATGCGTCTTGGAACGTCAACCCGATTCTGAATTTTCCTTTTTTTTTCTTCTTTTTTCAATTTTTTAAATTTTTTTAATGTTAAAAATAAACTAAAAATTCTTGTAGAAGATGGGATTTTAAACACCTTACCTCTTGCATGAAACATAACTTCCTTACCATTCGAGCTACATCATTTTTGTTGACTTTCTAGTACAAAAATTTATAAATTACACAAAACTTGTAGCCAAATTTATTTATAAATTAGATTATGATAATTAACTCAAATAAACATTTTACAATTAATACTCAAATAATAATTTTTTATTAAAAATTGTTCTATAAGATATTTCTTTCCAATATTATTTTTAGGATAAATAGTGTCAAATTTTGAAAGTCAAATCGATATATTATGCAAGTTTGATTTTGAATATTAGACTTTTATACATAATCATATTTTAAAATTTAGTAATCTCTTAGTTTGTTGTATTTTTAACTTACAATTTTAAATTTTTATAAAGAAATATTTCATATTATATTTATATGAGCTTACAAATTAGTATCATATTACCGTTATGATATAAGTTATATAAATATTATATGATTTAATTTAAATATATTCTAAGATTTTGTATATTTTTAATCAATTGTAGGATAACGTTTAAATTTTATGCATATTACATATACTTTAAAATTAAATATATTTATTATATCATTATGACATTATCCGGTCCGATCAGCAGTCCGATCGGTTCGACCAGTAAAACCAGTGATCAGTCGGCTCACCGGTTCACTATCCGGATCTGATTCTGAAAACATTGGTCAAAACTCAAATGGCTTCTTAATTGTATAATTATTCAAGGAAGAAGATTTCTTTTTGTAGTAAAAAACTATCTATCTGCAGGTAACAAAAAGTGATCAAAATTTAAAATTTATTGTTAAATACTTTTCTTTCTTTGATAAGGTTTAAAAGTTGAAAACCTTTGGGATTACAAATTGGTTGTATGGTTCACAAATTAATTTCCTTTAGGAAATAGTGCCTAACAACAAGGTTAGGAATTGGCTTGATGACCGTTGACGTATCTATTGAAGATGGTTAATGAGCTCAATTTGAAGTTTGATTATATATTGTCGGCCAATTCAAATATAGTTGTTCTGAATGAGTTGGTATGAATTATTATTTCATTTCCGACATTCAAAATGTTTAAATTTAAACTTTCATCATTACTCAAAAGTTGCATTAAATTCTGAAAATAGAAAACCAGACGCAATAATTATAGAGTAGACAAAAATTAATAAGTCATGAGTTCAATTCTCGTTTTCTTCTAAGTTAGTAGATTTTCTATGTAAAACTAATACAATATTAAAATAGAGAAATACGCACAATAGTAGTAGTTGAAATCATCACCTCTTGACTATGGAGCTTCAGCTTTAGCCGACAAGCTACTGCCTCATCGACTGATTTTCTATATACTTTAATTGCAATATAATGAAATTTATAATTCAGTGATATTGATGTAATGATGTATTTATCGTAAAAAAAAATAGTGATTGAGATAATATAGAAATGAATTCAAAATAATAAAATCTTAGGAAATGAAGATAATTTCTAAAATAATTTTCATGTAGCGATTAAAACTTTAAATGCTCTAGAAATGGTAACCAAACAAGACCTTGATTTCGTGCAGCTTTTTGGCAAAAAAAAAAGTGTTACTAATATTTCCCGCTAAAGTTCCAAATAAACAAAAAAAAAATGGTCGTAGAGAATAAGGGCCTGTTTGTTTGGTGTTTGGAAAAGTAGTTTGGGAGAGTAGTAGAGGTTTGTGAAATAATCTTGATTTGCGTAATTTTATTTGTTTGGGTTTTGAGAAATAAAGTCGGTGTAGGTTTTTTTTTTGAAGAGTTAGGTTGTAGGTATAAGATGTGTAAGACTTTATGTCAAATCATGTTTGTTATGTGAGATAAATGGTGTAAGAGAGATTACTTTATGTCAAATCAGAGTAGAGTTTGTATAAGTTTTGTTTAGAGATAATAAAATTGTTGTTTATTTGACTTTTGAGAAAATAGTTTGAAAAAATTGAGATATAAAAAATTTATTTCAGAAAATAGAAAATATATTTGTTTGGCATTTCTTAAACACAATTTTTTTTTGGGAAACACCAAACAAACATGCCCTAAATTGTTATATTTTGTAGAAATCAATAAGCAAGATTTGTGTATTATTTTATAAGATGAGAAGTAAATCTAAGAGTAAATGCAGAGCATGTGAGGAAGAGATGGGAGGTATTTGTATTCAAATCCTCAAAGTGGCAGAAGATCACGTGATACTGCAGGCGGACGGACATTCATTGAACTGGATTACTACTGGAGAATGGAGATTCTTACATGTACTGTTCAGATTCATTTAACTAACTACTACAGTCAATAGAATTTTTGAGTTATTTAAATGACCTTAGTTTTAGTTGGGGCGTTGCAACAAGATCTCCACTCCACCTTTATGAAAAGAAAAAGAAAAAAAAAAAAAAGTGTTGGATAAAGAAGAGTCAATCCACTTTTCTCTCTTTGTTTATGTTTGATAATTGATATATTTCGGAAAAAATGGTTGTAACTGAGGGAAAATTCTTCGTTGCAGATAATTAAATATATAAGATTTATATAGATTTTGTGTTCTGAATCGACACCACCATATTATCAATAAATTTTGTATTCAAAATCGACATTCACAACATTATCAATTTTGAAAGCATAATATTATATAACAATTGATGATGTGAATTTCTGACAACAAATACTTTCATCGTGTTAGGCTTTTATCAGATCCTTTCTAGTGACTCCCATTTCATTAGAATTTTGATACCTTTTTCCAAAAAAAGAAAAAATCAGAACCGGTGTTTCCTAATTATTATTCTCTCTGTTTTTTTGTTATTTGTCATTTTGAAGAATTGCACACGAACTAATAAATATCGTAAATAGCCACTTATTTTTAAGCATAAAATTCCAAAATACTTTGTTAATAAAATAATCTTAACATAAATTACAAGTATTACTAAGAAGAGCAAAATTTTATATTGAAACTACAAATAAAAATAAACAATTTTTTTTGCCAAAACAATAAATTAGAAAAAACGGAGGGAGTATGTATTATTAGGTTCGTGAAACTGTGAGAGAAGATTTTTACGTTTAATTTTTTGGGTCTCAATTCATACATGTGGTTTTACCAGCAAAAAAAATTACGAGTGGTTTTAATTTGTTGTTTTCTTTTTCCTCTTTTCTTGAAGTGCGGATATTAATTTAAAAAAAAAAAGAAAAAGAAAAAAGATTGCAGATATAAAGCCCATGTGCTCATGAGTAAATCACATGTTCCTAATTGTTAACGAAAATTGGACTATTGCTACTGTGTAAACTAAGTGTGCGCACTCCCATAGTCCAAAACTACTATAATATGGGAGATAAACGAAGTATATAAATTTGCGGATGATTCTTTCACAATTTTCTGTCATCTGGACTGTAAGAGGAGGAGGGGGGTATTGCGGCTGCATGTGACAATAATAATGGAAATATGACCAAGGTCAATTGGGTGCAGCCACAAGCACACAGAAAATTCCAGATAAATCCCATATTAAAACAAAAGAAATTATGACCCAGGAACACTAATAAAAAAAATAAAATAAAAAAAAATGACCAGGAACAGAAATTGGTTCAGAAAGAATCAAGAAAGGCCAAGTTGGTGTAAAACTGAAAATAATTAGAAGAGACCCGTACGTGACTTAAACTAGAGAAGACGTAAATTGTGTCAAATTATATATACTGCACGAAAAGTATTGATCAATATACCCAAGTTAAAAAAAGTAGGAATATTATGTCAAGATTTTTCATCTTCCAATAAATTGCTTTTATTAAGATTCAAATGATTATACAAAAATCTGATCATATCAATTGAATAGACGTCCTAACGCGATTACTGATAGTTGTAGATGTTAAATATGGAGAAATGATGATTTTTAATTTCCTTATTACACTAAATTTTAGTATTTGAGTCATTTTCTAGTTTTTAATGCGGATTATGAGTAGTAAACTAAGCACTCTTTTTTCAACGACTCATTAATTTTTTGGCGTGTTCCACTTGAGTATGTACGAATCTTCCCATTATTTTCTTTTCAGTTGATAATTACTTTTATGCCATAAATATATATTAAGAAAGAGGATAGTGACACTTAGCTACTGAATCCATGTGACTTTTTTGGATTTATAATCATATTAATTTGTCAGATTCTTCCTATCATTGTTAATCAGATTGAAGCTATTATTTTCCTTTTCTTTTTTCTCCTAATAATAGAGTTAGTTGGTTTTATAATTTTGTGATTTTCTCCCCACAGGGAACATGGGACAGAAGCAGATCTTAAACTTATCTATGGAATTATTTAATTTTTTTTTGGTTAATTAGTGAATAATAATTGTACAGCTGCTACAACATAAATAATTTATCGAATGCATTTTTTTTTTCAATTCTTTGTGCTAAGTTGCCAGCACCATGTGTATTTCTTTTGGCTGAATATAACATTACAGCTTGTGGCAGCTAACCAAATTGTATTATCTAGTCTCAAGTAAAATTAGATATACAATTAAGTTCGAACTAAAAAATATTAAAAATTAAATAAGATAAAAGACCAAGCATCAAACTAAAAGCAGCTAATATTCCAGCTGGCTTTGTTTTTAATCAACAAATATTTCGAAATATAATATATAAGAGTTACTTTAATTGATTTTTTTTGAATTATACTACGAATTATATTGTTCTTATGCCCTCCCATTATCAGGGAAGGTCAACTTCTCCCCTCCCCACTCCTCCAAAAAAAAGGAGTTGCAAATTAATTGTTTTAAAAATAAAACTCGGAGTAAGTAACACAAATTACTTAATTATTCTTCCTGTCCTATATATTTTCAATTGTCAAAAAAAGAAAAGTTAACGTGTTACTTTAATGAACAGATAAAAATATGTTTTCTTGAACAATACTCCCTCTCTTTTTTATTTGTCCTTTTGGAGGATTCCACATGAATTAAATAATGTCATAAATAATCATTTTTTTAAGCAAAAATTTTAAAATATCCTTTTAATGAAATAATCTTAGCATTAATTAGAATTAATGACAAGTATTAGTAAGAAGGGTAAAATTGATAAAAAAAACATTAATTTTAAATTGAAATCCTAAAACGACAAATAAAAGTAAATATTTTTTTTTTATCAAAGCGACAAATAAAAAAAGCTTTAAACAAACAAAATGTAGAAATGTCATTTATTCAGTTCAAGTAGAATATTAATCCATGGTTCACACACGGGAGAATATTACGAGAGAATTTCTTGTCTTGGGAAACATAATTGGCTTTAGTTATTGATTTGATTTTGACAATTACAAATATCTCATAAATTTACGGTGCACTATAATTAACTGCACAACTTTTTTTTTGATGACTAGTTTGACAAGATATATATTATATTGATTAGCAAAAGCAAATAACAATAATTTGAGATTATATATATGGAAATTGCAGCCATCTATAATCAGAGAATGACAAATAACTGATTTTAACATATATACTCGATCTGCCAAACTGACATGTTGTTGATTTTTAGTTTACCCAAGTGATTTAAGTCATAACAACTTCAATACTATGATTAATTAGGTATAGTCAAATATATATGTCCAAGGAAAAAAGATGTCCGATTAAAATGTGACTTAAATTATGGGGCCTATCCCCCCAACTAGATGTTCATTGACTATGAGACAGGAATATTTATTATTCAACTTAAGTGCTTGTTTTTTATGGTGCGTTTTCACATGGGTAGCCGGAAATTAAAATTGAAACTACATGCATGAAATGTATGATTGTGAATATTCATCTTCAGAAATGAAAACCTTATGGCGTGTATAATAAATGTTGGGTTTCATCTCATCGGTAGTGTTGTCAAATTGTGCCAAGGGGTTTTCAATTGTTTTAAAAGATTAACTTTCCATTTTCTGGAAATATTTAAAAAAAAAAAAAA
The DNA here is from genome assembly GCA_034814905.1 of Penstemon davidsonii. Taxonomy (NCBI): domain Eukaryota; kingdom Viridiplantae; phylum Streptophyta; class Magnoliopsida; order Lamiales; family Plantaginaceae; genus Penstemon; species Penstemon davidsonii. Next base: position 23,555,623 of record JAYDYQ010002685.1, read on the forward strand.
GTGCAAAAATAATATTTGCAATGGCAACTTCTGATTCTGATTTTTTTTTAATTATTTTTCTCTTTGAAAAACTAAACCTAAATTAGGTAGGCATTCGGTGTCTTGCTTTTTGCTTAATTTTGAAACTGAAAAATAACATATTTGATACCATATAATGAGATACTTTAATTTGCAATATTAGTATAATTTGATACATAAATGTACATTTAGTACCACAATTTTCAAACTACTGTCAAATAATTGGACTGAAATGGACGCAATCGGTCACGTGTACCGCGCATAGCTGTTAATTCATATTTTGGAGTGAACATTATCACATGATTATTTTTCCTTCAAAAGGACGAGATAACATTATCACATGAGATAAACATTATTATTTTTCCTTTAAAAGATGAGATAACATGATGGTTTTTCCTCTAAAAGTGACGAAAACGTGATTATTTTTCCTTCAAAATATGTGATAACGGTCACGTGAGGAGCACGTGCCCAATTCCATCCATATTTGTCTAATTATTTGATAGTGATAAGGACATTACAATCAATATTTAAATTGTAATACTAAATATACATTTACGTACATATAAATAACATATAAATAAAAATATTGAAAAGTGTTATATTGTATGATACCAAATATACAACTTTTCATATTAAAACACATTTATATATATTCTTTCGAGTGTCTATCGCTTTTTGCATTTCTTAGATTCTCGCATTTAGACCAAAACACAAACAATTATAAAATAACCTAAAGCATGTGGATCAACTCATACGCACTTGGCTCAAATCTAACTCTAAATTTTTTATTTTTCTTATCATGTCAGATTATGTTAAAAATAGTGAAGGTTTAATTTACCGTTTACATGTAAACCTGATTGGGTCAACAACAAATTAAATAGGTAAATAAAAGTTAATAACGGGAAGACTTCTCCAACTTCAATAGGTAGATTAACTTGTTAACGAGGCTGGCAAAGCTAAGTTTCTAGTATCAAAAGGTCTTGAGTTTAAGTACTCCAACTAATATGATTTTTTCTCTCGTTTAATAATAGTGTTTGTTAATGTTGTATTATTTATAATTCTTTATACTTGGACAATTATTAAAATGATTTCTAATCTTATAATCATTGATAATTAATGTAATATAAAAAATAGATTGATCAACTCATATTTTATTCAATCTTTTATTTTGGGTCAACTCGTTATGAACGAAAATTGTTTTCGAATTCAACTTCTGTCCATCTAAATCCAACCTGATTTGCTGGATTTTCAACTATAATTTTTTTTACATATAAATGAGGATATATACTATTTTGTAAATAATAGATTATCATGTTGCTCACATTATCAGATCTATTAAAACTATCAACTTAACATTGCTTGTTTATAAGTACTAAAAATAGTATAATCGCCACACTTATCTTGCAACTATAGATCGATCTAACATTTTATCACAGTTTTCAACTTTCATATGATCATCAGTACAATTTTATCGCCTTCATATTTAAATGTGAAACACAATTTTCATCTTGTAAACTGACATCCAATCTTAATGTCTTAAATGAACATGGATGTTTTCTCTTTCGTAGCTCTAAGGACATTATTACATTCAGATTCGATTCACTATCTATTATGCGGATAAGGTGTATCTCAAAATTAATGCAATTTCATGTCATGTGACATGTCCCTATTATTCTTATTTGTGTAAAATGTGTGGGGATATCTTATGTTTCTTGTTTTGAGATTTCTGTATTGTTGTCTATCATGGTATTAACTATTAATTGGATCTTACGATGAGTCTTGTCGAAGGAGAAGTGTTGTGATGATTTCGGGAGCGAGAATAATAGCATGCATTAGTGAATGAGATGATAATATTGGAGTTAGAAGAAAGTTAAAGTACATAGCTATAGTAAATGATGGGATTCGATCATATCAAATACCTGTATTGATGCCGGATTCAACTTTTGGATAGGATCCGACATGCGTTGCATCTAAAAATTGATAAAATGTACGTCTTTCTTACAAAACAGAGAAAGACCTACTGGGGTAATCTTAACATATCTTCTCCGATGTCTAAGTCAACAGATGTACTGAAAATTGAAAGTAAAGAATGTACATAAAGTACGTAATTTAGTATTAGTTGTAAATGATTAGAAATTGAGAGTGTTTATACATATTTGGATAAAATCTTTTACTGGTGAGAATCCTTGATTTTGTGGACGTGATGTGCTTCCATGAAGGGGAATTAACATAAACGTTCCCGCTTTTTCTAAAATAAATAAAAGGGGTTATGGTTAGTGGTAGAATCCTCCTTAATTTGGGTGAACGTGAAAAATGAAGTTTCGTTTCGTGTATTTACAGCTCAGACTGAATAGTGCAATGAATATATGCCTTCCCAAGTATGGTGTCTCTAATAGTATTTGAACTTGAATTTCACATTTGAAAATCACAAGATACTTGATCCAATCACCTTAGTTATTTTTCAATTTCTTCTTTGAACAAAAAAGTAGAAGTCGTATTGGACGTTTGATTTGGAGTTTTGGACAAACGACGATTTTGTTTTCAGATAAAAAGAGCCCAAAGACCAAACCAGCCAACAATCCTACCTCAACCAAAATCTCACTTGTAATAAAAATCTAAAATTGCTCAAGCCCAACCTAGAAAATCGTTTAACAAAAGCCCAAATAATTTTGTTAGGTGGGCCTCTTTTATTTGAGTTTTTCTTTAGTCTTTTATTTGAGATTTTTAGCACAAGCTAATTACAATGGAAATGAATTTTAAATCTTAAATTACCTTTTATACCCTTGCTCCCTAATTCACAGAGTACTATATAAGGTCAATTTACCTCTAGCCACCCAGCAAATCCACCAGTTTCTCTACTCTTATCAAAAAAAATTATATTATACTAACCCTAATTTCTAAATCAATAAAGTACAGTAAATTCTATAATACTAACACCACGCCTTTAAGAAAGAGTTACTATTAGTGCATATTATTTTTTATGTTTCACTTGTATTATAAAGTTAATCGTCCTATCATGTCACAACAACAATAATAAATCTTATTTAATAAGCCGTGCAGAAAACACAAATACTTAAAGCAATTGCCCTTCATGTTACAACAATGGTTGAAAAAAAACTTAGTAAAGTTGTGCATAAAGTACTATTGCAATAAATTTTCAACTGACATAATTAAATATGTCGATTTATCAAATTATCAATATATTTTGTTATAATATATGATCATGTAACATATGTTATGGTATGGTTTAAAAAATTCTAAATTGTGAATCCCCAATGTAGTCGGAATATGAGCATCGACTTTCTTCAACTAAGCTAATATCTTTTAATTAAATAATCGAAAAACATTAACCATAAATGCATAGGGCCTGTTTGTTTGGCGTTTGGGAAAGTAGTTTGGGAGAGTAGTGGAGGTTTGTGAAATAATCTCGATTTGCGTAATGTTGTTTGTTTGGGTTTTGAGAGAGTGGTTTGAGAAATAAAATAGGTGTAGGTTTTTTTGGAAGAGTTGGGTTGTAGGTGTAAGATGTGTAAGACTTTATGTCAAATCATGTTTGTTATGTGAGATAAATTGTGTAAGAGATAGGTTACTTTATGTCAAATCAAAGTAGAGTTTGTATAGGTTTTGTTTAGAGATAAGAAAATTGTTGTTTGTTTGGCTTTTGAGAGAGTAGTTTGAGAAAATTAATGAATGAAAAATTTATTTCGGAAAATAAAAAACATGTTTGTTTGACATTTCCCAAACACGAAAAAATTCTGGGAAACGCCAAACAAACAGGCCCATAGTATCCCTAAAAGGCCTGCTTTGTGAAATTTATGAAGTATTTATGTAAAAAATCTCAATAAGAAAAAAGGGCCAAGCGAAACTCGAAAATCCATTTTTGCCCCTCACACCTTCACCTCTTTGCCTAAAAAATCTGTCTCCCCACTCCTCGATTTCTCCCTCTCTCCCCCTCTGCACATACAAAAATTGAGTTGAACATTAAACTCCTTCTTCTTCTTCTTTCTATCTGAATATACGAAAGCAATATTTCTCTTCAAATGAATAAAGATACACGTATATGTATACGAATATTCTACGTATAAATTATGCATACGCACACAAAAAGCATACATTATTTCGCACGCAGCTGAGATAAACTGTTTTCTGCTTATTCATACATTGGAAGAGTCTCAAAATATTTCCTGCTGTATAAATCCCCAAACTTTTGTTTTATTTGCATTTGGATTATGCCTTCCATATAATTCAAGTAATGTGAATTCAGTGTTTTCAATTTTTGTTTATTTTGTAGAATTTGTCGATGTTACAATAATTTGGAGGTGATCTGCGTCGAGGTATGCATTAAATTTAATTATTCTATGTTAATTACTGTTTATGCGTGCTTAACAGATCTAATTATCAGCCCTTTTTTTTTATCTAATTATGTTTACTGGTTTTGGTAATTACTTTTTAACAGGCGGTTGGATCATAATTCTTTTTTCCACCCGGAAACTAAATTGGAGTTAATGAGGCCTGATTTTTTCGAAGATTAAAGGAAGATATCAATGATAATAAGATTAGTAAAGGATTAAACATGAAGAGGTCTAGAGATGATGGGTTCTTGAGTTCTCAACTGAAGCGGCCTGTCATTTCTTCTCGAGCTGAACCGTAATTCCTTTTTATTTATTTGTTTAGTTTTTTATTCCGCTATTTTGTATTCAGTTAATCAATTGTGGTTTGCTAGTTTTCTTTTTTTCATTTTGAAGAATTGATTTATTTATTTTAACAATGAGATTAATTTTGCTTTGGTCATTCTTTAGTTTTGTTGTCTTTTCAAAACTTTTGTAATCATTTAGTTGCATGTATTTTGTTATTCAATTGTCTCGAAGTTGAGAGCTTTTAGATTTTGCTTTCTATGTTCTTTCATTTTCCGGGAATTGCTGGATACAAGGATCGTGTTATGGTTTATTCTCCCTTTAAGAATCCATTTTTTATCTAACTACAATTTTTCTGACTGTCCTGTTATTAACGATATATAATTTCGGATGTAAACCGTTTCTGAAATTGGCACTTTAATTTATTTTTTTCTCTTAGGGGGTTTGGGTGGGTGGGGGAGCATCGGAGTAGTACATAGTAATTTTTATTAGAGGCAGTGTAGGTTGTCCTTTTTCTATTTTCTTTTAATCATTAGATATTCATGTTTCTTTTTGTTGATATGAAATATGAATTTGGTGGCAATGAAGGTCCGGGCAAGCCCAGATGTCAACTGCAAGCAGCGCACAAAGGCTGACAACATCTGATGCCTTGACATATCTGAAAAATGTGAAGGAAATTTTTCAGGATAAAAGGGATGAATATGACCATTTTCTTGAAGTCATGAAAGATTTCAAGGCTCAAAGGTAGAACCCTGTTTTCCTATTTCCTATTCACATAAACACTTATGGTGAACTCAGATTATGTAATTATGACATGTTTGTTTGTCTAATTTGTAGAATTGATACCACCGGTGTTATAGCGAGAGTGAAGGAAATATTTAGAGGGTACCGAGACCTAATTTTAGGTTTCAATACCTTTTTGCCGAAAGGATTTGAAATCACCCTCCCACCAGAGGATGAATCAATTTTGAAAAAGAAGCCAGTAGAGTTTGATGAGGCAATCGGATTTGTAAGCAAAATCAAGGTGCTGCAGCAATAATATTATCCCACTATAGTCTGCTCTCATACATTTCCACTAAATTTGTAGCCTCAACCACTTTAAACTGTATGCAGACTAGATTTCATGGAGATGATCATGTGTACAAAGCATTCCTTGACATTTTGAATATGTACAGAAAAGAAAATAAGTCAATAACTGAGGTTTATCAAGAGGTATTCTACTAATAGCTGATATTTTATTTTTCATAGTCTTTAAGGGAAAATTTAAGGTTTAACAATTCTGATTGATAAATATATATTTGCAGGTTTCTGTTCTTTTTCAGGACCATGCTGACCTACTTGTAGAGTTCACTCATTTTCTACCCGATGTATCGGGTGCTGCCTCTATCCATTACGCTCAGCCTGGTAAAAGCCACATTACATGCAGAGATGATAGAGGCTCACCGATGACCATAGCTAGGGCCACTAATGTTGAAAAGGTAGTATAATTAGTGATGTTGTATTACCTTTTCTGAGAGGTAACATGGAATGCTTCTGCTCACTTGTTACAGAAGCCGGCTGTTTCATATTCCGTTCGTGACCAGTATGTTGATCACCATGATTCAGAGAAGTGGAATCGCGTTGATAAAGAGAAGGGAAAAGAAGAAGATATAGATAACGAGTGGGAAGACGATGATTCCTTGGATCATAAAAGGAAATCTACTCGCAGAGATAATTCTGTGACTAACCAGTTTTATCAAGGTAGGAAGAAACTCAGAACAAATGGCACACGTTACAAATCACCGTCATAAGATAATTAATGTCAAGTATAAACAGATTAATCCTATCTTCCAACACTCTTTTCATTTTAAAGTCATTTTCTTGAAACTGTATGATTAACTGATATCAGTGTTAGGAAAACTTTTTATTTTTTTCTTTTATATTGGGTAGTTGACTGTTAATCAACTCTCATCAAAATCTAGTCAAAGCACTCAGATTTATACCCATGATAGGTACTTAAGAAAAAAATAAATGAATTGCATTTTGGATACAGCAGATGTCTATATGGACCTGGCTATAGGAAGCTCCTTATTTTAAATTAATATGTGGCATCCAGATAGCTAATTAACATCAATTTATGTTTGCCCAGAGATGCAGGAGCCATTTTCAGCTCTCCGTGAGAAAGTAAAGGACAGAGTACAGGATCCTGAAAGTTACCAGAAATTTTTGGATTGCGTTCGTTCATATGAAAGCAAGTTTGTCACGACGCCTCAAATTCGAAAGCTGGTGACTTTTTCTCCAATAACCTTAGACTCTTTTCGTCTTATTCAACTTAATCTTCATTCTTCATCATCTTGTTACATTATTATATTTTATTACCATTGTTGTTGAGCAATAAAGATAAGGGTTATGTACTCTACTTATAAATTACGAGCTGTGCACTCTCTTTCCACATTAATTGCTAAATGGTTGAATTAGTCATTTGCTTCAAACCAAGTATCTTGCATATGAAGTTGTCAGATGTCAAGTACATTACAAGAGTCTTACCCTTAAAACAATATCAAAGAAGATATATCAGCTCTTTCTCTGAAATCTGGGAAGTTGAAAGATTTGCAGAAAAGTTGTATAACTAAGATAATCTTAATTAACTTGATATAGATAAACATGAAAGAGATACAGTCTGTTTTAGATTGGTCTCATAATTCGATGGTATCTTAGTAGTTATTACCTGTTGATATCGAAATGTGACAGTTCCTGAGTAAAAAATCCTCAAATACTTGTATTAAGAGAATGTGTATGGTATCATATTTTATCCCTTGCCAAGTGCATATCTTTCTCTTTCATATATTTCTTTTTAAAAGACTCTTTCAAGTAGATTCATATAGTTTGTTAAGAGATCACTCGATGATGCTTCTAGAAGGGCCATATGAATTTGCAACAATTGATAATAGTCATTACAAGTTCCAGTAGAACATCAAGTGATAAGGCTGGTGGACTTTTTATTCAAATATCTAGCCATTCAAGATAAGGTTACACCCAGTGCTCAACATGTTTGGATAGTTACACTGCTACGTACACACTTAGAGTTAACTTTTTGTAAGTAATATGCCAATTTGTTGTATCAATCTTTAATTGCTTGCTTGATGATCATTTCCACATATATCACTACTGGTAGATACTGATGATAGAACCTGTAAAACTATGATCTTTGAAAGTGGATTACATTTCAAAATATTGAAAAGCATGCTACCTGGAGAAACATCAACATCTTAGTCAAGTCTACATTGGTAACAATCCATTTCTCAAAGGGGTTAAGAATACTTGTAGTAGTAAATAACAATAGACTAAATTGCACCATATATAGGTCCAGCTATAACCCTTTTGTAGTTTATATTAATGTCAGATTTGAAAGAATTGCTAGCCATTGGACATTTAGTTACATTTCTATTTGATAGGGTTGCTAATCTTAAAAGACATTTTACTGTCAGGTGGCTAGTTTACTTGGAACACATCCAGACCTTATGGAAGAGTTTGAAGATTTCATAACTTACGTTGAGAAAACAGGTAAATATAATAGTTGCTTGTTATTCACACATTTACTTTCCCCTGAATATGATTTTATCTGGCCACCTATCTGTGATCTGGATATTGTAAATCTACTTAAGGATTTTCCATTGTAATCTCTCTCAACATATTATGATAGTTTAATTTGTTGTGTTCTTTTTTATAATAAATTTTGTTGAATATGTTGCACTCATATAAATAATGACCTGTTGGAAAATTGCAACACATTTAGCTACTCACAGAACGAATAATGACAAGTAAATTCTTAACTAATTCTAGCACATTTCAGAATGCTTGCGGAATAATAAACAAAATTCTAGATGTATAAAGGTAGAACATCAAGATGGAGATGATCATGATAGGGAAGACAGAGATAAGAATAAAGATCGTGAAAATAGAGAACGGGATAGATATGATAGAGGGCTTGCCTTTAACGTTAAAGATGTCCCAGGACAGAAGTTTCCTTCCAATTCATGCAAAGAGAAGTTTATGGCAAAACCCATTCAAGAACTTGATCTCTCCAACTGTGAGCGCTGCACTCCAAGTTATCGACTTCTTCCTGATAATGTAGGTTTACTTATTAAATTATCATAACTGAGCTTTCTAGAACTTCTACTCACCCCATCAATGATTTTTTCTTAAGACAGTATCCGATTCAATCAGCAAGCCGTAGAACAGATATTGGCGCTGAAGTGTTGAATGATCACTGGGTCTCTGTCACTTCAGGAAGTGAGGATTACTCATTCAAACACATGCGCAAAAACCAATATGAAGAGAGCTTGTTCCGGTGTGAGGACGATAGGTAATCACTCTCTCAAGAGTCTCACTCATGACTTCACCCCTTGTCTAGTCCAATCTGTTTTTCCTTTTCAAACATGTATAGTTTTAGATGTTATACCCAAATCTGTAGTGTAATTTTTCAGTAATGAAATGCACTTTGTGTTTGATGATTTCTTAAATTATTTCTCGCACGTAGGATGTAAATAGATTGGTAAGAACAATTATTCACTTCCTCGAGCCTCTTTTCCTCTTATTGTCAAATTGAGATTAGATGTTGTATTTATGTGCATTAGATTGGCAATTGATGATCACAATTATCATTACAGGTTTGAACTTGACATGTTGTTGGAATCTGTGAACGCAACAACAAATCGTGTTGAAGAACTTTTAGACAGTATAGATGTCCATACAAATAAGATAGACAGTTCATTTCATATTGAAGATCATTTGACAGGTATAAACCAATGAGGTTCTAATGATTCCTCAATATATGTTTCAGGCTGCCAAGCTAAAAATACATTTCCATGTTTTTGTATTAGCTCTTAACCTACGGTGCATTGAACGCTTATATGGTGACCATGGGCTTGACGTAATGGATGTGTTAAGGAAAAATGCACCTCCTGCACTGCCAGTTATATTAACCCGGTTGAAGCAGAAACAGGAAGAGTGGGCGAGGTGCCGTGCTGATTTTAATAAAGTTTGGGCAGAAATTTATGCTAAGAACTACCACAAATCACTCGATCATAGGAGCTTCTATTTTAAGCAGCAGGATACAAAGAACTTGAGTGCCAAAGGTAAATTAGCTAAATTTATTTATGTTGATTTGAGTGTTTTCTACAATGTATAAGCCCTTGTTTAGTATTGAAATGTGATGCGCAAAATCAAAACTTAGGAGATTGCAGAACTTTTAAGTGCGTGTGATCAGTGTATACCTTAGGACATTGTGTCAACTCTTTCTGTCAGTTGTAACACATTTTGCTTTAATGGTAGGCAGAATATTATGCAAATTGTCTTTAATGCATGCTTATCTCTTGCTAACTTTAAGAATGTCCATTCTTTATTGGTAATTGGTTCTTGGGAAATAGTCCAAGTCTCTCAAGTAATTTCCATTTTCACATGTTAGTGACTTAGGGATATCTGTTCTTGACGGTGTTTGATTTTCTGGTATCTTTTGTGTATATGTTGTTTGTAGCTTGTGCTCTCTCTTCTTCTTTTTTGTTAGTGATGGAGTTTGTTCTCCATCAGCATAAAATTAGGTGAGACTTACTTTTACCGGTGTGTCCATTGTGCTGGCTGGAGTTTTACTGTTAGTTGTAGGTGAAAATTAGCCCATGTCAAGGTTTTTGTGTTTTGTTCATTGTATAATGACTGGCCCACATTCACACATGCCATCATGATTTTCCCTTTTCATTGTATATTTCACCTTTTTTGCTTGCAGTTACGCTTTTAATTTTTCTCGTTTTCAGAGTTTTTTGTCATTTTCGAGTAGTTTCCTCCTCCTTTGTTATCATCGCCTTCGTTTTCTTTTTATACCTCCTACTCCCCCCTCTTCCTCTACCCTATATCTTATTCTTCTCCTTTTCTTCCTGTTTATTTCCTGAGTTTACCAGCTCCCCTCTCTCAATATATATGGCAATGCCATTACTCCTCAACTCTGATTTTACTAATTCAGGTATCTTAATGTGCTGCTTATTAGTTTCTTTCTTTTGTATCAGTTATTAATTGCCTTAGTTTTCAAACCTGATTTCATTAGCAACATACCTTTTGTGTTGTAACATCAGTAAATTTTCCTTCTCTAAATCATGGAATGAAATATTTTTTTTGGAATTTCAATAAATTGTGTGTCTGAATTGTGGTCCATTTACCTTTATAGAGATTTGAGAATCTTTATTTGTGGTGTTACTTTAGGATGTATAGTCGTGATTCACATAAATCTGAAGAGGTAAAAGTTTTACACTTTCATCTATTTTTTTTTCTTTCTGATTATGTTAAAATATGTAAATTCATCCGAACTTAAATATTATTTTTGCTATGTGTTACTTTTTCCATAGCTTTTCTGTTCAATTAAAAAACTCTATATTTGAGAATAATAGCTCATGTGTTTACATTCCCAGATTAAAAAGGGGAGACTGCATGGAATGATGCGTGCCTAGTTTCTTACGTTTGTTCTTCTTCCACCTTTTCAATAAATGCAGAAAGTGCCTAAATCAGTTTCATGCTAGTATATAATTGGAACTAAAACAGAAATTAAATTGCAGTAAGTGCAAATTAACAACTAGTTTCCTTCATGGGCATGCTACTTCATATATATATTTGATGAAATGTGATACATTGCAGAATTTCAGCAGATCAGAAAAGATTACTCCCAGTTTTTCTCCTATACTGTCAATCTTATATTTTTACAGTTTTAAAGTGTGTTTGATTATTTGATACTTAGTCTTAGTCTCATCCAGCAAATGATAGGTAGGAGTACGCAAACCTCCTGGTTTAGCATACAGGTTAAGTGTGAGATACAATTGCACAACAATAATCATTCACCTACATTAGAGGTCACTCTTTCTCTTGGTTTCTTATAGTTAGTTGGAGGTTATTAAGTAGTGAGATTCATAATTTATTAGTTATTTAAAATATCACCTTTTCTTCTTCACATAAATGATGTTTCCTGTGTGTGTAAGACTTCTGATACAAAATATATAACTTTTACATCAAAAAAATCAATTTCAGCATTTCGAACGGGAAGATATGTTAGAGAATTTTTATATTCTTTTATTTTATTTCGAATGGCTGATTGAACTCCTGGTTTCTTGGGAGATATCAACAGTTGATGAGTGTGCCTAACTATTTTTAAATTTAATTGCAAAACTGCGTGCCTGTATTAATATAGTAAATACAGTTGTTAAAATATTAATATGATTATATTGTGGACTACACATGTGAACTTATAAGTGCTCATTTTGTGAGACCAAACATTTGGAGGCAATAACTCTAGGGCTTTCTAGAATGGATTCTGAACTATTTTACTTGGCTATTCTGGCTATTGCTTAAGTTTTAAAACTTATTTCTCTTGGAGTTATATTTCTTGGCAGCATGAATAATTACTATAATTGAGGTATTTGTGCTATTAGCATTTGGACTTTTACAATATGATTTTAGACCGAATTTCAGTACTGCAACAATGTTCTTTTTTCTGGGTTTCTTAACAATTTTATGTACTAATATGTTCCTACCGACTGTATGTTTTCCATGATTTCTTCAGCATTGTTAGCAGAGATTAAGGAAATGAGTGAAAAGAATGAGAATGAAGAGGAGATGATTCTATCTGTTGGTGCTGGATATAGGCAACACATTAGACCTGACGTGGAATTTAAGTATCCTGATCCAGAAATACAAGAAGATCTATATCAGCTCATGCAATATGCTTGTGGAGAAGTTTGTACTCCCGAACAGACTGACAAAGTAATGAAGATTTGGGAAACTTTCCTTGAGAAGGTGCTAGGTGTTCCTTCCCATCCTCCAAGTGGAGAGGACGCCGAAGATCTGAAGGTTAACAATCTTATAGCCAAAACCATGGCCACTATTGGCGAAGGGAATGGTAGTTCTGCTGGTGAGGCTGCTCCAGGAAACCGCAAATCATCAGACGTCTCCAAAGGTGGAGATGAAGATGTCCTAACTGAGCAATTCTGTTCCAGCAGAATGTTCATGGAAAATGTTAATAACGGAGTTAATGATGATTGTTCTCCTGATGTTGACAATGTTACTCATAAGAGTGATATAATATGCAATGCTCCCTTAAATGGAGTGATGGAGACTTCTGTACATATGATGTCTGCTACGTCAGGGATTAGCGTACAAACTGGTTCCTTAGAGCGGGGTACTGCAAACGCTGCTGGAGGAACAAGCTTGACCGAGGAAAATGCTTCAGATCCTCATAATGGTAATTATATGGTTTTCTTCGATTATTTCACTATAGCTAGTCCCTTTTTTTTTTTTTCATATTTTATAGTTGAACTTTGAGATAATTTTTTCCCCTCAGGACTTGAAGGTGCTAACAGTGATTGTTGGATAGGGGCATTTCCTAGTAAGGAATCACAGGTATTTATCTCTTATTACATGGAAGCTGTATATCCTTGACGGTTTGGATGCCTTCTTTTTCATTTTAATACACAGCTGCATATCTTGAAAGGAGGAAGTTTTCTCTGAAACCAAAGTTTACTGACAGCATTGTGTTGACATATTATTCACCACATGCATATTATTATCTAAAAGTATTCCTTTAGCATATTATTCAAAACATGATGCAGCTCCTACTTATAATTCGTTTTATTTTCGTTAGTGGAAGCTTCAAAGATTTTGCTAAAAGCATTAAATCTTTTTACAAACAATGAGAATCCAATTCTGTTTTTGGGTTAATTTGCATCTATCTCGCTATCTTGTAATTTTTCTTTTCTTTTCCTTTTTGTTGCTACAGGATGGTATGAAAACTAAACCAGAAGAAACTGAAACTAGCTCTAAGATTGTGCGAGAAGATGGCAAAATATTGCCTATTAGAGATCATGAAGAGAAGAATTTTGCAGCATATACTGGAGGAGAAGAAACGCGTGTTGAGGAGACTGAAGAAGAAACAGATGCCAATGCTAATGGTGAAGTAGAGGGAAGCGCACAGGTCTCATCAGAAAGTGAGAATGTCTCTGAAAATGGCAATATTTCGGCAAGTGAGTCGGCTGATGGCTCTCCTGAAGATCCCGATGAAGATGGGGACCATTATGAGAATGATAACAAGGCTGAGAGTGAAGGAGAGGCAGATGGCACGGTGGATGTTCATGAAAACGAAGGAGTGATGCCATCTTCTGATTGCTCTCTAGAGAAACTAAACCCTCTCAATATGAAAATTCTTACGACATTACTTGGGAAAGAGAAGAATTCTCAGATCTTTTACGGGAATGATTCCTTCTATTTACTTTTCAGGCTTCACCAGGTTAGGTGTATCTACTTTTGATGTTAAATTCTTACAAAATTTTGAGGTTTCTAGTACTAACATTAATCACGATCTCCATAACCCTCGTATAACAGATGTTGTATGAAAGAATGCAGAGCGCCAAGTTGCATTCTTTATCTCCTGAAAATAAATGGAGGATATTGAATGATGCAAATCCAACAGATCCATATGCTAGGTAGCTTGTCTAGAATTTCACATGAATTCCTTTCTCATGGGATGAAGCTTATATATGCGATATTTAAAAACATATACTTATGATTTGGAACAGATTTAAGGAAGCACTACACAGTTTGCTGAATGGGAGCTCTGACAGTGCAAAGTTTGAGGATGATTGCCGAGCTATTATTGGTGCTCAATCTTACATCCTTTTTACGTTAGACAAGCTGATACATAAACTTGTGAAACAGGTGATTGCATAATATTCTTTTGTTTATCTTCTTCTTCTTCTCTTTTTTTTTTTTTTTTTTACATTTATTTTTTGGAGTCTTCTTATATTTTCTGCCCTTGGTCATCTAAATATCCCCTAATATTTATTTTCCATAGCTGCAAACAATTGCAAGTGAGGAGGTGGACAACAGACTCCTCCAACTCTATGCATATGAAAGGTCAAGAAATCCTGAAAAATTTGCTGATGCAGTTTATCATGAAAATGCTCGTTTTCTTGTTCCTGAAGATAACTTGTATAGAATAGAATGTGTAAGTTTTTATTGGTTTTTCTCACTCTCAAACACTATCCTTTCAATTTTTCAAATAAGCTAATCTAGATAATGTAAGGCCTAATATGTAATCTGCACTTCTCTGGCAGTTACATTGTCCAACGCGCTTAACCATACAACTAATGAAAAACGAGCTTGACAAACCCGAAGTTACTGCTGTCTCCGTGGACCCCAATTTTACAGCTTATCTGAATAATGAACTCCTCTCAGTCGTTCCTGAAAGAAGGGGAAAATCCGGGATATTCTTGAAGAGGTATGCTGTGAGAAAAAGTCAGTTTGAATTTCTGAGTATTTTGTACACTAATCCTGGCTTATTTTGCAGAAACAAAAGAAAAAATTCAACTGGAGATGAAATTTCCGACACTTGCAGAGCCATGGAAGGACTCATAACTTATAATGGTCTGGAAATTAAGATTTCTAGCACTACCTTCAAGGTAAAGTGTGACAGATCTCACTAAATTATTCCATGTTCCGTGCAATAAGACTTACTTATGCAATCTAAAACACAATCCAAGTTTTTGCTAATCTTATGGCTATGTGTATCATAGGCTGCTTATGTTTTAGACACAGAAGACTTCTTATACCGTCCTAAGAGCAGGAGGAAGGAATTATATAGGACTGGTTCTTGTAGCGGTGGTGCTTCCAATGGAGCTTCCAATGGAACCTCCAATGGTTGCTACCGTAGTGTCAAACGCCGCAAATTGATGTTTAGTTGAGAGTAGCAACATGGCGGTACGTATTGCACGATTATATCATACCATGGTAGCTCGATCAATGAATTTGTGCATTTTTGTGAGTTCGTACATTGACGAGTCTTTTTTGTTGGTGATGAGTAAGACCTTATTTGATGTGCAGGTGCAAGAAAGAAGTAGTCTTTGGACCCAGAAGTAGTTTAAACTTTAATTTAGCTAATGTAATATATAGTGTTGCTCTGTATCCAGTGTAATAAACAAGGTGATGGAAGGAGGGAATTGGAGCCTACTTAAAGAGTTAATTTGTGATGTAAAATGAGAAAATTTGTTCCTTTCTTTCACTGTAATTTAGAATAATACTTTGTCATTTAAGTTCATGTACTCTGGCATATGCATTTTAAGGCTAATGGGTTATTCGACGTCGTCTTTATGGTCACTCTCTGTAGACTTTTTAGCGCAACATAATCATATGATGTAATAAAAGATTAAAAATGAAATAAAACATCATGTCATGCGGTAGGAAGTACACACAGACTGTTGCCGTTTTGCATCTCTATTATCATTAGTACTTTCCGAGTTGGGAAATATTTGGCATGTGGTGTTCTGAACTTGAACAAAATTGGTTATTCATCTGTAGGTTTGATTGAATCAGCAAAGATCCGAAGAAGAAAAGAAAAAATATGCTCCTACTTAATATTCAACAATTCAGTAATAATCTTCAAAAAAGTTAACAATCGGACTTTTATAACCAGAAAAAAAACAACCTATAAAGAAATAAAATAACTAATATATAGATTTCTAGAGATGCAAATATTAGAAAATTATTTTAAGAGATCGGATCCTCAATATTAGTACCTAACATTTTCCCGTATTAGTAGGCCTGTGTGGTCCAATAATGGATGGGCCAAGGCCATATAATGCTGTAAAGCTATGGGCACAACATTTCATGTGAAATTATGTTTGTTTTGTAAGATAATTTATGAAAGATATAGATAATTTTATGTTAAATTAAATGTAGAGTTTGTGTAGGGTTTTTTTAAATAAGAAAATTGTTGTTTGTTTGGCTTTTAAAATAATAGTTTGAAAAAATTAAGAGAATATAAATTTATTTGAAAAAATAGAAATGTTGTTTGTATCGTTTTTTCCAAACACGAAATTTTTGGGACATGCCAAACAAACTGAAGAGGAATTACTTCATGCAACATAAATTGATGCAGTAATTAATTTATAAAATAATAATTGTATATAGAATATGTTTCATCCGCCCGCACTCAATCAATCGCTGACTTTTCACTTTCTCTCATTTTAATTTGTTTTTGTTTTAGAATTTAGAGTATTTTCCTTTTAACTCAACTTTTCCTCCCTCACCTCACCAAACACTCCCATCCATCATCGATTCATCATCATCAATTCATCATTCAACGCAAACAAACACAACACCGCTTCGCTCTCCCATCGGACAAAGTAAATCTCCGCCCTCGATCACCCAAATCCAACGCCCCAAAATGGCACAACTCACTCACCGGACATCCTCCCTCCTCAAACCCCTATCCTTCGCCACGCGCCACCTCTCCTCCACCACCCCCATCACCATCGAAACCTCCCTCCCCTTCACCGGCCACAACATCGAACCCCCATCCCGCTCCGTCGAAACTACTCCTCAAGAGCTCCTCAAATTCTTCCGCGACATGGCTCTCATGCGCCGTATGGAAATCGCCTCAGATTCGCTTTACAAGGCAAAACTAATCCGCGGATTCTGCCATCTCTACGACGGCCAGGAAGCAGTTGCCGTTGGAATGGAAGCCGCGATTACTAGAAAGGATTGTATAATCACGGCTTATAGAGATCACTGCCTCTTTTTAGGGCGCGGTGGAAAGCTAGTAGAGGCGTTTGCGGAGTTGATGGGGAGGAAGGAAGGCTGTTCGAAGGGGAAAGGAGGTTCGATGCACTTTTATAAGAAGGAGGGAGGATTTTACGGAGGGCACGGGATTGTAGGGGCGCAGGTTCCGTTGGGATGTGGATTGGCTTTTGCGCAGAAGTATAGTAAGGATGAGAATGTGACGTTCGCGATGTACGGCGATGGGGCTGCTAATCAGGGCCAGTTATTTGAGGCGTTGAATATGGCAGCGCTATGGGATCTGCCTGCTATTTTGGTCTGCGAGAATAATCACTGTAAGTTGGATGTTCGACCAAATTGAAATGATAGGATGTATTTGCTTTTATTGAATATGATTTAAGTTATTATTCTGTTATACTCGTTAATTCATGAAAGAACAGTCACTGAGAGATGTTTGGAAGATATCAATTTTCTAGTAAGCTTTTTTTTGTTTGGTGGTGGTAAGAAGTTCTGATGTGACGAATATGTGTTTGATCTCATTGACATTCGGTCATTGGAGTTGCGATTTTAATGAGTTACATATAATGTGAATCGCTTGTTGTAGATTCACTAGATGAATGTGGCACTATTCTTTAGATGTGATGAAATCTCACGTTTTAGTTCCTAGGTCCATAATGATTCGATTATATCAGGTATTGAGAGTGTCATTTACTGTAATTGTGATGGCTTAGTTAGGTGCCACACCACTAGGTGACTTTCTGGTTGGATTGATCGGAGTAGAAATTTGTACTGTTTGTCCATCTGATTGTTGGGGTTGCTCGGTTTACTTGAATGTTTTATAGACAATAGTAACCTATAATTGAGGACTTCAACATTTCACTTTTTCTTCACTTTAGCTCGGGATAATAATGAACAGCTGAAAGACTTACTACTTAATGTTTCAAGATTTTCAGTTACATTAGCTAAACTGGACCTTTATTGAATATTTTTTCTGTATGTTTAGTTTGACTGCATATGTGAATTTTGTGCATGCGTCTGACTTTCTTCGTGGATATGGTTTGGTGCACAGATGGAATGGGCACAGCAGAATGGAGGGCAGCAAAGAGTCCAGCTTATTACAAGAGAGGAGATTATGTTCCTGGGTTGAAGGTGAGTGTTATATGGATTATGTTGTTTTGATAACTTAGTGGTGCTGATTTACTTTATAGTACACAGAGACCTAGAAGCTAGAGTATTTGGTGTTATTCATTTATAAATATGTATCAGCCCCAAGGATATTTCCATGAATCCTTCTTTTTCAGGCTAAATTTTACCTTTTGCATTAACTCATTTGTTTGACATACTTTACTTCTGTTCATATTGTGAGACTCTTTGTTCAAAGTATTCAATATGTTTTTCATTATTGTCATTTTTTAAGCTTCTGAAGTTCAGGTCTATAAACCATATGAAAGTAATCATTCTGCTGCAATTGACTAGAATTAGGAAAGAAAAATTTCATCCTGTTATAGTTGTTGATTGCAATGTGTATGATTAAAATTAAATTAAGGACTCCTGCGTCAGATAGTTTTCATAATCTGTATTGAGAAAACTCTAATTTGCTTCGTGCTGTAAATAGAGATTCTGGATGGAGTTGTTAATGTCTGACGCCGTTGGTCTGTCACCTGTTATAAATTTCACTTTTTGTAGTGTTTGTACCTGGATTGGATTTATGCTTATAATCTTTTTCTGTGGGGGCAGTTTTGAGATTTATTTCCTCCGTTGTGTGATATTTTGTCTCTTGAAATCAGTTGACCATAGAAACAAGGTTATGTTTACTTTAAGCTGAAAGACACCAGGAGTTGAAAAATAGAAAGAAATGTTGAATTTAGGTGATAGATAGAAAAGGTAATTTTATTTTCATTATATTCTCTTGTTCCCATGACATATATGTATTGCATACTTACATTTTGATAGGTGGATGGTATGGATGCGTTTGCTGTCAAACAAGCATGCAAGTTTGCTAAGGAGCATGCCCTAAAGAATGGACCAATCGTGAGTGCCTTTGCTGTTTGACTATTTTTTTCCATACAGTACTACTTGTAGCTATTTACTTTCATGCTTACCTATTCATTTTTTTTTTTATCAAGTAGCATGTTTACTAGTTGCAGCAAGATTGTATTATACTTTTGGAGCTTGAAGAGAACGAAATTTTTTTTCCCCAACCATCCCTTTATATGACTAAAAATATGTTATTGAGAATTTATGATCTATAGTTTCTGGTTTTAATATGAAATGTCCATGTTGTCGTCTTCGTGATATTCATAATTTTTCTTTTGATTAGAGAGATACATATTAATAGATTAGAGAGTTTTGAAATTTGTTGTTGCTTGAAGTTTTAGTTATGGGACGAAGTGGTGGAACATCTGAGAAGTTGTTGGAAAGGAAGTGTCTGAGACATTCAGTTTTAAGGGGGTGTTATAATGTATCTTAAGCTATGTTGCTCTTAATCATGAAGATAATTTTTTAAATGAATGACCAAACGGTTTTAGATAACATTTATGCATGAAATGTCAATTGTTCTTGTGTTTTGGATATTTTCTTAAGCATAAATGTTGTTCTTGTTTGTTTGCAGTTATATTGTAGCTAATAGTGGATAGAAAGATGTTGATTGGGCGAATACCTTGCCTTATTTCGGATTCTCCTTTAGCGAACTATTAAGCATTAGTTTTTTCCTCGCTTTTTCATGCACCTGCATGCACACATTCTTGATTTTGTGATGTGGGGATATAAGGAATTGCTCCAGTTTGACTTGTCCTTTTTTTCATATCAAAAGCTCCAAAAGATAGTGTCATTTTTGATTTTCATGTGCAGGCTATAATGTTTTCTACATATGATTAATTAGTAAGTGTGTGGGGGTCATATGCATCTAATTGTTAATTATTACTATTAAAATTTATAGTGAATAGACTAACATCTTTAAATTTATCTTGCTGAAATAGATCGTGATATTTGTGCGATGCCCAATTTTGTGGTGCATGCTTTGTCAAAAACTATCAAAGTATCAATTTGAATAAAATCAGATAAAATGTCATTGATTTTAACTCCACTTTCTTTCTTTTGCACTTGCCTTAAATGAAACTTTCTTACCTTTGATCTTTTTCTTGTTACTCAAAACTGAAATTTGAAAGCTAAAGCATGTTCAATTTTTACGTTGGAAGTTACAAGAACATCCTTTCTTGTCTGTATATTTATCTCGAATGGTTCCTGTATCCGCCAGTCAGGGTATTTCATTGCCTTACTGATCATGTTATTTATGCTGAATGGCTATGTTTCTTTCTGATGCTCACAGAAAATTATTCCTTCTTTCAACTTTTACACTATAATAACATAGATTAACCCCAATTGATTCTGCTTCAGATACTAGAAATGGACACCTACAGATATCATGGACACTCCATGTCTGATCCTGGTAGCACATACCGTACACGTGATGAGATTAGTGGTGTTAGACAGGTAAATATTGTGTGAATTGGTCTCTCTGATGATTAAATACTTGTATCTTATTTTATTTGTAAGCTCAATTTTCTTTTCTTCAGGAGCGTGATCCAGTAGAAAGAATCAGAAAGCTTGTACTAGCTCATGATCTAGCCACTGAAAAGGAACTAAAGGTAAAATATTTAATCTCTTCTTAATGATGGAGGATCCTTTTGCTGGAATCAGGGCTCTTTTTTGTTCCTGTATAATTCTTCAACTAGATGAATCGTTTAAAGATTGAATTTCAGTATAACGTTGTGTACTTTTGTTTTGTTATTTGTCTCAGGACACCGAGAAAGAATTAAGGAAAGAGGTAGATGATGCCATCGCAAAAGCTAAGGTTAGTAATATGGCCCTTTACATGTTTGTCTTAAATTGAACTAGAAGAATACTTTCTGAACATAGATTTCTATCACACGACTTATATCCATGTGGTTTACAGGAGTCTCCCCTACCTGATCCTTCCGAGCTCTTTACTAACATATATGTCAAAGGCTATGGAGTCGAGGTACAATACTTAAAATATACATCTTACTCTTTGTAAGACAAACATATAACTACTTCTTTTCGGGTAATTTGACTAACATCTTATTTGCATCATTACAGTCATACGGAGCAGACAGAAAAGAATTGAGAGCTGTGCTTCCATGAGAGGCAAAAGAAACCTTCCAACTGCCCAACTCTTTATCCGTGGACTAATAGGTAATAAAACACGGGAATTCAGACAATAAGAGATGCTGTTCGAGAATCTTGACATTCTGCCAAAGCTTCCTCGGATTTGATATACTCTTCTTTACCTTTTTTTTGGTGTTTGAATTTTAGATTATGTTTTTCTGTTAATTTTATTGTCGCGGCCGGGTGGATCTAATTTTTGCAGTGGAACTCATTTTAAACCGTGAATTTGGACACGATGTTCTTGAGCTCCTTAAATCTATGAATGTATCAACTATATATCATCACTCTTTGTGTTGGCAAACTTTTTTTAGCAGTTGCAATGCATTTATGAATTCTTTGGTGAAAAGCTTTAAGCTCAGTCTTATAGTCTTTGATTTGGAAAACTTGGGTTTGTCGATTTCATAAATAACAAGGCTGTTTCTTTGTATCAATCTGTTTTCATGCTCATTTGCAATTGAACTAGCAATTTGGTTATTTCATTTTTATTCCTGCATTCCCTCATATTAATGTGTTGATTTAGTGGTTGAGTTGAGTGATTTGCATGTATTTTATTATTTATACTGGATTTAAATGGCTATCAATATATAATGTTTGTGTTTAATTTATTATATACAGTAATATTGAGCTGTGATCCATTGGATTGTCTCTAATTCTATCCACAATTTCATAAATTTTCCCATCGTTTTGAATTTGTTGTTACATTGCAATGCCGGGTAATTGTTGTTTTAATTATCAGAAAAGGATTATTGTTCTTTTAATTACCTTCACGAGCTATAAACTAAATCAGTTAACTGTTTACGAACTATGATTGGATTTTCTTACACGTAACAGAAGATGAGATTTCTAAGGCAATTTTCTTGTTATTCATTCAGAACAGAAAATCATAGAATCAGCAATGTCAAATGGCAAAATTTGTGCCGAAACACCAAATTGATTGTCTAAAAAATCAGAAAATTTAGGACTTAGATTACATACAAATTTTGTTTAACAAAAACAATGACCGAACAGGGCACTTTTGCCAACCTTTATTCGCTTTTCTCGCAGTACATGGAAAAACTCGTGTGTGGACAAAACGACAGCGTCTGACATAAGTACTTCTTTTTTTTTTTTGATAATTACATAAGTACTTCTTTTAGCAATTGAGCCAATGGTAGTTCATATAAACCCGTGGGTCTTATAAATATATTGCTAAAAGTATCTGATGCGAATATAGTATTACTACTCCAATACTATTATTTTCAGGAATCCTATGCACTGCACTTAAATACACCACCTGCTCTTTCACCGTCAGATTCTTCCATTGCTTTTTAACCAAAAAAATTACCATATCAAAAAAGTAAAAAAGAAATATTCAGTCTTTTATATTCATTTTGTCCTATTCTGAAAGAGGAATAAATTTTAGCTGTTTAATTCAAGCTTGTTTTGCGAGTTTTTCGCATTTCGCCTATGTGCTAAATGTGTTTGAGATTGGTATATTGCTCTTCTATGATAAGTAAGGCTAGAATTTAAAATTATTAATTGAGATCTTGACTAGTATATACCTCTCATTATTTTAGATTGATTTATTATATATAAAACTCAAATTTGAAAAATATTTATAGTTTGATATGACTTTTCAAATTTGATTTGTGTACTGCTCAATATATTAAAACATAACAAATATAAATAGAGATATTGAAATATCCGAACTTAATTCATGTACAAATTCAAGTTCATTTATTAGAATTTATCACATGAATTGGGTTAAGTCCATTTATATGGATTGGGTCTAACCCAACCTCAAAACCAAGCTTATGAAGGAAGATTGTCCAAAATATGTAGACTTAACTATGATTTTCATTCTATGTGTGACATTTAAATCAAATTCACATAATTTGTCATTCAGTAATTCGGCTCATTTTACCCTTTTAAGTTGAGGACAAAGATTCTATTAAAAAAAACTGTCCACCGACCACCACTAGGGTGCACTGAATTCTTAATAGTATATTTTTGGTTAATGTGAATTAGTCTTAATGATTAATAACACGAATAATATCTTTTAAAAATTGATTAGTAGGAAAATGTCCTTGGGTGGATAGTCTGATTAATCACCACATTTACGGAAGTGAGCTTCTAAACCAGATTGGAATATAGTCGATGGTCGATCGACTAGATATGAACGCTCGTTGGGTTTTGTCTAAAAATAAAAAAAACCTTCGATACTTAAGTTAAATAGATTTGAGAAATATAATCGACTTGTCCGAAGTAGCTATTAATGAACGGGTATATTTTATGGAAGTTTCAAATCGCAATTCGGTTGGTCAGTTTTACATGGATTGACTCGGATAATAAAGTACATAAATCTTATGGTTTTGTGGACAAGTATCTGAAGGACTATGTTATCTGGTTATCAATAATCCATTGACCAAGACTTAGAGTTGGTTGAGAAGTCATTAGCAAGCCACGTAATTGGTGACTTGGCTTGGTTCTAATCGAGCCATGTCACATAAGTAAACGGAAGCGATTGAGCCATGTCATCGAGCTGCAGTGGACAATTGAGATCCGCTTGCGTTGTTTTAAAGATGAAGGACCCTAATCGAGCCACATCATCTCACGAGCTGCTCCAAGATCAATATTTTTTCATGATCTTGAGTAGTCTTTTTTGCTATGAGAGCGTCAAATAGGTAAGTTGTACGTGATATGTTGTATCAAAATACAATACAAAATTTTATCTTTCGAAAAACTAGTAAAGTAAAATATTTTTTTCTAATTTGTAAGCAAGATAAAAAAAGAATTCCGTAAGTGGAATGCCTAGAACCTAGATAAATGTAGGACTTGGTGTATGTATATATGATCTGTAGATACTCTATTAACAATGGGGCAAGTAGGTACTTGTTCAAGAGAAAAGTGAGAACATGGTTCATTGTCCGTTTTAATTGAATTTGCAAGTTGCTCTTTAAAATATTGATTGAGCAAATAAATAACTTTCCATCTTAATTCATATATATTTTGTAATTAACCTGCATTGAAAGTATAATAGTATATACTAATGTTCCAGGCTGGCATTTGTTGCCTGGTTCTGATTTTTCCTCAAAACTATTTTCACATCCTATCCGATGCCAATAAAGATATATAGATGGATTAACCTTCACGTTGCAATTATAAAAAAACTCTCCATTCTTTTTATTAGAAAAAAATATTCATATGTTATTCAATTATTGAACTATTATAGTTTAAATGACTAGTTTACATTCATATACAATATATATATATATATATATATATATATATATATATATATATATATATATAAGAGTTTACATTCATATACATAATACATATATATGCATGAAAAATAAATTAAAAGAGTAAACACATCACTTAAAATTAATTTTTGCATGCATATATGGCTCGCGTTTGGATATCCCCGATGGATCAACTTCGACATTTCTCATTCATCTTTTGGCTTAATTGCACAACAACAAAGTAAAACTTTAATTAATAAAAAATAGCATATATTTCTAATTAATATGTTCAAATTGGTTTTAAAGATCAACAAAATTGGTGCAAAATAAGTCAACAGTTTTGGGAATGCAGTGATCTGCCTCCAGTTATCCTTATTAATATGATTTCGTTTATCTTTTCCATATTAATTATTTATTAAGTTCTTGGCAAATAAACCTGGCACATGTTAGTGTTGTAGTTCCAATCAATTAGTAACAAACCAAAAAATTGAATATACCAATAAGTCAATAACTCGACCTGAAAGAGTAGCCATTTATGTTTAAATTACTTTCTAATTTCACACTTAGTTTCACCGGAAATTAAACCAGTTGAAGCTTAAAGTTAAATAGATTATCGATTTTTTTTATAGTTGGATTATCGACAATTAAGGTCATCTTAAGCATAAGGGGGAGAGGGAGGTGCGTGGGGGGGGAGGAAATGGAGTCATCTCCATTGATGAAGGGGGAGGGGGTGGGGCGGTGGAAGTCCACTGCCTGGAGACAGTGGCGGAGCTAGAAGGATTTTATTGGGGGTGTATGTATTTTTTTGTTGGGTTTCAAACCCTGCATTACAGGTTCATTAAACAAACTGGCAATACCAGACGAGCTGGTGAGATATCTTTTCATTATTTTACTATTAATGCTATTAATAACATCACAAATTTTTGTTGGGGGGTGCCCCCCCCCCCCCAAATCTCAAAGTAGCTCCGCCAATGCCTGGAGGGGTGGGGCGGCGGGTGGCTGGACCGAGCCACCCATCACGGTCGGTGAACAGGTGGAGTGTCGGTCACCTGCCTTTTTTATTTAATTAATTTATTTTATAATAAAAATTATTGTAACTTTATTTAATTAATAAACTTAGCATTAATTTATTACATTATTGTTTGAAATTTAATAATATTGTAAAAAAAATTAATTTCTCTATTAATTTAACAAATAATATTTAACTTTAATTTTTGTTAATTTAGAATAACATAATTAAAAAATGATTTATGGAAATTAAATATGATTTATGGATTGTGTAGTATTGTGTATCCAAATAAATTTCTTATTATTAATGTTAGTGTCAAATTTCTCATTATTAATGTCAAAGTTAAATTGCTTATTATTAATGTCAATGTTAAATTTATTATTATTATTATTAAATGAGAGTGGAGAAATATGAGAATTGAAATTAAATAGAATGAGAAGATTGAATCACTGCCTCACTGGAGATCATGACCTCGAAAATGGGAAAGTGAAGGGGAGTCTGAGGGGAAGGAGTGAAAGGGGATCACTGGAAATGACTAACATCATGAATTCATGATCGACATAAGAAGAAAATAAAATCTCAAAATCATATGCATTAATGTCTATTAGATGTAATTGTTTCACATACGTTCAAACAAGTATTACGTGCATGATATTGATGGAAAAGATCATAAGGCCTGCTCATGTAATTATAATAATTTATTTACAAATGATGTATCAAATCATGTCATTAATTAAAAAGTTTTTGAAAAGACCAAAATGCAAATATGTTTTCACATTAATCGTTTATTAAATTAGTTGTTTGTAGAATATTTTCGTCCCCGCTCATCCCTTTGGATAAGTTTTGGTACTTCTCACTAGATTTGTTTGTTACCTACTGTATATTAATTGATCATTAACTTCCTGAATTCGATCTCTTACTGTATTTTCCATGGTCTAAACTTTCCTAGTATAGTTTTCGGCTAAACACATGACCTATATAAACTATCATGTTAAGTTTCATTTTAGTTTGAAATTTGTGTGCGCTTATTTTGAGAGAAATTGAAGCTAATTTTTAAACATCAAATTGTTGGGTTCGAGTTGAGAAATTATTTACAAAAGAGTATGCGAACACACCCCAAATAATTAGAGATGAAAATTTCATTGAGGGCCTATATGAAATTGTGCAGCGGTGTTGGGGGAGCACGTGATCACGTGTCAATAGTGTTTGTGCTCCAGGCAGCCGTCACATCACAACTCAGCAATTATTATGTTATGTGTAAACCAGCTGGAACCTCATTTTCCAACACAATATTTCCAGCCTGGCATTTTACCTTCTGCAACTGCAACATACATTCAATTTTCTTGCTTTAATTTGCCCTATGAAAAAGAAATTAAAGTCACTGATCCCTCTGCCAAAAATAACTTTGACTCATTCGTACCCATCATCTCAGTTCCTTTCTTTTTTTTCGATGATTTTGCATATTTTTTTAAAATAGTAGATTAGTATCTAATCAAATTCATCATATAGTCATGGATTAAAATTTTCATCTTTTTCGTCGAAAACATCGATAAGTTTTCGTTTTTTAATCAAACGAAACGAAAACAAGATGTAATTTCGAAACTATTAATTTGCCTTAAACTCTGTTATTTTTCTAAATTTAGTAAGTTTTTTTACAATTTTTCCTTAGTGTTTCCGAAACATTTCCGAAAAGTCTCGAAAAGTTTCCAATATTTGTCTGACCGAAACATACACTCGAAACGAAATTTTGATCCATGCATATAGTTGGTAAAGTATCATACATAGAAATAATGTAAACTTGAACCAAATTTATTAAATTCAATATAATGATGTCGAATATGTTAACATGATAACAAGAAAATATGACAGAAAAGTAAACTCTATTTTTAATTTACTAATCTCAACAGAATTAGAACTAATCTGAAAATTAGATTGATTTAATCTGAATAGCAAAAGTGATGGAACCATAAAAAGTTTTATGAGTAACAAGATATATATATATATAAATTACAATTTTACCAAAAAAAAGGTTTGTCAAATAGTTTTGACGTAGAGTCTATTTGGATGGGTTCTGGTCCGATTTTACGAGTTTCGGTTAAAAAAATGGTTTGAATAGATTTTGTTATGTTTTGGATGTTGGATTTTGTGGTTCTGAAAAAGTTAAAATCCCATTTGAATTGATTTTAGATGTTGGGGTGTGGGGAAAAGTTGGTGGTAGGCGTCAAATCAAGTCAAAATTGCAGAAAACGTCCTAAACTAATCAGTGATTTTGGGTTTTCGTCCCAAACTATATCACCTCACCGAATTTCGTCCCGTAATTTTTTTTTGGAATATCGTCCCATCATTAATTATGAGACGAAATTGCGCATGTGTCCATTAAATTGCCACTTGGCTGCTTACTTGTCATGACGTGATAAATTTTAGCATGAACAATTATACAATATTGCAGAATTCATCCCAAACTAAATAAAAGATTGAACTGTCATTCCCATTAAATTAGAAGTTTATTATTGGGACTAAATTCATGCAAAATGGTAAATTACGGGGACGAAATTCGACGAGTTGATATAGTTTGAGACGAAAAACCAAAATTATTAATTAGTTCGGGACAATATTCCAAAAAAATATTAAATTACGGAATGAAATTCGGTGAGTTGATATAATTTGGGACGAAAACACAAAATCACTAATTAATCTGAGACGTTTTCTGTAATTTTGCCTCAAATCAATGTCACTTTTAGAGAGTTTGAGAAAAAAAAAAAATGGTAGTTGTCAAATCAATATTTTATAGGTTTCAAGAGTTTGAGTGTAGTTTATGAATAAGTTTGTGCTGAGTTTCATGGGTCTGGCGAAGACCCATTAATAAGGATTTTTGTCCGATTTCACGAAATATTCTAGACTGGTACAAAACTCATCCACGTAGAGGCGTAGTGGTTTCTCTTCATGATTTAGACAGGTAAGCTTGCTATAAAAATGTTCTGAAACTATAGTTGATAATGCCCCTTTTTGTTTCAATAATTCAAAAGCTTATATTTAATTACTAGTTAAATCGAACATGATTTTTTTTTAGAACATTACATATGCACTATACTACAAAGTTTGGTAAATGCAAGCTTGCAAAGCCTTGTTCACAAAGCAAATAATATTCTTCCCCATCCAATAATGTCCACGACAAAGAATACAAGAGAAATATTACGCCCTTTATTTATAATTAGATAAAAAAAAAAATGATCAACATCATTGCAAGTATAAGCAACTACCAAAAGTTTTACCAACTATACAACCGAAAATCATGTCTTTTTATTAAAAAGATCCTCCACGTATTTAGAGCGAGTGCCCAAACCCAATTTTAAATCCAATTTCCCAAAAAAAGCAACAACTAACTACTACCTCTATAATTGCTATTTTGCTCATACTAAAGAAAATGTTTTGTGCTGCAAATTTTTATGATGTGATAACATCGAATTATTTTGTTTTTGTTGAATAAATAGTACATAATAAAGTTAGAAAAATAATTATATTACTATTGTGCTGCAACATTAACGTATTTAATAATTAGATAAATAAATTTTGTCGTCACTATTCCTTTCTTATATAAGCACTTTTGTGCACATTCCCCAATTTTTCCTTTTATATAATGCAAAAAAAAAAAAATCGCCCACACCTCTCCTTTAAAGTAATGGTAAAAATTTAAAATAGAAGGGAAGAAATTGAGTGAGTGACAGCAAATAATACTTCAATACAGTTCAAATTTCCAAATTCGTTTTCTTTTTATAATTAATTCAAATTCCAAATTATGGTAATAAAATCACACACACTTTATTATTTACTGGATATTAGCCGAAAAAATATTTTCTCTCCACTCTTTATAGAACCAAACCGCGTTTGATTTGGTTGAATTTTACTCTGTATTACCACTCCATTAAACAATTACGCGTTGTACATGTATATATACCTAATCTGTATCTATATATCAATGTTGACTAGCCATTCTTTCCTCGCATTTCCTTTCCCAGAACTCTCTCTCTCTCTATATCTCCACCCCCAAAATGCAATTTCAGTAATATATCATACACAAACAGAGCACAAAATCAAATCTTTTCAAGAAAATGAAATCCCATTGACAAAATATTCACATACATAGTGCTAAGACCCTTTTCTTTTATCATCTCAAGAACCATTTTTTCCCCAGAAATGGTTCTTTCAAGATTTCGTTGTGGGACAATCTCAGCCGTTGGTTTCTTCATCCTCCTCGTTTACTCACCGTTGATATGCCTCGGAATCCGTTCTTTCCCAAACAATGGTGGTTTGTCCGACTTCAACGGTCTTTTCGGATTCTCCGAGGCGCCGGACTATCGAAACGGCGTCGAATGCCCCTCGATGACGTCATCATCCGCCGGCCACGTCAACACATGCGACCCGTCATTGGTACACGTAGCGATGACCCTTGACTCGGAGTACCTCCGCGGTTCAATGGCGGTAGTGCACTCAGTCCTCCGCCACGCGTCGTGTCCGGAACAAGTCTTCTTTCACTTCATCGCCGCCGAGTTCGACCCGTCAAGCCCACGGGTTCTGACCCGGCTCGTTCGGTCCATATTCCCTTCTCTCAACTTTAAAGTCTACATTTTTAGGGAAGACACGGTCATCAACCTCATCTCCTCATCTATTCGGTCCGCTTTGGAAAACCCGTTAAACTACGCCCGGAACTATTTAGGCGACATTCTCGACCCGTGTGTGAATCGGGTTATTTATCTCGATTCGGATCTTGTTCTTGTCGATGACATTATGAAGCTATGGGAAGTGAAATTAACCCAAGACAGAATAATCGGTGCCCCGGAGTATTGTCACGCGAATTTCACAAAGTATTTTACGGATAATTTCTGGTCCGACCCGGTATTGAGCCGGGTATTCGGGTCGAAGAACCCGTGTTATTTCAACACGGGTGTGATGGTTATGGATTTGGAGAAATGGAGGGAGGGGCATTATAGGAAGAAGATTGAGAATTGGATGGAAGTGCAGAGAAGGAAAAGGATATATGATTTGGGTTCATTGCCTCCGTTTTTGCTTGTTTTTGGTGGAAATGTGGAGCCTATTCATCATAGGTGGAATCAACACGGTTTGGGTGGTGATAACGTGGCAGGATCCTGTAGGGGGTTGCATCCTGGTCCAGTGAGCCTGCTGCACTGGAGTGGAAAGGGTAAGCCATGGGTGAGGCTTGATGAGAAGAGGCCTTGTCCGTTGGATTATCTTTGGGAGCCTTACGATTTGTTCAAGGGAAGATTGAATGTACAACATCAGCAGCGTCAGGAACAGCACTTGGGCCTTTCTAGTTTGGTTGGATATTCCAGTTATTTGTTTTGATATTTTTTCTAAAAAAAAAATTGATTCTTTAATTAGCTGTGTACAGATAATGGGAGAAACAGAGGTGGGGTTGATATTTTAAATTCTTTCTATTATTTAGAAAAGATATTATGAAAAAATGTCATTTGATTGATTGAGTTGGGGTTCTTTTTTGTTAAAGGAACCAATTTTGGGTTTTAGATTCTTGTTGTATCTACCGACATCATGAATAACATTTTAGTTGTTCTGTCATTGTTATTGTATCATATACTCACTCCTTGAATTATATATTTACTTGAATTTTTCATTTTGAGCCTATAGTTTTTCGTCCATCTTGTGTTTGCATTCTTGTAGTGAATATTTGAGAAGGTATAGTTTCGGAAAATTTCAGTTATGTGTAAATTATTAAAGATTAATAACACCTTGTTTTATTGAAACCTTATTGTAGTACGTTTTACCCAAATGGAAGGTTTTGTAGTATATGTTTTGTTATTTTCAGTTTTTCCGTTCAAACTCTTAGAAATTAAGGAGTGGCAATTTTTTTTTAATCCGGTCAAACCTTCTAGACAATTCATTTTTCAAATATTTTAAAAGTCTTTTGATTATCATAAAGAAATTAAGGAGTGGCAATTTAAATTTAAGACGTGGCTGGTTATGCTTAGAAGGGGCCACTAGATTTAATTTCATAAAATTAGTTATATGGTTGAGCACTTAATCATGGAATGATTTTTTAGTTGACAATGATTTAAAAGCTAAGATAAAAAAAAAGGGGGTGAGGGTAAAGTGTTAGATATTAGAACTTGACCAGCTTAGCTTTAACCAATACCTTAGCTTAGAAGTTTAATTGAATAAGATTTTGGAACCATCTAAAAAAGGTTTTCGTGCTTGCTTTGTTCTTCTTTTTAGACGTGTAAACGTATTTAAATTCGATTATTCCCCTACACGTGGATATATATTGAGATATCAGTGTTTGAATTTTCTTGTACTTGTGATCATTGAATTCAATATTATTATTTTTTTTTGTTAATTTTCCACCTGGAAAAATCAATTGAAATTTAATTATATATAAAAAAAATTATTTGAAATTTGAATATTGTTTGGCTACTAAAGAATATTCGACTAATACTTATAGCCAGCACCACAATATCAGTTGTTGTCATTCAAGATGTAATCTTGTGGCTAGTCTTAGTCATAGAAATGTTTTTTGTGGCCATGCCGTTTAAGCTTTTATCTTTTTCAAATTTGATTTATATACTTATTGGCCCCTTTCTTCCTTTTTTAAATCAAATTAAACGATGTCCCTTTTGTGTAAAATATGACTAGTAGGTAATAATTATTGTCATATTACTATTAGTTTATGTGAGAATTATTTTAATTTCCGACATATGTTCAATTTTTTCGAAAAAGAAAATCTAAAATAATGACATGAGCAAATTAATAAAGTAATATTTAATACAAGAGTTAATGACAATTTATTTTTATGATTTGCATAATGTTCAATTTACTTTCCTGTGACTTAAAAAAGAGCATTTTAACCTCTGTAATCTTATAAAAGGTTAATACCGTCTCCTTGACATTTTAAACTTAAAAATATCAATGAATTGAAAAAACTACCCCTCTTATATATGATATTTTACCCTTTATGTTATGATAGATGTGCCATTTTTATCTCTCTATATTACGATAAATAATTATTCTTATGTGTTATGATAAATGTAGTACTTTAAACCCCCAGCCCCACCATGTTACAAAAAAATATATTCCATGCCCACTCTCAATTTCGACGAATGAATTACATTCTCCGATTGAATGAGGTAAATTACTCATTTAAAATTTTCACAGATAAGTATAGTCCTCTTTTTCAAATCACATGAGATAAATTGAACTTTATGCATTTTGTCTGGGGTAAATTGGCATTAGTTGTACAATGACATGGAATGTATGTAATATTACAACTTGGGATACTAGTAATGTAGTATAACGAAGAGAAAAAAGAGATAATAGGAAAATGGCACATGCCACAACCTGTCATTTGAGCAAGTGTGATATTGAATTATGCAGTATATTTTTATTTTTAAGGGAACGCATTGGGGAGGAATATATTGCCTTGAATTCCTCATTTGGCGTTTCATCACATGCTTTCCCTATAAATTATGCCAAAAAATAGATAAATTATTTAATATTTCAATTAATCAGAGAATCATATGCAAGTTGATAATTGGAGTTTCATTAGTATGGAATTATGAAAACTTGGAGTCACATATTTGGGGGGGGGGGGGGGGGGGAGCGGGGAAAGAGAATGGTGTTAGGCAAAGCATGTTATGAATTTGTCTTGAAGAAAGGAACAAGTTCCTTTGCCTCATTCTTACACTTCTTCATTTTGAACTTCTAATTTCTAATATTATTACTGTGGTGAACGAAGAGTTGAAGATTTGTATAACATATTAGTATTTTTTTTTTTTTTTGTTTTTCAAGGGTTTAATCTCTTTCGAGACGCGTCGAATATATTAAGTGAAAACCTCTCTCAACATGGATTCGAACCTAGGTTTGCTACTTTGTAGTGACTATTGTCTTTCACTGCATCAATCACCTGTTGGTACCTAATATATAAGTTTAAATATATATTATATAAGAAAAAAAACAATATTTAATGCTGGAATTTGTCAAATTTTCCTCCCCCATGAAAGGAAAAATGTTAAGTAACTTACGAAAAGGTAGCAAATAGCATTTAATTAGTCCTTCGGTTATTGTTCTCTAGCGTTTAATTCATTTATAATTAACTAATTATTATTTTGTCCATTTTGTTGTTGAATTGGAAAAATTTAAAATTGTTGACTGAATTCTCGTGTAAAACTTTAACTGGTATACCTAATAAAGAAGCAAAAGCATTTGAGACTGAGAAATGATATTTGCTACATGTGATAAAACTAAAATACTACACTTTTTAGGTATACAAGGTTTTTTTTTGTTTCTATGTTTCTTTTCTTATATTTGTTTGCTTAAACTCAAAGCTTTTTATATTCAGGAGCAAGCCAAATATATATCCTTAAGCAGAATAGTAAGGTATCAAACGAAATTATTTGTTGTTTTTACTTCATGGAAATAGATGCCCAAATATTGAACTCTCAAGAACAATAAAACACAAGAAAGAGAAAAATAAAAAGAAATTGAAAATTAGAGAAACACAAGTTTATACATTTCAGTTTATTGTTAAATATCGTGTACCCGCAACAACTTATTACACTTTACACTTTATATATTGTTAACTATCGTGTAGCTTTATTGAGAGACTAAATGTCTCGCATGGGTTGAAAACAATAGTTAAATTCACTTTATAAAGTTTTGGGCAATTCTCACCTCTTAAGTTATCTTTTGAGGTTGAGTTAGGCCCAAGCCATGTAAGTGGGCTTAGTACAATCCATGTGATGGATTCTAATATTAATTAAGTAGCAAATTATATTCTTTCTCATTGCTTGATTCAAGGTTTTGCCTTGTATTCTTGTGGATGTAGATTTTGAATAAGTTGTTTCACCATAAAATTGACTAATTACAAATTTCAGACGAATGCTAAGCATAAGCTTTTAATTGATATAGCTACTATTCATTTTAAACCACCCATTAATATCTATAACTCACATGAATGATTGGACGTTACATTAACAATCAAATATTTTCATTTGTTTCAAAATTTTCCAATTTTGGCGGACAAAAAAAAATGCTTAGCCAGAAAAAAACTCAGTTTACTAAAGTTGGTTAAGTTTGCTTCTTAAAAAGAGAGATTTTAATAGCACCTAAATAAATCATAGTATAATGTAGTAACTGTACTAATGATTTTTTTTTAGTTCCATAATCTTGAAAATGGAGATGCAGACATTCCCAGGAACTTTGTGCTGTCTTGTTTGTGAAAAATAATCAGATTAAACATACATAAAAAAAGGTAGAAAAAAATGACTAATCTTTGATCAACATGTTACATGTGGAATTGATAAGTGAAGAAAGTTGGAATATTGCCATTTAAACATTTGAGATTCATGGGTAATTCTAAATTTAACTAAAATTGTTATGACAGCACAATATCACTAGCTAGCTAACGTGAATAGATTTCCAAGAAAATAAATTCAAACAAAATGTGACCGTTGGCATGTCCAACATGTCGTAGTCTTAATTTTCCAATTCAATTGCACATCTCCCTTTCACCCCCCAACCAAACTATATTAAGTGCATTATCAGGTGTCAAATTAAAACAGGAAGTATAAAAGTTAATAAATGTTTATCCTCTAACGTTCCACTAAACCTAATGACATCTTGGCCAGCTACCACGAAACACTTCTCCATTACATTACCTTACAATGATGAATTTGATGTGAACGTGTCCAACGACCCATAAGAGATCATATATATAGGTTCATCAAGTCTAAATAATTGATTACAATCTCATTATAAAACTTGAGTTGAGATCGTGATTGTATTTAAATTTGGATTAATTCTTAAATCAAACTAATTTATTCGACTAATATGATAATTTAATTTGGACATTCGGTTTGGTGCATGATATGGCACAATTTAAGAAGAAATTGGGAGAACGTATCATTTGATGAAGTCCAAGTAGAAAATAAGCCCAAACGTAAACAGCACATAATTTATTTAAGTTTTAGTCAACAAAGCCACATTTTTATGTATTAGCAAGAACAAATATTATATTTTACATATCATATGTATATTTAGCTATTAAAACTAGTACTAATATTTATGTCCAAGAGGGAGTGCTTTAATCATGGTGATCAGGAATTGAAAAAGAAAAAGAAAGGAAAAGGAGATGAGATGAGATGAGATTAAAGACAAGTATGGGCCGTAGGATCTAGGTTGATTTCAATTATAATTGGGCCCACTAAGTTGCTCTTTATCAGTTTGGTTATGTATATTATTCAATATATGAACTCCTTTAAAAGTTATTGGGCTATGGCCCGTTGTGATTGTTTTTCTTAACTTCAATGTTAAGATTGGGGGGAATGAGAATTGGACCCTTCAACGTAACTATGGTCTTTGTGAAAACCATCATTTATATGCTACAGATAAATAAATGATGATTTATTTCAATTAAAACCATCATTTATAGTGATGCATCATATTACTATCATATCGATAATAATAATTGAAGTACAATGTATGGAATGCATTTAGACATATGTCCAAATTATGGTGGCCTCTTATAAATTTACCTAGAGAGAAGACTTGAGTTTATTAAATCAATAATACGTTCTATTGAGTTGGATGGAAAATTATTTCTAAGAATAAATTTCAAAAGAAACTATTTACTTATATTTAATATATATTTGGTTGACAACAATTCATATAACCGAAAAAAATTCAAAGCCAAGGTTCATGCTTCTTAATTGAATATTTCAGGCCATGCCTTAACTATAAACGAAAAATAATAAAGTATGATCAATTGTCTGATGTATCACATGCATACACATACACATGCCATAATCATAAATATTAATGTTGTCAAATTTATTAGGACAATTTTTCTAAATTTATCAACACAAAGGCATTTACATGTTTATTTGAATTATAATAACTTTTTTTTTTTTTTTTTTTTATTTCCCAAACATCTAATCCCTTTCTTCATTAAGTATCACATTTGAAACTTAACTATGAAAAAATAGTCTGTATTTGACTATTTTCTATATTAACTGTTCAGTTTCTTGACTTCCAGGGTGTTTTTTCTTGAATTAGTTCATCCAATTAAATCCCAAAGGGTCCACACGTGCCCCACCTCCACCTCCATTATTGATCCAAAAGATCTCACACGTGCCAACCCATCTCCTCGTTGGTTCCTCACTGCACTGCACTTCAGTACTTACTTTTACTCTTCTATCTTTTAAGTGGGCCTTCAAAACCATCTCTATCTATCTATCATCATTATCTTCAATTTTGACTCTCTTTCAAGTGTTCTTTCTCAAAAAATACAAGGTAAAAACTAAATCAAACCACCCAATTTTTTATATTATCATATCAATTTAGTCCATTTCCTGTAAATCTTTAATTTTAAGAACTTTTGAACTTGTTGCAGTTTTTTTCCCCTAAAAAATTGATCTTTGGCAATTTCCAGTGGACCCATTTGGTTTTCTATTTTTTTTTTTTTGCTGAAACGCTTTCAGATAATCACAAAGATTGCAACTTTTTCAACTTTTGCTCACTTTAGAAAGTGGGATTTTGCAGTGTGAAAAGATGAAAAGCAAAAACAAGATCTCTTCAACTTTCTGATCTGGGTATTATGATGCAACTTTTTACAAATGTTTCTTCTTTTGTATTTCTATGCACTTGTTTGTGTGCTGATGATTAAGGTTATCAGTGTAGGCCTTTCCAAAAGGTCCAGAAACAGATAATTAGTTTTGTAACTGTAAATTTTTG
The DNA here is from genome assembly GCA_034814905.1 of Penstemon davidsonii. Lineage (NCBI taxonomy): Eukaryota > Viridiplantae > Streptophyta > Magnoliopsida > Lamiales > Plantaginaceae > Penstemon > Penstemon davidsonii. The sequence continues at coordinate 23,593,017 of JAYDYQ010002685.1, forward strand.
TAATGTCATGGATAATTGTTGGAGTAGTAAAAACACAGCACATGGGTTTGTTTTAAGGGCCTGCCATTTTCCTTGTCTCCTTTTTGTCTTCATTATGGCATCTTTCTTATTGTTGGTTGGTTCTATGTATTCATGATTTGCCTCTTCTTGCCTCAGACAACCATGGTTTCAACTTTGTGCTAGATTTCTGATTAATCATCACTGATACTGGGAAATCAATGGTTGAATCATTAATTGAAACTTCTGCTGTAGAGAAAAAGGTGACATTTTTTATGTCCTTAGTTTAATATTTGAGGGCCCATTTGATTAATTTTTGCCCCTAATGGCATGTTTTGCTATATTTATATATCATAGATTCTTGATTTATTACTCAAAAATTGCAATTCTGTGCTGATGTGAGTTTTAAATCTTCCAGTAATTGAAGTTTTGAATAAAGTTGTGATATTGTGTTTTATACACAGATGGATGAGTCCATTGAATCTGGTGCTAGACTGGATGTGTCGGTTTCATTTGGTAGGTTTGAGAATGATGCACTCTCTTGGGAGAAATGGTCGTCTTTCTCACCGAATAAGTATTTGGAGGAAGTTGGAAGTTTATCAACTCCTGGATCAGTAGCACAAAAGAAGGCATATTTTGAAGCTCACTATAAAAAGATCGCAGCTGCTAAGAAAGCCGAGGAATCAGAACAAGAAAAGTCTGTGAACCCTTTTACCCCAACCCCAAATGAGTCATCTATGGAAGATCATGTTGAAGAATCTGAGCAAGAAAGGTCTATGGACCCTTTAACCCCTACACACAATGAGTCATCTATTGAAGGTCGTATTGAAGATTCATTCGAGATTGATATTAAACTTGGTTTCTCCAATGATGATAGATTAGAAGAGGAAATTGTACACGAAGACTCAGTGACTCGTTTGGCTAATGTTAACATTGTTGATGAGGCAAAAGATGAAAATTCTAGATTGGAAAGCTGGATGAATGGTATCACTTCAGAGGAACAAGGGAATGCTTCTATGACGACAGATGAAGCTAAGGATGAGTTGAATGGTAATGAGGTTGACTGTGAAATAAATGTCAGAGAAGAAACCATGTTGGTTCCGGTAGAGACTCCTCAAAAGGACCCTCTCGAAGTTGTTGAAAAAGCTCCAGAAAGTAAACATGTCATAGAACAATCATGTGTACTAAAAAAGGAAACTTCTAAGTTGAAACCACGAAATGTAGCTCAAAAGGTAAAATAAGTTGGATCTTATTGGCTCCTTTGTGTTAGTTGTATAAATTTAATTGCCGGATTTAATTGAATTTCTTTTGGTGCTTTAGATAACTCCAACTAAGAAGGAGAAAAAAATTCAGGAGTCAAAGAAAAGAGTGGTATCGCCTGTAGTCAAACCATCACAAGCCTCGACTCCTAGAAATATTAAGCCAACATCAACTTCCACTCCTACATCAAATTCTCAGTTGTTGAAAAAGGTGAATGGGTCACCACTGCCCAAAAGCAAGTCTATGGTGGGAGAAAGCAATACACGAGCTCCTACATCCTTACACAAGTCGTATAATTTGGGTTCTGCAAATTCTTCGACTTTTGTACCTATAACTAGAAAGTCTCTGATAATGGAGCAAATGGGTGATAAGGACATTGTTAAACGAGCATTCAAGTCTTTCCAAAATCATCGTACTAATGGATCTCACGTTGATGAGAAATCGAGTACACTAAAGCGTGTATGTGAACTGTGACTTACCTTTTCATGTACTATATAAATTATGTTTTGATCTTTTCAATGTTATATCCTCGCAGGTGCCATCTACTCCAGTTAAGCCAAAAGTCAACACTACCCTCACTCCAAGAAAGGGGAACGGAGGGTAATATATTCTCATAAATATTATCTTCTTATTGCTTTGGAAATTAATAATGTATAAGTAGTAATAGTAAATACAATTTTAGATCAATCACCGTGAAACAATCATGTTAGCCAGATGCTTGTTATGCGCTTGCCTAGATTCTTTTTATATGTGGGTGTATTTTTGTTTGGGAATGTAGAGTAATTTAACCTATTTTTTAGTATAATTCGACCATGGTCTCTCTGCGTGTGAGGTTTTCTTGTTTAAATGCATAGAGATATGCGGTTTTAGAATGAGCTATAAATCCCAATGCTTATTTCCGATCGCATTTGCGGATTTTGAATTTCACAAAATGATAACTGTGAATACTAGGAACTAATAATTTTGTTTTTCCCTTCAAATTGGTTCCCTTGAATATGCAATTGATTTACGATATGTAGACTGAAGAAGAGTGCTGAAAAGGTGGTTCCTAAGAAAACTCAAGCAGGAACAAGGTCAAAGCCTGTATCCTCGGGGTGAGATTTTGTCAACTCATATTTCTTTTACCAATAGTCATGTTCTTCATTTGTTTTCAAAGGTGTTCTCATTTACATTTCTCCTTATATGGAACTCGTGATTCTAATTTTTAAAATTATCGCAGATTAGATAAAATTTCTGCACTGAAAAACACAATGGCTGTCTCACCATCTATTAGCTTGAGGAGTGATGAAAGAGCTGAAAAGAGGAGAGAGGTATTTCCGAAAACCGTACATACCTTTCTTTGTAGCTTCTATATAGGAACCCTGTTGTACTTTTGGCTTATTTACGTTATTACGTAACTGATGAAACTTCAAGCAGTTTTTAAAGAACTTGGAGGCAAAATCAATTGCCAGAGAGGCAGAAACTGCTCAAATTAGTGCAAAATCCAAGGTATGCTTCTATGCGTGTGCAAATCGATAAGAAGAACTCCATTTAAATGCATTTAACCTTTAAGCAATTGATGTTGCTTCATCTACAAATGAAGCGTAACTCAACGAGGCACATTTGATCCAGGAGGAAAAAGAGTCTGAGATTAAAAAACTTAGGCAAAGTCTTAATTTCAAGGCCAAGCCTATGCCATCTTTTTATCGGGGTCAAGGAAAACCTCATCCAGAAAAGGTACATGATCCATCTTTTATAAAACTCCTCTCGACATTTGCAAATATAAAATGGGGAATATATATATATATTCCTATAAAGGAATATAATCAATGATTTGTTAATGTTTTCTCCTACTTCAATTTGCAGGAGAGAGTTGACAATGAGATCCATCATGGCTAGCATATTTAGAGTTTCTATATCTACTGGAAGATCGAGCACACGAGAAGATCAAGCTTTATATGTATGTCTTTTGTAGGAGATTGAAAGAGCTTAGGACTTAGTTCTATATACTGCGGAAACAATGTCGGACCTGTTTCTTTTTAATCTTTTTCATGATTGTTTGTAAATATGAAGATATTGTTTTTTCCTTTTTAATCAGCATATATGTTTGTAATCAGAAGAGGGTTTATAATGTATTTATAGCACTATAGATTGCTGCCTTCAGAAATTTTCTATTAAATGGAGACTTTCTTAATTCATACTAGTATTTGATTTTGACATGAACCTCGGAAATTAGGCTGAAGAACCTAACTTCTTGTAGACACAAAATGGGCGCACACAATGTTTGAGTTAATGTTCTTAATCCAAGTATCCAAATAAGACTAAAAATGTCCCACATGGATTTGACGATAAGATTAAGTCTCCTTATAAAGTTTTGGACAATTTTTATCTCTGAAGTTAGTTTTTGATGTTGGCTTAGGCCCAATTCAATTAATTGAATTTTGTCCGATTCATGTGAAGAAACTTAAGATGTCAACTCCGCTTTAAGGCTAAAAAATCACTTTTATACCTTTAAAGGTGTTTGACAGAAACAAAAAAAAAAGCATTTCCTCGTGAAATAAACTGAACCTTTTTTCCTTCTAAGCAGTAATAAGAACAACAATGGAATGGAATGTAATCTTACACTTGAATAATAGAACAACAAAAAACATGTACAGTATCAATTTCTTCTTCCCTTTAAGTCTATGTACAAAACTCAAATTCCTGTCACTGTTATTACCCTTACACCCAAATCATCATCATCATAATCGTCATTCCGAGTCACTGTCACTGCTCTTCGAAGCATCCGACATAAAATTAGGTGGCAATTTCGGAAACCTAAACACTCTAGCAGGAGATCCAGGTGCCGCAACCGCAGATGACGATGATCCAGGTGCTCCAGCTGACGATACATGAGGTTTCTTCTTCTGCACATTTCTTGCAATGTCAATACAAACCTGATCAACCATTGTCAAAAAATCTCTAACTATCACAAACAAATGAAGTGAATTCCCATTCCCCCCTTTATTATCTTTCAAAGATCCTGCTTGATAGTAATCCGTTGTTTTCTTCACAATTTCCATAACTCTACTTTGCTCTTCCTTCAACACTTGTATCTCTAACTCACCTGTATCAAGAAACCCCCTCATCTCTCGTGCAAATCCTCCTTCCTCCCCACATTGCGTTAATATTTTTCGTATTTCCACCATTTGTGTTGCTAATGCTGAGCTTGTTTTGACAAGTATATCGTAGTCTAATAAAGCTGCTCTTTTCACGTTCGAGAATTCTGCACTTAGGCCTCCAACCGCAGGCAATCCAAGCATCATGTACTCCTTTTCTCTATCATCTTTCGATATTGAATTTTCCGAGTTCTGATTCCCACTTACAGAATTTGTTCTGTTCATACTCTTATTCTTGTTAAGAACACAGCGTTTCCCTTCTGCGCGAACAACTTCTTGGACGACAAATTGAAGTAGAGTTGTTTTCCCATCAGAGCTTTTGACATCAGATAGTTTCTTAAGAGCCGTAAGATTAAAAGCTTGTGCATTTCCTCTAGACGTCCCTGCGTTTAACCGATTCCCGGCTTTAAGCACCGCTTCCAACAGTTTCAAAAACAAACCTCGGTTTCTAAGCTCATTACACGCTGATTCGAGATATTGTAAAGATTCTTTAAGGTGCGAAACTTCCAAATCGTAGTTTGATCTGAAGAGCATTGCGTTGAATCGAGTGAAGGCGGTTGGAACAGCTTTGAGGACGTGGTATAGGAATGACTCAGCATCAGCGAGTTGTGTAGGATTCCCATTAAACGCAAGGATTTGAGAGGTTTCTTCGTCTGTTGGAGCTATTCTTGTGAGTTTCTCGATTGTATCTGCATTTAGGCCATGTCCATCTATAAGAGCATCGATGATTTCTTTGCGTGTGACGCCGAGGGATTTAACTACGATTGCGATGTTTTGGGATTTACGAGTGTCGAGGATGGATATTTGCGATGGAGGACCTGATTTTGGATTTTCGAATCTAGTGGCCCTTGTAGGCGATTTTCGATTTGTGGCGACGGTTCCGAAGAGTGCTTCCATCATATCTCCATCAAACCTAAATAGAAAATAAATTAGATAACATTTAATTAAGAGATAATATTATGAAAAGGAGTTGAAAAGATCATTACTTGAAAGAGCCCTTTTCAATATTGTCCCACACCATGGAATGTTTAACATTTGGGCTCATCTTATCCCAATGCAAGGGTTTGAGCTTCACTTGTTCATTCCCCTTGTTCGATGTGCCTTCTCCGAGCGAAGATGATCGCGCCTTAGGGGATTTCATCGGTGGAGCAGGAGCAGGAGCGCTAGCACCTGCACCCGGTGGCGGAGGTGGTGGTGGAGCAGGGCCTTTGTTTGATGAAATAGGTGGCGGTGGAGGTGTTTTTTCTTTTGGAACTGCCTGAGAAACGAGTAATGGGGGGCGTGGAGGTGCTCCCGGTGGTGGAGGAAGTGGTGGTGTCGAGGTTTTCGTAAGTTGAGTCGAGGAATCTTGTGAAATTGTAGGTGTATTCTTGATTAGATGATCCTTCTTATCTACCCAAGTAGTACTTTGAGAAGATGAAGACTTTCCTCTAAGAAGAGGAACTTCTTGTAATGGTGGCTCATCTCTCCTACTTCTTTCACTAACCACAATTTTCTCATCTTTCAAGTTTATATAATCCTGTTTCTTGAAAATAGTCCTATTAATATTATCCCCCTCTTCTAAATTTCTCCAATACAGCACATCCAAACCATTCTCATCAACAATCATTCCCTTAATATTACCATTAAATCTCGTAAAGTTGTCGTCTTGAGGAGCCACGGCAGCGTTATTACCTCCATTCGTCGTAGTAGTAGAATTTTCTCGATGATCCCTCTTTCGTTTGGAGTGCCTTAGGAGCAAAAAGAATAGAATTCCTGATATGACTAGAGTGCTTGCTGCTGTTACTCCTATGGCTCTCCCAACTGCCGCGTGGGATGATGATCTCGTTGGTGGTGAGTTTGGGGTGGTCGGTGGTGGGAAGGTAGGTGGATCGTTAGCGGGAGACGGTGGCGGAGGAATAACCGGAGGTGGACGAGAATTTGGATAGAAAACTTGAATGTTTTGAGGAGAATTTGATTGAGAGGAACATGTTATGAAAATAATGAATAGACAAAGAATTGTTAATGGATGTAAACTTGCAACCATGATGATGATGATTTCTTGAGGGAGTTTTTGATTTTATTGTGATTTTGTGTTTTGATCATTGCTTGTTTCTTTGATATTTTACGTTAGTTTGGTTGCTGAAATTTTCAAAGGAGAGCAGTTGGTTGTTGTTTTGGTATATATTTAAGCGTTTGGGGATTTCGGTGTGAATGACTGATATACCCCTTTCGTCGTGCTACTATTAAAATGATAATGACTGTAATTAGGGTTATTATTTGGGTTAATTAGTTGTTAATGTTAGAATATTGTAACTGGGGTTGGTGGAAATGTTCTTCATCCTTCCATCATTTAATTTTGAGTTTAGTTTCCAATGACGAAAATGTTGAATATGTCTTTTGTGTTTGGACAATCTAACTGCAAATCGTCTCTTAATTGTTATAATTTAAACTTAGGATTATACTATTATTTAATTGTTTAAGCAAGATTAGGAAATGACAGTGATGTCACACGTAAGAACACGAAGGAAAGACTTCATCAAATGAAGTAGTCTACTTTTTGTATGGTTATGAGCTGGAAGATGAAAAGAAATGATAATTTATTTTGTTAAAAAGGGCAAATTCAAGGTTTTTTATTTAAATTTATTTAGCTCGGTGGGGTTTAATTAAAGAATTTGAGCTTAATTGGTCGGTAATCAAATTAGGGTTATAGAGGAACTATTCTGGAGCCAAAGAAAGGAGTGGTTTACCTAATTAATTACTTAGTCAAATCTCTTAATTAGCATACATATGATGAAGAATTTGAGCTCATTACACTACTATAATTTCCATATCATTTAAAAAGAATTACACGAACAAGAAAGTAACATGATTTATTTATTAGTCGAAAATCAGTAAAAATGTTTATCTCGATAAGTTATACAAATAAGTTAAATTTAAATAGGAGTAGTATTTATCTTTTGATTATACAAAATAATTCTTGAAACAGGGTTTTTGACAAGTTAACTCCTTGCGATATACCAAATGGGTAATTTTACCTTCCTATGGTATGAAAATAGGCATATTACCTCCATTTGATTCATAATAATGAGCGTTTAACTTCCTCTTCATGGAGTTGTTGAACACACGTTCCAAAATGCAATTAGGATTTCATTTAGGTATGAAAATGACCAATTTAACTCTACATAGACAAAATATAAATGGCAAATTATTCTCTGTGATATTGTCTAATGGGCATTTTACCTCATTGTGATATTATCTAAAAGGCACTTTACACCCTCCCCCTCTCTATAAAAATGAAAAACCTAAAAAAGAGTTAGTGTGCTTCTTTTACAAAAACACATGGAGGTATTTTACCCTTTTATTTATCACATGGAGATAAATTATCTTTTAACAATTACACATGAAATAATTTGCTATTCACTCTTTGAAATAAGAATATTTTGAGATTGATTGAGCAAGGATAAAAGTCATTAAAAATAAAACTCGAAAAATGAAGTTGTTGGAGGAAAAGGAAAGGCGAATTTTGCTACCAACATGCATTAACACAAACTGCATTGTGAAGTGGTTGACAAGAGAGAATTGGTAGATACTTACAGCATTGATTTTTTCCTTTTATGCTTCTAAGAAGCAACAGAAAGAAAGTCAATATATTTATTCGTTAGTGCTTTTCCTGATTTCATTGACTTTTTGTGTATGGTATTTTTTATTTTATTCTTTCGAAAGTATTTCGATCTTAGATTTAATTTAATCCTTTTTAATATGTATTATATATATTACATGAGAATTTTTTTTAATCTGAAATTATCATATTGTGTGTGGGAGTGTGAATTAATGTGGTTGGGAGAAAAATTATTTTATGCATCCGGGATGGCATAGTAACACACAATAAAAATTATGTTACTCTCTCAATTGGAAAAATGGTTGTAATCTAAAATTCATTCTAATCATTAATCGTATTATATATGCAAAAATTAAATTGAATACACCACCACTAGTACTTCTTATCTTATGCAACTGCATGAAATAATTGTTCCTATTGCTTCAGTTTCAAACTACCACTGTTTGGTGGCAATTTATTTATTATAATTTTGTTTGGTGGCATTGAATGGTGATTTGACTATCAGAACTTTCTTGAACTCATAAATGTTTGTGAAACTAAAATTAATGCTTTAATTACATGAATTTATTGCAAAAAAACAAGCTGTGTTCGAAGATTTTTTGCAATAAAATATTATTGTTGTATTACCTCTCTTTTCCTTTTCTAATTTAAGAGGTCATAAGTAACTTGTTCCAATGACAAATTTCAGAATCAGATAGTAGTATTCGAAAAGGTCGCGCGGTAGCCAATGAGAACGAAGAAAATTTGATTTGATCATGTCTTCTTTATATATATATATATATATACCATTGTCAACTAGCAGCAAATCATGCAATACGCGGCATGGCAATTTAAATATTTTACTGTATGTTAGAATAGAATATGAAATACCTTAGTCTCCTAAGTATTTCAGATCTCTATTAGTGTTGTAATCCATGTTGTATTTAGACTCCTAGTTTGATAGGTTAACTGAACTCTCTTGTATAAATATGCACTATTGTGGTAATGGGAAGAGGACGGAATTATATTCTTTCATGGTATCAAGTTTGGTTCGATAGCCAATCCTTCCGCTGCCATTCTCTTCCCAGTTCCGTCCACATCGAACACAGGCCTCACGCTGGTTCGATATACAACAATCGATTCGGCCTCACGCTGAAATCGATCCTCGGTCCTTTCTTCTTTTCTTTTTTTTTTTTTTTTTTTTTTTTTTCTCGTTCAATTCTTCATCATGAGCGAGAACAAATCCTCTTCCTCTTTTCACCCTGCCCTTGCGGTTTCCAACATTAGATCGCATGTTCCTATCACTCTTGAGATGGAAAACGTCCAGTATGCTAATTGGGCGGAACTATTCAAGGTCCATTGCCGTTCGCACAGGGTTCTCCATCACATTATACCACCAAAACCTAAGGATGGGGAAACTGTTGCACCGGTACCGCTCACGGCTGCCGAGCAGGAATTATGGGACACATTGGATGCTGCTGTGGTACAGTGGATCTACTCCACTATATCAACCGATCTCTTGAACACCGTTATTGAAGCGGATGTTTCCGCTATGACTTTATGGAATCGCCTTTGTGATTTGTTTCAAGACAATGAGAATTCCCGTGCGGTTGCTCTCGAACACGAGTTTAACAACTCTTATTTGCGGGATTTTTTGTCCGTTTCTGCTTATTGTCAACATCTAAAAACTTTATCTGACCAACTCAAGAACGTAGGGGCCCCGGTTACCAATAATCGTCTTGTTCTCCGTATCGTAGGTGGTCTTACACCAGCTTACAAAGGTGTTGCTTCTGTTATTCGGCACATGAAGATATTACCGCCTTTTTATGAAGTTCGTTCCATGTTAGCCTTGGAAGAAGCTAGCATGAAGGATGCTGTGGCTGGGAATGATGATGCAATGATGGTTGCTATGCGTGATTCGGATGAGACACATGATTCTCGTCCGCCAAATCAAGGTCGTGGTAAGCAATCGAAGCAGCGTAACAACAAAAAGCAGGGCGGCTCCGGTCAGAAAGGTCCGAACGGTGCCGGTCGGGGTGGTAATCGGTCCGGAAATCCAAACGGCGTCAACTTCTCGGGTGGGCCACAATCTTGGGCCATGCCTCCGTGGTGGACTTGGATGCAGCCGCCGTGGGCTACTCCACCATGCCCATATCCGACCCAGTCCTGGACACGACCAAGTGGACCACGTCAGCCCGGAATCTTGGGCCCGCGTCCCCACCAACAGCAGCAGGCGTATGCAGCAGCCTCCGAGTATGCTACGGATATTAATTCTGCTATGCACACTATGTCCCTATCGCAGCCGGATCCTAACTGGTATATGGACACCGGAGCTTCTTCGCATATGACATCCACTCCAGGTAATCTCACGTCTTATTTTAATATGAGCATTAATAATGGTGTTACTGTTGGTAGTGGTCAGTCTATTCCGATTCGGGGTTACGGTCATGCATCTCTACCTTCTCCTCATCCACCATTATCTCTCAAACATGTCCTTCACACCCCACATCTTATTAAGAATTTAGTCTCCGTTCGTAAATTTACAACTGATAATCGTGTGTCGGTGGTGTTTGATCCTTTTGGTTTTTCTGTGCATGATTTACAGACAGGGAGCCGTCTCATGAGATGTGATAGTACCAGCCCACTTTACCCCATTACTCATTCCTGTCCAACTTCGACCACTCCATCCAGTGCTTGTCTTGCTTCGACTATTTGGCATGATCGCTTAGGACACCCGGGAGATGCGGTTTTGAATATTCTTAGGCAGAATAAATTGATAGCTTGTAATAGTTCCTCTAGGTCTACTACTTGTCAATCTTGTGTACTTGGAAAACAAATTAAATTACCATTTATTTCGTCCAATTCTACTACTTGTATGCCTTTCGATATTATTCATAGTGATCTTTGGACTTCCCCTACTTTAAGTTCACCTGGACATCGATATTATGTGCTCTTTTTAGATGATTTTTCGAACTTCGTGTGGATATTTCCTATTGCTAATAAATCCCAAGTTTTCTCTGTTTTTTCGAAATTTCATGCTAATATCAAAAACCAGTTTGAACGAAATATCAAGACCATACAATGTGATAATGGGGGAGAATTTGATAATAATTCTTTTCGGCAATTTTGTGATTCCCAAGGAATTTCTTTTCGTTTTTCCTGCCCACATACGTCCTCTCAAAACGGGAAGGCCGAGAGAAAAATAAGATCCATTAATAATATCATGCGAACACTTCTCATCCATGCATCATTGCCACCGTCTTTTTGGCACCACGCACTTCAAATGACCACCCATCTCCTAAATATTACTCCTACTAAATTGCTTGCCAATAAATCACCTCTTCAGGTTCTGTATCATCGAATACCATCGTACTCTCATCTCCGGGTTTTTGGGTGCCTTTGTTATCCCCTTTTTCCCTCTACCACTATTCGAAAATTGCAAGCTCGTTCTACTCCTTGCGTTTTCTTGGGTTATCCCGACAATCATAGAGGATATAAGTGTTATGATTTAACATCTCGTAAAATCATTCTTTGCCGTCATGTGCAATTTGATGAAACAATTTTTCCTTTTGAGAAGGGGAGTAATTCTTCTTCGCGGGACTATGATTTTTTGGGTGATGATGTTTCTCCACATATTTTACACCAACTATCTGCCCAACCCAATCCAAATCCGGCCCGGCAGCTATCTTCTTCGCCGCCTGCGGCCCAACATCGAACATCCGCCAGTCATGATCACCTGGCCCATACTCCTGCTGTTGCGGCCCATCCACAACAGCCAAGCCCAATTCCTTTGCCACCGTCACCTCCCGCAACACTGCCTTCGGCCCAATCCCAGCCATTACGTATTTCTCGTCACACTATACATCCACCGACTCGACCCGTCACACGCAGCCAGCATGGTATACACAAGCCTTCCACTATATTTGATCCATCCCAGGCTCATACCACGATTGTTACACATTCCCCTCTCCCTCGTAACCCTTTGGCTGCTCTTCGTGACCCAAATTGGAAATTAGCAATGACCGATGAATTTAATGCTCTTATTAAAAATAAAACGTGGGATTTGGTTCCGCGCCCCCCAAATGTTAATGTCATTCGATCTATGTGGATTTTTACTCATAAAGTTAAGTCTGACGGTTCATTTGAGAGGCATAAGGCCCGTCTTGTAGGTGATGGCAAGACACAGCGCGTCGGAATTGATTGTGGTGAGACCTTTAGTCCAGTGGTGAAACCGGCGACTATTCGTACGGTTCTCAGTATTGCTTTATCCAGGAAATGGTCGATTCATCAGCTCGACGTCAGCAATGCTTTTTTACATGGCAACCTGAACGAGACTGTCTACATGCACCAACCGCTGGGTTTTCGCGACAATCAACATCCGGACTATGTTTGTTTATTGCGGAAATCATTATATGGACTTAAGCAGGCTCCCCGGGCATGGTATCAACGGTTTGCTAATTTTGTCTCATCTATTGGTTTCTCAAATAGTAGGTCCGATACTTCTTTATTTACTTACACTCGTGGTTCGGATACATCATATTTGCTGCTCTATGTCGATGACATTATTTTGACGGCATCTTCCGAAGAGTTACGTTTATCCATCATGACCCAACTCGCCTCGGAGTTTGCAATGAAAGACTTGGGTTTCTTGAATTATTTTCTCGGCATAAGTGTGACTCGTCATAAGGATGGTTTGTTTTTATCTCAACAGAAGTATGCCGTGGAGATCATTGACCGAGCAGGTATGAGCTCTTGTAAGCCGTGTCACACTCCGGTAGACACCAAGCCTAAAGTTGGAGCTACCGTGGGACAGCCATTTGCGGATCCAACTCTATATCGGAGTCTGGCTGGTGCTCTCCAATATCTTACTTTTACACGGCCTGATCTTACTTATGCGGTCCAGCAGATTTGCCTACATATGCATGATCCGCGTGAGGAACATATGAGTGCGTTGAAGCGTGTTCTCAGGTATCTTCAGGGTACGCTTCGTCTTGGCCTTCATTTATCTTCTTCTTCTCTTACTGAGCTTGTTGCGTATACTGATGCTGATTGGGGAGGGTGTCCAGATACACGACGTTCAACATCCGGATATTGTGTATTTTTGGGCGATAATCTTATCTCGTGGTCTTCTAAACGACAACCGACTTTATCCCGTTCCAGTGCGGAAGCCGAATATAGGGGGGTGGCTAATGTGGTATCTGAGTCGTGTTGGCTTCGGAATCTTCTTCTGGAGCTACTTTGTCCTATCAGTAAGGCTACATTGGTATATTGCGACAATGTGAGTGCTATTTATCTTTCTGGGAATCCCGTTCAACACCAGCGCACAAAGCATATTGAAATGGATATCCATTTTGTTCGCGAGAAAGTGGCGCGGGGTGAGGTTCGAGTTCGTCATGTGCCTTCCCGATATCAAGTGGCAGATATCTTTACTAAGGGGCTGCCTCTGGTCCTCTTCGACGACTTTAGAACCAGTCTTAATGTTCGTGAACCTCCAAGTTTCGACTGTGGGGGAGTGTTAGAATAGAATATGAAATACCTTAGTCTCCTAAGTATTTCAGATCTCTATTAGTGTTGTAATCCATGTTGTATTTAGACTCCTAGTTTGATAGGTTAACTGAACTCTCTTGTATAAATATGCACTATTGTGGTAATGGGAAGAGGACGGAATTATATTCTTTCACTGTAGTAATAGGGGGTGTTTTTGTCTTTCGATGTCAGGGGTAAAATTGTCATATCAAAAGCAAAATGTGAACAAATACTTGCAATTTTGGCGTTTGAAACACACTCTCTTTTTTGGAGGTGTATTTGGCACTTATTTAAGATTACATGGAATTTTTTTAGAGTTAAAATAATACAAATTTTTTTTTGAGAGTTAGACAAAGCATAGGGGGTGTTTTTATCGTTTGCTCATAAAACATTCAATCCTTCTTAACTGGACATAAATACTAACAGTTAATATATCATATAATGTATTGAAAGTGCTGGTAAAATGGGCCAGAAGGCCCATGACCCATGGGTCAATTCACCTCTGCCTTTGGACATTGTGATCTAAATCTATATTTTATTATTTTCCTTGCAATAAAGATGGACATCAAATATATAAAATTCATATAAATAATTTCATCTTGATCGACATTGCAACCCAACCTTAACATAATCTTTTTCCTTTGGACAACAAATTTTGCATCTTCAGTTGGCTTATTTTTGGTTATTTATGATCTTAGATATGTTTCGAATTGAGTAAAAAAAATTGTTGACTCAACTACAAAAACACCCCTTGTAGTGTATTTCACTTGTCTTAAGTGCAAGTATTCTTCATTATATGCATGGAAAGTGACAATTATATCCTAGATTTGTTATATAATGCAAGAACATCATTATTCACTTAAAAAAAATTGTCAAATCTTATTCCAAATAAGGCCTAAAATAACGTGATTGAATCCTTGTTTTACCTCTCCGAAAACACCACTTAAGACAAATCTTACATTTAATTTATATCTTAGAACAATTTCGTCACAACATAAACTTTTCGAGTTCCAAACAATGTCTCCCCTCCCTCTCTAACAGAAATACGATCTCATTCTCATAGACCGATAAACATGACAGAGAGAAATAAATTTGCATATACATTGAAAATGCCATTTGCCTATCTACCCCATTTTATTTTAAATTAATGATAATGGTTAAGGAGCTGTATTGAATGATCTTGCCGGGTAGCTGTGCCAAAAAGATGCTCTGTTCTGTTCAATGTGTTGGCCAAACAGCAAAGCAAATACTCCATCATATATATTGGTATGTACCACATCAAATGGAGCCAAAGACAAGACCACACACACACAATAATACAAAAATACCCCAAAAGTGAACACATCAAAATATGTCTAATTCGAATCCGAATCCAATATTCCTTTTACCAGACAAGACAAGAATTGACATTAAATAAAGTCCCCCCCATATCAGAATCAAATCAAATTAAATGCTCATATATTCAATTCCCAACCACATTTGTTCTCTCTTGATGACCATGTCTCAATCAAAATTATGATGACAAAACCAATTACCAACAAGCAAGGTTATTTTGCATTCTTTCTAAGACTTGTCATGTGGTCAAGCCAATAGCAAAACTTTTTACATAAACACGGGGGCAATTGGCTCGTGGGATGGAAATAAACATGGGATTAGAAGATTGTATTCTTTAAGCTTGTTTTAATCGTCATTGCTCGTTTTGAAACGTCTCATGGGAGAGTCAAGGGATGAAAATGATCTTGGCGAATATGGTGAGGAAATTGACGGTGGTGATTGACTTGGGGAGATGTCATCGGTTGATGGAGATGATGACGGAGATGGTGAGAGTGAAACATCGGAGGTTTCTTGTAATTTTCTCTTGTTATTATACCCTTTTTTGTCTTGCCTCTGAATCCAACCTTCACCAAACATACAGCTCTTCAATCGTTTTACATCGGACAATTTAACGGGCTTTACTAAGAAATCTTCGGCACCTTCTTCCAAACATCTGATATTGAACAAGATATCATCAGAGGAAAATACCATCTAAAGGGATATCCATAAAAGAGATAAACATTGGATAAGCAAGTAGCAGAGCAATTTATTCGAAATATACTCGACCATGCATTTTCAATGCTTGGTTATCTTTCCTTTGGTAAAAAAGCTTTTAGATGATTCTAATATACCTAAAATAGTAGATCTTTTCTGCTTTTAGACTAGAAATAGAAAGAAGGCACAACAAGAAATTTAAACAAATTAAAGCACTAGCTATCATCTATAGATATATACATACTTTAGATAATCTTTATACTTAGACACATTAGAGCTTGTCTCCTAGAATTGTTTAAATCTATTAGCAAGGATAGGATTTAATATTGCATAACCTTTCTGGATTATGCTTAGATTTAAACATTGGTTGTTGTCCATTCGATGTTTGTATTCATTTGAGAAGCCTAGTTGCACATAAACTATGATCAAGTATATTGGTGGACCATCAAAAAACAACTTAATTATCAGAAACCAATATACCTACTAAGCACTAAAACAATAATATTAGTTAATCCTTATTTCAGTTAATAAATAATCTTATCCTCTCTGATTGAAGTTAATTAATCACAAACAGATCATGCAAAAATTAACTAGCATTTGTTGTATTTATCAGATCTCATCATCTTTGCAGCTTAGCATATTATATAATATGTAAACTTCAATTAAGCAAATTAGACAATAATATTGGATAAAAATTGAATATACAGGCAACTAAAATATGAAATTACCTATCAATCCGAGCCAAAACATTTTCAGATGACATGATCACAACTGGTATTTCCCTAAAAGTAGATGAACCCTGTTTCAATAATTAAAATTTTGTTACCATTTTAGCTCATGAAACCTTTGAGTTAATAACTTTCTTAGTATTTTATTAAGGCAATTAATTAAAAGAAGATGGAGATAGCAATTGACCTTAATCTTTTTCAGTAGATCATAGCCAGTCATTCCAGGCATGCAATAATCAGTAATTATCAGATCTACCTTTAAACCCTGAAAATTGAAACAAATTATTATCCCATCAACTTAATAAAAAAACAGAAAATTCTAAAAGAAAGAAAAAAGGAAAAATAAGAAACACATTGAATCTAAAATTATTTGCCCTGCTTACATCATAACCATCAGAAATTTCCTCTTCATCCAATCCTAAAAATTGCAAAGCCCTCCTCCCACTATCCACTGCTGTCACTGTAAAAAAAACCCAATAGTAAAAATAAAATAAAGTTTCAGACACTTAAAAACAAAAAAGAACCATTATTTCACATGAAATTCTGCATATAGAAACTAAATTTTTACCTTTGCAAGAATTAATTTTGAGTAACCTTTCAATGACTTTCCTGTCAACAAGACTGTCATCAACAGCAAGAACATGAACTTCATGAGAATCAGAACGTACGGAAAAATCATCCACCCCTTCACTCTCAAATCTTCTTAACCTTGAAAAAACACCATTTTTTGCCATTTTCTGAAAAAGCCCAGATGAAGAGAAAGGTTCAAGATTTTATATTTCAGCTCAAAATCTCAACACACATATATTTTAAAAGAAACAGAGAAATGTGCTCTGTAAGTAGTGAAAACTGCACGTATAATGGCCAATTTGTCTGTATCAAAAATAAGTATATATGGTACCACACGTCTTTTTCTTTTACTTATGTATGGAAAATGAGTCTTCAAAAATCATATCTGTTGAAATCTCCTCCTTTTTAAATATATAGAAAAAAGCATACGGCTGAGATTCGTAAATCCACTTTAGTGGTGATCTGATTTTCCATATCCACGAGAATTTTCAAGTTTACTAGCTAAGAGCAATTTTTCGCGAGATTTTGAATGTGATTTTGTACTGGAGCCGTCAAAATTAATAGGGGTGAAATCTGGAATATCAATTGACGCCGTTAGCGAATTAAATGAAACTAAGATTTGCCGGTAATAGTTGTTACATAATAGGAGTATTAATAAATGAACTTTGCACAAAAAAGTTCAACACCCTTAATTATGTTGAGAATATATGTTTTTTGTTTGATTATTTAGGTGATGACAGTATGTTGGAAAAGTTTTTTTTTTTTAATTCAAACTCGAGGAAGTAGTGTTCTTCAAAATTTCGTGATTTTATATCGAATTATATTATTGACTTATTGAGATTGGATGAATTTGGGAAAAAAAAAAAGTAGATAAAAAAGATGTTAAGTTTATGATTATTTATTTTGGAACTGGAACTTGAATTTCATTAAAACAATTAAATTCTCTTTCATTCCTTTCATAAATACATATTTGACTTGACTTGGAGAAGTTTCATGAGCAATAGTAATTGTAGGAGCTAAGAGGCATTTTAGATTGAGACTAATTCACTTATTCACATCTAGTATTAATTAACAAGAAAATTATGATTCGATCTAGTCCCCGAAGATTTCCTGTCGTAAGTATCTCTAGGGGTTTTTTGCACTTTGTACCTCCGAAACATGAAAAATAGACCCTTTGCACCACAAAACTCATATTTAGCACTTTGCACCCTCAAAATATGAAAATTTCAGCACTTTTCACCCTCTCTTATTTTCAGGAAAAAATGACCACCGGAGTCAAGGGCAAAATAGGTAAGTCAATTCTAGATCTTTGGCACTTTGCACCCCAAAATAGTATTAGCACCCTCGAATTAAGAACAACTCAACAACTTGTACCCCCGAAACACAATAAATGGGCACTTTGCACCCGGAAACACAAAATTAACATTTAACACCCTCAAATTAAGAAAAACTCAAACCCCTCAAATTAACCAAAACGGGGGTTACCAAAACAATGACATAGAAATAGAGCATTATGCAAAACTATTGAGCTATTGTGAGGAAATATTGGAGACAAATCCTGGGACAACCATATAAATCAAGTGCAAGCGCAATATAGAAGAACATCACAACATAGTTGTCCCAGGAAAAAACGAGGGGTTTGAGTTTTTCTTAATTTGAGGGTGTTAAGTGTTAATTTATGTTTCGGGGTGCAAAGTGGCCATATATTGTGTACGGGGGTGCAAGTTGCTGAGTTGTTCTTAATTCGAGGGTGCTATGTGCTAATTCTATTTCGGGGGTGCAAAGTGCCAAAGATCTATAATTGAATTACCTATTTTGCTCTGGACTTTAGTGGTCATTTTTGCCGGAAAATAAGAGAGGATGTAAAGTGCTGAATTTTTCATATATCGAGGGTACAAAGTGCTAAATTTGAGTTTAAGAGGTACAAAATGTCTATTTCCCATGTTTCGAAAGTGCAAAGTGCAAAAAATCCGATCTCTAGTATCAAAATTTGAACAAAATATTAGCAACTTGTACTTAAATCTTTCATATTTAATTGCCCACTTTTACAGCTAGCTTCATGTTATATATAAATATTCAAAGTACTTTTAATTGATCACGTTAATTATGAAAGAAGTTTTATTGGTTGAGTAATTGTTTTTTATTTTAATTTAATTTTAAGGATATAAATGGAATTGCATCTATTCTCATAAAAATATTATGGTCATATTTTATCCTATACTTATTTTGAATGTATTCTATCGTAACTTATATATATAAAAAAAGGTATTCTATCATTTTATTTTGCCTATCTTGATCTAACCTAGCTACAAACTTTTATATATTTTATATTTATATTGGGGTTGAGTTGAGTTCAAATTAACTTGATTAATGGGAATTAAAAGATCAACCTAATTCGAATGACTTCCCTTTTCTCGACTCCACCCAATTCAATTAGACCTAGTGTTGACAATTTTTTTTTTTTAAATTTATGTAAACTTCAATGACATACTAATCATTCAATAATTCTATCTAACCAACAGGTGATTGGTCTAGTGGAAGGGACTAGTCACTACAAAGTAGCGGACTCATGTTCGAATTTCTGTTGGGAGAGGTTCCCACTTTATGTGCCCGACGTGCCTCGAAAGGAATTAAACCCTTGGGAAACCAAAAAAAATAATTCTATCTAAATTATAAAAGCATCGTAGATTTATAAAAAAATTATAAAGTACATACTCATGTTTTTCAAATAACTTAGTAATTGAATAGTAAATATGTAAAGACGATTTGTTGATATAACACAATATAATCAAATTATTTTACAAATTATCCAACACGACTTGATTCAACTCGATGAAGCTTGCTCAATTACTAGAGTTCCTCTATCCATTTTGTAATTGAATGGCAAGTAAATATGGAATATCGTGTCAACTGAACTAGTTGATATTGACGGTATTGTGTAAATACTTAATAATCATAATAGTAATTAGTAAAAGTAATTGGTCCCAAATTACAATGACCAATAAGCCAGGTGTCACAGGGAAATGGTGCAAATCTCATTTAGGATCCGCAGAAAGCGAAATCTTATACTCCAAAAGGTAAACTAACAGTTTAAATGGGTAACCTTCATTTTATTACTACAATGAAGATTAACTAAATTTGGAAAAAGAGGAAAATAGAAAAAGTCCAGAGAGAGAAAAGAGAGGAAGATCTTGGGTTCTCAAGGAAATCTTTTGGTGGCCCCCACAAACATATCCCCTTTATTTTAGGTTGGACTTTTGTTGTGAGCTAAACATCTCGTGAGAAGTACATATAAAAACATGTCATACCGCGAGACGTAAGAACTTCACGAACTGCTTTCTGCCGTTTCTTCTTTTCATTTTATTTCTTTTAGGAGTTAAATTTGTTTTATTTTTGGAGATATCAAGTAATATTATTTCAGAAAAATACATAAATGTAACTATATACGCTAATCATGCTAATAATAATCTCTCAAATATAACAATCTTGTAATATGTAACTTTCTTTATTTTCAGTTACAACTCAGTTATTTCATTTTCATTTGTGTGGATGATCTAATAATTAATTTAAACAAATACTCTAAATCTGAGACGGTGCTCTATAACTAATGAAGTTTTTTAAAATAAAATGCGGTAGCCGGTGGCCGTGGTCTGGTGTCCATAAGGACAAATTGTTTAGTTGCACAGCAGGCCCAATTTTACGGGTAGTGGGTGGTTTCTCTGCCCACAAATGGTTGTACAATTGTACTATACAAATTAAACCAATAAAACTCATAGCACTGTTTGTGCGTATTAAATTTTTCTATATTTATCCGGTACAATTGGTTAAAAAACAATAAATTACATAAATTATATAAAAAAAAAATTTACATAGGGTCTACTTGAGTATTCTTTATTATAATTTATAAAATTTTGTGTAAGTAAATATCTAATAATGTTAGAAATAAGTAAAGATTTGGCATTAATTTCGCTAAAAAGTGAGGAATTTTTTTTTGGTGTGGTACGCATAAGAGTGAAAACGAATCAGATGGATTCGAACAACATATTGTTCAAGTTTGATTTGAATGTTTTATCGAGATCGAAATTATGTTGGAGTTTGATTTGATTTCTTGACGAACCGGCCTTGACTGAACCTCTAAATACAAATCGATCTCGAGTAAATTGATGTTTTTACATATATTCTTATCACTTTCGATAAATGCAATGGATAAAAGACATTGGTACAAAAAATTAAATTGATTTTATTTGTTTTGTAGTTCAATAATTCAAATATAATTAAACAAACAAAAAAAATCAAATAGAATTTAAATTATCAGTTTAAAACAAAATATATTACAAGTATAATTGACATGTTATTTGAAAAGGAAGTCTTGTAATTATCAAAATTATAGGGGAGCTTTCTGTAATTTCATTAAACATGAGGGAAAATGTGTGTAATTATCCCTTTTAAAGAAAAATTACATAAACTAGAAAGTGGAACACGATTCTATTTGAACACTTAAAAGTGTGAGAGTAGCATTGATTCTTCTTCCCTTCCCCGAGAAAATGGAGTGCGCCGGGAAAGGCAGTCGCACGCCGTGCTCCGGTCCACCAAACAGACTCTGCCACCGCTGCCGAGCCGTCGTCTACTGTTCGCTCTCCCACCAGGTTTTAATGTTTTCCGAAATCTTCTCATGTATAGTATTTTTTTTTTTTTTAATTTGTTCCCATAATTTGTTATTTTGCGGTTTTAAGGTCTCACACGCGAGTGTGCACAAGAGAGAATGTAAAAGATTAGAGCAGCAAATGAAGCGCGCTGATAGTTTGAAAGATTTCCCTTTTACCTTTACTCAAGAAGCTCTTCAATTACAGGTAGCTATTGCTTATGAATTTTAGTTTGTTGTTTGATTTCCACTTGATTGAATTTAATTTTATATAGGAGACACGGTGTTCGTTTTTAGTAAAGCATGGAATTCATGGTGTAGGAATGTGGGCTTGTGAATGTAGCTGTGGAACCTCTGCACTTAATTATGATAGTCCGAGGTGCATTTCTTTATCAAATAAAACCTAATTATATTTTGATTGTTAATTAGTACTCCCTCCATTTTTTTTATTTGTCGCTTTGACAAAATTTTATTGTGTACTTTTATTTGTCCTTTAGGATTTCAATGTAAAATTAATGTTCTTTTACCAAATTTACCCTTCTAACTAATACTTGTCATTAATGTTAATTAATGCTAAGATTATTTGATTAAAAGGGTATTTTGAAATTTTTGCTTCAAAAAAGTGACTATTTATGACATTCCTTAATTCGTGTGCAATCCTCCAAAGCGACAAATAAAAAAAAAAAAGGAGGGAGTATTTCCCAATTGATGTGTTAAGTCGGAAGCACAATTCCAGCTGATCTTGCTGACTTTACTATAAATCCTATTGCTTGTGGAGTAATAATTGGCTCTTGAAATGTTTTGTAGGTTGATCTATGGTTGGGATCTTCCGAGTGAGTTATGTCCTTGTAAAGGTATTATGATTTGGTTGTGAATGATTTTGTTCTGGGTAATTCACTATATTTACAATCAATACATGCACGTAATCATTCAGGACCTTCTTCTCCAATACCTAAACGTCTATCTAGCTGGAAGGACTATTGTCAATGGAGATGCATCCCTCTTTATTCTCCTGCTGCTTTACTTCTTCATTGGGTATGCCTGCACAAAACAGTGGTTATATAAACTTCGGTTTATTCTAATAATCCTTAATCTGTTATGTGCTCACATGCACCCACCCCATGTGTAAAAGGAAGAGGCTACATGTTATCCATCTCTTTGATTAAAATTCATTTCTAAGAAGCTCACTAGTTATTGCAAAAAATATTGTACCTCCAAGATATTAGAAGCTTCAGAAATTTGCTATGCCCGAGTGATTAGGGACTCTGACCCACTAATTTATTCTTGTTCCAGCCACTCACAATATATCGTGCTATTGAGCTTGCCACTATTGAGAGCTTGATTCCTGATTTCAGGAGAGAATTGCGGATACATTACCTAGGTATATCGTCTTTGTTCACTATTTGGCGTAGTAATGGTATCTTCTTATGTCATAGTTAGGTTTGAATTAAAATGTGTTCTTTTTTTCTTTGGTTGATTGTTCAATAGATCCTGGGTAAATTTATGCAGTTGATGTCTTTGCGTTTGAGTAATACAGTCTACATGATGTCTAGATTAACTTTTTGTGGACTTATTTATGGTACTTTAGTTTTGTATGGTAAAAGAAACTTGGTTTGAGATGACAATGGTGACCTTCAAGCTTTAGAATTTGATATGAACCTGAATCAATTTTAACCACGACTTGTGCTGGAGTTTGTTTTAGAAAGGGCCAGTACAATCACAGTTAATTATAGAAACTTGTTGGAATCTTTGCAGTTTGCTCCATTGAACGACTTGTACTGGAGTTTGTTTTAGAAAGGGCCAGTACAATCACAGTTAATTATAGAAACTTGTTGGAATCTTTGCTCCATTGAAGAAACAAAGTTGCTTTTCATTATGAATTTTGTTACGGTGTAGATAAAGTTTCATTTTTGAGTGAAATCGTCTCTTTATATATATATATATATATATCTTTCTTACATAAATTCTGAAGAATAAGATATGTGGTTTCCACTTTCTTCAATTTTTAGTAACAGTTAGTGTGGAAGTTCGCAGACATTAAGGTTTATGAGGCAATCACATGACAAGTTCTTTATATAACCTTCGTTTTCTAGCTTGAAGTCATTATTCTTAGATAAACTACTTGATACATGCTACAAAACATATTTTCACAATGAAATTGATTCTTGGAAATAACTAGATGGGACATGATTTGAAATTGCTTTCAAGATCTGCGCTCTTCACGAGGGCAACACAATAAGAAAATCCTTGTGGTTTTCCATTGGGGTTGTAACTTGTATGGTATTCATGTCTAGTTCTTAACCAGGAACATTTCCCTTCTCTTTGAACCTCCCCCATCGCAGTGAGCTGTTTTTCTCTGTTGGTTATCTGAATACTTAATTATCCATGATAAGATCTCAAGTTCAAGTTTTGCTTCATGAATTCTTGCAGGACCAGAAAAAGAGCTTCTGCAGCTTGCTGTCTTTGGAGAATTGCAAGCACTATTTCCGGGAATAAAACTTCATATAGACCTTTTTGGACCTGCAATTCCACTGCACAGGTTAGGTTGACTTTATATATGCTTTTGACTTATTTTTATCCTTTAATTGGACATTAGCCGTAAACTTATTTACTTGAAATTTAAGCCAAACAGAATCTACATTTAGATTGCAGAAATTTGATCTTCTACTTTACGATTTTGTCGCAAGTATTAGAGATCAGTTTTACGGTTATTATTTCTGCTGCAATTTTTTGTTTTATTTCAACAAACTTATCTCAAACTACTAAATCCGTATTAGGAAAATGGACATGGAATAAAGAACAAAGTTATCAAGAACTACGAAAAGCTACCCTTGTAACAAATTTTATTTTTATTTCAACGTATTGTCACCATCACTTGCTTTTAGTTTTTAACTACTTAATCTTTTGTGTGCCTAATTTTTGCTTAATTTGTTGTTGTGTAGTATGTATTATACATTTAATTGAATCATTTCGTATTTGTATCCCAGGGATGGTGAAAACATTGATCTATGTACCTATCCTCGGTGTAATCAGATGGACTGTAAGTGCAAAGATTCTGTTGAGACTCATAGCAGAAGGATAATGACATCGTCGGTTACACTGCAGCTCCATGCTGGTTATTATCATGAATGTTACAGAAAAATAATGAAGGTTGTCCCAAGCTTTGCAATACCCTTATGTCTTGTCTTGTTTCTCATAAGGTCTGATTATTTGCAGGATTCTTTTCCTCATATAATCATAGCCCCGAATGCTGGTATTGCTGCCTACACTAGCTGGTTACCTACTCTTGTAAGTTCTTGTGGCTTACCTAATCATGTAACTGTTGCATTTGTAGATGCTTATTGGTATTTTCTTGCCTTTGATTTTCACATAGGAACTTATAAAGGAGATCAAAGTTCCAGCAATATTTTCAGATTACTGTGAAGAAGCTTCACATCTGGCTGAATGTTGCATAAGATCTGTCACAAGCAGTGGTCCCAAGATTCAAGTGGGTTTCACTCTATTTCGAGTTGTATATCTGCAACCTTTGACTTGATTTGTAGTTCAGATGTCTTTAACTGTTGTGCAGATTCAGATAAATCCATTCAGGCAGCCTCTTCATGTTGAAGAAAGTGCTCTGCTTATCCCATGCTATTCTAATTGCTTCCTATTCGGGCTTTGATTGTTCTTTCACCGCTTCTAATACAAATATAAGAATATGATGACAATGGCCTGAAAGTGTACTGCAATATCTAAACACAATCTTCCTTTGTATATTGGAGAGCCGAAATCAGCTTCTTGAAGAAGTGGTAAGGTTGGTAAATCTGATCTGGCGGGTCAGCACGAGTTGGATTGGAAATGGGTCACTATTTGTGGGTCAAAATGATTCAGGTTACAACCGGTCGCTTTACACATTTTACGTTGTTAAGAACAAATTTTGTTAATAGAGATTAAGAAAGTTGGGCCAACCCATATTGCTGCTACCTATGGTGATGAGGATTAAGATTGCTCGTCTTTGCCCTGGATACTTGTGCTCACTTTTTTTTTCTTTGTTCAGTGTGGATCAAGATTGTATGTCGATAAAGTTTGTTTAATGGAAGTTCAGGTAGTATGAAAGCGGAGAGTGTCAACGTACTTGATTGAATAATACCCATTCAAGAACACTTTTTTACTTGGTTATTTTGTTGTTTAAGACTTCAATTTCTTGCCTCCATTGCACCAGTAATAAAGTTCAATTCAATATTGGGGAGACTTTATGTCCGGTTGGAGATTATTTTGTGAAGCAGTCGAGATGCAATCAATGAACCTTTATTTTTATTTTTTTATGACAATACATAATAGAGAAAAGTTCTTGAATTATAAATGCTTATTAGGTTTAGGGAGTACCAAAATCTCTCCGCATGTTACATCATACTGTATTATTGATTAGAGGACGAACCCTTGGACATATTTTTACCACTAAGTATAAATATAAAATTATGATGCCGTACCCTAGTGGCGAGGCTGAGGATTCAATTCCCATTTATTAGTGGTGTTGCCTTTTGTTGATATTTTACATGATTGGACTGATTTGGATGTAATGATGATGTATTGATATAACTACAATCTAAAAAAAGAAAATAAATATAAAATCTCATATAGAAGTGTAATCGAGTTGAGTAGTGTTAAACGACACATTGTTTAAGTTTAGTTTGAATTTTATCGAGCTTCAGATTTTGTGTTTGAGCTTGGTTTGATTGTTAAACGAGCCGAGTTTCGATTAACTTGATATTTTACATGTATATTATCAATTTTTAGATTATCGAGTCGGAGCATCAAAAGTTATCAAACGACAAATAATATTCAAGCTTGTTTGATTAGTGTGATGAACCGAACTGAAACGAACTTTTATCGATCGAACTCGAGTTAAATATCGAGTAATTTGGCTTAATTTTCAGCACTAATCTCACCATTTCACAAGCAAACGTTTTAATACTATTTTTCTCAACCTCTCTCACATGGAAGTGGGATTGCAATTCTCTCGCAGCAAAAGTAAAAAATGGAAAATGTTTGCTCTAAATTTTGTCTAGCTTGCCTCGATATGCAATTGGCTCGATGCAATTGACTCGATGTGAAATGAAATAAGTGCGGGGCGTGCCAATGTCTGTGCGTGCAAACATAACGGTTCAAAATAGACATAACATGATAAATGTGAAATATAAATCGATATCCTGACAAGGCTCTGACTTCTAATTAATTGATTGCGGCGGAGTAGGCAAACTCTACCCCTGATTCTTTTCAATGCCTGCCTGGCCGCAGGACTTAACAATTTATGATAATCTTTATTAAAATGCCAAAACTTTATAGCCAATCAATGGCTCACTCGATATATCAAAAGAGTTATAGAAAATTTAGTTATCGAGTTGGTCATCAAGCAGTCTAACGCATGTCAACTTAATTTAAAACCTGAACTAACAGATTAACAATTTAACATCAAAATCACTCGATAAAGACATACTCATAAATGAAATCAGGAGATGAAGGCCAAATACTCCAATATATTAACTAAATATAGAGTTGTAATAAAACTCCTCTGATGGCATCATCGTGCCAACGAGCTGATAGATCTTTTAGTTCGTGAAGAGTGACTCCTTGATTGGCAGGGAACCGCCATATGAGCTGATATGTAATAATTATCATGTTGACGTGAAAGTAACATTGATGGTAGGTGACTACCATCGATGGATCGCCCAACCTTGGCAGGTGGCTACCAATTGGGCTCCTAACCAGTAGGTGGCCACTGGAAAGGGCATCTATCGAGCAGGTGGCCACTCGACAGATAGCTATCAGGCAGATGGCTACCTGACAACAAATTCATCAAGCAGGTGGCTACTTGACGAATAAATCATGTCAGTACGTGGGCACTCAAATAAGGTTTTGCAGCTTGTGGCTAGCTGAAAAGAGCGGCTTCATTTGAGGAACGGCGTTTCTGACTATGGAAGCAGCTTTGCGGCTTTCTTCGAGAGGCGGCATTGCTGAACTTCAGAGAGTCATGACTTGCGGCTTGCTGAAAGGAGCGGCTGATTTCGAGGAGCGGCGTTGCTTACTTTGGAGAAGCAGCATTGCTGAACTTCAAGTAGGCATGATGCCCGATTCAGTGAAGATTGATTTTGTTTGATTGATTGTGTGTGTGTCTTGAATGTGCCAGCTTCCTGATATTTATAGGCTTCCTGACGGTTATTCCTCCTGATGGATGTCCACTTCTTCCACTTCCCCTTTTTTAGGCATGATCTCCACCACTTTGTTAACTGCCTTGACCCATGTTTATTGGGTGGTTATTTCCAGCACATTGTCTAACCTTCTTTGAGATATTTTTGGGAGTTAGTTAATATCAACTTATCCATTATTTCCCTCCAAAATTTATTGGTTACGTGGCCACTTTCTTAAACTGATTTGGCCTTAATTAAATTAATATCTCTATTAATTTAATTAACTAAACATGTTGTGTTTGGGCCAGTTTTGAGACTCATTAATTAATTAGGTCATTAATTAATTACTTAATTAGGCTTTTAATCAAGTTGATTTTAGTGGACATGTTTATTATCAAGGCCTTGTTGTCAGTCGATCTGGCTGACCGTCGACCCAATCACCTCTTGTAGGGCCATTATTGGCCTGACAAACCTGAAATTTTTTTTTTGGTATAAACAGAAACAAAACAAAGTCTTCTTAATGATCTTTTTCACCCTTCTTTCCACATCCAGTAAAAATCAACTTCGTAGACATTAAAAACACACACACAAAAATAAAATAAAAAAAAAAAGGAAAGAAAGTAAAAATTATTTATCATCTTCAATATCAAATTGGACACCTGTACTAAAAGTGGAATTATCCAATAATCCCATACAGATACTCCAAAGATTCAACAAGGAAAAGTCGTCTCCCCCAAACTTCCCGTCAATTCAAACCCTTTTCCTCATCTCATAAATGAAATCAAAACTGCAACCCTCGAATTTGGGTTAGATTCAGTTCATCCGATCACCAAACAATGCTATATTCCGAGAAAAATCTGTGGTTGCTGAGACTTTTATATTTTGTAGGGTTAGGGTTAGGATTTGGATTTGGATTTGGGGATGCGCTTAAGGTGCCTTTTAGAGTGAATGATGTGCTTCCAGTTTTGCCACGTCAAATATCATGGCCTGTTCTGAACAATATTCACAGTGCCGTGGATTTGTTGCCGCAGTATATTGGATCATTGTCGCCGAATAATGGAACTATTAACTGGAAAGGCGCTTGCTTTTATGACAACGAGGCGAAAATTGAGTTCACTGGTGATGGTGATCGGGGAATTGGCGGCGGAATAATCCATCTAACGGTCTGTTATCTTAATTCTATGTATATATTCCTATATTTTTTTTGTGCGTAGATGTTCTATTAAACTTTGGTGTGGCTTTTTGGTAAAAAAAATGGAATAATAGTTTTAATTTAGTAGTGTATCATTGAGTTATTTGTGTTGAACTAAATTTACTGAAAGGATAAATAGATGAAATAAAGTTGGAAAAAGCTAAAGATTGTTGGGGAAATAAGTAACTTTTACCTTTTTAGGGGTCTTTTAGGTGATAATTTATCTATTTATTTTATCTTCAGCCATTATGTACTATGTTTATTCATGTGTTTAAGTTTACTAATGTGTGTTCGATCTTGATTGCTGCTAATGTATTTATAATTTCGGAGCAAGTTAGATTCGTATATTGTTGACTGTTTGAGGTTCATGTTGGTCGCCTGACCTGGAATTGAAGCAATATATGTTTTTGGGTTGAATGACTAAGATTATTGTACAGTCTAATCCTAATGTGGTTGATTTCCCATCGCACTAACAATCTTGAGGAAATCAATGGAAGCTTTTTGGAAAACTACTTAGTTTATTGCTGAGTTGAATTGGTTTATTACATTTTGTATTTAAGAGAATTCATTTAGATACTTCCCTGCTGAAGATATTGGCTCTTTCTATTGACTTGTTGTATGTGAGGGTGGATTGTAAGTTATTTATGAATTCAACTTTAAAATGTTATCCATCAGAAAATTATTTGTCCTTTTATATGAATGTCAATGATTAAATTTTCTTTCTCAATTTTTGGAATATGAATTTAACTTCATTTTTTTTATGTAGTTCATATGTTATCCATCAGATAACTTCCCGTCTGTTCTTGTCAATGTATTAAGCTTCTGCTGACTGTTTGGCCGTCAATCATTTGCTTTTCAGACAAATGCTGCCCATAGCTGGACATGTATGGATTTATATGTATTTGCTACTCCTTATAGAATCACTTGGGACTACTATTTTTCGGCTCGAGACCACACTTTGAAAATTGAATCATGGGAGGAAAATGCCGAATTGGAATATGTAAGCACTGATCACTAGTTATTTGCATATGATGCATGTTGTCTTTAACAAGTAGAAGCTGATGTCTGGAGCACCACTGAACAGGTAAAGCAGCATGGAGTCTCAGTATTTCTTATGCCTTCAGGAATGCTTGGGACATTGCTTTCTATGGTTGATGTCTTACCTCTGTTCTCAAACACTGGTTGGGGTCAGAATGCTAATCTAGCTTTTCTGAAGAAACACATGGGTGCATCATTTGAAAAACGTAGTCAACCATGGCGTGCTACCATCAATCCAGAAGATGTTCATTCTGGTGACTTTTTAGCTGTTTCAAAGATCCGTGGACGTTGGGGTGGATTTGAGACACTGGAGAAGTGGGTGACTGGTGCATTTGCTGGACATACAGCTGTTTGCTTGAAGGATGAACAGGGGAATCTTTGGGTTGGTGAATCTGGACATGAGAATGAAAAAGTATGTTACTTTCAGTATATATGACCCATGTTGTTTATATATGGATAACACTCTTGTTGTCTCCTACTTTTATCTATTTGTTGACACATAATATTTCAAGAAAGAGAAATCTAAGGTAAATTAGAATGAAAATTTCTTCATCTCTTGAATTTCAAGTAAAAGTCTTTTTAGTGAACATTAAGTACTGTCACGATTTCGCTTGAAATTATCAGATATTACCTTTTAAAAGCATCCACCATTTCTTATCATCCAACAGTATTATGGGTAATTACATTCTTATGTCTTCTTGATTGATTAGAGATGAACAAGAAAACCTGTATATGCAGTCCAGATTTATTTCATCTATATTTTGTGCAAATGGAATAGTTCTAGTTCTTTTTCCTGGGGTAATTGTCAAAGAAAATTATTGAACACCGTAGGTTTCAGGATCGTTAAATGAGCAGTTCATATGATATAGATAACATATGATAGTATATCATATTTTCAAATTTTCTTGATATGGTTTTCAGGTTGAGGCCTGGGGCTTTGGGAGTTTATATGTGTTCCTTTTTTAAATCACATGATGGTTGAAATTGGCATGCATAGACATATAATTGTTTGCATTCTACCTGGTCTCTGTGGTACTTCTACAGGGTGAAGAAATTATTGCGGTAATTCCATGGGATGAATGGTGGGAACTGGCACTCAAGGACGATTCTAATCCACAAATAGCTTTGCTGCCCTTACATCCAGAAGTGCGTGAAAGGTTCAATACCACTGCAGCCTGGGAATATGCTCGCCAGATGGCAGGAAAGCCATATGGTTACCACAACATGATCTTTAGTTGGATTGACACTGTAGCTGACAATTATCCCCCGCCTCTAGATGCTCACTTGGTATGTATGTTTGATCTGTAATTGTCATGTCATAATTCTAGTGTGGTCATTCGATTAAAAAGATGCTTAAGAATTTGCAGAAAATCATCTGAAATTAGATATGAATGTGAACTGTGTTTTTTTTTTTCTTTTCTTTTCTTTTCTTTTTTCTTTTTTTAACCCATCAAACTGTCTGCAGGTTATTTCTGTCATGTCTATGTGGACTAGAATGCAGCCAGCATATGCTGCAAACATGTGGAATGAAGCTCTTAATATGCGGCTTGGGACTGAGGTGATGTGTGCTCTTGTATCTCAATTTCACTCATTTTCTCTCCTTGTGTAATCTTCATCTTTCATTAACTCGGTCTTTTGGTGAAGTGATGTTTGATATTAGGGAGTTACAAAAGCTTATGATAAGTAAAATTTGATTCGGTGATTCACTGTGAAACGATATATACGGGGTTATTGGCCTGAGAACTGCAATTGATATTCCTTTTCCCCTTTGTTCCTCTGGATATTGTGGGTTGTTAGCACACTAAAAAATGCCAATGTCTTTCCTCCTGCTATAGGCCTCCATATATGGCATTTACATAGCCTCTATAGATTTAGATTCAAGTTTATATGTTTATGGGTTTCTCATATTTATTTTCTGATAGGATCTGGACCTGTACGGAATTCTAGATGAGACTGAAAGACGAGGTATAACTTTTGATCAATTGCTCACTATTCCCGAACAAGATGAATGGGTCTACAGTGATGGAAAGTCTACAACATGTGTTGCCTTCATTCTCTCGATGTATAAATCAGCTGGAGTATTTGGCCCAATCACAAATTCAATTCAAGTAACTGAGTTTACGGTGAGTATCTATCTTAAGTTTTCAAATATCGACTCTTTCTCTTCTCATGTCTACTTACATTGCGTTCTTTTCTATAATCACAGATCAAGGATGCTTACATGCTTAAAATTTTTGAGAACAATATGACAAGATTGCCAAATTGGTGCAACAATGGTGATGATCAGCTCCCTTTTTGCCAGATCTTGGGTGAGTATAGAATGGAATTGCCATATTATAACACTTTAGAGCCATACACTAATATGAACGAGAATTGTCCTTCTCTACCGCCTACGTATGAGAGGCCTATTCGTTGCTGAATACTTCGATATTTACTCTGTATGTTTGAATATGAATGTTGCTTTATAATGCTGCAGTCCAAGCTTGTAATATATTTATCGACTTGGCTTAAGAGACATGGTGGAGTTTCCACTTAATCTAAGTGTATATATTGGTAGTTTATGGTTCCAAACACATCAATTGTGTGAAGTGAATGTGTTAAATGCTTTTCTTCTTTGCTTGAATGATTAATTTAGTCAAACTCAATGAAATGGCATACTAGGAAAGTGAAATGATGGACAAGATTCTGGAATTTTGTGACCTCCAGATTGAAACACCTAGCTAAAGGTGGCAAAATAGGTTGGGACACATTTATCCACATTTACTAAGAAAATTTGTTGTGTTGGTTTGGATTGCAAGTCGGCATGTGTTTGACTGGACCAACAATTGCTCGAGTAAATTACTCGTAAAGTAAGATAGCTAAGTGCCTAAATATATGAATGATCGATCCCAACTTATCTCTTATCTATTTTTGACACAAAAACTTTCTGTGTTTCCCCCTTTTTTTTCTTCTTCATATTAGACCTAACTTTATTACTTTTGAGGCGCGTCGGGATTGTTATGTGGAGATTTCTTTGAACTTGAGTTTGTCATATTGTGGGTATTAGTTTCTTCCACTAGGATAATTATGTATTGGTTAAAATTGCATACTATTAGTTTTTTACCGGTTCTAAAATTTAAAAGATATGTCGAAAAAATCTTTTTTGGGATTAATATTCAAGTTCAACTCGTTGTATTAACTTATTTCTATTTATGTACGTGTGGATGTTGGAATTTTTTTTTATATTTCGTAATGCTAAACTGTATAAGTAAAACATAACGTTAATTCTTTAAAAATTGACCCAATTCGTTTTCGATCCTATCTTTTCTGTTCAAGCAATAAAAAGTTTATTATAATTTGAAAAATAATCTCATCTAAAATAGAAGTTCTCTTAACAAAAAAAAGCAATACCAAAATTTACATTGTTTTGAATAAAGAGACTAACAATAAACCTATTACTGATTTGGCATCGAGAATAAAAACCTACTGTTCATTTGATATCTAAAAATTCAAATATTTTCAGATATAATAAATTGAATTATTGAAACCCCAACAATCAAGCTCATGGTCTCTTTTCTTTTCCCAACGCATCCATAAATTTGATAATTATATACAAAAGCAATCAACAAGAAGTGATGATGAATATAGATATACTATATACATGTCACTAATTCGCGGCAAAGTGACCAACATCTTCAAAACATGTTATTTTCTTCATCATAACAATAGCTTGTCTTCAAAACGATGTTCACGTGCCATATTTTAGTCCTTTTACTTCTCCGAGGCCGTGGCCTATCATTCATCATGTCGGCAATGCCATTCACATAAAAATATATTCGCCCGAATCCACTACTAGAACATTTTTCAAATTGATCAAGAACCAGAACAATGAAGTGAAGCCTGCAAACGACATCCGTACAGAAGTAATATCTTATGTTATGCATCATTGTCAAAACATTGTTATTCTCAAATATATATACTAGAATTAGGCCCATCAAAATCATCAGAGGAATGAACAATATCAACAACATTAATTAGTACTCTTTGCAGACAAGAAAATCAACCCAGACAGCGGCGAGAATTGGGATTCCGGAGAAATCGAGATGAATGGTGATAGACTCAATGCATGGAAGTTGATGGCCCAAAGTTTGATATATCAGGAGTTTCAAGAACAAGGGAAGAAAATTTCTTGCAGACTAAAGTACGTACAAATGCATAAGGATTCAGCCTCTGAAATTTTGTCGAAAATGTGGATAATGATTTCTTCTGGTAAATGGAAGGGGTTACTGTTTCCTGCTTCATTTTTTCTAAAGATTTTATAAACTTTTAATGCTTTCATTGTATCTTGATGTTTTCTAATTTGGGTGCTTGTTTTTGGTTTTTTCATTTGTGCAGCTAGCAAGCACTGTTAATAATAAGTGGACTGAATATAGATTTAGATTGATTCAATTAGATCTTTGCAGAACAAAGGGTGGTTGACAAGGCTTTAACTCTGAAAAAAGAAAGAAAAAAAAACTCTCTTATAGCAAACTCATCTCCTCTATATCCCCTGCTCTGTGGAATCTGACTTATCTTCTTCAATTCTTCATCACTTAACTCCCAATCAAATATATTCTGATTTTCTTGCATTCTTTCTTGCTTGTAGCTTTTCACCACTATAGCAACTCCTTGTTCGTATGCCCATGTAAGGCAAACCTAAAAACACATAATCACACGAAATACGAGCTCTGCTCCAAGCAATCGAACATGGCTACAGGCATTTCGACACTGATAATTAGTATTGGCAATCATAGTTGGTGAAAGAAAGAGCTTTCCTTTGAGAAAATTGACATGTCAATAATAGTGAAAGGATGTTTTATTTTTATAACACACAACACAACATAATGTGTGGACATCAAATTTCTCCATCCCATAGCTCTTGGATTGTCTTATAAGGACCATGGACTGATGTGTAATCCACTCCACGACAACCTCTCTCTTGTCGAATTTCACTTATTCTCTCTACTTGTTCACTGCTCAATGACCAATCAAATATATCACTGTTCTGTTTCATTCTCTCTTTGTTGAAACTCTTCGCCACCACTCCAATCCCTTGCTCATAACCCCATCTCAATGAAATCTGATATAATTAAAAAAACAAAAACAAGGGATTGATTGATTGATTGATTTAATTGGTATAAATTAATGTGATTGATCTTTGCACACATTAAGTACCTGGGCAACCGATTTTCCTTTGGCTTTGGATATTTCATTCAGCACCTGAGATTCCATAACTCTATTTGTGCCGTAAAATGTCCCTACTGCCCCTAACGGAGAGTAAGCAACGACCGTTATCCCTTTGGATTCACAAAATTCCCTCAGCTTCTTTTGCTGCCAACATGGATTCACCTCCACCTTTCAATTTCACACAACCTACTTTTGATCAATTAAGTATTCGTAAGAATTAAGGTTGTTTAATTTTGGGAACTCACTCACTCACTTGATTCACGGCAGGTGGAATCTTCGCAACCGAAAGGATTTCTTTCATCTTCTTGCAAGAAAAGTTGCTAACTCCAATTGATTTTGTGAGTCCAATTCTCTGACATTCTTCCATGGCTTCCCAAACAGACTTAAAATCCATAGGAAGAAAGTCCTCTGCTTTAATGGGATACTCGTGTTTTCCCGGCTTAGCGCTCACCGGCCAATGTATCAGATACAAATCAACATAATCCATTCCAAGATTCCTGCAAAATGATTGTGTAATTAGTAAAGAAAAATTATAAAAAAAAAAAAATTAAAAATGAAATAGTAATTACTTGAGGCTAGTCTTGAGGGCTGGGACAACATGTTGGGCATGAGCATCACTGCACCATAACTTGGAGGTGATAAATAAGTCGTCCCGGTTTTTAATGAGACCGCGATTTATTGCTTGGACTATGGCTTCACCTAGCGGTTGCTCTGAATTGTACAAAGCAGCAGTGTCAAAATGGCGGTAGCCGAGTTGAATTGCTTCTAAAACAGCCTTTTTCGTGATTTCTGAATCAACGGGAGGATCTGCTGCTGTTCCGAAACCTAAAACAGGCATTTTTCCAAAGCCTGATTTCAGATTGATTACTGGGATGTTGATACAGGAATCCATTGGAGAATTATCTATTTACCTTTTTTCAGTCTGTTATGTGTTTGTGTTTATTAAGCTTTTTTGCCTTATCTTACTGCAGCCTTATTTGACAAGGGTGGGCCCTCAAAAAATTCCTTTACAGAATTTCCGAGGAGCTCTATTTTTTCTTTCTGTCGTTGTAGTGGTAATTTACAATTAGTTAATTTTTATGCTCGGAATGTTTGTTGTTTTTTTGTTTTAATTTCATTAATATATATCTTGGTTAGTTTCATTTGTTTTTATTTTACCGTTAAGTTTGTTTGAGTAATTGTCATTTCATGTCAGTTTGTTTCATTCATTATACTTTGTTATATCAAATCAAATGAATTATATAAAAGTTATTGTATGCAACATTTGAAATTATATAACGAACATATTTTATTTAATGAAATTCATATAAAATAAAAGAGTTATTATTTTTTGTTTTTAAGAAATTGCAAATACCTAAAAAACTGATTTAAGTTAATTTTAACTGGATTTGCACCACTAATTCTCTACTAGTACTTTTAAGGGTACAGAAATAAAAATAAATAAACTCTCACTTTTTTACATGCGAAAACTTAAGGGAGAGACTTAGGGAGTATAATATTTCGTAATTAGTTAATTCAACACATAGAAGCCCAAAAGAAAATAGATTTCGAGCCTTGTAGCAAAGCCCAGCTGCTTGGTACCATCACCCATTGTACTGATTACTCTGGTCTCAATTTTCAAGGGTTGTGATTAAAACAAGTAAGATCAGATGGTAAAAAAGAGGTACTAAACGTGAGTGCAATACATCTGGCACTAACTGGAGAAACGCCCAAGTGCCTATTTTGTAAATATTTTGGCCCAGTTTGGGATCATTTAAATTGGGCCAAACCCCATTTAAAAATGAGTTTTTCCAAAAGTCTACTTAAACCATTTATTTTTGATAAAATTATTGATTTGCTAAATCACATACCCTCTTCAACCATCAAATCTCATTCAAATTCAGGGTTTTACATTGATTAATTTTTTTTTTAATATTTAATTGAATCCATTGTTCAAATTGAATTTCCAAAAATTTTACGGAAAACTTAAATAAATTTTTGAAACCAAAATGAAAGATGATGAACTCTCTAAAATGAGATAAAAAATAATAAGAATAAAAATACAGCAATGCTTTAAGTTTTAACAATTGCAAATAATCACCAAAACACAACAAGAATACACCAATATAAATCAGACATTTCTCTTTTTTTTAGATGAATCAAGATAAATCAGACAGAACCCCAAAATCTTGAAAACAAATCTACTTCAAAATATCAAGAATCGTCTAGTATAATAATCAAGTACTCTTTCAGTAATCAAAAGAACCAATATCAAAATTAGAATTACAACAACCAAACCCTAATCAAGAAAAATTAATCGAAAAAAGTAAATCGCATATCTATCAATTCAATAGAAAACCTCCTTTTTACAATAGGGCAATGATACTTGTTCTTCTATTTCTTCTGGAAGAGTTTGTATTTGAGTTTAATCCAGTTGACGCCGACAGAGGCGCCGTCCTTGACTTTCTTAGCGGCCACCTTCGTCTTCTCGAAGCCGGCGGAAGCAACAACCTTAGTTTTCTCGAATCCGGTCGAAGCAACCTCCTTGGATCGACCGAACTTCTCGCTGACTCTCTTCGACAGCTTTGGGTTCTTATTTGCGGCGTCGGCGCCGCCACTTCCACCCCATGGGTTTTCGGTCGTCGCCATTGAACTTTTTCTTGGACTGGAGAGAAGAGTGCTTGTAATTTTTTATTGAATTTGCTATTGGGTTATGTTATGCCCTATTGGGGTTTTC
Organism: Penstemon davidsonii; assembly: GCA_034814905.1. Lineage (NCBI taxonomy): Eukaryota > Viridiplantae > Streptophyta > Magnoliopsida > Lamiales > Plantaginaceae > Penstemon > Penstemon davidsonii. The sequence goes on from JAYDYQ010002685.1 coordinate 23,630,803, forward strand.
TGTGTATTTTTATATTGGGGAAGATTTGAAGGCATAGGGCCTGTTTGTTTGGCGTTTGGGAAAGTAGTTTGGGAGAGTAGTGGAGGTTTGTGAAATAATCTCGATTTGCGTAATGTTGTTTGTTTGGGTTTTGAGAGAGTAGTTTGAGAAATAAAGTAGGTGTAGGTTTTTTTGGAAGAGTTGGGTTGTAGGTGTAAGATGTGTAAGACTTTATGTCAAATCATGTTTGTTATGTGAGATAAATTGTGTAAGAGATAGGTTACTTTATGTCAAATCAAAGTAGAGTTTGTATAGGTTTTGTTTAGAAATAAGAAAATTGTTGTTTGTTTGGCTTTTGAGAGAGTAGTTTTGGAAAATTAATGGATGAAAAATTTATTTCGGAAAATAGAAAACATGTTTGTTTGGCATTTCCCAAACACGAAAAAAATCTGGGAAACGCCAAACAAACAGGCTCATAAACTTTGTCCGTGCCCACCTCAACTTTCCTCACGCGGCTTGGAATAATTATCATATGGGTAAATTGCAGGAATTCCCCTGAACGTTTGACAATTGACAACCACATCCCATACTTCTAGAAACATTGGTAATTACATCCTATTTCTTCCACTTTTTCCTCCTAGTTTTCGCTTAAGAGACCCAAATACTCTTTATTTCTTTTGTAATAGAAAAAATAAATGTGAGACCCATTTGCCATTTCTTACGAAATTCCTTTTATAGTGAAGTAAAATAAATGTATTAATGAATTTATGTTAAAGATTGGTTTTCCGAACTTCAAAATTTTATAATATCGAAATATACATATATAAATACATTACAATCACACTTTAATTACAGTTTAGATGTATTTTGAATTCTAAGGATTTGATTTTTCTACAACGATGAAGTTTTAAATAATTATAAGCATTACCCAAAGGGGTTTGGTCTAGTGGATAAAAGCTGGCTAGTACCACAGGGAGGTCAATGGTTCGACCCCCTCCACTGTAAAGAATCTCTTGGGAAGAGCTTTCCGTAAACAGCGACCCGGCTCGGAGTGGTAGTTCAAATACTACCATTTGATGTAACCAAAAAAAAAAAAAAAATTATAAGCATTGTATATGTTCTTCTTTTTTCTGAGTACGGGATATTGTTTGCTATAAATTTGACACCGATTGCCTCGATGTGCAAATGGCTCGATATGATGTGTAATGATTGCGGGCGTGCCAATGTTTGTGCGTGCAAACATAACGATTTAAAAATTGGACATATTGATATCGATGTAAAACATAACTAAATGTCCTGATAAGAACATATTGATATTCATGTAAGATGTCCTGATGAAACTGACTCCTAATCAATTGATTATGGCAGAGTAGGCAAACACTACCCTTAGTTCTTTTCCATGCCTGCCTGGCCGCAGGACTTAAATAATTTATGATAACCTTTCTGATATGCCAAAGTTTCACGGCCAACTGATGGCTTACTCAGTGTATCAATGAATCAATAAATGAGTTGACAATCAATCAGTTTAATATGTAACTTGACTTTAAAGACATAAACTTAACAAACTAATGCATCAATGAAAATCCGTTGACGTAAAGCATACTTTAACAAAAATCAGGAAATATGGGCCAAATACTTCTATTAATTGAATTGTAAAAGAAACATATGAGTCTTAGCCTACAAATGAGTTCCCCGATTTACAAGTATTACAAAGCATGCAAAACGATACATTAGTCTCCTGTGTCGACATATGTTTGTCAAACGAGCTGATAACTCTATTAAGTTTTGAAAAAATACTCCTTGATTGGCAGGTAGACCCACCAAATGAGCTGATGATATATGATGGTGCAGCTTGTTGACAGAAAGTAACACTGATGACAGAGAACCATCATCAATGGGTCGCCCAACCTTGGCAGATGGCTACCAATCGGGCTCCTGACCAACGGGTGGCCGCTGGAAAGGGCATCAATTGAGCAGATGGCTACTCAACCGATAACTATCAAGCAGATGGCTACTTGACAGCGGACTCGTCAAGCAGATGGCTACTTGACGAGGTTGCCATGTAATTACGTGGGCACTTACATGACGTTGCAGCTTGCTATTTTGCTTGATATCGAAGGGTTTCGCTCGAGACAGCTTTGCTGACGGCGGAAGTAGCTTTGCGGCTTACTTTGAGCGGCGGTGCTAGACTTCAGGCGGCCATGTCCTGCTGGTTGCTGAGGATTGACGATTGATGTCAAGGAATTGGCAGTGCTGACTGACTGACAGAAGCAGCGGATGCTGGACTTCCGGAGAGGCGTTGAGCCGATTTTCAGTGTAGACTGATTTGTTGATTGATTGAGTTGTCTCCCTGCGTATGGCAGCTCCTCTGTATTTATAGCTGATGGCTGGAAAACTGACTGGCTGATGGCCGAAATTGACTGGTTGATGGCCTATCTTCCCACTATCTCCACTACTTTTGTTTTTCTCCACTTCCTCCACTCTTCCCACTACTTGGCAGTTTGTTTTCTCCTTTCTCCTCCCTTATGCGATTTTCAGAGATGAATTAGGCGGTTATGAGCAGTCCAAAACATGTTCTGCCACTTTGTGTAACCAACTTGAGAAATTCTAGGGAAGTGGTTGTGTTTAATTCGAATAGCCAACTAATTACATGGCTTTTATCCTTATCTCCAATTTCAATTAATTATCAATTAACCAACCCCTCACTACTGGGCCGATTTCATCGACTGGGCCATGAACTGTTCAGATTGCTGGGCCGTTTTCCTCGGCTGGTTTATGGGCCGTCCTGGATCAGTTGAGAGTGATTGGGCCATTAATCCTTATGTGATAATTGTAATTAATTATTTAATTAACTACTTAATGGCCTTATTTATTATATGGGCCGATTGCTTATGCTTGGCCCAATTAATTAACTAATTAACTTAGCTAATTAATTTATAATAGCCAAAATCATCTATTGGGCTCATTGGGCTTGTTCGTTTTTAACCATCACTTGGCTTTATTAATTAATTGACTCTGGCCCATAAATTAGTTAATTTACTCATTAATTAATTTACACTTAGCCAAAATTGATTAATTATAAAATTGGGCCGTATCTCTAATTGGGCTCGTGACCCGTTTAACTTCGGTCGGATTGATTTCCGGATCAGAGTGGGTCCGATCCTGATCCAATTCACTTGGCTCTACTTACTGGGTTCGGCCCATTATCACGCTATTATTCCTCGATTTACCGAGGGTGATTTTTTGGGTACAAACAATGCCCCCCGTAAGTCGTATCTGTTAAATTTTAGCTGATGATAAAATTTTATCAGATAAGACTTAGTTTTTAAATTTCCCTCCTTCTATGGCTCGATTGGCATTAATTGAGCATGCCTTTGTATTTAAAGTTAGCCATAATTGGCTAACTCTTCAAGACATTGGCATTTATTGGAAATCTCAAGAGTCTCCCTATCCATTAATTTCTATGCCAAGTGTCAAATCCCTCTTTTCTCTCTCCAAATTTTCGGCTATCACAACACTCCAAGCCTATCAATTGCCTAGTTCCCAATCTCTCAAGAGTCCCATCAAACTCACTCTTCCCCAAAAGCCCACTTTATCTCTTTTCAAGATAACAACACTCCAAAAATCCCAACAAAATCCTTCACTATTCATCTTCCCATTCCTCTCCATATCCGATTTCTCTCTCTCAAAATCTCCATAGCCGATTTTGCTTCTCCAAAATACTCCACAACCCACCATAACTCAAGCTTTTTCTTTCCAATAATCATGGCCGGTGCACAAGTTAATCTACGGGATGTACATATCTCGACCCAAGTCCTTCAAGAAACTCCTTTTGGCACCACCATCGGCCCGTTTCACTCGGCCGCCGATGTACCTCCCGCCGCGGAGCACCCTCTCATTTATCCTCAAGAGGCTTTGCCTTTCTCCGAAAGCCCTACTACCTTCAGATCTAAGACCCGTGGATGGCCATGGGCTGGCTCTACAGTCCATTCGGAGTGGCTCGTATGGTGTCAAAGAGTGGAGAGAACTTTTGCCCCCGTTTGGCGTCTCTGCGGCATTTACGAGGCGATTCAGTTTTGTAAAACAGGTTTGTCTTTGAACCTCCCTCTTATTCGAGCTGCCGTACAATTTTGGTGCAAGGCCGATAATACCTTCAATTTTGCGTATGGCCCCATGACGCCAACTTTCTTGGATATTTTGGCCATCAGTGGCCTGGGGCCCACTGGATGTTATGTCGACCCGCAGCCATCGGCCGGAGATGATGCATTTCACTTCCCCGCGGCCATCGACGAAAATGGCGTTACCTTATCGAATTATGGCCCTATTATTGGCCGATACAAAAATCTGGTCGACACCATCGAGGTATCTCATGTTGAACATGTCCACTTTCTTACATTATGGTTGTCGAGATATATATTCTGCACTTCTGCATTGTCTGTGACCAAAGAGTACAATGCTATAGCTATTAGTCTTGCTAGGGGTGAGAAAGTGGCTCTAGGCCCTGTTGTGTTTTCGAGTTTCTGTGTGGGTGTCGAGGGATTTCTGGCATCGAAGTGTACTTTCCTGCAGGGGCCTATATGGCTGCTCCAAGTATGGTTGCTTGCATACTTTCCAGATTTCTGTGCTTTCAAGGATGCCCCGATTGAAAATGAGATATATGCCAGTTTTGTGGCTCGACAGAAACTGCCACTCCTCAACTTTTATTACTTTTTCTCCCGATTTTACAACAAGGTTAAAGGCCCTGAGCCTAATTACTTGGTTTTTTGCTCGACTATGTTGTTGGTTTACTCTCCATCGATGTCAACAGACCTTCAAAGAGATTATCAGAGAATGTGGGCTAACTTCTTGACATCGAGGGATATCCCTGCGGGTCTAAAGGTTACTGGGGCCAAGGAAGCCACAAAGCGGAAGCCTCTTAAATGCTCCGTTCGTTTTTATCCTGCTCACTACGTGGCTCGACAATTTGGCCTTGTGCAGATGATCCCTCGCTTTGGCATATCCCTTGCTGACAGAAATGTCAATTTTGTTGAGCTGCAGGATATGGATAGCTATGATGAGTTGCAGAGGTGTTGGCGTACAGCTCGCGATGCTTTCGTTTTCAGGATGTACAACCCCAATTCTGCCAGCTCTCCCGATTTCATCAAGTGGTGGGATAGCTACCTTGCTCTCACTCGTACATCCACTTTTCATGTTGCCGCAACCAAGTTCACTGTCCCCAATCACCCTGAAATCATTTCCTGTGACGGCCCGTTTCTTGAGCCATCTGCTGCTGCCCTTGTCAAGGCGTCCAAGAAAGGTAAATTGGCTATCATTTCTCGTTTTGAAAGATTTTACAATGTGACTTGGGACCCTGATAATAGAGATAGAGTGTTTGAGGAAGCCGCTGTTAATTTTGAGCTGTTGAAAAATGATAGAATAGGTAGGGTCAGGTTGGCTCATTCTAAGTTAGCCAAAAAACGAGGGGGTCCTGGTGAAGTTCCTCCTTGGTATACATTTTATAAACCCCTCGGCCCCTCTCTACCATTGCTCCCTGATTTTATTGAGCCATTTTGGTCTGTGGCTCCGGCTTCCGTCTCTATTACGGGTGCTAGTCCTCACCCTCGTAATCACCAGCCTAGTTCCCAAGTTTCTTTTACGGGATACCATGCTGATGACCCCCAAACCATGTCCACGATTTACCTTTTGTGTGAATACAAGGATGGGGGTACCTTTGTCCTTGATCAACCAGGTAGATTCCTTTGTTTTTATTTCCTGCTCATTGTTGCGTAATAACACACTTGCCTCTTTGCAGGAAAGAAGCCGTCAGCCTCTCAGACTGGCAAGAAAAAGTCTGTCAAGGAGCCTGTCATCCCCTTTGCTGTCCCTCTGCAGATCGTCAGTCCAAAGACCTCATCCCCCACTGCTTCGCAGTCGATTCAGGAGTCTGAAGCTCCTTCCTCCGTCGACAAGGTAACTGATCCCCTTGTCATGTATGTCCGACGTTCTCGTCGGCTCTTTCATCAACGAGGTGGCACTAGTGCCATAATCGTGAGCAGTTCTGACGAGGAGGTAGTCCCTATCAACTTACTTTGTTCTCTTTCTGGACTTATATTAATACTTTCCCTTTTCTGTCAGGAGGTGAGCTCGAAAGGCAAGCGTCGAGCCAGTAAGGTCGATCCTCCGCCCCGCAAGAAAGTCAGGACATTGGCTGTCAGCTCATCTGATAGTGACGATGACGGGGAAAGATTCCAGCGAGTGGAGGTTCCAACCCCTCGATCCCCCAAGATTATTCCAGAGCATCCCCCCGTTGACACCATTGTTGGCGAGGGATCAGGGGAAACGGCCTTCCAGCAGCCTGAGCCTGTTATCCCTTCACAGACTGTTCCCGTCAAGGATACCCCTATTTCTGCTCCTCCTTCTTTGAATGTGGTTAGTTTTACCATCGCTTTGTTTTTAACTTCTTTGTTCCATTTGCATGGCACTTACCCTGTTTTGGTTTTAATTTTCAGACACCTCCGTCAGGCCAAGCCATGGATAGTTCGCACAGGCTTATGCAAGCCTTGGCTCGATTTGCTGGCACTCGTGCCTTATCCTTGCAGAGCTCGTCCTCCCAATCTCAATCGGCTGCATCAGAGCAATCGAGCCATGCTCTGTTCTCTCCTGATGAAATTGCTCATCTCGAGGAGTTGTTATCGAACTATCAGAGTCAACCTATGGATGTCCTGATGATCAACATGGGACCATCTCTTGATGACCTGATGAGCAAGCTGTCTCCTGCCAAACTCCCCAGTGATAAGGTGGCCTTCTACTCCAACTTTGTGCAACAATTCAACCAAATGAGGAGTGAATTCAAGGACAATGATCGGGCTATCAAGGCAAGAGCCTCTTTCGAGTCTCCTCTTGGGACCCTCCTCGCCAAATTCGATGAGCTCTACGCCCAAGGTTCCAGCCTTAGTGATTCACTTACCAACCTTAAAGGCTCGGAGGCTGATTTGGTTGCTGCCATCGAGGAACTTCAAAGACAGTTGGACACTGTTCGAAGCAAGATAACGGCTGCCTCCGTAGAAGCTGAGTCCATTACTGATCAGCTTGCTAACACCGACGCCTTGATTTCTGAAGCCAATGCTGCTGAAGATCAGGTGGTGGCTCAAGCAGCGGCTGCTGCGGCTGATCAAGCCAGAATAGAGACGGCCCTCAAGGGGTTCCTTGGCCGATTCACACAAGACTTCCTTCGGTAGATGCTAATTTTCTGGCCTGCGAGCCATTGATTTTGGCGAGTGTTCCAACTAGTTTTAGGATTTTGGTTTCAAGGACTTAGCTTATTTTCTGTTTCTATTGCTGTAATGGCCTGATGGCCACAAACTATTTTCCTTTGCTGCTTTCCTAGTAAAACTTCTTTTGGCTTGATTTACTTTGTGTCTTGATTTGCAAACCAAATACGGCTAAGCATTGAGCCTGTCAAGCCATTAAACTCGTAACCCAAAAACCACTTTGCAAAGAAAACAAGATCTAATTGTCAACAAGACTCTGCTAAAATCAATTCGGACCAAAATACAAAGTAAAAAATGCATTTCTGCAATAACTTGACATCAGGGAAAACAAAGATTTGATTAAAAACGAAGTATTTAGGCAAAGCTTTAAATAAAGAAACAACTACTCAACTCTAAAACTTAGTCTAACAAAACAGAAAGGGAAATAAAAAACAAGACTGAAAAATAAACCTAACTTAATATTTACAAAGGTATCGGCGCACTAAAGTGCTCTTGGCGCCGTTCAATTTCCAATTCCAAGGCTTGCTGATGCTCCAGACACATTGTTTCCCAGAGGGTTGGTCTGAACTTTTTCAAATATCTTCCATTGATGGGGTCTCTGCAAAGATCCCCGTTTGGCTTTTTCAGTATGTAACCCCCTCCTCGAGTTATCGAGAAGACTTCATATGGCCCTTGCCATGTTGCACTCCATTTGCCATACTTTTTCTCACGCTGATGAAGTGGCAAAACTGTTCTCCAGACCAAGTCCCCGACATCAAAGTGTTTCCTGCGTATCTTTTTATCGTAGCAACGGGCAACCAGCCTCTTTTGTGCCTCGATTTTATCCAACGCGGCAACTCTGACTTCGTCCAGTTCATCAAGCTCCTGGAGCATACTTTCAGTGTATTCTTCGGGTGTCAGCTCATTCTGTTGCATCACCCGAAGTGATCGGACGTTTATTTCCATCGGTAGTACGGCGTCCTGTCCATAAGTCAATTTATACGGAGTAGTGCCTGTACTTGTTCTTTTGCTGGTCCGATAAGCCCACAATGCCTCTGACAGCATCAGGTGCCATGCTCTTGGGTTTTCCTCGATCATCTTTGAAATGATGTCCTTGAGGACTCGATTTGAAGCTTCAGCTTGGCCATTCCCTTGCGCATAATAAGGTGTTGAATGGACCAACTCAAAACCCATTGATCTGGCAAACTCCTTGATTTCCTGACCAACAAACATTAGCCCCCTGTCAGTGACAATGGTTTGTGGCAGGCCAAACCTATGTATGATTAAGTCCTTGATGAACTTCATCACCTCGGCCTGATTGGCCTGTTTGAGTGGTTTGGCCTCCACCCACTTGGTGAAATAATCTGTGGCCACAATAATGTATCGATGGTGTTTGGATGACGATGGATGTATCTCCCCGATTATATCGATGGCCCAACATCTGAAAGGCCATGGCTTGATTACCATGTTCATCTCCTCGATAGGGATCCTCTGGACTACTCCAAATCGTTGGCATTTTTCACATCCCTTTGCCAATTGAACGCAATCTCCCACCATCTTTGGCCAGTAATAACTATATCGGCGCAACATCCATGCTAACTTGTGTCCGTTTTGATGGGCGCCACAAATTCCTTCATGTGCTTCCATCATAATTCTCATGGCTTCCTGTTGATCGACGCATAACAGTAACACACCGTCATGGCCTTTTCTGAACAATTGATCTCCCATCAGGACATAATTGACGGCCCTGAGCCTTGTCTGTCGAGATGTTTTATCAGACGGATTAGCCAGATATTTTCTGATCGGCTCTCTCCAGTCATCGGGATCCTGAAACACACTCAGGACAGTTAGAATATTATCCCGATACGATGGACAGTGTCTTCTCCTGACGACGTAATGAGATTCATCGATGTCATCAGGAAGATCAACCCCCGTTGCTAATTGGGCCAAACTGTTGGCCTCACTATTGTGCCCCCTTGTAATATGATAACAAGTGACATCAGCAAATTCTGAAAGTAAAGACATTGCCGTCAAGTAATATTTGTCAAGAGTAGGATTTCGGCATTTATATGTACCTTGAATTTGCCTGATAACCAACTGTGAGTCTCCAACGATGGTGACGGATTTGACATGTAACTCCCTTAGCATTTCTAGTCCAATAATTAAGGCTTCGTATTCGGCCTGATTATTGGTACATTCAAAATCAAATTGTATCGATAGCTTAGTTTTAACATCAGATGGTGAAATCAAAACAATACCTGCCCCACACAGTCTATCGGTTCTTGACCCATCGAAAGCCAGTGTCCACGGCTTGATCTCTACTGTCATCAAGTCCAGTTCTTTTAGAACGGTCTGATCTATGTCAATGCATGGATGGTCAACCAGGAAATCAGCCAATACTTGGCCTTTGACTGCTTTTTGCGGTACATACTGCAATTGATACTCCATCAACTGGATAGCCCATCGGCCGATCCTTCCTCTCATTACGGGTTTAGCTATCATATACTTAATAACATCAATACTAGAAATTACTAACACTTTAACAGGCAACATATAATGACGTAACTTCTTACAAGAGAAAAACAGTGCAAGACATACCTTTTCTATCGGGGTATACCTCTGTTCCGTTTCTGACAGATGCCTGCTCAAGTAGTATATAGCTCGTTCAAATCCATTCTCATCGTCTTGTGCTAAAAATCCACCGACAGTATCCTCTGTGGCAGATATATACAATTTCAAGGGTTTCCCCTTGACTGGCGGCATCATTACAGGCGGCGTAGTCAGTTTGTCTTTTATCTCTTGAAACGCCTGCTCATGTTCCGTCTGCCAGCAAAATTCCTCCTTGTCCTTCAGCTTTAACAAAGGTGAGAAGACCTTTGTTTTTCCAGCCAAGTTTGATATGAACCTCCTTAGAAAGTTGACCTTGCCAAGGAATTGTTGTAATTCCTTCTTCGTTGATGGAGATTTGGCTGTCAAGATAGCCTTGGACTTGTTCTTGTCGATCTCAATCCCCTTGCGATGCACTAAGAAGCCAAGAAAATTGGCTGATGCAACTGCAAAAACACATTTCAAGGGATTAAGTTTCAGCTTATGTTTTCTCATTTTGGCAAATGACTTCGCCAAATGTACCAAGTGTTCTTCGTAACTGGCTGATTTGATCACAATATCATCGATGTAAATTTTGACAAAGTCATCGATGTACTCACTGAAAATGCAGTTCATGGCCCGTTGATAAGTGGCTCCAGCGTTTTTAAGTCCGAATGGCATCACTTTCCATTGGAAGGTGCCTATTCCCCCTGGACATTGGAAAGCCAACTTCGGTACGTCGTCTACGGCCACAAATATCTGATTATAGCCTGCACTTCCGTCGACGGCAGTCAAAAACATATTGCCAGCGGCAGCATCGATCAACATGTCTGCCATTGGCATCGGATACTCATCCTTAGGAGATGCAAGATTCAGGTCTCTGAAATTGATGCATATCCTGATCTTACCGTTCTTCTTCATTACGGGCACTACATTGGCTACCCACTCTGGATATCGAGCCACCTCGATGAAACTAGCCTTCAACAACTTCTCGATTTCCTCTCTGATCAGTTGACAGACTTCCACTGACATTCGTCTCAGAGGCTGTTTTCGAGGTAAATACCCTTCAAGTATTGGAATTCGATGTTCAACTAACTCCCTGCTTAGTCCTGGCATCTCGTCGTAATTCCAAGCAAAGTAATCTTTATATTCCTTCAATACCTCGATTAACTTTTCTTTCTGGCCATCATCCAGCAATGCGCTGATGTACGTTGGCCTATGATCCTCTTCGGTGCCCAACTCAATCTCGATGACAGGATCTTGCACTTGAATTTTTATGTCATCAAGCTTGGCTGGCGCCGTTCCTAGTTCCTCTAATTGAATTTCATCGCCATCTGATATTGGCGTTTCTTCTTCAAAGATAAGATCGCCTGTATAACATTCGGCCACATAGGCCCGAAACTTTCGAATCAGATCGGCACATGCTTCCTGTTCTGGGCCGATGATAACGATCTCATCAATTTCCAATTGTTCTGCCTTATCGGCCGATGGTTCCTTATCATCAACAATATAATTCATAAGGACTTATCGTTCTGTTCTTGCGGCCCCTCTTCCTTGACATTGCAGGGCCGACTTAACTCCTTAGCGAGACAAGTCATTTCGAGCTGAGTTAGTTTTTTGCTCGATGTGACTTCTATAGGTCGTCCATATTTGTCCTGTCCGACAAATCGATAAGGTCCCACATCTTCCCGATAGTATGCCGCCTCGATGGCATTGATTTTTGCAGTAAAGGGCCTGTTGTCGGCCATTATGATCTCTGGTTCAGTGGCGTCTCCCCAGATCAGTAAACATTGATGAAGAGAAGACGGCACACATAAAGCTGAGTGAATCCAGTCTCTCCCCAGCAACGCATTGTAAGATGTGGCAGCATCTACCACGAAGAAAGCAATCTTTAGGCTAGTCTTTCCAATCTTTACCTCGACAGGTAAAATTCCTAAGGTATCAGCCTTTCCTCCAGTAAAATTGCTAACGATCACCCTCGTTTCCATCAAGTCTTCACTGACCTTGCCTAGCTTGTACATAGTAGACGCTGGCATTACATTGACTGCGGCCCCGTTATCGACTAGCATTCTGTCAATTGGTTTGCCATCGATGTGCCCTGATACGTACAATGGCCTGATGTGTCTGGCCATGAATGAAGGTGGTTTCTGGAAAATATTTTCTACCTTCTTGTCCCAATCGGTCTCATTTCCGTCATCGACCGATATTGTTCCCAAATCCTCTGCCATCTGTACAACTGGCATTCCTTCGTCCCAGACTCCATCAGTGAAGTATTCTAGCTCCTCGTCGATGACATCGATGAGTTCAGAACTTACTGCATTACATTGCATTACTGCCGAACCGGCTGACGGCTGGCTGGTTCCACTTCCTTCGTCTTCTTTCGCTTTCTCGTCGATTGCTTTTTCCTCGACTGCTTGGCCAGATTCGGCCTCATCTTTCTTACTGTCGTTCTCGGCATAGATTTTGTCAAATTTCGCCCTAAGATCATTTTCGTCTTCTTCCAGTTCTTTCTCCAAATCAATTGTGCCATATTTGGCTTTCCCTGGTGACTGCCATGGGGAAACAGCTCCCTGTTCGGCCCCCTTAGCTTCCTTGGCCTCTTGTCTAGGCTTCACTTCCGTAACACGTGGCTTTATCGTTCGTTGTCTCATCGGGGCCTTTCCTTTGACTGCCTCGATTTCTTTCCTTTGACGTAAGTAACGACGATACTGTGTTCTAGTCATCTGATCAACCCTTTGATTCCCAGGGAACTTCGGATGCCTCACGGGTACCCACCTCCCTACTCGAGTATTTGCAGGGGTATGGACAGTTCGCGGCCTATACTGACCAGGCGATGTTGTTTTGATCGACGGCCCATAGGTCTTGTCTCTGTGGTAAGCGGTCGATCTGACCTGCCTAACTGGTGATCTGTCAGGGGATCTTTCCCTGATCCTGTTGCTACGACTAGTGCCCTCCTGCGACTGTCGAGGCATTTTAGGTATGGCCTGATCTCTACGTGGTTCCACTGTCGGTGGAGTTGCCTGCACTGGCAAGGGTGTTGGCACTGGAGACGGTGCCATCACTTGATACTGTGGCATAACCTGATGTTGTGGTTGTGGCATTACCTGATAAGGGTATGTTCCCTGCGTAGTGTTTGGCCAAGGCATGTACTGGCCATATATGTTTGGGTTCACAAACAAAGGTACTGTTGCCAAATCAGCATGGCATCTAGCACATAATCCCATTTGCGTATTCATCGAAGAGGATAATTGACGTGGGTCCCCTTCCGCATACTGCTCTCCTGTTGTATTTGTAACCCCTACCATGTTTATCCCCACCTCGTTTTGTTGGAAGGGATTAGTGTCAACCGTCATCGGCTTAGTAATTTTCCAGTCTGGGGCGAATCTCAAAATGCCCTTATCGAGGTGATCTTGTACCATCCACCTGAAAACAAGACATTCATTCGTAGAGTGAGTCCATACGTCGTGATACTTGCAATAAGTCTTACCTGCAATTTTCATTGGAGATGGTATCACATGATCCCCTTTTAGCCTGAGGATCTTGTCGGCCAACAGTTGATCAAATATGGCCTCAGTCTTGGAGATGTCAAATGAGTAGCGTCTCTCGCGGTCAGTTTTGTATTCAGCATCTCTTCTTACCAAGTTATTTGGCACCTTGATGGCTGGTTGAGGCTCTTTCGGTTTTGCGAGAGCCCGACAGACAGTGTTCTTTGGACAGACCACTTCAGCCAACCCGATTTCAATACCTGGCTGGTCCATCGGCCTGTTTAATGGCTCCTCGCTGGAGTCAGCCATTCCTACTTGGTGGTAGTTTCCTCTGGGGTGTCGTACGTTTTCATCCCTTAGGACCCTTTCATATCGGACCGCATGATCGGTCAGTTCAAACAAATCCTCATGATATTGTGCCATCATGATTTTCCTCAACTCGAAGTGCATGCCATGGATGGCAATCTTGATACATTCCTTTTCTGGCAAAGGTATGGCACAGAAACCTCTGGCCCTGATGAACTTTTTCATGTATTCTTCCACAGACTGCCCCGTCAGTTGCTTCATGTTGGATAGCTCGATGACAGATACTTCGAGCGGGGCTTGATAGTGGTTCATCACGAATACCTTTTCCATGGATGGCCAATCAGGGACCGATCCTGGTTTCAGGTTGGCGTACCAGTGGAACGCCATGCCGGTGAGTGAGTTTGGGAACAACTTTAACTTCAGTTCGTTGCTTAAATTGCCACATTCCAGAGAGAATCGAGCTAGATGCTCGGTGGCAGACTGAGATCCTTCTCGAGAAAATAAGGTAAAGTTGGGTGCCCTGTAGTTCATCGGGAATGGCACCTGATCAATGTATTCTGGATGAGGCTTATTATACCTTGATGCCCTATTCCCTTGTCTTCTTACGAACATTTCTTGAGCCTGATTCATTGTCAACAGGTCATCCTGACCTTCCACGGCTCGATTTGTTCTATCATAGGCCGAAGAGATGGCCTGATGTCCCTCTGGGCCATATCCCATGGCCTCTGATCGTTCCTCTTCCGACTTGCCCCCCGAGTCTGGGCGTTGATACCTGGCCTTGGAGGTACTTCCTTTCTTGTCAAGGACATTAGTTTGTCCGTTACCCTGCTTGTAGGGCGTTTCATCCCTTGATCCACTTTCCCCGATATGTATCGCGGGTCCCTTGCCTTTGTCAACAGAGCTTTTGGACGGCCCTGTCCAGGCCTGCGATTGTATCCCGTTGGCAAGGATGTTGATGCTCTCAGCAAGCATAGCCATTTTCGATTCCAGATGCATCAGGGAAGAATTCACAATATTGCTGGCTTCGGTATTGGCCTGACTGGCTGCAGTGGCCGAGCCTAGCATATTCTCGAACTTACTGACAACGTTTGACCATTCTACCTGCTTGGCCTCAAGGTCCTTAGTGAAGTTGCGGACCTCCATTGTCAGTTCTTCTATCTTGTCAGTCCCTTCCATAGTTAGCGGGACAGTGGACAGATTTTCCAGAGAGTGCGTTAGATCAGAGCGTGTCTTCGTCAAGCTAGATCGAGTCTTTCGCGTTATCTGTGGTATCATCTGACAACAGCAAAAGATTAATCGTTAAGCATCAACTGATTGACTTTTTGGCAAAAAGATTATCAGGTCCCACCGGGCGTGCCAAAATATTGTTTGCTATAAATTTGACACCAATTGCCTCGATGTGCAAATGGCTCGATATGATGTGTAATGATTGCGGGCGTGCCAATGTTTGTGCGTGCAAACATAACGATTTAAAAATTGGACATATTGATATCGATGTAAAACATAACTAAATGTCCTGATAAGAACATATTGATATCCATGTAAGATGTCCTGATGAAACTGACTCCTAATCAATTGATTATGGCAGAGTAGGCAAACACTACCCTTAGTTCTTTTCCATGCCTGCCTGGCCGCAGGACTTAAATAATTTATGATAACCTTTCTGATATGCCAAAGTTTCACGGCCAACTGATGGCTTACTCAGTGTATCAATGAATCAATAAATGAGTTGACAATCAATCAGTTTAATATGTAACTTGACTTTAAAGACATAAACTTAACAAACTAATGCATCAATGAAAATCCGTTGACGTAAAGCATACTTTAACAAAAATCAGGAAATATGGGCCAAATACTTCTATTAATTGAATTGTAAAAGAAACATATGAGTCTTAGCCTACAAATGAGTTCCCCGATTTACAAGTATTACAAAGCATGCAAAACGATAAATTAGTCGCCGGTGTCGACATATGTTTGTCAAACGAGTTGATAACTCTATTAAGTTTTGAAAAAATACTCCTTGATTGGCAGGTAGACCCACCAAATGAGCTGATGATATATGATGGTGCAGCTTGTTGACAGAAAGTAACACTGATGACAGAGAACCATCATCAATGGGTCGCCCAACCTTGGCAGATGGCTACCAATCGGGCTCCTGACCAACGGGTGGCCGCTGGAAAGGGCATCAATTGAGCAGATGGCTACTCAACCGATAACTATCAAGCAGATGGCTACTTGACAGCGGACTCGTCAAGCAGATGGCTACTTGACGAGGTTGCCATGTAATTACGTGGGCACTTACATGACGTTGCAGCTTGCTATTTTGCTTGATATCGAAGGGTTTCGCTCGAGACAGCTTTGCTGACGGCGGAAGTAGCTTTGCGGCTTACTTTGAGCGGCGGTGCTAGACTTCAGGCGGCCATGTCCTGCTGGTTGCTGAGGATTGACGATTGATGTCAAGGAATTGGCAGTGCTGACTGACTGACAGAAGCAGCGGATGCTGGACTTCCGGAGAGGCGTTGAGCCGATTTTCAGTGTAGACTGATTTGTTGATTGATTGAGTTGTCTCCCTGCGTATGGCAGCTCCTCTGTATTTATAGCTGATGGCTGGAAAACTGACTGGCTGATGGCCGAAATTGACTGGCTGATGGCCTATCTCCCCACTATCTCCACTACTTTTGTTTTTCTCCACTTCCTCCACTCTTCCCACTACTTGGCAGTTTGTTTTCTCCTTTCTCCTCCCTTATGCGATTTTCAGAGATGAATTAGGCGGTTATGAGCAGTCCAAAACATGTTCTGCCACTTTGTGTAACCAACTTGAGAAATTCTAGGGAAGTGGTTGTGTTTAATTCGAATAGCCAACTAATTACATGGCTTTTATCCTTATCTCCAATTTCAATTAATTATCAATTAACCAACCCCCTCACTACTGGGCCGATTTCATCGACTGGGCCACGGACTGTTCAGATTGCTGGGCCGTTTTCCTCGGCTGGTTTATGGGCCGTCCTGGATCGGTTGAGAGTGATTGGGCCATTAATCCTTATGTGATAATTGTAATTAATTATTTAATTAACTACTTAATGGCCTTATTTATTATATGGGCCGATTGCTTATGCTTGGCCCAATTAATTAACTAATTAACTTAGCTAATTAATTTATAATAGCCAAAATCATCTATTGGGCTCATTGGGCTTGTTCGTTTTTAACCATCACTTGGCTTTATTAATTAATTGACTCTGGCCCATAAATTAATTAATTTACTCATTAATTAATTTACACTTAGCCAAAATTGATTAATTATAAAATTGGGCCGTATCTCTAATTGGGCTCGTGACCCGTTTAACTTCGGTCGGATTGATTTCCGGATCAGAGTGGGTCCGATCCTGATCCAATTCACTTGGCTCTACTTACTGGGTTCGGCCCATTATCACGCTATTATTCCTCGATTTACCGAGGGTGATTTTTTGGGTACAAACAGATATATATCAAAAGATGGAATGTGAAGATTAATAAATTATGTTAGTAAAGATTTTTCTAGTATTTTTAATTGTTTAAACTACATGAATAATTTAACACTAATCATGAATTTCAAAAGATTTTTCTATCTATCTAGACATATAAATTATTAATGAGTTGAGAGGGTCTCCTTTGAATGGAATCACTATCGAATTCCGTTCTGGACTTAGCAGAGAAAGACATACACTCGTTGCCCTTTTTCAAATAAAAAAAAGAACAAAAGAGTTGAGTAAAAAAATTAAAGGAAAATAACACATTTAATTATAATTAATGTCGTTATAATAATATTTACATTAATGCATAATTGATCTATTTGGTAATTTATATATATGCATAACAGATGTCATATATTTTTAATTCGAAAGTTAATGATATTTAAGTTAATAAAAGGAATGAAATTTTCCGAATTTCAAACGTGAGGTCTGGTTTGCAATTGACTGAAGTATAGCCAATTAAGGTCAATTAATTCTTGAACGCGGCGTTAATTTGCATACTCTACATGTGTGGTCCATGTTTTGGATAAGTGTTCCGTGTTTTAGCAGTTTTGTAATAAGCATTTACGATGAGGTGTAGATTTCGAGAATTTTTAATATAGATATTTAAGTGTATTTTAGGAATAACACAGGGGTTGTTTTTGAATTTAAGCCATAATAACTAAAGCAAAGAGCATATAGTAGTATTATGAACACATCTAATGCTTATTATTGAATAATTACAGCATGTACAAAAACAATCAAATGAATGCTCCTATCTCTTCCTATGATGACTACAATACAAACTACAAAACATTAATATATTATAACCTCCATCCATAAACATGATATGATAGAAAAAAAAAAAAAAAAGAAGAAGAAGAAGAAGCTAAAACCCTTAATTAATATATCAAACCAAGTCCAACATAATATTTTCAACAAGCTAGATAGATATATCTCCTAGCTAGCTAGTGCTTGTTTGTGGTCTTATTCTGGTACTTATGTTTGATCCATTGGAATCCAGACTTGACCTTCCTTACTCCGGTGGACGCCGCTGTCTTAGTTTTGTCGAGTTTATCGCCAAGCTTGTCGGAGAATTTGGAATTAGATGAATGGGTTGTCGGGTTGCTGTGGAGTGGCTCTGGATCCCATTGATCGGCCCATGATGTTTCGTATGAACTATTTGATGCCATCTCTCTAATAATTAACAAATCAATTAATCAGAAAAAGAAATAGTGAAGGGAAGAGATCGAATTAGAGAGAGCGATTTGGTTTAGTTTCAGGATTAATTTTAGATTAGATGATGAGATTATGATCAGGGAATCGGTGACTTTATATGAAAAAAAATGGTAAATCACTTAGCTTTTTGTATTGTAGGGGTGGGTGGGGGCCTGGCTGGATATATAACCTACTTACCAGTTACCAGCCAAGAAAGAGAGGGATTTGATTTGATGTCATTTAGGTATGTATGTTTGTAAATGCAAGAATTGTACGTACTAGCTTCCGTGTCATATTTCTGGATTTTGATAACGTGAGTACTTCCGGTCAAAAATATGGGGCTCTTCTTCTAGGAATAATAAAAATAAAACATGCACAATTCAACTAAGAATCATAGTGACGAAAGTTTAACGACTTTGATCAATTTGGAAATAAAATTTAATTTGTTATAACAGTTGAACCCAAATTTCAGATCTCCTGCTGCTATGGCCAAAAAGTTTCTTGAAATTTGTTATACTCCTATTTATTAGAGAAATTTGGTCCTTTTTAAATTTCATGGAATGAATTAATTGGAACGGTTATTATTAATTAAGGAGGATTAAAATTACAAGTAAAGTACCTCACAAATATATATATATATCATTTGAGTATTTTTAACATTTGTTTAATTAAGTTGATTCACTGTTTAAATTAACGTGCGCGCTTACTTGAATTAATTTCAATAATTTATTCTACATTAATTTAATTATCCAGTAGAATTGAAAATTTTAATAAATCATAAATGTCAAAAAGATTATATATACTTGACTTTGAACAATTAATGAACATCAATCAACTTCACAAATTTCAGTTGTGTTTTTCTTTGTATTAAGAGAAATATTTGGATTGGATAAAAATATATATGTTTCTAGATAAATCTAGAATCTTGGTGACTTTTAGGTTTAAATTCTACTTAAATGATTTATGGGCAAATATTTCAACCTCTCTTAACTTGCGTGGCCAAGATTTGGCAAATCGATCCAAAGGTCTAAAAATAGCTCAACCGTGAATATATGAAATTAAGTCAAAATTATTCTGCTAGGATTGATTGTTCTCATAAAAGAGGGTTAAGTTTGCACCTTAATTACGTACGTGCTCACACCATCAAATAGTCATCATATTATACAAACACAAATTATGTCCTATACAAACTGGTGATGGTGAAGAAGTTGCTGAGAAATTGAGCCTAGAATAGAATGATAAATTTCGTTTTTCTTGTACAAGTACATAGCAATATACTTTTAACTTTTAAGACGACTCAGTCATCATTCTTGACTATATATATATATATTCTCCTAAAAGTTAAAACCAATCCAATTTTTATTTATATATACTACGTATGTTCCAAATATAAAAGAATACTGCCGCCCAAAACAATTACGGAGTAATATTAAACCCAGATCCAATCTCTTGATTCATTCAAATATTCAACAATTAATCTTACACACACACACTAGTTCAAACACAACACAACACAAGAATGAAATTCCCATTTTATATTACCTTCATAATTACACTGATCAACCTAATATCAATTAATCCAATCCCAACGTCAGCTCATTTCTACCCAAACATTTCTTCAATCCCACTTTCCTTAATCCCAAACAGAACGCTATGGGACGCTTTCAACAACTTCACCGGCTGCCATAAAGGCGTTAAGGCCGAAGGCCTACACAAACTCAAAAAATACTTTCAGTATTTCGGCTACCTCAACAATTCCTACAACGATTTCTCCGATTTATTTGATGGAAACTTTGAATCCGCCGTCAAAACTTACCAGCTCAACTTCAACCTCAACGCCACCGGTCAGATCGACCCAAATACGCTAAAAAACATCGTCCTACCCCGATGCGGAAACCCCGACGCCGTCAACGGCACTTCCACAATGCATTCCAACAGGCCGTACAGCGCAAACTCCACGATTAATACCGTCGCGCATTACTCTTTTTTCCCAAACACTCCCCGTTGGCCACGTGGCAGCAGGGACCTAACTTACGCTTTCTTACCGAGGAATCAACTCTCCGACCTCGTGAGGGGAGTCTTCTCACGCGCTTTCGAGCGGTGGTCGGAGGTAACGCCGCTCACCTTCACCGAAACGTCGTCGTTTTCCACCGCGGATATTAGGATCGGCTTTTACAGTGGGGACCACAACGACGGCGAACCGTTCGACGGCGTGTTGGGGACGTTGGCCCACGCGTTTGCGCCGCCGGTCGGTAGGTTTCATTTGGATGAGCAGGAGAATTGGGTTATTGACGGCGATTTTACGAATGCGTCGCCTTTGTCGGCTGTGGATCTGGAGTCGGTTGCGGTTCATGAAATCGGGCATTTGTTAGGGTTGGGTCATAGTTCGGTTGAGGATGCGATTATGTACCCGACTATTTCTTCGGGTACTCGGAAGGTGGAATTGTCCAGTGATGATGTGTTGGGGGTCCAGGAGCTTTACGGGTCTAACCCGAATTATAATGGGACAGGTCCGGTTTTGACTCCGAGAGGGGAGAGGGATAGTAGTGGGGCCCAATTTATGGGCTTTTCGTTATATGGGCCTGAGATGTTATTGGTCACTGGATTATTTTCCTTATTAGTATTACTAGTTTTCTAGTTCCTTTTGCATTTATCTTTATTCTTTTTACTATATTTTTTGCTTGATGGAGATATTTTTTATGTTATATATTCTCCAACAAGCGTAAATACGTGTAATTTTTGTTGTACTTTAACTTATTTATATCATTATTTATTGGGGAAGAAATATTAAATCCAAATCATTCATATTAGGGTAGACAATTAGGCATAATAGAAAATGTGGGCAATTAGGCCAGCCTACAACATGGGAAGATTTTCATGTCTACCACCAAAGTGTTCAACCTAACTCTGTTATCATCCAAGGAAAAAGTTTTAGTGCTTTTGCATATTTTTATTGTGCAACAGATATGATAATTTTTAATAAAATAAGAAGGAAAAGATTAAAATTGTAGAATGGAATGGACCTAATCTATTACTAACTCAGAAGTTTTAGTTGAAACATAGAAAGCGTTTTCCCCCCTTTTATTTTTTATTTTTTATTTTTTTATTATTATGAGAGGGATAAAATGTCAACTAAACCTTTCACAAGGAGTTAAATTGCTATGTACCGTTTTTTTTAAACAAATATCATTTTGAGAGTCTTATTTATTAGTTATGTAATCGAGGTCCAAATGTCTGGAACTTGTGATATCAGACGTCAAAACTTTGTTCAGTTCTAATATGTCAATTTTAGTTCGAAGCAATATTTTAGAAAATAGTTAAAGATATGAAATTAAAGTAAGTTACATTTGTCTGAGTTAGTGATGTTATGTTATTATTTGTGATGATACTTCTGACATTAAAAAAAGTTACATCTTAAATGAAGATTGAGATTACACGAAAAATAAATAAGAAAAAAAGATTTAAGACAATTTTGCATAAGTGATTCTTTTTTTTTTTTTTTGGTAGAAGTAAATTCATTCAACAAGAGAATCAAATAAGTTTGTTACAAAAATTAAAGGAGAGTCTCTATCACAAAAAACAACAAGAGGAAGATAATTGAGAACTACATGGCCATTCCAATTAACTAATCTTCCCCATTTGGCGACGTTGTGAGCCGCTTTGTTACCAAGACTAGGATTTTTTTTTGTTTTCCACCTTGGTGATGAAGAAGCAATGCTACTTGCAGAAAGAGAGTCCACCTGACTTGACCATTCGAAGAAAGGATTCGTATTAGAGATCATCAAAACGTTATCAAGAGAGTCACTTTCAAAGATAACTTTGTGGAATTTGATTGCATCCATAATAATGAAAGCATGCTTGAGGGTTGCGGTTTCCGCACTTGTAGGATCGCAGAAACAATTGGAGAGAACTGCAACATAAACAATTGAACCATTTGAATCACAGACCAGTAGTGAAAGGAAATCAATTCCGTCTTGAAAAGAAGCATCAACATTAACCTTAAATTTGAGCCAATCTTTAGGAGGAGGAGACCATTCTCGATTAGGCAAAGCAGTTGTGGCTTTGACGAGCTTCGGGATTTGGGCTTGAGAGTGAGCATCCGCTTGGGAAGAAGCAAGAGTAGTAAGCTGTAAAGGACTAAGAGAATTGAATTTTAGATTACTTTTTTTCTTATTAAATAATTTTTTAATTGTTAATGTTTAATTTTATTAAATAATTGATTAATTGTTTAATTGTTAATTATTTAAATGTTATGAGAAATTAACCAAGAAAAATCAATCAGGTGATGACAAGTGGCCCTACGTGAGCCCCGGGCTGCTAGCAGGGCCGAAAATGGCCCTGCTGCCGCCCCGTTGACGGCCCCTATCCCCGCCCGCGAAAGCCCCACCCCTACCACTAAACTCCATTTTCCACCCAGTCCGAGCCCCCACCCCCAACCCCCCCCTGCCCATTAAGGTTGAGTAAAAGGCCGCCGGTCACACGAAGAAGATATTTGGCCGGAATATATAGTTTTAAAATAGGATTCTCTTGGAAGGATAAAAGTGGCTTTGTATGGAACTCAAATGGACTCCGGATATTTATTAGCCCATAAATAATGCTTAAACTATGGGCTACAAATTAGTTACTGATTTTTGCTGCTCTGCACAGTTTCGAAAATTTACAAATTTATTATACATCATCCACAGCAATTTGAGTAAGTAAGCAGGTTCACTTCATCTAGGAGAAATAATTTTCCTTTAGATTAAATTTTGATTTAAGAGAGCTTTTGTAGTCTGTTCTTTCAAATTGTGGAAACTTAGATCTACGACATATTGCACATTGTTATATGACTAGTCCAATGTCAAAGAAACCTGCACATGCACAACGTATGGAAATTTGTTCAAGATAAATAAATAAGAATCTCAATTCATATGCTATTGGAATTAAATAGTAGTATAACAAAAGTCACGAGCCAGAAAATTAGGCTACAAAGCAGCATGCACAAACATTTGATATGAAACAAAATCGATCGCCAATGTCGATCACATTCAATCAAGAATATTCATCCAGTCAATCTTTTTCAATAGTAGCGGATGGATAAAAAGGGTGCGTTCCAACTTGCATTTGTAATTTTGGATTAGTAGAGAAACATTGGACCCTGGATAAAAAGGTCTCTCATAAAACGACAATTTTGACAAAGATTTGAATTTCAGATTATTTTCTTTCTTACTGGTTATCAGTGTAAAGGTACAAATGAAATTGTAAATTGTGAATTTCATCGACATCTCAATTTTGTAATCTCAAACAAATTAAAACATCCTCCAATTCAATAGGCCTATTGATCGGTTGAGCCTTATCAATTTATTTATTTCAGATCCTTTTTTTAAACAATGAAAAGCATCATTAACGATTTCAACAATTTTAATTTGTCTAGATCCCATGTTGGTTAGAATATCTGCTAATTAAAGAAGTCGTCTACTGTTTTTCTGTTATCAAGTCAATCCCCCCCCACCCCCCCCCCCCCCCACCCCCCCCCCCCCCCACCCCCCCCCCCCCCCACCCCCCCCCCCCCCCACCCCCCCCCCCCCCCACCCCCCCCCCCCCCCACCCCCCCCCCCCCCCACCCCCCCCCCCCCCCACCCCCCCCCCCCCCCACCCCCCCCCCCCCCCACCCCCCCCCCCCCCCACCCCCCCCCCCCCCCACCCCCCCCCCCCCCCACCCCCCCCCCCCCCCACCCCCCCCCCCCCCCACCCCCCCCCCCCCCCACCCCCCCCCCCCCCCACCCCCCCCCCCCCCCACCCCCCCCCCCCCCCACCCCCCCCCCCCCCCACCCCCCCCCCCCCCCACCCCCCCCCCCCCCCACCCCCCCCCCCCCCCACCCCCCCCCCCCCCCACCCCCCCCCCCCCCCACCCCCCCCCCCCCCCACCCCCCCCCCCCCCCACCCCCCCCCCCCCCCACCCCCCCCCCCCCCCACCCCCCCCCCCCCCCACCCCCCCCCCCAATACCTCTGTTCCGTTTCTGACAGATGCCTGCTCAAGTAGTATCCAGCCCGTTCAAATCCATACTCATCGTCTTGTGCTAAACCTCCCACGCCAGTATCCTCTGTCGCAGATATATATAATTTCAAGGGTTTCCCCCTTGACTGGCGGCATCATTACAGGCGGCGTAGTCAGTTTGTCTTTGATCTCTTGAAACGCCTGCTCATGTTCCGTCTGCCAGCAAAATTCCTCCTTGTCCTTCAGCTTTAACAAAGGTGAGAAGACCTTTGTTTTTCCAGCCAAGTTTGATATGAACCTCCTTGGAAAATTGACCTTGCCAAGGAATTGTTGTAATTCCTTCTTCGTTGATGGAGGTTTGGCTGTCAGGATAGCCTTGGACTTGTTCTTGTCGATCTCAATCCCCTTGCGATGCACTAAGAAGCCAAGAAAATTGGCTGATGCAACTGCAAAAACACATTTCAAGGGATTAAGTTTCAGCTTATGTTTTCTCATTTTGGCAAATGACTTCGCCAAATGTACCAAGTGTTCTTCGTAACTGGCTGATTTGATCACAATATCATCGATGTAAACTGTGTAAGAGGCATCGATGTACTCACTGAAAATGCAGTTCATGGCCCGTTGATAAGTGGCTCCAGCGTTTTTAAGTCCGAATGGCATCACTTTCCATTGGAAGGTGCCTATTCCCCCTGGACATTGGAAAGCCAACTTCGGTACGTCGTCTACGGCCACAAATATCTGATTATAGCCTGCACTTCCGTCGACGGCAGTCAAAAACATATTGCCAGCGGCAGCATCGATCAACATGTCTGCCATTGGCATCGGATACTCATCCTTCGGAGATGCAAGATTTAGGTTCTCTGAAATTGATGCATATCCTGATCTTACCGTTCTTCTTCATTACGGGCACTACATTGGCTACCCACTCTGGATATCGAGCCACCTCGATGAAACTAGCCTTCAACAACTTCTCGATTTCCTCTCTGATCAGTTGACAGACTTCCACTGACATTCGTCTCAGAGGCTGTTTTCGAGGTAAATACCCTTCAAGTATTGGAATTCGATGTTCAACTAACTCCCTGCTTAGTCCTGGCATCTCGTCGTAATTCCAAGCAAAGTAATCTTTATATTCCTTCAATACCTCGATTAACTTTTCTTTCTGGCCATCATCCAGCAATGCGCTGATGTACGTTGGCCTATGATCCTCTTCGGTGCCCAACTCAATCTCGATGACAGGATCTTGCACTTGAATTTTTATGTCATCAAGCTTGGCTGGCGCCGTTCCTAGTTCCTCTAATTGAATTTCATCGCCATCTGATATTGGCGTTTCTTCTTCAAAGATAAGATCGCCTGTATAACATTCGGCCACATAGGCCCGAAACTTTCGAATCAGATCGGCACATGCTTCCTGTTCTGGGCCGATGATAACGATCTCATCAATTTCCAATTGTTCTGCCTTATCGGCCGATGGTTCCTTATCATCAACAATATAATTCATAAGGACTTATCGTTCTGTTCTTGCGGCCCCTCTTCCTTGACATTGCAGGGCCGACTTAACTCCTTAGCGAGACAAGTCATTTCGAGCTGAGTTAGTTTTTTGCTCGATGTGACTTCTATAGGTCGTCCATATTTGTCCTGTCCGACAAATCGATAAGGTCCCACATCTTCCCGATAGTACGCCGCCCTCGATGGCATTGATTTTTGCAGTAAAGGGCCTGTTGTCGGCCATTATGATCTCTGGTTCAGTGGCGTCTCCCCAGATCAGTAAACAGTGATGAAGAGAAGGCGGCACACATAAAGCTGAGTGAATCCAGTCTCTCCCCCAGCAACGCATTGTAAGATGTGGCAGCATCTACCACGAAGAAAGCAATCTTTAGGCTAGTCTTTCCAATCTTTACCTCGACAGGTAAAATTCCTAAGGTATCAGCCTTTCCTCCAGTAAAATTGCTAACGATCACCCTCGTTTCCATCAAGTCTTCACTGACCTTGCCTAGCTTGTACATAGTAGACGCTGGCATTACATTGACTGCGGCCCCGTTATCGACTAGCATTCTGTCAATTGGTTTGCCATCGATGTGCCCTGATACGTACAATGGCCTGATGTGTCTGGCCATGAATGAAGGTGGTTTCTGGAAAATATTTTCTACCTTCTTGTCCCAATCGGTCTCATTTCCGTCATCGACCGATATTGTTCCCAAATCCTCTGCCATCTGTACAACTGGCATTCCTTCGTCCCAGACTCCATCAGTGAAGTATTCTAGCTCCTCGTCGATGACATCGATGAGTTCAGAACTTACTGCATTACATTGCATTACTGCCGAACCGGCTGACGGCTGGCTGGTTCCACTTCCTTCGTCTTCTTTCGCTTTCTCGTCGATTGCTTTTTCCTCGACTGCTTGGCCAGATTCGGCCTCATCTTTCTTACTGTCGTTCTTGGCATAGATCTTGTCAAATTTTGCCCTATGCTCATTTTCGTCTTCTTCCAGCTCTTTCTCCAAATCAATTGTGCCATATTTGGCTTTCCCTGGTGACCGCCATGGGGAAACAGCTCCCTGTTCGGCCTCATTGGCCTCCTTGGCCTCTTATCGAGGCTTTACTTCCGTAACCCGTGGCTTTGTCGTTCGTTGTCTCATCGGGGCCTTTCCTCTGACTGCCTCGATTTCTTTTCTTTGACGTAAATAACGACGATACTGTGTTCTAGTCATCTGATCAACCCTTTGATTCCCAGGGAACTTCGGATGCCTCACGGGTACCCACCTCCCTACTCGAGTATTTGCAGGGGTATGGACAGTTCGCGGCCTATACTGACCAGGCGATGTTGTTTTGATCGACGGCCCATAGGTCTTGTCTCTGTGGTAAGCGGTCGATCTGACCTGCCTAACTGGTGATCTGTCAGGGGATCTTTCCCTGATCCTGTTGCTACGACTAGTGCCCTCCTGCGACTGTCGAGGCATTTTAGGTATGGCCTGATCTCTACGTGGTTCCACTGTCGGTGGAGTTGCCTGCACTGGCAAGGGTGTTGGCACTGGAGACGGTGCCATCACTTGATACTGTGGCATAACCTGATGTTGTGGTTGTGGCATTACCTGATAAGGGGTATGTTCCCTGCGTAGTGTTTGGCCAAGGCATGTACTGGCCATATATGTTTGGGTTCACAAACAATGGTACTGTTGCCAAGTCAGCATGGCATCTAGCACATAATCCCATTTGCGTATTCATCGAAGAGGATAATTGACGTGGGTCCCCTTCCGCATACTGCTCTTCTGTCGTGTTTGTAACCCCTACCATGTTTATCCCCACCTCGTTTTGTTGGAAGGGATTAGTGTCAACCGTCATCGGCTTAGTAATTTTCCAGTCTGGGGCGAATCTCAAGATGCCCTTATCAAGGTGATCTTGTACCATCCACCTGAAAACAAGACATTCATTCGTAGAGTGAGTCCATACGTCGTGATACTTGCAATAAGTCTTACCTGCAATTTTCATTGGAGATGGTATCACATGATCCCCTTTTAGCCTGAGGATCTTGTCGGCCAACAGTTGATCAAATATGGCCTCAGTCTTGGAGATGTCAAATGAGTAGCGTCTCTCGCGGTCAGTTTTGTATTCAGCATCTCTTCTTACCAAGTTTTTTGGCACCTTGATGGCTGGTTGAGGCTCTTTTGGTTTTGCGAGAGCCTGACAGACAGTGTTCTTTGGACAGACCACTTCAGCCAACCCGATCTCAATACCTGGCTGGTTGAGGCTCCATCGGCCTGTTTAATGGCTCCTCGCTAGAGTCAGCCATTCTTACTTGGTGGTAGTTTCCTCTGGGGTGTCGCACGTTTTCATCCCTTAGGACTATTTCATATCGGACTGCATGATCGGTCAGTTCAAACAAATCCTCATGATATTGTGCCATCATGATTTTCCTCAACTCGAAGTGCATGCCATGGATGGCAATCTTGATACATTCCTTTTCTGGCAAAGGTATGGCACAGAAACCTCTGGCCCTGATGAACTTTTTCATGTATTCTTCCACAGACTGCCCCGTCAGTTGCTTCATGTTGGATAGCTCGATGACAGATACTTCGAGCGGGGCTTGATAGTGGTTCATCACGAATACCTTTTCCATGGATGGCCAATCAGGGACCGATCCTGGTTTTCAGGTTGGCGTACCAGTGGAACGCCATGCCGGTGAGTGAGTTTGGGAACAACTTTAACTTCAGTTCGTTGCTTAAATTGCCACATTCCAGAGAGAATCGAGCTAGATGCTCGGTGGCAGACTGAGATCCTTCTCGAGAAAATAAGGTAAAGTTGGGTGCCCTGTAGTTCATCGGGAATGGCACCTGATCAATGTATTCTGGATGAGGCTTATTATACCTTGATGCCCTATTCCCTTGTCTTCTTACGAACATTTCTTGAGCCTGATTCATTGTCAACAGGTCGTCCTGACCTTCCACGGCTCGATTTGTTCTATCATAGGCCGAAGAGATGGCCTGATGTCCCTCTGGGCCATATCCCATGGCCTCTGATCGTTCCTCTTCCGACTTGCCCCCCGAGTCTGGGCGTTGATACCTGGCCTTGGAGGTACTTCCTTTCTTGTCAAGGACATTAGTTTGTCCGTTACCCTGCTTGTAGGGCGTTTCATCCCTTGATCCACTTTCCCCCGATATGTATCGCGGGTCCCTTGCCTTTGTCAACAGAGCTTTTGGACGGCCCTGTCCAGGCCTGCGATTGTATCCCGTTGGCAAGGATGTTGATGCTCTCAGCAAGCATAGCCATTTTCGATTCCAGATGCATCAGGGAAGAATTCACAATATTGCTGGCTTCGGTATTGGCCTGACTGGCTGCAGTGGCCGAGCCTAGCATATTCTCGAACTTACTGACAACGTTTGACCATTCTACCTGCTTGGCCTCAAGGTCCTTAGTGAAGTTGCGGACCTCCATTGTCAGTTCTTCTATCTTGTCAGTCCCTTCCATAGTTAGCGGGACAGTGGACAGATTTTCCAGAGAGTGCGTTAGATCAGAGCGTGTCCTAGTCAAGTTAGATCGAGTCTTTCGGGTTATCTGTGGTATCATCTGACAACAGCAAAAGATTAATCGTTTAGCATCAACTGATTGACTTTTTGGCAAAAAAGATTATCAGGTCCCACCGGGCGTGCCAAAATATTGTTTGCTATAAATTTGACACCAATTGCCTCGATGTGCAAATGGCTCGATATGATGTGTAATGATTGCGGGCGTGCCAATGTTTGTGCGTGCAAACATAACGATTTAAAAATTGGACATATTGATATCGATGTAAAACATAACTAAATGTCCTGATAAGGGCATATTGATATCCATGTAAGATGTCCTGATGAAACTGACTCCTAATCAATTGATTATGGCAGAGTAGGCAAACACTACCCTTAGTTCTTTTCCATGCCTGCCTGGCCGCAGGACTAAAATAATTTATGATAACCTTCCTGATATGCCAAAGTTTCACGGCCAACTGATGGCTTACTCAGTGTATCAATGAATCAATAAATGAGTTGACAATCAATCAGTTTAATATGTAACTTGACTTTAAAGACATAAACTTAACAAACTAATGCATCAATGAAAATCCGTTGACGTAAAGCATACTTTAACAAAAATCAGGAAATATGGGCCAAATACATCTATTAATTGAATTGTAAAAGAAACATATGAGTCTTAGCCTACAAATGAGTTCCCCGATTTACAAGTATTACAAAGCATGCAAAACGATAAATTAGTCTCCTGTGTCGACATATGTTTGTCAAACGAGCTGATAACTCTATTAAGTTTTGAAAAAATACTCCTTGATTGGCAGGTAGACCCACCAAATGAGCTGATGATATATGATGGTGCAGCTTGTTGACAGAAAGTAACACTGATGACAGAGAACCATCATCAATGGGTCGCCCAACCTTGGCAGATGGCTACCAATCGGGCTCCTGACCAACGGGTGGCCGCTGGAAAGGGCATCAATTGAGCAGATGGCTACTCAACCGATAACTATCAAGCAGATGGCTACTTGACAGCGGACTCGTCAAGCAGATGGCTACTTGACGAGGTTGCCATGTAATTACGTGGGCACTTACATGACGTTGCAGCTTGCTATTTTGCTTGATATCGAAGGGTTTCGCTCGAGACAGCTTTGCTGACGGCGGAAGTAGCTTTGCGGCTTACTTTGAGCGGCGGTGCTAGACTTCAGGCGGCCATGTCCTGCTGGTTGCTGAGGATTGACGATTGATGTCAAGGAATTGGCAGTGCTGACTGACTGACAGAAGCAGCGGATGCTGGACTTCCGGAGAGGCGTTGAGCCGATTTTCAGTGTAGACTGATTTGTTGATTGATTGAGTTGTCTCCCTGCGTATGGCAGCTCCTCTGTATTTATAGCTGATGGCTGGAAAACTGACTGGCTGATGGCCGAAATTGACTGGCTGATGGCCTATCTCCCCACTATCTCCACTACTTTTGTTTTTCTCCACTTCCTCCACTCTTCCCACTACTTGGCAGTTTGTTTTCTCCTTTCTCCTCCCTTATGCGATTTTCAGAGATGAATTAGGCGGTTATGAGCAGTCCAAAACATGTTCTGCCACTTTGTGTAACCAACTTGAGAAATTCTAGGGAAGTGGTTGTGTTTAATTCGAATAGCCAACTAATTACATGGCTTTTATCCTTATCTCCAATTTCAATTAATTATCAATTAACCAACCCCCTCACTACTGGGCCGATTTCATCGACTGGGCCACGGACTGTTCAGATTGCTGGGCCGTTTTCCTCGGCTGGTTTATGGGCCGTCCTGGATCGGTTGAGAGTGATTGGGCCATTAATCCTTATGTGATAATTGTAATTAATTATTTAATTAACTACTTAATGGCCTTATTTATTATATGGGCCGATTGCTTATGCTTGGCCCAATTAATTAACTAATTAACTTAGCTAATTAATTTATAATAGCCAAAATCATCTATTGGGCTCATTGGGCTTGTTCGTTTTTAACCATCACTTGGCTTTATTAATTAATTGACTCTGGCCCATAAATTAATTAATTTACTCATTAATTAATTTACACTTAGCCAAAATTGATTAATTATAAAATTGGGCCGTATCTCTAATTGGGCTCGTGACCCGTTTAACTTCGGTCGGATTGATTTCCGGATCAGAGTGGGTCCGATCCTGATCCAATTCACTTGGCTCTACTTACTGGGTTCGGCCCATTATCACGCTATTATTCCTCGATTTACCGAGGGTGATTTTTTGGGTACAAACAGATATATATCAAAAGATGGAATGTGAAGATTAATAAATTATGTTAGTAAAGATTTTTCTAGTATTTTTAATTGTTTAAACTACATGAATAATTTAACACTAATCATGAATTTCAAAAGATTTTTCTATCTATCTAGACATATAAATTATTAATGAGTTGAGAGGGTCTCCTTTGAATGGAATCACTATCGAATTCCGTTCTGGACTTAGCAGAGAAAGACATACACTCGTTGCCCTTTTTCAAATAAAAAAAAGAACAAAAGAGTTGAGTAAAAAAATTAAAGGAAAATAACACATTTAATTATAATTAATGTCGTTATAATAATATTTACATTAATGCATAATTGATCTATTTGGTAATTTATATATATGCATAACAGATGTCATATATTTTTAATTCGAAAGTTAATGATATTTAAGTTAATAAAAGGAATGAAATTTTCCGAATTTCAAACGTGAGGTCTGGTTTGCAATTGACTGAAGTATAGCCAATTAAGGTCAATTAATTCTTGAACGCGGCGTTAATTTGCATACTCTACATGTGTGGTCCATGTTTTGGATAAGTGTTCCGTGTTTTAGCAGTTTTGTAATAAGCATTTACGATGAGGTGTAGATTTCGAGAATTTTTAATATAGATATTTAAGTGTATTTTAGGAATAACACAGGGGTTGTTTTTGAATTTAAGCCATAATAACTAAAGCAAAGAGCATATAGTAGTATTATGAACACATCTAATGCTTATTATTGAATAATTACAGCATGTACAAAAACAATCAAATGAATGCTCCTATCTCTTCCTATGATGACTACAATACAAACTACAAAACATTAATATATTATAACCTCCATCCATAAACATGATATGATAGAAAAAAAAAAAAAAAAGAAGAAGAAGAAGAAGCTAAAACCCTTAATTAATATATCAAACCAAGTCCAACATAATATTTTCAACAAGCTAGATAGATATATCTCCTAGCTAGCTAGTGCTTGTTTGTGGTCTTATTCTGGTACTTATGTTTGATCCATTGGAATCCAGACTTGACCTTCCTTACTCCGGTGGACGCCGCTGTCTTAGTTTTGTCGAGTTTATCGCCAAGCTTGTCGGAGAATTTGGAATTAGATGAATGGGTTGTCGGGTTGCTGTGGAGTGGCTCTGGATCCCATTGATCGGCCCATGATGTTTCGTATGAACTATTTGATGCCATCTCTCTAATAATTAACAAATCAATTAATCAGAAAAAGAAATAGTGAAGGGAAGAGATCGAATTAGAGAGAGCGATTTGGTTTAGTTTCAGGATTAATTTTAGATTAGATGATGAGATTATGATCAGGGAATCGGTGACTTTATATGAAAAAAAATGGTAAATCACTTAGCTTTTTGTATTGTAGGGGTGGGTGGGGGCCTGGCTGGATATATAACCTACTTACCAGTTACCAGCCAAGAAAGAGAGGGATTTGATTTGATGTCATTTAGGTATGTATGTTTGTAAATGCAAGAATTGTACGTACTAGCTTCCGTGTCATATTTCTGGATTTTGATAACGTGAGTACTTCCGGTCAAAAATATGGGGCTCTTCTTCTAGGAATAATAAAAATAAAACATGCACAATTCAACTAAGAATCATAGTGACGAAAGTTTAACGACTTTGATCAATTTGGAAATAAAATTTAATTTGTTATAACAGTTGAACCCAAATTTCAGATCTCCTGCTGCTATGGCCAAAAAGTTTCTTGAAATTTGTTATACTCCTATTTATTAGAGAAATTTGGTCCTTTTTAAATTTCATGGAATGAATTAATTGGAACGGTTATTATTAATTAAGGAGGATTAAAATTACAAGTAAAGTACCTCACAAATATATATATATATCATTTGAGTATTTTTAACATTTGTTTAATTAAGTTGATTCACTGTTTAAATTAACGTGCGCGCTTACTTGAATTAATTTCAATAATTTATTCTACATTAATTTAATTATCCAGTAGAATTGAAAATTTTAATAAATCATAAATGTCAAAAAGATTATATATACTTGACTTTGAACAATTAATGAACATCAATCAACTTCACAAATTTCAGTTGTGTTTTTCTTTGTATTAAGAGAAATATTTGGATTGGATAAAAATATATATGTTTCTAGATAAATCTAGAATCTTGGTGACTTTTAGGTTTAAATTCTACTTAAATGATTTATGGGCAAATATTTCAACCTCTCTTAACTTGCGTGGCCAAGATTTGGCAAATCGATCCAAAGGTCTAAAAATAGCTCAACCGTGAATATATGAAATTAAGTCAAAATTATTCTGCTAGGATTGATTGTTCTCATAAAAGAGGGTTAAGTTTGCACCTTAATTACGTACGTGCTCACACCATCAAATAGTCATCATATTATACAAACACAAATTATGTCCTATACAAACTGGTGATGGTGAAGAAGTTGCTGAGAAATTGAGCCTAGAATAGAATGATAAATTTCGTTTTTCTTGTACAAGTACATAGCAATATACTTTTAACTTTTAAGACGACTCAGTCATCATTCTTGACTATATATATATATATTCTCCTAAAAGTTAAAACCAATCCAATTTTTATTTATATATACTACGTATGTTCCAAATATAAAAGAATACTGCCGCCCAAAACAATTACGGAGTAATATTAAACCCAGATCCAATCTCTTGATTCATTCAAATATTCAACAATTAATCTTACACACACACACTAGTTCAAACACAACACAACACAAGAATGAAATTCCCATTTTATATTACCTTCATAATTACACTGATCAACCTAATATCAATTAATCCAATCCCAACGTCAGCTCATTTCTACCCAAACATTTCTTCAATCCCACTTTCCTTAATCCCAAACAGAACGCTATGGGACGCTTTCAACAACTTCACCGGCTGCCATAAAGGCGTTAAGGCCGAAGGCCTACACAAACTCAAAAAATACTTTCAGTATTTCGGCTACCTCAACAATTCCTACAACGATTTCTCCGATTTATTTGATGGAAACTTTGAATCCGCCGTCAAAACTTACCAGCTCAACTTCAACCTCAACGCCACCGGTCAGATCGACCCAAATACGCTAAAAAACATCGTCCTACCCCGATGCGGAAACCCCGACGCCGTCAACGGCACTTCCACAATGCATTCCAACAGGCCGTACAGCGCAAACTCCACGATTAATACCGTCGCGCATTACTCTTTTTTCCCAAACACTCCCCGTTGGCCACGTGGCAGCAGGGACCTAACTTACGCTTTCTTACCGAGGAATCAACTCTCCGACCTCGTGAGGGGAGTCTTCTCACGCGCTTTCGAGCGGTGGTCGGAGGTAACGCCGCTCACCTTCACCGAAACGTCGTCGTTTTCCACCGCGGATATTAGGATCGGCTTTTACAGTGGGGACCACAACGACGGCGAACCGTTCGACGGCGTGTTGGGGACGTTGGCCCACGCGTTTGCGCCGCCGGTCGGTAGGTTTCATTTGGATGAGCAGGAGAATTGGGTTATTGACGGCGATTTTACGAATGCGTCGCCTTTGTCGGCTGTGGATCTGGAGTCGGTTGCGGTTCATGAAATCGGGCATTTGTTAGGGTTGGGTCATAGTTCGGTTGAGGATGCGATTATGTACCCGACTATTTCTTCGGGTACTCGGAAGGTGGAATTGTCCAGTGATGATGTGTTGGGGGTCCAGGAGCTTTACGGGTCTAACCCGAATTATAATGGGACAGGTCCGGTTTTGACTCCGAGAGGGGAGAGGGATAGTAGTGGGGCCCAATTTATGGGCTTTTCGTTATATGGGCCTGAGATGTTATTGGTCACTGGATTATTTTCCTTATTAGTATTACTAGTTTTCTAGTTCCTTTTGCATTTATCTTTATTCTTTTTACTATATTTTTTGCTTGATGGAGATATTTTTTATGTTATATATTCTCCAACAAGCGTAAATACGTGTAATTTTTGTTGTACTTTAACTTATTTATATCATTATTTATTGGGGAAGAAATATTAAATCCAAATCATTCATATTAGGGTAGACAATTAGGCATAATAGAAAATGTGGGCAATTAGGCCAGCCTACAACATGGGAAGATTTTCATGTCTACCACCAAAGTGTTCAACCTAACTCTGTTATCATCCAAGGAAAAAGTTTTAGTGCTTTTGCATATTTTTATTGTGCAACAGATATGATAATTTTTAATAAAATAAGAAGGAAAAGATTAAAATTGTAGAATGGAATGGACCTAATCTATTACTAACTCAGAAGTTTTAGTTGAAACATAGAAAGCGTTTTCCCCCTTTTTATTTTTTATTTTTTATTTTTTTATTATTATGAGAGGGATAAAATGTCAACTAAACCTTTCACAAGGAGTTAAATTGCTATGTACCGTTTTTTTTAAACAAATATCATTTTGAGAGTCTTATTTATTAGTTATGTAATCGAGGTCCAAATGTCTGGAACTTGTGATATCAGACGTCAAAACTTTGTTCAGTTCTAATATGTCAATTTTAGTTCGAAGCAATATTTTAGAAAATAGTTAAAGATATGAAATTAAAGTAAGTTACATTTGTCTGAGTTAGTGATGTTATGTTATTATTTGTGATGATACTTCTGACATTAAAAAAAGTTACATCTTAAATGAAGATTGAGATTACACGAAAAATAAATAAGAAAAAAAGATTTAAGACAATTTTGCATAAGTGATTCTTTTTTTTTTTTTTGGTAGAAGTAAATTCATTCAACAAGAGAATCAAATAAGTTTGTTACAAAAATTAAAGGAGAGTCTCTATCACAAAAAACAACAAGAGGAAGATAATTGAGAACTACATGGCCATTCCAATTAACTAATCTTCCCCATTTGGCGACGTTGTGAGCCGCTTTGTTACCAAGACTAGGATTTTTTTTTGTTTTCCACCTTGGTGATGAAGAAGCAATGCTACTTGCAGAAAGAGAGTCCACCTGACTTGACCATTCGAAGAAAGGATTCGTATTAGAGATCATCAAAACGTTATCAAGAGAGTCACTTTCAAAGATAACTTTGTGGAATTTGATTGCATCCATAATAATGAAAGCATGCTTGAGGGTTGCGGTTTCCGCACTTGTAGGATCGCAGAAACAATTGGAGAGAACTGCAACATAAACAATTGAACCATTTGAATCACAGACCAGTAGTGAAAGGAAATCAATTCCGTCTTGAAAAGAAGCATCAACATTAACCTTAAATTTGAGCCAATCTTTAGGAGGAGGAGACCATTCTCGATTAGGCAAAGCAGTTGTGGCTTTGACGAGCTTCGGGATTTGGGCTTGAGAGTGAGCATCCGCTTGGGAAGAAGCAAGAGTAGTAAGCTGTAAAGGACTAAGAGAATTGAATTTTAGATTACTTTTTTTCTTATTAAATAATTTTTTAATTGTTAATGTTTAATTTTATTAAATAATTGATTAATTGTTTAATTGTTAATTATTTAAATGTTATGAGAAATTAACCAAGAAAAATCAATCAGGTGATGACAAGTGGCCCTACGTGAGCCCCGGGCTGCTAGCAGGGCCGAAAATGGCCCTGCTGCCGCCCCGTTGACGGCCCCTATCCCCGCCCCGAGCCCCACCCCTACCACTAAACTCCATTTTCCACCCAGTCCGAGCCCCAACCCCAACCCCACCCCTGCCATTAAAGTTTGAGTAAAGGCCTGCAGGTCACATGAAGAAGATATTAGGCTGAATTATATAGTTTTAAACTAGGATTCCTTTGGAAGGATAAAAGTGGGCTTTGTATGGAACTCAAATGGACTCCGGATATTTATTAGCCCATAAATAATGCTTAAACTATGGGCTACAAATTAGTTACTGATTTTTGCTGCTCTGCACAGTTTCGAAAATTTACAAATTTATTATACATCATCCACAGCAATTTGAGTAAGTAAGCAGGTTCACTTCATCTAGGAGAAATAATTTTCCTTTAGATTAAATTTTGATTTAAGAGAGCTTTTGTAGTCTGTTCTTTCAAATTGTGGAAACTTAGATCTACGACATATTGCACATTGTTATATGACTAGTCCAATGTCAAAGAAACCTGCACATGCACAACGTATGGAAATTTGTTCAAGATAAATAAATAAGAATCTCAATTCATATGCTATTGGAATTAAATAGTAGTATAACAAAAGTCACGAGCCAGAAAATTAGGCTACAAAGCAGCATGCACAAACATTTGATATGAAACAAAATCGATCCGCAATGTCGATCACATTCAATCAAGAATATTCATCCAGTCAATCTTTTTCAATAGTAGCGGATGGATAAAAAGGGTGCGTTCCAACTTGCATTTGTAATTTTGGATTAGTAGAGAAACATTGGACCCTGGATAAAAAGGTCTCTCATAAAACGACAATTTTGACAAAGATTTGAATTTCAGATTATTTTCTTTCTTACTGGTTATCAGTGTAAAGGTACAAATGAAATTGTAAATTGTGAATTTCATCGACATCTCAATTTTGTAATCTCAAACAAATTAAAACATCCTCCAATTCAATAGGCCTATTGATCGGTTGAGCCTTATCAATTTTATTTATTTCAGAATCCTTTTTTAAACAATGAAAAGCATCATTAACGATTTCAACAATTTTAATTTGTCTAGATCCCATGTTGGTTAGAATATCTGCTAATTAAAGAAGTCGTCTACTGTTTTTCTGTTATCAAGTCAATCAAAAAAATATCAAGGGTATTATCCCAAAAAAAATAGAATTGGTCACAAATAAAAAATCGTCTAGCTCTGTTCATATGACAAATCTAAAGAGGTGCAAGTGAACAATATGTGAATAAGCCAACCAGGGTCCAGACGAATTGATTGGTTGCAGGGTCCAAGACCTAACTAACAATTAAGTAATTACTATATTGCCACCAAAATCTATACTATACTATGGTCTTGAATTTCAGTTGGTGATGACAAAAAGTCTAACCGAATTAATCTTAAAAATTGGATGTTGGAAAGCAACAAATACTTGATCTGGCTTACATATTGATATTCTTAATTAAATAAAGAACATGTATTTGATCCACTTAAGATTTAAGTTCAATTTTGTTTTATCCCTAGATTAATTTAATCTTAAAATATATATATATTCGTACTACAAATTGCAATTTCCAACTAAACCGTTTGGTCAACTTATTGATCCAGAAGTGTGACGGCAATTCACAAAACAACTCTTGGCCAAAAATGGAGATAAAATGTTTGCCAATTATTTATGACCCTAAGATGTTAAAAAAGTGGTTGTGCCGACGACTAGTTAAAAATAAAAATAAAAAAATGATTGCGAACAGGAACCTGTCATGAAAGCTAAAAAGTGTTATGAACCAAGTAGAATGGATCCAGCCCATTCATGGAAATATCCCGTGTAGGGTTGCAGAATTTGTTTGATTCCACTGATCATATAGAATTACGAATTTAATTGGTCCTAGTGTACTGACCATCACCAACTTATTAACTTTTTCCTAGCTACTTGTCTCCAGAATTTAATTACCAAAATAGATACTACTATATATTTTTGGAGTCATGGTAGCAAATAAATTTCAGTGTCACCACATTCCCATTCTGAAATAAACAACCGAAAAAGGGTTTTATGCTATGTTGCACGGATACGGATACGGCGATACGAATACGACATGATACAGATACGGCGACACGGATTTTTAAAAATTTATTGGATACGATACGACATGGATACGAATCTAAAAGATATATATTTATATATTTATGCATATTGAAATAAGTAAAATAATATATTTATATATTCATACATATTGAAATAGATCAAGTTAAGTTTCATAAGTACTAAATTGCATATGTTTAGTAATTTAATACTATTAATTGTACATCATGTTTATTGTTTTATTATGCTATATAAAACATGTCCCGTTATGGACATTTTATCTTGTATTGTAGTGTATATAATACAAAGAGTGGTTTGACGTCTTACATTGTTCTTACCAATTGTGGTGACTTTAGCAAAATTCAGAATATGAAATGTGTTGGATACGTCTAAATAAGTATCCGATACGAGTGTCCAATTTTTCTTTTTAATTATATTTATCGACTCGCCACGTGGAGTGTCTAATACGTATCCCACGAGTATCCGAGGAGTATCGTATCCGAGAAGTATCCGACTCGACATTTTATAATTTTTTGAAGTATCTGTGCATCATAGGTTTTATGGTTTCAAGGCTAGTGCAACATACAATAACAAACTAGATACATTTTTTTTTTAACTTCTTAACTCCTGAATTATTATTATTAGTGGACTATCATTTTTTTTTTGTTGCATTATGGATTTTGGAAATAGGTCCAAATTTAACTAGATTTAATTTAAATCACTGTATGTAAAAACTTGCAATGTATTTAAACGACATTTATAGAAGAACGACCTATGATTATAAGATTAATTACTAGTAAATTAATCCTATCTAACCTGAAATTTTGCGTAAACCTGCAACACTGTATCATTAATCAATACACCACAACTATCTATTTATTATAGTACGAGTTCCAACAATATGTGACGGCAATCAACACTGAATAATTAGTCAAGTTGACATAAATCAAAATTAAATACTCTACCCATGCCAGTTACTAATCTTTAGAGTATTATATTTTGCGAAAAGGCGCCAACATGCTAAAATGCACTATCATACGAAAAAATGCTAAAATGCACTATCATGCCCAACTCATAAGTCAGTGTCACACCACACCCATTTGTTAAAGAAGAACTTAACATTCATTCATTCATTCATTCGACTCCCAAAATATTATACTAGTACTATTTCCACTTATTTTATATATATATACAAGTAACCATTCTTCTTCTTTTACCTTACCACCTTACCTTCAATTCTATTTTCTCTCAAGAAAATTAGCAAAAATGGGAAAATTTCTTAAATGTCCATTACCTTTCCATTCGAAAAAACACGAACAAGAATCTGATGAACAATCACAATCCAATTATAATTACCTTCAACATTCATCTCCATCTTCATCAAATTCATCCCTCATTTCACAATCAAGCCTCCCTTCCGTATCCTCCCTAACCCCACCTACCCAACAGCCCACCACCGCACACCACCACCTCATAGCCACCCTCAAAGCTCACTCCTCCTACATATTCTCCCTCACCCTCGCCGGTAAACACCTCTACACCGCCGACTCAAACGGCGAAATCCGCGTTTGGGATCGAGATCCCTCTTCACTCAACTCCTCATCCAATAACAACAACACAGTTGTACAAGGCCACAGCCCTGTAAAGTCCATTATACCCTTAGGCAACAAACTTTTCACCGCACACCACGATCACAAAATCCGCGTGTGGAAATTCGATAACGACTCCACAGATCACAAGCTTATCGCCACTTTGCCCACCGTCAAAGACCGTTTTACCAGTCTTTTATCAGCACAGAATCATGTAACGATTCGGAGGCACAAAAAATGTACGTGGGTCAATCATTTAGACGCGGTATCCGCACTAGCGGTATCGGCAGACGGTGCTCTGTTATACTCTGTTTCGTGGGATAGGAGTCTCAAAGTGTGGCGGACTTCGGATTTCAAGTGTTTAGAATCAATACAAAACGCACACGACGATGCTATAAACGCCGTCGTTTTGTCAAACGACGGGTATGTGTACACTGGTTCGGCAGATAGGAAAATAAAAGTTTGGAAAAGGAACGATGGGGAGAAGAAATTTAAATTATCACTTGTGTCTACTTTGGAAAAGCATAAATCTGCTGTGAATGCTTTGGCGTTGAGTACTGACGGTTCTGTTTTGTATTCCGGGGCTTGTGACAGGTCAATTATTGTGTGGGAAAAGGACGGCGGCGAACATATGGCGGTGGCGGGAGCGCTGAGGGGTCATAGTAAGGCAATTTTGTGTTTGAGTGTGGTTTCGGATTTGGTGTTTAGCGGATCGGCGGATAAAACTGTGAGGATTTGGAAGATGGGGAGTGGAGGTAGTTATTTTTGTTTGTGTGTTTTGGAAGGGCATAATGGCCCTGTTAAGTGTTTGACTGCGGCTCGTTTGGATGATAAAAATGGTGGTGGTGGTGGTGGTGGTGATGATGATTTGGGGAATTCTTATCTTGTTTATAGTGGTGGTTTGGATTTTGATATCAAGGTTTGGGAAATTTGGGTTCCCTTTTGATTTTTTGTAGTGTCTATCTATAAAGAGGACATTTTGTTTCTGTGTTTTAATTCTTTACGGGAAGACTGAATTTTATTGTACATTTACCATGACCCCATATAGCTAGTTTGGATTTCAATGCTTCGTTTGTTCTTGAGAACCATGAAACTGGAAATGAAAATGACAAATATCTACTCTGCACCAAATATTAGAATTCATCACATAGATTTGGTTAAATCCACTTGCTTAAACCTAACTCAACCTCAAAAACTAGTTCGTTAATTCTGCTTTCCTCCTTTGTAACAAGGGTCACCTTCAAATTCAGAGGAAGAAGACATTTCCTCTTAATGCGTAAATGTACAATAATTCAGTCTTCCAATTTCTTTCAAAAGAAATGAACGTAAAGAATTTAATAGTAATCTTAACACAAAAAGACATGCTGCTAGTAATAAATAAATATTTTGTTAAAGGGCCAAATTGCATCATCAAATTGTAACTCGGATATTTATCATAAAAAATGTAACAACTGTACTATGATTTGTTTAAAAAACCTTGAAATATCTTGCGAGAGATATTAATAAGTCTTAAATTAAAGATAAATGTTTTAAGAGAAAATTAAAAATCTTGAAATAT
Source organism: Penstemon davidsonii (assembly GCA_034814905.1). Lineage (NCBI taxonomy): Eukaryota > Viridiplantae > Streptophyta > Magnoliopsida > Lamiales > Plantaginaceae > Penstemon > Penstemon davidsonii. Next base: position 23,673,131 of record JAYDYQ010002685.1, read on the forward strand.
CTTCCCAGCTTAAGGTTTATTGTATTTTAAGTTTGTCGTAAACTTGTGGTAATGCAATTTTTCAGTCTGGTTAAGACTTTTATTAGGGCATTTCCAATGGTGGGGGGGCTCGGGGCTCCGGAGCCCTGGGGCTGCCCCTGCCCCCACCCCGAGCCCTGCCTGGTCGTCTCCAATGGCAGGGCTCCGAAATTGATTTAATTCAATTTCTAACTCTTGCCCACTCTCACTTATAATTAAAATAGATTTGATAAGTATAAAATTCATTCAGGTCTTTGCGGAATTATATTCTACTCCGTTAGTAGATTAAAACGGTATATGGTATGTTCAAATCGGAGTTTGGGTGAATGAGAAATTGATTCTCAAATATCACCCTTTGAAATGGAAAAAAAGAAATAGAAGTTGTTTTATCCCACATTAAAATTGGAAGGAAAAATCTTTAGGTTTAAATATGATTTGACAATGTAGTATAAAAATCTAGCTACCAAAAGTCTCTTCCTTCACGGGGGGGTGCAAATCATGGATCGAAATTCACTTCGGACCTTCGAGCCCGCGACCTGCAGACACGAATGTAGTCCAATTCTCTAGCTTTCGGACAAACCCAATTTTTGCACATCTCCATTTTTTTATTAAACAATTAATTAGAATTTATTAAATGCTCTCCATTTTTTTTATGTTTATTAAATAATTCAATTCTACAAATTTAATTTAATTTAGGAAGAAAAATTAATTTTATTAATTAATTATTTAAATAATAAATTTTTTCCTATTTAAATTCAATTAAATACACAATTTTAATAAAAAAGGAATCCAATCAGGGGACGCCACTTGGCGTCCCCTGACTTAAAGAGGGGCGCGTGAGATTCACACGACCCTCTTCTCCTTCCTCTCGCCCACGCGGGAACGGGCCGCGGCCAGGGCTCCCGCGAGCCCCGGCCCCGATCCGTTCCCCACCCCGCCCCCGAGCCCCGTCCACTGGAGACCGCTAATCCCTCCACCCCGCAGCCCCCCGACCCCGGCCATCTCCATTGGAGATGGCCTTAAAGATAAAATAAAAAGTTATGTAGCTAGCCAAAGTCCATGTCCTTTTCTTAAAAGCTGATAACTATATTTGATAAAGTTATATTGAGATCAAAGCAGATACATTTTATTTGGTGGGATAATTTTGATACAAAACAAAATTATGAGAAAGGAAAACGTTGTTTTAAAAAATGCGTAAGAGAAAAATGAAATCAACTTCGAATTTAGTTTGTTACAAGTAGGTTCAACCATCAACCGAATAAACACTATGCAAAATGAGTTATTGGGATTGTGCTACAAGCTCAAATGCTTTGCATTATAAGGTCTATCTCCAACAGCTCTCTTAAATTTCAGTTTTTTATCTTAAAATATAACTAATGAACACTGTTATACACTTTCACTTTTTACTCTGCACTCCAACAACTAGTTTATATTTTAGGAGACCATCATACCATTTCACTCCAACATCTAGTTTATATTTTAACAAATTACTTTTAATTATTATTTTGTATAAATGTAGAAATAATAATGATATATTTATAATACTAATTGATTTAATTTCATAATAAAAAATAGTTTTTTAAAAAAAATATTAATTTTTATCATTTGAAAAAAAATCTGACGTTTAAATTCCAACGGGCACTACAAGATTTTTTTTTTTTTAATAATATATTGAGTTATAAGGTCAAACTTATCACTTTTTATTTTGTCCAGAATAATTTATTGTTTTGCAGAAAAGTACATGTACTTTCCTGCAAGCAATTGCAAATAACAATTTGCATTTGGCCATCCAAAACCATAAATTTTAACAACACATAAATTATATATGTGCTCTTGGAGAGCACTTTTAATGATAATTTTAACAAAATTCTTATAATTTAACTTATACATGTGCTTTTGGAGATGGCCTAAAACAAGGTATAAGGGCATGTTTGTTTGGTGTTTGGGAAAGTAGTTTGAGAGAGTAGTGGATGTTTGTTTATTTGGGTTTTGAGAGAGTGGTTTGAGAAATAAAGTAGGTGTAGGTTTTTTTGGAAGAGTTGGGTTGTAGGTGTAAGATGTATAAGACTTTATGTCAAATCATGTTTGTTATGTGAGATAAATTGTGTAAGAGATAGGTTACTTTATGTCAAATCAAAGTAGAGTTTGTATAGGTTTTGTTTAGAGATAAGAAAATTGTTGTTTGTTTGGCTTTTGAGAGAGTAGTTTTAGAAAATTAATGGATGAAAAATTTATTTCGGAAAATAGAAAACATGTTTGTTTGGCATTTCCCAAACACGAAAAAAATCTGGGAAACGCCAAACAAACAGGCCCTAAGCAATTGGGGCTCCGATATTATACACTTTTGACTTGGGTCAAGCATTGGATTAGATCAAGCAAGCATTAAAGCGTTAATTTTTTCCCATAGCAATCTAAGTCGAAATTTTTAGTCCATATCTACGATATTTATTCAATCAATTTTGGGCTGTCAATGAGGCGAATTTCAATCCGGATTCGGATCGAATCCGATCCAATTTATTAGGATAATTGTCCGATTAATGATCCGATGGACCTGATCCGATTAAAAAGATCTGTAATCTAAATTATATGGAATAAATATGGATCTAGGTTGATCCGATCCTTCAAAGATCCGTATCCGATTGATATTTAATACTCCAATACTATATAAATTTAACTTTCATGTTTCATAAAATTATTTCTATGTTCACTTCTGTTTTGGTAATTTATTATGTTGATTTGAAATTATAATATTGATAGCTACAAGTGAAAATGAAAGGCATTTTCCTTAACTTAAAAAATAACATTATCATATTGTTTGATTTATATTTAGTAAAAGAAGGAAAAATATTTCTACTATATATTGTAGTTATGGTAAAACTATGTTTATTATGTTACCAATTAAACATGTTCATGTACCAAGTTAGTATTACCAACAAGCTAACCTACATTCGATTATAATTAATGGTGTTTAGTATTTTACCATTTATCATAGAATTTGTAAACTTTGTATTATGATACTACATATTACCTGCAATGATTTCCATTCATCTTTAGCTTGTATAATTTTTTTGGATTAGAAAATTCATAAATTCTTATCTTTTTCAATAAAAATATACATAAAAATATTTTTATTCGAATTCGAATATTTGTGCCGGATATCGATTTTTTTTTTGGGTTTCAAATTCGAATTCGGTAGAACTTTTGAAAATCCGATAGGATCTTTAATCGGATCCGGATACACTCTTTAATTTTCGAATCCGAATCCGAATCCATCCTGATCCGCTATGAATCCGCCCCATTGACAACCCTAATTCAATTATATGAAAAATATATTACATTTACTTTATAAGGTATAAGGAATTTAAGTGAGTTTAAATCGGAAATCAACCTTAGATCTAGCAAACCCAAAAAGAAGAGCAAAAAGAAATTGAATAAGCTCGATCGGCTCCAATACAAGGTAACATAATCATTAATGAGAATGAGTTGACACCACCAGTCAGTCCACACCAAACTTTTTCTGATTTAACAATTGTAAGTAATTCTTTTTAATTATGTTTATGTACTCCATCTACTCTAAAAACGCCATAGTTATATACTACATCCGTCTCATTTATTTTGTTCAATTTGTTAAAATACTTGATCAAATTTTTTAATTTTTTATGTGACTTATCATATTAAATTATTCAAATTTATGGTGTATTAAACCTTTTAAATATTAATATTTATGGTGTCATATGATATTATCAACTTATTAGTAAAATATATTAATTAAATTATTTATTATAATTTTTATAAATTTAGTCAAATTGACCATTTGACCGTGCCAAGGGAGCAAAATAAATGGGACGAAGGGAGTATAACACTAATAATATGTATGGCAAGTGTCATGATATTATTTCCTTATAACCATAAACAATTTTATTTTTAAAAATCAAATTCATTTAACATTGATAGGTAGTTAGTTGGGTTTTTAGACTAGATCTTCATGAGTGAAAAGGAAAAATACATTTATTTTAATAACTATGTCTTAACTAAGTTTATTGTTACTTATATAATTAATTATCAGAGCGATATTTAACGTTGACTGAGATGGGAATATGGGATGATTATATAACCTGAAAAGCTTAAGGTTGAAATAGCGCTATGAAAGTAGAACGAGAAGAGAATGTATAGGTGGATATATACATAGCAAACAACGGGAAGTGGTTACTTTTAGAGAGTCAAACATAAAGGTGGGAAAAGGAATAAATCTTAAAATTGATCGATCATGGTATTTTCAAAGAAACATTTAATTTCCATGTACATTTTGACAATAAAGTACTTATGAAGAAAAAGTACTCCCTCATCATGTTAATTTTCCATAATCCAAACTCCAAATGTGTTTTTCCGCGCAAGTTTCTCTCCTCATTTTCACATGGTACATGGAAGAAAAGCTTCACAACTCCAAAATTATGCAAATATATTAAATATTTAAGAATACACAAGTTTATGCAGACTTATACAATTAGGGGTGCACATGGTATGGTTCTGCTGTTTTTTTAACAAAATTTGTACCATACCAATTAGTGCGGTTTTAAAAAACTCAAAACCAAACTAGAGTTTTATGAACCATACCAACAAACTCGGTTTTGTGCGGTTCCGGTACAGTACGGTACAATTTTGCGATTTTTTCAAACAAACTTTTTTCATGCAATTTTTCTTATACGGTCGATTACATAGTTGACAATTATATAAAAATTAATATTATAATATCTTACAAACTATTTTTTTAATTAAATAAAGAATTGAAGAAGGAAGTGTTCACAAATTTGACGCTATAATTGGTTAATTATTTGATCATTCTTTTTATTATGTCAAGAAATTTACTATTTGGTATTTGTTGTCTAGAATTTTTGCATTTTAAGTTTTCCAAATATAATAAGTTTAATTTGTGCTAAATTCGAGCATATATGTTTTTAATTGAACGCGAGCAATATAGTAACAATAAACTATGATGGACTATAATATAAATTATAAATATTATATTATTCAATAATATTTGAATTATAAATTGAAAAATAAAAATTTATAAAATCCAGTTGTAAATATCAAAAAATGAATAGTTAATTCATGTTTTTTCTCAATTCGGTACGGTTTTTTACGGTATGATAATTCAAAAACCAAAACCATACCAAATTACTCGGTACGGTTTTCATCCATACCAAGACCTTCGGTTTTGAGAAAAAAAAACCTAACATTTGGTACGGATTGGTATGATATGGGACGGTCTGGTACGGTTTTGAAAACCATGTGCACCCCTATATACAACAATGTGAGAGACTAAGGTGGTTGGGTCATGAAGTGGTAGTGGCTTGCGATTCCTAGAGGCAAAACTCAAGTTCGAATCCTACTGGAAACACCACACTAGGGATGACTTATACCCAATACATTCTTCGGTCCAAGCTGTTAATACACAGTTTAGTAGATAAAAGAAAAATACAACAATGTGAGAGTTCTGGTCGTGCTATAATTGATTATAATGAAGAAAAAATTAATTCTTGATCAGTAGACCTAATTGTGATAGTATTAATCATATACTAAAGCACGACCCTGTTTATAAGTTACTATTATAACGAAAAAGACAAAATGATCCCAATTTATCAAAAGAAAAAAAAAACGACAAAATGATCCCATAATTAATGTTCGTTGACAAGTTTACCTCACAAGTATTCGGGTTGACATTTATAATTACCCCGCAATTTACAAAATTGGAGCAATTATAAAACTTTTTCAGCCCAATTGCGATAACTCGCGAGCTAACGATTCCTCAATTTAACTTCAATGAGTGGGGTTCACTTTAACAATTCTGCCGGAAAAGTCCCAAAATTGCTTCAATTTTGTAAGTTGTAAGGTAAAATTGTCAGCTTCAATACTCGTGGGGAAAACTTGTCAGCAACCATTAGTTATATATGTGACTAGTGCGTTTTGCCTGCCCTTTTTCCCGATTATAACTAAGGGTGTATGTGGATGGGTTTTGGCTCGGTCTCGCGAGCCAAAACTCTTTCAAATGAGTTTTCGCCAAACCCATAAAACCATCAAAAACCTATTCAGAAACTCACATTCAAACTCTTCAAACCTATAAAACATTGATTTGACATATACTACCTACTTTTTCCCCTAAATCTCACTAAAAAAGACATTGATTTGACACATACCACCTACTTTTTCCCCTAAACCCCAACATCCAAACTCAATCCAAGTGGGGTTTCAACTTATTCAAACCACAAAACCCAACAGCCAAAACCCATCCAAATGAGGTCTCAAATGTTTTCATCGAAACCACCCAAATCATTTTTTTAAACCGAGGCCCGCGAAACCGAGCCAAAACCCATCCAAATAGACTCTAAGGTAATTGAAATATAATTGTGAAATCTCCAATCTATCATGAACCAAAAAATACTAATTAATAATTAATCTGCATACTAAAATATCATAAAGTCTAAAATAATAGTCTTGATCAACATTATTTCTTGAATTCTAGATAGAAAATGTAAGTTTACACATTGTTTACCAAGAAAAAAAAATGTAAGTTTAGACATCTACAATTTTGTTAAAAGTGAGTATATATGTAGGGTAAATTTACTGCCAGTCCTATATATATAGACACACCCAAACCAACTGCAGTAATAATGGTGTCCTCAAAATTGATGAGCAATATTCCATCATTAGTCTCTCACTTTCATCATAACAACATGACCCTCATCTCTTTCCCTCTACCAATTCATGAAGATCACAACCCCAAAAAGAAAGAAAAAAAGAGAGAGAGAAAAGATTTAGATCGATTAGTACTAGTGAAGAAGAATAAAATATAGCTAGCTAGCTAGTTTATCATGGCTTATGTCAAGAAGAAAAAAGAAAACCCTACTTTTTCTCCGGATCTTCCTTGATTTGAGCATGGTTAATTAAATAGATAGTATTAATTTTCTTCTTCTCCGGGGGAATGGAAGCGTAATGGTCCGAATGTTCGCCGCCAGCTAGATTTCAAACAAATCCATCCAATAAAGTTCAAGAGCTAGCTAGCTACCCTTCAGTTTTATATATATCGATCGATCGATCTGTGTGATGAATTAATTCTATATATATGTTATTGTTTTTATTTGGTTTTGCATTTAGTTTTAAGGATTTCTTAAGATCTAGATTTGTGTTGAGGTGATTGAAGACTTTTTTGTTGTAAGTTTGTGGAACTATATATATATAAAAAATAAAAAATAAACTTTGGGGTTGATTATATGTACTATACTAAGCATGTAAAAATTATATAAATCTTGATCTTGAGAAATATATTTCTGTGTGATTAATTGTATGAGTTGGTGTATGCAGTACTAGATTAATTAGAGATGTTCATATCCACTTGTTAATTTGAATCTAGCTAGCTAGGGTTTTCTTTGAAATCTTCATATATATATCTGAATTCCTTCTTTATTTCCTCACAAAATATTGAATGGTTGAGATGAGATAATGGAGAATTTAGTGTTTCATGGGTCAAATTAGTTGTGTAGCTAATTCAGTTACCAAATCTGGCACTAATTAATTAATGGCGCCATTGAATAATGTTTAAGGTGTTTATGTTGACGACTAATCTAATCTGTTGTTCTTTCTTAATCAATCGCATATGGAGTATTTTTCTTCTGCTCAAAGATTAAATTTTAAATAAATTGGATGCAATTAACTTCATGATCTAATAGTATATTTTGTCATGATGCACTCTGGTCATCGATCGGGTGATATTCTAGAAGCTAGCTAGCATTTTCATTAGTAAATTCAAATGGTTAATGATTTATGTTATCGCCCATTTAAATGATTCTGTTTTAGGGGTCATTTCTTGTCCCTTAGACCAGATTTCTGTCAAGTAATGATTGTGCCTTAGATCTTTTTTTACGAGTGAAATGAATTATACATAGTAGTACTATTTTGTTATCTAGGTATTAATTACTTATCATTGCCAAAAGTTTCATTGAGTTCATACGTTATGCAATTTATATAGTTAGCTTATGGAATATATATAGTATAGGGATTGTAATTATAAGGAAAAGTTTAAACCACCCTTAACAACATGATAAATTGTTTCGTTAATTGATTTATTTTTCTTTCAAAATATATGGGTGACATTGAAGTTGGGAGTAAGACCATCAAAATTTAAGTTCTTTACCATTATTAGAGTCCTGCATCATATCATTTATGCGATTATTGTGCCAAATAATTTTTTCGAAACATGAGGTATCTTAGCTTTTTGCTTATGCTTATATTTAACACGATGGCTAAACTTAATTATTTCTTTTATTATATTACTGTAATATATAATTACCCTATTTATTTTCATATGTTTGAATTATAGATTTTACTTTTAAAAATGATAAAGAAAATGGTAGAATTTTCTATGTTAATACAATTTTTTTTTTCTGAAGTAATTACAAAATTTCTTATAAAAAATTGAAGATCCAGTATCAAAATTAAAAAATCTATTGTCTTAAATTTTCTAGTACTTTTTTTTTTCGGTAGAATCTTAATTTTTCTAGTTGCGCTAACCCATGTGTTCTATTTATGTTGGTCATATTGGTATAAACGTGTTTTGACAATCACGTAACTGCAGATTCTAATGCGACTACTTTTAACGATTTAGAGCAAATAAAAGTTCTCTCTATCCGACTCTTTCTCTCTCTCACGCACGCACACAGAGGGCGAACCCTAGTCTTAAGCTTTAAATCCAGAACACTTCATTAAGTAATTCAAAAGGTGAATTTAAGGTGAATGTCTCTTTCTTGTTTACGGATTATTGTTTGATCAGTTGGGCTAGGATTTTGGAAGCTTTCATCAATGTCAGAATCGAGGTCGCGGGTCACAATTACGCTCGGACGCACCGGACAGGTATTTCTCCTTTGTTTTAAGATTTGAATTGTCTTTTCTTATTCGGTTATACTCATATCCCGATGTATCGAAATCTGCTAAATTTTGATGAATTGGGGCTGTGGATGTGAAAGTCGTTTAAACCTCGCATTCAAATTGTCTGTGGATTTGCTTGTTAGTTTTTATAGGATAAAATCTGGAAATAGATGTTAAATGTATGTATCGATTTCAGTCTTCAAGAGGTGCTTCGTTTGATAAATCAGTTTGAGCACTTTGAAATTGATTCATGACATAATTCTACTTTTTTTAAAGTCAAAGAAGCTATACTAACTTATTAATATAGAAAAACTATAAAAAAAATGTTTAATTACAGTATTCCTTTGTCCTAGTTCTTTTAGTTGTCACTAAAGATAATAGTCTTTTCTACTGAGAATTGTATACAACAGCAAGAGTGTCGACTTTCATGCTAATTGTTACTTATAAGTTATAATACTACAGTGAAATCATTCCTTTGGTGTTTTTGAGTCGGCCACTGATATTTTAGATCGAATAGAGATTAAAGCTAAAATAAGAATGCTTAACTCAATTTATTAGATAGTTGTGTATGTATTTATTGTAAAATATTTGGGAGAATCTTTTTTTCTCCTTTTCATGATATGGTTCATTCTCGAAGATCAAAATAATTGTAGATATCAGGAATATTAACTTTGACATATTGATGTTACCACCATTAGAGGATGTTGCAATAATTTTGCTATTGGTGTTTCTCTATGCTAAAATTCTTAGATTGTTTATGATACCATAATTTCGCAGTGGCGTATTGGAAAATACTGAATTAGTTCCTGTTGTGTTGATTCTTGAGTAAGTGTCATAAGGTGAAGTATTTAAGCTTTGATTTTTTTTCTTAAAATTATATTTTTGGTGTGCTCAGATGTTTCTTCTAGATCTTTCATTTTATATTTTTAGAATTGCATTTATCGATTTGCATCACCCAAAAATTAATAGGTTCTAAGTATTTATATTTAATGAACATTTAAATTGTAATATACCATTTATCGCTTTTCCGTAATTTTTCTGCGCCCCTAGACGGAATTTTGTATTCCATCACTGCTGATTGATGTGTGACATTGTACTGTTTGTTTGTAATTTTTTCTGATAGCTAGACAGCATAATTCATGAATCTGTGTTTTTAGCTCTATATTTGTGTGGTCGGATATGGTTCAAACGATTGGATGACTGGAATCTGTATCTTCAAAAGTGAGGTTTGGTTTTAATTGGATTTTTATGTCCTCAAATTTTTTATTATTTGTAGGTGGTAAAAAAGGTTGGTAGTGTGTCGGATGGTTCTTTTGCTGATTCACTTCCAGTTGTTGGAAGGAAAAGGTCTGTTAGAGAAAGGCTTGGAAATGGTGCAGATTCATCTGGCCAATTCAATAACAAGAGGTTTGTTTTGTTTGCTCCTTTCATCACTTATACTTTATTGTTGTAATATCTTAAATTGCTTATGGTCTACTAACTTGACAAGTTTACTTCTTCTTTTGGGTCTGAGGCTGGTACTAATACGGCACACAAAAAGCATTGTTTAGTTTTTTTATAATTTTCCGATGCCTAACAGAGAATGATGCTTAAAATCTGACTTCCATATAAATACTGTCAATATAGCTTGTTAGGTTAAAAACACTATGGCAATGATTTATGTGTGAGATTAAAAGTTGAACAGGTCAATTGGTTGGATGGTATTCTCTAGTCACACACTAATGATTTCTGTAATTATGGTTTGCAGACTGAGAGGAGATGGTAGGACTTCCAGAGCTCTTAACGGTAACATATTTACTCTCAAGTTGTTAAAAATTTATGTAGTTTGTTTTAAGTCATTGATAGTGATTTTTTTCTTATGGTGATTTCAATTGACTAAAAGACGTTCAGCTAAGTAAAGATGATCTTCGGCACAAAATCATACGAAAGAGTAAACTGAAACAAAATCAAAATAACCAACAGAGTGTGATGGATCTTAGGAACATCCTATCAAGGCCAGCTCAGTCCTCAACAAATAGCATAGCTACAAGGGAGAAGATGCCCGAGCCAAAGGATACAAAACCGCGATATTTGTATCCTAGAGATGGCAGACAGCACTTTACAGAGCCCAGAGATGGCAGACAGCTCTTTACAGAGCCTAGAGATGGCAGACAGGTAATGCCTGTGACTAGGAATTCTAACCAGCACTTGCAGGAGTATAGGCTTCAGAATATACCGGATCCTAGGGAACAGCACATGAAAGAATCCAGAGAAGAACGACGAAGCAATTACGACCTGGATGATGTTAGGCATCGTTTTCCGGAGCCAAATAATTCTCGTATAGTGGCTAATGTATCTGGTTCAAGAGCTACTAATACTGTGACCAAAGTGGAATCAGGATTTGATCCTTATTCTCCCTGGAACCTGGATAGTTTAAGGAGGAGATCACCTGATGAAGCTTTGGCAACTTCTAGAGGTCTCTCAGCAGCCACTAGAGACGAAGAATTACAGAGAAGATATGCAGTTAGGACACATGATGAGGCAAAGACGAGCACATATATGAGCAAAGCTCCTTTTGAATTCTCAATACCCACAAGTTCTTCATCTTACTTGACTAAAACGGCTCCTCCTGTTGGACCGATGAAGACCATGACCCCAGGGGTCCCAGCCCCACTTCCTCCGACTAGCAGTCTCGCACAAAAGAGTTCATATGTGGTACCGTATACTTAATTTTGTGCCTGTTTCTCACATATGAAGTTTCTCATTGATACTTCATGCATAGTTGATAGTTAAATTTGATCATATATCTTTAGCAAGCACTTTGAGTTGTAGAGTTAATAACATCTTTAAAAAATTGATGCATAATATTACGGAGCTGCTACCCATATTCGTAAAACTTAAAACTTTCAAATAGCAAAAATGTACTTCAAAAAGATGAAGATGGAGTATTTGAGAGCTCTTGCCATGCTGTCCGGTTGAGAAAGTCCAGTCTTCAGATTGTATCTTGTATTTTGATTATTTTTATATTCTAAACTTAAAGAATTCAGATACAACTAACGCGGCTTTACTCGAGAGTGATATAGAATTAATTTCAAGGGCCTCCACATTTATTCACGTACTGAATATTGTTTGCAGGTAGAAGATCATCCTACTGTTGAGAGCTTTTTACGTTCAATTGGACTCGAAAAATATGCTATTCTTTTTAAGGTTGAGGAAGTAAGTGATATTTTGTGACTTTTGGAGTACTCTACTTTGAATGCAATGCACAACACTCACTTTCTTTTTGTTGCACAGTCCAGGTTCAATGGACCAGAACTATTATCTTTGTTAACAATAGTATAAATGTAAAACAGTAGTAAAGGGTTTTTTAACCTTGTGAAAGTGTTACATTAAATATTGAATTTTAGGCTGAAATATTGCCAATTATTTCAGCAAATTAGGAACTCACAGGACTTTGTTTATGTACTTGCGTTTGATCCGTTGTGTAGGTGGATATGTATTCTTTGAGGAGGATGACTGAACTTGATCTTAGAGAGTTGGGAATACCCATGGTAATAGCTCTGTCGGCTATAAATGTTTTATGTTTCGTTATGCATGAATTATATTGTACTTGATGAAATATAGAATTAAATCGCTTAATGTATTAGGGCCTGTTTGTTTGGCGTTTGGGAAAGTAGTTTGGGAGAGTAGTGGAGGTTTGTGAAATAATCTCGATTTGCGTAATGTTGTTTGTTTGGGTTTTGAGAGAGTGGTTTGAAAAATAAAGTAGGTGTAGGTTTTTTTGGAAGAGTTGAGTTGTAGGTGTAAGATGTGTAAGACTTTATGTCAAATCATGTTTGTTATGTGAGATAAATTGTGTAAGAGATAGGTTATTTTATGTCAAATCAAAGTAGAGTTTGTATAGGTTTTGTTTAGAGATAAAAAAATTGTTGTTTGTTTGGGTTTTGAGAGATTAGTTTGAGAAAATTAATAGATGAAAAATTTATTTCGGAAAATAGAAAATATGTTTGTTTGACATTTCCCAAATACGAAAAAAATCTGGGAAACGCCAAACAAACAGGCCCTTAGTGTTTGTTCTTTCTATTTTTACTCACAGAAGGTTCACATGTTGCAGGGGCCAAGGAAAAAAATCCTGCTATACTTGCAGCCTCGTGTCAGACAAGCATGATTGCTGTATTCCATAAGAAAGCACAGAGCCTTATTTGGAGCATTTTATTGTTCTTTTGGTTGAAAATTTGTGATACAATTGCACTATATAACTTCTCAAGATGATTATTTTTAAGGTTCATAATTAATAGTACAATAAATTTCTTTTTTGATGTAACAAATTTATGCCCCGTAATGTTTTTAATTCTCATTGTAGACAAACTCTCTTTATTTCTACTTTAAACTATGCAGAAAATATCTGGAAATGAGAGTACATTGATTTGTGGCATCAAACACGTCCCCTCTCTTTCCAGTTAACGCTATGTATAGCAATATTTCACCATCTTTTTTATTTTCTGGGAATTCTTTTTAAACCTATGCTCATAAAAGCTGCACCCTTTTACTTGTGAAAGGGGTATACTGTAATTGAACCCAATTACCACCGGACTTATCTTTTATATGAATATATGTTCAAAAATTACAAGAGCACTTTCTGTGACAGTATTAGTTTAGCCCGATGGGCCATTCTATTCATTCTCCTTGGGGAATATGTATGTGATTTTAATTTATAATAATTAAAATTTAGAGTGAAATGCAAAAACACCCATGTATTATATCTAATTGGCAGAAAACTCTCTATATTATTTTTATTAGCCAAAATCCCCCTGAATTAGCAAGTCAATGACATTTATTCTCTCCTAGGACTCCTACTCAGTACAAGTATTTCATGTTTTGCAGGGGATGGAAAACATATATCTCGATATGTTATTTTTCTTTGGAATAAAATGTGAAAATCGATTACTCACTTAAAAAATCGATAATAACCTCTCAGTAAACATAAAAAGTGATAATAAAATGCCTATAAACTTTAAAAACTAGCAATAACCCCATGTCTATAAACTCTACTATTTTTCTTAATTTAATAACTTTTCTTTACAATTTTTCGAAGTGTTTTTAAAATTTTTTCAAAAAATTCTCTAAATTTTTTTAATATTTAGCTGATCGAAACATAAACTAAAAACGATATTTTGACCCATGCTAATGCTCAACTAGGAGAAACAATTCGACAAAGGAAAATGGTTCGAAATGCTTGATAATGAAAGGAGGCTAAGTGGTGATTCTTTTATTATTATTTTATTTTATTATTATAGAAGGACAGTTTGGTGAAAGCTTTGATTGAGGTGACCAAGTTATTTTCCATTGTACTTATCCCTGTCCTGTATCAAATAGTATTTGATATTTTTATCTTATTTTAAAGTTGAAACGATTTTGAATGCAATGGCGGTCTCGGTGTCATACTTTAATTTGGGGAAATATTTAAATAATTTCTCTCTTTCTGTTTGTATTGGCGGGCGCATAGATTCAAACTGGAAGGGAATTAAAAGAAAGTAGGTTTTAACGAAAATTTGGAAAACAATGATGTTTTGCATTTTGCCCGAGTTAGACTTAAAATGGTAATTTGAAATTTTCAACAAATTTAGAAAATAAAGGTTGAATTTTAGGGAAACAAAAAAAAAAAGGTATTAGTAGATGTTTATAGTTTCAAGAGTATCTTAGTTAGACTTTTGAGTTTTCTATGATTAGTAGCTCATTGAATCTTTTGTATTTGAGTAACAAGAAAGAGCTAAAACTCAACAGGCCAATATGATTGGTTTCGTGGAAAGGACTATTGTTTGTACCCAAAAAATCACCCTCGATTTGTCGAGGAATAATGGCTCGATAACGGGTCAATAAGCAACAATGGGCCGAAAATAACAAGTCCAATGAGATGAAAACGGGTCAGACCCACTTCGGCCCAGAAACTGGCCCAACCGAAATCAGAAACGGGTCGCAGGCCCAATATGAATTAACCTCAATTAAATCAAGACTTGATTTTGGCCAAGTAGGAATTAATTAATTAATTAATTTATGGCCCAAGAGGGATTAATTAATTAATGGGCCAAGTTAATTAAATAATAAATGGCCCATTAGCAGATTTGGTAGTTGAATTAAATGGTGAGATATGCAACAGAGCCACGTAATAGTTGGCTAGTTAAATACAACCACTTCCCTTAATTATCTCAAAGTTAGTTAAGGAGTGAGAGATTGGCCACAATTCAAATGTAACTACCAAATTGAATCTGAAAATTGAACGTGGGAAAGAACAAGGATAAATAACCACCATTAGTGGAGGTAGTGGAACAAGTGCAGGTGGTGGAGATAGTGGGATCAGCCGATCAGTTTCTGGCAAGCAGCTATAAATACAGAAAGACAGCCATATTCAACACAGACAAACAACTCAATCAATCAACAAATCAGTCTTCACTGAAATCGGCTCAACGCCTCTCCGGAAGTCCAGCATCAGCTGCTTCTGTCAGTCAGTCAGCACTGCCAATTCCTTGACATCAATCGTCAATCCTCAGCAACCAGCAGGACATGGCCGCCTGAAGTCTAGCACCGCCGCTCAAAGTAAGCCGCACAGCTACTTCCGCCGTCAGCAAAGCTGTCTCGAGCGAAACCCTTCGATATCAAGCAAAATAGCAAGCTGCAACGTCATGTAAGTGCCCACGTAATTACATGGCAACCTCGTCGAGTAGCCATCTGCTTGATGAGTCCGCTGTCAAGTAGCCATCTGCTTGACAGCAATCGGTTGAGTAGCCATCTGCTCAATTGATGCCCTTTCCAGCGACCACCCGTTGGTCAGGAGCCCGATTGGTAGCCATCTGCCAAGGTTGGGCGACCCATTGATGATGGTTCTCTGTCATCAATGTTACTTTCTGTCAACAAGCTGCACTATCATACATCATCAGCTCATTTGGCGGGTCTGCCTGCCAATCAAGGAGTATTTTTCAGAACTTAATAGAATCATCAACTCGGTTGACAAACATATGTCGATACAGGAGATTGTTTATTTTTGCATGCTTTGTAATACTTGTAAATCGGGGAATTCATTGTAGGCTAAGACTCATATGTTTCTTTTACAACTCAATTAATAGAAGTATTTGGCCCATATTTCCTGATTTTTGTTAAAGTATGCTTTACGTCAACGGATTTTCATTGATGCATTAGTTTGTTAAGTTTATGTCTTTAAAGTCAAGTCACATATTAAACTGATTGATTGTCAACTCATTTACTGATTCATTGATAAACTGAGTAAGCCATCAGTTGGCTGTGAAACTTTGGCATATCAGAAAGGTTATCATAAATTATTTAAGTCCTGCGGCCAGGCAGGCATGGAAAAGAACTAAGGGTAGTGTTTGCCTACTCTGCCATAATCGATTGATTAGAAGTCAGTTTCGTCAGGACATCTTACATGGATATCAATATGTCTTTATCAGGACATTTTAATCATGTTTACATCGATATCAATATGTCCAATTTTAAACCGTTATGTTTGCACGCACAAACATTGGCACGCCCGCACTCATTACATATCATATCGAGCCATTTGCACATCGAGGCAATCGGTGTCAAATTTATAGCAAACAATATTTTGGCACGCCCAGTGGGACTTGATAATCTTTTTGCCAAAAAGTCAATCAGTTGATGCTTAACGATTAATCTTTTGCTGTTGTCAGATGATACCACAGATAACGCGAAAGACTCGATCTAGCTTGACGAGGACACGCTCTGATCTAACGCACTCTCTGGAAAATCTATCCACTGTCCCGCTAACTATGGATGGGACTGACAAGATAGAGGAACTGACAACGGTGGTCCGCAACTTCACTAAGGACCTTGAGGCCAAACAGGTAGAATGGTCAAATGTTGTCAGCAAGTTCGAGAACATGCTAGGCTCGGCCACTGCAGCCAGTCAGGCCAATACTGAAGCCAGCAACACTGTAAATTCTTCCTTGATGCATTTGGAGTCGAAAATGGCTATGCTCGCTGAAAGCATCAATATCCTTGCCAACGGGATACAATCGCAGGCCTGGACAGGGCCGCCCAAAAGCTCTGTTGACAAAGGCAAGGGACCCGCGATACATATCGGGGGAAGTGGATCAAGGGATGAGACGCCCTACAAGCAGGGCAACGGACAAACTAATGTCCTTGACAAGAAAGGAAGTACCTCCAGAGCCAGGTATCAACGCCCAGACTCGGGGGGCAAATCGGAAGAGGAACGATCAGAGGCCATGGGATATGGCCCAGAAGGACATCAGGCCATCTCATCGGCCTATGACAGAACAAATCGAGCCATGGAAGGTCAAGACGACCTGTTAACGATGAATCAGGCTCAGGAGATGTTCGTGAGAAGACAAGGGAATAGGGCATCAAGGAATGATAAGCCTCATCCAGAATACATTGATCAGGTGCCATTCCCGATGAACTACAGGGCACCCAACTTCACTCTGTTTTCAGGAGAAGGGTCTCAATCTGCCACCGAGCATCTGGCTCGATTCTCTTTGGAATGTGGCAACTTAAGCAATGAACTGAAGTTAAAATTGTTTCCTAACTCACTCACCGGCATGGCATTCCACTGGTACGCCAATCTAAAACCAGGATCGGTCCTTGACTGGCCATCCATGGAAAAGGTGTTTGTGATGAACCACTATCAAGCCCCGCTCGAAGTATCTGTCATCGAGCTATCCAACATGAAGCAGCTGACGGGGCAGACAGTGGAGGAATACATGAAAGCGTTCATCAGGGCCAGAGGCTTCTGTGCCATACCCCTGCCGGAGAAAGAATGTATCAAAATTGCCATCCATGGCATGCATTTCGAATTGAGGAAAATCATGATGGCCCAATATCATGAAGACTTGTTTGAACTGACCGATCATGCGGTCCGATATGAAAGGGTCCTAAGGGATGAAAGCAGGCGACAGCCCAGAGGAAACTACCACCAAGTAGGAATGGCTGACTCTAGCGAGGAGCCATTAAACAGGTCGATGGAACAGACAGGTATTGAAATCGGGTTGGCTGAGGTGGTCTGTCCAAAGAACACTGTATGTCAAGCTCTTGCAAAACCGAAAGAGCCTCAACCAGCCATCAAGGTGCCAAATAACTTGGTAAGAAGAGATGCTGAATACAAAACAGACCGCGAGAGACGCTACTCGTTTGACGTCTCCAAGACAGAGGCCATATTTGATCAACTGTTGGCCGACAAGATCCTCAGGCTAAAAGGGGATCATGTGATACCATCTCCAATGAAAATTGCAGGTAAGACTTATTGCAAGTATCACGACGTATGGACTCACTCTACGAATGAATGTCTCGTTTTCAGGTGGATGGTTCAAGATCACCTTGATAAGGGCATTTTGAGATTCGCCCCAGACTGGAAAATTACTAAGCCGATGACGGTTGATACTAATCCTTTCCAACAAAACGAAGTGGGGATAAATATGGTAGGGGTTACAAATACAACAGGAGAGCAATACGCGGAAGGGGACCCACGCCATTTACCCTCGTCGGTGAATATGCAAATGGGATTATGTGCTAGATGCCATGCTGACTTGGCAACAGTACCATTGTTTGTGAATCCAAACATATATGGCCAGTACATGCCTTGGCCAAACACTGCACAAGGAGCATATCCTTATCAGGTGATGCCACAGCCACAACATCAGGTGATGCCACAGTATCAAGTAATGGTACCATCTCCAGCATCAACGCCTTTGCCAGTACAGGCAGTTCCACCAACAGGGGAGCCCCGTAGAGATCAGGCCATACCTAAAATGCCTCGACAGCCGCAGGAGGGTACTAGTCGTAACAACAGGATCAGGGAGAGATCACCCGGCAGATCACCAGTTAGGCAGGTCAGATCGACCGCTTATCACAGAGACATGACCTATGGGCCGTCGATCAAAACAACATCGCCTGGTCAATATAGGCCGCGAACTGTCCATACTCCTGCAAATACTCAAGTAGGGAGATGGGTACCCGTGAGACATCCAAAATTCCCTGGAAATCAAAGGGTTGATCAGATGACTAGGACGCAGTATCGTCGTTACCTACGTCAAAGGAAAGAAATCGAAACAGTCAAAGGAAAGGCCCCAATGAAACAGCGAACGACAAAGCCGCGGGTTACAGAAGTAAAGCCTCGACAAGAGGCCAAGGAGGCCAAGGAGGCCGAACAGGAAGCTGTTTCCCCATGGCGGTCGCCAGGGAAAGCCAAATATGGCACGATTGATTTAGAGAAAGATTTGGAAGAAGATGAAAACGATCTTAGGGAGAAATTTGCCAAAATCTATGGCGAACGCGATGGTAAGAAAGATGAGGCCGAATCTGGCCAACGGTCGAGGAAAAAGCAGTCGACGAGAAGGCAAAAGAAGGCGAAGGAAGTGGAACCAGCCAGCCGTCAGCCGGTTCGGCAGTAATGCAATGTAACGCAGTAAATTCTGAACTCGTCGATGTCATCGATGAAGAGTTGGAATACTTCACTGATGGAGTCTGGGACGAAGGAATGCCAGTGGTTCAAATGGCAGAGGACTTGGAAATGATATCGGTCGATGACAGGAAGGAGACCGATTGGGACAAGAAGGTAGAAAATATTTTCCAGAAACCACCTTCGTTCATGGCCAGACACATCAGGCCATTATACATATCAGGGCACATCGATGGTAAGCCCATCGACAGAATGCTGGTTGATAACGGGGCAGCCGTCAATGTAATGCCAGCATCTACTATGTACAAGTTAGGCAAAGTCAGTGAAGACCTGATGGAAACGAAGGTGATAGTTAGCAACTTTACTGGAGGAAAGGCTGATACATTGGGAATTTTACCTGTCGAGGTAAGGATTGGAAAGACTAGCCTGAAGATTGCTTTCTTCGTGGTAGATGCTGCCACATCTTACAATGCATTGTTGGGGAGGGACTGGATCCACTCCGCTTTATGTGTGCCGTCTTCTCTTCATCAATGTCTACTGATCTGGGGGGACGCCACTGAACCAGAAATCATAATGGCCGACAACAGGCCATTTACTGCAAAAATCAATGCCGTCGAGGCGGCATATTATCGAGAGGATGTGGGACCTTATCGATTTGTCGGACAGGACAAATATGGACGACCTATGGAAGTCACATCGAGCAAAAAACTAACTCAGCTCGAAATGACTTGTCTTGCTAAGGAGTTAAGTCGGCCCTGCAACGTCAAGGAAGAGGGGCCGCAAGAACAGAACAATCAGTCCTTATGAGTTACACTGATGATAAGGAACCATCAGCCGATAAGGCCGAGCAACTGGTGATTGATGAGATCGTTGTCATCGCCCCAGAGCAGAAAGCATGTGCCGATCTGATTCGAAAGTTTCGGGCCTATGTGGCCGAATGTTATACAGGCGATCTTATCTTTGAGGAAGAAACGCCAATATCAGATGGCGACGAGATTCAATTAGAGGAATTAGGAACGGCGCCAGCCAAGCTTGATGACATTAAGATCCAAGTACAAGACCCTGTCATCGAGATTGAGTTGGGCACCGAAGAGGACCATAGGCCAACGTACATCAGCGCATTGCTGGATGATGGCCAGAAGGAACGATTGATTCAAGTATTGAAAGAATACAAGGATTGCTTTGCCTGGAATTACGACGAGATGCCAGGACTCAGCAGAGAGTTAGTTGAGCATCGAATCCCAATACTTGAAGGGTACCTACCTCGAAAACAGCCTCTGAGGCGGATGTCAGTGGAAGTCTGTCAGCTGATCAGGGAGGAAATCGAGAAGTTATTAAAGGCCAGTTTCATCGAAGTGGCCCGATATCCAGAGTGGGTAGCCAATGTGGTGCCCGTGATGAAAAAGAATGGGAAAATCAGGATATGCATCGATTTCAGAGACCTGAATCTTGCATCTCCTAAGGATGAATATCCGATGCCAATGGCAGACATGTTGATCGATGCTGCCGCTGGCAATATGTTTTTGACTGTCGTCGACGGAAGTGCAGGCTATAATCAGATATTTGTGGCCGTAGACGATGTACCGAAGTTGGCTTTTCAATGCCCAGGAGGAATAGGCACCTTCCAATGGAAAGTGATGCCATTCGGACTTAAAAACGCTGGAGCCACTTATCAACGGGCCATGAACTGCATTTTCAGTGAGTACATCGATGACTTTGTCAAAATTTACATCGATGATATTGTGATTAAATCGGCCGGTTACGAAGAACACTTGACACATTTGGCGAAGTCATTTGCCAAAATGAGAGAACATAAACTGAAACTTAATCCCTTGAAATGTGTTTTTGTAGTTGCATCAGCCAATTTTCTTGGCTTCTTAGTGCATCGCAAGGGGATTGAAATCGACAAGAACAAGTCCAAGGCTATCCTGACAGTCAAACCTCCATCAACGAAGAAGGAATTACAGCAATTCCTTGGCAAGGTCAACTTTCTAAGGAGGTTCATATCAAACTTGGCTGGAAAAACAAAGGTCTTCTCACCTTTGTTAAAGCTGAAGGACAAAGAAGAATTTTGCTGGCAAACGGAACATGAGCAGGCGTTTCAAGAGATCAAAGACAAACTGACTACGCCGCCTGTAATGATGCCGCCAGTCAAGGGGAAACCTTTGAAATTGTATATATCTGCCACAGAAGACACCGTCGGTGGATTTTTAGCACAAGATGATGAGAATGGATTTGAACGAGCCATATACTACTTGAGCAGGCATCTGTCAGAAACGGAACAGAGGTATACCCCGATAGAAAAGGTATGTCTTGCACTGTTTTTCTCTTGCAAAAAGTTACGTCATTATATGCTGCCTGTCAAGGTATTAGTAATTTCTAGTATTGATATTATTAAGTATATGATAGCTAAACCTGTAATGAGAGGAAGGATCGGCCGATGGGCTATCCAACTGATGGAGTATCAATTGCAGTATGTACCGCAAAAAGCAGTCAAAGGCCAAGTATTGGCTGATTTCCTGGTTGACCATCCATGCATTGACATAGATCAGACCGTTCTGAAAGAACTGGACTTGATGACAGTGGAGATCAAGCCGTGGACACTGGCTTTTGATGGGTCAAGAACCGATAGACTGTGTGGGGCAGGTATTGTTTTGATTTCACCATCTGATGTTAAAACTAAGCTATCAATACAATTTGATTTTGAATGTACCAATAATCAGGCCGAATACGAAGCCTTAATTATTGGACTAGAAATGCTAAGGGAGCTACATGTCAAATCCATTACCATCATCGGAGACTCACAGTTGGTTATCAGGCAAATTCAAGGTACATATAAATGCCGAAATCCTACTCTTGACAAATATCACTTGACGGCAATGTCTTTACTTTCAGAATTTGCTGATGTCACTTGTTATCACATTACAAGGGGACATAACAGTGAGGCCAACAGTTTGGCCCAATTAGCAACTGGTGTTGATCTGCCTGATGACATCGATGAATCTTATTACGTCGTCAGGAGACGACACTGTCCATCGTTTATGTATCGGGATAATGTTCTAACTGTCCTAAGTGTGTTTCAGGATCCCGATGACTGGAGAGAGCCGATCAGAAAATATCTGGCTAATACGTCTGATAAAACATCTCGACAGACAAGGCTCAGGGCCGTCAATTATGTCCTGATGGGAGATCAATTGTTCAGAAAAGGCCATGACGGTGTATTGTTGTTGTGCGTTGATCAACAGGAAGCCATGAGAATTATGATGGAAGCCCATGAAGGAATTTGTGGCGCCCATCAAAACGGGCACAAGCTAGCATGGCTATTGCGCCGATATGGTTATTACTGGCCAAAGATGGTGGGAGGTTGCGTTCAATTGGCAAAGGGGTGTGAAAAATGCCAACGATTTGGAGTAGTCCAGAGGATCCCTATCGAGGAGATGAACATGGTAATCAAGCCATGGCCTTTCAGATGTTGGGCCATCGATATAATCGGGGAGATACATCCATCATCATCCAAACACCATCGATACATCATTGTGGCCACAGATTATTTCACCAAGTGGGTAGAAGCCAAACCACTCAAACAGGCCAATCAGGCCGAAGTGATGAAGTTCATCAAGGACTCGATCATACATAGGTTTGGCCTGCCACAAACCATTGTCACTGACAGGGGGCTAATGTTTGTTGGTCAGGAAATCAAGGAGTTTGCCAGATCAATGGGTTTTGAATTGGTCCATTCAACACCTTATTATGCACAAGGGAATGGCCAAGCTGAAGCCTCAAATCGAGTCCTCAAGGACATCGTTTCAAAGATGATCGAGGAAAACCCAAGAGCATGGCACCTGATGCTGTCAGAGGCATTGTGGGCTTATCGGACCAGTAAGCGGACAAGTACAGGCACTACTCCGTATAAATTGACTTATGGACAGGATGCCGTACTACCGATGGAAATAAACGTCCGATCACTTCGGGTGATGCAACAGAATGAGCTGACACCCGAAGAATACACTGAAAGTATGCTCCAGGAGCTTGATGAACTGGACGAAGTCAGAGTTGCCGCGTTGGATAAAATCGAGGCACAAAAGAGGCTGGTTGCCCGTTGCTACGATAAAAAGATACGCAGGAAACACTTTGATGTCGGGGACTTGGTCTGGAGAACAGTTTTGCCACTTCATCAGCGTGAGAAAAAGTACGGCAAATGGAGTGCAACATGGCAAGGGCCATATGAAGTCTTCTCGATTACTCGAGGAGGGGGTTACATACTGAAAAAGCCAAACGGGGATCTTTGCAGAGACCCCATCAATGGAAGATACTTGAAAAAGTTCAGACCAACCCTCTGGGAAACAATGTGTCTGGAGCATCAGCGAGCCTTGGAGTTGGAAATTGAACGGCGCCAAGAGTATTTTAATGCGCCGATACCTTTGTAAATATAAGCCAATGTCCTGAAGAGAAGACTAATCATGGCTAATATTAAATACATGGGCATGCTTAATTAAATGTAGGTTTGATTAAGCATAGAGGAGAAATTCAAAGGTATTAAAACTAAGTCTAATCTGATCGAATTAATTTATCAGATTAATTCCATCAGATACGACTTACGGGGGGCATTGTTTGTACCCAAAAAATCACCCTCGATTTGTCGAGGAATAATGGCTCGATAACGGGTCAATAAGCAACAATGGGCCGAAAATAACAAGTCCAATGAGATGAAAACGGGTCAGACCCACTTCGGCCCAGAAACTGGCCCAACCGAAATCAGAAACGGGTCGCAGGCCCAATATGAATTAACCTCAATTAAATCAAGACTTGATTTTGGCCAAGTAGGAATTAATTAATTAATTAATTTATGGCCCAAGAGGGATTAATTAATTAATGGGCCAAGTTAATTAAATAATAAATGGCCCATTAGCAGATTTGGTAGTTGAATTAAATGGTGAGATATGCAACAGAGCCACGTAATAGTTGGCTAGTTAAATACAACCACTTCCCTTAATTATCTCAAAGTTAGTTAAGGAGTGAGAGATTGGCCACAATTCAAATGTAACTACCAAATTGAATCTGAAAATTGAACGTGGGAAAGAACAAGGATAAATAACCACCATTAGTGGAGGTAGTGGAACAAGTGCAGGTGGTGGAGATAGTGGGATCAGCCGATCAGTTTCTGGCAAGCAGCTATAAATACAGAAAGACAGCCATATTCAACACAGACAAACAACTCAATCAATCAACAAATCAGTCTTCACTGAAATCGGCTCAACGCCACTCCGGAAGTCCAGCATCAGCTGCTTCTGTCAGTCAGTCAGCACTGCCAATTCCTTGACATCAATCGTCAATCCTCAGCAACCAGCAGGACATGGCCGCCTGAAGTCTAGCACCGCCGCTCAAAGTAAGCCGCACAGCTACTTCCGCCGTCAGCAAAGCTGTCTCGAGCGAAACCCTTCGATATCAAGCAAAATAGCAAGCTGCAACGTCATGTAAGTGCCCACGTAATTACATGGCAACCTCGTCGAGTAGCCATCTGCTTGATGAGTCCGCTGTCAAGTAGCCATCTGCTTGACAGCAATCGGTTGAGTAGCCATCTGCTCAATTGATGCCCTTTCCAGCGACCACCCGTTGGTCAGGAGCCCGATTGGTAGCCATCTGCCAAGGTTGGGCGACCCATTGATGATGGTTCTCTGTCATCAATGTTACTTTCTGTCAACAAGCTGCACTATCATACATCATCAGCTCATTTGGCGGGTCTGCCTGCCAATCAAGGAGTATTTTTCAGAACTTAATAGAATCATCAACTCGGTTGACAAACATATGTCGATACAGGAGATTGTTTATTTTTGCATGCTTTGTAATACTTGTAAATCGGGGAATTCATTGTAGGCTAAGACTCATATGTTTCTTTTACAACTCAATTAATAGAAGTATTTGGCCCATATTTCCTGATTTTTGTTAAAGTATGCTTTACGTCAACGGATTTTCATTGATGCATTAGTTTGTTAAGTTTATGTCTTTAAAGTCAAGTCACATATTAAACTGATTGATTGTCAACTCATTTACTGATTCATTGATAAACTGAGTAAGCCATCAGTTGGCTGTGAAACTTTGGCATATCAGAAAGGTTATCATAAATTATTTAAGTCCTGCGGCCAGGCAGGCATGGAAAAGAACTAAGGGTAGTGTTTGCCTACTCTGCCATAATCGATTGATTAGAAGTCAGTTTTGTCAGGACATCTTACATGGATATCAATATGTCTTTATCAGGACATTTTAATCATGTTTACATCGATATCAATATGTCCAATTTTAAACCGTTATGTTTGCACGCACAAACATTGGCACGCCCGCACTCATTACATATCATATCGAGCCATTTGCACATCGAGGCAATCGGTGTCAAATTTATAGCAAACAATATTTTGGCACGCCCAGTGGGACTTGATAATCTTTTTGCCAAAAAGTCAATCAGTTGATGCTTAACGATTAATCTTTTGCTGTTGTCAGATGATACCACAGATAACGCGAAAGACTCGATCTAGCTTGACGAGGACACGCTCTGATCTAACGCACTCTCTGGAAAATCTATCCACTGTCCCGCTAACTATGGATGGGACTGACAAGATAGAGGAACTGACAACGGTGGTCCGCAACTTCACTAAGGACCTTGAGGCCAAACAGGTAGAATGGTCAAATGTTGTCAGCAAGTTCGAGAACATGCTAGGCTCGGCCACTGCAGCCAGTCAGGCCAATACTGAAGCCAGCAACACTGTAAATTCTTCCTTGATGCATTTGGAGTCGAAAATGGCTATGCTCGCTGAAAGCATCAATATCCTTGCCAACGGGATACAATCGCAGGCCTGGACAGGGCCGCCCAAAAGCTCTGTTGACAAAGGCAAGGGACCCGCGATACATATCGGGGGAAGTGGATCAAGGGATGAGACGCCCTACAAGCAGGGCAACGGACAAACTAATGTCCTTGACAAGAAAGGAAGTACCTCCAGAGCCAGGTATCAACGCCCAGACTCGGGGGGCAAATCGGAAGAGGAACGATCAGAGGCCATGGGATATGGCCCAGAAGGACATCAGGCCGTCTCATCGGCCTATGACAGAACAAATCGAGCCATGGAAGGTCAAGACGACCTGTTAACGATGAATCAGGCTCAGGAGATGTTCGTGAGAAGACAAGGGAATAGGGCATCAAGGAATGATAAGCCTCATCCAGAATACATTGATCAGGTGCCATTCCCGATGAACTACAGGGCACCCAACTTCACTCTGTTTTCAGGAGAAGGGTCTCAATCTGCCACCGAGCATCTGGCTCGATTCTCTTTGGAATGTGGCAACTTAAGCAATGAACTGAAGTTAAAATTGTTTCCTAACTCACTCACCGGCATGGCATTCCACTGGTACGCCAATCTAAAACCAGGATCGGTCCTTGACTGGCCATCCATGGAAAAGGTGTTTGTGATGAACCACTATCAAGCCCCGCTCGAAGTATCTGTCATCGAGCTATCCAACATGAAGCAGCTGACGGGGCAGACAGTGGAGGAATACATGAAAGCGTTCATCAGGGCCAGAGGCTTCTGTGCCATACCCCTGCCGGAGAAAGAATGTATCAAAATTGCCATCCATGGCATGCATTTCGAATTGAGGAAAATCATGATGGCCCAATATCATGAAGACTTGTTTGAACTGACCGATCATGCGGTCCGATATGAAAGGGTCCTAAGGGATGAAAACAGGCGACAGCCCAGAGGAAACTACCACCAAGTAGGAATGGCTGACTCTAGCGAGGAGCCATTAAACAGGTCGATGGAACAGACAGGTATTGAAATCGGGTTGGCTGAGGTGGTCTGTCCAAAGAACACTGTATGTCAAGCTCTTGCAAAACCGAAAGAGCCTCAACCAGCCATCAAGGTGCCAAATAACTTGGTAAGAAGAGATGCTGAATACAAAACAGACCGCGAGAGACGCTACTCGTTTGACGTCTCCAAGACAGAGGCCATATTTGATCAACTGTTGGCCGACAAGATCCTCAGGCTAAAAGGGGATCATGTGATACCATCTCCAATGAAAATTGCAGGTAAGACTTATTGCAAGTATCACGACGTATGGACTCACTCTACGAATGAATATCTCGTTTTCAGGTGGATGGTTCAAGATCACCTTGATAAGGGCATTTTGAGATTCGCCCCAGACTGGAAAATTACTAAGCCGATGACGGTTGATACTAATCCTTTCCAACAAAACGAAGTGGGGATAAATATGGTAGGGGTTACAAATACAACAGGAGAGCAATACGCGGAAGGGGACCCACGCCATTTACCCTCGTCGGTGAATATGCAAATGGGATTATGTGCTAGATGCCATGCTGACTTGGCAACAGTACCATTGTTTGTGAATCCAAACATATATGGCCAGTACATGCCTTGGCCAAACACTGCACAAGGAGCATATCCTTATCAGGTGATGCCACAGCCACAACATCAGGTGATGCCACAGTATCAAGTAATGGTACCATCTCCAGCATCAACGCCTTTGCCAGTACAGACAGTTCCACCAACAGGGGAGCCCCGTAGAGATCAGGCCATACCTAAAATGCCTCGACAGCCGCAGGAGGGTACTAGTCGTAACAACAGGATCAGGGAGAGATCACCCGGCAGATCACCAGTTAGGCAGGTCAGATCGACCGCTTATCACAGAGACATGACCTATGGGCCGTCGATCAAAACAACATCGCCTGGTCAATATAGGCCGCGAACTGTCCATACTCCTGCAAATACTCAAGTAGGGAGATGGGTACCCGTGAGACATCCAAAATTCCCTGGAAATCAAAGGGTTGATCAGATGACTAGGACGCAGTATCGTCGTTACCTACGTCAAAGGAAAGAAATCGAAACAGTCAAAGGAAAGGCCCCAATGAAACAGCGAACGACAAAGCCGCGGGTTACAGAAGTAAAGCCTCGACAAGAGGCCAAGGAGGCCAAGGAGGCCGAACAGGAAGCTGTTTCCCCATGGCGGTCGCCAGGGAAAGCCAAATATGGCACGATTGATTTAGAGAAAGATTTGGAAGAAGATGAAAACAATCTTAGGGAGAAATTTGCCAAAATCTATGGCGAACGCGATGGTAAGAAAGATGAGGCCGAATCTGGCCAACGGTCGAGGAAAAAGCAGTCGACGAGAAGGCAAAAGAAGGCGAAGGAAGTGGAACCAGCCAGCCGTCAGCCGGTTCGGCAGTAATGCAATGTAACGCAGTAAGTTCTGAACTCGTCGATGTCATCGATGAAGAGTTGGAATACTTCACTGATGGAGTCTGGGACGAAGGAATGCCAGTGGTTCAAATGGCAGAGGACTTGGAAATGATATCGGTCGATGACAGGAAGGAGACCGATTGGGACAAGAAGGTAGAAAATATTTTCCAGAAACCACCTTCGTTCATGGCCAGACACATCAGGCCATTATACATATCAGGGCACATCGATGGTAAGCCCATCGACAGAATGCTGGTTGATAACGGGGCAGCCGTCAATGTAATGCCAGCATCTACTATGTACAAGTTAGGCAAAGTCAGTGAAGACCTGATGGAAACGAAGGTGATAGTTAGCAACTTTACTGGAGGAAAGGCTGATACATTGGGAATTTTACCTGTCGAGGTAAGGATTGGAAAGACTAGCCTGAAGATTGCTTTCTTCGTGGTAGATGCTGCCACATCTTACAATGCATTGTTGGGGAGGGACTGGATCCACTCCGCTTTATGTGTGCCGTCTTCTCTTCATCAATGTCTACTGATCTGGGGGGACGCCACTGAACCAGAAATCATAATGGCCGACAACAGGCCATTTACTGCAAAAATCAATGCCGTCGAGGCGGCATATTATCGAGAGGATGTGGGACCTTATCGATTTGTCGGACAGGACAAATATGGACGACCTATGGAAGTCACATCGAGCAAAAAACTAACTCAGCTCGAAATGACTTGTCTTGCTAAGGAGTTAAGTCGGCCCTGCAACGTCAAGGAAGAGGGGCCGCAAGAACAGAACAATCAGTCCTTATGAGTTACACTGATGATAAGGAACCATCAGCCGATAAGGCCGAGCAACTGGTGATTGATGAGATCGTTGTCATCGCCCCAGAGCAGAAAGCATGTGCCGATCTGATTCGAAAGTTTCGGGCCTATGTGGCCGAATGTTATACAGGCGATCTTATCTTTGAGGAAGAAACGCCAATATCAGATGGCGACGAGATTCAATTAGAGGAATTAGGAACGGCGCCAGCCAAGCTTGATGACATTAAGATCCAAGTACAAGACCCTGTCATCGAGATTGAGTTGGGCACCGAAGAGGACCATAGGCCAACGTACATCAGCGCATTGCTGGATGATGGCCAGAAGGAACGATTGATTCAAGTATTGAAAGAATACAAGGATTGCTTTGCCTGGAATTACGACGAGATGCCAGGACTCAGCAGAGAGTTAGTTGAGCATCGAATCCCAATACTTGAAGGGTACCTACCTCGAAAACAGCCTCTGAGGCGGATGTCAGTGGAAGTCTGTCAGCTGATCAGGGAGGAAATCGAGAAGTTATTAAAGGCCAGTTTCATCGAAGTGGCCCGATATCCAGAGTGGGTAGCCAATGTGGTGCCCGTGATGAAAAAGAATGGGAAAATCAGGATATGCATCGATTTCAGAGACCTGAATCTTGCATCTCCTAAGGATGAATATCCGATGCCAATGGCAGACATGTTGATCGATGCTGCCGCTGGCAATATGTTTTTGACTGTCGTCGACGGAAGTGCAGGCTATAATCAGATATTTGTGGCCGTAGACGATGTACCGAAGTTGGCTTTTCAATGCCCAGGAGGAATAGGCACCTTCCAATGGAAAGTGATGCCATTCGGACTTAAAAACGCTGGAGCCACTTATCAACGGGCCATGAACTGCATTTTCAGTGAGTACATCGATGACTTTGTCAAAATTTACATCGATGATATTGTGATTAAATCGGCCGGTTACGAAGAACACTTGACACATTTGGCGAAGTCATTTGCCAAAATGAGAGAACATAAACTGAAACTTAATCCCTTGAAATGTGTTTTTGTAGTTGCATCAGCCAATTTTCTTGGCTTCTTAGTGCATCGCAAGGGGATTGAAATCGACAAGAACAAGTCCAGGCTATCCTGACAGCCAAACCTCCATCAACGAAGAAGGAATTACAGCAATTCCTTGGCAAGGTCAACTTTCTAAGGAGGTTCATATCAAACTTGGCTGGAAAAACAAAGGTCTTCTCACCTTTGTTAAAGCTGAAGGACAAAGAAGAATTTTGCTGGCAAACGGAACATGAGCAGGCGTTTCAAGAGATCAAAGACAAACTGACTACGCCGCCTGTAATGATGCCGCCAGTCAAGGGGAAACCTTTGAAATTGTATATATCTGCCACAGAAGACACCGTCGGTGGATTTTTAGCACAAGATGATGAGAATGGATTTGAACGAGCCATATACTACTTGAGCAGGCATCTGTCAAAAACGGAACAGAGGTATACCCCGATAGAAAAGGTATGTCTTGCACTGTTTTTCTCTTGCAAAAAGTTACGTCATTATATGCTGCCTGTCAAGGTATTAGTAATTTCTAGTATTGATATTATTAAGTATATGATAGCTAAACCTGTAATGAGAGGAAGGATCGGCCGATGGGCTATCCAACTGATGGAGTATCAATTGCAGTATGTACCGCAAAAAGCAGTCAAAGGCCAAGTATTGGCTGATTTCCTGGTTGACCATCCATGCATTGACATAGATCAGACCGTTCTGAAAGAACTGGACTTGATGACAGTGGAGATCAAGCCGTGGACACTGGCTTTTGATGGGTCAAGAACCGATAGACTGTGTGGGGCAGGTATTGTTTTGATTTCACCATCTGATGTTAAAACTAAGCTATCAATACAATTTGATTTTGAATGTACCAATAATCAGGCCGAATACGAAGCCTTAATTATTGGACTAGAAATGCTAAGGGAGCTACATGTCAAATCCATTACCATCATCGGAGACTCACAGTTGGTTATCAGGCAAATTCAAGGTACATATAAATGCCGAAATCCTACTCTTGACAAATATCACTTGACGGCAATGTCTTTACTTTCAGAATTTGCTGATGTCACTTGTTATCACATTACAAGGGGACATAACAGTGAGGCCAACAGTTTGGCCCAATTAGCAACTGGTGTTGATCTGCCTGATGACATCGATGAATCTTATTACGTCGTCAGGAGACGACACTGTCCATCGTTTATGTATCGGGATAATGTTCTAACTGTCCTAAGTGTGTTTCAGGATCCCGATGACTGGAGAGAGCCGATCAGAAAATATCTGGCTAATCCGTCTGATAAAACATCTCGACAGACAAGGCTCAGGGCCGTCAATTATGTCCTGATGGGAGATCAATTGTTCAGAAAAGGCCATGACGGTGTATTGTTGTTGTGCGTTGATCAACAGGAAGCCATGAGAATTATGATGGAAGCCCATGAAGGAATTTGTGGCGCCCATCAAAACGGGCACAAGCTAGCATGGCTATTGCGCCGATATGGTTATTACTGGCCAAAGATGGTGGGAGGTTGCGTTCAATTGGCAAAGGGGTGTGAAAAATGCCAACGATTTGGAGTAGTCCAGAGGATCCCTATCGAGGAGATGAACATGGTAATCAAGCCATGGCCTTTCAGATGTTGGGCCATCGATATAATCGGGGAGATACATCCATCATCATCCAAACACCATCGATACATCATTGTGGCCACAGATTATTTCACCAAGTGGGTAGAAGCCAAACCACTCAAACAGGCCAATCAGGCCGAAGTGATGAAGTTCATCAAGGACTCGATCATACATAGGTTTGGCCTGCCACAAACCATTGTCACTGACAGGGGGCTAATGTTTGTTGGTCAGGAAATCAAGGAGTTTGCCAGATCAATGGGTTTTGAATTGGTCCATTCAACACCTTATTATGCACAAGGGAATGGCCAAGCTGAAGCCTCAAATCGAGTCCTCAAGGACATCGTTTCAAAGATGATCGAGGAAAACCCAAGAGCATGGCACCTGATGCTGTCAGAGGCATTGTGGGCTTATCGGACCAGTAAGCGGACAAGTACAGGCACTACTCCGTATAAATTGACTTATGGACAGGATGCCGTACTACCGATGGAAATAAACGTCCGATCACTTCGGGTGATGCAACAGAATGAGCTGACACCCGAAGAATACACTGAAAGTATGCTCCAGAAGCTTGATGAACTGGACGAAGTCAGAGTTGCCGCGTTGGATAAAATCGAGGCACAAAAGAGGCTGGTTGCCCGTTGCTACGATAAAAAGATACGCAGGAAACACTTTGATGTCGGGGACTTGGTCTGGAGAACAGTTTTGCCACTTCATCAGCGTGAGAAAAAGTACGGCAAATGGAGTGCAACATGGCAAGGGCCATATGAAGTCTTCTCGATTACTCGAGGAGGGGGTTACATACTGAAAAAGCCAAACGGGGATCTTTGCAGAGACCCCATCAATGGAAGATACTTGAAAAAGTTCAGACCAACCCTCTGGGAAACAATGTGTCTGGAGCATCAGCGAGCCTTGGAGTTGGAAATTGAACGGCGCCAAGAGTATTTTAATGCGCCGATACCTTTGTAAATATAAGCCAATGTCCTGAAGAGAAGACTAATCATGGCTAATATCAAATACATGGGCATGCTTAATTAAATGTAGGTTTGATTAAGCATAGAGGAGAAATTCAAAGGTATTAAAACTAAGTCTAATCTGATCGAATTAATTTATCAGATTAATTCCATCAGATACGACTTACGGGGGGCATTGTTTGTACCCAAAAAATCACCCTCGATTTGTCGAGGAATAATGGCTCGATAACGGGTCAATAAGCAACAATGGGCCGAAAATAACAAGTCCAATGAGATGAAAACGGGTCAGACCCACTTCGGCCCAGAAACTGGCCCAACCGAAATCAGAAACGGGTCGCAGGCCCAATATGAATTAACCTCAATTAAATCAAGACTTGATTTTGGCCAAGTAGGAATTAATTAATTAATTAATTTATGGCCCAAGAGGGATTAATTAATTAATGGGCCAAGTTAATTAAATAATAAATGGCCCATTAGCAGATTTGGTAGTTGAATTAAATGGTGAGATATGCAACAGAGCCACGTAATAGTTGGCTAGTTAAATACAACCACTTCCCTTAATTATCTCAAAGTTAGTTAAGGAGTGAGAGATTGGCCACAATTCAAATGTAACTACCAAATTGAATCTGAAAATTGAACGTGGGAAAGAACAAGGATAAATAACCACCATTAGTGGAGGTAGTGGAACAAGTGCAGGTGGTGGAGATAGTGGGATCAGCCGATCAGTTTCTGGCAAGCAGCTATAAATACAGAAAGACAGCCATATTCAACACAGACAAACAACTCAATCAATCAACAAATCAGTCTTCACTGAAATCGGCTCAACGCCTCTCCGGAAGTCCAGCATCAGCTGCTTCTGTCAGTCAGTCAGCACTGCCAATTCCTTGACATCAATCGTCAATCCTCAGCAACCAGCAGGACATGGCCGCCTGAAGTCTAGCACCGCCGCTCAAAGTAAGCCGCACAACTACTTCCGCCGTCAGCAAAGCTGTCTCGAGCGAAACCCTTCGATATCAAGCAAAATAGCAAGCTGCAACGTCATGTAAGTGCCCACGTAATTACATGGCAACCTCGTCGAGTAGCCATCTGCTTGATGAGTCCGCTGTCAAGTAGCCATCTGCTTGACAGCAATCGGTTGAGTAGCCATCTGCTCAATTGATGCCCTTTCCAGCGACCACCCGTTGGTCAGGAGCCCGATTGGTAGCCATCTGCCAAGGTTGGGCGACCCATTGATGATGGTTCTCTGTCATCAATGTTACTTTCTGTCAACAAGCTGCACTATCATACATCATCAGCTCATTTGGCGGGTCTGCCTGCCAATCAAGGAGTATTTTTCAGAACTTAATAGAATCATCAACTCGGTTGACAAACATATGTCGATACAGGAGATTGTTTATTTTTGCATGCTTTGTAATACTTGTAAATCGGGGAATTCATTGTAGGCTAAGACTCATATGTTTCTTTTACAACTCAATTAATAGAAGTATTTGGCCCATATTTCCTGATTTTTGTTAAAGTATGCTTTACGTCAACGGATTTTCATTGATGCATTAGTTTGTTAAGTTTATGTCTTTAAAGTCAAGTCACATATTAAACTGATTGATTGTCAACTCATTTACTGATTCATTGATAAACTGAGTAAGCCATCAGTTGGCTGTGAAACTTTGGCATATCAGAAAGGTTATCATAAATTATTTAAGTCATGCGGCCAGGCAGGCATGGAAAAGAACTAAGGGTAGTGTTTGCCTACTCTGCCATAATCGATTGATTAGAAGTCAGTTTCGTCAGGACATCTTACATGGATATCAATATGTCTTTATCAGGACATTTTAATCATGTTTACATCGATATCAATATGTCCAATTTTAAACCGTTATGTTTGCACGCACAAACATTGGCACGCCCGCACTCATTACATATCATATCGAGCCATTTGCACATCGAGGCAATCGGTGTCAAATTTATAGTAAACAATATTTTGGCACGCCCGGTGGGACTTGATAATCTCTTCTGCCAAAAAGTCAATCAGTTGATGCTGAACGATTAATCTTTTGCTGTTGTCAGATGATACCACAGATAACGCGAAAGACTTGATCTATCTTGACGAGGACACGCTCTGATCTAACGCACTCTCTGGAAAATCTATCCACTGTCCCGCTAACTATGGATGGGACTGACAAGATAGAGGAACTGACAACGGAGGTCCGCAACTTCACTAAGGACCTTGAGGCCAAACAGGTAGAATGGTCAAATGTTGTCAGCAAGTTCGAGAACATGCTAGGCTCGGCCACTGCAGCCAGTCAGGCCAATACTGAAGCCAGCAACACTGTAAATTCTTCCTTGATGCATTTGGAGTCGAAAATGGCTATGCTCGCTGAAAGCATCAATATCCTTGCCAACGGGATACAATCGCAGGCCTGGACAGGGCCGCCCAAAAGCTCTGTTGACAAAGGCAAGGGACCCGCGATACATATCGGGGGAAGTGGATCAAGGGATGAGACGCCCTACAAGCAGGGCAACGGACAAACTGGCGAACTTATATAGGCATGCCTATAAATGATTAAGTTAGACCTATAACCTCAATACTCTCGAGATACCAAAATAAAAAATTAAGCCATCAAAGTGGCTAATCAAGTATAACAATTAGTCACAAGCCAGCACAAAAACTAATGAATAATACCAATTCAATTAATACTGTATATAATTAAAAACTAAATAACAGCTTATTGCAGATTTGTATAACAAAAAGATGTAAAAGTTTTGAAAGGAGATACGGCTTTAGATGAGATTGAAAACAGCTAGTGTGTGTGAAAATATATATCTAAGGATAAAGAAAGAAGGAATATGTAAGAAGTGAATTCACTGCATGTTTAAGCTCTTTATTTTGTTGAACTTGCTCCGATCCTCCAAAATATTCTTGTCATCACTTTATTTTGCTCGTCTTTTAGACAAGATTTAGAGTTGACTTTTTATGCCTTATCTCAATCAATCAAAAGATTTAGAATCGATCGGTTCATTTTCTCTTCAACTTTAAGTTGTTCATTCATGTTTTAGCACATGGCTTCTCGTTAATTTTTTCAAGTGGAGAATGTATAGATTTGCATTCTTGTCACCTCATATATATATATATATATATATATATATGTATATAATATCCTTGGACTTTTTAGTTAGAATTATCTTATCTTAATCTGTTTAGTTTGTTAATTTTGACTTAATCAGTTGAAATTGGTAAGGAGAGTCTGGATTACAATTCTAAAGCTGACTTAATTAATTTTCCTCTGAGCACTAAAACCAGATAATTATTAGCATGATGTGATGCTATTTTACCATTGCCACTTTGCATTAGATTATTGGTTTAACTTTTAATCGAAAAACATTTCGAATTTGGAACAGGCCGGTCAGATATCTTTCAAATTGCTTTAATTTTCTCCTCATGGTAAGGTAATATGATGCAACAATAAGGTAATTTTAACATTAATTTCAATTATTAATTAATTAATTGGGATTATTGTATTTTTGGTGCCATAACTATAGCTCACTTGCATTTCTACCCCATAACTTTTCGGGCTGGCGCATTTGTTGCCACAATTTCAATATCAGTGGCAATTTTGGTGCCAATTGAGGCCCAAATTCAAAATTGGCCCGAAATTCCCCATGTGCGGACCATGCGACATGAAAATTGGGAATTTTAACCATCCAATGACTTTTTCATTAAAAATAATAATAATTTATTTCCATCCACCAAGAACTAAGCTACTTGGATGTTTTTATTTGGGGAAGAAAAAGAAGGCGGGTAACAATTTAATTAAGGGAATGTTTGGTGAATTTTTATAGGAAAAGTTAGAATTTAAATTTTGGTATATTTTTTTAATGAAAAAGACATTGAATGGTCAAAATTCCCATTTTTCATGTCAAATGGCCTGCACATGGGAGTATTTCGGGCCAATTTTGAAATTGGGCCTCAATTGGCACCAAAATTGCCACTGATGTTGAAGCTGTGACACCAAATATGCCAGCTCGAAAAATTACGGGGTAGAAACGCTAGTGGGCTATAGTTGTGGCACCAAAAATACAATAATCCCTTAATTAATTTGTTTATCTGCTGTTGTGCATCTACATGATAAATAAATTAATGAGCAAATTTGTTACACGAGAAAGACATCACCAATGTAGAATGAGCATAACCTGAGCGAATAGGTTACAGCCCATTCAAACTCATTCCAAATATTTTAAAGATTAAAAAATAAACTTTTTTAATAGGTCAACAAAGACATGAAATAGTTTATTTTATTTTATTTTTATCTATGATTAAGTAGATTTGCATGGACTAATACAAGATTTTCTTTCGGCTGATTTTTTGTGAGATGTGTTCTTTAATAGGAAGCGTGGAGTGTATTATTGCCAAATTCATTTGAGATTGGCGTTTTTAGTTTAACTAACAAGTTAATTTGAAGTATTATTAGCCTTTAAAACGACATTGTCACTTATTCTAAAATAGAAAACAGAAACCCGACATTGTCACTTCTATTACACTATTAATTCTAGCCAAAATTTATATCGCCAACACAAATTTTTCATGAGGTATTTTGCATTGTGATTAATTAGATCAGTACATGTATATATATGAAAGATCGAATTTAAACTACAATTTTCCACTTGCTTTAATTTGTTGTATATATTAAAAGTTTCGCCACATATATAATATAGCATGCCAAAAAGCCTCGATCCTTGGTAGGCTGCAATGAAGAATTAAACAAATTCGATCTCAAAATGTGTCTAAATCTTTGAATTGTCTTTATATAAGACAAATCATCTAAAAGAGTTGAACCATATAACCATTACTTAAATTAAACCTCCACATCGATCTTAAATATTTGTCCCCCTATTATTTATCATAAGAGATTCTCAGCAAATCAATTCTAATTAATGTATGTTATTTTATCTTATGTTGTTAGAGTCAGTTTTGGCTTTCTTTGATTATTTAATACTGATTTGCACTTAGACAAAGTAGTCTGAAATTAACTGCTACGTACTTATAGTAATAAAAAAAAAAAATGTCTTGAAATTAGTCATTATATGAATGCGACTTTAAGTTTTTCTTTTTAATTTTTCTTTCAAACAACCATTTCATGTCAAATCAGGATCTAAATGAAATTGTCCAATACACAAAACAAACCAATTAAATTAGCTAGCTAATAGCTATTACAATCTTTTACTACGTACCCCATATATATATGTTTGTCATGTGATCTTGTCCAAAATAGGTAAAATGCAATGCATGAGAATGGGGTTCTTGGCAGATGAGTAATGGCCCACCCGGCCCTCTTTATCTATATATGAAAGAAAGAATTGAATATATAGATGAGAAGAAATAAATTAAGTAACCAAATTAAACCACCCACTCAGCCTCCAAAAATTGGCCTCAATAATATATTATAAGATCGATCCCACATGTCAAAAAGATAGTGAAATGAAATTGCTTGATGACAGCATGCCTATTTGGAATTCTGCTCTCCCAAAGGAAGAAAACAATTGGAAAAGACTAGAATTAAAGAAGATTGAAGAAAAAGTAGTTAATTAAATAAAGGGGTGGGAAGGGAACTGATGAGAATCAGAAGATTTATTGGTGGAAGATATATATGTCCACAAATTGAAGATATAATTTGTAAGAGATAGTACAATTTTTTGTTGACTTGATTCACTATACGGAATAATTGAGTTAATTTGAACTTGTATATGCACAATTCAATTAAGAATCAAATTAAATTCAAAAATAATCTTAAACTCGATAGAAAATTCAAATTAATCTGAGCAATTGAAAATTCAATCGACTCGTTTAAACTTTTAATTAAATAACAACATAACATAACAAGTAATGCTTTTTTGTATACATGCATGTCCCTAAAGGTAAAATGAGTGGGACCAAAATTGAAGAATTGTCCAACACAAATGCATTTGATTAATAATAGATGGTGACTGGATTCACCTTAAACATATGCTTTTGGGGTATAAAAATATATGTTTGCTTGCTCTAAGAAGATTTGCTCAGATCTTGTTGAAGACTCTGGAGATTAGTATATTTGCTTACATCATTGCCCACTTCTTAATCAGTATTCCTTTCCTTTGTTTAGCAACTACTCTCCCTAATCAATTTTTTAATGCATCCCATAAAACATGGTCAAGACATTAATGTCATTTTCTTTAATTATCATAACTATTTTAGATAATTACTAAGAACCTTCAATTTAGTGCTGAATAATCAGAAATCTACAGGAACAACGTAACAACTGTAGGAGATGGGACTAGACACCCATCTTTAAATATATATATATATATTAATTATTGGTACGGTTCTCCTTTTGTAGTTTTACTAATTAATAATTTATTAATTAATTAATAATACATACATGAACCCACTAGCTAATATATAGTTGGTCAATCAATGTAATTTTTTTTTTTTTTTATAACCCAGGTGTCTAAGCTTACACCAGAATAATCCTGGACCCTCAGAATCCTTGCCTTAAAATCCTGAAGGATGTAAATCGAGGGATGTGCCTCCACAAAGCCTCGAGATCCCACCATACTGCTGTACACTATGTACACAAAGGGGTCTTGACCACAAATAACCCTTAGACAGACTCATGATAATGCTTCCATCCAAGTTCCAAACGGGATTCGAACCCCTACCATTGCCGCTAGAGCAAGCCTTATGAATTGTTGATCAGCCAGTTGGAGAAATGCCCCGGGACTAATCTTTTTTTTTTTTTAATAAGTACATTGTGGTAGATTTGTTATAAAGCTAGATCGCCTTCCTTCCAGGTGATTACATCCCCATTATCTTTTCTTTTGACTTTTGTCATTGCCATTAGTATATATTACAATATCACATATTTAATTTCTTCCTTTTTAAGCATGGAATAATTTTATTTAATTGCCCAAGTGGTACTATAATTGCATGGTTTATTATTTAAAGTACTGCTTATATACCATACATTAATTAATTCCTAATTAAAAAATACACACTGAATCCTCTTTGGTGGGAAAAGTTTATGGTGTATCTACTACATTAATATTTTTCTTATAAAGGTTTTCCAAGGACAAACTTCCCTAATCTGACTATTCCTTTAATTTATCCTTTTTTATTGACCTTTGGTACGTTTGTACTATTGATGATGGTTAATTAATTATAAAATATATTCTTGTTTTAATTAATTTGAGTTGCAATGCATGGTCAAGACCCAATATATATATCTCGCTATATAAAGAAGAGAGGCATAGCATAACCATTTGCATCACTTGAGAGAAGCTAGCAACAAAAAAGAAAAAATTAATCAATCTATATATATATTTTTTAAATTCCCATCCGATCCTTTAAATTAATTCAAGATTGATGGAAAGAAATAGTATTTCTTGTTCTAACAATTACACTGCAAAATCTAGCACCGATCAGAAGAAGCTGAGGCTATTTGGCATCGAGCTCGACCCGATTCATATTCTCGAAACAGGTCAACAAAAACGATTCTCGGAAGGTGATGAGAGCGTAAACTCATCGGCATCTTCCACGGTGACGGAGAAACCGGAAAACGGGGTGGAGGAAAAGAAGTTTGAGTGCCAATATTGTTTCAAAGTGTTTGCTAATTCACAAGCATTAGGGGGTCATCAAAATGCACACAAAAAGGAAAGAATGAAGAAAAAGAGGCTGCAGCTGCAAGCAAGAAAGGCTAGCTTCAATTATTACATTCAACCCTTTCATAGTACCAATAGTAACAAGAATTCTTTAAACTTTTATGGATCTAATCCTGCATGGTTCTATGATCCATCAAGACATGGTCCTGAATTTTCTTTGTATGAGGAATCTCAAATCAGTTTTGGCCCAGATCCGGATTTGATTAGTTCTGATCCGGTTCGACAAGATACGAGGGTGTTCAGTTTGACACATGCGGATGAAAGGTTGAGGCCTTTTGGACATATGCCTTCGTCTTTGCCTAATTCCAAGAAAATTTGTAATAGGAAAAGTTTGGATCTTCAGTTAGGGTTAAGTTTGCATTCCACAATTTGAAAGAAGGGATGGAATATATATTGTAATTTTTAATTTCTTCAACGCTAGGGCAAATGCTTAATGCTCGATATATTGTTCTTTTGAGTTAGGGTTTTACACCGAATATATATTGCATTTTTATTTGATGAACATGATTCAATTATGTTTATGATGAAAGATTCATTCTTACTATCAAAAAAAAAAAAAAAAAGATTCATTCTTTATTTTTTATTTTTTTTTCTTTCTATTATTATGGCTCAAAATCATGAATAGGTAATGTGAGCGCAAGAGATCTAAGTAAAGAATACGATGCTTTTATACAGTGATGATAAATAGTTCAAAAAATACTTTTTTCATAATGGATTTGTTCATTGATGAATAGTGAATTATTAAAACTAAGTAGAAACTTATTGGCAGGTATATATGTACTATATGTCAACATGCCCTTTCGATTTTCTTGGGTTTTCTAGATGGATAGGTTGAACTACATAGAACTTCAACTCTTAATTGTGGAATTAACTTAACGGGATGATATGTTAAAAAAAAGGTTATAGGTTCCTAAATCAAAATTTGGTTTACTATTATTATATATTCATGAATATTACAAATAATGTGATGTTGAAATTTGTGAAAATTGTAAGTAATTATAATAAGCGTGATTTTCAAAGTGAAATAAATAAATTATGATTGATAATAAAGGTTAACCTAAGATGAGTAATTATTAGAATTAATATATGAGAATCGCTAATACTTTAATAAAACTATATAGCTACTCTAGATTAGTATATTAAAATATTTTAATTAGTAAATGTTTGATTTATTTTGAATAATTACTGAAGCCTCTTTTAGCATGAGTTTATTACTAATTTATATTTCGAATTTTGTTTTCGAAAGGAGATAAATTTTATCAAGTTTTAATTTACTGCTTAGTTCATTGGAGCAGGAATTTGATAGAATGAAATTTATTGCAATAGATTTTTTTTAATTGGTTTTTTGGGGAAAGAAAAGCTTGTTTCATAGGGTTATTTAATATTTTTTTTCCCTATAAATTTAATTGCTAGCTAGAGTGCCAGTACAATTATTTCTTAATAGTATAGATGTCGGCAATAACAAAAGTAGCTTTCATGAAGATGAGACAAGCAGAAGAGAGGCCTATCTAATGGGCTGAAACCACGAGTGTAGCCCATATAGTATTAGAACCATAAATACATATACAGTAATTTTAGTCTACCACAAAAATTGGATTGAAGGCCCAATGACAAGCTTTTGATAGTTTCTAAACATAATTTCTCCATCTAAATAAATATACTAGCCCAACCGTCGATTGCTTATACTGAATGCCAAACATACATATATCATTTATGTTTCTCTATATTTTTAATGCATTTACAAATTACAATGATGTAAAATTAATTAATTTCGGATAATGTCGTTGGTAAAAGTTGATCTTTGGGTATTCACTGAATATTATTTTTTGAAAGATATTTACGATTAATATATCTAAATTGTGGACAAAAACCTTCTGTGACTAATTAATCACCGAAATCTGAACACTCCAACAAGAATTATTATTACTAAGACATACATGTGTAATGCATTAGTTTTGTGAACTGTAGTAAGATAGTATAGTCGGTTGTTCTTCTATATGATCCGTTCAAAAGAGGATCGTACATTTTGGATATGTATTCTTTTGTAAAATCGAACCTATCACCTACTTGCAAGTTGCAATCCCATAAAATCTTAATTTATCGTAAACTCTCTCATCCTCCCCAAAACTTTATAAAAGAACTATTGATTTGATACCTAACACCTATTTTTCTCCCCAAATCACAATACTCATAATCAATCTAAAATAAATCACAATATTTATACTCAATCTAAATAGGGTTTCAGTCTTTTCAAAATCACAAAATCCAACATTCAAACTCAATTCAAACGAGGTTTTAAATGTTACACTGAAACCACCCAAAACACTTTTTTGAAATCATAACCCGTGAAACCGAACCAAAACATAACCAAAAAGTCCTACATAATTTGAAAATAACCGTCTTACATTGCAATTATTCATGATCATTAATTGAAGTTCAAATTCACCAAATCCAAATCTATATGAGTTTATCATTATGTTAATCGTTTTAAATCAAATAAGTTCTTCTACAATAATCAATATCACAAGAAAATGAAAAGGTAAACTTGTGATTTTATACCATTAGTGCAACATAATTAGCCATCATAATCACATGAATAAGTAATACTACTATTTTATGAGGTCAAATTTCTTAGTCATTCCGACCCCCACTTGATTGCGATTTCAATGTCTTACCTTTTCCCCATCAATTATGCCTATGAATCTCTATTATTATTATCGACTTCACTCCAACCCCTATATCTCACCTAATTAATTATTCAAATACTGTAATTAGTTAATTAATCCCACCTACTTCAAAATCATTTTTAAGGTATTGAAAAGCGGCCTCGATTTGTATGCGCCAGGGTGCGCATTACACCTACTTAAGGCTGCAGATTTCGAGTCCCCCTTTCCAATACTGTGTAGCCGGCTCAAGTTAGCAAGCCCGAGCCTAATTTCAAATTTTTGAAAAAAAACCACATATATTATATAATTAATTAAAGAAATACTACTAAAAGAGGATGAAACAAGTAGAACAAAACAGAAAAGGCCACCTAATTTCCCCTCCATTTCTCCTAGCTTTGTAAACTTCTTTTCTTAGGGTTTTCCAAAAAATTATCTTCCCCGTTATTCCCCCACGAAATTCATATTCTTTTATAGCAATTCATTCAGAAATAATTGCTAATTTGATTTGTTTTCTGACAGTATTTGTTAGGGTTTGACCAAAATTCCTTTTTTGTTTCCCCCAGCTGAAATCTGTATTTAAATTCATCACATGTGAGTTATTTTTGTGATTGAAATGAGGGATTCGGCGCATTTGCTTCAAGATTCAACCTTTAGTTGAGTTTGTTCCAGCTATTTAAATTCCCTCTTTAGGGTTGAAATTTTTTAATAAAGATAATGCCGGGTCATAAATCTAAAGCGGAGAAAGGCGATGCCGAGAAACAGCCGCGGAGAGACCCTTATGAGGTTTTGGGAGTCAACAAAAATTCTACTGATCAGGAAATTAAGAGCGCCTATCGAAAAATGGCTCTAAAGTATGTTATTTTAAAATTTTATTATTGGTTACAAGTTTAAGTCTTTCACATTATTCATAAATTGTAGGCCATAAAATGAATTATTTGTACCTCTGTTAGTTCTCACATTATGTTTTTGTGTTAATTATAGACGTAGTTAACATTTTTATCTTTCGAGAAATGAATTGTAGAGGATGAGAAGTTAATTGATATTTTGCAACTGTATTGAACAAATAAATTGATTTAACAGATGCTGCTTTTCAAAACACACATACATAATGTATGATAAATTATGGTGAAGCTATCATTTTTCTACTTTAATTTGAAACGGAAAAGTCCTTATGGGATTGATTTCTAATACATGGTGGCTGATGATTATCAAA
Organism: Penstemon davidsonii; assembly: GCA_034814905.1. NCBI lineage: Eukaryota > Viridiplantae > Streptophyta > Magnoliopsida > Lamiales > Plantaginaceae > Penstemon > Penstemon davidsonii. Next base: position 23,717,732 of record JAYDYQ010002685.1, read on the forward strand.
ATAATTGTTTGTGTGAGAAACTTGCTAGAACTAGGATTCACTTTTCAAAAATTTATGCTACTGGATAATAGAATGGTAACTGAGAGAAATTGTAAGTATAATTACTTTCTTCAATTAGAATGTGAGTTGATTTGAAGACCTTTTTTTTCCAATAGTGATAATTATAAATTATTGAATGTCTTTTTTATGGTCAAATCCTTGTTGATCTTGTGGATGACAACCTTAATAGGTGCATGTTATCTCTATTGAATATATATGGCCACTTGCTTTCTGTGGAGATAATTTATTGATTATTTAACATAATTAAAGGTATCATCCCGACAAAAATGCAAATGACGATAAAGCGTCAGATATGTTCAAAGAGGTTACATTCTCTTATACCATTTTGTCGGATCCAGATAAAAGGCGACAATATGACACTGCCGGTTTTGAGGTAATAAATAATTGGACTCAGCCTTGTTCAATATATTTATGTATCCCGACTTGATTGTATACTTTGGTTAGGCTGTTGAAGCAGAAAACCAAGATCTGGAACTGGATCTTTCAAGTTTAGGAACTGTGAATACTATGTTTGCTGCAATTTTCAGGTTAGTTGTTGTTTCCCATCTTATTCCTAGTCAGGTCATTCATTTGCCTCCCAGACAACAAATAGTATTTCTATTTATCTCTGCAAACAGTAAGCTCGGAGTTCCAATTAAAACAACTGTATCAGCCACTGTTTTGGAGGAAGCATTGAATGGTGCAGTAAACATTCGTCCACTTCCACTTGGGCAACCTTTATGTAGGAAGGTACAATATTTAATTCCTATCTTTTCAGTATGCATACTCTTTTATACACTTTGTTCAGACAATTTTTCCCTTTTTTAATAGGTCGAAAAGCAAAGTGCCCACTTTTATTCTGTTAACGTAACAGAAAACGAAGCAAGAGAAGGACTTGTTTGCAGAGTTTATTCACCAGATAAGAGCAAGTTTAAGGTATGCAAATTCCATTGTGTTCAACAAGTTTGTGAAAAGTAGAAGTGAATGTTTTCTTTATAATTAGTAGTGCTTAGCTTTTGTCTTGTACTCCATGTATAAAGAAGCAGGCTGTAAACCATCAAGATAAAATTTTGAAATGTTATATAAACTTAATTTCCTGACTTTTGGCAGACCATATGTGGGGTCCAAACAGAATTCACGACAGTTCTCTGACTGCAGCACACTTTTTATCATCTTAAGTGATTGCTTATAAGTTATCACACTTGTTTTAATCTAACCTTTTACGATGCAGCTATTGTACTTTGATCGGGAAGGTAGTGGTGGACTAAGTCTTGCTCTGCAGGTTGAGATCTCCTTTCCAAGTATCTATTTCTTCTTTGAAATCCTTCTATATGTGCTATTAAGTCAGTAGAACTTGCACCTTAAAGCTCCACATGAACATGGATATGGTAAAATTGACATATTTCGCTCATCTTCTATGAGACGCCCTCTATCTTGAGCATCTAATAACTAAGGCTTCAATTGGATTGAGGGATTTGAAGCTGAAAAGTTTGAATCCATAAAAAATAATTCATGCATTGTTTGGATCATTCCGCTTTTGTATGGATTCAAATCCATAAGTAACCAGTTTGTGCCCTTTCTCCAAATTGGCGGATTTCAAATGACTCCAAATTGAGTGGATTTCAAATCCTTCCCTGAGCCCAAATCCGTCAATCCAAATGAAGCCTAAGAGATTAGTTTATTTAATATGGATTTATGAAGATCAACTTTATTTTGTCCCAACATCAAGAAAAAATCGTAATGTGAATTGCTGTTAATTGGGTGCATGTTGGTCTTTGAACAATATTTCTCTTCAGTTTGTATTATATACTGTTGACCACAATATGTGATATCTTAATATCCTTTCAATTTTCTGTGTAGGAGGATAGTTCAAAAACAGGAAAGGTTACATCTGCTGGGATGTATTTTCTTGGGTTCCCGGTTTATCGGATGGACCCAGCCCACAACTCGGTGAGGATCCAATATGCTAAACACTCCTTATTTTGGTACTTCAATTTTACCCTTCCTTGTGGATTGAATTTCAATTTCTTATGAATTCTGATTCAGACTGCAGCCGTAAAAGATCCAGATGCTGCTTTCTTTAAAAAGTTGGATGGATTTCAGCCATTTGAATTAACTGAACTCAAAGCTGGCACCCACTATTTTGCCGTTTATGGTACTCACTTTACTAATGCTATCTGCATATTTGTTTTACCACATGGAAGGCTAAATCTCTCTTTTCTTGGACTGCCAACATTTCTTCAGGCGATAATTTTTTCAAAAGCGTAAGTTACACCATAGAAATTCTCTGTGCCGCTCCTTATCCAGAAGAGAAGGAAAATCTTAGAACCGTGGAATCTCAAATTATGTCAAAAAGGGTGGAACTTTCTAAATTCGAAACTGAATACAGAGAGGTCGGTTTGCTGTCTCTTAAGTATATACCGGTCTTAATTTTTCGAAGGGTCTGTTTGGCTTATATCTGTGTGGAATTTAACAGGTTCTTGCTCAGTTCACTGAGATGACAAGTAGATATGCACTAGAAATGCAAGCTGTAAGTCAGTTGAAAGTCAAATTCACAAACTCATTTCTATCTGAACTCTGCTTGATATCTAATTCTCTTGTACACAGATCGATGAGCTACTTAAAGAGAGAAACGATATACATGCTTCGTATACAACTTCTCCAAAAATAAAAAGAAGTGGTAGTAGTAGTCGAGGCAAGAACAAGTCCACAGTCAAGGACAGTGAAGATGGACTAGAGAGAGATAAAAAGTCTTTTAAGGAGAGATCAAAGAAGAAAAGATGGTACAATCTTCGCCTAAAAGTTGACAAAAGAAAGCCTTGTGGAATGGATTGAGAGTTTGTATCTCTCAATCTTGTTTGTATTATGGATTCCCTTGAATTCGTAGTTGTATATTGCACATTTCATTCATTACATTTTTCTTTTCTTCAACTTGTGCTGCTCTGGAATTAGCTAAAATTGGAATGGGGAGGGATTGGATATTTATTTGTTAATTATGTAACAATAGCTTATTTCCAAGTAATATGAAGTTGGAAATTGCACTGTTCTTCCTTTTTGTGGGTATATTCTTTATTTTTCTTTTATGTATTGTTTGGTTGTCGGGAAAGTGAGGGAAAGTGAAGGAAAGTCAGTTTTTTTTTCTCCCACTTGTTGTTTGGATTGCAGGAAAGGAAGTTACTATTTTTCCAGCAGGAAAATTTTGTGAAGAAAAAATTTCCCCACCAATTTGATGGGGAAATGCTGGGAAAATTTTAGAGTAAATTGTAAAACAACCCTTGTACTTTGTCTAACTATCAAAACCTCCTATTTGTGATTTTTTTTTTACCAAAATCCCCTTTGTGCTTATTTATTATTAGCAAACAAATACTCTCTCAAGTCATAATAGCAATTATATCCCCACAAAATATCGCAAAAACACCCATTTCAGACGCAAACAACCAAAGAAAATATAATTTTTATCTTGAAACTAGAAAAGTACAAATTGCAAAAGACAATATCAAGTAAATTTTACATAAATCCCAACCAAAGAAAAAGTTAAAGATTTTAATCATATATATAGATAAAAAATATTACTTATTTTTCTAAACTTTCTTGACAACCAAACATCTGCAAGAAAATAGTTTTCCTGACAACCAAACATGTAGAGGAAAATGACTTTCTTTTCCTTTTCTTTTCCTTTCCTTTCTTTTTCATTTTCCTACAATTTTCCCTCACTTTCCATACAACCAAACAAGCTATTACTTTTTGCAAGAGGAAATTTAAAGGTTTGAGGATTTTTGGAAGAGTTTAGTGGAAGGGAGAGATTGAAGGAAATGTATTTGGTTAAATTTTTAATCAACGGTTAAATTGCAATATTAGATGGTGAAATTAGTACAATTTCCCAATTTCATTTCCTAAAGTCTCAATTTTTTTTTATTTTAACTTCCACATCTTTCTGCAATTTCTTCTCAAATTCCATGGTAAAATTAGTATGGGTCATGACATCGTTGGTAAAGAGCGCACCTTTATTCGTAATGGCCCTAATTCCACCCTCAATCGATCCTCAATTTAACACCATCCAAGAACCGTAGCTTTGATTTCCCCAAATTCTTGAGTCCCACTTTCAATTCTTTGGTAAAGATCCCCACCTTTCTTCGTCATAGACCCTAATTCCACCCTCAATTGTGACATATTTCCTTTACGGATGTAGGATTTATTTGTTGCATTATATTTTGTATTTTTTGATAGAAAGAATTGTTCGGTTGGGAATTAATTTAGGTCTGGAGCTGTGGAATCTTGGAATGATTTGTGATTGAGCTAGGGTTTTGAGTGATGGTGGTGGTGGTGGAGTCCCATTTTAAATTCAATTCAGGTGGTTAAGAATGTGTTTTCGCCTGTAGAATCTAATTTTAGGAAGGTTGCAAAAAATTTGAGCAATGGTTTAATGGGGTATCGAAAAAGGGTGGTGTTGTCACGCCCCAAAATTTAAATGTGATTGATCGTGCCGTCGCGACGAACCAAGATGACACAAAGCCCTCCATATAAGCCTATTCATAACTTTGTAATAAAAATGTCGCGAAGGAGTCATCACTAATTCAATAAAAATTGTTTCGGTACTAAGCATCTTATATCTTAACTATACATAAACCAAAATGCTAAAATCCAATCTAAAAAAATTAAATAAAATAAATTATACCTATTGATATAGTTACTAATAATATAAAGTAGCTCAATTCTCGATACAAATATCATGAGTTAACACAAAATAACTGGTTCAACGTATAGTTCGATCCACCTTTCCATACCCCATATAAAAACTGAATAGACACTAGATTATCCAAAGTCATTCGCACATGCAAACATTAAGAACCAATGAGCAATAGTTTGGATTACTCTATCAGTCGCTTGACTTAGTTATGTTACACATAGGTGCACTACTCGACAATCAAATTTCGTTAACTACATTGTACGTTGATAGTCAAACGTTTTGGCACACCTGCGCTCTATTTCTCTATCTCCCGACCGTCGATAGGACATAAGAGAATTTTACTACCAAACACATAGGTCAATTAATATATAATATGAGTTCAAGAATTGTAGAACTAGGTCATGAAATTCATGTTCAACTCACTTTTACATAAATATATTCAATATATTTGACTTGGAAATTCTATACAACTTTAATTAGATTAAATTAATCGTAAGTTGTTTTGTTAAGATGAACTTTCGCACTATATTGTTGTCTTTTTTTGTTTTGTTTCCATTTTTTCTTCTCAAGTTCAGATACAGAATTCCATATTCATTTTCAAAGTTTCATGATGATTTTTAAGTTTATTTTTTTCATACTTTCTTATGTTGTTTAATGGCGATTAAAATAACAAATTAAAATTTTATTACTAACTATCATAAAAATATTACTTCCTCCGTCCCATTTTTCTTTATCCCTTGGTACAGTTGATCATTCAACTTGACTAAATTTATAAAAATAATAATAAATAATTTAATTAATATATTTCGCTAATAAGTTGATAATATCATATGACACCATATATATTAATATTTAAAAGAGTCAATACACCACATATGTGAATAACTTAACATGATAAGTCACTTAAAAATTGAAAAGTTTGACCGAGTACTGAATACAAATAATGGGAATGAGGGAGTATATTTTATAACAAAATATAATCCCGCACATAACACGAAACATAAACTAGTTAATAATTTATTACAAAATAAAATTGCATTGCCTCATGTACTTGGCTTGGGTACGTTAAATTTTGAGTACTCAATATCTCGTTCAGACTAAAATATAATTTTCTTGTTCCTTTTTGGATGTATTAATAATTATAATTTCCATTTTTTATTATCATAATATAATTAAAAAGAGATATATTTCGCTGGAATGGTGCCTACGCATTCAAGGTGCACCTTCAGCAACTTCTTGACAGTAGGATTCCTTATATATGTACAAAACTGTTTTAAATCTCAATTGCACTCTATTTATTCTCCCTAATAATTTTTCGTGATTATCTGTGCAGAAATTCAGGTGCGCTAACCCTAATTCTTTCATGCCTTCGAATTCAAGAATTTCCCTTTCATTCAGTTGATTATGATTTTAATTTAATGTTATCTTCCTTTTGCTAATTTCTTGATCTGCATAAATGGCATCACTTGATCTGCTCGCAAATTTTCGAATTGGTATCTCAGTTTTCTATCCATAGCAATAAGATTGTATTTTGCGCAGATTCTATCTTTTATTTAATATATTTTTGGTGAAAATATTAATATTTGATCGATTAAGCTTTTCTGTTTAGCATAAGGTGTCGGCTGAATCCTTTGTTTGCCCTAATTACGTTATGATGTTATCAATCTGAACTGCTTGTTGCAAAGAATTAGGTTAATTAAACTAAATCTGGCTTCTTAGAGATTTAAATTTAATTTAGAAAAATTCAATTTGAATTGAAGATATTTACAACTTAGCAGAATTATTAACTTTTGTCTAGATTTAGCTTGGGGCTTTTAGTTCTCCTAGTTCACTTTTGGGGTTTTAGTCTAAATTCAATTTTCCATGTCACCATCTTCTGTGCGACTCTAATTATTCTGTTCAATATCTTATCATGATTTATTCTGAATTATATTAGCTACCTTGCAGAAAAACTAAATAAATAAACAAATAATAAATGGCTGATCAGAAGCAGCAATTCACCAAGGTCAACCAACTCCGCCCATTAGATACCGGGCTTAATTTAAATGTTAAGGTGATCAATGCAAAGACAGTAGCGCAGAGAGGTCGCATTCAAGGTCGGTTTGCTGAATGCTTGGTCGGAGATGAGACCGGAATCATTATTTTTGCTGCTAGAAACGATCAAGGTTAGTTCTCTCTCTCTCTCTTAGTTTTTATTTCTGTATATTGATTCATCAGATGTCTCACTGTTGACTTCTAGTTACTATTGTGTAACTGTTCTACGGAGGTAGTTGACGCCTGATTTTTTTTACTGGGGAATTGTGCACTTATTGTACTATGTTCTTGATTTGTTTTTCTTGCCTTTCTTTCTTTGCTTACGTGTAACTGTTTTGTTGTTTCCAGAGGGAAATTTTGCTTATAAGAATTTTTTTTTGTATCAATGAGCATTGACTATTTATGTATGTGGTTCAGAATCTTATCATTCTCTGTCTTTTCTTTGTTCTGTTTTAATTCAATTCTACGTAATTACAAACCCATGCCAAACAATTTGGTAATTTTACCCTTTATAAATTGGTAACATCAAAAGGAAATGTTCTACCTCAGTCCGACAAGTATCATACTTTTTTAAAGATTCACGTCAGGGAGCAAACCTAAATAGAAAAAGCTAACATTGCGTTTAAAGATTTTAATATCAACTATTTGGCGACTAGTTTAGAATTATCTCTTACATTAGTATTCACTACTTGTGTGTGTCTTTTGTTAGAAAGCATAGCTCATGCTGCTCTATGATAAAAGTAAGACTTTTCTGATTATAATACTCATCATTACTTAGTGCATTGGTTCCTCGGATTTATATCGTAATCCTCTCAAGTGGACATGTGATATCTTTTCTAATTCTAGACTTCTCTTCTCAAATTTGAATGAAATTCCGGCAAGTGTCCAAACCAGTAAGAAAATTCATGGCAGTGCCAGTATTTGTTTTCTCATTAAACGATTGCTTCGTGAATATGAATAATAGAATAAAGCACAAGTATTGAATGCTACATTATGCTATGACTGATTGAAGTGAGGGGGGATTGTTAAATGTGTTTCATTTTCAACCTTTTAATTGAACTGGCAAGTTCAGGAGTCGTTGGTTGGATGCTTGGCTATATGTCTATAAAATTGCATAATATTTTGGACCTTTATTAAAGAGTTATAGTGATCCATTTTTACTGATGAATGAATTGGTTTTTGTGTAGTGGATCTGGCTAAAGAGGGTAACACACTTGTCCTCACAAATGCAAGAATCGACATGTTCAAGGGATCAATGAGGCTGGCAGTGGACCGATCTGGCCGTGTTGAAGTTGGGGAGCCAGCTAGTTTCTCTGTGGAGGAAAGTAACAACTTGTCTTTGATTGAGTTCGAGCGTCTCGATGTAGTGGTCTGAGCAGTGTTGTTGTCCTTTGATGATTTAGAGGCTATTTATTTAATTTATCAGAAAATGATAAAGACTCTTGCCCAAGTTTGTAGTCTCTGAGTAGTGCTGCTGCTGAAATTTCATCTCATATTACTTTTTTCTTTCTATGTGGGACTTGCAGGAAGGAATTTTGAAGTTTGACTATTAAATTAAAACAAATTCTACTTTAATTTTATCAGATCACATATATAGACTACATGCAGTTAATCTTCTTATGTGTATTCGACTTTCTTCCTCTTTAAATCTTGTCTATCTGCGAGGAGCCTTTACATATAAATCAACTTCATAAAAACAACATAACAATCAATTACATTCACACTGTTTTCTTTCTTTTTCCACTTTAATAATTATTTTTGCAACTTGGATTCGTGAAATGGTTTTAATTTTGGAGCATGAAAAGGCACATATTTTCTTTACCATTTTCATTTTTTTGTAAAAACAAATGCTCAAATTTGTTACTCCTTGACCAATGAACCTTGTAAATAAGGGATTTGTAGATTCTAAATATAAATAATTAATAGTATGCTAGCAGATCTATGAGTAAAATTATTGATCGGAAAATTTCTTCAATAAATATGGGTGGGCTGCGAGTATCCTATTATGACTATGCTATTTACTGGAGGATGAAAATTCCTAGAAAAAAAGGTTATTAATTTTTATATGGAACTAAAATAAAAGTAATCTAATTAGAATAGACTATCATTAATAAATCTTTTATCCATTATATTTATTGATTTTTTTTTTCTACAATAGCAAGTAGCGAGATTTTAATGGAGAATGTGAAAATTCTAAATAAAATTGTAGAAGATAAAAAAATTATGGAAACAAAATGTACAAAACTCACATATAGAATTAATTGCCAATAATATTGAGACATGGAATGGAAGCTGTGTACGTAGATGTAGATTAATAGCCCAGAATGAGTAACAGCATAAACCATATTATTGTGATACATACATTAAATTACTTCACAAGTGGAACACATACATGAAATTAAAGAAAATTAATTAAGAAGGAAAAGAAAAGGAATCAAACAAACAGAATAACACGTGAAAGAAATGATCCGATCGAGAACTTGTAAAGGTAATAATCCTCAAATTCTTTTCCCGACCACTCCGAAGAAAGAAATCACCAAGGCCAAGAATCCAACCACCATCGATGGCGAAGTGCCGTAAGCACTGGACGGGGACGGAGATGGAGACGGGGTCGTGTGGTGGTCATGGCCCCCATTACCCATAGGTGACGGAGATGGAGCCATGTGGTGGTCATGCCCCCCATTACCCATAGGTGACGGAGATGGAGCCATGGAATGATCATTAGCAACAACAACCGTCGATAGAACAATAATGCAGGCCAAAAATGCAACAAAGTACCGGATAGCCATTTTTCAAATGAAACTTAAATTAACTTTCTTGCTTTGATATGTTATAGATGAATGAATGAATGTACAAGACCATATGTTTATGTCTCTATTTATATGCATATATATTTGACCTTTGTAATAATTGTGCTGTAGAGAATATATTGGGTTGCACTATCATTTTGATCAGGTCGAGTTTTAAGGGTCAACTGACAGTAGGGAGGTTCTTCTGCGCCAAGTTTATTTGGTGATGTAAAATTTCTTCTGGGTGTTCTTCAGTTGACTTATTCATGATGAGAAGAACAAGTCTATAATCTCTAATAGTCGATCGAAAATGAATTCAATCTTACATTTTGTTTATAAATTAAATAAATGTTGATCATCCTGGAAAATTTTAATCAAGTATTGTGTCATCAGGTTGGAAAAGTCTAAAATTCCAATACATGATGATGCCATGCCGTCCATTTCTTAATGCTTACAGCTAATAGTCGACTCGTTAAACAAAATCAGAAAGTTGGACGATTCCAACACGAATTATAAATTCCCTAAAATATTAACCAACTATAACCAAATAAGATGTCTAATTTAAAAGGAGAGCTATTCACTGATCGAGAACAATAGTCTTATTTATAGACAATATATTTATCACTAATTATTCGATCCCAAAAGCTAATTAAGCAGAAAAACTAAGAAACACAAATGAAGGAAAGAAGTGAGATATAATGCATATTATAAATACATTATATGTAACGGTGTGTTTTCTTTTGACATAATACTCAGTAAGGGTATACAAGGAGTACATGTTCCTTTTTCTTCGGTTCGACTCCCAATTTATAATATTCTTCTTGCAAACAGAGGGCAAGTGTGAACAATCTAAACCGTAACAGCTTCATGCACTTGGGCATTAATTTCACAAATTGTAGCTCTAGCTATGTCGGAACTTGTTGTCGAACGGATGATAGTGATGCATCATTTCGTCTACTGAGACCTGCTAAGAGAAGATATATAATAATTATTTATAGGAAAACTACATTCATCTAGTGATTTATACTCTAATATGCAAATTGTCATGTAATTACCTCGCTTTTTAATCTTGTTACGGAAACCTCTCTTTCTGCTAAATGCATTTTCCTGCAATCATATGAATCTACACTAAATAACAGTTTCTTTAACTTCACCAAAACAAATATATGAAGCTTACCACAGGCAAACCCGTATCTTCAGCCTGACGCACTGCAGCAACAAGATCTCGATTTGATGCTGTAAACAAGCTCGTAACAAGCCCATTTTGACCAGCTCGAGCTGTCCTTCCTACTCTATGCAAAAAATCTACAGCACAACTAGCAAATTCTGCCTACAAGAAAATGAAAACAGAAGATGAAGTTTTTTTTACAAAAAAAAAAAACATCATTCCAGGAGCAATTTTATAAGAGAATGGAGTTTTTTTTAACTAATTAAAAAAGATCCACCTGAATAACATGTGAAATATTTGGTATGTCAAGTCCACGTGCAGCAGCATCAGTGCACACAAAGACACCACCTTTCTCCTGGAAATCCACTAGATTTTCTGTTCGTTCTTCTAAAGAGATGTCGCTATGGTACCGTAAACATCCAATTCCAGCTCCCATTAAAATCTTGGCAACAGCTTCAGCAGCCTCAACAGTGTTTGCAAACACCATAGTCCGAACTATTCCAGAAGCATTGGCATTACGTCCATTGTTGATAGCGTTTATAAGAGCATCCACTTGTGTATCAGCTGTTACTTCAACCCACTTCTGTTCCAACCTGAAGCTCGAACGATAATACAAAGACCAGAATGAATAAAAAGACTGAATGGAGGTTTAATTAGACATGAGAGAAACAGAGTCCTATTATTCCATAGTTTGCTCAGTATCAAGGAAAAACTACCAAATTAAAAAAGTACGGTAACTTTATGTAGGAACCTTGGATTTTGGCAATGGAGATAATTTCCACTAACCCAATTGGCATCTGGAAAAATCCGTTTCAATGTTCCTCCAGCAGTTTTCTTTCCATTTACAGGAAGGGTGGCTGCAACAAAAATGTATTGCTTACTGCGTTCATATACTTTTCTCACCCTCCTCCAGTCTCTTCTGTTTGTAACCTCCGATGGAGTTTCAGAGTCCTGAACAACAGATCTTTGATCAGTATCTTCATCTTCCTCGAGATCTAAATCTGTTTGTATGTCTTCTTCATCTTCTATATCACAGGCTTCCAAGGAAACAGAAGCGGCATCCTGAGCCCCATATCCTTCACTTTTCAATCGTGAAAACTGCTTCTCATCAAAACGAAGCATATCTATAAGACGGATTACTTGGTTCTGAAAACTCCCACATAGCAGCAGGTCTGCTTCGTCAAAAACCTAAGAGAGATTCTTGAGATAGAACTAACTCAGTAAATGGCAATAAATAGTAAAAAAAAGCTATGTTTGGTTCATGGATTTCAGTGAGTAAAACACTGAACAAAAAATTATGCTTAAGGTTCTATTATCATAAGATGCAATAGCCTTATTGTAATAAACTGTCATTTGAGTGAAAATTACCACATATTTGACACTGCGGATAAGATTGGCACGTTTATGTCTATCCACGTCAATCGCATAAAGGTAATTTAGAAGTGCAACTGGCGTCGATACTATTATTTCCGGTTCCTTAACTAACAATCCCTGCAGTCGACATGGTGAACCATGAGAATTTGATAAGCGAAAGTTTTGTTGGTAAAGATGAGAAATTTATTGCATCAACCAACAAGATAAGAGATACCATATTATTACCTGACGGCCACAAATGGCTGCAGCTCTGAGAAGTGGCTCACCAGAATCATTGCAAAGAGAGTTAGCCATGCGAACCACTTGCTCACATAGCATTACATTAGGGCAGAGAACAAGAGAAATATGTTGATGTTTGCTCGGTTCTTTATTGTCAGTTTCTGACACATTTAGACTGCTGCATAACTTATGAACGAGAGGAACTAAGTATCCATGTGTCTTCCCACTTCCGGTTTCTGCTGCAACCACCACATCAGATCCTGCCAGAATGGTTGGTATGCAGGAAGCCTGAATTGTGAACAAAGCATTAGGTACTACCATGATATATTATTGTCTCTGACTACGAACCATGTAAAGCATAGAAGATAACCATATTATACAGAACATCATGAACCTCTATTTCTAAATTTCACGGTCAGACTCACCCACTACTTCTTCTCAAGGAGCCCAAATATGGAAAGGGTTACTGTATCATCAAAATCAACTGCTAATAAAGCAAGTCCTTACCTTTCCCCACACTTCTGATTTCCAGTTTCTATTCTATTACATAAATCTGAATACATATTAGTCTAACAGAGGATCTGAACAAACTAGAAAGCCTATAAAAATCAAACCTTTAAGTCTCAAATTGTCTGGACATAGCATTCACTATAAGAAAATATATTACAAACAGTTAAACTACGTTATCAATGCAAAAGAAGACTGGAAAAACTTGAGAATTATTGAACTCCTTACTTTCATTAAACTTTAACGGTAATTAATCAAAGAAACAATCGACTGAGGGGAAACAAAAAGAAAGAGAAAATATGAAAGACCTGAACTAGAGAGGGCCTGTGCAGGCCAATAGTAGAAAGGGCACGAGATAAGGTATCGGGAACTCCAAGAGAAGCCCATGAAACGCTTTCTTCTGCCAAGAACGTCTCGGCGTCGCTTCCATTTCTTGCTACGGCGGCGGAAGTGGTTCCGAATGATCGAATTTTACGGGTCCTGAGTGAGCGAGAATTGCTCAGATAAGAGAAAGATAACGTTTTGAGTAAAACTGAGTCGGAGTGGGTGTTTGCAAAAAGTGACAACATTTTCGGAGAATATGAACATGTTTTCCAGGTATTCAGCATTGAAATCGAACGCAACACAACCATTCTCTCTATTCCCTGTTTCTTTTTAATTCTGTTGTAGCATATATTTTAGGGTTTGGGAGTTGGGGAATGATTGATAGGGTTTAGCTGGGCTTTTGTCATGTGCTTTCTCTATCTTTTCGATATTGTATTTTACCATAAGATAATTTCCATAAATTTCTAAGAGGTTCCTGCAATTTTTATTTCCATATACTTTAGCAAACCTCCTTATTTCTATTTCCTTAATTAATTATTTCAAAATATTACCATCAATATTCGTTTACTTGATATGTGACATTGACTGTAGTACCCCTCTTTATATCCTAAATTACAAATTGGAACTTCTTTATACAGTTTACATTTCAGCAAAAAGTTTCGTGTGCAAAAACACAGAAAATGGCGCCAAAGGCTAAGAGCAAATTTCCACCGTCAGATCCCAACGGAATATTCTCTGGGATGTCTGTCTTCCTGATCGACAACGGTGTTCAACCTCGTCGACTGGAGGTCTTTATTAGTATTTTCCTTTGTAAATTTAATTTGGGAACAGTTACAGTTACTAAAATCTGCAAGAGAAGATACCTAATTATGTTTTTTGTGATTTTAGATATGGAAGCAAAAATTGGTGCAAATGGGTGCTAAAATTGAGGAGCGTTTTTCCAAAAATGTTACCCACGTTTTTGCTGCGGATTTCGATTCGATTCTCAAGAAAATTAATAGTGATAGCTTGTCACGGTTCAAAGGAGTAAGTGGTTTACTTCAGGATTGTTTTAATCCTGAAACTTCGCCTTTGCTTAGTTTTTTTTTAGATTGTGAATATGCTAGTTTTAGTTATGATGGATTGTAAATTAGGTTTTTTCAGAAAATTGTTGGTTAATTGAGTGTGCAAGTAAATTTTTGTGGTGTTTTTCATTTGCTTAATATTCGCTATTGCATGATTCAAAGTGCTTGATGGAGAGAATAAGGATTACAGTTCAGTCACATATGTTTAGTTGGTTATACTTGAACCTTTTCTTTCTACTTTGAGTTTATGATGCTACAGTACAGTTTAGCTTACAAAACCTTGTAGCTTAACTGATTGATATAAACTTGTGACAGAAAATTCTCAACTATGAGTGGCTAGAGAACAGTTTGCGTACGGGAGGAAGAGAATCAGAAGATTCGTACATTCTTTCATTAGACACTGATACTAAGGAGAAAAACCATGTAAAACACTCACTTGGAATTCATACGAATATTGATGATCCATCCCCTGCTAAGAAGATCAAAACCTCTTCCGAGGAATCGAAAACTGTTAGATCAGAAGACAGGGATAAATTTTTTGACAATGCCCTTCATTTCCCTTCGAATTCAGATACTGCAAGTGGCTCGCCTCGCTCCTCACGCTCTATAAGCCCGGAAATCACAAGTCCAGATTTGGATGGGCAAAGTAAAGCTGTAAGTGTAAGCCATTTTCTTATATTGAATTTGTACAATGAAAATTTTGAAGTATTGGTTTTTTCTCACAGGAACATGGGAAACTCATTTATAAGATATTGATTTGTGTGATATGTAGTTCGTAGTGAAATAACCTCTTTAATTGGTTCATACAGGTCTCTACATCTGACCCATCGTTGCTTTATAAGCCTCCTGATCTGAACAGGAATATAACTGAGGTATTTGGAAAGCTTGTCGACATAAACAGAGGTGAACTTATTTATTTAACATATCTCTGGTACTTGGAAATTGTGCATTTAGAAGCTGACTTTATTACACGGTTTTTAATGATAGCCCTAGGTGATGACAGGAGGTCTTTTAGCTATTATAAAGCTATCCCTGTAATTGAAAAATTGCCTTTTAAAATTGAAACTGCGGACCAGGTCAAAAATCTTCCTGGCATCGGAAAGTCATTGCAGGATCATGTAAGCAAGTGATTCTGCCATAAGCTCATCATTGAGTTGACTGATTCTTTAGTCATATTTGATCTGACCTTTTAGAGAATACATTGCTGGTTTATTTCTTGTGCATATTGTTCTTTGTTGAAGCTCAAACGTATTATTGCAGATTCAGGAAATACTGAACACTGGGAAGCTATCCAAGTTGGAACATTTTGAGAGAGATGAAAAGGTTTTGTATATGCTTCTGAGACCAATTTTTTCTATGACATTCATAATGTATAAATTTCCAAAACTAGTCCATCAATGAGATAGCTGTTCTGTGCATACTGGCTGAATTGGATGGTATATTGTTTTGCCTTATCAATTTTTTCTATCTTCATTTTAGTTCAGAAAGGGAACTCATGTATGTTAAAGTGCTGGTATGCATTCCCTTGCATTTAGATTTACAGACCATTTAATCAGTAAAAGGAGGATGCAGATAACAAATAAGAATTCATGTAATTTCATTATTTTATGAGCTTGTTTTCGTAGGTCTTCGTTTTCTCGTTGGATTAATATTGTTTATTCATTTTGTTCTTTTAAGCTCAAGTCTAGTTGGCATATTCTTTTCCCAGCCTGTCATACTGACATTAAAGAATCAATCACTTAATGCATCCAAAAATAATTTGATGCGTTGATGTACATGATTTTGGAGGCTTTCCCTTTTTCCTTCCATGTAATCTTAGAGCCATGACCTTCTGAAGGAAACTCGGCAATAATTGACTACTGCAGTGTTGCATAGGCAGATGATCATTGTGGTTAATGAATTTTCATAGTGAATAAGAATTATGGTTTCGTCCTTTCAGACACACATAGGCTAAAATTTGCTAACCAAGCCCTTAAATAAAGGTTATATTGATTACTACTGAATATTCTCTTAACTCCCAGGTACGAACAATAAGCCAATTTGGAGAAATATGGGGCGTTGGACCCGCCACTGCAATAAAACTTTACGACAAAGGACACAGGACCCTGGATGATTTGAAAAACGACGAATCGTTGACAAATTCTCAGAGGTTGGGCTTAAAATATTTTGATGACATCAAGACCAGAATTCCACGCCATGAGGTCAGCCCTTGTCCCTTTCATATTTTGATTTTGCTGTGTGTAAACTAATCAACACTTCAAATTATTGTAGGTTCAAGAGATGGAAAGTCTTATAAAGAAAGTTGGAGAAGAGATTTTGCCTGGGGTGAGAATCTTTATTACTGTTCCCATTTGATTTACAGCAATAAGTTCATAGTGGAT
The DNA here is from genome assembly GCA_034814905.1 of Penstemon davidsonii. Lineage (NCBI taxonomy): Eukaryota > Viridiplantae > Streptophyta > Magnoliopsida > Lamiales > Plantaginaceae > Penstemon > Penstemon davidsonii. Next base: position 23,734,318 of record JAYDYQ010002685.1, read on the forward strand.
GGCTGTATGCCATTCATTTTTGCTAGATAGGTTCACTAGTGTTGAAAGTTAATTCTCCTCACGACTGCAAATATTTAAAACGCTTTAGGATAGGCTGCATTGAGTGGCTTATATGGTTGTTGCTCTAATACTTAAATGACAACCTTGTTAGTGATTCAGAGTTGACAAGGTCGATGAAGTAAGAGACTCCTTTTACTGGATGCGGTAGGAAGCATTCAGTGATTAGATTCTACCTCGCATTGTTGTAACCAAGTAGGTTGATTTATATAGTGAGACAGTGATTCCACTTGATGATGCACTTCCCTTTAAATTTAAAACATCTCCTAAAGGCAAGCATTTTAGTAGTCTCGAACATTTTAGTGTTACAATATGAGGTGTAGCAGATTCACTCAGTTAAAGCCATTTGATAATCACCAATTGTCAAATTTAATTTACTTCCATTATGACACTGATTACTTATTGAAGAAACAAGGAAGCATCCTATGCATATTGATATCTTTTTTTATCTTTTGCTGATGATAAGATGTTGCAGGTAGTAATTCTTTGTGGAGGATCATACAGACGTGGAAAGGCTTCTTGTGGGGATTTGGACATTGTGGTTACCCATCCTGATGGTAAAAGGTGCAATTTTAAGTTTTAGTTTAGCTCTAATACTTTGGAATTTTTTCCGTTTTATTTCCAGCAATTCTGATGCATCTATGCTGCACTATTGCTACCTTTCACCAACTTCATTGGTTTATCTTAAAGGAACTAATAATACTCTCATGTTCCTGGTGGTACCAGACTTTTCCTGGATGGCGTGGCAGTTCTCTCTTTTTAATTCCTATGGTGTTTAAACCATGGCCATATTACATTACAATGCTACATGTAATTGTATTCATTTATGGTCTCTACACTTGGCATTTGTCTCTTACTTTTATCCTTTTACTTTTTGTTCATTACCCATGTACAAGTACGGATGCTCATATATCTAACTCTCTTGCTCTCATTTAATTTAGTCTCCTTTATGTTGTACAGTATAGATGTTTGTCTCCAGTTTTTAGATATTACAAATAATTGCTTTTAGTCTCTTAAGCTCAGTCTGATTGATAAGAAAATAGGATGGAAAACCAAAGGGAATTCTGAGTACATTATTTCCACCTACACTATTTTGCTGTATTAAGTTTCTGAAAATAAGAACTATTCTTAATATGCTATCATGTATTCTGGTCAGCTCTTTGCTGGAAAGCTGACTAGCTCTTTCTTTTTGCCAGTCATGTCGGCTTTCTTCCGAAGCTTGTGGAGCGTCTTAAGGATATAAAGTTCTTAAGAGAGGATCTGGTCTTTAGTGTTCACAGCGAGGAGGTAGTTATATTTCTTTGTTTTTACATGGCTCAGTGATTGTAATTTTAATTCTATTTCTCAGTTATGAGGCAGAACAACTTATATTCTCTCTTTTTAGCATGAAATTTGTGAATCTGGTACTATACATACTGTCTCATGCTGAGTTCATTTTGTGGATCAATCGGATAGCCGAAAGAAAGAACAGAACTCTGCAGGAAATGTGCAGAACAACGCTGAGTGAAGCAAGGCTGGCAGAGTGCTTCTAAGCTGAAGCAAATAAACACTGCTAGCGGTGTATCAGCAGAACTATTTTAAGGACCAAATCGAGAATTTAGTTAATTAGTTACTGGATCCATATACATGTATATGTCTTAGTTGACCCAATGTTATAGGTATACTTATAGTATATGTTTTGTAGGTTGATCTATAAAGCTATGTTTCCATTTGGATTACTCCCAAGAGTGTTTTTATGAATTTTAAATTCTGCAAGATTGTTACTATTATAGATTTCCAAGTGGTTAAAAATTTGTATTTGTTGCTCCTATTATGAAGTAGCGGTTTTCTTATCAAAGAAAATGTAAGGTGCTTGTACAACAGTGAAGAATATTGCCGTTACATAATCACAAAACATGCCATAATATGAAATGAGACTTCTATAAAGTGGATAGTTATATTTGCAGGTGAAAGTCTACTATTAATGTCAGATCTAATAGTCATATAGTTCTTGTCAGAAACCTAACGTGTTTACAATCTGATGTACGTGCCTTGAGCTATGGTTTTACAGGGTACTGACTCTGGAGTGGACACATATTTTGGTCTTTGCACATATCCTGGCCAAGAGTTACGACGTCGCATAGATTTCAAGGTGTGTTATTCGTGTTTTCCTTTGTCATTTCAGTGGGTAAGTTGTGCCATTGCTAAATGGATCTTAAATCAGATTTTTTTTTTTTTTTGGTTGTAGGTTTATCCAAGAGATATTTATGCATTTGGATTAATAGCATGGACAGGGAACGATGTACTAAACAGAAGGTGTGTCCATTACTTGACTTAGAAAATATTATGTTTTTCATGTTTTTCATTTTGTTGAATATAGAAGATCATTGTCTTGTCTCATTTTTCCTTTCCTGATTTTTGAATTCTTTGATTTTTTTTCATCAGGCTGAGATTGTTAGCAGAATCAAAGGGATTCAGACTTGACGACACGGGACTCTTTCCTGCCACTAAAAGTTCTGGTGGCAAAAGGGTACGAGTTGGCTAAACCGAGAGTTTGTGGTGCTAATATTTAATGCAAAGCTCCGTTTCTTAATAACTCATTATGGTATGTCATCTTCTGCAGGGAATCAAAGGTAGTGCAAATTTGAAGTTTGGAACTGAAAAGGAGGTGTTTGATTTCCTTGGATTTCCATGGCTAGAACCTAATGAAAGGAACTTATGAGACGTGAGTTCCTGAAGCATATTCTTATAAACCATCATCCACTTTGTGTCAGTCACTTGATTAAGGTCAAAATATCAACAAATTCATATCTCTCATTTCATTTGTGCAGAGAAGTAAGAGAAGATGGATTGCTGCTTGTGGATCACCTGGACGTGTAAATAACTTGTAAATAATTACATAATCTTTCTTCTTTTGTGTACTTTAGTATGTAAAAATTACTCTATTTCTGTTATGTATGTTTTAATAGTAGCTAGAATCAGGTATTGCATCTTCCTCCGCGATGACGTCCTAAGAGAAACCACTGGATTTTATTAAGGTGGCTTTGCATATAATAAGTGAGGTGGATTCATTATTTGATGACAATTTTAATAAATTTTGAAGGTGAGTTTGAAATTAATTTGATTGGTAAGTGAAATGAGCTTATATACGCTTTAATCGAGCTAGGTGCAAGTGGAACTCAAGTAGTTTCAATAGCTATTTTATCATACCTATAAAGATCGAATTGAGATTCAAAAGTTAATTTAAACGAATTGGCTGAAATGATCTTCTTTTGTTTAACTGTTCGAGTTACATGTTAAAAAAAATTTGATTCAACTTTTAAATTCTTCATACTTAACCGCAACATCTTATTTAACTAAGAAAATTGTAAGAGCAGGATTTTGGAGTAAAATGGAAGATAATACTTCATTTATTTTTTTATAGCTAATATTTACAAATATATTTGGTTAATGTTTTAATATTGGAAGTATAGATGAAATTTGTATGAAACATAAATCACAATTTAAAATGACAAAATGATTATGAATTATATCCGTTCATATATTTATCACTTGTATTTTTCATGAGAAATCTCTAGAAAGTATTTGTACTTCTAGTGATTTTTTTTTTGTTACAATTTTTTTCGATTTCGTAACTACACTAGCTCACTCACTTTTTTCTTTTTTGATAATTACTACACCTCAAACTCAGAATAGTGCAGGCACATATGTTTTTTAAGGGTAACTGGGTAAGTACCGTGTGATTTTGTAAAGCTAAGACCAGAAAATAGAAAGAAAAAGAATACAAGATAAACTTTTCCTTTTTTTTTTTTTCAATAAATAAAAACGAAGAAAAAGGTGACATAAACCCTTCTAAAATATTTATAGAAAGAAAGGAAGCCCAAAGTCCAAAGACTCCAAACTAATTAAAATCTTGAAACAGTGTACTAGTTGAAAAAGGAGCAGATAATAGATAGATATGGCTTCCGCTATATCCACTGCACCCTCACTTCTTCACTCTTCTACAAAATTCCCAGTTCCAATTAGACTGTGCGGTTCAATTCAACTCCCCGCATGTAGAATTAAAGCCAAAAGCTCTGTTTTTCATGCTCATTCTACCCGAATTAATAAGAAAAAAATAAACCCCAATTTCATTTGCAGGGCTGAGAAAGAGTACAAATTTCCGGACCCTATTCCAGAATTTGCTGATTCTGTAAGTATTATTCATCTACTCATCACTTACACACGCGAAAAGATGACTGGATTTGTTGTGTGGTTCTTTTACTTAATTTCTTATTTTATTTTTAAGTTTTTGATTGTGAAATTAGTGTTTTATGTTCAGGAGACTGAAAAGTTTAGGACGCATCTACTTACGAAGCTTTCCAAGAAAGATGTGTTTGGTGATTCCGTAGATGAAGTTGTTGGAATTTGTACTGAGGTATTCTTTGCCTTTTCAGTAAAATATGTCTAACGTGAGGTTTTCTTTATTACATTTATATGAAATGTTGTTTTTGTGCATAATGCCATACTATAACTTCAGATTTTCATTTTTTTTCTTTTCTTAAGGAGCAGTATGTATATGCTTTCTAGTTGTTATTCAAAGAAAATAAGATAGTGTTTGTTGTTTTATTTATTTATTATCGATAATCAGCAGCCCCCGTTTGGAGTTTGCATATATTATGAAGAACAATAAGTGAAATACCAATATTTACTCGATCTATATCTTCACTCCTTATTTCCCTGACACTTGATTTAAGGTTTGCGCTGTTGTATAATATGGTTCATCACTCTGTAGCTACAAAGTTGGTTTGGCCTCTAAGTAAGCGATATAGTTCTTTCTTTTAATGGCATCAAATGTTATCTGAAATTGACAAAACTACTACATGGATAACTATTTTGACAACTTGATAAGGTTGAGCAACTTATGGTCCATTATTATGTTTCATGTTGAGCATTTGAAGATATAGGAGTTCTTTTGATAAGGTTATGTATTCCATTTTGTTCCTCAATATCTTTTCCACTATGCTGTTGTAATGTAGCTTATATTGTTCGTTCTACTTATAACAGATCTTCAGTGATTTCTTGCATACGGAGTATGGCGGCCCAGGAACACTATTGGTTGTTCCTTTTATCGATATGGCTGATACCTTAAACGAGAGAGGATTACCTGGAGGACCACAAGCTGCCCGAGCTGCTGTTAAATGGGCTCAACTCCATGTGGACAAGGACTGGAAAGAGTGGACTAGCAGCTAAAATTAACAGAAACCCTGCTGGAATCTCTCCTAGAACTGAAGTTTAGATTATAATATATTAGTGTTATGAGTTCAACAAATATTTCGGTGAAATCAAAGGATAGATATCGATGTTTTGTTGTTATAGAGTAGTGAGACGTAAATTTCACTGGATTTATTTTGTTTTGAGGATGTGTTGCACTTTGTTCTCAATGTCACACACACAGTTTGGTTCACAAAGAGTTCTATTTACCATGACATGAATTTCTGCCATCATTTTGGCTTTAAGTGAATGAAACTTTTAATTAAGAAAATACTCGTGTGTGATGCAGTTTATGTCTAAATTATAAAGTTTGAGTAATAGATTTTACGCCAATTTGGTAACAGAAGAATTTACAGAAAGGGAATGTGTTTTGCTGGAATATTGTTTATTTGCACCTCAACATTGACTTAACTGAATTAAGCAAAGTCTGCACAGATGATAGCATTAGAACTATTAATCCCCAATAAAATGCAGCTAAATAGATGCAAATACTGGGCAAAATTAGCAACATATTAAACCATCATATAACCTTGTAATTGGGTATATGTATGTCCATATCAAGGTGACATTTCAAAAAATTACTGCTCACGCAACAGCAAATCCAATGATAGTTTGCCTACACGACTATGAGATGGCTTAGTGAAGGATATTAGTATTTACGGTCATGCTTGAAGAAGTCTAATAAACTGTTTATAATGGGCTCACTAGTTAGAGTATACTTTGTTAGTTTGTTTGACTTTCTCATAATTGTTTTGAGCGGCTGCGATGTAGTAGTTCTTCCCAATCAACAAAGCGCTCCAGTAACTCCGTTTCCTTCAGAACTAAGCAATCATCATCTTTGCCAAACCAATCATAGCGGTTTTTTGCAACATAATCGTAAACAGCATCCCTCAGCGGAGTTGGGATGATCATGAGAGAGCTTAATGCAGAATAAGGCAGAGGCAAATATGATAAAACTCTCAAACCAGCTGCAGAAAAGTTGGAAAGAAGAATCATCATCTCCCGATACTTTTTTGTGGTTTTTGTGCTTTTCCATGATAAACTAATGGGTGAACAAGAATAGGAGCATGGATCAAAATTTCGTTTTCGATATATGTTTCGGTCAGTTGAATATAAGAAACTTTTTGAAAAGTTTCCGAAAACGTTTCGGAAAAACTAGGAAAAATTATGAAAAAAGTTACTAAATTAAGAAAAAAAAGATAGTTTCAAGACAAATATAGAGTTTCGAAAATACATCTTATTTTCGTTTCGATTGATTCAAAAACAGAAATTTTTCGATGTTTTCGACGGAAAAAATGGAAATTTTGATCCATGAATAGGAGAAGGAATTACCAGAAGAGCCTTGGTGGTACAAACCAGGGCCTTCAACAAACAGAAAACGACGAAGTACATCTTCTCGTTCAAGTCCACAAACACTCATGTAAGGCTGGGCAGCTTCTGATTGCAAACAACAGAACTTGATTTTCTTATCTTTGTCGGCCTCAATGAGCCACTTCACTCCTGCAAATCAAAAGAGTTTGAATATGTTAAATGTAATTATATGGTGTGTCCATGCAAGATAAAAGACTTGATAACAAACATATAATATGGTGCTTCCATTGCTTGGAGGAGGCACAGTATTGGTAAAAATATAATAACAGCACTTGGAGTTTTTCATGTTGGAAAACTCTACTGCTGCACGTTTTTAGGAATTGCAAACAATGAATTTCAAAACAGATAAAATCAGAAATACCTATCAGCAGGCAATAATCTTGACTAGAACAAAATTATACACAGGCAAACATCGGGCAAATCAATATATCCTTACAGTCTTCGGATTTCTAGGACAAAATCCTGCAACAAAGTGGCAAGTTCTACAAGATTGCAGAGTGTAGCAGCTGAAAATTATGGTAATCAGAAAATTAAAGCAACATTTGTTCTCTACTTCACTCAACATTTTTTAAGTAAATGCAACAACAAAATTCAAAACAGATACAATCTTAAATACTTTTCAGCACGTAATAATCTTGACTACAACAAAATTATACAAAAATCAACAGCATTGGTTGAATCAATACATCCTTACTATCTCGGGGTTTCTATGATGCTATCCTGCAACAAGTAGGAAAATTCCACAAGATGCATAGTGTAGCCGCTGCTAATTATGTTAATAACAAAAGCACAAGAAAACTACAAGGTGCTGAGCTTCTACCGAAACCTAAAAACTATGCAAGAACACAACTCACCATTATCCTCTTTAACATAAAAGGACTACATTAATTATACTTACAAATTTCATAATTTTACCTTACTCCAGAAATCAATCGTGGATTTCAAAAACGACAGTCTCAGGGGGTCAGTCACGTCGCTAGTTTAGTGTTTTCTTCCATTTGTATCTAAAAGTGTCAAATTCACTGACTATCACCAAAACACTAATACATCTCTAAATCTTCAAGTAGTAGATTTTGAATATTTTGCATTTCAATTGTATAATATATAATAAAACATGTAAATAATACGGAAATGACCTAACACTATGTCCAACAAAATATCTATAATCACACATCAAGATTAAATTACAAATTACCAGCGTGGCAAAGGTGGCAAACGCCGTCGTATACAACGACGCGTGGACGGAGCAGATTTGGTATCTCAACCGCGACCGCTGGAGAATTGACTGAGTCGTCAAGCAGCGCCTGGTCAGCCGCTTCAAACTTATCCGCCGGGGACGGAGGCGCCGTAGCAGCTGACGTAGAAAACCTGTGAGATATCGCCGGTGCTGAGATCACATTTAAATAATTCCTCTCCCTCAACGCAGCCTTAACTGCTCGCGTCAACACCGTCATTTCTCTCTCTTTCCTCTAACTGTGTAAATGTGCGTTTTCTCCAATAAATGTTTAGTTGTGTAGATATTTGAATCATCGTTTCCAATTTCAGATCATACTTTTTGGAATTTGATCTCCGAGTGTATTGACATTTCTTTCGTCCCAAGTCGGTTTAGTATATATACCATATTTACAAAGCACGGGAAGCATAAAAGCTGGTTTCAAACTCGTTGGCTCCACGTGTTAGGAGATCTGACGGCCAATATTATCTTCCCGAATATTTGGAATAAAGTTTAGTAATCCGTTTTAGAAAATTTTAATTAGATCTTAATTTGTCAGAACTGAAGATATTTTTCAAAGATTTCCAATAAATAAGATATACAAAAAATAATTTTATTTATTTCAATAAAAAGAATTTAAAATTTTCTTAAAAGATAAATCACAAATATGTATAACTAAAATTCATTGGCTACAGATCTGAACTAATATTTTCCACATTGGTGTTACTAATTTATTTGCTAGAGAAAACATTGTGTTGGATTAACTATACTTCGTATGTAGCAAGTTTGACCAATAGAATATGTATGATTTGCTTAGCAATTTTTTTTATAATTACTTAGCAATAAATATTATCAGTTAAATTCAAATTAACATACTATTTAAGACAATTTCCATAGTAGTTTCTTACAGAAAGTTCATAATCCTCCAAAATGTTATGGGCCTGTTTGTTTGGCGTTTGGGAAAGTAATTTGGGAGAGTAGTGGAGGTTTGTGAAATAATCTCGATTTACGTAATGTTATTTGTTTGGGTTTTGAGAGAGTGGTTTGAGAAATAAAGTAGGTGTAGGTTTTTTCGGAAGAGTTGGGTTGTAGGTGTAAGATGTGTAAGACTTTATGTCAAATCATGTTTGTTATGTGAGATAAATTGTGTAAGAGATAGGTTACTTTATGTCAAATCAAAGTAGAGTTTGTATAGGTTTTGTTTAGAGATAAGAAAATTGTTGTTTGTTTGGCTTTTGAGAGAGTAGTTTGAGAAAATTAATGGATGAAAAATTTATTTTGGAAAATAGAAAACATGTTTGTTTGGCATTTCCCAAACACGAAAAAAATCTGGGAAACGCCAAACAAACAGGCCCTATATATTCCTTACTATTTTGTTATCGTTTCTTAGAGTGTACCCAAAGTTTAAGAAGGCAAGAGTACTTTTGTACCATCAAGAATTTAAAAATATGCAGCTGATTTAACTTACTGAGAGACAATACTTAAGCTTGAAATAGAAACAGGCATAAATTGGAAGGGCAATGAAACCTATTTCTTATCGACATTTTGATGATAGTCAAAACCTAGACAATTAATAAATTATTTCAAGAGTAAAAATTGCATTCTTATAAAAGAACCAACGACCAAATTCTTCACAGCTTCACTTGTATGAAACACCTGATGTGAGTCCTGCATTTGGTACTACTCCACCAGCTTCCATATGCAAATATGAAAGAACAACTTCCTCTGCAAGTAGTAGTGCAACACATCAGATTTCAGATGACGAAAGTTGATCCAAAATACTAGGTAGGTTGTCTATCTGTCTCTTTGTTTGATTCTCTAAGTTGAGTTGATAGTTCCAACACCATGCTTAGTGATGCAATTTCCAACGAGCACAAAAAAAAAAGAACAAAAAAACCCAAAACCATAACACACTAAACAAACATGCATATATGAAGTTATAAATTAGGAATCAAGAATTGACTTTTATAATTTGGCACATAGAAATATCTGATAAGTGTAATAAAAATAGCTAATTCAGAATCCAAGGCTTGCAATAATCATGGCAAGTGCCCTCAAACTCTCACATATTAGCACTAGTAGGTCAACCTGTTTTATAGTATGGCACGGAATTAACTGCAGACAACTCTTAAGTATTAAAATCTGATAAATATTGTGTTAGTAATACCTTGATGTTCCTAGCGTCTTTGTGTTTTCCCATTTGAGCGCTTGCCAGAGAACAAGTGTTTTGGTTTGACAGCAGGAATGACTCTGTCGGCATCTCCTTTACGAGCATCCTTATTCCTCTTCTTGGTAGAACTTTTAGCCATTACAATTGCCTTCTTTTTCTGAGCAGCGTCTTTGAAACCTTCTCCTGGTACAAGCACACCCGGTGGTCTGGACTGAGACCTTGATCTTGGGCGGGATATAAACCTCAACCGGAGCTTCTTGTTTGGTTGGTCACCATCCACTTCCATGAAATCAACATCACTGGATCTCTCCCTCTTACGACCCCTAGACTTACTCCTAACACGGTTAATTGCCTTTCTTGGATCAAGCCCCAAAGAAGTTAATTGTCTCCCCATTCTTTCTGATGAAAATTTTCTGTCTTTATCAAATTTTCTAGGGACAGTAGGCCGGCTCTCAGCAGTGCTCTTTTGATTCTATGTTGTTGGATAAGTAAACTTTTCTTCTTCCTGATCTCTGCAAGTGCTGCTTGTTCTTCAGGGGAAAGTTCAGCCCCATCCATCTCAAAATCATCATCTTCCTCTAGCCCCTGGAGAACTCCTTCTTCTTGCTCCAACTCCTCAAGCCTCGCTAATATATCAGGGTCAATGAAGTCGTATACGTTATGTCCATCAAGAATCTCCGGAATGTTGTCTTCTTTCCATTCATCATTTGCTAGTATATAATGCTTCTTCAGGCTAGCAGAGTATACACCTGCACCTCCATTCTCATTCTCAATTTCTTTCTCTAGCTTTCTCTTCTCTTTGTCTGAACCTTCCTTAGCTTTAGCTTCCAAAACAGCCTGAGGTATACAAGGTAGCCTTTCCATTTGGTCGCGAGGCTTGGGCATGGCAACATGGAAGCGGTTCAGGTAGTCATTTAACTTTTTGGACTTCATTTTAATTTCAACCCTCTGGTCCTTTATACTCTTACAAGCTGCTTTCTTTACGGCAATTACACCATCATCAGTCAAAGTGCTCATTGTCAAGAGCACACTATTATCATCTGTAGGTTCACCCCCTTGACCAATTACTGTTTTCATAGCTTCCGCTTTCATCTCCATGACCAATTTCATATCATCTTCAGAAATCCCTTCCAGTGGCTGCAAGTCAGTTTTGTTACAGACAATGATCAATGGCTTGTTCATAAACAGTGATTTGATACTGTGGAAAAGAGCTGCCTGTTGTGCTATGCTATAACCACAAGAACCAGAAATATCAAGGAAAAACAGAACAGCAGCTCTTAAATGAGCAAGAGCCGTAATGCTGCACATCTCAATGATATTACGATCCTCGAATGGTCTATCCAAAATCCCTGGAGTATCAATCACTTGATATCTCTGAAATTCATAGTCAGTATGACCAACAAACAATGATTTAGTGGTGAAAGCATATGGTTGCACATCCACATCAGCTCTAGTATTTTGTTAATGAATGAGCTCTTGCCAACATTTGGATACCCACATATCAAGATAGTTCGAGTATTTGGATCGATTGAAGGCAACCTCGCCATGTTTTGTCTTATCTGTTCAAGATAAGCCAAACTAGGGGTAATCCGTTTAAGAACAGTACACATACGGCCAAGAGCAGCAACCTTTAGTGACTTGAATCTGTAAAGTGAGTCACCATACTTCAATAATTTGACATAGTCCTTTTGAATCTTACCAATAAGGTTCCTTGCAGTGTTAATTTGGCCTAGAGCAAGCTTGTAATGGTCTTTGTTGTAGAGAACATGGAGCAGGTCACCATAGAAAGGATGGATATCATCAAGCCTGGGGAACTCATCGATAATGGTAGAGAGTTTCTCGTGGAAATTTTGTTGAGTAAATTTCACTTTGCGCATGTAAAACTGACGAAGGCGTGAAATGGAATAGCCCTTGTGAACTTGGGTTGGTGTTTGGCGTTGAGTACGGGAGAGGATAATGTCAATAAAGTCCTTCCCTGAGGGGACAACGGTAATTTTCTTGAAATTGTACTGCACCATTTCTTACTCTTCGTGTAACACTGCGTAACAACCAACATTAGAAACATTCAATATAAGATTACATACAAATTTAACCATGCAATATATACATAGGCAAACAAAAATATAGTAGCAAATGACATAATTAGCAAGAAACAAACTAAAAATCTCAACAGAACACTGCTTTTCCATTATTAGAACAATTAATAAAATTTGACATAAACAAGCAAAGAGAAGTTGCAAAGAGTTTTTTCAATGTTAGTGAAAACTATAAACAAGGTCTACACGTATCAGATATATAGTTGTTTCTAGTTCAGGTTCCAAAACCTCATATTGAACAAATAAAAATCAGAAAAGGAATGAATCATTCATCTCGAACATTAAAAAATGGAATCCGAGTTGAAAAAAAAAAATGATTGCCGTTCATGATGGATGTGAAGACCGCAATCCACATATTTAATACGGGCAGCCTCGAACAAACATCAATAAAGCAAAATTCAATAAATATTTAAAATAAATCACATAGAAACCAAGTAATAAAATAATTACATATACCTTAACCTGATCATGAATATGAAACATAACCTCACGGAGAAGGTGGTATAGATATAGACGGTCGACTCAAGAGAACTTTTGGAGTTTGGGCTAGAGCTTTCGATAATAAAGAATTGTTGTGTATTACAAGTTTGCCCTAATGGGCTGGCCCAATAGATAAATATTCGCGTATAATTAGAAGAAAAACAATTTCAAATTTGGGCATAGAGTCGTAGATTATTTCATTGGAACGGATTTTAGTATGGGATTTGATGCTTCAGGTATCATGTTGCACAATGATGTTACATTTTATGTTACGCTTATTAATGAGCGACAATTGTAATATATTCGTTTTGTGATTAGATAATATTTTTTAAAGTACACTCGTTTTGTGATTGATGAATAATACTCTCCGATCACATTTAGGTCGATGCTTTACTTTTTGTTATGAAAATATAAACACTATTATTATAGTATTAAGTTAGTGCTTAAATGGTTGTGCGGTGAAGTAGGATATAAAACAGCTTCTCGTCGAGTTGGGTGAATAAAATACAATACAAAGGCAGATGAAAATGCTCTACACAAATTTCCCAAAAAAATAAAATAATAATAATAATAATTGCCTCCATTAATTCCATTATCTTATTTTCTAAAAAACAAAAAAAGTTCTCTTGTCTTAAAATTCGTAATTTCAGTAGCTCACAATTTGTAATTAAATTTTCCCTCCCTCAAAATTTGAATTTGCATACATAGTAACTGTAGAAGTTACTTAGGGTTTGTGTGCAAATACCGAAAAACTCTTGGAAGGAGGAGGATATTGAAGATTAATCCATCAATTGAAGGGGATACATCAAATCTTCCACATGATATTATCGAAAATATCCTTTCAAGGTTACCTGTCAAATCTCTGCTCCGGTTCAAATCCGTCCCCAAACCATGGTATACCTTAATCTCCGACTCTAAATTTGCTAGATTTCATCTTCATCAATCTAAGAAGAATTCAGATTCCGGTTTTCAAATTTCATTTCCTCAAATTCACAAACCAAAATTTTGAATTAGAAATTATGGAATCTCCATTAAAAAAATACCGTGATGCCGGTGTCTTGTGTTTTATGGATACGTCCTTGTTACGATGCATCTACTGATGATTACAAGTTTGTTTTGTTAATTTCCAACACGGGCTATGCTGTTTATTCCTATCTAAACAATTCTTGGATAGAGAAAGATCTTTCTCCTGAAAGAATAATGCAGGATCCAGGGCCAGGTCTCTTTGTTAATGGAGCTCTACACTGGGTTACGACTAAGAGTCGCAAAGATTCTGGTTCAACTAATGTAAAAGAAGGCAGACTCTTGCAGCAGCAATACCACAAACATTGCACTGATTGCATAGCCATTACCTGAATTGTCCAGTTTATGAATGCAACTATGACTATACGTATGAACTATGTTGTTTCCATCCCACAGATGACAAGTTCAAGAAGCTGTCTCAGCCAGCGTGTTTTGATATTAGTTCTATATTTCGTTTGACTGATTTGGGAGGCAGTTGTGTTTGTACCGATATACATATGATTTTAAAATGGTGCACATATGGATGATGAAAGAGTACTGTGACTTTAATTCTTGGACAAAAGTTACTAACAATTGACAATGTGCCCACGCCACACCACAACTTCGATTATGTTAAGCCATTGTGTTTGACAAACAAAAGTGATGTTGTTCTTGATATTCATGATTCACGTATAGTTGTCTACAACCCTAAGGAGAACAAGTTTTGTGAAGTGCATATATATGGTGGAGAGAAGTGGATTTCCGTGGATGACATGGTTTTAACTCCACTTTTATGTTGGAATAATAGCCTTTTATTACCCAACAGAATCATCAGGAACTAAGAGTTGGATTAGATGTTTGAATTAGGTTGTGAGGCCTGAGTCCGTTTTGAATGATAGAGTCGTGATGCTATGAATTGCATTCTAGTGTAAGACGAGTTCTTGCCTATATCTCCATTTCCTATCCGTTAATTTCTTCTTTCAATTGATGCCAATTCCAATTCGGCTATTTACTGAATTGTCTCATCGCCTTGAGCCTGGTCCAGGTGTGAGATCTTTCCCACCCACTCGCCACCCCTGCTCTTGATTCCCCACCTCCACTTACCCAGGTCCCCTCTCGCAGGGACTCTGAGCAGCTTCTTTATATGTTAGGTTAATTTGCAAGAATACTTCTTGTGTTAATTGGGTTGCTACTCCATTCTCATTTTCTGTGAGGTTTCTTTGTCCGGAAGAGATGCTAAGAAGTTGAAGGTATAATAACTTGACCTTTTTTTATTGTTTATTATTTATTGAAGAATGTTTTGATATGTGCTTTCTGACCCCAAAAAATAACTCCCACTAACCAGTGACATTTTTCCTATTTTATTCTTGTATGTTGTATTAGGCCAAAATTTTGCTGAAGAGTCTTAATTTTTTTCAGTTCCTGATATTATAAATCATGTGTAGATTCTTTATCAATTTGGGGTCGGTTCAGAAATTTCTAGCGGACTTTGTTCACCCCTAAACTGACTCTCCCGGTAATGTAGTAGATAAATAGCTACATGTATGCTACTATTGTGTAAGATGATTAAGATTCATTTCCACAGAACAAACAATTCCTCCATGAAGTTGAAGCTTGTTGAAAAGGTCACTCGTGTATTGCTATGCTTACATTGTAAGATTAATTTCTATAGAACAAACAATTCCTCCAGAAAGTTGAGGCTAGTTTGAAAAGGTCAATCTTACTATGGTTATGCTTACATTGTAAATTTCTTTATCTTTCACTAACTTTGAAATTAGAAATGAGAACCAAAAGATAAAAACAAAAAAATAACAAATGAGTATCCAATATCTTTCTGCATGATAAGGGACTATATATCAACTAGAATGAATGTCTTGTTAATAGCATTTGATTTATTTCTTCTGTTTTGTGAAGCAAACTAGTCAAAAGAATTATTTGTATCAAAAGTAAGCAAAAAAGGACCACATAGAACTGTGAAAAAAGAAGTACTTTGAGATTTTTGCATTGACATGTTCTTTTGAGCTTGCAGCCAGTCTTAAAAACCAGTTAGATCCAGTGCTTTTGTGATGAGAAATTAGACGAATATGAGTTCTTGACTTCCTTCATCAATACATACCACTTGTGATGTTTTTTATTCAGGAAAGTACAGAAAGCTGTAAAGATTTTGCTTTGGAGTTTATTTGCTGCTAGTTTTGCTTTGGTGTATTATAGACCTCAAAGTATTATTATTAGCTTTATTACATCACTTCATACGTTGCACGGAATAATCTCTTTTAAATAGGGCCTTTGTATCTCGAGTTGCTCTATATCTAACGTCATCAAAGTAATAGTTCCTCTTTGTTTTAAATAATAGTCATAAGACAAAATGTTGGGTTTGGAACAAGATGAGTCCATATGAATCTAGGTTGGCATGTGATTTATTTTACCAAAACTATTCTTGTAAATTACTATTTTATAATAATGAAGAAAGTGGAAAGCGGATATATATGGTTATATAAAGAATTGTCATATGTACCTTAAGCTTATTGCCAAATTTGAAAATATCATCAATTAAATAATTTTGTAGCTCCAGGAATCTTACATTTTTTTCAACCAATCAAGGGTTTTTTGCACTTTGTACCCTCAAAACATGAGAAATAGGTACTTTGCACCCTCGAAACTCAAATTTAGCACTTTGCACCCTCTTTTGTTTTTAGGCAAAAATGATCACCGGAGTCAAGGGCAAAATAGGTAATTCAATTGCAGATTTTTGGCACTTTGCACCTCGAAACAGAATTAGCACTTATTATCCTCCAATTAAGAACAACTCAACAACTTGCACCCCCTGAGACATAATAATGGGTACTTTGCACCCTGAAACACAAATTTAACACTTAACACTATCAAATTAAGAAAAATTCAAACCCCTCAAATTAACAAAAAAGGGGGCTGCCAAACTAAACAATGGCACAGAGATGGAGCAATATGCAAAACTATGAAGCTATTGTGAGGAAATATTGGAGACAAATCATGGGACAACCATAAAAATCAAGTGCAAACACAACATGGTTGTCACAAAAACGGAAACTTTTTGATATTTTCAACGGAAAAGATAGAAATTTTGATCCATGATCACAACATGGTTGTCCTAGGAAAAAACAAGGGGTTTGATTTTTTCTTATTTTGAGGGTGTTAAGTGTTAATTTTGTGTTTCGGGGTGCTAAGTGCCCATTTATTATGTTTTGGGGGGTGCGGTGCTAAGTGTTAATTCTGTTTTGTGGGTTCAAAGTGCCAAATTTTCATGTTTTGGAGGTGCAAAGTGCCAAATATTCACAATTGAATTACCTATTCCACCCTTGACTCTGGTGGTCATTTTTGCCTGAAAATAAGAGAGGGTGCAAAGTGCTGAATTTTTCATATTTCGAGGAATGTAAAGTACCTATTTTCCATGTTTCGGGGTGCAAAGTACAAAAAGCCCACCAATAAACTAACTAGAACACCTAATCAATTGATTTGAGCTAAGCACTTAAGAGAGCAGTGCGCAAATAGAGGCATATAATGTCAACAAATGAATGAAAGGAAGAATTGTCTTAAAAGTGAAAAAGTATCCGGCACTCGTGATTAGTGTAACAAAAGTGACTTTTAGACTGCTGAAGGCTGAGAAAATATATAATTGCCTATAATTTAAATTGAACTGTAACGTTGAAATAATTGATCTATGGAAAATTCTTGTCCAAGTCTGGTTAGGTCAAATTCATCCAACCACCGAGCAAGTGTATTGCACTTGCTTTGTGATTGGTCACTCTCTTAAGAGTTACATCAAATCTCAAAACAAGTGTTGTAATTACTTTGTGTTCGGCCAACCCCGGTGTGAGTAAGAATTTCCCTTGATCTATAATCCGGACCACTAACCATTTTCTTAGGGTTCATCATTGAAAACCAAGAACTCTTATAGACCAAATCTTGAAAGTGTTATGCGCAAAACTTAATTTAACTCATGATTAGGATTAAAGTTGTCAAGAGCGTAAGGTGCATTAAGGCGTAAAAGTTTCTTTGAGCTAAAACATACAATTTATCGAAGTAAACACATACAAAAGTATATAAAAATCATTATATAAATATATCGCATTTTAGTGTGCATCTTGTCTCATACATAAATCGCAGGAGGTGCCATTAAGCCGTTCGCAAGGCCTGCGATTTCTTCGCTTTTAGCTTTACGCACTCTTGACACCTCCAATTATAATCTTGAAATTGAAAAATCAAATTAATACTTCTTGTTTTTTTCCTGTAATTGAAATTTTACATTAAGTTAAGGTACTCATCCTCTTGCCCTGTATGGGTGTTGGGGGGAATAGAGCAATAAATTAAGAAAGAAAAATGCACTAGGCGGGCGGTTAGGTATATATATAATTCAGAGGGAGTTAGGCACAGTAATTATGAAAATGATATTCCAATTCGCACTACAAAAATTAACAATTATTTATATGGATTTGTGAAGTTGTGTAAGAGCTCAAGACAGCATAAAGTACTACATTTTTTTGTAGAGAAACATACGTATAGCCCACATCCAGCACAACCCCAGATCGAATTAATCCTCTATTCAGGGATGTGGCTAAAATTATTTACTTGTATTCGAGTTTAGACTCCGCTTAATTTTTTTTAAGACGTGTCAGACACATTATATTATATTGAGAATATTATTTTCTTTATTTCAAAATATAAGTCATTTTAGATTTTCACTTGAATATATCTTGCAATATGAATTATTAGACAACATGCAAATTATATTTGGTAGGATATATTCTTTTTTAGAGATTAGTCTTAAAGAAGTAACGGTTGGTTAGTAGCTGGGTAGCCACCATCTATCATGTTAGGTCCCTTTTAAGAACACTTTTACATAAAAAGTATCCCTAAAATCCCATAACAGGGCGGATGATGACTGCCAGATAGGTAGCCACGAATTTTCCGCGTTATATATATAATTGCATTAATAGCACACTCTGAAACTAGGGTTCTTGTCCGATTCTTACTGGTTGAGATGTTATTTATTTGGTTTGACTAATTAGCGTTGTTGGTGGAAAGGGCAACATGAGAAGTTTTTTAGGAATTTCACTTATGATATTACACTACAAGTCATACTATACAACTATAAATAGCTAGAAAATGGGACAATTCTTTACGTATATAAAAAATGCATTATATCGTAAACTAATTACAAAAATTAATATTATATTAAATAATATTTACATTAGTGATAGTTGAGCTTATGACCTCTTGGTTATGGAGCCTCAATCTTAGCCAACATGCTACATCCTCATCGACGGATAGTTTAGGTGTTAGTGTTTCAATTAACCCAAATGCCAATTAAACAGTGTCATGAAGTGAAGGAGCAAATATGGTTATAGCTATTAGGCAATTACCCTTTAAAATTATTAAAGATGTTAAAACTGGGCAAACTTAAATTATAAGTTGAAAATTAACAATTTACTTTTTTCTTCATCGATAGTTGAAAATTAACAATCACTACAAGAAAAATGAATTTTATTGATAAAATATTAAGATGAGAATTTCACTTTTGGTATCACAAATAACCCTACTTTAAGGTTATGGTACCATAACTTTAAAACATACACATTTAGTACCACATGTTCACTGTCCCCAACACATTTGGTACTTCCGTCAGTTTTTGTACGAAAAATTTAATTTTAGACAGAAATTGATGGAAAATTTACATAATTGGTCCTATAGTTATAGATTGTTGTCAAACTTTGCCCCACATATTTTATAGCCGACAAATTTACCCCACAATTCCCAAGTTTGAACCATATCAGTCCCAATTGCAAATATAATTAATTATAAATCCTATTAATAAATTTAATATATTATAATTACTAAATCTCTTACACAAATTAGATTTTATATATAATATATATAAACTAAATAATATCTTATACAAAATTCCAAAAAAAATATCAATTAAATTTAATGGATTTTTTTAATTTAAAAAAAATCTTTTAAACTAATTAGATAATAATATATACAAATTAAATAATATTTATTATAAAACCTGAAAAAAATATTTTTAATATTAAATAAATAATAATAATTCTAATTATTAAATTTATTATGATTAAAAGATTAAAAAAACCCTAAATCTAATTAGTTTAAAAGATTTTTTTTAAATTTAAAAAATTTAATAATTATATTTATTTTTCAGATTTTATATAAAATATTATTTAATTTATATAAATCTAATTAGTTTAAAATATTATTTTTCGAAATTAAAAAATTCTAATAAATTTAATTTATATTTTATTAAATTTTATATAAAATATTATTTAGTTTATATATATATATTATATATATATATTATATATATATATATATAATCTAATTAGATTAAGAAATTTAATAATAATAATATATAAAATTTATAAAACTTGTGAACTTTGTATAGGACTAATTATGCAAAATTTCCATCAACTTTCTATCCGAATTGAATTTTCCGTCCAAAAATTGAGGGAAGTACCAAATGTGTCGAGAACAGTTAACATGTGGTACCAAATGTGTATGTTTTTAAAGTTATGGTACCGTAACCTTAAAGTGGTTACTTGTGGTACCAAAAGTGAAATTCTCTCAAATATTAAGTGACATTGTTGAAAATTGTCACTTTTTGCATATATATAGTGACAAAAATATTAGTTTTGTCCCAATAACAATAGTGACAAGTACAATAATGACAAAATATATTTTTAAGTTGGACAAGTTTATGAAACTTAAGTTGTCACTATTGATAATAAGTGACAATAAATATTGTCACTTTTAGTTGTCACTTTTGGAATGTGACTAAATATTAATAGGGACAATTTTTTCACATTATTTTGTCATTTTTTGTAGTGAATTTGACTTAATATTATACTACCAAATATTATTATTCTCACACGAGTATGCTCTAAACACAAAATCCAATAAAATGTAAGAATAATTTTTTTTTTTTTGTGATCTACTAAACTATGTATTTACAGTTCGGATATGAAAGCGGATTGGATGTAAATTCTCTTCACTTTGGTGACTCCATTAAGATCCAATTACCATCTATTCTATGAACTTCTCTCCCCAAATTGTTAGAGCATCTCCAATGGTGGGCTCGGGGCGCGCGTGAGGGCCGGGCTGGGCTGGGTGACCGTCTCCAATGGTGGTGCGGGGCGGGGCGCGGTGCGGCACGGGCTGGGCGGCGGTCGCGGGCGGGAACAGGCTGGGGAACGGGGCGCGCGTTGGTTGTTGGGGAAGAAGATGGGAGAGTGCTATGCACTCTCCCTTCTTTAAGTCAGGTGGCGCCACTTGGCGCCACCTGACTGGTTTCTTTTTTTTTTTATTTTTTTAGTTTTTAGTTGTTTAATTAATTGTTTTAATTTTGTAATTAAATTTTTTAATATTTGTTAATTTTATAATAAAATTTGTAGTATTTGTTTTAATTATTATTATTGATTTTCAGTTAAAATTCTAATTATTAATGATTTAATAATAATAAAATTAAATAATGTTTGTAATTGTTTCTTATATTAAAAAAATAGCAATTAAAATTTGTAAATAAATTTTTAGTATATATTTTTATAATAATTTGATAGTAAAGAATTTTATTTTAATTAAAATTCTAATTATTAATGATTTTATAAGAATAAAATTAAAATTTCCCCATTAATTAGAATAAGAATTACTTGAAAATATCATTGCACACTTAGACAAACAATTTAAATATTATTATTATAATATTTTTAAATTAATTATATTATTAAAATAATAATAATTATTATTATTCTATCATTATTATTATTAATATCAATATTAAAAACAATATTAAAACTATTATAATAATGGTGAGAGTGGGGAAGAAAAAAAATTGAAAGAAATTGAGTGCTGGAGACCACCACTGGAGATGATCATCCAGAGCTCGGGCTGGCTCGGGGGCTGCCCCAGGGGCTGCCCCGGGAATGGCCCCGGGAAACCATTGGAGATGGCCTTAAAGCATCCAATATCTACAAAGGAGAAAACAAAATTTACGGAATTTCGTAAATAACATTCTTATATTTAATTACTTGCCATATTCCTGCAACAAAGTTATAAAGTTAATTTGGGTGATACGAGTCATACGACGTCCAATGTATATAGGAAAAAATTGTAATTTGTAATTATGTGCTCAAAAGTGAGTGCATGTGTTGATATGAAAGATGATTTTGTCGAAGAAATGATTATTAAATTAATATTAGTATATTATTATTAGAAATCTATTAAATTACAATTATATAAAAAAAAATTAATTATTAAATAATATTATTAAACTAGAAAAAAACTTATATTAGTGAAAGTTGAATGTATGACCGTTTAATTTTGAGGCCTCAACCTTACCAATGAGTTATGATGACATGTACATTCACAATATCAAAAGTGATTATATATATCAGAATAGTTTGATTATTATAACTTTCATTTAGCTATCATCTATATACGACTTCTCGATGAGTTCAATCAATCAAATCATGCCCATGCTCCACCAAAACTCTAATAGCCTGTTTGTTTGGTGTTTGGGAAAGTAGTTTGTGAGAGTAATTGAGGTTTGTGAAATAATCTCGATTTACGTAATGTTATTTATTTGGGTTTTGAGAGAGTGGTTTAAGAAATAAAGTAGGTGTAGGTTTTTTTTGGAAGAGTTAAGTTGTAGGTGTAAGATGTGTAAGACTTTATGTCAAATCATGTTTGTTATGTGAGATAAATTGTGTAAGAGATAGGTTACTTTATGTGAAATCATAATAGAGTTTGTATAGGTTTTGTTTAGAAATAAGAAAATTGTTGTTTGTTTGGCTTTTGAGAAAGTAGTTTGAAAAAATTGAGAGATGAAAAATTTATTTCAGAAAATAGAAAACATGTTTGTTTGGCATTTCTCAAACACGAATTTTTTTTGAAAAACACCAAACAAACAGGCCCTAAGCAATTGTATTTCACTTTTTAATGCTAGTTCAATTCAAAAATCAGATGCCCATTCTTAATAATTAATTAAAGTAGTTTTCCTTTTTCCTTTGTCACAACATTTCTCGTTTGATTAACACAGTTTCACGTCCTCTAACACTATGTCGGCCCTGTTCTAATCGACCTATTATTGGTGGTTTTTCGTTTTTTTTTTTTCAATTTCAATTTTCATTAGAAATTAAGTTTTAGATATATTTGGTTTGGATATAAATATCTATATATTTTTTGTGTGAAGCCACTATACACGTAGTATAACACACCAATGAGACACAATTTTCTCAATACTCTTGTGCCTAGATCGACGAGCCGAACGAACCCGTTCAAATGTATTTAGGCTCATGCGTTTCATGATTTTAGAGTTTTTGAGTGAAATAAACATTGAAAATAATTCGAATGAAATAAGAACATACTCCTACATGATATTTTGAGAAAACGTGGGTCCGATTGAAAGTTTTATTTATTTGAAATATATTTTGAAATGCTTGCATGCAATGCTAATAGATTTTGGAAGAACACATGTGTGGTCATTATAGTCTTTAAGAATTTAAAATGGGACGACTATGTTTGAGTTTGCCTACTTAAATCTTGAAAATCGAAGTCTTGAGAAAATTATTGTACTCAAATAGGATCTAACCACTTGTGATGAAAATGTTTATTCGCTGCACATGATACAACATTCAAAATAATATCACATCTAATCTCTAAATTTAAGAAATAATTGACTCTAAAATCTATATATTTGTATGAAATAATCTCTTTTAAATAGGCCTTTGTATATCGAGTTGCTCTTTCCTCTGTGTTTTAAATTATAGCCCTATATGTTTTATTATTCATAAGACAAGAAGTGGGATTGTCTATGGACTTATATTTGTCCCAGAGTCCGATATTTTATTTTTAACGGGCCAAATTTGTTAACCCAAATCCATGTATGAGGCTTGAAGATGCTAGTCCACATCCGACAGGTCGAGTGAGTGGCTGCGAAGGCATGAATAGACCTAATTTATACTAGACATTTTATTTAGTATGAACTCTAGGCATAAAACCTATATAAGTACCTAACATATCATTTGAATTTTTTTTTATAACCACAATTCATACCTATGAATCATATTTATGATAATGTAAAAAGAAAAAGTCTAAAAGACATTCTATTGACACAAATTAAACTTATTAATTTTATTCAATAAAACATTATATTATTAACAAAGAAAAAGAAAAATAGCTATAATAATAAAATTTTTAACTATTTATATAGCCCAAGCAAAACAGAACCAAAGTCCACAACAAAACCTACATTAATTCCTTACTCTCCGCCCCCAAGTTTTCCGTCGAATCTCCTGCGATTAATAGTAATCAATAAAAGATGATTAGAAGAGAATGACAAGCGATCGAGTTGCAATCGCAATATAAGCCATGTCACTGTCGTGCTCTGACTGCTTCTCCGACCTTCTCTGCGGCGAGGATTCAAATATTATCTTCTCTGGCGGCGGTGATGACCTCACGGAATATTCATCGCCGGACGTCGAGGAATCCATAGCTGAGCTTTTAGAAGAAGAGAGAGAATTCGCCGGGATTAATTCACCTTCCTCTCATCAAGAGATTGATGTTTCTGTTAGAGCGGAATCAATTGCGTGGATTCTCAAGGTATATTTCTTTTTCCACATTCGGATAGAATAGAATGACTCATTTTCGGTTCATGTATTATGCACTGCACCTTCCCCCGCGCAAGTTAGGATTATCTGAGCTATCGTGCGCAGGTTGTTACAGTTCTCGTCTTCTGTACATATATGCTTTATCATGATTATTAATTTGGCTTAATATGTATATATATGCTGTACTCGAAGACGGCCGAAGCGATGAAACAGTGACTAGTGGCGTATTTTAGGCTTGACTGAATCTATTTGTTACTGTACAGGTGCAACGTTATTACTGTTTTCAGCCGTTAACGGCGTATCTCACCGTCAACTACTTTGATCGCTTTCTTTACTACCATCACTTGCCGGTAAGACTCCCGTCACCGTCAACTCTTGATATGCCATATTTACTCTGTAAATTTATTTATTTTCGGAAAATTTTATTAGAGACAAAGACAATTAAAAGGACCTAGCTAGAAATGGGTTGTTATAATTAATTAGTGGATATTTAACCTGTGATGAATTTATAACTGTTTGACATCCCAAAAAAGGTGAAGCTAGAAATGTAAAAGTTGTTAAGTTGCGGGTATAGATAAATTGGTACTACATAATAATAAATTAAATTGGTGATACCAACATAAAGTGCAAAGTTCGTTATCTAATAGTACGTCTTATTGTTTAGTTCTACGTGTTCCTTGTATTGTTTTGTCTAAAGTACTCACTAAATGTGTAGTAGGAGAATATTGTGTATTTCTGGGGAAAAAGCGTTACACATATGGAATACATGTGGTGATAAAAGAAAAGGTGGAGTAATTAGTTGCGGCTCTTGTCCCATTATATCATACTAAACTTATTGAAAAATGTATATTAGATTTCTGTAAATTTTAAATAACTTGTTCAAAATATTTATTCGACATCAAATCACTAACCAAAGTGTTTATCTAAAAAAAAAACTATCAAAAAAATGATATTTGTTGATTATACCCTTTTCCTGATTATTCCTTTAATCTCTGGTTTAACAACTTTAATAATGAAGCTTATGTGAATGATGACGAACTATAGCATAACCCGTACTAGATTTTAAATTTTAAGCATGCTTGATAACAACCTTATCTTATCTAAAAGTATGTGTTGGGAAGGACCATTTGTCTTTTCCACTTTAACAAACACGAAATCAAATTAAATGCACTTCAATGGGTACGTATCATTAATTAATTAATTAATGTTACTAATATAGAATTATAGATACTTCTTTCAATACGTCCCAAGTTATAACTAATCCTTTGTTGTTTTATTATCATTGTCAATAGGATTCAATATTTTTTCCTCTCAAATGATAAAATAATTAATTGCAGAAATTGAATGGGTGGCCAATACAACTATTGTCCGTTGCGTGTTTGTCACTTGCTGCTAAGATGGAGGAACCTCTTGTTCCTTCTCTATTGGATCTTCAAGTAAGTTATAATTAATTTATTTTAAGGACTCATAATTAATTAACATTGGTATTGGTTTTGAAAATAGACTAATGATCTTATTCTTTTAATAAATTATTCATAATTAGGTTGAAGGTGCAAAATTTATTTTTGAATCAAGAAATATCCAAAGAATGGAGCTTCTTGTGCTAAGGGTTTTAGATTGGAGACTTCGATCCATTTCACCATTTTGTTATCTCAGCTTTTTCGCACTCAAAATTGACCCTACTGGAACCTATACTGGATTCCTTACATCCAGGGCCAAAGAAATTATTCTCTCAACTGTTAAAGGTATTAATTATATACTACACATTTTTGTTTTAATTATTTATATTAATGTACATCGCATGCGCATGTATATATGCAGTCTCCATATGCATGCTTGCTTAATTAAATTATTTGAAGTAGGTAGTTAATGTTTATATATATATATTTTTTTTATAATGAACAGAGACCAGTTTCCTTAAGTATAGGCCATCATGCATTGCTGCTGCAACAATACTTAGTGCAGCATATGATCTGCCAAATTTCTCTTTCATTACTGTTCAACATGCTGAGTCATGGTGTGATGGACTACTCAAGGTAAATATAAATCATCATAATTAAATGTACTTTTAAGTTAAAAAATTGTGCACACAAATGTTTAATTTAATTAGCCAGAATTAGAAGTCAACATGGGTACAAAATCCACTACTTTTTGCAGGATAACGTAATGAGTTGCTATCAATTTATTCAACAAATGGTGACGAATAATAGGCCGAAGAAGCAACCAAAGGTTTTACCGCAGCTCCGAGTCATGACTCGGCCCAGTATCACCTCTAGTGAATCATCCTCCTCGTCCTCCTCATCTTACAAAAGGAGGAAATTAAATAACAATTTGTGGGAGGATGATGTCAAATTAAGCTCTGGTTAAGGGGGCCTGTCAAAAGTTTATATAAAAAAAAAAAAAAAACAACTTGGTCCAATTAAAGTCTCAGAGGGTAATGAGATAAAAAAATTGACATGAGTACTTATATATGTACATAAGTAAGTAGTAGTGGATAATAATGTGTACGAGTTTGGGGGGATTTTTATAATTAATAATCTTCTTTGGTGGGCAATGCCATGAATGAATGAATGGCTTTGCAGATTCCCGATGGAAAGGGGATTGGTACATAGTAGTATATTATTTTTGGTGTGAGAGAGAAATTTGTTTAATAATAACTAGCTAGTGGGACTCATGGAGTATGAATGAATTCAATGTAACCATTGATATTATTGAATGGTGGGACCAATTTGGTGGTAAAAATCAATGGAGTTGGCAAAACTATGAATTTGGAACTTTGAAATTTGAGCTGCTGAACATGGGATGTGATTAAAAAAAAAAAAAAAAAAGAACATGGGAGAGGAAGAAAAAAGGAGAACTGATAATAATAAGGTCCATGACTCCATGAAAATTTAAACCTTTTATTATTTTTATTTTTGAGTGATGTGTGTACACGCATATAGTGTGTTCCACACGTGTGCATGAGTGCTTTTTTGGCGGGAAATTAATGTCCCTGAATTTATTTTTTATTGTCCTAACCATATACTGGGACTGATCATACGTGCGTGTGTGATGGAGATATGCACGTTATTCTCTTTTTTTCCTTTTTTAGTTTATTTTTCTTTTTTATATAAGGAGAGAGAGAGAGGGAGAGAAAAAGTCTCTTTCATGTATATGTATGGCCTCTCAAGTTGGCCTAATTTCTATACAAAGGTCTTTGGGGCCTTATTTTGATGAGTGTTGTATTTGGATGTTAATAAAACGGGGACATTATTAATGTTGAATTTTCTTTTAAAGTTAGTTCTCCATACTTAGGCCCCCACCCCACCCCTATATATCCGGGTCTGTGCAGTGCATGTGATCGACAATGAAGATTTTGTAGTTTTGTCATTTGTTTTATTACTGGGTAAAAAAGGGAATGGGTCATTGCAGATGAGGGGACTTGGAATTGGACCCTCAAGCAATAAAAGGACTGATTCAAATTAATGAATACTCCTGAACCAGTACCCTTCTCGTGACCTGACCTGACCCATTTCATGTCTCGTCTACCCTTAATTTCAGACACTTATGCCTCTCAACTCCACACTCCATTTCTACCCCCACCCCAACAAAAGAGGTTAAAACCCCCATCCAATGTATGAATCATGAGAAGAGCATGAGGTCATCACCTTTAAATTTGCAAATACCGATTTTTAATTTCTTTACCTTGTAGAATTCAAAACATTACTTCTTTATTTTTATTTTAAATGATTTAATTGGGCCCTCAATATATATACTAGTAACTTGTTAAATCTTTAATGGATAAGATATTTTGATTAAAAGAGTTATGAAAGGAGGTGTAAGTGTTAGAATTCACTACATGGATTGAACTAAATCCACTTAAATGGTTTGAGCCCAACTCAACCTCAAAAGCTGGATTGTGAGGTGAGGATTGTCAAAGACCTTATAAAATGGACTTAACTATGATTTTCAACCAATGTGAAACATTTAATCTCAATAGTAAGGTAAATGTATAATTAATTTAACATGAGAAAATAATGTATTCACCGTCTAAAAAAAAGTTAACATGATAAAATGGTTCAAAATATTACATACCTCCTAATTATAAGATAAAGTAGACTAAACTAATCCATATACCTCCTTATCAGAGCTAGCAGCTAGGTGGTTTTCACTTTTTAGAACAGATAAAAAAACTGCTAAAATTTTCAAATAAAGTGACTAGACTAAGTCGAAAAACAATCTGAATCTAAATTCTTAGTTTTTGAAATATTTTAGAACCAAATTTGACTGTATTCACAGGTTAAATTGACTCATTTATTATAATATGACCAAACATTTTGACCGTTTGGATAAGCCTCGCCTCACCTCACCTCAACTTAACTTAAACTAGCTAGCATATTAGATTTTCATAATTCGGAACAGTTTTTAGTTTTTACCCGCCACACCCAAATATCATCCTTATGAAGCCCAAAATAATATTATCTTTATGTTAATATAGTTAGTTATTAGATTATTTGCATAATTCCTTAAGCTTCGTATAAATTAATTAAAACAGCTTATATACTTCCACTACAATGAATAATTAAATGGAATCCCCATAACAATTTACCTAGGAAAAGGCCAGCAAAGTAGCTTGTCTGTATCTCCTGATACCCGACATATAATTTGTCGATTTTATTTATAAAAACATGGCTTCTGGCCGTTCCATATCGTCTGTAAAGTTAATCAAGGATACATTTGAATGACAACACTTTCTTAGTATTTCAATCAAACACCTGGTTTATTTAGTGTTCATGTTGAAGAAAAAATAACCAACATGTGAACATTTCTCTCATTGAATTTTATAAAAAATAAATCATTTGTATACATCGATCAGTAAATGAGTTCAAACATTTGAAGCAATAATTCTTTAGCCTATATTTATTTTTGTCAATCAAATTTTAACTAAGTTAGATAGGGACCAAAATTTAATCTCATTGTTTCTGTTTAAAAGTGAAGGGAGTTCCTAAGAAATTACTGAAAATTGTGTAAAACTAATGTTAAACATATTGTACTATTCGAAATTAATTAGTACACTCACTCTATAACTATCACAGGATTTTGAAGACAAAAGTATACATTTTTTGGTTTCCCAAGGGTTTAATCCCTTTCGAGGCGCGTCGGACACATAAAGTGGGAACCTCTCCCAACAAGGATTCGAACCTGAGTCCGCTACTTTGTAGTGACTAGTTCCTTCCACTAGACCAATCACCTGTTGGTGACAAAAGTATACATAGAAAATCCTAAGGTCGACCATGTGACAAATACTAATTCAAATATAAGGTAGGAAATAATCGACATTTTTTTTTTGTGATGAAATTAAGTTTGTATCAACTCTATATGTGGTTCCCACAATCCCAAATGTTGGAAACTTGGAATCCTCCAGCTATCTAAAATGGTGGATCCAAATTCTAGAATTAGCTAACTAAAAGTCATACTTTCATATCCCATTAGTGAGATGTGGTTAATGCCGATTGGGTTATGCAATTTGGAATTATAAATATTTTGGACCATTTCATGAATAAATTAAAAACTAAAGTTCGATACTCTATTATTCTTCCCTTTTAAAAAGGAGTCATTAAATAGATTTGTGGGTTTGCATGTTAGGTGCATGATTAAGTACTAAAGATATTTATTATGCATTTAGCAGCCCCCATGACACGACTTATTACTAGTCAAAGAAAAGCTTATTAAGTGTTAAAACACAAAGATATAATAAATAGGACAAGAATGGAAGGCTACAGCAACATCTTTGAATAATTTGAATACTAAAGCATGATAAGAATAGTTGCAAAACAAAACAAAAAATTGCTCTTTGGGAAATTACACCATAATCGATCGGGTTGTCACTTTTCCAAGTCAGAAAAAAATTATTGATTAAATGTATCTTAATTGTCCGTCTTGATGTATTTTGGATATGTGCGTTAATTTATAAAATGTGTTCGATTGTATTTTAAATATAACGTTTCTTATGTCTTTAGAGGTTGATTTGATCTCAAACTAAATCATGTGCACTCAGATCTACTATAAGACGAGTATATTGTATTTATTTTGTAATAAAACAACATTCATTAGATATAAATCAATCATGTAACATTTTGTATTTTTTGTCCCTCACTTTACAAATGTGCCTTCAATCCGAATTTTGTAAAATATTATTCACTTTTGATTTCTAAGAAAAATATGACACAAAAGGTGTAGAACATTTTAAAAATTGAGCCAAAAAATGAAACTTTATTAACTATGAGACGACGTATCAGAGTGTGTAGCCATGTCGCGCGAACTATTGCAATTTTGCCAAAATTAATAGAACATTTGGTACGTACTATAACAAACATTCTTATAAAAAATAAAATAAAAAATAACAAGATTTTTGTAAATTTGGAGAAAAAGACCACATTATTTTCTATTACATCATGTATGTACATAAATATATATAGTGCTATTAATTTCTCGATTGAGAATCCAAAGTACTCTTTCCGTAAAAGCCAAAAATTATAGAACTTTTTCCTCTCCCTGTGAAATATATATATATATATATATATATATATATATATGAGTAATTGGAGGGGTAAGAGGAGCGTTCTCCAGTCACTCTCTCTTTAAGACTTTAACAAAAAAAAATGAACTTTATTCAGCCATGTGACAAAGATAAGACGACCCTGAAATCCAGCTTTTCATCCTTATTTTTGTGTTGTAAAACAAATACGTGGGGTTCTTGTAATAAATAAGATTCAAAAGTTGAAATGATTCTCAATCTCATTTGTAGATATAGTTGGAGATTTTATGCTGAATGCAAGACACCATCGATTTCAATTTTAGAATTGAAAGTGAAAATTGCACTTTTTCGTTTTGGTGTCAGAATTTCATGTCCAAATTATCTTCTTTTTGTACAATGCTACGACCGGATGAATGTATATACATTTTTTGTCTCACTAAATTAAACTGGATTTTCTTTTTTATATCACAAAGCTTCACCTAATTATTTATGGTGAGAACGGTCTGAAAATTGAAATGGTTTGTGTGCAAGAGTTTCTTGTAAATATACATGGAGAGAAGAACCAAAAAAACTAACCGGGTCGGGACACCTTGTACCGAATGGGCCAATCCATTAAAGCCTGGGTTGGGTAAGGATCTAATAACGATATACTGTGAAAAATATCGAGTAATTTGCCTAAGCAAGGGCAGCGGTGTGCTGCATTGTACTGAAAAGTCAAGGAAATTAGTGACCTGATAACAAGAGATTAATTGTCACTAGTGGAAACAACTTTATTGTAGAGCATAGTATCAGAGGTTCATCTTCATTTTCTCTCTATCGAGGGAGAGCCAGATCACTATAATCATTTATTGAAGAGATTCAAGTGTTCGAATCATAGGTGTAGTTTCTCAATCGAATGCGATATTTTAACTTTTATGCAACCAAGTTGACCGAATAAGTACCATATCTAATTCGACTTGATTTGATTATACTCATTCAATTGAAAAAAGTAATGTATTAAACTAATTACAAGTTATTACAATTATAGTGCATACAAAATGAGATTTAGACTCAAAGTTCTTCTTCAAATATTCGGGGAAAATACAAGATACTCCCCTGTGTTATGCTAAACCTGCAAGAAACTACCCTGTGAAATTTTTATTGCGCCAAACTTCCTTGTGTTTTTAAAAACCCTGCAAAAAACACCCAATTTGTAAAAAATAGGTCGTTTTGGATCGACATATTTCAAGAAATAATTTTAAAAATATATCACGTGAAGTTGTAGGGACCAACTTGAAGTATTTTAAAAATGGTTTCTTGAAATATGTCGATCCAAAACGACCTATTTTTTGCAGGATTTTTGAAAACACAAGGAAGTTTGGCGCAATAAAAATTTCACAGTGTAGTTTCTTGCAGGTTTAGCATAACACAGGGGAGTATTTTGCATTTACCCCCAAATATTCACATATTAAATACACGTGAAACTTTATTACTACCATGTGGTTTTAAACATGAAAGAGGTATTAAAAGATGTGTTTTAGCCGAAAGAGGAGCCCCATTTTTCACCCTTCTTTCCAACTCAAATTTTTTATCTTTGGATACCAAAATTGTTAAGCATCAAAAGTAGCTGGAAAAAGACACTGGCAATATATATATATATATATATATGGAGGGGAGCGTTAGAAATGTCATACTTTTATTTTTCTTTATTGCTTTGTGATAGTGGCTGGACCTCCATTTTCCAAAGAGTGGAGACAAAAGAGTCATCCTTATAATCATCAAGACAAAACCCCATATAAATACACATTATTTATACCAACAAGTGATTGGTATAGTGGAATGGACTAGTCACCAAAGTAGCGAACACAAGTTCGAATCCATATTGAGAGAGGTTCCCACTTAATATGTCCGACGCGCCTCGAAAGGGATTAAACACTTGAAAAATAAAAAAATAAAAAAAATACACACTATTTATATACTGTCTTATCATTCCATATATATAATCCATCTACTGTATTACTTTTCCTGTCTTAATTAATCTGCAAAAGCTAATAGGCTAATTTTTTTCTGGTTGATTTATAGCTACTTAAATTGACAAAATTAGTGGATGAGTGTGGTTGATCAGGACTAATATTAATTTAACTGTCGTAGTCTTTAATAAAATAAGTTAAATATAGTTATGAGAAATGGCTATTCAGTAAAAAGTTGATGAAATAAGACTAGTTCGGTTCACATATATAGCAAATATATTGCACTAATTAAATGAAATTTTAATATTTAATTAGAGAAGAGTGATCAATTCAATTACATAATATTTTTTGTAACTAAATACACATAATTTATAACTATATGCAGGGTATATTTGTGATTGTGAGGTTATGTGCCAAATTAAGCATGTTATCTAGAATAAATTAAGGATTTTGTAAGAACTGGGCTTGGTTAGGGCTTTAAATATAAACATGATATAATTGGGCTTTGTTGGTCTTTCTAGGTAGATTTTTGGCCCAGATTCATAATCAAATCCAGTGACTATTGGGCTCAAGGTATGGGTTTGTTAATCCAATTCCATGAAATTAAATTGTTGGTCGATGCAACTATTCCTTTAAAATATACATGTACGAAAAGAAATAGATCTAGCAAGAAGTGAATTTAAAAACCCTAGCAATAATCTTAAAAGAAGTATTAGTATAGGCAGCCATTTTATATATTTTTAGTGCTACACCAATTATAAGTTATATATTTTTCTTCTTAATAAAAATTATATGAAAATATAAAGTCTTTGATCTCATAACAACCATGTGTTTTTTTACTATAAATGACCAGACCAGAAATTGAATGAGTTGCAGTGACTCGATTTATAAAACATAATTATTATAGAGTAAGTGTGCGCGTTAATTTGCACAAGGCTCGGCCATTGATCTGGTTGCCCCTCCTATAAATTTGAAGGGCCTGGATCTAATTCTTTCATAGTATAAGAAAACTAAACTGGTTGAGATCAGATGTAAGCCCAGTTCCTTAATTATCTATTGAGCAATTAAATAGCTTTGACCCATTGAAATATATATAGTGGAAGCACGTACACAAATTTTTATTCAAAACAACACCCAAATCCTGAACTTTCTGTCACAAATTGCAGTGTTAAATTAATACATGGAAAACTTGCGTTAAATTATTAAAAAATTGCATATGCAGTGTTCATAAGAGATTAATATTCTATGCTCACACCATAATCGCACTCTCCTAATTCGATGCTTCTAAGAACCATTCATGGTTGAAGCCGAACATAATGGGTGTGGAATATTGATACCTTCTCTCTTAAACAAAAAATAGGTTAATAAGTTAGGGACAATTATTCAAATCTATGAGGTTTAGTATAACAATACTGATCACCGTTTAGGAAATTACACAGGTTTAGTATATTGGATTTATTGCAGTTAGCTTCTTATAACATTAATTTCTTATGACACACATCCAACGACATAAATTGATTATTAGTACACGAAAGAAAAACAAAAAAAGTTTAATAAATCTGGACGGATTTTAAATTTCATTAAGAGAGATGATGTTTAACCATGTCTTTGTTGATATAATTTTTCAGTACTGTCTAATTTTTTTTTTCACAATTCTATCTTGATTTTTTTTCTTTGCACCACTGGAATTGCGAGGCGTGGTCTACTCCGTTAGCGTGGGAAGGAATGAGTGAGACTGTTTGCCGTAGGGGTAGGGTGGTTGGGGAGGAGGATGAGAGTGATGGTTGGATCTTTGATGGAGAAAAAGAAAATACAGGAGAGAGGAGGAAAGAGAAGTTTGTAATGCTATTTAAGTGGTGGTTATTTAAGTAATTTCATAATTATCTAAAATTTGGAATGTCCGACTGTCTTGTCATGGTCAGACAATTTTGAAAAGGATTAGTGGCTCAAATTTAATTTTAACTTTTTTAGTGGTTAAGAAGTGGTATCTCATATACACAATTTTTCGACAAAATCTTATTTTAGAAAGACCAAAAAAATAATTTCATAAATAAATAATTGTAATGAATCTAATACCTTAGTGATAATTTGAGTAATTTCCAAACATAAAGACTTTTCCTTGTAATTACATATAAATCCCACAAGTAATTTGAGTACTTCTCCCTAATAAGTTTAGACTAGACCTTGATTATAAGTTTATACAAGACGTGTGGGAATTGGAAAAGGAAAGGAAAAAGTTGTGTGAAGAAGAAAAAAGTAACGGTGGGTTCATGTTGTTATAAACAGATTATATGGGAGTTCCCTTGCATTTTGAATAAATTCATTTTTTTTTTTTGAGAAATTTCAGATATTCTCCAAAAGTACCTCTCTAGGTAATTTAAAAAAATTGATAAATATCTCATATTTTAGAGATGTTGGCCAAAAATTTACTTTTTAGTTATATTTAAAACTTATTTTTAAAGAGTGAGGACCAAGGAACAAACTAATTGTTACTTATATTATACAGTAAAAATTAAATCAAAACTAATTGCTGGGGTTATAATGTTATTATAAAGATGATTAACTAACTTAAAGGGATAATTACAGGGACCTCCCCTGAGGTTTGAGGTAATTATTGCCCAATCCCCTCGCAATTTCATAATTACATCCACCTCCCTCGACGTTTAGAAAACCTTACATTTTGATGATGTCATCAACGAATTTTTATTGAACTTCCTATTTTACCCTTGAGGTTACTGTAGCTATTTTGTTGGACTATTATACCCTTGCTATGTTTGGTACATAGGAGGGGTTTCTTTGCAATGTATATGTATAAGTATGGGTTCAAATGTTATAAATTTACATGAAACTTTTAATTAGTTTATTAGTGTATATGTATTCTTAAAATAAAAATATAATAACATATCAACGTTTTTTTCCAATTCTTTTCATAATGATTTTACAATTAAAGTACAAGGAAAAATAAATAAATTATGGTTAATTATAAGAAAAAAACATTGTAGAACATAAATAAAAAATGTAAATACATTCAACTTCACATTTAACCCGTAATTTTAATAATTTTAATTTTTTTTCCTAATTAAAGTAAAAGAATAAATGAATTTTTAGTGTATATGCTCTCTTAAAATAAAAAATATAATAACACATCAATGATTTTTTCCAAATTTTTTTACAATTAAAAGTAAATAAATTATGGTTAATTATAAGAAAAAAACATTGTTGAACGTGTATATATTCAACTTTAACATTTAACCTGTAATTTTAATAATTTAAATTTTTTTCATAATTAAAGTACAAGGATAAATTAATGAATTACGTTTGATCATGAGAAGAAAAAAAACTTGAACAATAATTATTAGACATTATAAAAATGCTCACATGTTTACTAAATAATTTCTTAAACTTTTAACTAAAATAGTTATTATAAAATCAATAATTTTTTATAAAAAATAAAAATACTCAATTTAATAAAATAGTTATTATAAAATCATAATTTTTTTTAATATTTCTTACTTAATACAATAATATTAAAATCATATCTTATTTATATAAAAATACTAATATTAATAAATCAATAAATTATTTTAATATAATTTTAAAAAAAAAACCCTCACCATCCATAACCCCCAACCCCAACCCCGCACCCGTCGGTCCCCAACCCCTCACCTGACGTCCCCAACCCCGCAAATCTCCTCCCAGGACGCGCCGCCGGCCTGGAAGGCCTATGGTTTGAACCAGACCTGGGAGGATATTTGCGGGGTTGGGACGGTGGAGGTGGGGTGGGGTGGGGTGGGGGGTTATGGTTAGAGTCTTTTTTTTATGTATAAAATTAATTTTTACAAGGATAGTATTGTAATTTTGTGTATCATTGCAAGGGTACTATTGTAATTTTGTGTATCATTTCACATTATTTTGTAAGATTTTTCAAATGTGGGGGGAGGTGGATGTAATTATGAAATTGCGCGGGGATTCGGCAATAACTAGCCCAAACCTCAGGGGAGGTCGATGTAATTATCCCTTGGAAGGGTAAATAAGACATTTTGTTAATCTGTTTTATTTTTATTTTTTTAATTAAAACTGACGAGGACAATATGGTCATTTCACATCATTTTGTAAGGTTTTTCAAACGTGAAGGGAGGTGAATGTAATTATGAAATTGCGAGGGGATTGGGCAATAATTAGCCCAAACCTCAGGGGAGGTCAATGTAATTATCCCCTAACTTAAATCATGAAACATATGAATAATAAAATTAAGTTGTGATATGTATTTTTACTTTTATAGTATGTTACTAACCAAAAATATTACCTACACAACGTCAACTATAAACAATATTGGTCAACATTTGATATGTTTTCAACGAAAACACAAAAAAAATTATCTCTTTGAGTCAACTAAATGAAAATATAGTGTAGTTTTTACTTCAACATATTTCTTTGATTAACAATTTTTCCAAGTTTGTTCTAAAAAAATTCCGAAGAAATTCTAATATTTTCATAAAAGTTTATAATATTTAATTGATCGAAACATATCAAAAAATGAAACTCAAGCCCATGATTATAAAGAATTTAATTATGCCTTGACCTTTTTAATGCCAATATGGTATAGTTAGTTTGAAATGACGAATATATATGAAAATATTGGGGACCAAATTATATCCGTTTTCAGTTTACCCTATTCGGTTATTCCCTATCCCAAATAAACAATTAATACTCCTTTTCATTTTTATTTATTACTTTTACGTATTCTTTCTTTAAATAAGTTGGATGAGAATATTATTGTGTGTGTATTTTCCTTAAATATTCATCCCAATGGATTATTACTACTATTATAGTAAATAACAGCTGTTCGAATGACAATTAAGTTATTTTTGGAAGCAAATTTAAGTATTTAAAAAATTAGAATTTCATTATAGACATTCCAGTATTTCACATGAGATTGGGAGGTGAATGGATTTAATTCTTCATTATATCTTTTGATTAAGTTTCTAACCTACCCAAACAAATCATAGGTCAAATAAGTCAAACAGTACAGTTGTATTCTAGTCAAAATTATGGATTGTAGAAATCCATATTTAATGAATACTCATAAGTAAATGACTGAAAAGGAGAAAAGATGATGGACATTAGCTACAATCTTTATTAATTTTACTTCAATTAGATACTAATATTCAATTGTCATACACGTATATAGACTCCATCATACAAAGTACCATCATTTCAGTTAGATGAAAAATTATTAACGATATCCCTCAGTTACAATTCTTTTGAATTTTTTTAACTATTTGACAAGTAATTTAAGATAATAGGAATAATTTTTTTTAGTGCAATTATAATTTCCCATAAAAGGTGATTATTGGAAATTAATGATTTGTGCAAGGTGATAATTTTGAAAAGAATATTTTCTAGCTATAAAAAGGTGTCATCACAAAGTTGGTTACTATGTGGTATCAAACTTTTGGAAGATCTGTGCTACTAATTCATCTTCATTTATGAAATTTTCGATTGTTAAGAAAAACTTATGTGACAAGAAGGAAAAGAGAATATTTTAAGACAAACTAAAGAAAATACAAAAAGGCAATCAATTATGACCAAATGTGTATATATTTGAAGTTGGAAATTGCAGTTTGGACTTAATTCCATGTATAATTACAAAACATTTACATTTATATGTATCCATTCTTATCAAATTATATACCAACTAGAACTTATGTACTACATATACATTATTAATAACTTGGGTTGATTGAATTGAATTTCAATATATCAGATTTCAATAAGAAATTTGCAATAATTAAATGAGTATAATCGCATTAGATAAACAACGCAAAAATTTAATTCAGTAGGACTACACTCTAATCACAAAATTAATACTCCTTTTTCCTTTTATATTTGCTTTTTCTTTAAAAATATTGATACACAATTCTAGATATAAACAAAAAAAAAAATTCAGATATCTTCATATTTATGCTTGTAAAAGTAGGATGAAAGTTAAATGTATCAAATCAGTAAAGTATTTTTGAGAAATAATTTTATTTAAACAAAAAATCTCTTTTCCAAACATCATGCAAAGGAAATTGAAATAAGCATGTGAGACAAAGAAAATAATAAAATCATTAAAATCTCAAATTCAAAAAGGAAAAGAAAAATATAAAAGCCACACATTTACACAGTACACACTAATAATTCCTCTAAAAGTCATTGATCACGTAACTTTTCACTATAATAAAGAAAAAACAACACCCACGCCACGCGATTTCTTCTTCTCGAAGCACGAATATGATATGTTGCCGTTTACAAGGTACTGCTCTTATTTTTAAAAAGCAGGATATCTTATCACATCAAAGATTTTAAGCCGCTGATAAGTTAGTCCTAATAAGTGAACTAACTTATCAAAATGATTCCAAGAACTTGTCATAAGTAGCATAACTTATCATTGCCATTAATATAGAACTGCACAAATGAGAAGACCCACGCGTCTTAAAAAAGTGAGTGGCGATTGTTTTCCCCAAATCGAATATTTTCTTGACACCACGTACCTTACCGCGCGTAACAGATATGACACGTAGCAGTCAATCATATCTGTAACGTAAATATTTCGACCACACGCGCTAAGGTCGCGTCGAATTTTGAGTAATTATTTCCTCTCCCTTGCTTTTTCCTCTGTACACACCGCATCCCTCACACCACTTTATAAAGACCCTGTGGGGAGAAAGAAAAGAGTACTACTACAGAAAGAGAGGAGAAAGTTGAGTGCTCTGTTTTTGAGAGGGGAAGAAAAGAGGGGAAAATAATTTTCCTGAAACCCTAAAAAACTGTCTCGATCTGTTCATTTTATAGCACTTGCTTCGGGAATTTCGAGGTAAATTTCTTGTATGTATCTGCATGTATGTATGTATGTATGTGTGTTTGTGTTCAGTTATGTTGAGTTACGATTTTATTGTTCTGTGTTTGTGTTTGTGTTTGGTTTTTGTTTTTGATTTTACCTTTAGGGGTGTGTGTTTGTGTGGGTTGGAATTTTGATTG
Source organism: Penstemon davidsonii (assembly GCA_034814905.1). NCBI lineage: Eukaryota > Viridiplantae > Streptophyta > Magnoliopsida > Lamiales > Plantaginaceae > Penstemon > Penstemon davidsonii. The sequence continues at coordinate 23,774,083 of JAYDYQ010002685.1, forward strand.
GATTTTTTTGTTGAATTTTGGAAGTGGTGGAATTCGAGGATTTCTCAGTGGATCTACGGGAAGGTTTGTTGATCAATAAAACGATGTCGTCTTTAAGCAGAGAACTCGTTTTTTTAATTCTTCAGTTTCTCGATGAAGAGAAATTTAAGGAAACTGTACACAAGTAAGGCCCCTTTTATTCTTTAATTAATCCTTTTTCATATGTAATTGATTTTGTGTTTATGTGGCTGATTTTTATTTTTTGGTGGAGGTTGGAGAAGGAATCAGGGTTTTACTTCAACATGAGGTATTTTGAGGATGCAGTGACAAATGGAGAATGGGATGATGTGGAGAAGTATTTGGCCGGGTTCACCAAGGTTGACGATAATCGTTACTCCATGAAAATTTTCTTCGAGATTCGAAAGCAGAAGTATCTGGAAGCTCTGGACAAGTAATCTTAAATTTTTTTGGGTGTTATTTTACTTCTGATTTTAAAGAGTTTTATGATGATTGAAATTAGAGGTTTTCTGGTGTTGATTTTATTTTTCCTCTTATGGCAGGCGTGATCATGCCAAGGCTGTTGACATTCTTACAAAAGATTTGAAAGTGTTTTCAGCATTCAATGAAGATCTATTTAAAGAAATAACTCTGCTTTTGACTTTGACAAACTTTAGGTATTTTTTTTTACTGTTAGTATGTTGATTGGGATGATAAATTTACTGTTAGTGCTTTGATTGGGATGACATTGTTATTTGTTATGAATTTGATGATATGTCGTTTCTAAGTTCTTCTTTGTTGAGGTATTATGAGTGAAGTTTAATAATGCATTTTTAATGCAACAGAATTGAGTTGTTCTAAAAGTAATTGCCTGAAATCTTTTTATTGTATTTTTTCTCTATGTTCCTGCTTATGATGGAAACACTTCTCATGCCAGGGAGAATGATCAGCTTTCTAAGTATGGTGATACCAAGTCAGCTAGGGCAATAATGCTTATTGAGCTAAAGAAATTGATCGAGGCAAATCCGCTCCTTCGTGATAAGCTTCAGTTTCCCACCTTAAAGAACTCAAGGCTTAGAACACTGATTAACCAGAGGTAATTATTGACAGAAATTTAGATATATTTGATTATTTCACTAAAATGCTGAATTTCTATTATTGTTGCATTGCAGCCTGAACTGGCAGCACCAGCTCTGTAAAAATCCAAAGCCCAATCCTGATATAAAAACTCTCTTTGTGGATCATACCTGTGGGCAGCCAAATGGTGCTATGGCTCCATCTTCCGCTAGTAATCCATTGATGGGTTTCATGCCCAAAGTTGGAGGGTTCCCACCAGTTGGAGGAGGTCCTGGTGTAAGTCTTTATAGAATCATTTTTTGTTGCATATATTACTTGGTGAAAAATTTCTTGATAATATTGTTGTTGGTTTCCTTCACAGCCATTCCAGCATGCTCCTGCTCCTATGACTGCTTCACTTGCAGGATGGATGGCTAGTCCATCCTCTGTGCAACACCAAACTGTATCTGCAGGACCTATTGGCTTAACTCCGCCTCATAATGCTGGTAATTTTTAATTGGTTTTTGTTCTGGATTACTTGCTTCTTTTTTTCCCGACTATATTTGGGTACCTAATTCTTTTAAGCTCTATCTGCAGGACCTATTGGCTTAACTCCGCCTAATAATGCTGGTAATTTTAATTGGTTCTAGTTAAGGATTACGTACTTTTTTTTCTGGAGTATGTTTGGGTACTAAATTATTTTAAGCTTAATGAGGTTTTGTTTATTGTTTTTAATTATGTGTATTTAGTGGCACAATGACGGAATCACAAATCTAAGACAAAATTGTAGGATTCTTTTTCTTTTAGTTTACCATCATGATGTCCTCCCATTTGACCTGAGTTCTTCTACCTAATTCACTGTTTGTTTTGTATTAATATGTCACGGTAGCGTCTATGCTAAAGCGTCCTAGGACTCCACCTACTAACAATCAAGCACTGGACTATCAAACTGCAGATTCTGAACATTTTTTGAAGAGATCAAGACCTTTTGGAATGCCGGAGGAGGTACGGTGTTTTATTTTGCTACTGATACTTTGGCCTGAAAATTATTAAGAGTCATATAACATGTTGATTGTTGTAAAAATGTAACTTGATTGATGTTTTATAAATTTTGTGTGGTTTACTGGATTGACATTATTGTGTGATTGTTGACTCAAATTACTTTGTCAATTTCATTTTTCAATTCCTCTCAGAACTGGTTTTATGGATTAATTCGTTTTCAGGCCAACAATCTGCCTGTCAACAATTTGCCGAATGTTTTTCCTGGACAGAGCCATGGACGTTCGGTGTTCTCTGCTGATGATTTACCCAAGACTGTTGTAGCAAATCTAACTCAGGGTTCTGCTGTGAAGAGCTTGGATTTCCATCCTGTGCAACAAACTATGCTTCTTGGTTAGCTTCCACTATTTTCGAAATAATGTTGCCGTTTTTATTTAGGCACTGAGCCACTGGTTGAAGTGTGAAGGATACATAACTTAACTTACTTTTTTTATTTCTGTTCAGTTTAAGGTTCAAGACAAAAATTATTTTCCGAACTTAGTTGGATATTTTAATTGTCACTGATAGATGAAATATAATTTTTCGATTTCAATTGGGTGTTTCTCCATTGAGGGTGATATATGATCGTCATTCTATGTTTCCCTTTCATTTCAGTGGGAACAAACATTGGTGACATTTCTGTGTGGGAAGTGGGTAGCAGGGAGAGGCTTGCACTTCGGAATTTTAAAGTTTGGGACGTTCGAAGTTGCACAATGACACTGCAGGTATGATATATTTGGTTGAGAGGTCTACATTTTCTCTTACTTGGGCGTGATTCTAGCTTATTTTTTGGTTTTTGGTTGTAGGCTTCTTTGGCAAATGAGTACACTGCATCAGTGAACCGGGTCGCATGGAGTCCTGATGGCAACCTTATTGGTATGTCGTCGAAGCTATTTACTTAATCTAATACCTCATTTCAATCAATCAAAAGAAAACTTCAGGTATCAAAAGAGGGAGGGAGTAGTATGGGGTGGCAAACAATATACAGTAGTTACTCATAATTATTTACGAATTTGGTCCAGGTGTTGCATACTCAAAGCACATTGTCCACTTGTATGCTTATTATGGCAGCGATGATTTAAGAAACCACATCGAGGTTGACCTTAGTAATTTGTTTGCATGATTTGATACTTTTTCATCTTTGATTAGAAACAACAATGCCAAGACATGGACTGAAATTGTTTGATTATTTCAGATTGATGCTCATGTTGGTAGTGTCAACGATCTTGCTTTCTGTCATCCCAACAGGCAGTTGTGTGTTATAACAGGTGGAGAGGATAAGACAATTAAGGTTTGTATTCTTAACAAAATCATGACACTGGAAGAATTTAGAGGTTATTTGCAGACACTCATAAAAATTATTACATGTAGGTCTGGGATGTAGCCACTGGTGCTAAGCAGTATACTTTTGAGGGCCACGAAGCTCCTGTGTATTCTGTATGCCCACATTACAAGGAAAACATTCCGGTAAATGGGCCTTTATGATATTTTGAAGACATTTTTGTTAGAATTACACAAAATGATTGTATGAGTGTTTTTGGCTTTTACTCCTTGACCCATGTATAGTCTTGTTTTTTTTTTTTAGTTTCCCTAATCTATCAAAAGTCCATGCTTAAACTGATATATCCAATTGCATCAAGTACCCAAAGCAAGTAAATGAGCTAGACAAAAAAAAGGATGCATCGAATAATTATTATTTATATTGATATCATTTACTTGGTTTGCACAATTAGGTTTGAAAAAATTAATTATCTTATAAATAATATATTATTTTTTTGTTACAGTTTGTATTTTCAACATCTGTTGATGGAAAGATCAAGGCATGGTTATATGATAATATGGGTCCAAGAGTTGATTATGATGCCCCGGGTCACTCCTGCACTACTATGGCTTATAGTGCTGATGGGACAAGGTATAGTAGACTTAGTAGTGTTTGTTTCTGTATATAGTGTGTTAGGTTTCTTTGTTGTTTTTAACTTTGCTTCCTTGGTAAATTTTTCATAATGTGTTCTTTTGACCCTTCTTTTTACGGACAAATGGTAGGTTATTCTCATGTGGTACTAGCAAAGACGGTGAATCATACATTGTGGAGTGGAATGAGACTGAAGGGGCTGCAAAGAGGACATATGTTGGGCTTGGGAAAAGGTCAGCTGGATTCGTGCAATTTGATACAACCAAAAACCGGTTCTTGGCCGCTGGTGACGAGTCTGCAATAAAATATTGGGATGTGGACAATGTGAACCTCTTGAGTACTATTGATGCAGATGGTGGTTTACCGGTAACAGTTTTGATGTCTTGAACATTCACTCTGTATTTTATTGGGGAGATGCAATTTATGTATGATTGTAATTATAATCATCTTTCAGGCCTCACCTTGTATTCGGTTTAGTAAAGAGGGGATACTATTGGCTGTATCCACCAGTGAAAATGGTGTTAAAGTACTTGCAAATGCTGAAGGTATTAGGCTGATGCGGTCTATAGAAAACCGTGTTGGAGCCAATTCAAAGGTAAAATTATCTCATTTTTTGAAAGAGGGCTTCGAATTATTGTGTACTTATTATTTCAACCTTTTTGTTATGAAGGCACAAATGATGGGAACCTTTGGTGCTTCTGGTTCGGCCACCGGGACCAATGTTGGTGCAGATAGAGTCAGTGCTTCTATTGGACTGGTTAGTATTGATAACTCTCTTAGTTCTTTGAAGAAATGACTTTCTTCATATCCTAACTGCTCAGTACTCTGGTGACAGAATGGAGATGGCAGGAATGTACTAGATGTAAAATCAAGAATCTCTGATGAGTTGGAGAAACCTAAAATATGGAAGGCAGCCGAAATCAGTGAACAATCTCAACTGCGTTCTTTGAGGCTCCCTGATGGATTACTTGCAGTGAGGGTAAGATTTATTAAAAATGGTTCCAATTCTTTATATTGCTTGTTTTAAGTTGTTATTAAGGTCAATCACACTTTTGTAAATATATGTGGTTCACGTATATTTTAATGACAATTGAATGATCTGGCCATTGGACATGTTGAAAATGCAATTTGAGCTTGTGCTAGCTTATTGGTTAATGAACATGATCAGGATTGTAGTTCTAATTAACTAATCTCTTTTGCAAGTCAGAAACTAAATTCCACAAGGAACCATTGAACTATATTTGTAGTAGTTGCTTAAGCAAAATTATTTTGCAAACCTCATTGTTTGTCTATGCTCGAGCAAATGGCTTCTCTCTGCACCTCTTTGGATTTATATATACTTTAATAACTGTTTTATTCAATTTTCTTTTCAGATCATCCGGTTAATCTATACAAATTCTGGAGGTGCCGTCTTGGCTTTAGCTTATAATGCTGTCCACAAACTTTGGAAATGGCAAAGGAACGAGATGAATCCTAATGGAAAGGTTCTTATTTTTTCTTTGATGTCTTGCTTCCTATGGCTTTCCTTTGCCTATTGGTTCATATTATTTTTATTGTTTCTAGGCATCTGCTGCTGTGGCACCACAACTATGGCAACCATCTAGTGGAATCCTAATGACCAACGATATAAGTGAGACTAACCTTGAGGAAGCTGTTCCATGCTTTGCCCTTTCCAAGAATGACTCTTATGTTATGTCAGCATCAGGAGGAAAAATTTCCTTATTTAATATGATGACATTTAAGGTTAAAGAACTTTATTTTGGTTACAATAAATATTTACATCGAGTTACCTTCTACCAAAAGAGATCCTTATATACTCTTCTCTTTGCAGACAATGACAACTTTTATGACACCTCCACCCGCAACAACATTTCTTGCTTTCCATCCTCAGGACAATAATGTTCTTGCTATGGGCATGGAGGACTCCTCCATACAAATTTACAATGTCCGCACTGATGAGGTTTGTTTCTGAAACGAAACTCATTGCCACATATGAGGTTATCTCAAATTTATACATTTAATCATTCCATTGTTGATTTGTCAGGTAAAAAGCAAGCTCAAAGGTCATCAGAAGAGAGTAACGGGCCTTGCCTTTTCAAGTGTTCTAGGTGTTCTCGTGTCATCTGGAGCTGATGCTCAGGTTTGATTCATGATTTTAATCCGAAATGCAATAGATCTTGATGTTTGGTTCTTTAGTTGACTTGGCTCTTTTAAATACCAGTTATGTGTATGGAGCCTAGATGGATGGGAAAAGAAGGCAAGCAAGTTCTTGCAGATTCCTGCCGGGCGTTCACCAAATCCTCTGGCACAGACCCGCGTACAGTTTCATCAAGATCAGACTCATGTGTTGGTAGTTCATGAGACACAAATAGCCATTTTTGAAGCTTCTAAACTTGACTGCATCAACCAGGTAAAATAATTTCTGTTCAAATAGTGAAAAGAAATGGAACAAAAAATATAAACTTCTGAACTCATAAGAGTGAATTTTATCTGGCAGTGGGTTCCCCGGGAAATGAGTGCTTTGATAACCGATGCTACATACTCGTGCGATAGCCAGTCGGTTTATGCTAGCTTTGATGATGGAAGTATTAGTGTCTTCACTGCTGCTGGGCTGAAACTGAGGTGCAGAATCAATCCCACAGCCTATTTGCCTAATACTCCCAGGTATATTTACTTATTCTCTTATATTTAGTAAACATTTAACTGGTTTACATTCTCGTTTCCCACTTGTAACGATGGTTTTTACTGTTTGTTGATGACAGTTCTAGGGTTTATCCGTTGGTGATCACGGCTCATCCATCAGAACCTAATCAGTTTGCATTGGGACTCACTGATGGGGGAGTTCAAGTGCTGGAGCCACTGGAGACGGAAGGAAAGTGGGGTACTGTGCCTCCACAAGAAAACGGTGTAGGTCCGAGCACGAACCCTGGTGCGTCTACTCCGGACCAATCTTCAAGGTAGAGTATGGAGAAGAGGGTTCAAAATATTGAGAGATATATAGTCTATATGTAGTGGGGAGGAGGAGAAATGTTCTTAGTTTGATAAATCTACTCTGGATAGAACTAGTTTTATCAGTTATGGGTTATATTATATACATTTAAGGGATTTTACAACTTTTACTTAATGCTTGCTGTTTGTTAAAATTTTGAAATAGAACTTTTCATTGGATTAGTTGTAGTTGAATAATTGTTTTGACCTGTAAGGTTAGCTAGCTATTGAAGTGAGAGAGTCGATGACCATATGTATAAACTCTACATTAGTGTCTAATACTATTGCACCACACATATATTTGCAACGTCCACGTAGGTCCAGTTTAGTTGTACACTTTGGTTGCCCACTCTGAGTGGCCTAACTTGAACATTTCGGGTGCATGTGTTTTAAGTGTGGTGGCTTGCTTTAATACCGGATTTTGTGACATTTGAGAATATTAGCTTTAGAAGCTAGTTATTGAAGTGGGAGAACTTAGACCATATAAAAATCAATATTAATATTGCATACTTCTAATTAGTATCTCGTATCAATGTGGAATTAAAGTCTCGTACCCTCCAACTAAAATCATTACAATAAGGTCTAAAATAGGATAATGAAATATAGCTCTGAACTCTTTGAACAGAGTTGAAGGAGAGTCCTTGAACCAAAAACCAGGCCATATATTTTTCCTTTTCCTTTGGGTTGAACTAAATTGAAATTAGGGAAAGTTGAGTTAAATTTGTTTCCTTGAGGTCAACAAATAATTAAGTAAAGTACAGTTGAGATGAGTCGGTATTCGATTTGAGTCCATATAAAATCTGCTCTGTATATGTTGGAGGTTTTCTGAAAAATGAAGTAGAGACGGTCCCCAATGACGGCGATGACTGAGTCACATACTTATCGTCTTAGCCGAAAAGAGAAAACAAAAAAGAATTTAATTAATTGTTTTAGAATCTCGAAACTGCTGTGTGTCAAAATCAGAGTGTTGATGTTTGGACACGTACAAGCATATCACATGGCCCTTTTGCTTATTCGAAAATATCCATCCATTCCCTATAAATATTATTTATTAATAACATGATGGAAATGGAAATGGAAATGAAGTAGAAGTACTAATCAATCATCAATATCAATTTATCATCATCATCACCTCCGAATCCGATATAAAATAATGCAAGAGAAAAACAGAGAACATGAAAAAAGGCTTAGGGACAAGAGAGTAAGAGACCTTATGACCGAAAACAAAAGAAGATTGGTGGAGGTTCCGTACACCGCCCCACTAGCGGACACTATAAACGCCCTGACCGCGAACCATGTGGGGGCGGTGCCCGTGGCGGCGCCACCTGGACACTGGATAGGGGCTGGCGGATCTATGATATTGGAGTCGGATAAGCAGACAGGGGCGGTGAGGAAACATTACATAGGTATGATTACCATGCTTGATGTTTTGGCTCATATTGCTGGAAACTCAACCGCCGCGGACGGTGATCTTGACCGGAAGATGCAAGTCCCGGTCTCCTCCATAATAGGGCATTGCCTGGAGAGCCTCAGCTTGTGGACACTCAATTGCAATACTAGGTACGTAGTAATATTAATTTATTACGGATCGGAGTATAATTTCTTTTAATCACAAATTAAAGTCTATAAATATATATGTATGCAGCTTACTCGATTGTATGGAAGTATTTAGCAAAGGAATACATCGAGCTATGGTCCCCATGGACAGTCACATAGAAAATGTAGCAGGAGTCGAGCTCATGGAATCTGCATCAAGCTATCGTATGCTCACCCAAATGGACGTTGTCAAGTTCTTGAAAGCGCACGAGCCCCAGCTCAAAGGTATTCTGTCACGCCAAGTTAAACAACTCGGAGCCGCAAGTGATATTGTTTTCGGAATCACAAACAAAACCAAAGTTATCGACGCTATCAAGTGCATGAACACCGCCGCGCTAAATGCCGCCCCCATTGTTGAATCAATCCAACAAGACGACCATGCCCAGCTAATTAATGTAATCTAGTAGGATCGAGCTAGTATTATTTTTCATGATCAATTGTATGATTAATTAATTTGATTTTTCAGGGCAAAGGCAGGAAGCTTGTGGGGACATTTTCGGCTACGGATCTTCGAGGATGTCCGATACCGCAGCTGCAGTCCTGTCTGCATTTGAGTGTTGTGGATTTCATAGAAAAGATGTCGGGGACTCCGCTAACCTCTACCAGGGGACTTATTACGTGTCGCCCTGAGTCGACCCTTGGGGAGGTGGTCGATAAGGTTGTGAACAACCATGTGCACCGGGTTTGGGTTGTGGATGGATCGGGTTTGCTTGCTGGGGTCATATCTCTTACTGATGTGATTAGAGTGATTCGAGGTTGGATGCTTTCAGAGCCTGCATAATACTAATTTCATTTCATCACTCGCTTTCTTTGTTTGTTTTAAGGTTCAAGTTTATGTCTTTTTTCATCACTCGCTCTGTTTGTTTGTTAGTTAGTTAGTATGTATGGTGATCGTGTGTGTGTTTTTGTAATGGGAATCTAATTTATGCAGGCTACATGTGATCCTTTTTTAATACTAAATATGTGTAATTTGTGGATCTTAGTTCTCAGGCAAGCTGCTGCTTTAATTTCTAGTTAGATTTTGCGTTCAATTTAGGTGAAATCAAAAAAATTCATTATTAATTTAATACACATTGTACGGATGTTCTCTGTGCTAATAGATACCAACTAACATTGTGTTGTATTTACAAAATAAGTACCAATTATTTATTACTCCATTATTTTTGTTGTCGATGGAGACTTCTTGCATCTTACAACTAATGATGTGTGTCTATTTTTATACTTATATTGTATACAAACAAAATTGGATGTATATCACATGTTGGTCTGTAAAGCATATTTTTTCACTTGAGCTTATTATGGTCATGAAACAATATTGCTGTCCTGTCTCCTCTTTATTGTGTTCCTAACTACTTTTCTATTTTTCTCCTTCAATAAAGAATATATTGATGTAGCTTTTGATGGAAGAACTCTATGAAGTACACCTGGCAAAACCAGATATAAAGTAGTTGAGAAATTGAAAAGTAATTTACTATGTCATTTTTCAAGTATTTATTTGAACTACTCCAAAATGTCGTGTTAAAATATATAACACCCATTCATCACTTTTATAGGCCTGTGCATTATTAATACTTCGCAATAGAGATATGAGAATTACATTATTACATAAATATTAATAAATAATAAATTTTATGATTTGATTACTATCAAATTACAGGCATTATTAATACTTCGCAATAGAGATATGAGAATTACATTATTACATAAATATTAATAAATAATAAATTTTATGATTTGATTACTATCAAATTACAGATAAAATCGACTACTAAATATTAACATTAATTATTAAACAGAAAGAAAACTCACAACAGTGAGAATGAAGGAATTGCAGTTTTTATATCAAATTTTTACCTACTTATTATATTTGGTACCATGCTTTCTGAAAAAAAATACATTGAATACCAAAATTTTACCCTTCGGCACATTTTTTTTTCCGTTAATTTTTGGACAGGAACCGTCGTTAAGACACCAAAATGACACACTTATGTGCCATATATCATATCTGAAAAGTGTTGTGACATGATTTCTCGTGGGTTGTGAGATGTAATTTTGATTAATATCCCGAAATTGTGTTAATTTTTTACGGATTGTTTATTGCGTTTCATGAACTAATACTTATACTGTTAGAAAGTTCTCGTCAAGAGTTTTTCAGTCATATAAAAAACACAAAAAAATTGACCTTGTAACGAAAGAGTTATGGTGGTTTCAGTCAAAAAATTGACAGAGAAAGGAAATGTGTCAGGGAAGGGTTGAAATCATGGTATTACATGTATTTTTTCAGAAAGCATTGTACCAAATATATAAAGTAGGTGAAAATTTGGTATGAAAAATACAATTCCTTCTAGTGAGAATTGAACTCATGAACTTTTGGTTTTAGGCTCTCAACTTTGTCATTGAGCTACGACCTCATTCGCAATACAAGTTGAATATGCAAAATTGTATATTTTGAAAATCAAATTTGACAAATTAAGCAGGATTGATTATTATTCTGAAATTATAAGTGAATAAATTTTCTTCTATGACCATATTTGCAGCCTGTATAACATTTAGATCCGAATTAACAAGCATAATGTTCAAGCATAAATAAACATTTTCCTTTTTTCTTTTATCAGGTTAATCTATGAAAATATCTTCAAATATTAGACTAAAAAATAGGACTCAACGAGGGCCCTCAACGAGTTCTATTCATTTTGGACGGTTAGCGGATAGGGGATGTTTAATTACATTTCTCAAAAATCAGAAAAGTCAAATAAGAAAAGTATAATATAATACACTATATTAATGAAGTGGCAAGTTATAAAAAATGTGTTAAGTTGCCAAATTGAATTTGTCACACTTTTCAGCCCGAACCACTATCTAAGTTTACGCCACATTTTTGTAATTGCTGCCGACCACCAAACAAAATTCTACTAAAAAGGGTGTTTCTAATTTATATATTTAACTTATTCTAAAATAAGAATAGGTTTTGTAGTCTAGAGATTTAATTTAGAAATACTTAATAAGAATAGCATATTGGATACTTTTTGTTACAAATCAATTTTCTCGTCATGCTAATTAATTGCATAAGTTGCTTCAAATTTGAATTAATAGGAGTAAGTGAAGACTAATAATTCATGGTAACATGTTAGAGGGGCTATTTTTTTTTGGTTGAAATGATAATTATATCATTATATTAATATTATTATACCATAAAACTTATTCGATTACATTTTTTTCTTTGACCGTAAATACAATATTACATCAGTCATTATATTAGAAATTATATTCGAATCTATTCCAATTAATATCAATGTAGAAAGATAAATTTAACTATAAATACTAACATTAAATTAAAAAAATACTCATAATAATTGGAGTTGAACATAAGACCTCTTGATCATGCACTTGTACCCGTTTTCAAGGCCTCCAATATTTTGATTTAGATTTTTTATTATTAAGGCCTCCAATCCAATATAGATCATGCAACTATTAAAAGAAAACATTTCTCCTAAAACTCTCACACATATATATATATATCTAAAAAAAGTAGGCCCAGGCCCCTACCTCGTTTGCTCCGTCACTCTCTATATTAACCCCCACCCCCCAAACAATATCACTAATTAATCCCATTCCTTCACTCAATGCTAATTCCCATCAACTCCAAATCCGCCGCCGCCAATGAGCGGAGCCACCCCCCGCCTCCGTTCATCTTCTACCAACCAGTCTAACGGCCATTTCTCTAACAAACAAAACACTGAACATTTCCCCAAAATGGTGAAAAAAAATTCATCCAACAGCATTTTCTCCTGCTTACGCAACGCGCATTTCTTAAAATGGACGGTGGGGGATTTATTGAGTGTGGCGCTGTACCACCCAATACCGTGCGCCTTCGCCGCTGGACTCTTGTTTTTCATGGGGGTTGAATACACTCTCAGTATGATTCCACCGACAGCGCCGCCGTTTGATTTGGGCTTCATCGCCACCGCAACCCTCAACCGCTTGCTCGCCGCTAGGCCCGCTCTTAATACTATTTTGGCTGCCCTTAATACGGTATGTATGCGTACACGTGTATGGTTGTACTTGTATGTATTTTCATGTGCAAGCAATGTGTGATTGATGTGGATTTGACTTTTATGGTTTTCTATTAATATACATACACCTGTTCTGTTTTGTTTTTTAGTGAGAGGATAAACTTGCTTTTTTCGTGGATCTAATTTTTTATGTTGACATGCAAGGGAGTTTTTTTTAGTATCTTTATATTAATTATATGGTTTAAGAATTAGTGGCATTTTTTAGTAATAAATAAAGTTCTAATTTAAAGAAGAGCTACAGAAAGAGTATTATGAAGTAGATGATTGTGAGGAATTCTTTTGGAGAATGAAAATTTCAGTTGTTATAAAAATTTCACAATGTAATTAATTTGATATATTAAAAAAGTTAAATCTATAGTATATACTAACTCCTCACCTCATAATTAATGTGACCAATAAAGACATGCTCTACTAAATGAGTGAGCCTAGAAAGATAATTGAATGAAGCACAATTAACATGTGACTGAGCAAGATTCAAATTTGTTGGAATAAATTAATATTGTCTTGTTTGGGGTTAATTTACTGATTCATGGTTTAATTTGTGGCATAGGTTTTTGTGGGAATGCAGACAACATATATTCTATGGACGTGGCTGATTGAGGGGCGACCGAGAGCCACAATCTCAGCACTCTTTATGTTCACTTGTAGAGGAATTCTTGGATATGTCACACAGCTCCCATTACCTGAGGTTCTTCATTTTTTCTACATTATCTACTACTATTACTAGTAGTCTAGTAGCTAGTAGTATAATTTCATTTTACATTTTACAATATTTTATAAAAAATAAAATAAAAGGAAATATATTTTACCATGTTACATATATAAAAAACAAAATAAGAAGACTAGCTAAACTGAAACATTATATTGTATATTGATGACAGGAATTCTTGGGGTCGGGCGCGGATTTTCCAGTGGGAAATGTATCATTTTTCTTGTTCTATTCAGGGCATGTTGCTGCATCAGTTATCGCATCCTTAGATATGAAGCGTATGCAAAGATGGAAATTGGCATACACATTTGATATTCTTAATGTTTTGCAATTTATAAGGTTGCTTACTACAAGAGGTCATTACACAATCGACTTGGCAGTCGGGGTTGGGGCCGGGATACTGTTTGATTCATTGGCTGGGAAGTATGTAGACACCAAGAAATTACCAGGTGCATTATCTATGTAATGCCAAAATCAATGGTGCTAATTTTAGTAGTGAGTGAGTGAGTGAGTGAGTGTTGTTTCTGTAATTAGATGTGTGAAGATCATGTGATGTGATTATTTCTTGAAGAAATTAAATTAGGAGTACTAGTATGAAATGATGCAATGAGGACAAAAGACTGGTAGGAATTAGAGTTAACTTTGTTTTCTTCTTTCATTTTCATGTCATGTCATGTCCGCTGCCTGATAAAGATTTGGATTGAATTATGAACTAAATTGGATGATAGGGAAATGTGTGAAATCATTTTGATTCAAGGGCAAAATATTTTTTTTTTTTTTTTTTTTTTATAAGCCTTGAAAGGACAAAGTTATGAAACTTAAGGCCATCTTCAACCGAAGCCCTTGCCCTCTTGCCTTGCCCTCATGTCTTTTCGACCCACCTAAAAAACTCATCTCCAACCGAAGAGCAATCAACATCCATTAATTCAATTTCACAACTTTCCCCACTCTCCCCACTTAAACTTATTTTAATAATAATAATAATAAAATCTCATTTATTTTAAGTATTTGTATTTTTTATTTAAGTTGTATTGTGTATTTTTAAATTAAGTCTTTTTTAAGAATTCTAATTAAGTTGTATTTTTAATATTCAAATTAATTATTCTAAAATTTAGTCTTTTTTAAAATTTAGAAATTTAAATTAAGTCAATTTTTCAGCATAACTGAAAGTTTGTGGGTATTTTGACCAGGGACAGAACCTGGGGGCTAAATGTGCAAATTACTCATCTTCCCCACCCAACCTTCACGTACCGTAGCAGTTTAGGGAAAATTTCACCCCAATTTTCAATTACACCAAATTAACTCAAATATCATCAAATTAAAGCAAGATTGGTGAAGCAATAATCTTGAGTTGTGAAATTAACAAAATTGGTCTAATTACGCATAAAACATTTTTTTTTTTAAAAAAAAAAAAAAAAAAGGGGGAGATCTTGCGCACCAGGCGCGTTTGCCAGCCGGCAAGCAGGCGGGCTTCCATTGCCCGCCTGCTTGCCGCCTTGCCTGCCCGAAGGCCCCTGCCCCCTGCCTTGCTCGATTGCCAGCCACCGTCTCCAACCGAACCGAGCCGGCAACCCCCCTCATGCCCGGTTGCCGGCTCGGTTGGAGATGGCCTAAGATAATAGCTACTTCTTTTTAATTGATTGCTAATATTTTAGAAAAAGAAAATATACAGGGTGGTCACGTCAAAAGAGTAGAGTAGAACTGTCTTTAAAAAAAAAAAAAAGGTAAAGTAGAGTAGAACTAAATTAGTTGAAAAATGTGCTACGTGCCTTAAACGGGTTTAAACCTGCAAATGCATTGTGATCCAATAACTTAAGCAATCAAAACATGACCGAATAAGAAAACTAGCTCTTAATTCTTTCAAACTGGTTGTTGAGACAGACCTGCTTTAGCTTTCAAGTTTCAATGATATTAAAACTTGGTCCAAACCAAAACATACTTAATTAAAACTGGTAGCTAGGTTTTTAGTTTATATTAACTTTTTCCAATTAAGGATACAAATTAAACAATTTACATACGCTAAAATTCGACCAAGAAACTGCTAAAACAATAAATATATGTATGATATATCTGTAAGATTGAAAAATAAAGTACTTGTGCACAAGAAATTGTACTCACTTTAAGTTGCCAATTATTCCGACCTAATGACATCTCTAATGACAAGTAGGGAGATGTCCTAGAGGGTATGTGGTGAAAGGGGGAGGAGGAAACAAATTCTAATGACTAGGGGGGAGGAGAGAGCAAATAATTTGTGTATTATTTGGAGATAATTATTTTTAATTATAAAAATATAACTTTCATTTAATTTAATGAACATTATTATTTTAATATTGATTTGTTTTAATAATTTTTGGGTTGTATTTATCACCAAAAAATAATTCTTTTTTTAAAAAAACTTGGTACCAAATGTGTTTCCGTCAATTTTTGGACGAAATTCAGCATGTGTCGCTCATGTGCCCGTTAAGTTGACAATGAGAGGGAAAACATGCACGGATTTTAAAGATCCACAATTGACGGCATGTGTTGAATTCCGTCCGAAAATTGACGGCAAAAGTAAATGTATCAAAATGGTGTGAATCATGGAATGACATGTATTTTTCTGAAAAGTTTGATATCAAATGTATTTTTTGAATTATAATTTGGTATCAAAAGTATTTTTCCATCCCTAAAAATTTAAATAATATAGACTTTGTTATAAAATTGTCTAACTCGAATTAAAATTTTAATTTTGACTTTGACCCCATGAAATTGTGAGGCATAAGTCACCGCCCTCACCGGTATGGCACAAGTACTTGTGTCTGGACATGCAATTAATATTGTTTGGTCACACCCGACCCTGGATATGAAGATCAATTTATTGAAATAGAAACCAAAAAGCTTATTAATAACAACAATTAACTCACAAATACATTATAACCAAGAAAATGTCTCTAATACACAACATCAAACAACACAAACCCAATTCCCCCGGATCAGATGAAAAAGGTTTAAAATTGGCAAAATAAATTTTGCTGTCTGATGTGGCAGTGAAGAGGAGGAGGAATTTCTTTTGGGGCAGGAAATGGACTTTTTTGGAGTGGTTATAGCTATGCATTAATTGTGCCTTTTTCGATAAAATAACGAGTAGTAAATAATATTTTATTATAATCAAGTAAATATAAAGATTTAAATGAAGTAGATTGATTTAATATTGTAGATCCACTCAATCAAGTCATTACCGCAATATTTTCCGCCTGACCTAACTTAGTGTTACCTGATTAATTTCCAAGAATATTTTTTTTTCTTTTAGTTTCTAAATTAACTACTCCTATAATCACATGCTATTTATTTTTTATTTTTTTAAGATGGTAAATACATCCTAATTAATTGTGTCAAAGTACAACAAATAACTAACAACAATACTAATAAATGGTTAGAAGAAAAAACCAACAGGTGATTGGTCTAGTGGAATAGACTAGTCACTACGAAGTAGCGAACCTAAATTCAAATCACAGTTGGGAGAGGTTCCCACTTAATGTGTCCGACGCGCCTCAAAAGGGATTAAACCCTTGGAAAAAAAAAAAAAAAAAAAAAGAATCACATTAGTGGGAATTGTACAATCAATTTGAATTTTCAAGAGTATATGTATAGGTCCTATGGTTTAGAAAATTTAATGGCAAAAGATCTTCTATTCAACATTAGTGTCACATTTGAGTGTTGAATACATGCATCCACCAAACTTATCAATTTATATACGTGTAACACTAAAAATTGACACGAATATGGAATCGATAGGTGATCCATTTGGTAACTTAAGTGGGGTATTTCACTCAAAGCGAATTGGTGTTGTATAAAATTATTTTTGTTTTTCTAAACACTCATAAATAAGCATTAATTATATTATTATATATTGTTTAATTTATTATACTAATATGTGGATTTGCAGTGTGGGAAGGCCAACAATGTCGGAGATTTAGAGAAGCAGTTTTTTTTGTAAGTTTCTTCAAAGTACTTACATTGGCGGTGCTTGCATGCATTTGAATACTCAGCAAGACATGGTCTAGAATGGTTCCAAATTGATCCGATCGACTTGGTATGTTATAAGACTTCTTCAAGCTATTGGATTGGCTACTAATGTCAAGTTTCCGACCACAGGACACAAGCAGAGAATGGGCTTTTTAACCAAATGAGTTCAGTTTATCATGTTGAGGGACTCAAAAGAAATTGTAAAATAAGAATTTGTAACTTAAGGATCATCCATCTATGTTAATTAGACTAGAATTGAGGGCTGGATTTAGATATTGCCATATTTAGAAGCATCAGAAATACTACTATTCCTTCCAACACTAACTAACTGCAAGTAATTAATTAGATTACTGAACATATGCAAAAGTCCATTAACTTGTTCTTTACTTGAAGAAATTGATTCTGTACAATATATAGCTTTGAATTTTACAAGATTTTATTATTAAAAATTTCTAACGTATCAAGTAGCTAGCTAGGCTTACTATTTGCAAGCATAACATGTTAATCGGAATATGGAGGGCAAGATCCATCGTCCACATTGGCTAGTGGATCGTACATAGGTGAGCTTGGATCAGTGCATCCAGATACAAGGTCAAGATTGCACCGGTCACCCTACATTCACAGCAACAATTAAATTTCAAAAACAACATATATAACATGATAAAACTATTTCTAAAAGGCTTGCTTGATCGATCGTGTGGTTTCAGAAACTCATATATATAATTAATTATTATCCTTTAAATCGAAATTATATATAGAGAGAAAAGTTAACAACTTACTCCTTCGACTGTTAAGTTACCGATCATGGCACAAGTTGTGACAACACTACTTGTGTCTGGAAATATTGCTTCGTCACATGCACCTTCTTTACTCAGTTCCTCTGCTAGACCCTGTAACAAAATTGAATTATGGCAGAAAGAATTCAAACAAAGCAAATTTTTACTTACAAAAAGTCGCATCATTAAAAAAATATATAGACTGCTAGTTTATTCATTACCTCGGTGAAGAAGTCAATTGGTCTATTCCTCCAAGCCTTTGGCACTTGAAATTGCAATCTATATGGACCATCCCACTCGCTCCCATTTGTAAACGAAAATATCAAACTTAATGCTGCAAAATAGATAGAAATTATCACAAGATCAATGGAGTCGAAATATATATATATATATATATATAGGCTGTAAGTTCATTAAGAGGAAAATTAAAATACCATGCTTTGGGATACATATCTGGATTGTGTAAATCGGAGGGTCAGCTTTTCCTCTAACTCTCTGGAGCATTGCTCTCGGCTCACCACCACACATGATTGGCTGATTGAAACCTCCTACGTACAGAATAACGTTAGTATAAATGAAATTTCTCAATATATATAGAATTTAAAATACTAAATCACAAGATTAGTACTAGAGAGAATACCATTAAAAGCAACTCCAAAATTTTCGTTTGGAACAAGTTTCTTTGCAGCTGGATTATAGAATATCTTTAGTCTTTGTCCCTGTCAAGTTTTGTATGAGGAAATTACTCATTAAAAAGAATGTCTGGATTCATAAACTTTGAGAAGATTTTTTAAATCGACATACAGCAGTAGGAGGAAGACCGTTCATAGTTTTCCAGTAGACTGGAGCTCTTCCAAGGTCAAATTCAGCCCATGTTGGGAGTACATATCTGAAAAAACAGTGTCCAAATAAATTATTTAACGACACGATGAATATTTATTAGTAAAGTGAGACGAGTAAGAACTAACTCTTTAATTTCCACGATAGGAGCTGCTGCAACTGAAGCAGCAGCAACAATTTTCCCACTGGTGTTAATTAGTTTTTTATTAACTTGACAGTTGTTCCGTAAGGGAGCACCCGAAAAACTTGTAGCTGCAGTTCAAGATAAATTCGTTGTGAGACGAAACACATATAATATGATATCAAGTCTAATGAAATAGTTCCAAGAAACACTTTTTTTATGTGAAGCAGTTACATATATAACAAAAAATGAGATTGATCAACTCTGAATCCTGTGCAATTAGACCAGTACTCCTTATAAATTTGGGGTGAGTTAGGACCAGTCCATATTGGACTTAGCTCAATCCATATTGTGAATCTAATAAAACATGGAGTAATATAGTTTCCTAAAAATAATATAAAATTGGTGTACTAAAATTTCTAATCTACAAATTAAAAGATATCCTTCATTTGCGAATAAATTAAAAATCATGATCACGTAATATCTTAGAGCAGAACATAACATACCGTGTGTTCTGGAAAGAGCTGTAGTTGCGGAAGGTCTACTAGAAGCAGATGAAATTTGTTTTGAAGAATTAAAAAGTGAAGCACTTGTAGTAGCTGCTGTTGCAGCCATTTTTGCAGGCTATGAGCAGAGATAGTTCAAAGAATGAGGTTCACATATAATAAGGATAATATAAATGCAACCACAACACAAATTTTTTGCCTTGTAAAAAATATCTCTAATTTGCAGAAAATGACAAAGATATGAGTTGCATATATCATCTATATATCTAGTGTGAAAATATTCTTGACCTCACTACCTAAAAATCTTCCAAGCCAAAGCCTTATCAACAACTCCTTTGCCACGTTGATTATTACTATTTTTTTCAATTCCATTTCAACATCAAATCTGCACCAAGAATTCTAAAGAATATATAAGTATTGCTATAACAACGCACAAAACTTGAAACAAAATCAAGAAAATGGCTCTCATAACACCACCGCCGGCCTAAGGCTAACAAACCCTTCCTATTTACACCACCATAACATCAACCAACACAAACCCAATTCAAATATAATAGTAATACATTATGCAACCCACACGTACAAAGTAAAACAACACATAATTGCCCAAGAAATGGCTTCTTTCATCAAAGGAAAGTCAGAAATTTCAAAAGGGTCTTTTTTCTTTGTTTATTGAATTTAATCATAGTATTTGATTTCCTAAATCCATCCATAATACAAGCAATATTTAATAATTGTAGGGGAATCCAATTGATTGGGATCAGTATTGTGATTCAGACAAAGATCCACACAGTCCAATTGAAGCATATGGCGCGTAGAAATGTGATCATAATATGCGATTGTGGACAATGTTGGAGACTTAGAGAAGCAACCTTATTTTTATAAGTTTCTCCAGAGCACTTATTACGCTGTACATCCTTTGGCACTTGGAGCTCTTCTATAAGAGGGATGTTTATAAAAGCAAATTGAGAATATGGTTTAAAGAAGTCATAAGTAGATGGTTGATCGTGTAAGAATCAAATCAAATTGTTATATTTGTAAATTTCGATTTTTGATCTCTGTGTCAGCATTCTTTATATTTATTGGTCAAGAAAATGTTTTATCATATTTGTTAATTGTGTTGCCTGGTATTTGACGAAAATGGAGATGAATACCGTATATTTCATTTCATTATTTGTATGGTGAAAAATGTTATATCATAATCGCTTATTAATTAAATTGGCCAAGAGAAAAACATAACTTGAGAATATAGTATTGGGCTATTGGCTAGCCCATAAGCTGACCCGAACCAATATTAATTTTGTCATTTACACATCTGTATAAAAAAAATAAAAAATTTGACTTCGTGCATAGCATGAGTTTAGACTAGAATTAATTAAATTCAGGCTTTCAGCCTTTTACGATTAAGATATGGTTCAGTTGGCCCATTTTGAGCCCATTGTTTTGCATTATAGTACTACTAACTTTTAGTCTTTTAAAATCTCCCTCTTTCTCTTCAAAAAAAAAAAAAATCTCTCTTTTTTGGCCCAGCCTAACCCATTTGTGGATCAATGCCAAAGAACAAGAAGAGTATAATAGGTTAGTGCCCTAATTCTTAAATTACTTGCAAATTCTATTTTAGAACTAAAAAGCACTATAACACTATACTACATGCATGGCAAGATATATAACTCATACACTTTTGGGGAACTTATCTGCATCATGCATGAATATTGTGACTTTAAAACGTGACAACAATTTTTATTTTGTTTTAGGACCAATTTTTAGAAAGAAGTGGGAATTATATATATATTTTTTATCTGGCTGTATATCTCGAGCAACGGACCCATTCGACTAATTAAGAACTTTTCATCAATTATTTGATTAATGGTTCTTGAATTAGGAATGAAAAGTGGAAAATCATACGTCCGACATTTGGAATTTCCAAGCAAAAAGTTAAACTTGAGTTTACTATTATTTACAAGAGGCCGGGGTTAATTACTTTGGATAATGCCCAGAGTACATAAGCACGGGAGCACGAAAAAGCATGATGATTATGCTTATGAATTCTATAGAAGTTAAAATTGTAACAGTTATTATTAAATAATTATAATGTTGGCATCATGACATAAGTTAAAATAGATTCCCCATTTCATCTCCCAAAAATTCAAAAAACCTTTGGTTTCGTTAAATCCAAGCGTGCATACATCTTTTTAAATATGTTTATATAATAAATTAATAATGCTTTAACAAATGATAACACATTTTATGAAATCTATACAAAGGACGTTCCACCACATGACACAGAAGAATCAAAATGGCAAAAAGTTGTATAAGTCCAACGAATTATTAAGGTATGCAGAATTCAATGAAATATACAACATTTTCTTAAAAAAATTAAAAATTCATTATGATGTCTATAATTCAAGTTCAAGTGGCAAAAATTCAATTTTCATACAATAGAATAGGTCAAAGTCCATTTTTTATACCAATCGATAAAAAATCATACTATAGAATAAACGGACGTTTCAAAAATCATACTTCCGTCAAGTTTTTTAACGGAATTGCCACGTGGTCCGTTAATCGCCTTGAGCTGGAAAAAAACTCACGTGTGAGGCAGTGTGGTATTAAAAATGAAAATTTTCATGTTCAGTGGTTTGAAAAATGATTTTTTGCCTATTACATTTTATTTAATTAGACATAGATATATCATTCAATTTCTTTTATTAATCACTCAAACATTTGTTGTTCATTCTCACCATGGTATCAAATATACATTTCAAATTACTCAACTACTCTGTGTGTTACACTTTTAATATGATCAAACTTAAACATTGAATGGTCTTTGCTAGGATCAATTTCGACGAGCCTAATAATTTTTTTTCCCAGTACACCCATTCGCTAGCTAGGAATGTTGATCGATTTCATTGATCAAAACTCCATTCTATTGTGAGACCTACACCTAAAATTTCATTGATGATTATCTACTTCCATGAAGTAATCCATCATTAGTGTTGGGCATTAGTAACTATGAGCTCAACCTATATAGTTATTCTCGAATTTAATTAAATACACCAAACAGAGTAAAGTTGTGCAGGTCTTTGTATGACCTCGAATATATAACTATGCAACATTATTTTAGTAGATAAACAAAATTGCTAAGGTAGTGGAGAAGTAGTCGTGTTTAGTGCTTGAAATATTGAATAAATATATTGTTAGTATTCGATTTATCAACTTGCTTATGTCAAATGCACTATTTTTTTTGTTTGTGTTTTTCAATGATTTGCAAATACAACTATTTACATAAATAAAATAACATATTGTCATTTTTATTTTAAGTTAAGCATAAATAAAAATTATAATCTCCAATAAATATCACCTAATTCTATTTGTTACAAAACTATGGAGGACATGCTTAGAAGCTTGCAATCTGCATCATGGAGCCATTCCGAATTTAAAATCGTCGGTCCATATCCTTATCGGACTATTTTGATACTAAAAGCAAAATATAATGCCTAATAAAGGCCATATGTCCATTTGGTTAATATACATTACAATATTTGTTTAGATGAAAATGTATGTGTTAAAGAACAAACAAATTAAAGTTTATTACAGTTAAAATTGAAAGTGATGTAAAAATTTAATTTTCATACCATAGAATAAGCCAAAGTCCATTTTTCATATCAATTGAATGAAAATCATACTTTCGTTTCAAGTCAACTTAACGGACACTTGACACTTCCGTTAAAAAACTGACGGAAGTGTGACTTGGTATGAATTTCGTTCGATTGGTATGAAAAATGGACTTTGACCTATTCTATGGTATGAAAATTGAATTTTTGCCCAAGGTCTACGTATATATAAAATTGTCTATAAGTCTAATTACATTTATTAATTTTGTAAATTACCTCGTCGTTTTATGTATTTCTTAGATTTCACCACATGAGTTGGGCCAAGTCCACTTACATGACTTGTGTCTAACTCCTCTCAAAAGTTAGCTCAAGAGTTTATGATTGTTCAAGACCTTATAAAGTGGACTTATTATTCATTTCCAACTCAGGTAGAACATTTAGTCTCAACACTCCCCCTTCACCTGTGGACGGGCTGAATGTGTGGGTGAAGCAAGTCCCACACGGGATATGTTAATGTTCAACCTTGCGAATTGCAACATTTGGGTAAAGGTCCATCACACGAATAATGACACTTCAGGCCTTTGTTACCTGAGGAAGCGGTCAGAAATGGAGTTCAATGTACTATCATGTGATGCAACCAAAAAAAAATCTTATTTTTTTACTCACTAAAATTCAAGTTTCGAGCATATAGTTTCATTTATTTCTATTAAAAAAAAAAAGAAAATGTGAGATACAATTTTTTTTCTCAACTTAGGAAATTCAAATATTTATATTGAAAAGAAGTATCCTGTGATTTTTATGAGACATGGCTTACGTCAAGTAAAAGCAAACCTTGTGAGTTACTCGAGGTCTAAATTATAGGAGTATTAAACTACAATTTAGTACATACTTTGTTAAATTTAATAGTATTCATGTGTTATAGAAAAAAGAAGAGCTAGCGTGAAAAGTGAATGGGTAAAAACCATGCGTGGGTTACAGATATATTAAAATACAGGATGTACAGACTACATAGCATAAACTCATAATATTAAAATTATCTTGAAATGAGAAAAACTTGTACATGATTGGGGCAGAAAGTGGTAGTCTGGAATAGCCTCTAGAATGTTTGCATATTAGACAAATTATAACTAGTTTGTTATTTCTTAGAGGTTCAATTTTTATGTGATGACTATTAACCTATTTATTTATTTATTTATTTATATATATATATATATAAGTAAGTATATTTGAAGGGTGGCCCAGCTTTGAAATAGTATAAGAATAGATATAACCCATGCCAAATGCCCATGCGAACTCTAAACACCTGAAAAGTTTCATCATGCTCTGCTCTCTTTATGTATTAATTACCTTCACACACACTTCAGTCCAATTCCATAACGCTTGCTTGGTATAAATAAATTGTTCAACCTAATAAAATCGAGTCTGAGTATAAAAGATATTAGTAGTAATTTAAGTTAGCATAGTTCGATATATTAAAAACAGGCCCGGCCTTGTAGCTAGTCCAACTAGGCAAGTGCCTAGGGCCCCATTCACTTGGGGCCCCCAACCCATATATGCATGTATGTATATTAATTCACCAAGTCAAGCCCAAAATGAAAAAAAAAATATTAACCCAACAAACTATACTATGCCGACTGCGCCAACTCTCAATTTAAGCCACTTTATTCTTTTTTAATTGCAAATAATGATGTTACATTATCACATGAAGAATCTTTTAGAGTTGAGTATTTTTTTTATATATTCTAGATCGAGTTATTTTTTTTATTAAAATTAGATTTGAACAATTTAAGAATTACGCAAATATTTTTGGATTTTTATTGGATGTTACAACTCTAAAGTCTTTAGATGATAAAACTTTGAAAGGACGTTGTATCAATATTGAAAATTCTTTAAAACATAACTTAATATCATACATAGATGGTTCTGATTTATATTATGAACTAAGAGTTTTATCAAAAGTTGTCTTCCCATATATGTAAGCCAATCAATGTTCTTGATATAAAAGTATTTGATTCTTATCCTAATATGTGTATTTGCTATAGAATAATATTCACTATACCTGTAACGGTTGCTTCTTCTGAAAGAAGTTTTTCAAAATTAAAATTGATAAAGACCTATTTATGATCAACTAAGTCACAAGAAAGGTTAAGTGATTTGGTTATTTTATCTATAGAACAAGATATGTTAGAGAAACTAATTTGGCATCTAGTAAAGTAAAAAAAGTAAATTTTACATAATTTTTTCTTACAATATAGGGCCCCAATTTTTAACTTCGCCTAGGGCCCCGAGAAGTCTAGGGCCGGCCCTGATTAAAAAGAAAAAAATGAATAATAAATTAATAAACAAATTAGATTTTTTATACTACTAGTTTAAAAGAAAAAGAAAAAGAAAAGAACAGTAGTAGTATTAATAAGTAGTCGGGTCGGGGGAATGAAAAGTGTTGCAGAGTAGTGTCCGTTTGGCAGTATGTACTGGCCTGGGACTGCGGCAAGCACAGAAGCAGTTGTCGGGTGGGAGTGAGTGAGTGAGTGAAGGCTACCGGAAATTCTAATTCCTTTATTTCTAAGAAACGCCGCACCCCGGCCCCACTAAAACAATGACCCTCCTGCACGCCCAACTCATCCAAATCCACCTACCTAGGTTATTTTACTTTTTTATATCAACTTAATTAATCCCAGTTAAAAGATATTGCATTTGCATTGTTGAAATCTCCAATTTTCAAAGCCAATTCTTTCGATGAAACATCTAATTACATACATCATTGCAGTACAATTTCGATCTATTACGTACACTATATATATTACTGGCACTTTAGGACAATTTAAAGTCAATTGGATTTTGCATGTTTGGTGTTGTGGTTTTGAAAAAATTGAAACTCTACTTGGATTGAATTTGGATATTGGGGTTTGGGTTTGGGGAAAAAAGTAGGTGGTATGTGTTAAATCAACATTTTATAGGTTTCAAGAGTTTGAATGTGAATTTCTGAATATGTTTGTGATGAGTTTCATGAGTTCTGACTCAAGTTTCGCGAGACCCGCAAGACCGGGCTAGAACCCATTCAAATAGACCATTAAAGTCTTAACACTTCGGGCCACAAAGCCAAATCATCTATTAAAAAGAGTGTGTAACCTTTGAAAATTAACCAATTTTGTTGGAAATGTTAGAGAATTAACTCATATAATATATATAATTTTAAAGGATCAATCATATTTCAAGAAATCATCTCTATTATGTATTCTCACAATAACAAAATTCCTTTGACTATGTCACATGCAGATGTAACACGAAATAATTTTTGATAATGTTGGCTATAATTTTCCAATTAAAAAAAAGGGCAAACCACACCTTTATACGTACATGAATATATTTTCACTTTTGCAATAGCATTTAATTTTATATATATTTTCTTGGATAAGCATATCCTCTACATATATGTTAAACATGCAACAAATTGGGAAACTAACCGTATTGTAATTAAATTCAGAATTCATAATTAGTAAAAGATGATTATTTTAACCCTTAGGAGGCAACGTGGCTGGCTAGGACTATATAGCAATACATGGAACATTAGTCACTATATTATTCAATTTGAAGCTACGTACCCAGCCTTATATAGAGTGAGCTGAATAAAAAGGTTTGGTCTAGTAGATGCCTTACATTCACCTCGATTTCAACCATGCACCCACAAACTAGCTTTTCACACCCAATTTGAGGCGTGAAATTTACTCAGTCAATAAATATTATCAATGGTGAAAATTATTGGCCCATTTTTTGTTTCCCCTTAAGAACTAATGGTGCTCTATGTATATACTCCGTCCATTTTTTTTTATTTGTCGTTTTGGAGTATAGCACACATATTAAGAAATGTAATAAATAACCACAATTATTAAATAAAAATCTCAAAACACCCTTTTAACCAAACATTAATTAGTATCAATTACAACTTAATACAAGAAGGATAAAATTGGTAGAAAAAAATTTATTTTACATTGAACTCCTATAACCACAAATAAAAGTAAACAATTTTTTTTGCCACAACGACAAATAAAAAAAACGGAGAGAGTATGTTGCCAATGCCATTATCTCATACTATTACACTAACTAATAGGAATTGGTTTTTTTAGTACCGCAAAATTACAATATACTTCATTACATCAATATCACTAAATACAAAATGTAATTGAACACAAACAAATTATAAAGAAAATTAAACACCAACCACTAGTATTGGCGTAAATAAAGTTATTGGATGTTTCAATTTCTTAAAATACATATATACTAGTTTTATGATTGTAATTAAAGATCAATAGCAATATAAATGTCACATTCTCATAAAGAGTATATATAAAATAAATATTGCAAATATTTACAAAATTAAACATTGTTCACAAATATTAATCTACACCAAGTACAATTATTAGACAATGAGATCCATCTTACTATAAAGATTATTAACACAATTCACTGTGAGACTTAGTGTTCATATACTATAGTGAATATCAATAAAGAGCATTTAAGACCCTCCTGAAAAAAAAAAGAAAAAAAAAAAAAGAAAGAAGGAGTGGAGTTGGAATGAAGTAAATATGAGAGGCAATATGTAGACAGTAAAAACAAAAAAAGCAGGAGCCATCATGAAACGTGCACTGATTGTAGTGCTATAAGTAAATAGTTATATTTAAATTTGTCTTATTCTAGTAAACGGTTGGGTTGTACTAATTAATCTACCGCGCGCCACTCTTTAAATACCTTAGCTGGGCCTGTCTTCACTAATTCAAACCTTAAATAGCAAACCCCCAACCCCAACAATAGAAAAGTTTCTCCATTTTTTTTCTTTTCTTTTGGGTCCGACTCTGTTTTATTTTAATCTTCCTTCCTTCCTTCTTTCATTGTAATTAAGGTTTTAAGAAAGATTTGACAAAACGGGTCTACCTTTGTGGATGTTGGGCCTCAGCGTCGATCGGTTACGGGCTGACATGAACCGGTTGCTCGCATTACTCTTCCACCAGGTTTATTTCTTTTTATTAATTAATTAATTAGAAATCAATTTAGAATTCTTAGTAAAGACTTTAATTTGTTGCGAGTGTTGTGCAGGGAGTGTTGGATGAGCAGTTTTTGCAGCTGCAGCAGTTACAAGATGAATCCTCTCCAAACTTTGTCTCTGAGGTTGTCAACATTTATTTTCACGAGTCCGAGAAGCTCTTAAGGAACCTCAGAGGCTTATTGTATGTATTTCACTTTTCTATTACTCCATTTTGTAACTTGTTTTCATCCAAAAAAAAAAAAACTTGATTCTTTTTATGGTAATTTTATTTATATTATACTCAGAGTGGATAGAGAGTTTTCAGAGTACAAGAAAATGGGTATACATTTGAATCAGTTAATGGGGAGTAGTTCAAGCATTGGTGCCAAAAGAATAAGAAATGTGTGCGTCGCCTTTCGCTCAGCTTCCGACCAAAACAATAGAGCTGGGTTAGGATCGGACTACTACTACTCTTTTCTCTTTCTTTTTCTTTCCACTGCACACATTGAAATCCGAAAATAAATTAAGAAAGATACTACTACTAACCAAGAATATATATATATATATATATATATATCTTCATATTACAAACATGTTTCAATTCACACGTTCATATGACACACCTAATTTCTTCAGTTGCATAAGAGCTTTAGAGCTGCTGGAATATGAGTACTGTTACCTCAAGAACAAATTGCATGAACTGTTCCAGGTAATTAATTACTACTATATATTAAGCACAGCACATGTACAGTATTCATCAAGTATATATATATATATATATATATGTGTGTGTGTACTGCACAGATTGAGCAGCAGAGGAGCCTAGCGGCTGCAGTCAGATATCCAGTGCAGCAGGAGCAGCAGCGCCCAAACAATCACACCTAGCCAAAAAAGTGAATGGGAAACAAACAAGTGTTGACAGTGACAGAATTTCACCTGCATTATTTATTGAATGCTTTTGTTGTTTCTTTTTCTTGTATAATTTAATTAGTTGTCTTGTTTGTTTTTGGCTAATGGGTTTTCTTTTATTTAAGCCAACAATTGCAGCTTTTAGTGTGGGTAGAGTTTGTTTATTTTATTGTTATTTAAAGCCAATTTTAAAGCGAACCAAAAGGGGCATTTATTAGAGAATCTCAGTTACAGTTACATCAATATCAGTTTACTCATGTAATCAATGTTCTTACAACTGTTGTGTATTGTGCTATCAGTCAATCAGCAGATATACTAGCAGGCAGATTGTCAAGATCAGTTGAATGAAGATCCTTTTTCAATAGGAATTAGTGGTAATAATAAAACTTAAATAAATAAAGGGAAATATTGTTTTGTCTTATTATTATTACGAGTACAAAGTATGAACTTCCAACAAATAATATTGCACCATGTTTTTGCTCAAACTAGAAAAGTGCAAGGAACTTGTACGTGTCTAGTTAATTTATGGCTAGCAATATTGTCCGAACAAAAAATGTTGCTTTCAGAGCAACTAATAATTTATGACAAATTCGCCCCTAATTGAAAACAAAAACATATTTTTCTTTCCTCCATCATCTTTCTCCCTTTTTTCGTCTATCTTTCCTCAATCACCATTAATTTTTAAATCTCAAGTTTGTCATTCAATCTTAAAATTTCAAATCCAAATTAAAGTTTTAGTATTACAACACCAATGGAACAAATAATTATAAAATTGTAACAAAACTCGTGTTCTTATCCAAGTCTTCAAGATTCTCTTCTCTGCCCAGATTCACTTCAACTTCATTTAATCAAATAAGTTCTGATTCAGAGAAATAAAATCTTTATTTCTAATTTTTCCAAAAATTTGAAACAAAATTCGAGATACTTAACTATATTCGATTTGTTATCTTGCTATCTGATAATTAATTTCAATGTTGAGCACCTTATTTGAAAAATTGTAGTAGTAGATGAGTAGTGAGATTAAAAACAAAAATTTACAATTGGGGATGGAGGCTTGGAGGGAAGGTGGAACATATTAAAGAGAGTAGTGAGAGTGTCTGACTGAGAACGGAGGAGGAGAGAGGAAAAAGTGGAATGCGGAAAGAATAATTCTGCCATTGATAATTGTAATGAACAGTTTAGTTGAAGGGCAAATTTGAAAATTAAAATAAATTGCTCTTGCACCAACATTCTTTGCTCTAGTAATATCGTTAGCCTTAATTTATAGGTAATTTTTGTAAATTAGATTAAAGTTAATTTTATTATGTTATAAAATAATGCAGATTAATGATTGATATTCAATTTATTTTTATGAAATTTATAATTATTAAAATTATTGTTTTATAAAAAAAAATGGTGACTTTGAATGGTTGTAATAAAATATAAAAAAATGGCTAACTCGTGTCCCACTCGGTAGAAGATATACATGTTAATATTTTTTTTAGCAATTGATTTTTTCAAAATTTTCCAGTTTTTCGTTGATTTGATTTGTTATTTCTGGTTTAAACCATTTTTCTATTAATTTCACCTTGTTTTTATCGGTTAAACTCTTATATTAACTGATTTCACTCGTTTTTACCAATTTAACTCATTTTCACCTATTTCACATGTTATTCACATGCATTTTTTTATTTATTAAACATGTTTTCATCGACTTTACGTTTTTTGGCCGATTTTACCCTTATTTCGCTGATTTTACCCGTCTATCACTGAATTTCACCGGTTTTATCCTTTTTTTTCCAAATTAACTCGAATTTTCATCAATTTCATGTCTTCACTGACTTTACATGTTCTTTTTTTTAATCGAATTTACCCATTTTTCTCCAATGTCACCCTTTTTTCACTGATTTAACCATTTTTCATAAATTTTACCTGAATTTTTTATAGATTTCAAAGTATTAGTGTCACGTGCAATTTTTTTTTTATCGATTTCACCCATTTTTTCACGAACTTCGCCAGTTTTCACCAATTCACCCGAATTTTCAACGATTACACATGTTTTCATAGATTCTTTTAAATTCATTATATTTTGCTTCTCTAGCCAATTAGAGAAGTTACGTACTTAGGGTGGGTTCGGTTGGCCTCATAGTCAATTAGGAAAATTGCATAATTGGGCCCATAATTTAATTGGATGTATAATATAATGTGTTGTTCGGCAAATAATAATCCGGTCAAATTTAATTGGCATCATAAATTAATATTTAGTTTGGTTGGACTAATTAATGGACAAATGTGAAAATTGACAAAAATACCCTCAAAGATAGAAGGGCATTTTTTTTTCAACAATAACAATTTAGTTTTTTTTTTTTTTTTTGTACAAATAGACCTAAAAACATAAGGGTATTTTTGCATTTTTTTTCAATGCAAACATACTCCCACAAATTACCAACAATCAAATCATACAATTTATGGGCATAGTAATAATTAGTATAACCCAAACATCAATTGCAAAAATCTACATGTCTTTGGTACAAAATTAGAGTACACGTGTGTAAATAAAATACACCCCTAAGCATTACAATGATACAATCAACCAATATTCCAAAACACTTGAAAGTAAGTTCCAAACTAGTTATCACCAAAACATAGTCGATTCCGTATCTAGTTAGCTCCAACCATTTGTAAGCATCTCTTTCAAACAAGGATCAATTATTGTTCTTCAAACGCATTGCAAGTTCTACGGGAACCCTGTGACTACCTTTGGGCTGGTGTATTGTCACCGCATCGTGGTATAGAAGTCTATGCACAAAGAGAAAAATTATATTATGTAAGTTCAACCGATAACACAAGCATGACCATATAGTGAATATAATAAAATTGATGAGAAATCATGAAGCAGTTTAAATTAAAGTAGTTCAAAATCGTATTGTGACTTTCAAAAGCAACAACTGAAGTTGTAAGCATCTCATAATTCATTATAAGAAGTATACATACTTCTCCCCCCATACCGAATGGGTTGGTTTCTAGCATGACGCGCAATAGCACGTAAGCAAATATAAAAAACGCCCATCCAAAAGAACTGATGAATCAGGGAAAGCAAGAGTTGTTTCCTTCGGGGATCCATTTGCAATGGGCTGTCATTTTAATGTTAAAAATAACTAATATAAAGAACCCCACTACACAAACAACAGTTTACTGTAATGTACAAAATTAAACCATCATTGTTTGCTTATTGATTCGAATTACAGCTATTTATAAATGCATATTTTACACTTTCAAAAGGAACACTCACTTTCAAAACATGATCAAACAATGCTTAAATGGGTTGTAACAATACCATCACTAAACAACTTGAGTTTCTGGTTCAAACAAATCTTTCTAGTTCAAACAAGTCTTCAAAATAGATATATCAAACAAATTGTGTCATTTTACTACAACCTCAAACAAGTACTTATCCAAAAAATCCAGAAAAGTAAAACAAGAATAAATAAATTCATAAACTTAACTAAATAATGAAAGACTGATATTTGTTTTCAAGAGAAAAGGAAAGCCCAAATTTCAGAACGATGTAGGGAAAAAAACAAAGAAATCTGACTAAGAATATGAACCTTCAACTATACGTAGGAGAAGTCTGAAGCTTGTGCTTAAAATACACAAATGAGAAGTCAGAATATACATGGAAGCTTGGAATTTTTTTTCCCATAACTAGGTTGGGTTTTTTCCCATAACCTTCAATTGTACATAGGAGAATGCAAATTTCGAAGCTTGGTAGAAAATTTCATACCTGGGCAGGGAACTTCGAGTTCGTCGTATCTCGTTGGTGTTGTTCAATGCTTCAAATCTGAAAATTAACACAAATGGCGATGTTAGAGAGGAGATTTAATGACTACAACTAGAAAAATTGAAAGAAGAAAGGAGATTCAAGAGGGATTTGCATCAGCCGATTCTAGGGTTCTTGGCTCACATTTGGAAAGAGAGGGAAAGCTTATCTTCCCAAAGAGATTTTCAGAATTTTGCTAAACATCGTTGTTTTTGTGTGTAATTTTGAACAAATTGAAGGGCAAAATGGGATGTAAATTATTAGTTGGGCCGATAAATTCATAATTGGAGGGGGAGGTGCCCAATTATAATTAGTCCAATTAAGGGGGGTGGCCCACATATCCACAAGATTAGGCCGGGCAGCCCGTAAAATTAGTCACCCAAAACGAACACCAAAAATAGCCCACAATAAAATTAATTAGTTGTACTTGAGACTTAATTGTGGCCTTATAAGGGCAACCGAACGTAGCCTTAGCTCATAAGCATTTTTTGTTCATTTATAGGTAAGATGTGATTCTATGTTAATGTTTTTTTCCCTGTATACATAATGATATTTAAGAGTGTTTGATTTTAATTTTAATTTTTAGAGGATTTTTTATGACTTATATTGTACTTAATCTTTCAATGATTCAAATAACATATTTTTACTTAAAACATATTGTTGCTAAATTATAATATTTTTACATATATATTTTATGAGCTATTTAAAATAACAGTATTTTTTTTCTTATGTGTTTTTTTATGTGAGAAGAAGATTGAAATTATAAAAGTTGATGTAAAAGATAATTTCAAAATATAATAAGATTCCATACCTAATTATACCCCTTCAACTACTTTTACATGTTTACCATAAATATAATAATATTCCATGTCTAATTATACATCTTTAACTATTTTATATGTTTACCATTGAATTAAATTATTTTATAACTCAAATAATGGTATATTGGTCTTCACACACACAAAAAAAAACATCATTAGATTATTCACACTTTTAATTAGATTAAATATATAGTATAGACTATGGGCATTTAATATTAATTTTTACAAAAAATAAACTACTGGCTATACTTTTGTTATGGGTATTTTAAGGCTTAATCCTACTTTGCACCTTCGAAATGTACAATTTAGCACTTTAAAAAAAGTTTAACCCCACTTTTCATCCTCAACATATATTTTAGAGCTTTATGCATTCAAATAACATAAGAATCCCTAAACTCTAGCATAGGCACAAATATAATTTTATATCGGTCTTTTCAAATTTATATTTACAAAGTGTGACGTCTCATTTTTTATATGTTTTTTCGGGAGTTATTTTAATGTTAATTTGTCAATTTTGCTCTTAATTACACATAAATCACACATTAGTAATTTGGGAGAGACTTTATGTTGACTTTTGAAAGTACTTTATGTTGACTTTTGAAGATAGTGACAAAAATACCCTTGCATTTTGGCCTAAAATTTATCCAGGGTGCAAAGTGAAAGACAATATATATTTGGAGGTGCAAACTGGGATAATTTTTTTTCGAGGTTGCAAAGTGCCAAATTAATACATTTCCAGGATGCAAAATGAGATTAAACGTTAATATAACAATATAATACTCCGTATTAAGCTTTTTACATTCAAGCATGATGTTCATAACTGAGACTAATGTTTAATCTCTCACTTCAAATAATTCCGCCAATTGTGTCTTTTTCTTTTATAAGAAAAATGGAGTTTTCCCAGGTGTGACCTAGTCAAAATTTGTATAATATGAATCGGGTATGTATCGTAAGATAAAAATCGTATGGTGTACATTCATAAAATACGTATCGTATCGGTAAGATACATGAGGTTTCACGTTACAACTTGCATTTCGTATCGTTCAGCCTTTATAACATATCGTAACGCATATGTTCTGTGTCATGAATTATAAGATACTGATAACTATGATGTAAAGTAAAATTAACATCATTATATAGATCAGACATATGAAAATAGTTTCAAAACCCACTTTATAGAAAAAAAATAGCTAGATGATGTGATACTAAACTCCATATTTCACCTTGTAATTCATTTGTTGCATCACATATATTTAATGACATAGTGCAATTAATACAGAGAATAACACCTAGAAATCAAGTAAGCCGCCTGTTTGTTTTTTGGGCTAACCCAAATTATAATTATGATTAAAAAATTTAAATCCTTTATTATTATCTTAGGCGTTATTTGGATAAATGAACAAAACAATTTTCCTAAGTATGTTAAACGCAAGTCAAATATTTACACCTTATGCCCTATACATGAATGGGTTATTAATATACCATTATAGTGGGGTTGAAAATACCAAGGGGATGGACTGGATCATGAATAAGTCTTTCTGGACTAACTATTTTGTTGCGAATTTTCTTAAATCGATGGTCATTCTAAATAAATAAGTAAATTGTACTATATGACAATCCCAAATAAATAATCTTATCAAACTTTATTTCCAATACCAAACGTGCTCAAAGTTACAAGACTGAATTTTGAACTACCCTTGGTTACGATAGCAATCAGATCATTTCCATTAGGGCGGTCAATTTAATTTGTATTCAGTTTGAAGTTCGTCTGATTTATTAGGATATTTATTCGATTAGAGATTCAAAGAATTTGATCAAAATTTAAAATAAGTCAAGTGAATATAAATCTAATCAGACCTAATTCGTGAAAGATTCGCATCCGATACTATTTTATATATATATATATATATATATACTTTATGCTAGTACACAAAATATTTTAAGTTTAGGAGAAAGTATGTACGTAGTATTATAGCTAGTTGAACATTTTACTGTTTATACTTAATCAAACATTATGCTGGTGAGGTAACTTAATTAATTTGTCTCATTATTAGTATGATCATACATAAAATTATAGTATTAGAGAATATTAAGATCTTGGTAGGGGACCAAATATTTTTAAGTCGTTCGGAAAATCATACGTAAAACGGAAGATCTGCTACACATTGCATGACCAAATATTCTTTTTTTCATTCTATATTGTTATCCCAATTGCATTTAATTTCCCATTTCCAATATGCATAATATTTTTTTTTTGTTTCCAAGGGTTTAATTTATTTCGAGGTGCGTCAAACTCATTAAGTTAGAACTTCTCCCAACCGAAATTCGAACTTGTGTTCGTTACTTTATAGTGACTAGTCTCTACCACTAGACCAATTATTTGTTGATAACAGAGAACATATCTAATTAGACGATAAAGCTATCTAATACCTTTTATCCTAAAAGAAAAGGGGTGAAAGTCCATCGCAAAAAAAAAAAAAAGTTAGAGGGAGCTGACATCTACTCCACCTACATATATTCTTTAATTAGCTCATTATTTAGCATAAATTCCACATTTAGGTGAATATTGGATTGTCAACGGGATAGATTCACGTTCAATAAAGTTCGATTTGAATTCGGCTCCATTTATATCTTGTGGGATTTGAGTCGAATATTATTGTCTTATTTGTAATATTTTTTGTCAATCAAAGCATATCTATATTATTCCGAATTATGGGTCTTTTTTAGATTCAATAACATTTTCACTTTTAAAATTCTTATTAATATTATTTTCAACAACTTTTTAAATTTTATATTTTCATTCAATTTAACTTATACAAATTTTTTTAATTCACAAAAATCCAACATCGAAGAAATCAACTTCAATCACATTTAAACAAATTATTTTGAAAAACAGTAATCTTAATAATTGATATTAATATATCAAAAATTCTAATTGGACCTGATTCGGGTTAAAATCGGCTCCATTATAACAGCCCTATCCCAGATTGTAGTGTAATATTAACCGACGATGTGGTCACCTGTTTTACTTACCAAAAGGTTTGGAGTCTACTAATTAAACAACCAAGGAAGATATTTTCTGGAATCTTCGCAATAAAATTGTAATTTAACATGTAAGGTTAAAATACTGACACTGAATTAGTAGCCCAACTAATTTTGGCTTTTTAATTGTTTTTCCTCTAGCTATTGTAAAAATCAAAATCATACGGTATATGTTGATGAGTTTTGGTTTAGTCTCGCGGGTTTTGCAAGATCGGGCCAAAATCATTCTAAATGAATTTTCGTCAGACCTATTAAACTCATCACAAACCTATTTAGAAATCCACAGTCAAACTCTTGAAACATACTGTATAAAACTTTAATTGGACATCTATCACCTACGTTTCCCTTCCCAAACTCTATAAAAAACATTAATTTGCCACATACCACTTATTTATCCCCCAAATCCCAACATTCAAACCCAATAAAAGTAGAGTTTCGGCTTTTCAAAACCATAAAATCCAATATCCAAAACATAACCAAATAGAATTTCGAAGGTTTAAAATTTTATTTTCTTCTTCTTTCTTTTCTTTTCCAAGAAAACAAGGATTTTTTCATATAATTTCAGAGTTATTTTAATATTCCAAGTAGCACTTGAGATAATAACTGAACTATTCACATAATAATAACTTAGAAGAATCGAATTGATGCCCAATTCTCGGAAGTCTACGATCAGATTTCCCTAACTAGCTCTCAAAGTAGCTAGCCGTTCAAATTAAATTTCCAAAGTAGCCGTTCAGATCGGATATTACTGTTTTAAATACTCTTTGACACTCCAATATTCCAAAAGTCCAATTAATTTTGAAAGACTATACTAGCATTATACTATACCATTACTAGTGGCAATATATTGAGTCGGTTGATTTGCATTGTCCGTAACCACACATAAATCCATAGGAATTATATTATTCCCTCCATTCTTTTTTTATTTGTCGTTTTGAAGGATTGCACACGAATTAAGAAATGTCATAAATAGTCATTTTTTAAGCAAAAATTTCAAAATACCCTTTTAATCAAATAATCATAGCATTAATTTGCACTAATGAAAAGTTAAGAAGGGTAAAACTGGTTAAAGAATATTAATTTTACATTGAAATCATAAAACTACAAATAAAAGTAAACAAAATTTTTTTGTCAAAGCGACAAATTAAAAAAAAAAAACGGAGGAATAATTGTCTAATTTCATTTGTAGCTGTTTAGAGACTTAATTATAATTATATAGTGGCATAATTTTGGCATTTTTCTCAATGAGTGGGGGACGGACTTAGAGAAAGTTCAAATTAACCTAGCTTTAATGAGTAAATAAGTAAATATATACGAATGTACGGTATTGAATTGATATTTACGGTAATATGCATATGATTATTTGATTAAAAGGGTATTTTTCAGATTAAAAACGTAAGCTGTGAAAACCAAATTTTCCTTCCCCTTTCATTTTTCAGAAGCAGGACTAATATTTTTCTAGGAATAAACCTTTAATCATTCTTCAAGCCACATTAATCTGTTCCTTTTAAAGAATACATATAATTTATAATTTTATAGTTATCTATCTTTTCTTACTCGGATACTCAATACTTGAACGAAAAATGTATAATAATTATTAAATTTGGTAGTTTGAGAAAAGCATTTTATACTAACAATTTCATAATACAAAATATTTTGTGAATTTCTTACAAAACATCATCCGACAAAACGATTGATTTAAAAACTATTAGATTGACCATTCATGTTTCTTACCATTGATTACTCAACAGTTATTAATTACTAAGTTTAACCTAATGAAGTCTAAATAGCTGATAAAAAAAAAAATATATGAAGTCTAAATTTGTGATTATCCGTCCATATTTTATAGGAGTATATCTCAAACATTATACTAATTTATATAAATCTTAATCCAATAAATACTAAATACTGAAAAGGAGTAATGCACCCAAGATAGTGATTTAGTGTAGGTTTCATTGTTCTCTTTTGTGAAAAAAAAAAATGCACCTAAGGTGGTTGTAGCAAGTGGTAGCGGCTTGCAACCCCCAGAGGCAACAAAATTATGTAGTGCAACCGCTACACCACATGGTGCAGCCAACCAATGCACTTGTGATATGTGGAGTAATAATCCACATCACCTATGTTCTGGGCAATGTGAACACAATTCTTAAAATCCTTTGTTTTGGAACATGACCCAGAGCATGGGTGATGTGGAATCTCACTCTACATGTCACATGTACATTGGTGAGCTGCACCACGTGTACTTGATGACGTAGTGCAGCGATTGCACTAAATAATCTATCTCAAAGGCAAAACTCAAGTTCAAATATTACTGAAGACACGACATTGAGGAGGACCTGTATCCTACGCGCACACTAAGAAAAAAAGAAAAAGGTAATGCAATTATTGTTTAATTAATCTAGAGTAACCCAAACTTTTCCTATAGACAAGGATTAGTTTGCATTAAAAAGATTACTCCCTCTGTCCCAAATTATCTGTCGTTTTAGAGAAAATAATTTGTCTCAAATTATTTGTCATTTTAGGATTTCAATACACTATTAATTACATATTTTAGGTATGTAAGAGAAAAAGTAAGAGAGAGACTGTAAAACTTGAATAACGTGTAAATAGCTAATGGTGAGATAAATAAAGAATAAGGGTATTTTAGGTATATAATTTATTTTTTCCTTAAAACTGAGACTATTTAGTAGATACCTTAATATGTGTGAAAACATATAAAATGACATATAATTTGGAACAGATGGAGTTTTAATAACGCCAACCACATG
Organism: Penstemon davidsonii; assembly: GCA_034814905.1. Classification (NCBI taxonomy): domain Eukaryota; kingdom Viridiplantae; phylum Streptophyta; class Magnoliopsida; order Lamiales; family Plantaginaceae; genus Penstemon; species Penstemon davidsonii. The sequence goes on from JAYDYQ010002685.1 coordinate 23,813,649, forward strand.
TTACAAATGTGCAATTAATTTCGCTCTTCCTTTATTCTTAATCTTTCCCACCTTTATATTCCTTTCCCTCTCAAGAAACCCAGTATAAATATCTAACATAAAAAAAGTATCGTCAGGCTTTTACTCGAAGCACACAATATTACATTAATTATCAATTTCTCTCCGCCATCAATAACTTTATGTTTAGGCCTTCTAGGAGGTTAAGAAAAGTAAAGAAAATGATGAAAAGTGGAGCGATTGTGGAAGATGAATTCGTTTGCAGCGAAGAAACGCATCTCACCGTACGGAAAACATCCCTTTTCTTCTCCCGCGATGGGTTCACCGCTTATGATTCGAAAGGAAAACTCGTTTTCCGGGTCGACTCGTATGGTGATATGAGTGAAGTCGTTCTCATGGATCCCACTGGTAGATGTATTCTAACCGTCCGACGAAAGGTAAATTAAATTAATTAATTTAGATTTGATGAGCCTGATGAAGGTAATAATTTACTAGATTTTTTTACTATGAAATTTAAGTGTGGCATTGTTGTTGTTGTTTTTTTTTTTTGGGGAGTTAGATAACTGTGGCATTCTATTTTATCGACCAAGAGGTCAATTTCCATTGGTATGAATATTTTTCTAATTTGATACTGGTGCGGACGAAAGTTAGTTTTCTTTCTAATTTGATTTTATACGAATAAATATAAGATTTAATTATATTAATGTAATTATATAAAATAATATTATCTCAATGAACTTTTCTATTATGCTAAACCGAATACTCAACCTCATTTCAATGATTATGTCTTGTATGAATATATTTTGGTTCGAGAGAATTGCATTTTTTGTATCGCATTTTAGGTCAATTTCTATTTTTGGTATATCGTTTTTTTGTGTCCAATACATTTGGTAAACCGTTTTAACAAATTGTGATACATTTGGTACCGCCGTTAAAATCACAGTTAAGTGGTGACGTGATAGTTAAATTTATTGCAAAGTTGACGTCATTACTTATATTAACTGACATTTTTACCCCATAACATTTCAGGCTATCAAAATAGCCCACATGTCCAAATTTAGTGACGATTTTAGTCCACCTAGTTGCTAAATTTTAAAATTGACTCGAATAAGACCGCGTCTGGGCCAATTTTTAGATTTTACTTTTAATATTTACATAATTAATCTAATTTTATAAACAATATTTATAAATTAATTTAAATCTCGAAAAATAATATTATTTTCGAATCTAAGATTTATATAATAATATTAATTAAAAAAATATTCTTTTGGAATCTAATATTTATATAATAGTATTAATATTTTATCAAAATAATAAATTATATAATTAAAATTTATTTAATATTTATTACAATAATAAATTATAAATAATTATAATTAAAAAAAAAACTAAAAACCCACCCCCTCCTCCATTCACAGGCGACAAGTGGATTTTTACTTTTTTTTTTTAATTATAATTATTTGTAATTTGAAATTTTAATAAAAATTAATAATTTTTACTTATATAATTTATTATTTTAATAAATTTTAATTATATAATTTATTATTTAAATAATTATTAAATAGATTAATACTATTGAGATTTATGTTTTCTTAATTTTTTTTGAGATTTATGTTAAAATATTATTTATAAATCAAATTAATTATTTAAATATAATGAGTAAAATCTTCGAAATGGTCCGGATGTGGTTTTATTCGAGTAAATTTTGAAATTTGGCAATTATGTTTACTAAAATCGTCACTAAATTTGGAGATATGAGGCTATTTTAGTAGCCTGAAATGTTATGGGGTAAAAATGTCAGTCAATATAAGTAATGATATTAACTTTGCAAAATTTAACTGCCACGTCACCATTTAAAAGTGATTTTAACGGCGGTACCAAATTTGTCACAATTTGTTAAAACGGTGTACCAAATGTGTTGGATACAAAAAGCAGTGTATCAAAAGTGAAAATTGACCTAAAATACGGTACCAAAAATGCAATTCTCTAATTTTGCCATTTCGGTTCCCTTGGCAAAAAACTCGAAACGGGTCAAGTATGAATCCAAACATGACCTCAGTATTTATTTAATGTATACTTATTTTACGTTTAGTACTTTTTTCATTGATTGAAACAGAGGTCGAGTCTGCATCAACGGTGGGAAGGTTACATCGGTGAAAGAATCGATGGTCAGAAGCCGTTGTTTAGCGTCCGTAGATCGTCGATAATCGGACGGTCGAGCATGACGGTGGATGTGTACACCGAACCAAGACAGGAGTACCAAATAGATGGATCCTTCGCCTGCCGAAACTGCACCATCTTTAAGTAATAATGAAAGGGATTGTGAAACCTTCCTGTATTCTCATGTTGTAGGTTGGTTTTTCTTTGAGTTAATCCCAATTTACTCCTGTCAAATGCTCAATGTTCAATTTACCCTCTATAATTTAAAAAAAAAAATTTATTCCCTGTGAAAATTTTAAAGAAATAATTTACTTAAATTGACATGTAACATCAACCTAAGAATTACATATTTTTATATTGTTTAAATTTGGATAATTACTTAAATTAACACTAGTCTATATGATTTTTCAAAAATTAAACAAAAAATAGAAGAAAAAAGGTAACCATTGTCATGGTGACCACGTCGAAACCATAACCTTCCAGCCATTGTGCCGACATCGGCGCCATGGGTGAAGATGAAGATCTTACGGCTAAATAGAAGAAAAAAGGCAACCATTAATTGTTCTAGGACTTTCGCTAAATCTTCTTTGTCTTGAAATGTGAAGATGAAAATGTAGGCAGCGGAGATGGTTTGGGCACGGTTGCAGGCAGTTTGGGGTTTTTTTTTTAATTAATTAAGAAGGATTATTTTGTCCATTACAAATTTTCTTGGTGACCTATTTTCCATGTAACAAGTTAAAATTTTGTCATAGTTAAAGGGGACCTAAGGATGGGTAGCACAATAAGCCCTAGCTAGAATTATAAGTTTGCTCAACACTCTGTTTGTAGCTCAGGATTTGGTGATAGAGTTATTAGTATAAAAATACGTACAACTATTTTCCATTTGATATGGAATACTTTTTTTGTTTGGCTAGAAATGTGAAAGGAGTGTTCTCACATACCATTCAATATTTAAAAACTTTTAGGTAAACTGTAAATATGTGGTCATCCAATATTACGAAATATTCGTAATCCCCATGTTTGTTAAATGAAAATTATCCCCTCAAACTAACGGTCCATGAGTCCATCACAAGCTCTAACAATGTTGTAGAAGTTGTCTCTATTATATATTCCCCCAAAAATAAAAGAAACAAATTACATCAGGAAAATATATTTCCTTGAAAAGTCTTGTTTGCTATGATACACGGATACTACAAAAAAATATAAAATAATGTATCCGAATACACGGGGGATACGGATACGCATAGGATATGCGTGTGATACGTATCCGATACTCCACATGGCATATCGATAATAAAAATAATTAAAAATTAAAATAGATACGTAGCGGATACACAAGTTGAACATCAGGATACTCTAGGAGATTTTTTATGTAATATTATAATAAAATGATAAAGTCTCTATGACTAAACATAAACGACTAGTACCACTACTCAGTCTCTTATTCAAGTCTCTCTCCTAGGTCATGAAATCTCAAATATGAATTTATTCCATTGTTGCGATATGTTAAGAATGAATTATGTTTGATTTTGTAGTTATATAACTTTTGTTTATGTTAAATTGGATTATCTTTTCTTCTAGAGCTTGAATTGAAAGATCTAGTTGCTTATGCATAAATTTACATTATACTTATACATCCGTATCGATCCATGTCATATCGTATTCAATAAATTTCAAAAATTCGTATCGCCATATCCGTATCGTAGTGTATCTGTATCCCCGTATTTGTATCCGTGCAACATACCTCGTTTGCCTCTATGTTATGTTTAACGAAATTATCTCACTCATACTGAAAGAAGACATCGTCTTAGCTTTCTTCCTCCTCAACCTAACGATATACTAACATTATGTATCAAAAATATATATCATCTGAAATTAACCTACAACATGTACATCAGTAGGGATATTCAAGTCTCAAAAAAAAAAAAGGTCAGGTAGTATTACACATGTACAAATATAAAATTAATATTAAAGGCAGAGCTTGTTTGTTCGGTGTTTGGAGATTAGTAGAAGTTTATGAGATGATTTTAATTTGCGCAATGTTGTTTGTTTGAGTTTTGAAAGTGGTTTGAAAAATAAAGTAGATTTATGTGTTTTTGGAGAAGTTATGTTGTAGGCGTAAGATGCATAAAACTTTATATCAAACCATGTTTGTTATGTTAGGTTTAGACTTTATTAAAAAAAAATCAAACAACTTTAGGTTCTTTAATTATTTTAGAAATAGGTAACAATCGATTTTTCATAAATCAAAGTTTATCTAGACTTATTTCGTTTTCTAATTTTTGAAAACTTATTTATTTTTAATATTTTTAAATTATTTCTATGTTCATAAGGCAACAAGAGATAATTAAATTGCACATTTAAATCCAAAGTAACATTTAATTTCAAAAATAAAATATAACACATAAAAAATGGATTAAAAAAATCCAATAAAATACAATCAAAATAGTCCCAAATTTGTGGAGTGTTAACAAACAATGGTGACAGGGCTATGAGTGGATTGGGTCTATACAATTCTAGTTTCAAAAGTAACAAATTTTTTTTGTGTATACATTGTCTACGATCGAGAATCATCGTAAAATTTCATAAATATTTTAAATTTAGTCTAGTATATTACTTTTATTTCACTTTTAAATACGTTTTTATTTTAAATTAACTAAATGATATAATTTAAATTGATTTTAAAAATGGGTTCCCATTTTTAATGCATGTTGCCGGAGTACTGAAAAACTTTTATAAGGAGTGTAAAACTAAGTAGCAGGTTGCAAAGGCGTTATTCAGGTCCAATTTTTGGGTAGTCTATTGAGAATTTGACATTTTGCATCACATAAATATATTATTTTGATACTTTGTACCCTAGAATTGAAATGATGATATTTTGTACCCTCGAATTGTATAATCTTTCAAATGTCCATTATATTGCCAAAAAATATAATTTGAGGGTAAATAGTGTCAAAATTTCAATTTTGAGATGCAAAGTGCCATAACTGTGTAATTATTGGGTGCAAAGTGTCAAATTTTATTGGTGTTGTTCTTGGGATGAAATATAATGTGTTAATTGATGGGCCGAGGGTTGGGCATTTTGAAAGGTGGACCTCATTGCATAATTTAGTAACTAGAGTGTACGACAAACTCATTGGAGGCCCACCAAAGAAAAGTTGGCAGATTTTCTTTACTAAATTCTCCCATAAATGTCACTGTTCCTTTTGGTTTTTTTTTCTTTCTTATCCAGCCCCTCCAGGTGATGGATCATTAATAAGTTTTTTTTGGGTTAATTCTTTTCGGGAATTTCTTTTATCGAGGGCAATATAAAATAAATAAATATATCGGACCAGTAAAACAAATGACAATCTCAAGTAAATAATCTTATCTGGGATCACTAGGGGTGTTCGCGGCGTGGTATATTGCGGTTTTTTACCTGTCCTAACCTAATTTAATATTTGCGGGTTTTTAAATCTTTAGTTGGACTAAATAGCCAATAAGGGTAAAACAGTAAAATATGTCAAAAATCACTAAATCCAAAATCTAAACAAGTTTAAAGCACGAAATAAAATAAGTCACCGTGTTCAAATCTACCTCCAAAATCATAACTCAAATATTATAAAAATGGCAAAAACTAGAGCCGAAACAGATTAATGATTAACTTGCGGGCACAAGATTTATCCCAAATTATTAGAAGAAGATTGCAAGAAACGAAACTATAAGGGACAAAATCTCAATATTTCAATAACAAATAACCAACTAGTTGAAAATAGTCCACAAGCCGGACAAAATAACTAATATGGGTAAAATTGTAAAAATATGCCAAAATAGAAAAAAAATCGAAAACTAAACCAGTTTGAAGTAAGAAATAAAATAAGACACTCGGCCAAAATTTGGCCCAAATCGGGTTCAAATCGACCTCCAAAACCCTAACTAAAATTTTACCAAAAATCCCAAAAATTGAAGCCAAAAAGATTAGAGAATAATATGGTGACAAAAGATAAATACCAAATTATAACTATCCAAAACACCAAACAAACTACTCTTCTAAACACTAAACAAATAAGCTCTATATGTTTGTGAGATCATCATCTACGCATGCATGACACCAACAATTTCTAACTACGGAAGAATCTTATTCTTTTTCTCATTCTAGATTGTTACCCCAATTGGATTTAATTTCCGATTTCCATTATGCATAGTGGATAACATATCTAAGACGTTATAGCTACTTGCCAGAAATTTCCACGTTTAGGTGATATTATTTAGGTCGGATGAGGCTCAATCTAGATACAACTTCATTTATATCATGTCAAATTTTGGGTTAAATATATTTGAGTCTTGTTTAGATTTGGAATTAATTTTGTCAATATTGGTTTTTGTTCGGATTTGAATTTTTCCATATCATGTTGGATAAGGGTTTTTTTGGGATTCAATATAATCTTTACTTTAAAAAATCTTATTAATATCTTATTTTTGAACAAATTTGTTAACTTTACATTGTCATTCAATGTAACTACATGTGCAAACCTTTTTTCATATTCCATTGATATCTTACACCAAAATAAATTAGAGTATTGACTATTATGTATCAGCCAAAGTTAATTATCCGTATATGCAAAATACAAATCACGGCTTAGCTGTATGTGCAAAATACAAATCACGGCTTGAAATGGTGGTGAAAAGTGAAAACATCCACCACGACTCACAACCGTGTTGAAAGTCGTGGTGGATGTTTCCACCATGACTAAAGTCGTGGTGAATATATTTGCCACTTCTCCACAAACCACGCATGAAAACCATTGCAAAGCCGTGGTGATTGAGTTTTGACAACGATTTTGCACTATTCGCTTATACATTTTATGCGTGATTGATACTCCTATTTCTTGTAGTGTACATCAAATAAACCAATTTAATTTTTACACATTTAGCCTCTTATTTTAGATAATTGCACAAATTACTTTTACAAACTAAAAAGTCATCTCGATGATTAAGTTAGATACGAATCATTTCACTTTATTGACAACTATATCCTCATAAGTGTGTATATATCTTATTGACAAATTTTCATTTATTTTGGAATCTTTGCAATAAAACTGTAATTTTTATTTTTTATTACATTATATATATATAAAAAAATAAAAAATATGAAGAAATATTGTTGCAGAAGAAGAAGTTCTGGAAACCATAACTTTTGTTGTCCTAAATTAATTTACAAAATACATACATAAACACTTGAGGAGCACAGCTTCGATTCCTTCGAATGGCGGTTTATTGGATTTGGGGAAGAAGAAGACTCTGATTTGTAAATTGTTTAATATGGGTTCAGATATTGGGCTACATGTACTGGGCTCATGGGCTGGAGTTTGTATTTAGTTTGTATAAGGCTTATACATAGTGCAAAATACATGGTTATATATAGGCCAGTCAATGAGGCGGATTTCAATTCGGATTCGATCCGAATCCGGTCCGATTTATTAGGATAATTATTCGATTAGTAATTCGATGGACCTGATCCGATTAAGAAGATCCGTAATCCGAATTATATGGAGTGAATATGGATCTAGACTGATCCGGTCCGTTACAGATCCGTATCCGATATATATTACTATATATTGTTTATATATTATGTATTTAAATCAAAATAAAAATAAAACTATTTATGTTTCCCTAAAATCTTTTACTATATTAAAAATAATCTTATTATTTTATGCTATTTAATAAAGAAAATCAAAACCATAATCATTCACCTATGTAGTAGCCGCCATTTTCCCTCTACTTTTTCGTCCAACTTTTTTCTTCTCTTCCATTATTGGGTTTTCTTCTTTTTTTCCCAATTTCTATCTTTTTTTTTCTTCATATTTTTGTTTATTCCTTTGTTTTAATTTTTATCGTTTATATTTGTCCATCATATTCCATCTTTTACAATTTTCTAACAATAGTTTTGATGAAATAAGTAAAATATTACATTTTTAATTCATGGTGGTAGAATCTACAAGTGATTTGAAGGAAAATGAAGAAAAAAAACTATTGCTAAAAATGCTAAACGGTCCGGATAATTTATCCGGATCCGGGATATCCATCGGATTTGGATCCGGTTGCTACTTTTCAAGATCTGTGCGGATCCGGATAGAAGAAATGAAAATCGGACTCGAATCCGAATCTGCCCTCATCCGATCCGAATCCGGCCCATTGACAGCCCTAGTTATATACCACAAATTGGAAAGGAAAAAAAGGGCTGTAATTAACTAAACATACTAGAACTTAAATGGTAAAATAAATTACATTGGGGCATGAGGCATCTTCAAGACGGTGAAATAAACAGACTACAACTTGAACCCTAATTGCAAAAATTGATTAAATATTAGGCATCTTCAAGCTCAATCTTCACTTTTCACTGATAATTTGCTTCTGCTAAGGGCTTGATCTTTTTCCTTTAATACATTATACATGAAGCATATTAACATGATGGTGGTTTCTGAAATATATGGATTGCTTATAGAATGTTGTTAGCAATTCCCGTTACAGATGTAACTGCAGAGATAACATTTTCGAAGTTAAAATTGATTAAGTCTTACGTTCGATCAACCATGTCACAAGAGAGGTTGAATGAGTTAGCCATGTTTTCGATTGAAAATGATATGGTAAAGAAGATTGATTATGCAAGTGTAATTAGTGATGTTGCTTCAAAAAATGCTAGAAGAGGCATACTTAAGTAATATTTTATTAAGAGTTTAGGTGTCTATGTCTCATTCACAAATGTATTCTTATTAAATAAAATTGTGTATTGTATCACCGATGTTTTTACAAAGCGAGATTGTATTTGATTCATAATTGTTTCTTGTTTAAATACAACTTGAAAATTTAATGACCACGATTCTAAAGTTTGCTTAGGGTCACCGAAAACTCAGGGCCGGCCATGTACAGTAAGGTGAGTATACTGACGACACTGAATTAGTAGTCCAACTAATTTTGGCTTTTTAATTGCTTTACCTCCTATAATTAGTCAAAATCCGTGGAGAAGGGTGCCCTACGTATAGTCAAGCTTATGCCATTTCACACTTGGTATTAGTTAATTCACAATTTGTATTAGTTAATTACCGTTTCTACATACTATACTGTTTAGAACTTAATTAGGTGATGAGTTTTGACAAAAACTCTTACAGTCCATTAGTAAGAACTATAAAAAAACACAAGGAATTCACAGATGCTATAGATATTTAATATTTTATTTTTCTTACCTTACAGATGCATTAATCTTTCCCCCTAAAGTCAACTACACAATTTCTTTTATTTTCTTACAGTCCTACTAATTTTAGTAAGAACTAAAAGAAACATAACGAATGGTATCCAGAAGCTTGTCTCTTCAAAAACGATAAACCAATTACTTAATCTATGTACAAGTTGGTAGATGATATAGATATTTAATATTTTATTTTTCTAATACATTTTCTTACAGGTGCATTTCCCTCCTAAAGTCAACTACGTACACAATTTTTTTTTTTTCTTTCTTTCTGTAAATGGGAGTAGATGAGATTCAAGCGCATGGGGTTATAGTTAATTGGTTCTGATATCATACTAATTTTATTTGAAGAGTGTCAGAGAAATAATTAGTTGATACTTCGTATTTCATTTTATTTGACACGCCAATAAACAAGAAAATCCAACTAATATTCGAAGACTAGCTAGTGGCAATATATTAAATGCAGCCTAATTAAGGCGGTTGATTTGCATTGTCCGTAACAACATATCTTAAATTCTTAATTACAGTCCATAACAAAGTCAAGTCTTTTGGCTATGGAGTCTGGAGATGTTACACCATTGAAAAAGGAAACAACAAATATGAAATAGTGAGCATATATATTTTTATTTAAAAAAAATATTAAGACAAATATGAAGAGAACATAGTTTATTTTAATTTTTTGTTTTTTTTTGTTTTTCAAGGGTTTAATCTCTTTCGAGGCGTATCGGACACATAAAGTGAGAACCTCCCCCGACAGAGATTCGAACTTGAGTCCGCTATATATATTTTAGGGTTAAATACAGTTTAATACCTTAATTAAAAAATATGGATCGTATAATACTATAGTCTCTGAAGTGTTAAACGGGATACTTTAGTCCCGACCATCCATGATATTTAAATGACGGGTGACTTCAACTCAGATTTCTTGAGGTTTATCGTAATTAGGTTTATCGTAATTACAGAAAACCACCTGTAGTTTCAAAAATTACAAGGACACCCCTTACAGGGTGTTTTTTGTAAACATTTTTACAAATTGTAGGGGGTGTCCTTGTAAGACACGTTGATCCACAATGGTCTCTTTGTAATTTCCGAAACATCAGGGAGTTCCTTGTAATATAACTAAATCTTAGGGGGTCGGAGTGTAAATCATCCTTAAATGATTAGTTTATTTTGTGTTATTGATGTAATCTTTGATATTTTTGTTCCTATTCTACCCTTTTGGCCTATACAAAAAGCTGCAATCATGTTTTAACCATTTCACTGCACAAAAATTAATTGATGATTCACTTCTCATTTTATTGCTACTCTTGTTCAATAATATTTTTTTTAATTTTTTTTTTCAACACGTCAACTAATTCATTTTATCTTATTCATTTCAAGTCATTGCATTTTATTAATCAATTGGAACAATTTTTCCATGGAAAATTGTGTCAACTTATTATTTATTATTATTAACAAGGTGTTAGATCAATTTGATGGATTATACTTTTTCTATATATTATGCTATGTATTGCGATATTATTATAAACATGATCAATTTTTTTTTCTAGTGTATGTTTAGGTCAACAAAATATTTGAAACATATCGAATTTTTTTCAAAAAACACTAGGAAAAAAAAATATTACTAATTAAGAAAAATAAAAGAATCTCAAGGCAAATAAATTGTTTCAAAACTACACCTTAATGTCGATGGAAGTTTTGATCCGTGATTATAATTTAAGTATATCTTGTTAGGAAATATGTATATATTATTGTGTTTTAGACTGATAGATTTTTCAATACGGATAATTAAAAGATAACAATAGCTAATCGAACAAGAAATAAATATCAATACTATGAAGAGTCAATCTTAACCAGCAAAATCAATACTCTAATCAGTACACTTAAGCTAGAGTCTAGGCCTTTAAATTATGAAGGTTTCAACGATATATACACAAGAACTTTGAACCTATAAGGGTGCAATATCTTTACATAACTATCTTAATTCATCACTCCAAGAATCATTTAAGCTAGTTCCTCGTATCAAATAACAAATTATCTATTTCACAACTCCAATTCAAATAATATAAACATATATGATTTGTGGTTTTCATTTTAATTTTTTTCACAAAGTATTAATTTCTACTTTAGAGATGGCGATGTGGAATGAAGTGAAACCTTGAGAGTGGAGGAAGGACCATGGGTACTTTAGAGATGACGATGTGGAATGAAGTGAAACCGGAGGAGGGACCATGGGTTTGAAACGGATGAGGTAAAATGAAAATTTGATTTTTGGTTGAACTTAGGAATGAAATTTTGGGAAAGTTTACAATTAGGTTTTTTGTCTAATTACTCAAGCACATTCGCTCAAAGGGATGCATAGAAATAGATGCAAATTTGTATTTTGAATGAGCATGTCAACTCCATCAAAATTTGAAAAACTGCAAAGTGTCCCGTTCAATGCTTCAGGAATAATAGTCATGTTATATGGTCCATAAAGATACTTTATGGTACTAATTAACTAGATTCATTTAACCTAATATATATTTTTAAGAGGTGACTTCATTTTTATAATTAATAATGTAGACATAAAATATCGTGAACGTATCTTCATTAATTAAATATTAATATTGTGGGTGATTTAGGAACTATTTAATGTGATGGTGTGTCTTATAATTTTTTTGTAATGTAGTGTTTGCAAAGTTTTATAGTATGATTTATTTCAAAATTATGTTGTCTTATTAGTACAAAATAAACAATTATACATTTTGATCTTGAAAAAATATGAAGTAAATATATTTTGGAGGATACTGTAATTTTATTAAATATATATATATATATATTAAAAAAAATTAATAATCATTATATCGTGATGAAGTCTTACTTACCAATTAAACTAGGAAATTAAACAGGTCTAAATGATAATAAGTTAATAACCAGTAAGGTCATCGGTGTCATGCTTGGTCCCATTATGAAAACAGTACTTGTACTAGTTGTTACAAATGGGAAATTAATTTCTCTCTTCCCTTCATCTTCCTTTATTCTCAATCTAATTCCCCATCCGATACTTTCTTTATATATATTCCATTACTTTCTCTTTCAGTACATAAAAATTAAAAAGAAAATTAAAGATCTAAATGATGAAGAGGACTGGAGCAATTGTGGACCAAGGATTCGTGTACAGCGAAGAAACGCATCTCACTGTACTGAAATCATCCCTCTTCTTCTCCGGCGATGGGTTTAGCGCTTATGACTCCAAAGGAGAAGTCGTTTTCCGGGTCGACTCGTACGGTGATTCGGGTGAAGTCGTTCTCATGGATCCCACCGGTAGATGTATCCTAACCGTCCGTCGAAAGGTAAATTTACTTGACCCTGATGATGAAGAAGAAAATAACTTTGTTAATTAGGTTTCTCTTAATTCAGTTCTCATGAAATTTAAGGCAACGTTTGTTTGCCTTCTTTTCAAGTTATTTAATATTACGTTTTCAAATTACTCAACCAAACAAAACTCTTTAATTTGTTTCTTCGGGCTAATTTCTTGAGATTAATGTCATTCTCACGTAAGATTAGAAATCTAAACAAGTACTAGTATAATTTCTTTCAGATTACTTAATTAGAGTCATCTCGTAAAATCTTCCAAATCTCTTAAATACTATCCACACATGGATGAGATACTAATGATGCACTGCAACAAATGGATGGGATTTTATTAATTTAAATTTTGCATTCCAGAATGATGTGGTGCAATTGATATATGAGATTTATCAATTTCATTTTTGCCTATACCATTAAAGGTAGAATGAGATCTTTAAAAAAAAAAAAAAAAAAAATTACTATGAATTTGGAGATTAAGTCTCCTCATTGTGTTGTTCTCGCATGATATCCACAAAATATTTTTTCTTATTTTTCTCCGTTTTTAAGTTTACAGTTACACTGAGTCAACCCGGTTATTCGTCAACATATCTTATAATTTATTTATTTTTTGCTTTAAGTCAACAACATATCAATGAATTAGTATTTCGTTAATGTTTACTTATTTTATGTTTAATATATATTTTTTAAAACATTAATTGAAGCAGAGGCCGAGTCTGCATCAACGGTGGGAAGGTTACATCGGTGAGGGAAACGATGGACAGAAGCCGTTGTTTAGCGTTCGTAGATCGTCGATGATCGGACGGTCGAGCATAACGGCGGATGTGTACACCGATCCAGAACAGGAGTACCAGATAGATGGATCATTCATCTGCCAGAACTGCACAATCTTTAATTCCGACAAGGGGACAGTGGCGGAGATCCGCCGTAAGGTGGACGGCAACACCAATATGGTGCTCGGAAAAGACGTGTTCTTGTTGTCTGTGAAGCCGGGGTTTGATAGCGCATTTGCCATGGGATTGGTTCTGGTGCTAGATCAGATTCAAGGGGACGACGATGATGAAACGGATGGTGAGAGTGAGATTGGGAGTAGAGTTGGTGTGGAGCACACCCCAGAGGATTCTTATTTTTCTCCTTAGTTTTTAATTATTTCCTGTGGGGTTTAATTTAACGTTGTGACATTTTGATTATGTAATTATAGATGTAATAAAGCTTTTTTAAGGTAGTTGTAATTTTTATTACTATAATGATAAGTTAATAACTACTCCGTATAACAATCATTAATGTATTGTTTGGTTGTCGGGAAAGTGGAGGAAAGTGAAGGAAAGTCAGTTTTTTTTTCTCTTACTTGTTGTTTGGATAGCAGGAAAGGAAGTTACTATTTTCCTTCAACTTTCCTGCAGGAAAATTTTGTGAAGAAAAAATTTCCCCACCAATTTGATGGGGAAATGCTGGGAAAATCTTGGGAAAATTTTAGAGTAAATTGCAAAACAATCCCTGTACTTTGTTTAACTATCAAAACCTCCTATTTATGATTTTTTTTACCAAAATCCCCTTTGTGGTTATTTATTATTAGCAAAAAAATACTCTTTCAAGTCATAATAGCAATTATGCCCCCACAAAATATCGCAAAAACACCCATTTCAGACGCAAACAACCCAAATAAAATGTAATATTTATCTTGAAACTAGAAAAGTACAAATTGCAAAAGACAATATCAACTAATTTTACATAAATCCCAACCAAAGAAAAAGTTAAAAATTTTAAACATATATATAGATAAAAATATTACTTCTCTTTCTAAACTTTCTTGACAACCAAACATCTGCAAGAAAATAGTTTTCCTGACAACCAATCATGTAAAGGAAAATGACTTTCTTTTCCTTTTCTTTTCCTTTCCTTTCTTTTTCATTTTCCTACAATTTTCCTTCACTTTCCATACAACCAAACAAGCTATAAAGGCAATACCAGAAAAAAAAGATAAAGATAATAATGAATGGGACTCCTCTAAAATGAAAAAGAAAAATGGGACTAGGCTCTTGATGGGAAACATATGGACCATACTTGGGTTTTGGCTTGTTTCGTAAGCATGATTTAAATTATTTTAATAAAAAAATTTAAATTACTTTTAAATTGTTGAGTTTGCGGTTTAAAAAATATTGAAACTTCATTTGAATTAAGGTTTAATGTTGAGATTTTACGGGAAAAAATAAGTCATAGACTTCAAATTAATATTTTTTATAAAAAAGAATATCACATTATTATGTTTTTTAAATTAAGGTCTTCTTCGGTTTTGCTACTTTTACTCAAAACTCTGTTTGGAGTGTTCCGATAAATATCATTCACACATTTGTAAAATTACAAATATCCCCTCAGACTAAGAGTACATCAAAAAGCTCTAACACTCTTAACTAACGGAAGTTTTGAAATGTCAAAGTTGCCTCTATTCTAAATTCCACCAAAAAATAAAAGAAACAATTTAAATCAGGGAATATTTGGTTGTTTAGACGAGAAAAAAATGATTCTTTCCAATATAGTCTTTTAAACAAATGTATTTTCCAATATAGCTCAAATTGAAAAATATTTTTTTAAATGTACCTTTTGCGATAAATAGCAGTTGGCAACTGCGATTTTTCGGTTTTTTCGAAACTGTGGAAAAAAAAGTTCTTCTATCAATCGCAGTTCATGGGTATTTTTTTTCCCCGGAATTTATTGGGATGAGGTTTATTGCAATGAGTATAAGAAAAATATTTTTATACTATGAGACATCACAAGTATATTACAAAATATCATGTTAAAAAGAGGAGAGAAATGTTATAGGTTAAGTCATTTGTAACAATAATTTTTCATAATTAATGTCAACTGAGGCAGGTTACATGTCAACTGAGGCAGGTTACATGTAAACTATTCTCATAAACTTATTGCATTATACTAATTTACATGTCCTCGCCTTCACAATAACTTGTTTGATTCCTTAAACATATATTAAGATTGTGTTGGGAATCAGAATGGATCAAGTAGTGAGATAAGTAGATAAATTTACAAAGGCACTTGATTGATTTCAAATGAGAGGCAAAATGTTATTGGTGATTAATGAAAAGAAAATTTTATGCTAATTTACCTTTTCCACTCATGCATCTGTAATTTATAATGAATTGTTCGGAGCTACCTTCTTGGTAGTGCCTTCTGGACTCAATGAGCAACATGTGTCAAGTGGGGGTTCAACAATATTCAATATATTAATTCAGAACTAATTAGAGATCAACACATGTTGCTCACTAAGTCCAGAAGGCACTACCTAGAAGGTAGCTCCGAACAATTCATTTATAATATATATAAAGATTCCTTAATTTGGTTTCGTTGTCAAAGACATCTGCAAAAAGATAGAATGGAAGTGTAATTATTACTATCTAACATAATAATATTGCGATATTTAATTAAAAGATATTGTAATGAGATTTGATGATCAATTAAATTAAACATTTTCTCGATTCCAATGTTAAAAATATTTAGTTTCAAACAATTGCACATAGTATTGTAAATTAGCAGTCAAATTCCAATAACTTCGGAGAAGTTTTTTTTTTCGTAAAAACCAAAAAATTGGAGTTGGCAACTGCGATTTTTTTGAAGAATCGCAGTTGGCAACTGAGATTTTTTCACAAAAGGCACATTTAAGAAAATATTTTCCAGTTTGAATCATATTACAAAATACTTTTGTCAATATTGAAAAGAAAAAAAACTCCCAAAGAAGAGATTTTCATAATTTTGCCAAACACCATGAGAGGACCGATAATTTTACCTTTTTTTTAAATAGGAGCACTCAAGATGTTAGTATGGAGCCAAAACAAAGACTCCCCGCCAAAACTTCATGCCCTCCTTTCGTGCAGCAAAAGACGTCTAACTCGTCTTTTTCACTTAAATATGTGGATATTAACACACGCGTTCAGAAAAAGGAACCAATAAAAAAGTACTTTGATCAAAATATCGCTTGTATTGTCCCATCTACACGTACAAAAGTAGTTTCCAATTAAATTAGCTTTTGCCTAGTTTCCAAATGAAATACTAGCTCGTTTCATATTAATTGGTACATTTGTTGTTTTCATATAAATTAAAAAATTTCATTATTATATATTTTTTGATGGTGAAATATCTCAAATACCCTTTATAATAATGGTTATTTTTTAATTTTTTATTAGCGAGTGGTGATCATTGAGTTTCTCAACTTAAATGTGAAAAATGGACAAAATTAGAAAAAAATATTTTGAAGACCCAAACATGCCAATTAATTTGAAACAAAAAAAATTTAACAAATGTGTTAATTAATATGAAACTGAGGGAGTATTAAATATAATAAATTATGAATTTTGAAAATTTGAAATAATGAAAATGATTTTAATTGTTGTAGTTTCGGGGAAGAAACATTAGCTAGCAGAATAATAGAAATCAAATCAATAATTTGATAGAATTATAGATATGACTACGTTTGTTAATAGTTGAGGTGATAATTGTATTTATATTTTTATAATTTTGACAATAATTTAAATTATTATAGACAATAATATATTCAAAATTGGAATTTGAGCGAAACCTAGTCAAACCTCGTTCCAAATAAGTGTTTGACTCGATATAAATGGAACTAGATCGACCAAAAGGAAAATATCGAATTGGTTCTCAAATTGATAGGTGAGTGTGAGGTTATTCATTCCGTTATGCACTCTTTAAATAATAGGAACATGTACATGAAATACGGAGTATATGATATACAATAAAATTGTATATGGGTCGATATTTGCACATTCGTCCCTCTTAAATTTTTTGTAGCAGATGCATCCCTCTTAATTTTTTTGTAGCAGATGCGCCCCTCTTATCAATGTAGTATAACATATTTGTCCCTCTTAAATCCAAAATACATCCATTTTTATTAAATGTGGACGTTGTAAGTGTGTTTTATGTATTTTGGATTTAATATGGAGGTCTTAAGTATGTTTTATGTATTTTGGATTTAATTAGATGAATGGACAAAAATGCTCTCAAAGTAATGCACGTGACGCCGTTTCCGCCGTGTAATAGGCGAAAAAATTTAAGAGGAACGAATGTGTTACACTACATTAATAAGAGGGATGAATCTGCTACGAAAAATTTAAGAGGGACGAATGTTCAAAAGTTGGCCCATAAGGAAGACCAAAAGTGAGATTCACATATTTGTATAGCGATTTGTTTGTCAATTTAGTTGTGATTCGTGAACTTGTGATAATCTCCACAATACCAAATTGTTTGGGCTCATATCTCAAATTAAAGATCTTCATATACTGATTGTTGTGTTATGCCTAAGTTTGGCATATAAGCCAACATTTAGGTAAACTGGATACTGCTTAAATGTAGATCAAATTAATATTTGTAGAGTCTATCTTTTTATTTTTTTAGACCATGAACACATCATTAAATCAATCAATCATTATATCAAGAAATAAAAAAATGAAGCCTTACTTGGACCCGGAAGAAATCCCCCCTTTATATAAGTAACTTATGTGGTCAAGCCTTAAATCCATTTTTGGTACCATGAGAGCAGGAGAGGAAATTAAAAAATAAAGAAAAGAACTTCATTTTCACATGACGATCGATCGATATTGAGTTTAAGTGTTTAACCTACCTACCTACAAAAGATTAGAAACTCATCTCCAATAAATTATGTGGCCTATCACGCGTACGATATTACTTAGATTAGCTATCGGTTTAATTTGTTGACAAACAAAAAATGATTTACAAGTCAATTCGTTATACTGTTGAACAAAGACATGGCATGTGAAAAGATGATGAAGAATATTTTTGTGGTAGAGGAAATTTTATCTTGTCGTCCAATTAATCTTGCACGGGCGGGGATTCTATCATTTGACTTGTATAGACGTGAATAAAAAGCTATAGGGAAAATTATTTTATGTTCCCTTGCAAATATTTTTAGCAAATTATTTAATCTTACATTAAGATAATTAAGATATATATATCGTTTTCTAATGATAAGAGAAACATGTAATTTTGCTGTAACTATATATAATTTCTCAAGCCTTTTAACAAAATTCAAATGCAACATATGGCGATCATCTGATTTTCATAGGAGCACCAGAGATTAGAAATACTAAAGAAGAACATATATAATTAAGAATATAATTTCACTTAATACCATGGAGACTATATCTCTCCAGAAATTGTTCAATTATGTATTTCAAGTCTTCAGTATTAATTACATGTAAATATTAACATTTTGTATATATAAGCATGAGTGAGGTGAAAATCGCATAATTAGCGAACAAATTTCATGTACATATCAACTATATATCCACAATAGACAGATGGTAACTTCCTCTCATCCCTTCCAAATTATGTCCATTAATCAGTAGTTCAGAATAAGCACAACTGCTGCAGAAAATATACAAACGAATATCTGCGAATTGACCTGAAAATCGAACATAAAAATAACAAACAATTTTCAGATGATTTGCAATAGAGACTTATTGTAGGTATATTTTTTTAAAATTTATTTGTCTAATTTTTATAATACATACCTTCATAGAGCTAAGAATCGAAGAAGCCGAACTTGGAACGAGCCCTGTAAACCCAATATCATAAGAAGTGCTCCCATCAGCCTTAAACAATCCAAAGTTTCTCTCAGAAGTTGGGCCAGGCTTCAAATTCTCATTAAACAATGCAAATATATAAGCCTTGACTGGTTTCTTTGGCCTATAAGGAGTCCCTTTCTTCTTCAAAAGCCTCTTACGCAAATTACGATTATAAGTCCTCGCGTTTGTCACATTAGCCCCTGCTTCACTTTCATCTCCTTTAGAAGCCCAACCGGTTTCGGAAACTATAACGTCCATATTACCAAAACCAGCCTTTTCTAATGCAGCATAAGACGCATCTATTTGAGCATCAAACATATTATCATAATGTAGGTTTGTTTTAGCATCATATATTCCGGGATTCGAGCGAAAAAGTGCGTAATTCAAATCAATGTGGGATGGATCACTCATGTAGGCTAAAAACGGGTAAGCGTTTATGTAAAAAGGGGTACCAATTTGCGCGAAAAACTCCAATAATGGTCTCATGTAAGGAAGTAGACTTTCCTTGAATGCCCCTGCAGATGGAGGGAATGTATTTGCGAAAACGCCCTCGGAATGTGGACTCGACACCTCTATATGGTTGGCAAGACGTAATCGGTCAAGGGCGTTATAGACATTCCTCACTGCAGGTACGAGAACCTCCCATAATTCCACATCATTGCCACCTAGGATTTCGTTCCCAACAGCAATGCCTGTGATGGGTGTGCCGGGATAAAATGGCTCGACATTTTCTTTGACCCATTCTATTGCACGATCTTGACTTATGCTTATGTCTCGTAGAAATTCATTTGGAAGTCCTATGATTATCTCGATTCCGGAACCTCGGAAAGCTCGTAAAACTCCATGATCAGCATCGTAGATTCTGATGTTCTTGATTTTTGCTGCTTTTAGAAGGGTAACTACACTCTCGGGTGGCGGGATATTGTCTGAAATTCTACCGTAGTTGACCCCATACGTGCCTGTGAAAGCTCGTACCAGCAAAACTGCAGAAAAGAAGTTAGAAGACATATTACCAATTAGTTGGTGAAATTGATTACATTAATCAAACATAGATGGATGAATGAATGAGTTCCAAAAGATTAAACACATAAAGGCACATGTACACATACCATCTGAAAAGGGAACACTGAAAAGCAGAATGAAGCAGAGCTGCAGGAAGAATGAATAGAAGCCCATCTTCTTGAAATGAAGAGTGAATACATAGGAGAATTCCATTTTACAGAAGTGGGGACAGATTGAAATACTATTATTAAGCTTAATAACAGTTCAGGATAGGTAGCTTCGATGCCGGTAACAGAATCATGGGGTTGTGGGATGCAATGCTTCCTATGAAGGAATGCCATTATCATAGACCAAACAATGAAAGATTCCAAACCTTAATTCAGAGATGAGTTAGAGATATGTGTTTGCTTTTGTTATGAAATTAATACAGTAATATACTCCTCCTGTAATTTTATTAACTTTGTGGTTTTGGAATTAGATTCCAAACTTTTCATTGCCTCAAAGTATACTTTTTCCATACTTTCCATCTTATTTTGTAGTTCTTTCCTATGTTTCTTCTTTTTCGTACATCAACAAGTTGAATTTGCAATTTGGAGTGAAAGATTTTATTTATTGCTCCATGAAAAAAAGATGATGAAAACAATTATACAATGGATCGAGTATTTAGTAGTAAAAACACTCACCTAATTTCCAGCAGAGGACAACCATTTTTTCTTTTTTTCTGTTATTCAAGATCTCTTCAGACCTTAAAGAATTATTTTTACAAAGTCAATTTGATTTATTCTATTCTATTCGAGAAAATAAACTGGCATGGCCTTTCCCCAATACCTACAAAGGAAGGCATTTTACCTTCAGGGGAAATTTCATTTAATAAAGGAACTCAAATTGGGGAATGAGACGATGTTTGATATGTCGGTTTGGTGCTTTATCAACGGGCCGGGTCCCCACTGGTTGATTTGCTTTTAAACCCAATAATTAACTTGAATTGGACCTCAATTATAAAAAATAAAAATAAAAACATGCGTTGGACCTCAATTAGGGTTGTCAATGGGTCCGAACATGCATGTTCCAGATCCGGCTGAATTTATGTCGGATTGAATTGGGGGTGCCCATGGAATTTTGCTCGGATGCAATTAAATTTTCATTTTTAAAATTCACACCAATATTTTTTTCTTCTTTATAAAACAAGTTTGTTAACATTATAGTTTCATTAATTTATTTAACTTCTTTTTTGGATAGTATTCAGTTTGCTAGATGAAAACATGAATACAAATGAAATTATGAATGATTAATTAACTAATATCTTCGTAAACTGATGATAAAATGTTATTAATGTAAATTCTCTTAATAAAATATCATGTATGTATATAATTTTTTCATTTACAATTAGATACGGATTTTTAACTAATCAACCAAAATCTATATTCGCTCCACGATTTTGAATTACATATCTTCATATTCGATTCAGATTCATTGAACATCGGACAAAAATCCTAATAAAATTGGATCTGATTCAGCTTGGACTCGGATTGATATATGCCCTATTACACTAAACTCAATTATCAAAAAGAAAAAACTCGAATTGGACCTCCATATTACTCAAATGCCACGTTTGAAGCACTATGTAGGATATTTAATTTAAGTGGCAACAAAATTCTTGGAGAGGAGATGATATTACAAGAAGAAAAAATATCCTACATAAAGCTTCAAACGTGGCTGAGAATTTACTGAAAAGTGTGTATGTTATAAAAATTCTACCCAGTAACATATATATATATAGCCTCTCTCGTTACCATCATACATAAAAACAAGGATTTGAATAAGATAGTGAGGGCAATATATCATAGTTACATCAAATGAGGGCAAAACCACTGATCACAAGTTTTTTCTGCCTATTGGAATGCAGGAGAGGCTACTATATTATTTATTATTATTCATAAAGAAAGTTACAGTCTGAAAATCTTGTTTTCTTCTATATGTACAGCATAACAAAATACATCTAGATGCAAAATTCATATATGTTTCAGCAAAATATTTCCAATATGCTTCATTTATACAGTATCGCCATACACGAGCGCAGCCAGAATAGAAAGACAAGCATTAGATTACAAAGCTGCAGCAATAGGAGACCAATGAGATTTCTCTTGGTAGAACTTTGGCGGTGAATCTTTCGTCTCCATTCCATATTTTTGAGTTTTTACCTCCTCTTCCTCTTCATCATCATCATCCTCAGCATCCCACAAAAATCGAGCATATGAAGCCAGTACGTAACTGTAAAGAAACAAACAATTATTCAGTTTCAGTAACATATAGTGAAGAACAAAAGTTTGAAAAAATAATCTACTATGGTAACAAAATTGGACAAGAACTCAATTCTTGCAGGGTCAAAAGTCAGGGTACCTATACATTTGGGCTCCAAGCACTGATTAAAAAAAATATCAAGACAGAGAACAATTTCATGAATGCCACAGGCCACATAAGTACCAGCAAAATGATCAAAGGACCACAAAAATAAATTCTAGACACATCACATAACAAAATCTTTCAAATTATTCTGAGTATTTTCATGGATTTGCTATATCTTTCGATCAAATATATTCAAGTATGATTCTTATTATCATGTAAGGGTCAAATTGGATAGGAAACGAAAACTGAAGCAACAATATTTTTACTCAAGTTACAAAATACAATATGCTGAAGTAACTATGGGGTAAAGTATCTGATCAAGAAAACGGTGAAAAGGGTTCTTACCAGTCATTCGGGTCAGTTTTAACAGCTTGATCGAAATAAGACTCAGCTCTAGCAGCATCTTTATGTGTCTGCCAAATTAGATCAGCATAGAATGATAACATATTGCCATTACTTGGATTAGCCAAAATTGCCCTTCCACAATACTCCTCTGCTTTTACCAAGTCTCCTTTCACCTACAACAAATATGATAAAATCAGAAATCCAATTACAGCCTAACAAGATAAAGCAATTGATGAAGGTAATATTGCAATCAGACACAATCATCACCAAAAACTATAGTATATCAATAATTTCACAAGAACTAAATACAGAAACAACATTCAAACAAAGGAATGTGGTCCAAGCAAATTCAACTGTTCTTTTTACAATATACATTAGAGATTCAACCGGTAAGTAGTATGTCCTCTTATGATCATAGATCAGAATTTCTTAATGTTTCAACCAGTTTCCATCAAAAAGTTCATGTTTTTCGAATTAAATCAAAACTTTAATTTACAATTTTTCGGAATGTAACTAAAAAATTTACAATATTTAACATACAAGTGATACGAAGTTTTAATCCATGCTCTTATTTTTAGTAAACTTTCACATTTCACTGGTGCATTGGTGTGTTCTGTGTGCATCGGCTGCATTAATATATTTTCTTTAAATGTAGACCTCTTTACCAAAAATTATATTAAAATTCTTGTTCAGTACCTTATTAAAATGTGTGCAATTCTAATAACATCATTGAACATTGTGGAAAAAAGCCTCTCAAGTCCTTGACAATAATTTAAAGAACAAACGTTACCTCTTTCAAGAATTTAGCATAATTTGCTAAGAACAGAGGATTCCCCGGATTGGCCTTAATCATCATTTCATAGTAAGCATTAGTACTCTCACTCCCATGCCAACTCCCTGGATCTTGCGAACCCGAACCATAATCCGACCCTCTCACACCACCACGTCCGCCGCCTCCCGCCACCAGCGTCTGGGTCATCCTCTTTCTCTCCACTACCTCTTCCGCCTTAACGGGCTTCGGGGTGGCAGGGAGCTTCAAGGGCTTCCCCTTTTTGGGCTTCGCGGAGTCTTTGGGATCCGAATCGAACACGTTCCGGGTCGGCGTGATCCCGTCGTGCAATGACGTTATCAGACATACCGATCGGGTTCTCGTCAATTGGGGAAGGGAATCAGGTTCGGGTGATGAACCGGATCCTACTCCAGTTGTTGAATTGTGTAACCATGAATTCAAGATTGGAGTCGAGGAGCTTCGCAGCAACATTCTCTTTATTTTTTCCCTTTTTTGCCTCACTCCTCAGGGTTTTAGTGGCGGAGTTAGTGGGGTTTTTATAGCTGGTGGGAAAATAAATCTGGCGGAGAGAAATGGCCAAAGTTTCAGAGATTTTTTATGGTTATTGTAGAATTAAATTACTATAATTCATGAGGCTGGGAATTTTACCATAATAAATAAATTCGTAATGAATTAGATACTTGAATACAAAAAGAATCATATCTCGATTATTTATGTTATATTGTGATTTCTCATGCATAAATTCATTATACAATTGACAAGTTATAAATTATGATATATATATCTATCACAATGATGTAGAACATTTATTTCATACTGGATCTTTGTTTCGATATATAGTTTTTTGTTTTTAATGTTTTTATCTTAAATATTTGCTTGAAATATTTAAAACATGAATTATATCCAAAACATAACCTAAAGATTTTTAAATCTATGTATAGTATGCAAAATTACAACAATTAATGGAACTTGTAATATGTAATCCAACAATATCATGCAATTCATGTAAGAGTTGTTAATATAAACATGATTTGATAAAATGAAATTGTGAAAGTTCATTTCGGTCTATAATTAGTTAATATATCTTGTTCTTACTCGTAGAGTGGGTAAGAATGTAATCGACAGTTCACCTTAAATTACTTCAAATATCTACACATATCTCTAGCAATCATCGAAGATAAAAATTAGTTTGTAATGCATTTTGCTTCTCCAAACTTAGTTCCTTGAGTAGTTATTCCATTTGAAACTATAATATTACAAATAACTAAATTAACACTGAAATAACTGGATTGAGTTGATTCTAATGTCTGGTACTCCGGTAAGAAATGACTAATTACTATTTGTTGGAGAAGTTGATCCTTTCATGAAAGGAAAAAGGTAAACCTTAACTGGAAATTGGCTTGAAAATTAGATAAATTTAAAGTTTGTTTCTAGATTCTTTTGTTTCTTGATCTCATTCATTTCACTAGTTTTTAATGTATATTCCAGGTGATTATATATATACTTGGGGATTTCATATAATTTGCATGCTTTTAAAATAGTATTTCTATTGATATAATTGAAAACCAAGTCAATATACTTAAATTTGTGAGAAATATATATGATGGGACTCCATATTAAACTTGGTGAAATTTGTGAGAAATATTATACTCCTACTATTGGTGAATTAGATGTGTCCCCCTTTTCTAGTGAATTGATAGGATGTGTGTATGTGATGCATCTAATCTAATAATGAGTTGCCCCTCCTTTCCCTTGTGTCATGTGGTGTAATAATTCGAATTCGACGGCCAAAAAACGTAGCCAGAGGGTGATGTTGGCCTTTGGTTATGAGTTCAATTACTGGAAATGGAGTATTAGTATTTTATTTTGTAGGCGGCCACGGGCCTGGCGACACGCACGATAATGCATTGATAAACTAAGTTTGGTGGAAAGCGACCATTTCATATCGGAAAATTTGTGGCTACCCTCTGAGGTAGTCACCATCCGCCCTATTAAGGGGGTTTTAGGGACACTTTTTAGCCATGAAATTTACCTTTCATTTCGGATGCCCATCTTTTTTTATTTTCTTTTCAATTGTAGTTGTATCTACTGGTGTTCCCATATCTCACTGTGCTTTATGTGCAAATCATCCTTGACAGTAGGAGTAGATATGTCTACAAAATTGCACACAATAATTGATTTAATAGTTGAATTGATTTTTTGTCTTGGCCTAAGCTATTGAGTAAAATATTGCATAATCTCAAAATATACTACTTATGATATTTTAGTAACATGGGGCTCCACCAATTCAGATTCCTTTTTTCTTACTTCTGGTGGGAAATAAAAATAACATTATATCATAGTGAAATGGAGTAGTTTGGCATTTGGGAAAGTAGTTTGGGAGAGTAGTGGAGGTTTATGAAATAATCTCAATTTGTGTAATATTGTTTATTTGAGTTTTGAGAGAGTAGTTTGAGAAATGGAGTAGGTGTAGGTTTTTTTTTGGAAGAGTTAAGTTGTATATGTAAGATGTGTAAAACTTTATGTCAAATCATGTTTGTTATGTGAGATAAATTGTGTAAGAAATAGGTTACTTTATGTCAAATCAAAGTAGAGTTTATATAGGTTTTGTTTAGAGATAAGAAAATTGTTATTTGTTTGGCTTTTGAGAGAATAGTTTGAGAAAATTAATGGATGAAAATTTTATTTCAGAAAGTAAAAAACATGTTTGACATTTTCCAAACACGAAAAAAATTTGAGAAACGCCAAACAAACAGGCTGGTAGATTTTTGTAGGCTGACAAAGACAAGCAGCCAGCCAGAGTCCCAGTGCTATTGCTTCTTCACATAATTTATCCATTTTTATTTACAATTGAAACATTAAAAAATTCATTCAAATCAAGCCCAAAAACAATCTCATAAACTTCAATCCATGTAACACTCAAAGTAAGTAAAGAACAGAAAACCAAACACATCAGATTCATTTCAAGTACCTCGACCAATAAGCGTATGCCAGTATAGTATTCTGGTATTGACCTAAACATGTGCATTATTGATAATAATACTTCTCCTTCTTCACATAAGGTATAGGAATTCTCCTCACAGGGAAAGACACATGCCTTGTATCCAAAACATAACATGCTTCTTTCATCAATAATTCTGAAATAAAACAAACATATAAGATAAATGGAACAACATATAGCTTTCTCCAAAAGTAGACTACACTTTTTTTCAAATAAATCCAGCTAATATGGCCTACTGAATAAAAACCTACCATGTCCATGATCCCTTATTTCTTGATCTCCATGTGCAACAAATATATGTGTTGATATGCTAAAAGAACTTGAGATTTAGTATCAGGCACATATAATTATAAGGCTCAAGTAAAGGCAAATTCTACTACCACATTATTCTATTGTAACTTCTATAAAGTGTGTATATATATATATATATATAAGTATGCACAATCATTTCCTAAACCGAGATCCCTTGTTTGGTCTTCCATCATCTCTACCATCCCATGCACAAGACCAGAAGAAAAGGGACATCCAGAATAGAACAGCAAAGAAAATTTGCAGAGTATCCTGAAATTTGGTGAATGTTGCTGCCACACCTGACCAAATTTAACAATAGATATAATTAAACATTCAAATTAGCAAAATAGAGGGGAAAAAAAAAAGGAGCAATAATGAAAATGCCTACTATATAGATAGATTTACTTTCGAAATATGATTATAATATGTTGAATGGCCTCCACAGAACTAGTTCAATATATCACATAATAAGAGAATATTATTCCATATTTCCATGGAAAGATTATTAAACAAGGGTATGCTATCATCATGTGTATTCATAATTATTTTGGGAACTAATTATGTGGCATCTTAAAAAATATCCTATGGGAAAGTGAATTAACAATAACTTCTGACCTTTCTAAGAAGATAACATCAAGGTGTTTCCTATTGTGAGGTGAGATTCCATCTCTAGACATGCTTCAATCAAGGTTTTGTACTCTTAAATTAATACATAATGGGTCTGACAATAGCAAAAACAACAAGTAATATATCATCAATAACCAAAGTTAAAAAAGACGCCCTCCATGATTAAAAGAATGTAAAATGGAACATGTGGAAAATCTTACAGCAGAGAGCAACAAGAATGTATAGCAACATGTAAAACATCAGGAGTTCAAATAACACATAAATTGTTAACCTAGATCCATAATGAATGATCGACTTTCGAAACATAACATGTGGGTTGGGGAACATAGCCCTAACAACTGTGATTATGGTTCCCTTAGTCTCAAATCACCCCATACCAATCTGACAGAGTGACATATATACATTTAAACCACATTATGTAGAGTTGTCTACAGTCTTACCCAAATTAATTAGATCATATAATTCTACTCTATTAAATTTAAATTACCAATCTAAATTAGGAAACAAAATTTCCTAAAACCTTCCTCCATAACTAAGTAAACAATATACTTCCTCAGAATTTACTTCTTCAAGTCATTCAACAGTTCGGATCCTATCAGTAATCAATGATAACTAATTCATGGTGCACTTACAGATAGCTAGAATTAACTTTGAGATAAATTCATCTAAATGAATACATACAAGATAATAACCATGTAGTAAAGTGAGATAGATCCATATCTAAAATCAAGGGATGAAAAAAGAAGGAAATAAGTGTACCTGAAGATGGAGATGGCTGTTTAGGGGAAGGCGGTTCGGACTCTGGACTGGTGGCGTGGCAGCGGACCGACCTTGAATTGCTTTTCAAGGGAAATGAACGGTGGAGATTGAGTGTAGACGAATAAGAATAAGGAGAAGAAAAACAGAAGGTTGTTCGCTTGGTGGCTGCACAATTGTAAATTGGCGGCGGACCATGGTGGTTGTTAATGCTCGTGGTGAGGGGAAAGGTACAAGACGCCATTTTCGGCAAATTTGCAGCAATTGATTGAATTCTAAACTTCCAATAAAATAACTGGGCTTTTAATGGGCTTGGCCTGCTACCCTTATCTGAATGGACTGATATAAATACAGAACCAATTGGACAAGTTGTTCAGGCCTGTTTTCTCTCTTTTATCCTTTTTAAATTCCTCCCATTTTCTCCTTCATTTCTGTTTCAGGGGCAAAATTTTAGGTAAAAGACAAATAGAGATTGTATTGTATACAAATATCTTTCTTTTTACTGGAAAACCGAGATTAGAATATAGGTATCACAAATAATTTGACTTTAAAAGAAATTCAATTTGTATTTGATTCGGGTTAAAAGCCAAAAAACACACGAGTGGTTCTTTACTTGAATTTGTCTTGCAGAATCTCTCCAAAATCATGAAGGTTATGGACTTCCTATGATTTGTAAAATATATAAAGGGTCAATTACAATCACGTCAATCCTCTTTCTAGATACTTTTAGAAGAATTTCGGTCAAGAAAATAACTAGTATTTTAATCAGATTGGACATAGAACCGGTAGCTTTACTAGTTTGATCGAGTTCAATCGATATGACGTCAGCGCGATGTATTAAATAAATTTATATTTTAAAATAACTATTATGTCCAGATTAATCTAAAACAAATATCCTTAAATAAGTGAAAAGAAATAGTTGATCTAACTTTTTATAGTTAAATATGCAAAGTTATTCAATATTTATATTATAATGATATATTTAACTTTAAGAATAACCATACAAAATATAAATTCTAAATAATAATAAATGAACTACTAATTAAAATAATTTCAAATTTGTAGCAATATTTGTAATCTAATTAATTAATATAATTTCATAATATTTAGTGCTTAAATTAAATAGAAGTAACCAAAATATTATAAGGAAATAAAATATCAGAAGTTCAATTATGTGGGCCTTGGCTAATTTTAAACAAAGTCTTGTCCTTTAATATTAGACGTAAGTTAACCAATTTCTTAAATAAAGAACAGAAACCTTATAAACCATTCCCATTTGTCATTTTGCCTATTACCTCTGTGCAGCAAAATCAGCCGCTTGTCCAAACTTCTGCAGCCCCCATTTCCTCTTTTTCTCTTACATTTTTAATTGTCTTATTTCATTATTTTTAGGGATAATTACATGGACCTCCCCGAGGTTTGGGCTAATTATTGTCCAATCCCCTCGCAATTTCATAATTACATCCACCTCCCCCCACATTTGAAAAACCTTACAAAGTGATGTGAAATGACCATATTGTCCTCGTCAGTTTTAATTAAAAAAAATAAAAAATATATATTAATAAAATGTCCTATTTACCCTTGCAAGGGATAATTACATCGACCTCCCTGAGGTTTGGGCTAATTACTACCCAATCCCCGCGCAATTTCATAATTACATCCACTTCCCCCCACATTTGAAAAATCTTACAAAATGATGTGAAATGATACATAAAATTATGATAATACCCCTGCAATGATACACAAAATTACAATACTACCCTTGCAAAAATTAATTTTTATACATAAAAAAAAGACTCTAACCCTAACCCCCCACCCCACTTCCGTCGTCTCAAACCCGCAAATATCCTCCCAGGCCGTGTCGTCGGCCTGGTTCGAACCCTAGGCCTTCCATGCCGGTGGCGCGGCCTGGGAGGAGATTTGCGGGGTTGGGGACCAGCGGGTGCAGGGTTGGTTGGGTGGGGGTTAGGGATGGTGAGGGTTTTTTTTTTAAAAAAAATAATAATTTATATTAAAATAGTTTATTGATTTATTAATATTAGTATTTTTATATAAATAAGATATGATTTTAATATTATTGTATTTAAGTAAGAAATATCAAAAAAAAATTATGATTTTATAATAATTATTTATTAAATCGAGTATTTTTATTTTTTGTAAAAAAATTATTGATTTTATAATAACTATTTTAGTTAAATGTTTAAGAATTTTTTTAGCAAACATGTGAGCATTTTTATAAGTCTAATAATTTATGTTCAAGTTTTTCCTTTTTCTCATGATCAAACGTAATTCATTTTATACTTTAATAATGAAAAAAATTGAAATTATTAAAATTACGGGTTAAACGTTAAAGTTGAATGTATATACATTTTTTTATTTATGTTCTACAATAATTTTTTCTTATAATTAACCATAATTTATTTACTTTTAATTGTAAAAGCATTATGAAAAAAAATTGGAAAAAATAATTGATGTGTTATTATATTTTTATTTTAAGAATACATAGACACTACTATTAAAATTCATTTATTGTTTTAAACCTAATTAATTCATTTATTCTTTTACTTTAATTAGGAGAAAAAATTGAAATTATTAAAATTTTGGGTTAAATGTGAAGTTGAATGTATTTACATTTTTATATATGTTCTACAATGTTTTTTTCTTATAATTAACCATAATTTATTTATTTTTCGTTGTATTTTAATTATAAAAGCATTATGAAAAAAATTGAAAAAAAATATTGATGTGTTATTATATTTTAATTTTAAGAATACTTATACATTAATAAACTAATTATAAGTTTCATAAAAATTTATTAAAATTCATACTTATACATATACATTGCAAAGAAACCCCTTCTATGTACCAAACATAACAAGGGTATAATTGTCCAACAAAATAGTTACAGTAACCTCAAGGGTAAAATAGGAAGTTCAATAAAAATTCATTGATGACGTCATCAAAATGTAAGGTTTTCGAAACGTCGGGGGAGGTGGATGTAATTATGAAATTGCGAGGGGATTGGACAATAATTACCCCAAACCTCAGGGGAGGTCCCTGTAATTATCCCTTATTTTTATTGCTTTTGCTTCAATACTCCCTTATTTCTTCTTATTATCCCTTTATTTCTTGTTCATATGATAAATTATGTAATTCTGTAACTTTTTCTATATTAGACGATTCAAAGTTTGTGATTTCTTTTCTTAGTTAATAACTACGTGGGTTTGTGACAAAAGGAAATCGGTGTGAGAGAAAAGGAATTCAGTTGCCCAATTTTTTTAATTTATTTTTCCAATAGAAAATATTGAACCAGTGGTTCACCCGGTTTATCGGTTCAGCAGTTTTACCTATTTTTACCGGTTCGCACTGGTTCAGAAGGATACTGGCTTTAATGGGTCAATCGGACCGGATTGATGTCCGATTAGGGGTTAAACAGACCACAAAAAATATAAGTAATTTAAGGGGTGTTTGCAAATGCTTTTGAAAACTCAAAAATAGTTGTTTAAAAGAAAAGAAAAAATAAATATTTTTATTTAAAAGTACGAGGTGTTTGCAAATATGTAAAAAATTTAATTTTAATTATTACAAAAATGCCACCTAGAAGAAGCAATAGAAGAAACATCTCCTTAATTAGTTGCTTCTTGTCAACTTGTTTTTACTAGCTTTTTAGTTAAAAAAGCAATAACAGAAAAACCTACTTTCAAACATTATCAAAATGCTTTAAGCACAAAAAAAGTTAAAAGCATGGGAGATTCTATTGTGACTCTCACCTCAAACTTGAGTCACCACAATAAATCAATCTCAACCCTTGAATAAAACAAAAAATGTATTTTATCCTTTGATTGTGTACAAATGTGTATCACCCCTACATTTTGTGTATTATACAAAAATTTAATAATCAATTCATTATAAATAGTAATTTTACATTATTACCCTGAAATAAAAATAACAAAAAATACTCAAATTTACCAAAATGTCCCTTCCATTTCTTCTCCACCAATTTCTCTCCAAGTCCAATCCCAACCCCTTTTCAAACCCTAACCCTCACCACCACCACCACCACCACCACCACCACCACCACCACCACCACCACCACCACAGTCCCCCTCCTCCCTCTTTGCTCCTAGTCGCACCAGAACGACGGCGGAGAAGTGTCGCCTCCGTTATCGACGCGACAAGAACAATGGCACTTCACTCGCAGCAGTTCTTGTCACAGGCGGCACGACGCCGTCGTCGTTCTGGTTGCGGGCTGCACGGCGCTACTCCTGTTCAGGTCGACGGAGTGGAGCTTCGCCGGTGAAGCTTCCTTACCCAAGAAGGTCTTTTTTTTTTTATTTATTTAATTATATGTTCTAGATCTGTAGATCTTATATGTATTAAGTATTTGTTGCTATGATATTAGATCATAAGATCGATTTCATCTGCAAATTCTAATTGTATTAAGAGAAATTGCACTGGCATTAGGTGAATGGCTCTGGCATTTACTCATCTATTTTTGAACTTGTGATGTAACCTATCTTTAATTCACGATGCCTAATGAGAATAGTAGTAATTGCAAAAGGATGAGATTTGAACTTTTTGAATTGGGTTCGGATGATGAGGATGATTTTGATGGAGAAGAAGCTGCAATGGTGTTTGGTGGTGTAGTGGGAGCTGGCGGAGCTTGGGGGTGTGGCGAAGTGCTCAAATTATTTCTTTTTTTAAATAAAAGGGTATATTGGGACTTTAAAAAATAAAGAGTAAGGATACAATGGACATTTCACAACATTAGTTAGGTTGTAAATGAGTTGATTGGAATTGTAATATGAGCACATGTTAAAATCTTATTGGACCTGATTAAGGTTGTTGGTGACTCACTTTTAAGAATGAGTCACAATAAACCATCCCTAAAAACATTTGCAAACACCACTGTAATAGTGTTAGACCAAATCCAGCAGGTTCAATTCTTGTAGTTGTATGCACCAGGAACAGTAATATATTGCGTGATTAATTGATTGTCTTTATTCTTTTTCTAGACTAGATGAGTAAAAACGACATAGACACATTGGCACTACAATCTTTAATTCTATTTTCTAATACATTAATAAATTAATCTTGCCACATTGCTCCACTTTTTCCATTGAAAAAAGTGACCAATCAATTGAAACAAGAGTTACCCCACCCTCACCCACCTAGAACGACAAAGAAAGAAAGAAAATAGAAATACAGTGTCGTATATGCGCGCAGGAGTAGTGATAGGTCCAATCTTATAGTAATTGCCATTATACAGTCCTTGAATTCAAACAACATTTATTTTATTTGTACTTTTCCCAGACGATTTATCTCATAGTAAAAAAAACTACTACTACTACTGCTATTAATTATAATTATACAAAAAGAAATCCATGCTTCTTTTGATCATCAGGGTTGATAGAGCTTATTTCCACACCTGCATTTCCAAGAGAGAAGATAATAACTATCATCTTGATCTCTATGAAATGATTTTTGATAATAAGAAGTATGTTTTATACTATCCTGATGCGATGGAATTACTAAAGTAGCATCGCATGGCCTACAACTCATGCATTTGTTCAAGCAAGCCGGCGGTCTTGATCCCAATACCATTTTCCTTAGCTCTTCACCGTTGCTTGATGAACTCTCAATCCCAGCTGATCATATATATATATAATAATTAATTGTTATCAAACAAATTAATAATTAAAAGTTCTTGAAGAAATTTGAATAGAGAAAAGTCAATATAAATTTCTCCCACTTATCGCAAAATCATTTGGTGTTACTAAAACGCTTAACCTAGACTTACACACGAGTGCCCCCGATCAACAATGGACTGTGACTAGACCCACATACAATTGTTGCCCGAACTTTGACCAACAATAATTGCCCCTGCTGAGAGCGAGTTCAGCCGGTGACCTTGACTTTGATACTAGCTAGCTAGCTACTTGTAGCTAGGATCTTAAACACAATTGCTTATCCCAAAATTAATAATTGGTGTTAGGAAATGTGTATCCGCACACACAAATGACCACTACACTTGGACTGTGACTTAACCCGGATCAAACAATTTCCTTGTGTTTCCATGCATGAAAATAATAAATGAATACCAAGTAAAGTAAATTAGATTACCCTCTTATGTATATCAGAACATGCATGACTTGTTCTTGCTTGGAGTTTGATAAAAAAAAACTAAAAAGAAAAAAGCTTATTCTATATTATATATAATTAATAAATTTCAACACACCAAAATAGGCAAATTTTATTAATACCTGATCCATGAGGAGGCAGAAAAGTAAGAGAAAAGAAGATGATAGCCATGACTGAAAAACTGAGACATAATAAGTGGTAGTTTTTTGATAGAGCCGCCATATATTATATATGGATTAAGACAGACAAAGGAAGTTTGAGTTTAAACACGTAGTATATGTAGACATAGAGAAATGGTGTAAATTTGGGTTGTGTATTTTAAAAAGGGGATAGAGAAGAAATTGTGAAGATCGATTCATCATAATATATAGTAATAATAAAAAAAAGTGTTAATTTGAAGACAAAGTCAAGTACTGCATTGAGAAGATCGAAGGGACAGGACAGTTTACAGTGTTCTGATGATATATCATGGCATAGACTTCTTCACCAATTAAATGACATATCGACACAGAAAATAATGTGTTTGCTTTCCCCTTTTGGGAAAAATGTGTTGTGTTTCATGCCCCGGTTTGTGGTACGTATATACTATTCATCGCTTTTTTGGAATCTTACATCTCAATACAAGTAAAATTTCAGAATTCTTGGAATTGTAATAGGCTTTTTTGGACATATTATTGATCTTAACATTTTTTGTAAGTTAATAATGTTATGTGTTAAGATGCAACTTTAGACCATAAATTGTACAACAGCTCAAATGTCACGTTTAGACCATGAAAAAATTTACATTTTGTGCTTGTGTTATTTGCTCAATTGTTAATCTACCCAAACGAGAATCCCATTATCAACAATTGTCCTATTGTGAATCGAACACCAAGCTGGTTGACATCTTTTCCACCTAGAATTGTGAAAGGAAGAAAATTCATTGATTTTGGACCGTTCTCTTGGAAAATAGAAAAACTTTCTTGGAAATGATATCCACAAGAAAATCTTTTCCCAGATGTCAAAAATAATTAAATTAAGATACAGAGGAATTTATATAAGCTAGGGAATTACTCTTGTCGGAAGAGAAGTTAACAGCTTGAAATCAGGATCAGTTTTCTGTTTTCCTAACAAAAAAGCACGATGCAGTTTTATCAGAATGTTAGAAGAAGACAGAAACTGGCCAAACTGTTCTACAATACTGTTAATATTAACAATAAAATCAACCTAAAACAAGGAAATTCTAAGTATTAATTTTTATTTGGGCTTTCAGGTCTAGTTGAAAGAAAACATAAATGGGAATATTTCAATTATTGCAACATTGCGTCTACTTGTGACATTTGGCCTGCAGGGGCCCTATATATGTACGAACCACGAAAGCAATTGAAATGCATGCAGTAGATCAAACAGTGACTAAAAGCAAAAAAAAAAAAAAAAAGTCACCCACTTGAAAAAAGAAAATGTGGAGTACAAGATTATTGTAGCGTGAAAGAATCCAATGCCAGTTTCAATGTTATGTTACCCACTACACTCATGACTCTCCCTTTGTACTTCTTAACCAGGCAAATTGTGTTAGGTCATTTCTTAGCTAGGTCACTAGGCAGCTAATTAAGAGATTATTTAGCTTTCCTCTGGGTAATTCATGTCCAAATCGAGTTTGACCGTATCTAAGAGATTATTAGTTTGACCGTATTTAAGAGATTATTTTTTCCATGTAATAAGATGACTTTGGTCAAACCTAATTTGGATTACGATTTTCCAATGTAACACATTCATGCGCGCATGCACATTATTTAACTTTTATAGTCCATACAACATTTGGCATACTAAACATTCATCTAACAACTTCAGTGCACTTATGTTGTAGTTGGATAAAACTCATAGAAAAGTAACCAATCAGAAGACATGCACAAAACACTTAATATACATGTGATTGAAAATATTTGACACACTCATGCATATCCTAGAATTTTTTGACCCAAGTATTTTTTTGGTGGGGAATTGTGTTGTAAGTTGAAGGTCAACCCATACTCGACCCGCAACCGACCAAATCCCAAGGTTACTTTCTTGAATTGATTGAGTTGGATTAAGATTAGTGATGATCAAACTTGAGTATGGCCGTATCAATTACAAGGAGTCGATAAGTAAAATGTTAGTATTTTAAAAAATTGAGAAGCTCCTGGTTATCTTCCAAATTGACCCAAACAGACACAACTAACTTTTAACACGAAAATATTTGTTTTCAATACATCTGTGGAATTGGATGACACTCAACTCAACCAATCTAAATTCTTTTGGTTCGGTCAAATTCGATTTGAACTAATCAAACAAACCCATGTAAATGCCATCTTTTATTTGTAGGACATGTAACAATCACCAACTCAAAATTTTCCATTGGAGAACGCAACAAAAGGTAGATACTCTACATGCACAGGAGAAACCGTGTTGCCATCTTCTTCATAGTCAATAATCAAATACTGCATATATGATCAGTCAAAGCACATGAAGAGTGAGTAGTACATTAAAGGACCCACCTGATGGCTGATGCGACTTTCCTTTCCTCTGCAAATAACTGTAGAAAACGTCATTATATTAATTATCCGTTAGATTTTTTTCCTCTGGTGCATGCAGTTACCACTTCAGGGGAAACTGAGGGTCCTCGCGTCAAAAGGTTTCCTGGCTATGTTCTTAATTTGGACAAAAATTGCTTCAAGAACTGTCAGAATATATGAGGTCTATTTGAATGGGTTTTTGCTCGGTTTCAAAAAAATAGTTTGGGTGGTTTCGTTGAAACCTCATTTGGTTAGGTTTTGGATGTTAGATTTGTGGTTTTGGAAAAGCTGAAACCTACTTGGATTGGGTTTGAATGTTGTAGTCTGAGGAAAATAGTAGGTGGTAGATGTCAAATCAATATTTTTTTATAAAGTTTGAGGGGAAAAATAGGTGGCATGAATCTAATCAATATTCAATGTTTTATAGGTTTGAAGAGTTTGGATATAAGTTTCTGAAAAGATTTGTGATGAATTTCACAGGTTTTGTCAAACTCCATTTGAAAAAGTACTCTGGCTCAGTTTCGCAAGACCGACAAGGTCGGACCAGAACCCAACCAAATAAGTCCCGAGGGAACACCACGGCTGTCAATCAGCTTCTATGATTTTTGTATCGCAGTATTTTTTGCATTTTTACTAGTATTTTTGTTTATACCTAAAATATTTTTAGCAAAAATGGAAAAGTATGGTACGATAAAAATATCATGATCTGAGAATAAGGCCGCTAGTGGACCGTTAAAATTGGATGGGGGACAATGGGCCAATAAAATTAATTAAGTGTTACGTTTTAATATTTGAATCAGGCCCAAAATCAATTTAATAAAATTAAGAACTAAACCCGAGTCAGATCTCTAAACCAAGACGGCTAAAAATTAAAATTAAGAAGCCAACAATGGCTAGGGCTGAACAATTTTACGGGCCAACTTGTCTATTTTCTGATTTCCATTTGTTTTGCGTGCATGATTGACTGGTTTTTATTCTACTTTTACCATATCGAACTCAATTACAGTATGTAAATTTGTCTGATATGTGTATTTAAACTGTCCGATATACAATTTGTTGACTGACTAGATATTGTTATTTGTTCTCGAATCAAATCAAATATCATGAAGCCGTTTTTAATTAAAACTTAAAAACTATCACAAATTGTTAAGTCATTCGGCCAAACATGCATAGAAAAGAACTAGGGATAGTGTTTGCCTACTCCGCACAATTGTTTGATTAGAAATTAAGATCTCTATTAAGGCATAGAATTATTTACTCCATTCTGCCTATTTAATTTTACGAAAATTGGCACGCCCTGCACTCATTTGATTTCAAATCAAGTCTATTTTACATCGAGGCCAACCAAATACATTATTTAAGCAAACAATTTTATTCACAAATCACAACATTCTTCATGTTGGGATATGTGATCTAAATTCTGTAAACTAGACTTGGCCAAGAATTGATGATGACCAAAATGAAGTAGATGAAGTTGTACAACAAAGAAATCAGAAGCTCAACACCATATTTACTGTATGAACTGGATCCAACAATAACTATCTAATAGGACAGGTGCTAGAGTGTTGTAGAAATTTTAAATGAAAGAAGAACATTTATAATCAAAGGTTCTTGCTAGCTTGAAAAGTATGACATCTGACCTATACATTTGTCATAAACAGTCACAATATAATAGGATGTTTTATGCATAACTGAGAGACCTGGGAGATGCTCCGTAAAGGGAAAATATTATTCCCCTTAAATAAGCAATACGAAAACACTCGACACATTTGTCCTTTCAAATTCAGAAATTCAGAACTTTATACTAAAAGCAATTCCATGACCATGTTGAAGTCTCGAACTTACTAACAATTCACGAATCACATTCACCAATTCAACAATTTAATAACAAGCGATGAAATGCTGATATAAGTAAATAAGAAATCGACAAAATATGATGCAAGTATGCAACAATTGCTTTATTTTTCACTAAGTTCAATATCTGACCTAAAACAAATTATAATCACCACCTAACCAATTAAAACACATTTACATTTAGCAAGAGAATTACCATCCAACAATATCCAAAGGATAACATGATCAAATGCTAAGGGGCAAAAAGTGACCAGCTTTTCTTCAGGAAAAATCTTACAATAGCAAAGATGATTACCATCCAATAATACCCAATAGATATCATGATCAATCAATAGTGAGTTAAATGAGTAAATGCAAATATAACAAATTTCTTCTCTTGAAAAGATCCCTTAGATATACTAGTGAGTTAACACAATCATTGATAACTTAAGAACAGAACAATGTATATTATAAAGTGCGAGATGCAGATAACTTAAGACATTCACTCTGGCATCTTCGGAGGCAAACATCGTTCCAATTAGGTACTTGATGTTGGTTGACACATACAGTTCGAGCACAGGCATCAGCACAAGCATCAAGTTCAGAAACACCACATACCGTCACACATGTATCTGGGATTGGATCTTTGGAGAATGATCCTACTTTTTTCAACATTCTCTTTGATGTACAGACTCTTTCACACACAAAGATATCATCAGCACTTCGCTCCTTGTTGCGGGCACTTTTGATTCTTTGTTCCTCACTATGTCTTGCCTTGATTCTGAAAGCTTGACCAGCTATGAAAACTGGAACAGCAGCACCTAACAGGGTCCACCATGCTTCAACCATTACAAAGCCCTTCACTTTCTATTTTTCCTGTATAACACTTCTTAATTCCAATCAGCAGATTATTTAAGTTCTAAAAGTTCCTCTGAAGATAGAAGAATATAAGGTTTTTTTTTTTTGTTTCAAAAAATAAATAAATAAAGAAATGTAGAACTTTCAGTAAGCGCATAAAAGATAATACTTCCGCACCAACAAGAAATATAAAAACAAATCCACCAGTCAAAACATAATTCATACACTGTAATTTTTTACCAGAGCCGGCCTGACATATTACGGGACCCTAGCCTCGGTCCCCTCTCCAAAAATTACTTTAGCATCATTCAAGTTTTGGGTTTTAAATGCAATTAGAACCCAATTTATTAAGAGAAAATCAGAAAAAGAATAAAATTAGGCATTTGAAATTTGGACTGTACCTCTGTAAATTACAAATCTGGGCCGAGAGAGAGATGGTGGAGGCGCGATGGGGGTAGGTGGTGCGGCGGCGCGGTGGGATTTTGAATTGAAGAAGAAGAAGAAGATTTGGGTTTTGCTCTAGGGCAGACCGTAGAAGTGAGAAAGAAGAGTGAAGTGAAGCTTGGATTGGAAATTTGTAACGCTGTCTTTTAGGAATTGGGAATTTAAAAAAATGGTTATACCGGTTCGGTTCGGTAAATCTAGCAGTAATACTGAAAATCGAAATTTATAATGGTTCGGTAATGAAGCTCATTCCGTATACTGAACCGAAATTTC
Organism: Penstemon davidsonii; assembly: GCA_034814905.1. Taxonomy (NCBI): domain Eukaryota; kingdom Viridiplantae; phylum Streptophyta; class Magnoliopsida; order Lamiales; family Plantaginaceae; genus Penstemon; species Penstemon davidsonii. Next base: position 23,854,294 of record JAYDYQ010002685.1, read on the forward strand.
AGTTCGGTATACGGTTTACCGGATCGTGCACAACCCTAATATTAGGGTTTTGTTGTCGTTGCATTCAATATAAATGAACTGTACCAATATCTAGTCTGACGCGGTAGTTTCAAAATGGTACAGTACATCAAACCGAACTATTCGGTTCGATTATCAAACGGTTCAGTCCGCTTTAAAAAAACTGAGACGTGTATGTAGTTTGAGTATTCTTTGTAATAAATTAATATTAAAAATTGTAGTTTGTCTAAAACTCGTTGATTCTAAGTTACATCAAATTCTGAATTTTATTTATTAATGCACAACAACAATATCATAATATATTTTTTTTCCCAAAACACTAAGACACAATAAAACAAAAACACTTGTATTATCAATTAGCATATTCTCCCTCCGTTTTTTTATTCGCTTTGGAGGATTGAACACGGATTAAGAATTATAATAAATAGCCACTTTTTTAAGTAAAAGTCCCAAACACTCTTTTAATCAAATAATCATAGCATTAATAAGAATTGCAAGATTGGTATAAAAAATTAATTCTACATTGAAATTCTAAAACGATAAATAAAAAAATGGATGGAGTAATCTTTATCATTTGACACCAATAATATGAAATAATCATTTTTACGTAATATTAGATCAACGGAGCTTACATAACAAACACAAGGAGAATTTCAATAGAATGTGTAATGTTAATCGAAAAGTTAATTTGATAGGTTAAATCTATTAAAATGTCGCGCTACGATCATTGTCCAACGCATCTTAACCAATACATGACGCATTAATGTTAATATAATATGATGCAGGTAAAGGGGGGCATACAGAGCATATTTATATTTTATATAGCCCATAAAAATATCTAGGACATTGTTTTTGCATATACATGGTTCTAGATTATGGAGTAAAATATTTTAGATAAGTATATATGAAAAGTCTCTAGAGCATCAGTTTTACCCACTAGATCAAGTTGATTTTCATCGTATATTTTAAGAATGTAGTTATATAAATAGGGCAAGACCTTATTTGAAAATTTTCATTCTTACATCTTATTTGACAAAAAAAATTATCAAATAAAAAAAAAACTGAGATACATTTACATTAACAAAAGACAATTTGAGGCCCTATATAGTCGGGGCCCTAGACGAAAACCTAAATTGCCTAGCTATAGAGTCGATCATGTTTTTTACTATAATTTTTTCCATACATTACAGTTGTAGTAAGTCATAAAACAAAATAAGATTCCATATACGAGTCCACTAGACAAAGCATATTTTTAACTTTTTCTTATGCAAAAATTGGAACATTAAGCTCTAAAATCAGCTGATAGGAACTAATCTTAGAAATAAGTAGTTCGGAATTGGAAACCTAAGACGTCTGTATCTGAATTTTACAAACCCAGGGCAAACGAAAAGGCCGACGAAAATGTCAAGCTAGATTTAATGGAGGGAAAAGAAAATAAAAATGCTCGAGTAAAATTTTACCTGAAACCAGTGTAGAGTGAGTTTATCTGGTGTGGAATGGCGATTGATGAGATGCGAATGATACCAGTACCACAATAATAAACGCTAGATATTTTATTTGAAAAATTCGGTTAAACCTTTTCTCTCTGATGGGATTTTGAAGTTACCTTAAAGTCGTTAGTCTAATATGATGCGACTTGCGAGAATCGCTTTCTAGTTTTCAGAAAACTAGAAAACTTCGTAGGCTCGGAGAAAGTCGTTTCCAACTTTGAAATATTTGCAGAAATAGTGGATATTACAAATTTTTTTTAAGAACAATAATATTACATTGGGTTTGTTTTTATTTAAACTATATACTAACATAATTAATAAAATAAATGAAATAAATTTCGAAAAAAATTGCACAGCTAGGCATCGAAGTTTGAAGAGATCAACCTGATGTATTTGGTGCCGCCAACAAAACTCACGATTATTTGTACATTGCACCTTTATGTTAATAAGCAAATACATCTCCATGTAACTTTTACTAGTAAATAGTCTCTTGTTCTCATAAAATATAGCAATATTTCACATAATAGATGTTAATTTGAATGAAATATGCCCTTATTCATTTATAACTGTTTAAGTATTATTTCATCAATATTTCACAAAAAATGATTTGGGAGAAACAATTGGATAAAATTATACTGAAAAGAGAAAAAAAAATGATAATCTCTATTGTAGTGGATGGTTTTATTTTTGTTCTCAAGAAGACATGAGATGACATTCAAACATACTATTATAAATTGACAGCAATATAGACATTTATATAATATTTTACAAGCAAGAGTGCGTAGATGAATATATTACTATGCTTTTATGAACACAATCAGTGTTTGCTAATATGAATAACACGAGGATATTGGTTGATTAGAACTAACATAAAGATTTATTTTGAAAATAACCCAAATGTAGACTATCATTTTGTCGAAATTAAAACCAAATCATGCGAAGAAATTGATTTAACACTATGTAGTCTATGTTTCAGTCAGAAATAAAGCAAGAGTATTATGCAATTTCAAATCTCAATATCATAAAGATGAACAATTTAATGCTACGATTCCAAGTGTACACAGAACTTGTCAATTTTGGCCGAGCAAATTGAAATATGTTTAAGTCATATTTACAGCGTAATTTCATTGTAAATAGTATTTTTTAGAGAAAATATTTCTTTTACATCAGCTTGAGGCTAACCGTTCTTCTTCCTCAATCATACATCCCTTCCTGCTCCCAAATATCAACCAGAAAATCAACCATTTCCTGGCAGTTTACAGTTAAAAGAATCAGATAATGGTAGTAATAATCTACAATCAAATATAGGAGTATAATTTATGAACACAAGTTAACAGACTTACACCAAGTGGAATAGGTTTACGGAATGGCTTGTTGTTGCTAAGCAAACTATCATACGTCGCGTTCCAACTGCAAAGCCAAAACTTTTCAGTTCAGACCAAAAAACCCAAAAGAGGAACAACCATGTACAGCAAACTTTATTTTCCAGTCGAGTTACAAGGTTTACATTTTGTTTTTTAATTTATTTTATTCCCATCCCTACAATAAATTGTGAAGTGTAATTATCTCACCTTAAGTTGGGCTCAGACAGATTTGTTGTCAAACTCTGAGGTTTTTTATTACCTATCCATTTATGTCTACTCTGGCTCCATTGAAGAAGACCTACAGTCAATGCCTCTACACATAAGATTCAGAAGAAAGGTAAAGGAGATCGGTGCATTAAGTAATCAACTAACCATGGTTTACAAATTCAGTTGATTTGATTGAACCACCATAAGTATCATGCAATTGGGTCAGCGTGCTTGTTGATGAGATGAGTCCCCGTGATAGCACTCCAGTATTGTCCATATCACAAGTGCTGGTCGTCCGGAAATTCTCAGATAAGTTATTTTGCCCTTTCAATGGATCATTAAGTGAGGTAATTAGTTTGGACTTAGTATCGCACCCAAGACAACCACTGCTCTGTTTCAATCGACAACAAGCTGTAAGATATCAACATAACTTAAATCATACCAACAAAAGATTCTCCGAATATAACACGTGACAACGAATGAATAACTTACTTTGCTAATCAAGATTCTGAGAAATCTTAGTTGACAAAGGGAAAAAATTGAAAACAAAGCTATATGATAGAGACATTTATTCTGGATATGATGTAAATAAATGACAAGTATTAACACAAATAGCGTAAACTTGTGATTAGATATTGGTGACAACAAAAACACGAATCTGTAAAGACTGACATGATGAGCTTCCCACAAACAATATACATGTGATACGCCTTGAAACAAACAAACATCAAGAGTACTGGTCCAAGAAAAGGATATTCTAATATTTACTCTGGAGAAGACTTTCACATAGCTGCAAAACAAGTGATCACCATCGAACATACTTTCTGCAAAAAACATTAGTGTAATCCCCACAACCTATTCAAATTGCATAGAAAAAGTTCAGTGTAATATCTATGCTTCGAAAATACACCACTCATAAATACCACGATAACTAGCAGCCATCGATATGCTAAGTTTTTGTAATCTTGTGATATTGATAAAACAAGATTATCAATTTGCAAAGGAACAGAAATTGAAATTTCCAGCAACTTGAATCAACAATGATCTACTTTAAACATACTCTTTCACATATCAACATTCCATACCCCAAAATTCCGCCCAATTTAATCAAAAATACCAATAAAATAAAATAAATAAATAACGGTTCCTGCAAATTTTCAAATCAAAACACTAACAAATCCCAACATACATTTATCCGACCATTATATTCCAAAATCAAAAGCTATCATAAACAAAGCGGCGTAAATCTTACAACCCTAGAAATGCATATGTATACATACCCCATGCAGGCAATATGAAAAAGCCAAGCTGCAACCGATCCAAATCGTAAAAGGGCACCCACCATAAACATCGGTAAGAGATTCTTTCACAAAGACCTGAAATTTTATCAAATCTCGGTTCTTATATGCATTTTTTGCAACAAAATTTTAGGTGCAAACGCTAGTTAATTTGATAAAGATGGAATTTACATGAGAGAGAAAAGCATTTGCGATTCTCTCCCAACTTTTTGCCCTTGTGAGATACAATATGCGTTTCGGATAGGATCGTCTTCGTCTCTCTTCTTCTCTTGAAATAATTTAGGACACCTTTCTTTTTCTCTCTCTTTTCTATTTTTTAGGGAACTTATTGGACACCTTAAGTGCTAATACCGATCAAAAAGATTAGAATAATAACAAACTACTTAAACATCATGTAACTTCTTCTATTTTTTTGAGAAGTTAAACATCATGTATTTTCTTTTTTGATAATTAAACATCATGTATTAACGTGGAAGAATTCTATCTCAAATTCTTTTTGGCCGAATATGAAATAGTAACATTATTGGAAGGATTTGGTCAAATCCCATTTGAATATAAATTCCCATGTGTTGTTAGTTAGACATAATGTGACATATTTAATTTAGTGCTTTTTTTTTTTACAATATAGATTGAATTTTAAATAATAATTGGTGTTTGTTGGTATGTGCATTGAAATAGTTGCATTTGTGGCGATGAGGTTTCTGTATCTTAAAAATTGAAGTGTACCATTGATGCCATTGTTTTTAGCAAGTTAACAAATGATTGATCCTAGATTATTCTTGAAATTTTAAACTATGTATACTCATTTGTACACTATACCACCTTTAATTTTTTATATTCATTTGAACACTACACCACATTATATAATACTCCCTCCTTCCCATTTTATTTTGTAACATTGGTACGGTCAAATGGTCAACTTGACTAAATTTATAAAAATTATAATAACTATTTCAGTAATAAATTGATAATATCATATGACACCATATATGTTAATATTTAAAAGTTTTAATACACCATAAATGTGAATAATTTAATATGATAAGTCACTTAAAAAATTAAAATATTTGATTGGATACTATAACAAATAGAGCAAAATAAATGGGACGGAGGGAGTAGTATAATCGAAAAAAACAACAAATAACAAAATGCATTAACAATGTTAGTACTTGCGGATAATTATTTGTTTGTGTTTGTTTAATTACTTTCTTCGACTCATTTTTAGTTTATATAAAAGAAAATATAGCAAAATAAAGAAGATTTATTAAAAGGAAAAAAGTGGATAAATTGAAACTTCAAACTTGAGGGGCTTTTCTGCAAAGTCGATAGACATGTTGACTCATTCGGCACAAACTGAGGCCACAAATAATGCCTCCACATTTTCAGATTCACACATCAAATTTCACAAATTGAAGATTCGAAAGTTTCTTGTATTTACAAATTAATGGGACTATAGAAGAATCCAAGAAGTGCAGGACTCTGCCCCCTTCCAAATTACTTCAACTAGCTTTACATTGTTTTCCAAAAAAAAAAGATGGAAAAAGAAAAAACTAAGGCAAAATACAAATTGATTATTGAAAAGAGACTCTAGAAAATTAATACGAGTACCCCATCCTCTGCACACGATTCTTGAGGATCCCAGTGTACAAAGCCACCCGATTTTCAGGCATGTTCTTGAATCCAATAATTTCTTTCCCACATGAATTTTCCGCAGACTTTCTTCGTTCTTTTCTGTACAATTCGCCATCACCCCTTGAATCTTTCACATCATCTGCAAATTTAACTCTCTTCTTCTTCCCTTTTCTTTGTTCTCCTACAAAGACAAGGAATTCGAAGAACATTCATTAACTAAATAAAATTCAAGAAATATGCACATCGAAAGAAAGAAAAAAAAAGGTTCCTTTTGCTTTATTTTAATGTACCTGAAGATAAGCAAGATTTAAGAACTTTCTTTTCACCCAAAGAAGAATCTTGATTATTCCGGTGAATCGAAAAGGGAAGGAAATACTTTTCACGAAAATGATCAAAGAGGATCACGGTTCCAGCAGAAACAGCCATGGCTGTGGCCAAGACTAGACCTTGAGAAGTCAACATATATTAGAATAAAAGCAACAGAAGACAAATTCAAAGCAAATTGCATGTAATGTATATATTTGAGTGATTGAATTTTATACTATATGATAATCTTGTGGGGTTAGTTTGGGAGTTGGTAGAGTTTTGACGGATAATACATGTAGGTAGGACTCTAGAGTAATCTGGGGTTGGGTTAAGTCACACAATTGTACTTTTTTAAATTTAATTAATAATAGAAAAATGGTTTGAAGAAGAAGACGTGAGTGGGTTTTTCTTAATTGGGATTTGCTTTTTGATAGTCAGGAGAAATGAAAAAAGAGGTTTCTGGTGGTCTAAATGGAAGGCCCACTATTTAGGAAGGAAAGGGGGGGTTCTTTAAGCAATTTGGTGATCCAAATTAAAATTTCTAATAAATTTGTTTGTGGATAACAATAAAGAAAAAGTCGGGGACAATGGACTTCATGTGTGAGTGTGATTTTCTGCTGTTCTTTATGATATTTATGTGTGATGTTTAAAGATTGCGTGTGTGCATATGTGTTGTGTGTTGGTTGGTCTGAATCTTGAGTTCTTTCTCAAAGCTACTTGCCATGACCATGATATTTACTACGTGTGTGTGTCCAAGTCATAGAGTTGCATTAGCAAACTCTTTACACTCATTATTGGACGAAGAATTCCAATAGTAATTGAACACGCCAAGAATAAAGTTAGGCCAAACATGATGTGCTTTTTTCATCTGAATGAATAATTGGCGTTTTTGTTGATTGAAATCGACATTATTGGTACCTTGACGTAAATAGACAAAAAAAAGTATTAAACATACATCCATTTTTTCACAAAATGAGCTGAGTTCAGATCCAAGTCAAATTGAGTAGATAAAGTGAATGTATACTGAAACAGTTTCATCAACATTAGCTCAATTGGAAAAACTAAGTAAAACTGATACACTTAAAACAAACAACTCAGTCATGTAAAAGCAAACACAAGGCTACTAAACAAAGCAACTCAAAACACACCTGAGTCAATCGAAAAAATCAACTCTAGTTAACTCTGTATGCAAAACTCTGCAGAAGTTTTAACATCAAATCTGCAGATCATGACACAAAAGCTACTTATTCACTTCAAAATAGTAAAAAGTTTATTAGTACTTCTCAAGACAAGCTTAGGTTGTAAGAATTGGCGGGAGGTAGTCAGATTTAGCTCCAAGAACACGAGCTTGCGTATCAGGAAAGAACTCGTGTCCAGGCAGTTCAGTAATCTCCCCTTCACTGGCAATAGCAATAGGGTATCGGAGCAAGTGACCTGGCAAGTCACGTTCCAACTCATCACTTGCAAAAAGATCCCAGTACTTGTCCGCTACGTTGTTCACTTTGGCAGCACATTCCTCACTTTCCGGACGAAGGAAAGTGTCATCGAGCATGCCGAGGTGTTCATACCATAACGCCATTCGGAAACCGTGGATTTGGCCCCTTGCTGGCTGCCTATTGCCCAAATGATAGGGTTGGTAGGCCCCCATTGCAATCTCGGAATCTCTAGAACCATCCATTGATCTTTGGTTGATGTTTGCTGATCCCACTATTATGTATTCGTCATCAACTGCAAGACAAAAACCAAAGAAAAAAAAACCCTCAAATTTTGGTGGTATACATAAAGAAAAACAATTAAGCTAAATGCGAAAATACCCATGTGCTTTGCCTAATTGATGAAAATCCCTCGTCATTGTCAATTTTCAAAATTAACAGGGGGGTTATTGTCAACTTTTTAGGTGAATAGCGGTATTTTTTCATTTTATGGTGGGGGTTATTATTGTCATTTTCATGCAAAATATGTACTCTGGCTTGGGAGAGGGATTTTTGCTAATAAAAAATAGCCCAGGTGGGTTTAGGCGACAAATCAAGTACAATACACTTGCTATGGTGCCATATGAGTTTAGAATTTCACAGAAAATTGTCTTTTTTCTTTCCTTTGCATTCAAGAATACTTACCGATCATCATCTTGGCATGAACGTAGATCATAAAACGACGGGCCTCTTGAGCTTTTAGATAACCAGAATCGGGTTCTGGCGCTTCGGCAGGCTCGTATTCTCCACTTTTCTTCACCTCTCTATTACCAAGGCAAAAGAATGTTAAGTAATTTCGAGGGTCCTCCTCAATGCCCTTAGCTCGAAGAGCTTGAATAACATCTTTATACATCATTTCCATTGTTCTCTTCTGCCAATCCAATATAGCTTGAACAGAAGCACTCTCCGGAATCCCTTCAGGCCACATAGGGACCACGACGTAGACCGTAAACCTTTCCCCAGCCTCAATCTTACTAATAATCTTCAAAGAAAGTTCCTTTGGAATGAGATGTAAAGCTCCGATATCCTCAACCTTAATGTCACTACAATCCCATCCAAAACAGCCTCCAAGAAAATACTGATTTTCTATATAAATGAAGTTTTTCGCCCTACGTATAGCATGAATATAAGCATCTTGAATACTTCGATCAATTATATTATCTTTTCCGCTAACGAGACCGGCTCTTGCCGCCTCTTCAGGTGTTTCCGGGAATCCGAAGGCAGCCCCACCATCAATCGATCGGAACAATTGAACATTCCATGTCTCGTGGTCATCAGGGTACATTACCGGAGAAGGTGGAATAATCACGTCATCGAGCTCCCTCAAGTTAAGTAACACATCCTTTCCACCTTGCTTCTTCCATCTTTGTTCGAAGTTGAAAAGGACATCCCATGCGATGGATCCTTCCAATCGGGAATGAATATCGTGCCAAGGCTCACGTGGACCACCTTTAGTGATTGCAGCTCCCGTGTAATTAGGCTGATGAAAATCATCGTGGTGGGCCGTATCCAAGGTCCGGAAAAGGGAATGGAAAGGAGTATCGTATCTCCCGTCACAAAGATCGAGACCCCCCACAAAACTCACCACTCTCCTCTTATCCGATCCTCCATTAGGTAATTCACTATCCACGGCCACAATCTTTTGATGATGAGTGAACATGGTAGATATTTGTAAGTCTTGTACGAAGCTTCCACCATCATCAGGATTCCGAGGGCAAAGCACACAATTAACATCCGTACCTTGGAAGTATTGTTCTGTTTCTTCATCGTGCGTAGCCATTAGACCATCTTTCTTTAGTAAACCGACTGAGGTTCTATCATCCCAAACGAGCATAAGAACCTTAACGCCTTCACTCGCTTTCTTCTTAAGGAGTTCACCGAGTGTAATATCACCTCCAGTCTTCTGTCTCCTCGAGTCCCTAATCAAAGTGACTTCAGTGTACACAGACCAACCGGTGATGTAAATGAAGTGCTCTGCATTCGTGATTGCATCAAAAATGTCTTCCCAACATCTTTGTGGCTCGTAATATTTTCCACCCGATAAGGGTATTTTTGGAATGAAATTGTCGGGCACATGAGCATCCTGGTACAAAGACACCCGACAACCGGTTCTTTGAGCAAAGAATGTATACGGAACCCCTGGATATTTTGCACTTTTTATCCCGCGGGCCCAGTTACGATCTCTAGAGACATCAAAAAACTGAAGCTTCACGTGGATCTTAGAACCTTCTTTGATTGGATTCTTTTCTTCGTCGAGTATCTCAACCCACCTATCCACTTCTTCACCTTCCATGAGTTCTTCCACCGGAACATAAGCTCTTCCAATTAAAGTTGCGCCAATGGGATTATCATCTTTTACAGTGAAGATGACGTTTGAAGCCATATGTGCACAGTAAATGTGAAAAGACTCATACCACCTTGGGTTGTTGGGTTCGTTTTCAATCATTCTTGTTCTGCCAACTCTAGCCTTTTCTAAGTCAATGGTTGCGTAAATTTTGGGAGTTCCGTCGCCTAGACCAACTGTCTCCTCGATGTTATCCACAAACTGCAAGAACAAACAGGAAATCCATTATCCCAAACCAAAGTGTAACATTGGACTCACTAGAGATAAGATAATTGACAAAGTTTTTGTACATGGAAATATTTAGTAATAGCTTCACTTCTTTATGGTTGTCAAACAACCACTGCAACTCAAATCGGGATGTTTCCTATACATTTAAGCTCAAAAATCCTTCCAAATTAATCGAATCAGAGAACAATTATACTAATAGTCAATCATGATGGTCACTTTCAAAACGTTACTCTTTTTCTGTCCATGTTTATAATGTTAATCGATCTTACGAATTCCAAAAGATTTGTACCACTAAAATTTCAAATGAATTATACCAAATGAAGTGACTCAAAGCTCCAATACACTCTTAAGGCAAACACCATGTATCCTAAAAGAACTTCAAATATTACTAGTTTTCATGACAAAAATATGTCAAAATCAAACAGTATATATCCAGGATGAAAAGTGGACCATCATGGAAACATCACAAAAGTGCTATCAAAAGTCATAAGCCTCTTTTCACCATCAATTTGATCATTTGACCAATCATATCCAGTATAAAAAGATTTCCGCCTAAAGAGATATAAAAATCAAATCTTTAACAAAAACAACACCAACCCACAATCAAATAACCAAGTAGACACCCAAATACATTGAAAAATTCAGCCAAAATCACACCTTGCTGAAAAAATTACCACCCCCACCACCGTGAAGCCTATCCACTTCATAGATCGTGGCATGAAGAGTCCCATGAAGCGATATCTGAGCCATTGTTTTCACCTGTAAATCATAAAATCAGAACATAACATTACACACTCATCGTAGTGAAAAACAAGACTTAGTACAGTTCAAAAGCTATGAGAAAACTTTGTCATAGAGAACATTAAATGATTAAAAAGCTTACAGAACAGAAAATAATTCGATGGAGAATGAAAATGAGATCCGATCTTTGGTTGTGTAAGAAGAATGGAATGGGCGGTGATCCAAGAACTTGTTTCTTTTATAACACGGAGAGCATTACGCGGTGGGAGGAGGGACTGATTAAACATGGATTGGAAACTAGTATATTATATAACGCTAATTTGATTATTTTATGTCAGGTCCGGATCTTTATGCTATTTGCACATATAATAAGGGATTACTTTCTCGAATTTTGCATACACGTCCCTAAATTTTATGAAAACGAGGCCATTTTTTTATCATATTTCCTTGAGTAAGATTTATGTCTGTATTTTCTTAATTTGCAATAATCAGTTCAAATATGCTTGAAATATATAATCACATTTATAAATCCAAAATGAACCTTGAGAACGATATATAACTCCACTCAAATAGATGAGGTTTGTCTAATATACTCCCTCCGATTCATATTAGTTGGCATAATTGCCAAATTTTTATGTTTCATATTAATTGGCACATTTGGGTTTCCAATGCAATTTTTTTCCAATTTTGTCCTTCTCTTACATCTAGGTTGGGAGCTCAAGAGTCACTAGGAAGGGTATTTTGATATTTTACCATGCAAAAGTGATTAATCATGAGATTTCTTAATATGTGTGAAAAGTAACAATGTGCCAATTAATATGAACCGGAGGGAGTATAATGTAACCAAATTTTGGAAATATTTTGTTAATTTTGTAGGGTGGCACTGGCACTATATTTAGCCCTAGTTGGTTTAATTGCAATATACATCCAGAATATTTTGATATAGACCTTGTGAATTTTGCAACTTGGATAGCTTAGGGGTGCAATAATATTACTAAATAGACATTGAGAGGATTTATCTACTTATATAGTACATCATTTTCATTTCTAAAAAATTAACCAGTAATTTTATTAAAAAGTTCTTTTTAACCCACATCTATTTATTGGAAACAACAAATATTTAATTAAATAATATGATGGATTTCTCTTTTGGCTATATCAACAGCCTTGTATATGTATTAGTAGCACTGTTTTTTTTTTTTTTTTAAAAAAATTTCTCAAAGGAAGTAGCACTGTTAAGATTGATAAATGAATATTTACTACCTATGATCTTTCACATCTCTTCATATTTTATTATGTTAATTAAATTACAATTAATGCTTTGTGGCTGTATCCGTGTACGTGTTCTTCCAGTGTATTATTTTATTACCTTAAAATGATTATCCATTGTCCTAAACCTATTTTCTATATCAACAATTTATTTAATATGGTTGAGGATAATTCAAAATTGTAAATCAAACAAATATGGAATATAAATTAACCTCTAGTTAGTTTCAATTGACCCCAAAAAAGGAATTTTCCAATATTATCAGCGGGAATATATGAAAATTCTTAATATATGGTTTGAACTATTTTGTGACTTAGAAAGGGCTTTTCTTTCATTAGGATTGAACATCACATTAGACTCAATTTGCAGGAATTTAATGGAAAGATGGTTGAATCTACTCGTTTGAATTATATCAAATTCATTTATTCATTTATTGCAATCTTTTAAGGCACGAAATAAGTTCTATCTCATTTTCCCATTAATAAAGTTATTGAATATAGTTTTTGGTTTTATTAAGTTATTGATGACATATTGTTTAATTGGTCTTATTGGGCCTGATTGAGCCAGACTATAATGAATTAGTCAAATGGCTTGATCACATCTTCTTTTTACATAAGGGTTCGACTAGGGTCGTCAATGGGTCGGATTCTGGTCGGATCAGGTTCGTTCAGATTCGACTCCATTTATATCGGATCGAATCTTGCTCGGATCTATATTTTTTTAATCGAACGGATCTTGGTCGAATTTGGCCGGATATCGGATCATTTTCGGATCCAATAAATTTTCATTTAAAAAGTTAAATTAATATTTTTTCCTAAAACAAGTTTATTAACTTTTCAATAATATACATATTTTTAGAATGAAAAAATTGGTTTAAATAAATTTATAAACGAGTTATAAATTACTATCTTCTTAAATTAATATTTAACTTGTTAGTTTATTAACAAGTTTATTTATAGAATTAATATACATATTTTTAGAATGAAAAAATTGGTTTAAATAAATTTATAAACGAGTTATAAATTACTATCTTCTTAAATTGACGGTGAAATATTATTAATGATACTTACTTTTATAAAATATTATGTATATATATCTTTCTTTTTATTTATTGTTGGATACAGATCTGCAACGGATCGGATCGACCTAAATCCATATTTGTTCCATGAGTTTCGGATTACGGATCTTTATAATCGGATCAGGTCCATCAAATCTCCAATTGGACAATTATCCTAATAAATCGGATCGAATTCGAACGGATATGGATTGATATCCGCCCCATTGACAGCCCTAGGTCCGACCAATTATAAATCATGTTGACCTGACCCACTAAAGTCTTATTTTTCTTACCCACTAAAAGCTCCTTTTTGTAATCAGTGGATATACAGATTAAAATATTTACCAGTCATTTTTACTCATTTTCCTAATTAGTTATACAGAAATTTTTACTCAAATAATTTATAAATTACTAGTATATGCTATTAACTATTCATAATTCTATCTTCCCAAACAGACCATTTATTTTCCTGAAACAAAATAAAATTAAAAAGCAGACCATTTCTTCTTCGGACAAGCATTACTACTAGTCAACTGCTTCACACACAGAGCTTGAAAGTCAACTTGAGAGTGGAGTATTATTTGCTGATCCGATCCATTGACGTGCAGGCAAGTGAAAGTTAATTTTGCTCCTATACATAATACCAGTTAAAATTATTTTCCTCTTTCTTTATCTTTTTATGCAAATTCTCTGCGATTATTCTGCAGACAAGTTCCATCAGATAAATTTGCTACAAAAAAAAAGAGAAATAGACACCCATAAACCCTTGATAGAACAAATCAAAAAATCATAATAATAATAAAGATTACAACTTATTTTATAAGACTCTATCCCTATGTAATTGAAAGGAAATAACTCTTAATTATGGAAGTTGAATAACTCCTAGACTTCTATAGAAACTAAATCACAAAAAATAAGGAAACCGGTTAACTAAAAATAAGAAACCTAATTACCAAGAAAAACTAATAAAAAAGATAGATTGTCTTGGATGCTCCTGCTCAGCCCCAAGAATCACTTTGCATATACACTTGTCCCGTTACATCTAATTCAGAATTTTGAACAAAGGTTTAAATTGGATGGGTAAGAACCAAATCGTTAAATTGGAAATCAGTTCTAGCTTTCATAAGCGAGATATCGTTCCAGATTTGAAGTTTAAAATATTTTATATAGATGTTTGCTGAGGAAACATAGCCTGATAACAAAGCTGAGTCCCCAAAATTCTCAAGGTTTTTAGTTTGAATTCCACATAAATATGAGTAGTTTTTTGATTTAATAATAGTTGTATTTCCTATGTATTTGCAGTTGAACGTCATTTGTACTTTGTTAATATGATAAAATAAATTTGCTATTAACGATGTAATTTAAAGAAAAAGAAATGAGCGAAAGACAAAAGCACCCCATATGTTTTGTTTAACTCTAAAAAAAATTACTATGTTAGTTTAACTCCCAAAAAATCCATGTGTTTGGTTTTAATTACCACACTCGATTCAAATAGAATTGACTTTTGACTTTCGACGGAATGACAAGGTTACCCCTGTGTATTAGTCTTTCTTATTTATTCCTTTTGAAAACCCAATAATATACTACTTGGGTCGAGTGTGGTAATTAATACCAAACACAGGGGGGTATTTTGGGAGTTAAAATAGCACAAGAATTTTTTTGGGAATTAGACAAAACATAAGGGTGTTTTTGTCTTTCGCTTGTACAACTAAGTGTCATGGTTAAAATTGTTATATCAAAAGTAAATGTGAACAAATACTTGCAATTTTCGCGTTTGAATCACACTTTTTTTTTTTTAGCTACTAGACTGTGTATTTATAGCTCGGACCGAAGAGTGCAAATGATATAGGTCCTCCCCATTGTGGTGTCTCCAGTAGGATTCGAACTTTAGTCTCGCCTCTGGGAGTCGCAAGTTACTACCACTTGGCTGGGGGATGTATTTGACTCTGATTTGAGAGCATATAGGAGATTTTGGGAGTTAAAATAATAATGAGATTTTTTTTGAGTTAGACAAAATATATGAGGTGTCTTTATTTTTCGCTCAAAAACAAAACCCACGTAGTTAGTTTGAAGTAGAAAGGGCCAGTCCATGTTGAAGTAAAGCAATAAATTCGAAATAGAAAATATACGAGCCCAGTCCGTGTTGTATTTAGGATTACCTTTTCTAGCTACTGGGCTTGTTTGCTAAATCTAGCTCAGCCACAAAAGTTCAAGTACAGTTACAGCATGGGCCTTAATTCACGAGTCAATTCTGACCCAACTATAGGTGACTAGGTCAATGGGCGGATTTTAATTCGAATTCGATTTACTTTATTAGAATATTTATTTAATTAGAGATTTGATAAAGTTAATCTAGTTAAAAAAAAATTCTTAATTTAATATAAATAATGCGAATGCGGATATACCCTGATTTGATCCGTTAAGAATCTAAATCCATATATATATATACCATATTATTTATATATAGTATTAAATTTATAAACTAATTGGAAAAGTGTTGTCAAATAAAATTTCAACTCCATTAAAGATCAACCAAAAAAAATATAAGAGATACAAATGAATCGGGCTTATAATACCTGCAATATATCATGTTTTTTTTATAGAGAAACGATCATTACATGAATATCATTGAATCAAAAATTTATTGAATTACAATCAAATTACAAAGAAATCTAAAACCAAACACTAGTATCAAACCCTTTAATTGTTTAAAACTGAATTAATACTGTGCTTTTCTTCTATCCATAAACTTTTTAATTGTTTAATGATTCTCTTCATTTATTCAAAAGATAAAACAAATGAATCCCTATTTGGATGAGTTTTGGCTCGGTTTCGCGGGTCTCGGTTTAAAAAAAATGATTTGGGTGGTTTTGATGAAACATTTGAGATCTCGTTTGGATGAGATTTGGCTGTTGGGTTTTGTGGTTTGAATAAGTTGAAACTTCACTTGGATTGGGTTTAGATTTTGGGGGGTTTAGGGAAAAAAATAGGTTGTAGGTTTCAAATCAGTATTCTTTTTAGTGAGATTTGGGGGAAAAGAAGGTGGTCGTAGGTGTCAAATCAATGTTTTTTAAGTTTTAAGAGTTTGAGTGTAAGTTTCTGGATAGATTTTTGATGATTTTATGAGTTTGACGAAAACTCATTTCAAAGGGTTTTGACTCAATTTCAAAAACCCGCGAGACCGGGCCAAAACCCATCCACATACACTAACTTCTCCACTCCAGAATCAGCCGCCACTTCCCTCCCATCATCTCTCTCAGTCCACATTTGTTGATCCTTTCATTTCCCTTTGTTTTTTCTTTCTTCATTCTTTTGCTTCTCTATGTGATGTTCTTATATCTTTTAAATGTATCATCGTCTACCATTTAGATTTTTTCAACAATTCCTATGAAATATAAGGAGAGGCTAAATTTTGAAATGTCATGTTTTGATTTTGAATGTTTTAACAAACCCAAATTTTGCAATCGGATATCCAAGGGACTTCTCGGGTCTGATTTCAATTTTTAGATATCCAAATGAATCCGGAGCGAATACGGGAAAAGCTTACAAAAGTCGAATTTGAGTTCCGATCGACCCCGATCAGGTCCGAATCCGACTCATTAACATGCCAAGATGTGAGTTTGAGTTTAAATAATTAGAATTATGGCTGGGAAAATGAGCTTCAACCTTAGGCCAGCCCATGATCCATTCTGATCTGATCCGTCCTGACTCAATCAATACTTAGTATTTTTTTAAGTTAACATGACATAAAGGTCGGCCAAAACCAGAGGCGAAACACAACCTCCCCCAAGAAAAATAAATAAAATCTACTCTTGCAACTTTAAGGTGAAAAAAGGACATTGAAAAGGGTACTTCTTTAAGATACTTATTTGAAATGGTAGCTATGTAGTTATGTGTTGGTATTACTATAATTTTCTTTGAATTATATGATCAAATTTAAAGAAAATAAAAGTATAATTTTACTCTTATATTGCACATATTAGTGGATCATTAGACTTTTTTATGCCTTATCTTAACAATATTTATTTGTTATTTGTTCAATTGGATTTCATCTTCGACATTATGTATTCTGCATTTAATGATTTGTAAGGAATATTTAATTTGTAGTCATTATTTAAAATTTTGTATTCTTGAAAAGAAATTGTTATTTAATTTATACTACTTTATTTTGGTTTACTATTTTATCGTTTTGTCAGAATATCGGGAAAATATTGTATTCATATATCCAAACCCGGCCCCCCCGGCTCCAGGCCAAACCCAATCCCTACATGCAGAAAAAGAGCAGACCTGCTTTCCATATTTGTTTATTGTGTTTTGTTTTTATATTTAAATAGGTTTCTTTAATAAATGAGTAGGTGAGGGGGAAAATGCATATTACTACCCTGTGATATCGAAAACCTGCAAAAAACTACCCTGTGAAATTTTTTTTGCACCAGACTTCCTTGTGTTTTCAAAAACCCTGCAAAATACACCCATTCCGTCTCCCTCCGCCAATTTTTTGACGCGCGTGTATTCTACGGGCCAAAAATGCGATTTTTTTTTCTGACGTAATTTTTCATTCAAAATGACAAGAATACCCTTGTAACTCTGAATCTTTGCAGAAAACTTCCTTGTGTTTTTTAAAGTTTGCATAAAACCTCCTTGTGTTTTTTAAAGTTTGCGTAAAAGTTCCTTGTGTTTTCCACCGTTTCCAAAAAACTTCCTTGTACTTTTGGAAGTTTGCGTCAAACTTCCTTATGCTTTGAAATGTTTGCAAAAAACTTCTATGTTTTTCTTAATGTTTGTAGAAAAGTAACTCATATTTTTTAATGTTTGCGCAAAAAATTCTTGTACTTTTAAACGATTGTTCAAACTCCCTTATACTTTTATACTATACCCATAATTTTGTATCTTTTAAACTTCGCACATAATATCTCTTCTTTTCTTTGTTTGTTCCATATGAGAAGCGAGAGAGAAAAATTAGTGAGAGTTTTTGTAATTGTAAAAATATAATTTTTTATTAATATATAAGGGGTAATTTAGGCAATTCAATTAAAAATTAACGGTGTCAATGATTAACGGAGAATGGGTGTAATTTGTAGGATTTTAGAAACCACAAAGAAGTCTGGTGCAAAAAAAATTTCACAGGGTAGTTTTTTGCAGGTTTTCGATATCACAGGGTAGTAATATGCATTTTTCCCGTTTATAAAAATATAAATTTTTTATTAATATGTAAGGGGTAATTTAGGCAATTCAATTAAAAATTAACGGTGTCAATGATTAACGGAGAATGGGTGTAATTTGCAGGGTTTTTGAAAACACAAGGAAGTCTGGTGCAAAAAAAATTTCACAGGGTAGTTTTTTGCAGGTTTTCGATATCACGGGGTAGTAATATGCAGTTTCCCCGTAGGTGAGTGGTTGCTAATTAATTAACACATGAAGAAGCATAAGACACGTGGTTTGGCATGTAAACCTAATTTTTGTTTGGAAAATAGTAAAATACTGGTTCGTTGAGGACCCCATGTCATGTATCAAAATTTCGTATTAATATATGTTTCGGTTAATCAAATATTGAAAAATTTTCGAGATTTTTCGAAAATGTTTTGGAAACATTAAGTAAAAATTATAAAAAAAGTTACTAAATTAAGAAAAATAAGAAAGTTTAGATAAATAAATAGTTTCAGAATTACATTTTGTTTTCATTTCGCTTGATTTAAAAACATAAACTTTTCAATGTTTTTGACAAAAAAAAAAAATGAAAATTTTGATCCATGCCCCTTGCATACTTGTGAATAGTTCCCTTTTTCGCCTGTCCAATTTTATTCAAAACATTCTTCTTAAATTTAGGTGACATGTTTTAATCAATTAAAGTATTTTGCTGGTAGAATTAAATTTGAATACATCATCATACCAAAGTACCAATAAAAAGTAATGTACAAATAAAGATCAACTACAATGACTTATACTAAACTAGGAGCTAACAATATTCATACTGATAGAACTAGTGATAGTATATATTCTCGTTATTGGGAAATATTCTCATGTCATATGTCACACTCGCCTCGTAAGAAATATTTAATAGTCCAAACAAATTTCATGTAATCAATATTTTACATGATAGTTCCTTACGAATTTTGCGTAGCTTGCATTCTTTCCTTAACATACATTATTGAAAATAATAATGATAAAATAAGCTACAAGAAATATGAGTATCCACCACGACAAAATACTACAAGAAATATGAGTATTGAGTTATGGGGTAAAAATGTCAGTCAATGTAAGTAATTGCATCAATTTTGTAATAAGACTTAACTGACATGTCACCACTTAACGATGATTTTTAACGGCGGTACCAAATGTGTCGGCCTGAATTTTTATGATATCACAAGTGAGAATTGATATAAAATTTGGAACCACAAGTGCAATTCTCTTTTTTTTTTTTTTTTTTTGGAGAGTAAATGGTAATTTTCATTCAAGCAAGCTCAGAGGCATTAATGTCAAGAATCAACACAGGTAAATCGGTGCAATTTCGTGAGCCACAAACTAGTATTAAACAAGAAGAAAATTCACATAAGTAAGAATTGAACTCATAAGTCATAACTCTGGGTACTGGGGCTTCAACCTTGCCATTAGGCTATGACTCATTGGCGAGAGTCGGCGTACTTAAAAAAACCAAACTTTGCCTTTTTTTTTTAATAATTAAATATTTCATTTCATCAAAATTAAATAAAAGTTACAACAAAGTCAAACACATGGTAACCTCCATCACAAAAAAACACTAAGATCTAGGAGGAAAATTCTTACATAAACCAGGTCTATGAGCTTAGTGGTAGACCTTGTGATTGTAAATGCACCACATAATACATTTTAATGATGTCATACTCTCACAATGTATGATGTGGTGCATTTACAATCATAACTTCATAAGGTCTATGAAAAGCTCATAGACCAGGTCTATGCAAGAATTTTCCGACCTAGGAAGCAAACGAAATTGAATACAACGAAAAAGATCCAACCAATTTAGGTTAGATACCCACACAACTAACTAGGTTATGAACAACAAAGTTGAATCTACGGAGGATGAGATGAAATTTTCACTTTGATCAACATGTCCAAAAAACGTTGAATTTTTTCAATTAAGCCACGAGCAATTCAATTAAGCTATTTTTCACAATTCTAAATATCTGCAACAGCTTGAAGACAATTATTGTCAAAACAAACATCTTCAATTTTCCAACGAGCGAAGAACCAAACTTTGCCTTACATATATAAAATTGTTAAAGTTCGACTATTTAATTTCCTCTGTAAAATTAGACAGCCATGTGATACTTAACATGCATGCACAAAGCATTAGAACTTAGCTAGTAGTGATTTTCCAACTTCCCAAACATGAGCCATATATAGATTCAATTATTCACATTTTTTAATCTGTAATAAAGTTAAGAAAAATATATTAAAGGTTGCCGGATCAAAAGTACTGTTTGAGCTTAATGATTTAAATAAATATGGTTAATAATTATAAGTCCTTTCGTCATTTAATAGAGGGAGAAACCCTTGTCTAGCCAAGCAACGAATTAAAATCTGCATGGTATTAATGTTCTGCTTTATTAGTTTACTTTCACATCCAGTTGCAGTTTCCATTAATTGTTCCCCTATGACCCTACAAAAGCAATGGAAAAGGCTGTTTGTTGATTGTTAAATTCATTCTTTAATTCGATCTACATGTACAATTATACAATGATGACATTTCTGTACAACTGTTCTCTCGACTCTCTTTTACTCCTTAAGCAGAGACGGACTTGGACGCTTTTTTATGCAGGCCAAACTCGGTGTTTTTTTTGGAGTTTTGATAAATTATCAAAATTAAATCAAAATAAAATAATATTATAATTTTATCCAACAAAAAATAAAATATATATAGTTGCAATGTTTTTGAAGAGTACATATCCTTAATTCTTAAGTATTCAATACATAATGTTTAAGACGCATTCGAGTTGAACAAAAAAATACAAATATTGCTTAGACAACACGAGACAACTGAATGAACCTCTAATATATGTAATATAAAGATAAAATAACACTTTATACTTCTCCAGTTATAGTATAATTTGGATTTCATAATTCAACCCATAGATTGAGTACTTAATTCTTGCACGAACAAAAAGATAATGAGAAACGTCAATTAACGAACACTATAAAAAGAAAGAGATAAATTGAACTTGAGGATGAAATCGATAAAATAAGATTCAATTTTTGAAATCGAGAAGAAACACTAAGATTCAACTACACAATTATAGTGGTTCGAGAAATTAAGAAAATGAAAGAGCATACAAATATTTTACAACGTAGAATCCAACTCTATTATAAAGAAAATAGTGTTGATGAAAAATGTGAAAATTGAATATTATAAGTGTTTTGAATTCAAGGGTAATTAGGTTTTAAATATAATGAACTAATCTCTTTCGAGACGAATCAAACACAATACGTGGGGATCTCTTCCGTCAACGAGAATTCAAACTTGGATTCACATAATATATAAAGACATTGAAACATAATATTGTTTGGTGAATGGATGAATTCATATTTAAAATAGATTTTCTTTTTTGATAAATTAATAAATAAACAATTTATTTTTTATAAAGAGGCGAGGGTAATTTTGAAATAAACTGTTTAATACCATAATAGAGAGAGATAAGTGTTACATCATTTCCTTAAATACAAACATAAAAAATTGCAAAGACGTGCACGTTCAACTTTTCAACTCAATTATCATAATGATAACCTTTATATTTGTACATGTCCTAAATTAATTTTTATATACTTTTTTTGGAGATATCCTAAAACAAGGCTTTTTTTTTTCTTTTTTTCTCTCTCAAGATATATAACATTCTTAAAACTATTTTTCTACATAAAACAATGATTGTCATATATATATATATATATATATATATATATATATATATATATATATATATAACTTGAGATGAGATCGAGAACCTAGCTCTCAAATAATCCAAAATGCCAATTTAAACTATATATTGATAAAAAAGGGAAAAACACTTTTCATATCAAACTTTTATCAACTCAACACTTTTCATATATAGTTTTTTCGAAAAACACATTTCATACCACAATTTCAGAATTTTGGACATTTTTGCATTTCCCGTTAAAAATTGGACGGAATAACGCGCGTGTACAACACGCGCCCGTTAACTTCTTAAACGAGGGATAAACACTTTTCATACTAAACTTTTATCAACTCGACAATTTTCATACCAAACTTTATCAAACACATTTCATACCATAGTTTCATAACTTTTGACACTTTTCATTAAAAATTGGACGAAATAATGGGCATGTAACTTCATAAACATAGGGAGAAAATCACGTGTTGAGCACATGTGAATTTCGGGCAGGGAAGACCTAATTTTTCCCTCCTAAGAATACACCATTTCCCTCCACTTTTTCTCCTTCTTATACGCTATTCCTCCATTAATCTCCTCTCTCTTTCTTTAGCAAACCTCCATTAATTTCCTTTCTCTTTCCTTCTACCAAATCCTACAACATATTAAAACTAAATGTCCCACATTGGTTGAAAATCTTAAATTCACTTTATAAGGTCTTGGGCAACCCTCATCTTACAAGCTAGTTTTTGAGGCTGAGTTAGGTTGAAGCCATGTGAGTTGACTTAACCCACACCATGTGGTGAACTCTAATATGGTATCAGAGGCCCAGGTTGAAGTGGACAACCTCCTTCCGTGATGGGCTCCTCTTTGTTCGCATGATGAGGTTATTCTTCACCTACACACTTCGCCCAGATAACAAAGGCTTGGGTTGTCATTCTTCGTCCAGTTAACAAAAGGCATGGACGGTCATTATTCGTGTGTTGGAGCCCACATATTGTAATCCGCAAGGTTGGACTTTAATATGTCACGCGTAGGACTTATTTCACCCACACATTTATTGAAAATAATAGTTAAGTCTACTTGATAAGGTTTTGGACAACCCTCAACTTACAAGCTAACTTTTGAGGTTGAGTTAGACCCAAGCCATGTGAGTGAACTTAGCCCAAATCATATGGTGAATTCTAATACAACAAAAAAAAATTCTCCATTAATTTCCTTCTACAAACATACGACAAAAATCAAAGAAAGTCATGTGAGTGAACTTAGCCCAAACCATGTGATAAATTCTAATACAACAAAAAAAAATTCTCCATTAATTTCATTCTATAAGTACCTGATATTATACCTCTGTTTATGATGTAACGGACGCGTGTTGCACACGAGCGTTATTATATCCAATTTTTAACAAAAAATGCAAAAGTGTCCAAATTTTAAAATTGTGGTATGAAATGTGTTTTTTGAAAAAGTTTGGTATGAAAAGTGTTTTCCCTCATTTATGAAGTTAACGGGCGCGTGTTGCACACACGCGTTATTCCGTCCAATTTTTAACGAAAAATGCAAAAGTGTCCAAAGTTCTCAAATTGTGGTATGAAATGTGTATTTTGAAAAAACTTGGTATGAAAAGTGTCTAGTTGATAAAAATTTGATATGAAAAGTGTTTTTCCCTCATTGATAAAATGGATTGCAATTAATTTAATTTCTACAATATATCCAAATAATTGTATTTTGAAGTTAACGCCATTGGGGTTGAGTACAACTCAGTGTTGGGCCATTATATTGTTAGGCCAAGCTGCGAACTAATATTTTAGAGGACTTTTGAGCACCATTTTAAATCTCACTTTCTGATCCTCGTATATCATTTAGAGTAACATTAATCGATCACATTTGTACACAAACATTGGCTCCTAAAGGTTTACCATATGTACACCTAGTTAGCTACTTAATTAAATGAAATAATTATCACACAACATATGAAATAATATATCCTCCAAAAGTAGGAATAATTGTATGGGCACGGTAGGACTTGCATTAGGACCATTGCTCAATTTATCCTCTACTCTCGCCGACAACAAGACATACTCGTTAAATGCTATAAATCATACTCCAAATTAAGACAACGTACGTATACTACACTACACTTGTTATATAAATCATGCACACCTTTGATCAGAACTGACTGACACAATCAAATCTCAGTTTTCTGTAACAAGTAATTAATAAATAAAATGGTACAAACTAAAAAGTTTAGAGGGGTCAGGCAGCGTCACTGGGGTTCTTGGGTGTCAGAGATTCGCCACCCTTTGTTGTAAGCTTCTTGCTTTTATTTTCAATTTACATATAGAGTTGGTAATAGAGCTAGATTCAAAAAGAGATCACTCGCGTGTTACTAGTTTAATGATGATTTTTGGACAGGAAAAGGAGGGTGTGGCTTGGGACATTTGAAACGGCGGAGGAGGCAGCTAGGGCGTATGACGAGGCGGCTGTTTTATTGAGTGGAAGAAATGCTAAAACAAATTTTCCCATAGAAAATGGCAATTCTGAAAATACTTCATCATCAAAATCCTCATCTTCTTCAAATAGTCCATTTGCGACTTCACTATCATCCATTCTAACCGCAAAGCTTCGGAAATGTTGCAAATCTCCATCTCCTTCTCTCACTTGTTTAAGACTCGACACAGAAAATTCCCATATCGGAGTATGGCAAAAAGGGGCCGGGTCGAGCTCCGAATCGAACTGGGTCATGACCGTTGAGCTAGGGAAGAATAATAAAACCACTAATGATGACCATCATGGCAAGGCGGTAGAGGAGCTAGAGCCGCCACATAAGGCCGCGCCTACGACTGAGGTAAGGGATGGATTGAATGAAGAGGAAAGCATTGCATTGCAAATGATTGAAGAACTTCTTAACAGAAATTAATTAATTAATTATAAATTTTAAGATTAATAATTTCTCCGTGAGTTCATTTTCGGAATGTTCTTTTTGATTTCACATTTCCTTAGTCGTTAAAACGTGCTTGTTTGCGTTGATGATGTCTGCTTGTCGAATGAAGTAAAATATTCCATCAAGATTTTGAAGGTGGGTATAAATGCTACCTAGGTATATAACCAAAAAAAAAATTGTATGATGTGTTTGGTTTTTAGTTCCATTAAAGTAGGTGTTTATTCATAGAATTATTAAATATGGCAACTGTTGATAAGAAATTGTGGCGGTTCATTTCTAAACCATAATGTAATAACTAGTTTGTACTATGTTGTGCATGTGGGGCTATACAAAATTAATAGTGTTTGTTATCAGTGAAAATGCAAAATAAAATCGTTGCTTAATGCCCTTGATTTTATTTAATTTAACTACTCTTCTCTAAGCATTATATAAGTGGTGATTTTGTTTTGATACACTACAAGAAAGTTGAGCTTAAGTGACAAAAAATTAAGTGATAATGTGGAAGTTGTCACTCTTTGTATGCATTTAGTGATAAAAATATTAATTTTGTCATAATAATAATGGTGACAAGTGCAATAGTGACAAGATATGTTTTTAAGTTGTCACTAATAGCTATTAATGACAAATATATGGTGACTTAAGTTGTCACTATTGACAATTAGCGACACCCTTTTAGTGACAACCTAGTGACAATAAATATTGTCACTATGGTTTAGTGACAACTTTTTGGTTGTCACTTTTGGGGTATCGCTAAATGTCAATAGTGACAACTATTTTACAATTCTTGTCACTAATATGTTTATGAAAACCATTTTAGTGACAATATTTGAGTTCTTGTCACTTAATATATATAAGAAGTGACAACTTTAACATTGTCACATAAAATTTTATCACTAAAATTTACTTTTTTTGTAGTGATAGTAAAGCTTATTTAACCCATACGATTGAATTACCAACATTTCTAGCTTCATACTTAATGGATTTTTGGTCGCGCACTTTATAAAATTACACTTTTGGTTTCATGGAATAATACCTATTTAACATTTAGTTTTTCATAGGATTGGCTAATTTTTATTATGTGATGAAATAAAAAGTGCATAATATTTCAAAAGTTGGGATCAAATCTACAATTTTGTAAAATACAATCAAAAGCTATCAAATGTCCAGTCATATAGGACTAGAAATTAAATTGATGATTATTCTGATCAAAACAGTTAAGCATATCTTAATATTTCAGATGGAGTACTTGTTAGAGGCAAAAGCAACAAAACCATTTAATTAGCAACGTTAGTTATTATTAAGGAATACGAAGTACTCATTTGGAGAAATGGTCTTCGAAAAATCTCATATGTTACAAATCGATTATATTTATTGTTTTTTGTAGTAATTTATTGATTGTTTCGATATTTTCGGGTAACTAATAGGTTAGCTGAAAGCTTACATTATGTTTTTGAAATGGCAAAATTGTTGCTTTAGTCCCAATTTTTTAAAATAATTTGTACTTCTAACCCAACGCCTCCTCTTGGACCAAAGTGCAAAATTGGAACAATTCTATGGAATCGAAATTGCTAAAATGAGATTTTTTTTTTCCGATAAAAAATGTAAAACATTTCAAATTATGAGACTTAAACTACAATTTCGTAAAATGTGATACCAAAATGCAATATATTTTTAAAACTGCAATTTTATAATGTACGAACAAAATATAAGGAGGGTCAAGTCACATGGTACTAAAAAACTACATGTTGTCTCACAAAAATATTGAATATTTGGGTCAAGATTAAAGTTGCTATTATAATTTTTTTGTGACAAGAAGTTACTATTATAATTTAATCAATGAGACTCGAGTTGCATTTTCTACAATTAGTTGTCTTACTTTATAATTTCGATTTATAAACTTTTCCTAGGAACATATACTTGAGTGAATTTACGTATCATAGCATCAAAATCAAGCACCAAATGGCAATATTAAAATTGGTATGTAACAATCCACATCCTAAATTGGTAGCTATATAGATAGGCTCTTGTGAAAAAGTTGTTAGCTACTTCTCCACCATGCCGATCGAGATTGGTATTTGAACTTTCACAAGAAAAAGAAATATATTCTTGATTTGATCCTTCAAACGCATGTGGTGTATAAAAAGCCAAGGCATTTGCAATGTGTAGCTACAAAAGTTCGTACACAATAAGGGCTAAAATGAATTGAGGTGGGGTAACCCCTAAGGAATAAGCTAGATGCCGTTTCATGTTGTTCAATCACCATTAACTTCAATTTTGTTAAGTAATAAAATATAAACTCATGAATGAGATGAAAGTTGATTTAGATAGTCTAATTATTAATTTTCAACCCACTTTAAAATTTAAATTAATCCGTTTTATCTTTAACCAAGTCAAACTCAATCAATTCGATTTTGGTTTATTGAGAATATAATGAGTTTTCATTTAAAGATAATCTTAAATGGAGTGGAGTATTTCTTGTCCATAGAAACTGTCCCAAAACTTTTTTATTTGTAAGGCCATCTTCAATGGGGGTGGGGGAGGGGCTCCGGAGCCCTGTGGCTGCCTCTGCCCCCACCCCGAACCCTGCCTGGTCGTCTTCAATGACAGGACTCCGAAATTGATTTAACTCAATTTTCAACTCTTGCCCACTCTCACTTATCATTATAGTTTTAATTTATCTTTAATATTAATATTAATAATACTAATAACTATTTTAATAATATAATTAAATTATTAATAATAGTTAAATATTAAAATTAAATAGAGTAAATAATCATAAAATTAAAATTGCCACATACTAGGAAATACAACAAACAAGAAAGATGATTAAATAAAGACACACACACGTAAATATAATATTTTACTGATTAAATTGTAATAAAATGATTAAATTTTTAATTACAATAACAGAAATTAAAATAAAATGTTGAATTTAATTATTAATGATTTGTCCATAAATATATTTAATTACAATTCTAATAAATTATTAATGATTTTAATTTTAAAAAATTTTAATTTTATTATATTAAATAATTCAGTTAAAAATTGGTGACTACATATATTTATTAAATACTAGTAAATATACTAACAAATTTTATTAAACAATTTAATTCTACAAATTTAATTTAATTTAGGAAGAAATTTTAATTTTATTAATGATTTATTTAAATAATTAATTTTTTTCTATTTAAAAATATTAAATAAATAAATTTAATAAATAAATTAAAAAAAGGAAACCAATCAGGGGACTCCACCCTGACTTAAAGAGGGGCGCGTGAGATTCTTCTTCTTTCCCACGTGGGAACGGGCCACAGCCAGGCTGCCGTGAGCCCCAGCCCCGGCCCGTTCCCACCCCGAAGCACATCCCGACCATGACCCCCAGTCTCTGGAGAAGGACATGTCACCCACCCATCCCCCCGGCCCGCGTCGGTCCCCGCAGTCACCATTGAAGATGGCCTAATATGTCATTTTCCACTGCCCGACCATGCACTATAATTTCCCGTCCTTTTTATCACTCACGTGTACATGTAGAGGGCTGGAGGCCCACCCCCACCCCCACACACCAAGATTATGATATTTTCCTAATTTCAAGAGTAGAAATAGAAAATTTAATAACAGAAAATATATCATGTTTATCAATCTTATATTCAGCGCGATGGATTTTTTTTCTTCTTATCAGTGTTATAATTCCCTTTTTCTAATTGTGAAGTGAAGAAAGATTTAATATAGTGTAAAATGCAAAAACAAAAACTCTCATATTTTTAACCAATTGGTAAAAACAATTCTAGGTTATTTTTATTAACAACAAAAATACTATCATGTTTTTATATTTTATTGGATCATCAATCAAGAGCTGATGATAAGGGTTATTGCTATATCTTTTTTAAAAAGAAAGAGTTATTGTTAATTCTAGATTAAGGAAGGAGTTATCGTCAATTTTTCACATTTTATTTAAAAGAACAAATTAAATCTAAAATTATAATTATTTTTCCTTTATAAATCATGAAAATATTATAATTACTGTGAGTGAACAACACTAATAGTCTGGAAATGCAAGTATCATTGACTTGTAACAATGTTTGTCAATAAAAATAACATGAGAGAATTTTTGCCAAAGATAAAGCATAAGGGGCCGATGAGGCCTTAATCAAGTGGTTAAGGATGAGGCTCCATGATTAGGAGGTCATGTGTTAAATTCCTACGAATATGGTATTTTCTCTAGTTTCATATTAGTCTTCTCTAGTTTAATACTAATAATTAGTTTACTTTGATATTATTGTAATAGTTTCGATTCGATATAGTGTTAGATGTAACAATGTATTCACCATTTTAAAAAAAAAAAAAAAAAAAAAGCATAAGAGAGTTTTTGCTTATACTAAAAAAAAAAAAAAAAAAAGGAAAGAAAAAGGGTACCGAATCCACATTGATAATAAAAGTCGTCAAGTTGATTTGGCTGCAAACTTCACAGAAAAGGAGGATAATCGTCGGCCGATCAGAGATTCCAGCGGGAAAGAAAATGTTGCTCGCAGTGTTGATCGCCAACTCCGAAGGCAATATTCTCGTCGAACGGTAATATCTCCATTTATCTACTCTACAACACCCAAAACCCTATGAATATGAATTTCACTGTGCGTATCTAGGCTTATTCCAGTGTGTGATCTGGACTCAAAATTGTTTATTCTTTTTTATTTTATTTTTTATGTTCATTGTTCTGTAGAATTAAGTTTATATTCTTGTCAATCTTGATTTGGCTCTTTTTGAATTTTGCATTATTTGTATCCCCCTTTGGATGTATTGTAATGAGATGATCCGAGTTTCAAATTTGTTTACAGTTAATATGCAATTTCGGATTTATACGAGCAGCTTTTTCTTAAAAAGCTAGTAGAAATTTATTTAATTTGAATATTTCATGAATCAGTGCAAGTTTGATGATCTGTTCTAATTAGTGGAAGATCAAGAAAAGGTGTTGCTTATAGATTTAGGCTATTGCTTTATTTAATATTTTATCTTTTGGGTTTGTAGTTTCAATGGAGTTCCAGCAGAGGAACGTCTACATTGGAGAACTTTCTTAGTAAAACTGGGAGCAGATAATCTAAAGGGTGTCAAAAATGAGGAGCTTCTTGTTGCTAATCACAAGTATGTTATGATTTCTTCTTCAATATATATTCTATGTGTACTCTTTCTTTGGGATAACATATGTTATTGTACATTTCGTGATGTGTTATTTGTCAAACTTGGCATCTTCTCTCCAAATTCTCAACATCAATACTGTTGACATCATTGTGTGTCTCTTGACATATTATTGTGGTTAAAGAGATAAATTTGGAATGCCATCTCATGTCTCATGCTAAACTTTTTGTTCTAGTTGGGGGTGTAAAAAAATTGTCTTTCAGACGGTGCGTGCTTCTATTTAAGAGATTAACTAAGCATAAGGGAGGAGCTATTCACGTGTCTTACAAGATTTTTCGTTTTCTTTGCGTATAGTTTAGTACTCCAGTATCTTTATCTGCATGTATGCTTGGGTGTGGTCTATGCTTATACTTTGGGTTACTAAAATGAAAGTTAAGATTAACTATGTATAAGGGTGGTCCTATTTTTGCATCTTAGAGAATAAAAAGGTACATTAAGTTTTAACTTCTTTAATTTTATTGAGCTTCTGTTATAGTTATGTCATGCAATCATTTCCCTGTTGAAAATGAATTGAAACACTCCGGCAGTTTTTGAAGTCTATGAAAATGCCACTTTATTCAGTATTTTTATGATTCAGAGCTAAGACTGCAGACTGCCGAGATAATAGATCATATCTTAGGACAATTCATGAAATAGATATTATCTAATTGGAAATGGGAAGTTTAAGGCTCAGACTATACATGTGGACAAGATGGGAAACCTCCCCTCGCTAGGAAAAACTAAATAGCTAGTTGATACTTGTTATGGTTTTCAAGTATGCATTCACCATATTCTCTCCACATTATTTGATCTTTTTCAGGTGAGAGTTTGACATGATACTTTTAAAGTTTCTTCGATTCTTATGTTAGTTAATTCAATTCAGGTTTTACAATTATGCTCGTATAGTAATAGTTTTAAACATTTTGTCTTTGCACTCGAGTTTCTAAAATCCAATATAGAACTCCATATGCTCGTATAGTAATAGTTTCAAACATTTTGTCTTTGCACTCGAATTTCTAAAATCATTGTGAGCTCAAACATTTAAAGATTTTATAATTTCATCATTGAGGAAGTATTATACACGGCATTTGAGGGCCAGACTGACATTTTTGAATGAATCCCTGATTTTCATTTTGTCTCTACTCCTTTCTCTTTGCATTTTGTGCTCTTGTGGTTGGGGATTACTTTACATGTGTATGATTCAAGCTATATGCAGAGCCTGAGGGTTCACACTTGTTACAACCTCTTCATCCATATATAAGCATCCTGTATGGCACCCATATATACACATTGTTACATCATATATGTAACATTGTTACATCATCTATGTTCTACTTTCTCTCTCTCTCTCTCTGATTTTCATTTTGTCTCCTCTCTTCTCTTTGCATTTTGTGCTAGTGTGGATTAGATTTTACATTTGCGCGTTGAGCATCTTCGAGATTTTTGTTGAACAAGCATAACTTTTAACTATGCTTATCTTGTATGAACTAGCTTGTGGGCGTTCATATGTCTCATTGGTTTTTGCTGTTTCATATAATGAAGGGTTAAATATTTGAAAGCTGAAACAAGAATACATGATTAATGAACTAAGAAAGGCACAACACACTTTCTCTGCTTATTGTAGGAGGATTATAAGACCCATTGTTTAAATACGAAAATTTTTGTCGGATGGTTTTTGTTATTGGTATCTCCTGTCGATTTTCTAATGATGTACATGTTATATTTTTGCTGAACAGGTCAGTTTATATTGTATACACAGTGCTCGGTGATGTCAGTATATTTGTTGTTGGCAAGGATGAGTATGATGAACTTGCCTGTAAGAACATGATTATATTCTTTTTAAATATATGTTTATTTTTATTGGGAAAGAATCTATATGATGAATGCATGTTGCAAAAGAGAGTTGTGTTCATTGTATCAAGTAAACCAAAAAATAGAGTTTTATCAAGTTGTTTTTTTGGCAGGCCTGCTTATTCTATCATCAAGTTACTTATATTAAAAAAATTATCTGATGCAAGCTAAAATAATGTGAGGGAACATCAGATTAATCCCTCTCATATTCATCATCTTGTTGTTGCTAACTTTGTCGCTTTTACATAATTATTTGTTACATCATTGACCAAATTTGCCTTATGAAAAACAATTTAGAAGTATAGAAATTGAGAAATAGAGAAAATAGTGTTTTCTATCTATTAACAAGCCTGTCATCAAGGCAAAGCACTAGGAATACAAAACCCCTAGTAGATGAGTTTCTCTCCGATTTATAAAACCCCTGATTGTCTGCAATTTAGCTCTCAGGAGTCCTCTGTAAACTTTTTGTTTTTAATCTTCTTTCAATCTTAGGTTATTGAACCAGCATTTCATGAAAATATCATGTATTAGATATGGCAGTTTGATGTGGCATGCCTTTTTTTTGCCCATAAACTACAGGTCTGCATGCATTGTACCACACAGCTTTTGAGGACGTAATAAATATGCCCCTTTTTCATGACAATACTCTTAATGTTGATTTTTTGTTCATCTAGTGTCGGAAGCTATATTTGTTATAACAACAGCCCTGAAGGATGTATGCGGAAAAGCTCCAACTGAAAGGCTTTTTCTTGACAAATATGGAAAAATATGTTTGTGCTTGGATGAGATTGTCTGGAAGGTAATCAATATTTACATTGTCTTCTGCTACAAAATGAAAAGAAAAGAAAAAAAATATATACACTTTGCGTTTCGTTCTCTTATGTCATGTATGTGACACTAAGATATGCAGTTTTGCTTATCAGATTTTTTCTTTCTTTGTGAAGGGTTTATTGGAGAACACAGACAAAGATAGAATCAAAAGACTTGTTCGATTGAAACCACCAACGGAGTTCTGATTGACTCCCAGCCTTGTCTGTACGATGACTGTTCTACTACGGTTGTTAATTTTCGCTTTTTATTATGCACTTTGCTATCTAGATAAGATAGGTTGTGTATCAAAATTTAGTACCTAAAAGTGATACATCACTTGTTCTACTTTGAATGCTTAGAGGCATGATCTCGTTCGTTCATAAAAGTGATATATTTCAAGCTGCTACTTGGGGTGCAATGTGGACTATAGAAACACTTCTAATCCTTAACATGATTGCAAAGTAGATTGTATGTAATTTGTTTTTATACACTTGCTTTGAATGCATACCCAATTCAGTTATATTTGGATTGATTATTATATATACTTGCATTGTGATGAACAGTGATATCTTTAAGTCAATGACCACGTGTGAAATGTTCGGAAATATATTTGTTCTGGGATTAGGTAAATTTACAGTAATAAATCTCATCGGGTTCTTTTACGTGAGAATTAATGAGATTTGAGATGGTGTTGTGAAGAGCCTAGAAAAAATATTTTTTTGGTGTTTTTTTTCTTTTTCAGAAGTGTTTATGGTGTGTTTGCAAAACCAACTTATAGATTAGTTTCTCTAAAATTAAGCTAGGGAAAAACAAAAGTATTGATATGTTAATAAATCGAGGTTAATGGTTGAGTGGGTTTGTTATATTTGAACGAACTGAGAATTAGACGAATTATAAATAAATTGTTGTCAAGTCAACGAATCAAGTGAAACTAGTAGATTATACCAAAAGATTGTATGATTTATTTATTTAGATAAAAAATTGATGTAATCAAATTAAAGTTTAACTCAAACTGAGACCCATAAAGAATTTTGTACATCAGAAATAATGTCACGGAATTTCTTTTTTTTTTTTTTTTTTTTGTAAATCAGAAATAACGTTACGGATAATTGATCAAATAAACGTGAAGGCAATTAGTAAAAGCAGGAGATTTGAAATAGCACGTGGACGTAGCCTATGCTACCCGTCTCACCAAACAAAATAAATACACTGCTCCTACTAGACTAGATATTATCAAAACTGTGTACTAGTCCTTTCCTTGAAAATTTCGTAGAGCTCCCCCAGAAAAAAATGATGAGAGCCCTGTTTTTCTTGTTAATCTTTGCTGTCCTAATTTCTTGTTCACAATCAAGATCAATAATTCCACGCCCTCAGCCGCTATCATCCCTTCAAATCAACACGACCCAGGTTCTAATATTTGTGTGAATTTTTTTTTTTCATTTTGTTTGTTTCAAGTTGAATTAATGGAGAATTATTTGTGTGCAGAATGTAGGAGCATGTTCTTTTTATGTAAGCATAAGGACGAGCTGCTCTTCCACTCGATACACTCGTGACCGCATCAGTCTTTCCTTTGGCGATGCTTATGGAAATCAGGTTCTAATTTCATTTATTTATTGATTATTATTGTAGCAGTTTAGGACATTCATTGCTCACTTATATGTTTAATTCAGTTTTATTTGCTGGGTTAATATTTTTAATGGGATATTTGGGGGTAATTGAAGAAATACATAAATGATATTCGAGTTTCTGCAGAGGATTTTCTCCAGTCCTTGATTCATTTATTGAAATATACCCAAAGTGAAAGTCAATAACCCACAGGTAGTGGGACATATCACTTGGAAATCTTGAACTTGATACCAAATATCGGCTATTTAATTAGGTCTCATTAGGAAAAATTATTTTTGTTTCATGTTACAGTAATTGCAGCGCAAACTTACAGTTGTATTATATGGAAAATACTCTTTTTAAAGCAATGATTGTGAACTGGGACATGGTCTAAGATTTTATTGCAGCGATAATCAATGAATGAAAACTTAATCGTATTTTTTGAGTCAAATATTTACAAGTGTTTCTGTTATTTTAATTCCATGTACATAATAGCATTTGATCTGAATATACTCGATAAGTTTAGTCTAGTACTGTCAGCTATCTTTGATATCATTAGCTCAATTATGTTCATCATTTATTTACTGGACAACCCATTCAAATCATCCAACAATCTTATATATTGTGATTGTAGGCAGAATTCGTGTTTTATAAAAACGGTCGCATTAAAACTGGCAATGTAATATTCAAGTTTCATGTCTTAGGCATTGATGTTCTTGTTCTGCATAAAGAAAGCAAAAGAAAAGAGAAAAAAATATTTTCGTTCTGTTATGGTCAAGTGTTAAAGACTCTTGATTCCATTATATAGGTTTATGCACCAAGACTGGATGATCCAAGATCAAGGACATTTGAGCGATGCTCAACTGATACATTTCAAATAAACGGGCCTTGTACATACCAGATATGCTATTTGTACCTCTACAGAAGTGGATACGATGGATGGATGCCATATGATGTTACAGTCTCCGGATACAATACACAGCCTGTCAGTTTTTATTACAATGTATTTATACCTGGAGATATTTGGTACGGGTTTAATAACTGTTATCGCGCCACATCTGCTTCATTAGCAATGAAGTAAGGCCTTGTTTTCGCTGTATTATGATGATGTTCCACGAATAAAGTGATGAGAATTGAGGATTATAAAGACGATTAGTGCTTCTTTGTTCTGTATTTAGCTGACCAAATGCTTTACTGGATTTGCGGTTATATATATATTTGTCTTTTTGAGATGTCCTTGATAAAAATAGGTTTCAGTGTTTATGATAATCAAACATTGGTCCGAAAAAGAGACAAGCGCGGCCTTAAATCAATGAGTTAATAGCAAATTACCATGCTTTGTTATTGTTAAAAGACAATTTACCCCTGCAATAAATAAAAGGGTAGGATACCTCCCTCTTGGGTTTTTTCCATTTTTACAGGGGATAACGTGCCTATGCAATATTACATTATTACATGGCGGGTAAAGTGCCCACTATAAATAATATCACATGGCAGGTAAATGGTTAAATTGGTCATTTTTTACATTAAAATAAAGTTACAATTGCATTTTGGAGCGTGTGTGAAATCCTCTGTGAAAATAAAGTCCTAATTAATAAAGTCCTAATGCAGGAGTGATCTTGTAGCTTGTGAATCCAGCATCAGTGAATAACTTTGCCCACTCTTTCTCAGTTCTCTCTCTTCCAGAAATGTAAACCATCAACATAACATCAAACAACAACTGAGTTTCAACTCTCTTCATGTCTCTATTCACTTCATCCACAACCATGTGAATAACGATCACCTTTCCTCCATTCTCCTTCCCAGAATTGCTTCTTTGCATTTCTCCAATATTTTAACACATTCTTCGTCGTTCCAACATTCAAGTGCCCACTGGAAAGAAAAAAATCACCAGTTAGCATCAAATAGTCAGTTCTACGTTTCGACTGTGCAGACCCACACTTCAGATATTTGTTCAAGGGCAGTTATTTTCGTGTCCAGGTCAACAAAGAGTTTCATTTTATTAGTTGGCGGTTGTAATAAAGAAAATTCTAATTTTGTACGTACCTTGAGGAGAACTGCATCAGCAGGAGGAATGGACTCGAACATGTTTCCCTCGACATAGGTCAAGTTCTCGTTCCCTTCCAATCCAGCAACGACGTGTGGAAGATCGAGCACAGTACAATTTACTACTGGAAAATCAGAGGCTATAGCCTTGGCCACGGTTCCCGTGCCACCCGCAACATCCACCAATGATTTGACCCCTTCAAAAACTTGTTTACAATCCTTAACTATGATACCACTCACCAACCGTGCATCGCTAGTCATGGCCTCATTGAAGAAGTGATTCAATTTAGGCTCCTGCCCAGCATACTCCCAAAATGTCATCCCATGAGCCATGGAAAATGCCGCTCGATGCTCGCTTTGAAACCATTCGCTTAAGTTATGCCATGGATCGGTCATAACTGGTTCGAGCATGAAAGTAGAAACGGTGCCATGCTCGATGGCTCGTCTCTTAAAAGGAGATGAGAGGCTGGGGTTAGCCAATAGCCCTCTTCATCATTCTCGTCTGAGATTTTGACTTTGGTGAAGAACTTGGAATGAATTAAGATTCGCATCAAACGATAGATTGAGTGGGACTTAGATTGAGTAATTCAGAAAGTTTGATCGGTTTACCATGTTTGTGGATGATATCTGGTATGTTTAGTTGGACTGCACACTCTAGAGACATGGAGTTTATGAAGTTGAATATGTGGTTCCAAACATGAGCTTGAGCATAAAAAAGCTCTTCATTGGAGGAAATAATATTTCCATGACTGGGTGTTAATGCCATTTGCAGAAAAGGAGCTTGAATAATACTACAGATCTAGAGAAGTAATAATGAATTTGCATGTATCTGCAGCGTTCAACCTATTATTTATAGTGTCTTGATAAGATATTACTATTATCTAGTAGAAGTACTATATTTTCTTTTCCCAGCCCAGCCATGAAAATGGTTGCCTATTCCCCTATTCTCATTATACCCAGGACAGAGAGTTAGGTGAAAATTAGGTATAGGCCGAAAATCAACCATTTCTTGTGTGGATATACATACATGTTTTAGGCTAGCAACATGACTTTGTCGTCATTAAACTGTCATTTTCAAATCTCGTAGAACACATGCCTACTAATTTCAAGTAATGATTGAGAATGAGGTTAAGCTTTTGGAGCTTCAATTAGAGTTCAATAATAACAGTTAGGGTTGAAAATCAAATCAAATTTTTAGAGATTTAATTAGAGTCTTGTTCATAATTATGTACTATATTATACCATGTTAGAGTAACTTTATTAGAACTCTTTTGAATTCAACTCTTAAGTCAAACCAAATTCAAACAGCTATATCACAGTAAGTGGATTAATTGCATTTATATATGTCATTCCTCGATCTCTAGTATAGATCTCCGGTAAATATCGAAAACATTGAAATTTCCCAATATGAAAGTATGTCAAAAAAGACTGCCCATGGCCTTTGCTTTCTCCCTAAGAATGAATTTCTGAATCTTACCAGTCGAAGTTTTAGGCAAATCTTCAAAAACAACAGTCCTAGGTGCCATGTAATGAGGCAAATGGTCTCTACAAAAGCTTATAATCTCTTCAGAACTAACCTCAAATCCTTCCTTCACCTTCACAAAAGCACACGGTGTCTGGCCCCAATGATTATCCGGCCTAGCCACCACAGCCGCCTCAAGAACCGCGGGATGTTGATACAAAACCGTTTCAACCTCAACCGTACTTATGTTCTCCCCACCAGAGATTACGATATCTTTCAATCTATCCTTCACTTCTATGTACCCATCTTCATGTTTCACGGCAAGATCACCACTATGAAACCACCCACCCGAAAAAGCTTCTGTTGTGGCTTTTACGTCTTTTAAATATCCACTCATTACCGTATTTCCCCTAAACATAATCTCACCTATTGTTGCACCATCATTTGGTACACTCTTCATCGTGACAGAGTCTCTCACATCAACTTCTTCCAAACCATAGTGCTCGACCCCTTGTCTTGCTTTGAGTTTTAGTTGTTCGGAACGAGGCAAAGAATCCCACGTGGGCTTCCACACGCACGAAGTACCGGGACCAAATGTCTCCGTGAGTCCGTACAAGTGAGAAACTCTAAACCCAAGCTCTTCAATTCTTGAAAGAATCGATGGTGGTGGTGGTGCACCACCGGTCATTATATCGACCTTGTGAGGAAGTGGGCTTTTATCGCTCGAGTTTATGATCATGTTTAACACCGTCGGTGCTCCACCCATATGTGTGACTTTGTTTTGATCAATGTTGTCGAATATTTCTTTAGGTGAGACATGTCTGAGGCAAATGTTGGTCCCACCTAAAGCCGCCAATCCCCAAATGAGGCACCACCCATTGCAGTGAAACATGGGCACGGTCCAAAGATAGACGGGTAGTGAGCTCATTCCATGAATAGAATTTGAAGCAAGGGCATTGAGATATGCACCCCTATGGTTATAAACCACCCCTTTAGGCCTTGATGTTGTGCCGGAAGTGTAATTGACACTTATAGGATCCCATTCAGTTTTTGGCCTTATAGTTGTAAATTCACTATCCCCACTAGCTAGGAGAGTTTCGTACTCGTAGATATCTGGGTCGGAATTGGTTGGAGATGGGTTGATATGTTCGGGAATTAGTACTAGAATTGGTGGTTTGGCTTTGGTTTGGGAGAGATGATTGAATGCGCATTGAGCTATATGAAGAAACTGGTAGTCTACGAAAATGATCTTAGCATCTGAATGTTGCAAAAGGACTGATATCATGGACGAATCATGGCGTGTGTTCAATGTGCAGATTACTGCTCCAGCCATTGGCACTGCAAAATGCAACTCTTGCATTGCTGGTATGTTAGGTGCCAGAGTTGCTACCTGTAGAAATCACACAAAATCCAACAAAACATAAAAAAGTCTTTACTAAATAGTTCTATTGTTCTATTTTCTCAGAAACTCAACCCAAATCAGGAGTGAAATGCAAAAACACCTTTCTTGCTTTACCTAATTGGCGAAAAGTTCCATGTGTTATTTTTATTAGTTTAAAAACCTCTTGTGTTAAAGTCAAGGTCATTTATCCTTCCCAGAACGCAAGTCAAAGTCATTTATTCCCTCCCAGAGTATTCTTCATGATTTGCAGGGGAAGTGACTATTATACCCCTAGTTAGATCTTATCTTTTCTTTGGAATACAATGCAAATACATCAATGTTCACCTAAAAGAACTGGCCTATGGTCTTAAATTTTCACAGAAGAGTGCAATGAGCTGATATACATAATCTTTTTGCTAATAAAATTAACATCAAAGTTTTTATTGCCAATTTGGTAAAACACAGAGGGTGTTTTTGCATTTTATTCTTCACAATCACAGCAAAAGAAACAACTCAGATACAAAAATTGAATGAATAATTGAATCCCCAATCAGGGGACAAGTAATTAATATATGAAAAGGAGGGGATCAAAATTGATTGATAAAAATAATGAAAGTTACCACATCTCCACGAGAAATCCCCAATCGAGTCAATGCAGAAGCAAGCTTAACACACCTCAAACGAGTTTGTTCCCAAGTACACTTGAAAGAACCATACACAACTGAGGTTCTATCTCTGTAAACCTTTGCTGCTCTGTCCAAAAATGTTATCGGAGTCAAAGGAGCGTAATTTGCGGCGCATCGAACAAGACCCTCCATGGATTTCCACGAATTAGCTTCAAGATTTTCTGGGATTTCACAAAAATGCCGGGAATTTTCAAAAGGTTGCACCTTTTTACTGCCATTAAAGAACCACCGTGCAGAGAGTGAGCTCCTCCGTCGGAAAAAGTGATTCATGGTGGTTGACTTTTAACAAATGGGGGAGAATTTACTGTGCGAAATGTGTGATTTATGGAGGAATCAAGGGGTGGTTTCTTCATCATTAATGTGGAATAGAAAAATAGATATAGACAAAAAAAGTATACTCCTTTGAGATGACCCGTTGCGTTGAATGGAGTGTTTGAAATTGATAAGCATGTGTTTGTTAATAAATTTATTTGAGGATGGTTGAATCTATATTATCTATTACTCACTCGAGATGTAGTTTTATTTTTAATTAATTCATGCTTATCTCGCTTATCCAAAAAATAAGAAGAAAAAGGTCCTGCTTATCTATTTCGTATGGTCTGTTTGGATGCATGAGTGGACAACTTTTCCATTAATGACAGAAGTTTACAATGTGTTCTTTTCTAATTTCTTTTGTTTTGTCTGAAAACGTAGTCGCAATTAGGGTGTTTACTTTAAAAGATTGTTTTTCTAAGAATTGATGTTTTTGTTTATTTTTTATTATTTATATATAAAAAAAATAGTTACATTGACAATTGATGTAGATGTTAAGGAAAGTTTTCAAGATAAATTTGAGAGAGATAGAAAATATGTTGTATTATGATAAAAAAAAAAATACAATATTAGTATTTAAAGTCTCCCATGATTTAAAGTTTTATTGGAATTCTAAATTCAAGGAGTAAATAAGAATATAAAATTTTAGTTCTTTCATTCTACAACGTTTAAATACTATATTAAAACTAAATGCAATGTGTACATATAATGTATTTAAGTTTAAGAGTCTAATATGTCACATTAAAATAATCATGATTGCAGATTGGAATAATAATTATTTAGAATTAGTTTATTGATGTTACATTATAATAATGAAATTGCAAAGGGTATAAACGTATGTGTGTTTTGGCACACTTAGAAATTTAATTTCAATCGGGACCACTGATTTTGTTTAATCTCTATATATAAAATTGAACTGTCAAATGTCAATAGACTTTAATCTTGTGAATAATAATAATATGATTAAAATGAAACTTATTGGGCCTGTTTGTTTGGCGATTGGGAATGTATTTTGGGAGAGTAGTGGAGGTTGGTGAAATAATTTTGATTTGCGTAATGTTGTTTGTTTGGGTTTTGAGAGAGTGATTTGAGAAATAAAGTAGGTATAAGTTTTTTTGGAAGAGTTGGGTTGTAGGTGTAAGATGTGTAAGACTTTATGTCAAATCATGTTTGTTATGTGAGATAGATTACTTTATGTCAAATCAAAGTAGAGTTTGTATAGGTTTTGTTTAGAGATAAGAAAATTGTTGTTTGTTTGGCTTTTAAGAGAGTAGTTGAGAAAATTAATGGATGAAAAATTTATTTCTGAAAGTAGAAAACATGTTTGCTTGGCATTTCCCAAACACGAAAAAAATCTGGGAAACGCCAAACAAACAGTCCCATTGTCAGTCTGGAATATGTTTGCTAAGATTTGAATCTATGGAAAAATGGGTGTCGTGAAGAAATAATTTTAAT
This sequence comes from Penstemon davidsonii, assembly GCA_034814905.1. Taxonomy (NCBI): domain Eukaryota; kingdom Viridiplantae; phylum Streptophyta; class Magnoliopsida; order Lamiales; family Plantaginaceae; genus Penstemon; species Penstemon davidsonii. Next base: position 23,896,321 of record JAYDYQ010002685.1, read on the forward strand.
TGCGAACAAGTTAATAAAAGCGCATCTGGTGTAGTGGTATCATAGAGATTTGACCAGGGTTCGATTCCCTGGATGCGCATTTTTTATTTTTGCATCATCCTCTACATTTTGATATTGTTGCCCACCAGAAAACTCTGACCACAAACGCTGCAACAGATATAATAATATTCCCCTTCCACCAAATTCAGGTGCAACTAATTCGGCCACATCCCACATAACCCGCATTCATGTGCCTTAATTGGGAATGCAATTTTATCACAATTTTTTTTTTTTGAGAAAACCCGAAGGTAATGCATTAATGGTTAAAATCATCCAAAACAAAGTCAAGAATAAAATGCGAAAGCTCAATAAAAGGTGGAGATAGGCTATAAGCCACCTTAGCTAGTGCGTGAGCCACCGAATTATTTTCCCTAAAAACGTGAGAACAAACAAAAGAATCAAGACTCAAAGCTAAAATTCTAATGTCTTCAAAAATTTGCCCCAACGGATGGAAGCAAGAGAAATCACCAAGAATTAGTTATCAATTTTGAGTTCAAAAAACACATTTGGTATCAAACTTTTTGAAAAAACACATTTCATACCGTGATTCACACAATCTCGACACATCTAGTTTTGCTGTCAATTTTCGGACGAAATTCAGCACGTGTCGCTTATGTGCCCGTTAAATTGACAGTGAGATAGAAAACATACGGGTTTTAAAGACCCACAATTGACGGCACGTACTGAATTCTGTCCGAAAATTAACGTCAAAAATAAATGTGTCAAGATTTTGTGAATCATGGCATGAAATGTATTTTTTCAAAAAGTTTGATATCAAATATATTTTTTGAACTAAAGTTTGGTATCAAAAGTGTTTTTCCCTCCTTTAATATATATATATATGTATGTTTTTAAAATTGTTGTTTATTAGCCAAAAATTGACTGTGGCTAGCGTCATTGACAATGTTATAATTAGATGCTACCTGATGTAATGGCGGATCTAGTAAGGCACTAGTGGGGTTTGTAGACCACACTTATTTTTTAATTATAGTAGTAATATTATATTCAAAATAAACTAATTCAAATATTGTAAGCTCAAAGTACTCAAATATTTTAATTTGGGCACTTTAATTATTTGGGTCAGAAATACAAGCCCAAACTAAAACTGCAATTAAAATAATTTATTACTCATTGACTCAAAATTCAGTCCAACCTCAAGACTTGATGGTTGCAGATAAAAGACATGTCACATTCTTTTTGGTTCACAAAATTGTGATATTGACACTTATCTTACCCATTGCAACATAAGTATAGAGAGTTTTTCGGCTATGAAGTTAGTGAAGAATCGATTTCGTAACCAAATCGACGATCAATGGCTAAATACATATAGAGTCTTTATAGAGAAACATATTTAGTGGTATTCAATGAAGCTACCATGGACCAATTTCAGAAAATGAATAATCGTCGCCGTCAATTGTTAATGTAAATACGTAGATATTTTAAGTTCTTTTGGGGTCGTAACGGAGTATCATACATTATTAAACTAACGTATGGGGGTTATTTTTGCCAAATTTCACCTCCGCTTTTTTGTATCTCCTTATACATTTTCTCGTGAATGAAATATGATATTTAAGTTTAACTGTTTAATTGAATTTTTCTTTTTTTATTTCGATTATTAAAGTTATTGTACTCTAGCCTCCATTACATCACAATGTTAGAGAGAGTAGATGAATTTTATTATTTCAGGATACCCTGGAAAATTCATGCATTTTCATGTGATATATCACCATGCAAGTATTGGCACTATATATTAATTTGAAAAAATTAGTTATATCTAAAACTTGAATATAAATGTTCGACTGGCCTACTAAATGATAATTAATAAGTTCGGATTTGAAAGATAATCTGAAATCATTCTAATAATGAGTGGATCTCAAAGTCATCTCATCGTTAATGATTAATCAATAAATTACTGATATTTGAAAATCTAAAATCCATAATAACTCAAGACAATACAATAACTTCAGTAGATTCGTAGTTATATAAAATTCAAAGAATCGAGGTGATAAATTCTATTACAAGAAAAATGAAAAAAAATCTAGGAGTATACTTTACTGATCATACTGAAATTAAAAAACATTCTATAGAAGTGCAATAATAATTTTTGCGTTCAATCTCCTTTCGAATTGGATTATGACCACTAAAAATGACAAATTAACCAAATACAAAATTAAATAGTTTCTAAAAATTACAACATGATGGTTGATTGACAACTAAACATTTTGACATGTTATTCCTATAAATTGGCCATTGACAGTAACCCTTTTAAGTAATTTTACCACATATATTTAGAAGTCATATTAGCTAATCAAGCAATGGTATGTAAATATGACTTTCACATCTCACTTTGATCAATTAAGTAACTACATGTTTGTGTTTGAAATTCTACTTAGCATGCATATCTCAAGTCTTAACACGTCAAATCCGCATATTGGCTGCAAAATCTTATTTTTCCTCAAATGATGTCGGCTTAGTAATATATATATATATATATATATATATATATATATGAACTCGATTCAACTTATCTTTTATAGTTGATATGAGTTCGAAAATTAGGTATTGGCTAGAATTTTTTCAGTTATATATACAGTAAATGTATGCCTCTTTTGAGTTTGTTGACTTCATTCATGATTTGGGGAGATATTAATTACTTTTTTTAAAAATAAAAATAAAAACTTTATTCGTGATTTGATAATGTTGCAAAACAAATATATCTCATTGGACAATTTTCATTAATTCCCTCTTAAGAACACAGATTTTATGTGTACTATGGTGAAAACATTCAACAATTTTGTAATATTTTCTTTTGTGATGTTTTCTGATTGAAAATAATATGGTTGCAGGAATTCTGGATTACATTTCTAATAATGTTAACGATATTTATGGGATTAGCCAATGTAAATGTCGCACATCGGTATCTCAATCAACAAACCACGCATAATGTGATAACATTTGGAGCTGTCGGAAATGGAAGAATTGATGATTCTAAAGTAATTTTAATATCCCTTATTATAAAACCTTGTTTTGTATGATATCTCACTCCATATTTCTCGTGCAATTATTGTTGTTCTATATATATTTACCCTTGTTCTACATATATAATTATGTAGGCTTTTCAGTCGGCATGGAAAGCAGCTTGCTATGGAGGCTCTAACATTGATAGTACAATAATTATACCTTTTGGGAAGACATTTTTGTTGTCCCCAATCTTGTTTGAAGGTCCATGCACATCTCGCTCAATTGCAGTTGAGGTAATTTGATTTTCTCAAAAACAACTTATATAGTAGTGAAAAGAATATATATCATGTAAACCCTTTTTGTCTTAAATTATATAATCCAAAATCAATCGAATCAAGTGACAAAGATTTATATATATACGGTGAAATTAGAGTTAATTGTTCGTGTAAGGGTATTTTAGTCTTTTCTCTTTATTATTTTTCCCCTGACTATTTAAATTTCTATTTATCTTAATTGTCTTTAGATCATCATTTTGTATTATTTTGGGAAAAAATAAAGAGTGAAAGAAAATATTATGACAGATTTTGGGGACAATTATAGCCCCTCCAAAATCAGCATGGAGAGATAAAGGAGTTGGCCAGTGGCTGCGATTTCATGGAGTAAACGGTCTAAATGTGTACGGAAGTGGATCTGGACATATCGACGGTCGAGGACAGTCGTGGTGGGGCAACGTGAGTGAATATTAACTAGATATGTATCCTTTCCATTTAACTTTTCTCATAATAAATATTGGAGTATTTTTTTGTCAAAAATTAAAACTTTTAATTACGTTTAGTTGGTTGTTTTTACACAAGAAATCTCCTATTAAATTTCTGTTCTGTTATTTTGGGACAAAACTGATCCAGCAGTCGAAAAAATAGTTCTAAAATATTTATATTCTGGCGTATAAATTTCTAATAATTTCAATAAAAATTAATTTTATAAAATTATGGCTGGTTAATGCTATATATTGTAGTTTTGGGAAATGCTGATTTTATTGCATGTTGTGAACAACCAAGAACTTGGAAAGTGGTAATAGTTTAATTTTGGTGTTCAAATCTTAGCAGAAATTATGATAGCAAACACCTTCCTTTAACATTGTTAAGTGAAGGTCCAAATATTATTTTAAGATATTTCTTTATCACACTCACACCCAAAGAGCGAGTATGCTATGCTATTAGATTTTTTTGAGGGAATATTAGAATACTGATTCCACAAAATAAATTGTTTTTTAAAATTAGTAAAAGTTGAATTTGTAATAATTTAATTATTATATTATATACAACAAATCAATGTAAAAAGTTAACATTTCATTTTGAGCGCATGCAAAACTTTTCAAGCACAAGTTAAATTCGCTTGCTTTCCATTTGTTGCAGGGAGAGAACTCGGGACCCACGGTAAGTTACTTAGTCAATTTCTTCGAAATCTTAATATATATCGATATATAAACAACACATAATATATTCATAAAACCCTTAACCAATTTTAGTGTTAATAAATTTCCAGGCATTATCATTTTCAAGTTGTAACAATCTTCAAGTCAGTGGATTGAAACATACCAACAGCCAAAGGAACCATATTTCCATCAATAATTGCAAGGGAACAACAATTTCAAAACTTACAATATTAGCTCCTCAAAGCAGTCCCAATACAGATGGAATAGACATTAGCGCTTCAACAAATCTTCGCATCAAACATTCTTTCATGGCAACTGGTACATCCACCTTTATCTGGTTATTTATATTCGGAACCCCTGAGGTTTACTTTAATTACAGAAAACTCCTACGGTTCCAAAAATTACAATTAGTAAGAATTAAATCTGACTTGACCTAAATTTTCATTCTGGTTAATTGTTTGTTTGTAGGGGATGATTGTATAGCCATTAACGGTGGTACTTCAAATGTAAGAATAAACGATATAGCATGTGGTCCTGGACATGGAATAAGGTATTAATTTATTCTCTAGTTATTTATTATGTACAAACATATCATGTATTTATTAAGAAAAAACTCGAGAATTTATAATTATAATTGCATTCATATATACAAGAAGAAAATCAAAATTAAAATCAGAGATTTAGCCTCCTAGATTTCTTACCATTCTTTAATTAATCTTTTGACAGTATTGGAAGTTTGGGAAAAAATGGAAGGCACGAAGAAGTAGAAGATATACAAGTATGGAATTGCACTTTTAGAGAAACCCAAAATGGAGTGAGGATCAAAACATGGGCGGTATGTATACATGTTATAATAATATCAAAATTTTGAACATATAATATAAATCTTACCAATTAATTGTTTTAATTTCCTTTTGTAAGGAGGTTCCGGATTTGCAAAGAATATAAGTTTCATGAACATAAATTTCATAAAATCTGACAATCCTGTTATCATTGACCAATTATACTGCCCTCACACAGAATGTAGTGACAAGGTAATTGCAAACTTTCTCTTAGTCTTAGAACGAACATGGGAAAGTATATATAATTTTGGAAATAACCCATTCCTTCCATTTTGTTTCGTCATATATAATCTTTTTCTTTTTATTTTCATGACATGTACAATTGATTATATTATTATATATTATAGGCATCTGCAGTGAAAATTAGTGACTTAAAATATATTGGACTCCGAGGAACATCTATTAGTAAGAAGAGCTCGATCGAGTTCCGGTGCAGCAAGGCCGCTCCTTGTAGTAATATAGTGTTGGATGATATCGACATAAAACCAGCGTTTCCTAATATTTCAAATTCTGCTCAGTGCATCCACGCTCACGGAATTGCGCGTGCTTGTGTGCACCCTGTTGTCAATTGCCTACACAATTAATTAAAGATTGTTTTATTTTCTTTAGGCCAGGATGCATGCCGGCCCCATATACATATGAAAATTTTGTATATAATATATGCAACAATACTAGTTAATTGTATTTTTAAATATTATTGCAGTAATACTGGTTACAAGGATGTTTATTCAGCTGAGTCATATTAATTATTATTGTTTTAATACGTACATTGTTCGGATTAGCACTTTTATTACTATTTCTGAATATATAATATAATTATAATAAGAATATATAGGCCATATAATTGGCAACGAGCAAAAGTTTCACATATAAGAGGGGTAGTTTTGTCAATATCTTTTAAACTTTTATAAGATTACAGGAGGGGTAAAATGCTCTTTTTGAGTTGACCGAGAGATAAATTGAATATTATGCAAATTATGGGGGGTAAATTGTCATTAACTCAATTGTCTAAGTAACTAATAGTCTAATACACGGGGGTAAAAGTAATAGTTTTTAAAGAAGAGAAGATAATTTACATTTAATCTTAAACCAAAGCTGGAAAGAATAATGGAGGAAATGACAGGAAGAGAGCAGACTTATCTCCCAGAACAATTTATTTGGTTAATTTAGTATCCATATTTCAAGTACTCTTTTACAAAGAATATTTAATTAAAGATAAACAGTTTTCTTTCTTCACATGATAAGGGTTATTGTAATTTTGTGACTAGTCAATGAGTTCATAGCCACGTGGTAATTTAAGTTGAGGCTTAATGTTTAATATTAGTGTTGGTTGTGATTTTATTATTTGTAATTTTTTGTATTTGGACAGTTATTTAAATAATTGAAATAATTGATGATATTATGTAAAAATAAAACAGATTTTACTGATTGTCCATTTTTGTATATATTTTAATCAAAATACGTTGAAGGATCCTCAAAAGGCCATTTTTGCCTTTTCTTCATAATTTACTTTTGCCTTCCCCAACTCAAGAAAGATGTTTCCCTCAAAACAAAAAAAACAAAAAAAACTCAAGAAAAATGTCAAAGAAATTATTTCTAGAAGTTGGATTGTTGTGATGAGTATAAAGATCAAGAGAATTAACATCATATACAGAGTGAAAAATGACCAAATTAAAATAGGATATTTTGGTGTATACTTTCTTCTTGATTATGGTTAGGCTAGCTAGTTGAATTTTGAATTTAGGAAATTGAATGACATTCTTGAATTTCACTTGTTTGGTGGCTAAGCAAAATATATTCAAATGCTCCATTGGTGTTAACATATGATCGTTGGTATTAATTCTCAAAAATGGAATCTAATTTTATAATTGATATACTTGCATAATTGAATTATGTTTCCGACCAAGTTGAATTTGGACTAAAATTTTCTCACGTGACACTTGTTTACAGACATCGGAATGGTTTATATGTCGCAAAGTATTAAGCCATTATTAGGGTAACAAGAACTAAATATTTTATGCTAATAAGAGATCAAAATCCATGAAAATTGACGACAAATGATTTTGGAAATGAATTGACAAGTCTTTTTGTTGTTTTACACCAACTTATAAATGAATTTGTCCAATTCTCATACTTGACATCATAAGTTTATATTAGTGCTAATTTACCTAATAACAAAGTGGCTAATAATTTTAAAGTTTCTGGGCTGACATTCAAATAAATATATGAGAAATCTCCCTATATATATGGTTAAAAAATATCTGGCTGGACTAACAATAAGTAAATAATTGAGTATATCTCAGGTTTACGTTACAAAGAACCTCGCATAATGGTAGTAAAAGAACTGACAAATTTTTCTTTTTTATTGCTGTCTTAATTAAAAATCTAGTTAAAACTGCAAAGGTTTATAAAGCTTAAAAGATCTAAATAACGAGGTTTTGGATTAAACTCCTGTGCTCATTTGTTAAATTCATTAGCATTAGTTCTTCAAAATGACGCGTTTTTCTACAGCAAAATTTCTAATTATTTTGTTTCATTAAAAATGCAAATGCTTTTATTATTTTTCTTAATTTAAACTTATTATTGCAGGAGAGTTTTGCACATATACTGATTTTATGTTGGGCACTATTGGCATCAAGCATGATCGTTGGCGCCCGTCACCACGGGCATCACCATTACCCCACGCCGGAAATTCAGTCAACCACACTTGACGTTACAAAATTTGGAGCTACAGGAAATGGAAAAACAGATGATTCCAAAGTACATAATTGTTATATTTCATCTGCAAACCTTAATACTAGGAATATATAACAATGCTTTGGGCTGGAATTTAATAGGTTGCTCTGTTCTAACTATATTAAATACAGAAAATCAAAACACTAAATAACATACACTTTGCTTGTGTTAACTTTATATTTTATATTGAAATCAAATCTGTATATATATATATAAACAGGCTTTTAAGTCGGCATGGAAGGCAGCTTGCACAAGTAAGTTGAACAGTATGAAGATAACCGTACCTGGTGGGAAGACGTTTCTGTTATCCCCAGTCGGATTTGAAGGTCCGTGCAACTCTAGATCCATCACATTTGAGGTATATATATATATAAACATACCACAAAATCATTAAATCAATGGATCACGTATACACTATATGATATGTTAATTCAAATAAAACTATACCCCAGATTCTGGGAAATATTATTGCACCTAAAAGATCAGCATGGAGAAAGAAAGGCGTGGACGAGTGGTTGTACTTTCATCAGGTTGACGGTCTTACTGTGGTAGGAAATGGACAAGGACTAATTGATGGTCGAGGATATTCATGGTGGAAACACGTGAGTTAGTTAATGTCTATCGTATTTACTTCTTTTAATCCCCATTTGAAAAATTGACTATAAAATTTACTTGTCTTTTGACAACTCTTCATTTCTCTCGGCTTCACAAGACTCACAGCTCGCGACCCACAGTAAGTAAATTGTTTGTTGCTTCAGTTTCCACTTAATTGTAACATCATATGAACAAGGAAAATTGAATTGATAATTAAATTTTAGGCACTGCGATTTTCACATTGCAATGAACTTCACGTGAGTGGATTGAAACACATCAATAGCCAAAAGAACCATGTTTCCATCAGTGCTTGCAATAACGCAACCATTTCAAACTTGAAAATGACAGCCCCTAAAAAAAGTCCCAACACTGATGGAATCGACATTAGTTCTTCAACCAATCTTCGTATTCATGACTGCGTTATGGCAACAGGTACATTTCCACATTTTTGTTCTGTTTTTCCCTTGTGGAACTATTTTTATAGTCTTCTAATTATTATTTTTATAAAAGGGGATGACTGTATTGCGATCAATGCGGGTACTTCGAACGTCATCATATCTAATATCTTGTGTGGTCCTGGTCATGGAATAAGGTATGTTAAATAAATGTTTCTCTATTCATTCAGTAATTTAAACATGATAATACTCAAACATTGTTGTGTTTATGGCAGTATTGGGAGTTTAGGGAAAAATGGGCGTAGTGACAAAGTCGAAGTAATACAAGTAACTAATTGCACTTTTAATAGATCTGCCAATGGAGTGAGGATCAAAACATGGCAGGTAACAATCACAAACTGAGCAAAATCAATCAAACAAATGATGTTTTTACAAAAAACAAGACGTGTACTAACCTGTAAATTTGGTTCTTGATCTGCTGCAGGGAGGTTTCGGATTTGCCAGGAATATCTCGTTCTCACAAATAACATTCATAGAAACTGATAACCCTGTTATAATTAACCAGTATTACTGCCCTCACAAGCAATGTGCTAATAAAGTAAGACACCGTTTCATTAATATAAACCGATGTTTTTTCACTTATTCTCTACTTTAGTACTCTATTTCTTATCTAACTGTTCATCCCTAATTAATTAGACATCTGCCGTCCAAGTTAGTGATGTGACATATAAAGATATCCATGGAACAACTACCTCCAAGAATGCTACGATTAACTTCAGCTGTAGCAAGACTGTCCCTTGCACTAATATTGTAGTGGATGATGTCAACATAAAACCAGTTAATCCAAAGAATTCAACATCAGCCTACTGCATCAACGCTTATGGGCAAGCTCATGAAACAAACCCGAGCGTGAATTGCCTAATGAATGATCATTCTCCTCGACAAAACATGGATATTTATCAATACTAGCTAGAATAAAACTGTCATAAGGCTCTCATAACAATACTCATGTAATTCAGTTGTGAAAATTTTTAATTAAACATTTTAATCTTAGAGAATCAAAGTACCTTAAGATAATTAACCAGGTAAATAGCTCGGACGCTAGTGCCTCTGAAAAATCAACAAAACAAGCTAATGGTTTAGTTGACAATGGCATTAACCACATATATTGGCAATACCACCAAAAGCATTGAGATATGTACAATGGCATTAACCACATATATTGGCAATACCACCAAAAGCATTGAGATATGTACAACCATTTATCATCATATAAGTACTGTATCTTTTCTTGGATCACATTTACCAAATCCATTTTGAAACAATTACAGCAATCAATGGATTCAAACACCTTAATAGAGGTAAAAAAAAACATTACTTTCAACTTATTGTAGAACCTTATGTATGCACATTAGTTAAGCCTTATACTTCATATAAGTACCATGATAACAATGTAATGTCCTTAATATTATGTGATGCCATATTCTTTTCTGTAAAATCATACAGTAGCACTTAATATTAATGTCACTCATCAACTCTTATTTCAAGTTATGTAATGAATTTTGAAATAAACATGAAAATTCCTTGTTATAAATTCACCCTCAAATTAAGTCTCATAATGCATAAGTAGATCATGGGTGCAAAAGATGGTTATCTGAACTGAATGAATTAGACCTAATAGGGGCTAGTTTAGTATAATTCTACGAAAAGCTGATAGATAAAAACAATTATATAGTGTAATGTGTACAAGAATAATAAGCTGCATACTTACAAATAAAAGGATTCCAATCTCCAAGTTTATAACAATATACCTGAGTAATTTTCCCACCAAAGCTATAAGAATAAAATGCAAAAATGCCCCCTCTGCTTTGTCTAATTAGCTGGAAAAAAAAAAAAAAAACTTGTGTTACTTTTATTAGCAAAAACCTATTTATTTATTAGTAATAAACCTCTCCCCTGTCGGAATATATTTTACATGGAAAAATGATAATTACATCCCAAAAAAATGTGAAAACGCCCCTATTAAAAGAACTAGATATTAGGACCAAAAACAAGAAAAAAGAACTAGAGATTGATGCGGCGATTTCAACAAAATGTAATTTAGAAGTACCTTAATGAAAATTTGAAGTCTGCGTTGTAAAATTGGTTAGGAATTAGAGTCACGGGTTTCTTGTAAAAGTGCAGCAAAGAGCTGGGTTGGGTTGATGAACTTTGTTGGCTTCTTCAGGATCTCACACTCACAGTTATCTAATCTAGGTAGAAATGTTATGCCTCTGTGTGTTCTGTTTCTTTTTTTCTTCTACATCTAATTTTAGAACCGATTATTGATTTCTTAAAACACTACAATTGAAATTTGCTCTTTCTTCAAAAAAGAAATAAAATAAAAGGTTTTGTGTTTAGTAAGGACCAATAAACTTCACCCACGTCAGAAAGAACAAATCTTTATCGTACAACCAACTGTAGCAGATCAATGAGGAATTAAAACCCCTAACCTAAAATAAAATCCCCCAACCCCCATGACGAAAACCCCTCCTCCACCACCAGCTTGCAACTATACATACACTAACTAATACGTATATACACGAACGAGGCGCATCTAATCTTCTCACTTGGTAAATCTCATTCAATAGCTGATAGCTATATCCCCTGAGCAATGCCCATTTCAATGGTCGCATAGTTTTACCATTCTTGCACGACGCTTCCACTCTTACAATTTCCGAGAATCCCATTTGGAGGTTTTGTCGATTTTATTCATTTTTTTCGATTATCCACTCATTTATTCGTTTAGTTTCAACAAAAAAATTGATTCAAAGATCAATAATTTGGAGGCGGCTGCCTTGTTTATTCTTATTAATGCTGTTAGATTGTGTTTTTATTAAATGGGAATTGCATCTTCTGTTGAAATATTGATAAAGATTGTATCTTTGGCTTGTGGGTATGTATTAAATATTGGGGATTGCAGTAGAACATGCTCTCTCTGCGATTAGTTTGCAGATTCAGCACCTTACCTCATATCGTTCCCACCACATCCATTGCAAGGCGAAAACCTATTAAAATAGACGAGCCTGCACTCATAAAGCTAAAAAACGAGAGGGACCCTGAAAAGCTGTTTACTTTGTTTAAGGCCAATGCCCATAACAAAGTTATTATTGAGAATCGATTTGCTTTTGAGGATACTGTTTCTAGGCTAGCTGGGGCTGGCCGTTTTGATTATATTGAGAATTTGCTTGAGCAGCAGAAGACACTACCCCAGGGTCGCAGAGAAGGGTTTATACTTAGGATAATAATGTTGTATGGGAGTGCAGGGATGACTAAGCATGCTATTGATACATTCTCTAATATGCATTTGTACGGTTGTAAAAGAACTGTGAAATCATTCAATGCTGCTCTTAAGGTGTTGACTCAGTCCCGTGATTTGGGGGCAATTGAGTCTTTTTTTAGCAATGTCTCGTCTAGATTTGGCGTTGAACTAGATGTATATTCAGTTAATATTGTTCTCAAGGCTTTCTGTGAAATGGGTATACTGGAGAAGGCGTTTCTACTCATGGTCAAGATGGAAAAACTAGGAATAGTTCCTGATGTTATTTCGTATACAACTCTTATAGCAGCCTTTTACAAGGCAAATCGCCCTGAAATTGCTAATGGATTATGGAACGTGATGGTATTAAAAGGTTGTCTTCCTAATACTGCAACCTTCAATGTCAGGATTCAGTTTTTAGTAAATAAGGGGCGTGCTTGGGAAGCTAATACGTTGTTGGCTTTCATGCGTAGTAAGAAATTTTCAGATGAGGTTACATATAATTTGGTTATTAAGGGGTTCATGGTTGCGGGATATCTTGAAATGGCGATGAGAGTTTATACTGCTTTTCACAGTGAGGGTTACAAGCCAAACCAAAAAGTTTATCAAACCATGATACACTATCTTTGTGGGGCCGGAAAATTTGATATGGCTTACAAAATGTGCAAAGAGAGTATGCAAAACAATTGGTTTCCTAGTGTTCATACGATCAATAATCTGCTTGAAGGACTGCGGAAAGATGGAAAAAATGATGGGATTGATAAGGCTAAATATATCTATAGTCTGACTCTGAATAGGGTACCTCCTTTTTCTGCAGCTCAAATTAAAACCATGAAGTCCATATTGTCGAAGAATTGAATGAAATTTTTGGGCTGTAAACTGCAATACAAGATCTCATATGTAATGCTCGGAGAATTGTTGGGAGAAAAACTATAGAGAATTCCAGGCAATGACTGTGTCAAATCTCTTCATTACATGTCTGGCACCACCTAAATGAGGTTCAACATAACAAGGAAGCTGTAAGAGGACAGCATTGTGTTATTGTAAGTTTTTTTTTTTTTTTTCGCTTCTTGGTCAAACTTTTGCATGGAGAAGTGATATAATTAAATACTATCGACATACATACTTGTGCCATCGTAACTCCAGAATGCATCATCTCTTAATTTAGGTGCCTTTATGATGGTATTCAGATTTTGGACGAAAGGTGGGGAATGCAGTGAAATCACTCCAATTCGAAGCCCTGCAGTTGGTAATTTGAAAAACTTCCCTTATTCTTTTATTCAGCTCTTGAGGTCGTGAAACGGCCTTTTGTAACATATTTTGGTACAATTTCACTGGTACACTCACCTAACTAGTTTTAGGTACAAGGATGAAAATATTCTTGACGATTTATTATTCTTAATTCTGCAACTAACAAAATGGAACCTTATATTTTGTATGACTTAAACCATTAATACGATTAAATTAAGTTGTTATCACCATTTCTGAAATTCATTACGTGGGTGGGTAAGAATTGTTCTTTTGTGGCACCATTGTTCTGTATATGTATGGCAAGGCTTTTGCAAAAGGGAAATAGGGAAGAGTGTGAAGGTTTTGATAGCTGGCAACCATGTCAAAATGGTTTAATGCTTGGGGCATCACTAAATCCAGAATTTTTGTTTTTTTATATATTTTGATTGTTTTTGTATGTATAGTGCAGATCATGCATTCAAGAAAATTGCAGCCGGAGAACATAAATCTGATATGCCTTGCTGGGGAAGACGCAAAGAATGAATTGCTGGAATGAGATAAGTAATTATGGTGAGAGGAAGACTTTCATTATTCATGACCATTTGATAGAAAATTTAACAATTCTTTTTTCTTTTTATCATCGTGTAAGTAATTATTTATCCATTAAATTTATTACTTTCAAATAGTGTTATAATGTATAATACTTTTTATTTGTTCATTATTACAACTATGTCATGATTGCTAAGATGTTGGCCAATAATATCGTATTTTGGGCTTTTTTTATTTCACTGTATTTTGTAATGGAGGGTATCCTAATCCTACACTCTTTATGATATTTGCTTAATACTTATATGTTTGATTATCAATTACAAAAGAAATGTTGGCCAATAATTCATTTTTACAACTTTTGTACCCGCAATCAACAAAATACTGTCTTCTTTAGGCAACGTATTTGAATGTGTTCCATTCCACCATTAGCTGAGATTAAGGGTCAAGATAGATTGGTTTTTGGCATGTTTTTCGCAAAACTTGATAAAAACTATTTCAAATGAAGTTTGAGAATAGATTCCTCGAAAGTCAATTTGCAAATTATAAATTCCAACATAATAAATATCAAACCCATAAAAGACATTAATTTGATACATATCACCTACTTTTTTCCTTCAAACCCCAACATTTAAGTTCAATTCAAATCATATCTCAACTTCTTAGAAACCATAAAATCAAACATTCAAACTCAATCAAAATGGTATTCTAAAGGCTTCATTGAAACCATCTAAAACATTTTTTCGGAACCAAAACCAAGCAAAATCGATTTCAAAAACAATCCATAAGTGGTCGAAACCAACATTCAATTTTTATTCTAGAAGAAATAGTTGCATGCAAGATAGTCGATAAACCCTTGCAAATGAGTTGATTTCTTTAAATTTAGATTTTTGCTAAGTTCTTTTCCAACGAAGATTTTCTAACGTAACGACATTTCTACTCATAGTGTATTCAAGTAAAGATGCAAATGTCAAAAGTTCTTATTTTATCGAAAAAAGAAAAAATTGCAGCAAAATGGCCTTTAAATATGGCTTATAACAAGTAAAAGATCACTTCCTCTCCCCTATGTAGATGACGTAACATGGCCCTACCTCTTATGGAAGTACCTGGCGGAAAATCTGTTTGTCATTTAAAATTTGATGCAAATATAAATTCAAAAGGAAAATTAAAGAGCATATTAAACAAAAAAGTGCACATCCAGCATAGGAATTGCGTCTGAACAAAATATTGATAGGAGATACAAAATCGAGAGACTAACATGACTAAAACACAAGAATCCTCCAGAATAAGTTGGTATAGATGTAATTTTGCTCCTTCCTACTTCCAAATGAATCAAAAGCAAATAAACTCCACGGAAGTAAACTCTTCGCAAGAGAACAAGTTGAAGTAAGAAAATCCAAAATCATTCCAACATGCGATTGTCCTCTGTTGGTTGGGAAACCTTGACCTTGATCTTTGGTAATGTGAGAGAGGAATCTTCTTGAAGTGCAGCAGGAGCTTTGACCATGTGAATGCTTTGCTCCAATTCCTTTGTTGCCTCTCTTAGGACCTGTGCCTTCTTTCCCTTCATCCTCTGTGAATGGTGTCTAGCCTCCCTATCAACTCTGACTTTATCGATTTTCTTAATAGCCTTAAGAGTGTTTTCTGTAACACTTCTGTCATATCGCTCGGGCCTATTACGCTTCCTCTCAAATTCAAATGTTGCATCCTGAGCAACAACCAGAAAAAAGTCAGATTAGACCAATTGCGTTGTTTAGAAGAGAAATATAGCAAAAGAACTCTAGTGATATTACCTGAGTCATATCTTTCCCATTCAAACGCCTGTAAGCCTTAGTCCATTTCACCTTTCGAGGATTCCTCTTCATCTTGAAGTTTTTGTGACATTTAGATCGACAAAATCGAAAGACCTGCAGAACCAAATTGTTAGAAATTTAACTGTAAAAAACGTTAAGTTACAGTATATACTAAAATAACTCAATCAGGCGTCTAGTTGTTCCTTGAGACTAAGCCCCCTATCTTGACCAACTAAGATCACTTGGGAGATATTTAAGAGTTACTAAACTTTGTAATAAACGAAAATCTACCGTGCATCCATTAAACCATAAACTTTAACAAGGACCATGAATAAGTAAGACATAAATTGAGCAATGATTTATGTGATGAAATTAACTACAAGTTACAAATATTTTAGGACCTTCAGATATAACTATGAGATTAAATCACACACATTTGCTAGTTTGCCATATTGTATATCACTCAATAACATTATTACACGACATCAGAGAGTAGGCTCTTAACAACGGTGACCCCTAAGATCCTTATACACATGACATCAAAATCGAGATCCCCTTGCCAAACTAATCAGGCATTAGCTTCATGTGTAAATACAAGCAACTAAAAGAAACAATTTTGACCAAAATGAAAAATTTAATCAGGTAAAATGAGTACTAGTAAAAGCTCTCACCTTTGCATCATTACGTACATACTGAATCCCATGCCCGGGATACACCGTAGAAGAACAGAACCAACATTTCTCCAACCTCATTGTTAAGTTATGCTAACAATAGCCCTGCTCAAAAATTAAAAATAAAACTTCAAGAAATACATTGACCTTCAAATACCAAAAACCAGGGTCAACCGGACATATTAGGTGGCCCTAGGAGAAATTTAAAATCGGGGCCCTATTTTACAAAAAAAGAAATATCATTATTAAAATTTATTTTCTTACTTTAAAAATAGTGAAAGTATTTATTAAGTATTGACATGGTATTTTCTAACATATTTGTTATAGATAGATAAAATCACAAATCAACTTAATTTTTTTTAAAATTCAATTGTTATAACTTATATGTTTCTATAACATTTAGTTCATAAACCCTTCGTTCAAGAAAAAAAAAGCAAGTACTTTAAGTATTTTGAGTATAATTATACAACTAATGTATGTTAAAAGAGTTAACTTTTTACTTGTCAAAATCAATAAATAGATAAATGTAAAAGTAAAATCTTTATGCTTTTGCAACTATTTTACAAAAGGGGCTCCTCAATCTTAGGGGTGCTCAGTAAAACCGAACCAAGCCATACCATTTTTTGTTATCTAGACTGGTTTAGTAATTTCGGACTATATGCCACACCAAACAATTTAAAGTGTAATTTTGGGTCTTTTTGTAAATTCCTTGTAAACTAATTTTTAAAATTTGTAGCTTGACCCAAACTTGTTGAATCAATTTACATATCAACCCTAATTTTTAAGCTGATCCCAAACACCAAAATAAGAAAAAGGAAAAAGATTGGCACCTCCATGTCCCAGTTAATTCTCCATATAACTCCAACGCCTCCAAATCCTAAATTTAATGTATTATTGCAAAATTAAAGTATCATTAAAGGTTTTACAAAAATACTGAAATAAAATATAAACACTTATACTATCAATTCAATTAGCATAGATTCTTTATCATTTGACACCAATAATATGAAATAATCATTTTTAAAGCATCAATTAGCTAAACGGAGCTTACGTAACAGAGACAAAGAGAATTTGAATAGAATATGTACTGTTATTCAGAAAAAATAAAGCAGGAAGGATAAAGAAACAAAATAAGAAAAGAGATGAGGGAATCCTTGCCAAGAGATGAACGGCCGACGGATGTAGAACCGGAAGAGGCGGACGGAAGACACAGGCTTTGTGCAAACTTCAGCGAAAGTGAGAGAATACGTAGGCTAGGGTTTTAGTTGCTAAGGATGAGGATAAATACTTTCGTACTAGGATAAATAAAAGCTGAAGTGAGACATTTTTTAAATAAAACAAAAACTCCTTACACGACTTTAGTGAAAATAAAATATAATTTCGGTATTATAGGTACTGTTCGTAAACCTACCCGTAATATTAAATAAAATTAAGGTTGTACCGAATGTGGAATTGACATTTAGATTTGGTATTCAACATGTATCGAACGTTCGATATCGGTATGATTTAGTCGATTGATCAAACTGTGTGCACAAACAATTATGCTTAGACTAAAACTTAAATAAAATTAATCAATTTCGATTCAAGTTAAGTTGATAATTAACTTTTATATATATATTAATATTACATCTAAATCAGCACATGCACATTAAGAACAATTATTGCCCCAATAAATTAGTTCAAGTTATGCATGAAGTCTTCCATAACATCATTTTTCTTGTACATGGGTTTAGATACTCGAACAATCGATACAAATAATTCTAGTAGATGATTATTATTCACGGATCAACATTGTATTTTATGTTTAGGAGTATTGATTTTAGATGGACTCCTTGCAAACGTTGTAATGCAAATTTTAGTTATACAATCCCGAATTAAGTACTTTTGCAATTGCTTACTAACAAGATCTCTTGTGGATTGTTAAACTAGTTACATTGGGAAAATAATTATTTAGAAATTTGATGTTGAATATAAAACAAATTATTTTGAAAAAACGATGTAGTGTACTACTACTTCGTGTGTTTTTTTCCAGAATTTACTTTTGCATTTCAAATTCAACATAGTACTTATTGAAAATGTACTTCATTGTTTTTCTTAATAATTTGACATCAACTAATTCTTATTTGTACATAATCATTAATTTGATACATATTATCTATTATTCCTCATCAAATTCTAATATTCTGACCTATTTCAAATCATATCTCAAACTTTTGAAATCCACATGACTCAATTTTCAATAGTTCCAAATTTAATTTGAATCATGTTTCAAAGTTTACGTTGGTACCGCTCAACTCAAATTTTTAAAATCAAAATCAAGTGAAATCGAGTCAACACTTGTCAATTTAATCATAATCTTTGGTCTAATATATGTTCAATTATCATTTTAAAAAGCATTGTTTGGCCAATAATTCATGTTTCAACTTTTGTTCCCACGGACAACAAAATACTATCTTCTTTAGGCAACGTATTTGAATGTGTTTCTTTTCACCATTAGCAGAGATTAAAGTGCCCAAAACCAACATACAAATTTTATTCTATAAGAAATAATTGCATGCTAAATACTCTTGCAAATGAGTTGATTTCTTCTCAAACTCGAAAGAAAATATAGATCGTACTAATAAAGTATATTTGTGGTAAAGAATAATCTTAAACATAATATTTATTTGCATTTTAGAAACTTTTAGAATGGGATTATTGCATTTTTGTGCCATAACTATAGCTCGCCGACGTTTTCACCCTGTATTTTTTCGGGCTGGCATATTTGGTGTCACAACTTCAACATTGGTGGCAATTTAGTTGCCAATTGAGGCTCAATTGGCACCAAAATTGGCCTGAAATCCCCATTATGTGGGCCAGTTTTCATGTCACGTGGCCCGCACGTGGGGATTTCGGGTCAATTTTGGAATTGAGTCTCAATTGCCACCAAAATTGCCATAGATGTTGAAGTTGTGACACCAAATATGTCAGCCCGAAAGCGAGCTATAGTTGTGGCACAACAAATGCAACAATTCTCATATTAATCTATATGACCATATTAATGTGTACCAATGAATATGTTGATCCATATAATCATATTAATCAGTTGCAAGAAAGAAAATAAAATCTTAGAACAATTTTTCTTTTGGTCAAAATAAGAGCTAAAGCTAAACTAGATTTATTAATCACCGAAGTATAAAGACACAAATTTCAATTCCAGGAACATGTTGGTTTCATTTAGTGAATTAGAGCCAAATTGGCGCCTAACCTTTATTTTTGCGTTTTTCTTTGTCTACTTCTTGCTGGTGTGACTTTTTTATTTTTTTAATCTACTTTAAGTATGAAATGTGATTGATGTTAAGATTGATTACGCCACTGTTGATAAGGGCGGAACTAGAGGGTTTTGGTTTGGGGGGCGAGATTTTTTTTAATAACAAACTCGATAAATTTTCTATGTTGTGATAAAATGACGACTAGACGAGAATAAAGTAACGTTGTACTTTTATCCAATAAAATGTGAAAAAAATAAATTAGTAATTTTTTTTATTATATAGATTAACATTGGGATTATTGCATTTTTTATGCCACAATTATAGCTCACTCACACTTCTACCCCATATATTTTCAGGATGGCAATTTGGTGTCACAACTTTAACATCAGTGGCAATTTCGGTGCCAATTGAGGCCAATCCCAAAATTGACCCGAAATCCTTCACGTGCGGATCACATGACATGAAAATTGATCCGCACAAGGGGAATTCCGGGCCAATTTTGAAATTGGACCTCAATTGGTACCAAAATTGACACGGATGTTAAAGTTGTAACACCAAATGTGTCAGTCGAAAAGATACGTAGTAGAAACGCCAGCGAACTATAGTTGTGGCACCAAAAATGCAATAATACCCTTTGAGAATGTATTGGCAGTAGTATATTTTCTTTTTCTTCCATTTGCTACATATATAAGTTGGTGAATTTAAATAATAAAACCTCCAAAAAAAAAAAAGGAAAGTACATGTCTAAAGCTCTTCTATCTCTGATCAAACCCTTGCACACTCCAAAACCCAAAATCAAACCATCCACCATAACACCTCAAATCAAAAGCTTGGCAAATGAAGTCTGCGAAATCCTCAGAACCCACGAGAAACAGTGGGAAGAAACCCTCCAAAATCGATGCTTGGAAGAAAAAATTGCTCCTTCCGAAATTGCCCACATAGTGTTTGACAAAATTCGAGACTATGAACTGGGTCTCAAATTCTTTGATTTTGTCTCTCAGAACAGCTTTTACCTTGATGGGTTCGCTTATTCTTCGCTTTTGAAGCTCTTGGCCCGGTCTAAAGTGCTTCCAGAAATAGACAGTGTGTTAGCCGAGTGTATGCACTGTGAAGAGAAACTGCCTACTCGTGAGGCTTTAGATGCTGTAATCCGTGCTTATGCGGAGTCAGGTCTGGTTTCTAAAGCTCTTGATTGTTATTCTTTTGTATTGAAAGCATATAATTTGGTTCCCAATGTAGTTGCCTGTAACTCTTTGCTTAATGGGCTTGTAAAGCATGGAAATATTGAAGCTGCTTGGAGTGTATATAATGAGATGGTGAAGAGAGATGAAGGTGGTGAAAACTGTTGTTTCGACAATTACAGTATTGGTATAATGGTAAGAGTGTTGTGTAAGGAAGGAAAGGTTGAAAAAGGTAAAAGGTTGATTGAGACAAAATGGGGGAAGAATTGCATTCCCAATATAGTGTTCTATAATACACTTATTGATGGATATTGTAAGAGAGGTGATGTTAAGAAAGCTTACAGGCTTCTCGAAGACTTAAAAGTGAAGGGCTTCTTACCTACTCAAGAGACTTATGGGGCAATCATTAATGGATTTTGTAAAAGAGGGAAATTTGAGAAGGTTGATCAAATCTTGAAAGAGATGAAATCAAGGGGTATGGAAGTTAATGTTCAAGTGTATAACAATATTATTGATGCTAAATACAAATTTGGTTTTGTTGGGGAAGCAGTGGAAGCCACAAGAAAGATGATCGAGGTTGGGTGCGACATGGACATAGTAACATATAATACATTGATTTCTAATGCGTGTAAGGATGGGAAGGTGCAAGAAGCTGAAAAACTTTTACAAGAGATACATCAAAGGGGAATGATTCCAAATAAGCTAACCTTTACTCCTCTTGTACACGCCTATTGCAGAGATGGAAATTTTGACAGAGCTTCAACTTTAGTAGTTGAGATGTCGGAATGTGGACATAAACCTGATTTGGTAACTTATGGAGGTCTTATACATGGATTAGTTGCTGCTGGAGAGGTCGATGCTGCATTAACAATTAGAAATAAGATGATGGAAAGGGGATTACATCCTGATGCATGCATATACAATGTTTTGATGAATGGACTTTGCAAGAAAGGTAGGTTTACTAATGTGAAGGAGCTAGTTGTAGAGATGCTTGACCACAATATATCGCCTGATGCATATGTTTATGCCACTTTAGTTGATGGATATATCAGAAGTGGCAAATTTGAAGATGCAAAGAAACTCTTTAATGACCTAATTGACAGGGGCATTAATCCTGGGCTTGTGGGATATAATGTCATGATTAAGGGCTATTGTAAATTTGGGATGGTGAAAGATGCAGTCTTTTGCATGAATGTAATGACTGAAAGAAATATTTCTCCAGATGAATTCACTTATTCTACAATCATTTATGGATTCATAAAGCAGAGTGATTTGAATGGGGCATTAGCAATGTTTAGCCATATGGTTAAACGGAATAATGCACCAAATATCGTAACTTATACCTCTCTCATAAATGGATTTTTTCGTAATGGAGATTTTATTGGAGCTGAAAAAGTTTTCGGGGGAATGCAATTGAATGGTATGGTACCTAATGTTGTGACTTATACTGTAATGATAGGCAACTTTTGTAAAATGGGAAAACTTTCAAAAGCAGCCTTGTTTTTCGAGGAAATGCTGATGGATAAGTGTAATCCCAATGATGTTACATTTCATTATTTGGTTAATGGATTATCTAATAATGCACCATGTGCCATTTTGATTGAATCTGATGCTCACAAGCCAATGCTTCTAGATATCTATGGAAGATTAATATCTGATGGTTGGCTTCCCATATCTGCTGCATATATTTCGATAGTTGCTTGCCTTAGTTTAAACAAATTGCTTGGAACTGCATTGGAGTTAACTCGTAAGTTGTTGAATAAAGGGCTCCTTCCGGATTCAGTGACTTTGGCTGCCCTGTTACATGGTGTTTGTTTAGTAGGGAAGTCTAAAGAATGGAGGAACATAATTCCCTCTGAATTAATTGATAAAAATCTTGATGTTACTTTGAAGTACTTGTCCATATTAGGACGCTACTCATCTCGTGAAGTGACTAGAGAGGCTTCATGGATTTTGCATACGTTGATCAAAGAACACAAATCTCAAATGGGCACTCGGAAATGAACCACAAACTTGCAGGGTTCAACTTACTAATCTATCCTTTTTTCTTGGATGCTTATAATACAGCTGACTGGGTGCCAAGGTGAGACTATTTTGGACAAAATTCTCCACTTTTTCTGCCACAGCTAATAATATAACGGATTATTTGTCGATTTTCAAGCACTGGCCACTTATACATGTTGATATGGGTTATCTATTTGCATGCAGGCGATTGGTATCATCCAGCTTAAGGTAAGTGAGAGATGAGGATTAAAGATGTCGGCAACATATTTGTTCTCTGACTTTGTTTATCATATTTCATGGAAACAGTTCTCTCGATCTCATTTAACCTATCATGTCAAGACATGGAAGATCAATAAAAAATTGTACATTACATTACATTCCTTTTTTTTTCTTTTCGCCAATTATCTTAATCATCTAAAAGTCGTGCAATTTTCTTTTGTCATAGTTCTCTTGAAAAGTCTTGCTTGTGGCTTTTAAACTTTTCAAGGAGAAACTGACAAGTAATAGTATTGCAGATGAATCATTACCCAGATCAGAGGGATAAAAATTGATTCCCAACTGTTACATGTTCTATGGACCCTCTCACTTTATATAAGTGTTCTGTTATATGGTATTGAAACATAGGTAATATTTGTTGTCTAGATTATATTTAAAATTTTCAGTGAAAGGATAAAATGCTGTAGCGCCACTTAAACCTGATTGCCTTTTCTAATTGAGGTTGCAGAATCTCAGTTTCTTATGTTCACTCTTTAATATCAGGTCAGAGACATTTTATGGAAATAAACGCTGCTGTTGAAGAATATAACCATCTCCCACACAAACATTCCAAGCGTCGACAGTCAATGGAAAAAGAATTATTCTGACCATGATCGGACCGTCATGTCAGCTTTGAGTGTGCTTGTATATAGTAGCAGTCACGTTGAGAATGCATTTAACCAGCCTTTCGTTTTACCTGGAATATATAGTCTTCGGCTGCTTTTTAGATGCTATACCATGTATTTCAATGATGGATAGTTACTGTTGTTGCCACATTTCTATCTATCTATCTATCTATCTAAAGATTATTTGTAGGATAACATTCAATTGCTCAAGTCAGAAGTATGACCTGGGAAATTTATTAGTATATTTTTTGTTTGTTTATTCTATTGGCTTAAGTTCTGAATGCACCTTCTCTAGTATCTATGATTGAATCACCCTTTTTTCCTTCTTTTACCTTCCACACAGGACGGTATTCAAGATTCCATTCATTTATTTGACTGCAATATTATAATTGTCTGGAATTTGAATGGTAATATTGTCTGATTTTTATACCCATGGTTCTGTCTTCTTTGCTTCAAGCATTTATGTCTAGAGAACTTGAAGAGCTTCCTGCATATTTTAATCCTATCACATTTACAACTCAAGGGAATTTTTTTTCCAATATAGCCTTCTAGACAAAAGTATTTTTCAATATGACTCAAACATAAAAGTATTTTCCTAAATGTACCTTTGGCGATAAATCGCAGTTGGCAACTGCAATTTATCGGGTTTTACAAAAAAAAAAAAAAAATTACTCATAAATTGCAGTTAGTAACTGCGATTTATGAGTAATGTTTTTTTTTGTTGTTGAATTTATTGGATTTTGACTGCCAATTGTTTGAAACCAAATATTTTTGACATTGGAATCGAGAAAATGTTTAACTTAATTGATCATCAGATTTCATTAAAACATCTCTTAATTAAAGATCGTAGTGCTATTATTTTAGATAGCAATAATTACACTTTCAATAAATTCCGAAAAAAAAAAAATATATATATATATATATATATATATATATATATTTTATACTATGAGACATCACAAGTATATTGCAAAATACCATGTTAAAAGAGAAGAGAAATGTTGTAGGTTAAGGCATTTGTAACTATACTTTTTCATAGTTAATGTCAATTGAGGCATGTTACATGTAAACTATTCTCATAAGCTCAAGGTTTACATGTTCTCGCCTTCACAATAACTTGTTTGATTCCTTAAACATATATTAAGATTTTGTTGAGAATCAGAACGGATCAAGTAGTGAGATAAGTACATAAATTTACAAAGACACTTCATTGATTACAAATGGTTGTCTGAGAGGCAAAACGTTGTTGGTGATGAATGAAAAGAAAATTTATGTTAATTTATCTTCTTCACTCATGCATATGTATTTTATAATATATATAAAGATTCCTTAATTTGGTTTGGTTGTCAAAGACGTCCAAAAAGATAGAATGGAAGTGTAATTATTATTATCTAAAATAATAGCAATACGATCTTTATTTAAGAGATGTTGTAATGAGATCTGATGATCAAT
Organism: Penstemon davidsonii; assembly: GCA_034814905.1. Lineage (NCBI taxonomy): Eukaryota > Viridiplantae > Streptophyta > Magnoliopsida > Lamiales > Plantaginaceae > Penstemon > Penstemon davidsonii. Next base: position 23,921,630 of record JAYDYQ010002685.1, read on the forward strand.
TAAGTTAAACATTTTCTCGATTCCAATGTAAAAAATATTTAGTTTCAAACAATTGCACTTAGTATTGTAAATTAGTAGTCAAATTCCAATAAATTTTGAAAAAAAAAAAATTACCCATTTTTTTAAAAGCCGATAAATCGTAAAAGGTACATTTAGGAAAATACTTTTCAGTTTGAGTCATATTGAGAAATATTTTTGTCTAGAAGGCTAAATTGGAAAAAAAACTCCAGCTCAAGAATTAAAGGTACACCTTGTGAACAATATTTTAATCCTTTGTCATGAAAATTTGTCAATTTTTAGCATTTAAAACTAAAGAATGAGAATATCTTTTTTTTTTTTTGTAACATAGGGCCTCGAATATCTAGGACCGACCATGCCTAAGCAATATATTCAATAATTTGAAACATGTGATTAAAAGTGTCAAGAGTTAATCTTTTTCATATTGAAGCTCTAATAAATTATAAAGAAAGTCTGAAGATGGATAATATTTGGATTCAACCCAACAAAAATGAAATCGGACATGGACTTGGCCCCAACCCAGCCCGTTGAAAGTCGATAATTTGAAGGATGGCTGATTGTCACTTGTACAACTTTAGCCTCCAATCTTTTGCCAAAAGTTAGGTTGGGCTTGCCATTCAATAAATGTATAAATAGGAAAGAAAAAAATTCGAAAGAAAAAAGAAGCGCAACAACTCCAACGGGGAAATAGAGAGCATTTTTCTCCCAAATAGGCGAACCCTAAATCGATTATTCTGGTAAGAAGACGCTATCATTTTTTTCTTTCTTCAAAATATCCTTTGGAGCGAACTCTAAATCGATTATTCAGGTAAGCCACTGCATCATTTTTTTTCTTCAAAAAGTTTCCCCTAAATCGATTATTCAGGTAAGTCGCTGCATCATTTTTTTATTTCTTCAAAAGGTCCTTCTGGAAGAGTTGATATTTGATATGGTGGATGTAAATTGTTGAAATCTGAATTAAAATTATTTTTTCTTTTTTTTGTGTGCGGTGTTGTCTATGGTTAGTTTTTTTGTATGAATATATTGTGTGTTCCATCGGTTTTATTCTGCTTTCTGCGTTCAACACATATAATGATGGAAAATTCATTTTATTGGGGCTTTAATTTAGATGTGACTGATTATGGATTTATGTGCAATTTATGCAAGTTATTGTCTTTTCATGGAAAATTAAGGTCATATATGTGCTTGTAAGGCCACCTCATTATATCTTCATGTCACGGACTTAAACTTTCACAATTAAACCGTGGGGCACTCAGCCACAAAACGCTCCTAGCGATTGTTTCCGTCCTTCTGTCGGAATCGGCTAAGTCAGCCTCGCTCGTCCCTAAGTCGGGATTGCTAAGTAAGTAAGTGGGAAAGTAAGAAAGTGTGCTAAGAGAACTTGGGAATGCTTGAATTCTCACTAACTTGAAGAACACTTGGATTTCTTGGATGGTTACAAATGAATGCCTACGCCTATTTATACTACAAGCCTTCCCTGATGGATGGCTATGATTGATTCTCTAGACCCTTCTACAAAATCCTACAAAAGTTAGAACTATGTACAATGTTCTAGAAAGCCCTACTATGTACAAGGCACTTCTACATGCTTCATGAGCCTTTTTGTGTGGTGAGTCAGGGCTAGTTGCCACTTTTAGCTAAACACTTTTCCTTTACCGCACATATATAAGCTAGAACAAAGAAAATTTCTTTTTTTTTTTTTTTTACTTTTGAAAAAACAGATGTTAGTAAGGAAATAGTGCAAGTTTTTGCATCGAAAATTAGGCTTATATGCACAAACACACCCACAACCATGCACAATAAAAAAAAAAAAAAAAAATTAGAGAAGATATATCAGGTTAAGGAAAGTGGTGCATGCTCCGTACATATAGGCTTATGGCACACATTGCATTGTAAATCAAACTATTGTCAGTATTGTGATTGAACCGTTGAACTTGACATTAATAAAAAAAATCTCAACAATATAATTGAATGTATTCTAGGACGTGCACTAAGACCACTCAATTAAATCTTTTCATTATTTTCTTTAACTATAATGTTTCCTATTTTCTTCTCTTTTTTAATTTATACGAAGTATACCAATTAGTTGTACTCGGGGTCATATATACTTCTATACAAAGTTTTATTTTCATATTTGATAGTAAAATATTATTTAATACTATTAAGTAAGAAATAAATTCATGATTGTATTATTGAAAATAATAAATACTTATAAATATTTAAGTCTAAAACTAAAAAAAATGGGTATCTTTAGTTAAAAGTTAATGAATTTTTTTAGCATGGGTTAATTATTAATTATGAATGTTTTGGCATTTTTATAATGTCTATTAATTTATGTTCAATTTTTTTCTCTCTCATGATTAACGTTAATTTATTCATTTATCCTTGTACATTAGCTTATAAAAAAATGAAATTATATTAAATACGGGTTAAATATGAATTTTGAATATATTTTGCATTTTTATTTATGTTCAAGTATGCATTTTCTTTATAATTAAACATAATTTATCTACTTTATTCAAATTTTAAAGGTTAATATCTACGCATTAATAAATTAATTAAAAGTTTATTTTTTTTTACCTATATTTATAACATTTACACCCACAAACAAACCACATGATTGCATTGAACCCTCCCAGTGCAACAAAAATATCATGCATTAAAAGGGTTATAGTCCATGAAAAGTAGCTACATTAACCCAATGGCAAAATTAGATTTCCGTTAAAATTTGGATGCTTACGTCAACAAAAACTAACGGTGGACTGACGGATGTAAGTTTTCATACACGTCAAGGGAGGTCTCTGTAAATATGATTTTTAGAGAGGATTGGACGCGAATTAGGCCAAACCTCGTGTGAAGACCCTATAATTAACTCTATTAGTTATTATACCTTATATATATATATATATATATATATATTGATGTTTATGAACTCCTTTAAAAGTACAAAATGCAATAATATGTGTATCAATTAATTGTATGATCCAACTAAATAATTTTTGATTAAGCGAATAGTTTTATTCTTTCTTTAATTAAAAATATAGATTTTTTTAGCACTTCATTATACTACCTTGGTGGGCTTAAAAATATAGATATCTTGGTGGGCTTTGATTTAACCATTGACTACATCTTTCTTGAATTGTTATTTGCTTGTGAGTTCGTTATTATGGAATGAATTAAATTGCATCCACTATGACTAGCTGCCTCCATTTATTTTCTTAATGATATTGGTAATTGCAAACATCTGTCTTTGGTTAAACTTTAATTTTTCAAAATTATGACAACTTATATAAAAGCCTCTCATGATATTATTACTTTAATTTTCAATTTGTTTCTTTCTAAATTTTTAAGTCTACCATATTCTCAACCTTTCCCCTTCAACCATATTCCTTCATACTGACATCACAAGATTGGAGCAATAATATAGAATAATGTGATCAATTTTAATTTTTTGGGAAGAATTTCATAAATTGTAACTTTTGAGAGAGACATTGCTTATGATCTTTTGGTTGATTTATGTACATGAGGAATGAGGAGGGGAAAATACTTGAACCAGATTCAAAATTTATTTTGGGTTTACATTTTCTAATATCTTGAGATCCAATTGAATATTACACAATCAGAATTGAATCCAAGTTCAGATCATGAAAAGAAAAAATAGGAGAATTACTTCTTATGACCACTTTTGAAAGTCCTTATTACAAGTTTTCTCTCTAGATTAAAATGATCAATATTATTATTTGTATTTTTGTTTGTCGCATCAACTACTATACTAAATATTTAATATGATCCCGTGCTATAGGCTATTTTATTTTAATTGATAGAAAGTTAGTTATGTTAAATTTGTTTATTATGTGTATGGTGAAGTGGACAAGTGTAGAATTGCATTTTTCATTGATTCAAATATCTTGGATTTTTTATTATTTGTTAAATTAAAACTTTTAGCATATAATGAATTTACACAAAGTCTGTCTTTTTTTAAAAAAGAAAAAAGAGTTTTTTTTTTTTTAATTTAAAGAAAAAGAAAAAAGAAACTTGACAGGGTCAGGGCGGACCTACTGTCAAGCACTTTTGTTGGGATATTGGGCTGGATTTCAAAAGAACGCACTCATTAAGGCCATCTTTAATCGGTTGGGGGGTGAAATGCCCCATTCCCCCTCCCACTTCACCTTCGTAGTTGTCTTCAATTGCTAGGGGCATGCTTATTTTTTTTCACCACCCATCCCACCACAATAATAAAAATAATAATAGTTTTATTACTATAATTTAAAATTTGATAATTTATACATTTTATCTAAATTATTAGACAAATTTAAAATATCAAAATTAAACTAATAATGTTAAAATTTAATTTAAAATATAAATTTATTAAATCATACACAAAATTTAAAAATCAACCTTTTCATTTTATGTTAGATTTTAAAAAATAAATCAATTTTTAATAACAATAATTTAAAAAAACTAAAAAAAAGAATGGGACAAGCAGGTGGCGCCACCTGGTTGGCTGCACGGGCGCTTGCATTGCACGCGTCCGTGCATCAATTGTAGCCGGCCAGGGGAAAGGGAGGGTAAACTTTCCCGTTTTCTTCCCCCCTCTCCCTTCCCCCCGCCCCCCCCTCCACACCCCCCCCAATGATTGAAGATGACCTAACAGACTCAATAGAAAACTTAGTATAGCTTGTATAAGATTTTTTGTGTAATTTATTGACTAGTTCGTCTTGAAACTTCTTAATCATATATAAGTTAAGTGTTGTTGTGAAATATTCATATTTTTTAAAAATAAATTCATTAAATTGTTTAATAGGATTAACATTGTGAAGTATTCAACTACTAGTTTAAACCAAGTACCATGGGGCTTATTCAACTACAAGTTTAGACCAAGTACAACATAATAACACATGGTTTGAGCTAGATGTGATTTTATTTCCTGACTCTAAAATTGTGTTCGATTTTCTTCAATTTACACAAGTAAAGTTCGAACGAGCTTTATTGAGTCAAACTGGAATAGTTAGATCTCACATATTTTTTCCAATTTTACTCTTATCCAGTCAAATCCGGATTCAATATAAATTTGATTCGATGTGTAAATCAAATAACCAAAATCTAGCATAATCACATGAAGTGTGATCTGAATTTCGGCCAAGTAAGCAACTCATAGAACGTGAATTTTAGCAATAAACTAATGATATAATCATATAAAGAACTTGAAATCTTCTATAACAATCAAATAAAGTTTTACATCAATAATCGATAAAAGAATGCACGAATTCTCACCAAAATTAAAAAAACTAGTTTGATATAATCATTTCATGAACATAAGTATAATTTTCTGTAACATCAAATACAGTTACATCAATAATGGATAAAAGAATGCCTGAACTATCACCAACATGAAAGAAAAAAAAAATGAAAAAAACTAGTTTCTAACGCATAAAAGAGTGCTATAATCTTCAGGGAAATAAAGAACCAAACCTCAACCTCATCATACTTTTAATTTTTCACGGAAAAAAAGAACCCAATCTCGACCTCATTCACCCCCCCCCCCCCCCCCCCCCCCCCCCCCCCCCCCCCCCCCCCCCCCCCCCCCCCCCCCCCCCACCCCCCCCCCCCCAACCCACCCCCCCCCCACCCTATCCCCCCCCCCCCCCACCCCCCCCCCACCCCCACCCCCCCCCCCCTCCCCACCACCCCCCCCCCCCACCCCCCCCCCCCCCCACCCCCCCCCCCCCCCACCCCCCCCCCCCCCCACCCCCCCCCCCCCCCACCCCCCCCCCCCCCCACCCCCCCCCCCCCCCACCCCCCCCCCCCCCCACCCCCCCCCCCCCCCACCCCCCCCCCCCCCCACCCCCCCCCCCCCCCACCCCCCCCCCCCCCCACCCCCCCCCCCCCCCACCCCCCCCCCCCCCCACCCCCCCCCCCCCCCACCCCCCCCCCCCCCCACCCCCCCCCCCCCCCACCCCCCCCCCCCCCCACCCCCCCCCCCCCCCACCCCCCCCCCCCCCCACCCCCCCCCCCCCCCACCCCCCCCCCCCCCCACATGTTGGTGTGACTTTTTTATTTTTTTAATCTACTTAGGTATAAAATGTGATTGATGTTAAGATTGATTACGCCACTGTTGATAAGGGCGGAACTAGAGGGTTTTGGTTTGGGGGGCGAGATTTTTTTTAATAACAAACTCGATAAATTTTCTATGTTGTGATAAAATGACGACTAGACGAGAATAAAGTAACGTACTTTTATCCAATAAAATGTGAAAAAAATAAATTAGTAATTTTTTTTATTATATAGATTAACATTGGGATTATTGCATTTTTTATGCCACAATTATTGCTCACTCACACTTCTACCCCATATATTTTCAGGATGGCAATTTGGTGTCACAACTTTAACATCAGTGGCAATTTCGGTGCCAATTGAGGCCAATCCCAAAATTGACCCGAAATCCTTCACGTGCGGATCACATGACATGAAAATTGATCCGCACAAGGGGAATTCCGGGCCAATTTTGAAATTGGACCTCAATTGGTACCAAAATTGACACGGATGTTAAAGTTGTAACACCAAATGTGTCAGTCGAAAAGATACGTAGTAGAAACGCCAGCGAACTATAGTTGTGGCACCAAAAATGCAATAATACCCTTTTAGAATGTATTGGCAGTAGTATATTTTCTTTTTCTTCCATTTGCTACATATATAAGTTGGTGAATTTAAATAATAAAACCTCCAAAAAAAAAAAGGAAAGTACATGTCTAAAGCTCTTCTATCTCTGATCAAACCCTTGCACACTCCCAAACCCAAAATCAAACCATCCACCATAACACCTCAAATCAAAAGCTTGGCAAATGAAGTCTGCGAAATCCTCAGAACCCACGAGAAACAATGGGAAGAAACCCTCCAAAATCGATGCTTGGAAGAAAAAATTGCTCCTTCCGAAATTGCCCACATAGTGTTTGACAAAATTCGAGACTATGAACTGGGTCTCAAATTCTTTGATTTTGTCTCTCAGAACAGCTTTTACCTTGATGGGTTCGCTTATTCTTCGCTTTTGAAGCTCTTGGCCCGGTCTAAAGTGCTTCCAGAAATAGACAGTGTGTTAGCCGAGTGTATGCACTGTGAAGAGAAACTGCCTACTCGTGAGGCTTTAGATGCTGTAATCCGTGCTTATGCGGAGTCAGGTCTGGTTTCTAAAGCTCTTGATTGTTATTCTTTTGTATTGAAAGCATATAATTTGGTTCCCAATGTAGTTGCCTGTAACTCTTTGCTTAATGGGCTTGTAAAGCATGGAAATATTGAAGCTGCTTGGAGTGTATATAATGAGATGGTGAAGAGAGATGAAGGTGGTGAAAACTGTTGTTTCGACAATTACAGTATTGGTATAATGGTAAGAGTGTTGTGTAAGGAAGGAAAGGTTAAAAAAGGTAAAAGGTTGATTGAGACAAAATGGGGGAAGAATTGCATTCCCAATATAGTGTTCTATAATACACTTATTGATGGATATTGTAAGAGAGGTGATGTTAAGAAAGCTTACAGGCTTCTCGAAGACTTAAAGTGAAGGGCTTCTTACCTACTCAAGAGACTTATGGGGCAATCATTAATGGATTTTGTAAAAGAGGGAAATTTGAGAAGGTTGATCAAATCTTGAAAGAGATGAAATCAAGGGGTATGGAAGTTAATGTTCAAGTGTATAACAATATTATTGATGCTAAATACAAATTTGGTTTTGTTGGGGAAGCAGTGGAAGCCACAAGAAAGATGATCGAGGTTGGGTGCGACTTGGACATAGTAACATATAATACATTGATTTCTAATGCGTGTAAGGATGGGAAGGTGCAAGAAGCTGAAAAACTTTTACAAGAGATACATCAAAGGGGAATGATTCCAAATAAGCTAACCTTTACTCCTCTTGTACACGCCTATTGCAGAGATGGAAATTTTGACAGAGCTTCAACTTTAGTAGTTGAGATGTCGGAATGTGGACATAAACCTGATTTGGTAACTTATGGAGGTCTTATACATGGGTTAGTTGCTGCTGGAGAGGTCGATGCTGCATTAACAATTAGAAATAAGATGATGGAAAGGGGGATTACATCCTGATGCATGCATATACAATGTTTTGATGAATGGACTTTGCAAGAAAGGTAGGTTTACTAATGTGAAGGAGCTAGTTGTAGAGATGCTTGACCACAATATATCGCCTGATGCATATGTTTATGCCACTTTAGTTGATGGATATATCAGAAGTGGCAAATTTGAAGATGCAAAGAAACTCTTTAATGACCTAATTGACAGGGGCATTAATCCTGGGCTTGTGGGATATAATGTCATGATTAAGGGCTATTGTAAATTTGGGATGGTGAAAGATGCAGTCTTTTGCATGAATGTAATGACTGAAAGAAATATTTCTCCAGATGAATTCACTTATTCTACAATCATTTATGGATTCATAAAGCAGAGTGATTTGAATGGGGCATTAGCAATGTTTAGCCATATGGTTAAACGGAATAATGCACCAAATATCGTAACTTATACCTCTCTCATAAATGGATTTTTTCGTAATGGAGATTTTATTGGAGCTGAAAAAGTTTTCGGGGGAATGCAATTGAATGGTATGGTACCTAATGTTGTGACTTATACTGTAATGATAGGCAACTTTTGTAAAATGGGAAAACTTTCAAAAGCAGCCTTGTTTTTCGAGGAAATGCTGATGGATAAGTGTAATCCCAATGATGTTACATTTCATTATTTGGTTAATGGATTATCTAATAATGCACCATGTGCCATTTTGATTGAATCTGATGCTCACAAGCCAATGCTTCTAGATATCTATGAAAGATTAGTATCTGATGGTTGGCTTCCCATATCTGCTGCATATATTTCGATAGTTGCTTGCCTTAGTTTAAACAAATTGCTTGGAACTGCATTGGAGTTAACTCGTAAGTTGTTGAATAAAGGGCTCCTTCCGGATTCAGTGACTTTGGCTGCCCTGTTACATGGTGTTTGTTTAGTAGGGAAGTCTAAAGAATGGAGGAACATAATTCCCTCTGAATTAATTGATAAAAATCTTGATGTTACTTTGAAGTACTTGTCCATATTAGGACGCTACTCATCTCGTGAAGTGACTAGAGAGGCTTCATGGATTTTGCATACGTTGATCAAAGAACACAAATCTCAATAAGGCACTCGGAAATGAACCACAAACTTGCAGGGTTCAACTTACTAATCTATCCTTTTTTCTTGGATGCTTATAATACAGCTGACTGGGTGCCAAGGTGAGACTATTTTGGACAAAATTCTCCACTTTTTCTGCCACAGCTAATAATATAACGGATTATTTGTCGATTTTCAAGCACTGGCCACTTATACATGTTGATATGGGTTATCTATTTGCATGCAGGCGATTGGTATCATCCAGCTTAAGGTAAGTGAGAGATGAGGATTAAAGATGTCGGCAACATATTTGTTCTCTGACTTTGTTTATCATATTTCATGAAAACAGTTCTCTCGATCTCATTTAACCTATCATGTCAAGACATGGAAGATCAATAAAAAATTGTACATTACATTACATTCCTTTTTTTTTCTTTTCGCCAATTATCTTAATCATCTAAAAGTCGTGCAATTTTCTTTTGTCATAGTTCTCTTGAAAAGTCTTGCTTGTGGCTTTTAAACTTTTCAAGGAGAAACTGACAAGTAATAGTATTGCAGATGAATCATTACCCAGATCAGAGGGATAAAAATTGATTCCCAACTGTTACATGTTCTATGGAGACCCTCTCACTTTATATAAGTGTTCTGTTATATGGTATTGAAACATAGGTAATATTTGTTGTCTAGATTATATTTAAAATTTTCAGTGAAAGGATAAAATGCTGTAGCGCCACTTAAACCTGATTGCCTTTTCTAATTGAGGTTGCAGAATCTCAGTTTCTTATGTTCACTCTTTAATATCAGGTCAGAGACATTTTATGGAAATAAACGCTGCTGTTGAAGAATATAACCATCTCCCACACAAACATTCCAAGCATCGACAGTCAATGGAAAAAGAATTATTCTGACCATGATCGGACCGTCATGTCAGCTTTGAGTGTGCTTGTATATAGTAGCAGTCACGTTGAGAATGCATTTAACCAGCCTTTCGTTTTACCTGGAATATATAGTCTTCGGCTGCTTTTTAGATGCTATGCCATGTATTTCAATGATGGATAGTTACTGTTGTTGCCACATTTCTATCTATCTATCTATCTATCTAAAGATTATTTGTAGGATAACATTCAATTGCTCAAGTCAGAAGTATGACCTGGGAAATTTATTAGTATATTTTTTGTTTGTTTATTCTATTGGCTTAAGTTCTGAATGCACCTTCTCTAGTATCTATGATTGAATCACCCTTTTTTCCTTCTTTTACCTTCCACACAGGACGGTATTCAAGATTCCATTCATTTATTTGACTGCAATATTATAATTGTCTGGAATTTGAATGGTAATATTGTCTGATTTTTATACCCATGGTTCTGTCTTCTTTGCTTCAAGTATTTATGTCTAGAGAACTTGAAGAGCTTCCTGCATATTTTAATCCTATCACATTTACAACTCAAGGGAATTTTTTTTCCAATATAGCCTTCTAGACAAAGTATTTTTCAATATGACTCAAACATAAAAGTATTTTCCTAAATGTACCTTTGGCGATAAATCGCAGTTGGCAACTGCAATTTATCGGGTTTTACAAAAAAAAAAAAAAATTACTCATAAATTGCAGTTAGTAACTGCGATTTATGAGTAATGTTTTTTTTTGTTGTTGAATTTATTGGATTTTGACTGCCAATTGTTTGAAACCAAATATTTTTGACATTGGAATCGAGAAAATGTTTAACTTAATTGATCATCAGATTTCATTAAAACATCTCTTAATTAAAGATCGTAGTGCTATTATTTTAGATAGCAATAATTACACTTTCAATAAATTCCGAAAAAAAAAAAAATATATATATATATATATTTTATACTATGAGACATCACAAGTATATTGCAAAATACCATGTTAAAAGAGAAGAGAAATGTTGTAGGTTAAGGCATTTGTAACTATACTTTTTCATAGTTAATGTCAATTGAGGCATGTTACATGTAAACTATTCTCATAAGCTCAAGGTTTACATGTTCTCGCCTTCACAATAACTTGTTTGATTCCTTAAACATATATTAAGATTTTGTTGAGAATCAGAACGGATCAAGTAGTGAGATAAGTACATAAATTTACAAAGACACTTGATTGATTTCAAATGGTTGTCTGAGAGGCAAAACGTTGTTGGTGATGAATGAAAAGAAAATTTATGTTAATTTATCTTCTTCACTCATGCATATGTAGTTTATAATATATATAAAGATTCCTTAATTTGGTTTGGTTGTCAAAGACATCCAAAAAGATAGAATGGAAGTGTAATTATTACTATCTAAAATAATAGCAATACGATCTTTAATTAAGAGATGTTGTAATGAGATCTGATGATCAATTAAGTTAAACATTTTCTCGATTCCAATGTCAAAAATATTTAGTTTCAAACAATTGCACTTAGTATTGTAAATTAGTAGTCAAATTCCAATAAATTTTGAAAAAAAAAAATTACCCATTTTTTTTTAAAAGCCGATAAATCGCAAAAGGTACATTTAGGAAAATACTTTTCAGTTTGAGTCATATTGAGAAATATTTTTGTCTAGAAGGCTAAATTGGAAAAAAAAACTCCAGCTCAAGAATTAAAGGTACACCTTGTGAATAATATTTTAATCCTTTGTCATGAAAATTTGTCAATTTTTAGCATTTAAAACTAAAGAATGAGAATATCTTCTTTTTTTTTTTTGTAACATAGGGCCTCGAATATCTAGGACCGACCATGCCTAAGCAATACATTCAATAATTTGAAACATGTGATTAAAAGTGTCAAGAGTTAATCTTTTCATATTGAAGCTCTAATAAATTATAAAGAAAGTCTGAAGATGGATAATATTTGGATTCAACCCAACAAAAATGAAATCGGACATGGACTTGGCCCCAACCCAGCCCGTTGAAAGTCGATAATTTGAAGGATGGCTGATTGTCACTTGTACAACTTTAGCCTCCAATCTTTTGCCAAAAGTTAGGTTGGGCTTGCCATTCAATAAATGTATAAATAGGAAAGAAAAAAATTCGAAAGAAAAAAGAAGAGCAACAACTCCAACAGGGAAATAGAGAGCATTTTTCTCCCAAATAGGCGAACCCTAAATCGATTATTCTGGTAAGAAGACGCTATCATTTTTTTCTTTCTTCAAAATATCCTTTGGAGCGAACTCTAAATCGATTATTCAGGTAAGCCACTGCATCATTTTTTTTCTTCAAAAAGTTTCCCCTAAATCGATTATTCAGGTAAGTCGCTGCATCATTTTTTTATTTCTTCAAAAGGTCCTTCTGGAAGTGTTGATATTTGATATGGTGGATGTAAATTGTTGAAATCTGAATTAAAATTATTTTTTCTTTTTTTTGTGTGCGGTGTTGTCTATGGTTAGTTTTTTTGTATGAATATATTGTATGTTCCATCGGTTTTATTCTGCTTTCTGCGTTCAACACATATAATGATGGAAAATTCATTTTATTGGGGCTTTAATTTAGATGTGACTGATTATGGATTTATGTGCAATTTATGCAAGTTATTGTCTTTTCATGGAAAATTAAGGTCATATATGTGCTTGTAAGGCCACCTCATTATATCTTCATGTCACGGACTTAAACTTTCACAATTAAACCGTGGGGCACTCAGCCACAAAACGCTCCTAGCGATTGTTTCCGTCCTTCTGTCGGAATCGGCTATGTCAGCCTCGCTCGTCCCTAAGTCGGAATTGCTAAGTAAAGGTTGTAAGTGGGAAAGTAAGAAAGAATGGTAAGAGAACTTGGGATGCTTTAATGCTCACTAACTTGGAAGAACTCTTGGATTTCTTGGATGGTTACAAATGAAATGCCTACACCTATTTATACTACAAGCCTTCCCTAATGGATGGCTAGGATTGATTCTCTAGACCCTTCTACAAAATCCTACAAAAGTTAGAACTATGTACAATGTTCTAGAAAGCCCTACACTATGTACAAGGCACTCCTACATGCTTCATGAGCCTTTTTGTGTGGTGAGTCAGGGCTAGTTGCCACTTTTAGCTAAACACTTTTCCTTTACCGCACATATATAAGCTAGAACAAAGAAAATTTCTTATTTTTTTTTTTTAACTTTTGAAAAAACAGATGTTAGTAAGGAAATAGTGCAAGTTTTTGCATCGAAAATTAGGCTTATATGCACAAACACACCCACAACCATGCACAATAAAAAAAAAAAAAAAATTAGAGAAGATATATCAGGTTAAGGAAAGTGGTGCATGCTCCGTACATATAGGCTTATGGCACACATTGTATTGTAAATCAAACTATTGTCAGTATTGTGATTGAACCGTTGAACTTGACATTAATAAAATAAATCTCAACAATATAATTGAATGTATTCTAGGCCGTGCACTAAGACCACTCAATTAAATCTTTTCATTATTTTCTTTAACTATAATGTTTCCTATTTTCTTCTCTTTTTTAATTTATACGAAGTATACCAATTAGTTGTACTCGGGGTCATATATACTTCTATACAAAGTTTTATTTTCATATTTGATAGTAAAATATTATTTAATACTATTAAGTAAGAAATAAATTCATGATTGTATTATTGAAAATAATAAATACTTATAAATATTTAAGTCTAAAACTAAAAAAAATGGGTATCTTTAGTTAAAAGTTAATGAATTTTTTTAGCATGGGTTAATTATTAATTATGAATGTTTTGGCATTTTTATAATGTCTATTAATTTATGTTCAATTTTTTTCTCTCTGATGATTAACTTTAATTTATTCATTTATCCTTGTACATTAGCTTATAAAAAAATGAAATTATATTAAATACGGGTTAAATATGAATTTTGAATATATTTTGCATTTTTATTTATGTTCAAGTATGCATTTTCTTTATAATTAAACATAATTTATCTACTTTATTCAAATTTTAAAGGTTAATATCTACATATTAATAAATTAATTAAAAGTTTATTAATATTTATAACATTTACATCAACAAACAAACACATGATTGCATTGAACCCTCCCAGTGCAACAAAAATATCATGCATTAAAAGGGTTATAGTCCATGAAAAGTAGCTACATTAACCCAATGACAAAATTAGATTTCCATTAAAATTTGGATGCTTACGTCAACAAAAACTAACGGTGGACTGACGGATGTAAGTTTTCATACACGTCAAGGGAGGTCTCTGTAAATATGATTTTTAGAGAGGATTGGACGCGAATTAGGCCAAACCTCGTGTGAAGACCCTATAATTAACTCTATTAGTTATTATACCTTATATATATATATATATATATATATATATATATTGATGTTTATGAACTCCTTTAAAAGTACAAAATGCAATAATATGTGTATCAATTAATTGTATGATCCAACTAAATAATTTTTGATTAAGCGAATAGTTTTATTCTTTCTTTAATTAAAAATATAGATTTTTTTTGCACTTCATTATACTACCTTGGTGGGCTTAAAAATATAGATATCTTGGTGGGCTTTGATTTAACCATTGACTACATCTTTCTTGAATTGTTATTTGCTTGTGAGTTCGTTATTATGGAATGAATTAAATTGCATCCACTATGACTAGCTGCCTCCATTTATTTTCTTAATGATATTGGTAATTGCAAACATCTGTCTTTGGTTAAACTTTAATTTTTCAAAATTATGACAACTTATATAAAAGCCTCTCATGATATTATTACTTTAATTTTCAATTTGTTTCTTTCTAAATTTTTAAGTCTACCATATTCTCAACCTTTCCCCTTCAACCATATTCCTTCATACTGACATCACAAGATTGGAGCAATAATATAGAATAATGTGATCAATTTTAATTTTTTGGGAAGAATTTCATAAATTGTAACTTTTGAGAGAGACATTGCTTATGATCTTTTGGTTGATTTATGTACATGAGGAATGAGGAGGGGAAAATACTTGAACCAGATTGAAAATTTATTTTGGGTTTACATTTTCTAATATCTTGAGATCCAATTGAATATTACACAATCAGAATTGAATCCAAGTTCAGATCATGAAAAGAAAAAATAGGAGAATTACTTCTTATGACCACTTTTGAAAGTCCTTATTACAAGTTTTCTCTCTAGATTAAAATGATCAATATTATTATTTGTATTTTTGTTTGTCACATCAACTACTATACTAAATATTTAATATGATCCCGTGCTATAGGCTATTTTATTTTAATTGATAGAAAGTTAGTTATGTTAAA
Organism: Penstemon davidsonii; assembly: GCA_034814905.1. Taxonomy (NCBI): domain Eukaryota; kingdom Viridiplantae; phylum Streptophyta; class Magnoliopsida; order Lamiales; family Plantaginaceae; genus Penstemon; species Penstemon davidsonii. The sequence continues at coordinate 23,937,020 of JAYDYQ010002685.1, forward strand.
TTTGTTTATTATGTGTATGGTGAAGTGGACAAGTGTAGAATTGCATTTTTCATTGATTCAAATATCTTGGATTTTTTATTATTTGTTAAATTAAAACTTTTAGCATATAATGAATTTACACAAAGTCTGTCTTTTTTTAAAAAAGAAAAAAGAGTTTTTTTTTTTAATTTAAAGGAAAAGAAAAAAGAAACTTGACAGGGTCAGGGCGGACCTACTGTCGAGCACTTTTGTTGGGATATTGGGCTGCATTTCAAAAGAATGCACTCATTAAGGCCATCTTTAATCGGTTGGGGGGTGAAATGCCCCATTCCCCCTCCCACTTCACCTTCGTAGTTGTCTTCAATTGCTAGGGGCATGCTTATTTTTTTTTTCACCACCACTCTCACCATAATAATAAAAATAATAATAGTTTTATTACTATAATTTAAAATTTGATAATTTATACATTTTATCTAAATTATTAGACAAATTTAAAATATCAAAATTAAACTAATAATGTTAAAATTTAATTTAAAATATAAATTTATTAAATCATACACAAAATTTAAAAATCAACATTTTCATTTTATGTTCGATTTTAAAAAATAAATCAATTTTTAATAACAATAATTTAAAAAAACTAAAAAAAAAAGAATGGGACAAGCAGGTGGCGCCACCTGGTTGGCTGCACGGGCGCTTGCATTGCACGCGTCCGTGCATCAATTGTAGCCGGCCAGGGGAAAGGGAGGGTAAACTTTCCCGTTTTCTTCCCCCCTCTCCCTTCCCCTCGCCTCCCCCTCCACACCCTCCCTAATGATTGAAGATGACCTAACAGACTCAATAGAAAACTTAGTATAGCTTGTATAAGATTTTTTGTGTAATTTATTGACTAGTTCGTCTTGAAACTTCTTAATCATATATAAGTTAAGTGTTGTTGTGAAATATTCATATTTTTTAAAAATAAATTCATTAAATTGTTTAATAGGATTAACATTGTGAAGTATTCAACTACTAGTTTAAACCAAGTACAATGGGGCTTATTCAACTACAAGTTTAGACCAAGTACAACATAATAACACATGGTTTGAGCTAGATGTGATTTTATTTCCTGACTCTAAAATTGTTTCATGATTTTCTTCAATTTACACAAGTAAAGTTCGAACGAGCTTTATTGAGTCAAACTGGAATAGTTAGATCTCACATATTTTTTCCAATTTTACTCTTATCCAGTCAAATCCGGATTCAATATAAATTTGATTCGATGTGTAAATCAAATAACCAAAATCTAGCATAATCACATGAAGTGTGATCTGAATTTCGGCCAAGTAAGCAACTCATAGAACGTGAATTTTAGCAATAAACTAATGATATAATCATATAAAGAACTTGAAATCTTCTATAACAATCAAATAAAGTTTTACATCAATAATCGATAAAAGAATGCACGAATTCTCACCAAAATTAAAAAAACTAGTTTGATATAATCATTTCATGAACATAAGTATAATTTTCTGTAACATCAAATACAGTTACATCAATAATGGATAAAAGAATGCCTGAACTATCACCAACATGAAAGAAAAAAAAAATGAAAAAAACTAGTTTCTAACGCATAAAAGAGTGCTATAATCTTCAGGGAAATAAAGAACCAAACCTCAACCTCATCATACTTTTAATTTTTCACGGAAAAAAAGAACCCAATCTCGACCTCATTATAATTTGAATTCACAGAAGCAATCGGGCAAAGCAGATCCAACTCCCATTACGAAATCATTTCTATGAACCTTCCACAGAGCATCAAGTAACGCTTCCCCCTTCTGCCCCTGAGAAGTTAAAACCGCGAAGTCCCTCCTACTTAAGAAAAGTGTTTTATACAACCCCTTAAAAGCCCGCATTGCTGCAACCATTTTATCCATATTGCCAAAATAAGTCGCCACATATGAATCACTGTTTATCGATATATAATAATCCAATGCAGCTTTTGTGTTCCCGTGCATGTTTTTGAAGTCCTCATCACTCAAAACAGTAGATTTGGTAAAGACATTTTTGTAAACCGAAGATAGACCTTCAAGTTCCATCAAGCCATCACCAGCAGCTAGATAAATGTTTGTGTCTGTAGGAATTGAAAGAGCTTGGAGAATGAGTGTTGTTTCATTTGGTGTAAGGGGACATTTTCCTCGGTTTCTCCATAAACGAGCTTGTTCTCCTGTCCATGGTTTCCTGTCTCCTCGTGCTGCCTCTATACTTTGGATGGATGCAGGAGAGAGGTTAGAGTACTCACACTGGCTATAAGCTACCATGTCAGGTTCAAAGCGAAGGTGAAGTGAGAGGAAAGGCTTTGGTATGGCTTGTAGAAGTTCGGTTCCTTTCTTCTCCAATACACTGGTTAAGCTCAGAGCATTGTAGCAAGCTTGACAAAATGCAGCTTTTGCATACAGTGGATACCTACAATGTTAACAAAAATAAATCTATAATAACATTAATCTTCTAAAAATATGAAACACATATGTGGAAACAACCAGTGAAGGAGACTGAGGCAAATAAATTGTTGTTTTGGGATATTTGAGTAGTTTGCACATAACTAGAAGTCTAAGTACTTGTGCATGAGGTCATATTCTTTAGAAGGGATAAGGACATTTGGTGGTTTTTAATACGCAGTCCTCAACAAATCAACGACCACCTTTCCCCGAAAAGGAAACTTAAAACATATTAATTTAAACTTAAAACAGATAATTGCATGTACTAAAGCTGAAATGGGCAAACTACATCTGAGAAAAACACATTCCTAATCTGAGAAAGTTCTATTATAAAAAATTACCTATCCCTTCTTTGACTCATCGCTGGCGTGATTGAAATGTACTGATGCTCCAAAAGCGAAGGAAGTACAGATTCTATATAATCAAACGAGCCTTTACGTTTGCTACAATCAACTCTAAAAGGCTCTTTTGATCCAATATCAGCAGGCAACTCTTTCACAACCTGAACGAAGCCATTCATTTGCTGGATGAAGTATTCCACATCAAACACATCTCCAAATTGACTGCATTGTCAATATATGAATAAAGATTAATGTAGGTTGTGTCGGGATGTTAAGATGAAAAGCCATGATTTGAATTTTGTCACCCTTACCAAGTTATAGTAAAGGGAGGGATATATAATAGCATTCAAGTTGCACTATGTCGTTACCATGATGTTCTATACCTGGCCTCAAAATGAGAGTGTAAAATAGTTCCGACATAGAAATTATTTGAAGGCAGAAGCTTCACAAGCTTTTATTATATCCTAATTTATTCCTAGGAATATATTTCAACAAATTCTTCTAGCATCATTTTCATTAAGTTTAAGATCTATTTAAGTTTATAGAATCCAGATTAAAGAGTCAACATTACACGATATCATTCTACATGACATGTATACACTGACAAACAAGGAAAATAAAAACAGAGAGGAAATAGTAATTTACTTCGTATAGTTTTAAATAAGTTAAGTTAAATTAGCCTTCATACTATTACTCAAGAAAGACTGCGTATCTAGACTTCATCGTAGCCAAAGGACTGAGTTCTTACCTAGATTCGTTCCAATATGCAGCCACTTCAAATTTGGGTAGAACAAGAGTTGCATTTAGCAAGCGTGCAATACCAACACCATCACAGAACTGCAATTATTTCAGTTAAGTTCATGTTATCTTGGCGCAAATTTCTCACCCATAAACTGAAACACTATAAGGGAATGAACGAGGCAAATTGGCGAAGTTTAAAACATAGTTTAGTTGACAATACGAAGTACTCACATCCCTCCTCATCTGATTAAGCCCACCATAGCAATCGACTCGAAGATACCCATTGCTCTTAGCTGGCAGAGCTGCAGCATTTCAACACAAAAAAACCAATGCTCTGCATTGGAGCCAATCAAAGTTGACTTAGATAGAAAAGATAAATGGCATCAAAATTCGAAAAAAAGATTCTCAGGTGCATGCTTGGTGCACAAGTTCTGGTTTATTCAAGTCAAAAGTAATACTTCAATCCATCATTTTATAATGTATCCCAAAAATTTTAATCCGAGGATCATGCAGTGATAAGCACATTAAAAAAAATAAAACTAAATCCTACTAGCGCAGCCCGGAAGACTGCCCAGCAAAATAAATCTCTCCTAGGTTCAGTATAAAAAAAACACAGGTGTTAAAATCCCAAAATTCCCGGATCCGATCTTAGATATCCCAATTTTTGCATACTCAAAACTAACTCATCCAGACTCCAGTGGTTTGATAGCAACATAACTGAACTGCAAAATACTGAGTCCATAGTGACTTTACAGAGTAATGTGAAACTTTATTTGACAGTTATACTAGTCACAGCTCATAGTGAACTCATTCAATACACTGTAAAGAATAAATCGGTATATTCTCATAATCCCAATTTTACTAATCGATCTTAACCCCCACAAAGCAATACAAGGTAAATCCCAATTTCAACAATTTTGAATCACAATATATAAAAGGTGGGAAAACTAACCAGCCGGATGCCCTTGAATCCACCAATTGCAAGGACGCCATTCAAAAATTCTCCGAAGACTCCAAATCTCTGGTCTTTCTGACCTGTTTTGACAATATCATCTTCATTAATATAATCAGATCAGATCAGAAGATATACGCACAGAAAAAGAAACAGATTAGTGTATGGAATCATAACAAATGAAGCTGAGGTGACTTACAGTGGAGAATTGAGAGTTGTTTGATAAAAGTAAAAAGAAGGTGAGAATAAAACGAGGACAAGAAATATGGAGAAAAATATCACTGTTACGATGACTAGGGTTTTCCCCACAGTCGGAGCAATCATTGAGTAGTGTGAATATATACGTATAGGATTGTGTGTGTAATTAAGATGACAGGAGGATTGAGACAGAAATTTGTGTCTTGCGCAACAGCCGCTATGCAAATTCTTCCCTCAACAACGGCAATCAAACTAATTTTAATGGCTTCCTCTCTTCTCTTTTACGGGACTGTGATTGCATTGAGGGCTATATGGTTGGTACTATACTACCGTATAATTTTATTTCCTTTTTCCTTTCTTATAATTAAATTCTTATTTTTAATGAATTAGAATGGTTAAAATGGTTTTGTATTTAAATGAAAATATGAAATTTTATCAGAATTCGATTCTATTGAACAAAATATAATGTTAATAATGTTCAATTTTACTCATCTCGTATATATTTTTAAGTTCAAAATATCCGAATTTTGTTATTGATGAATATGATCTAAAATATTAGATCCAGATTTTTTCCCCAAGGATTTAATCCCTTTCGAGACGCGTCGAACACATAAAGTGATAACCTTTCCCAACAGGAATTCGAATTTGAGTCCGCTAAACTATTTATCAGTGGTAACAACTCACAATTTATTTATCTTTATTGTGATTGGATTGAATGTGATCAATATAGATGTATAACATTTTGTAACAGAATTCTGAACAAAAATTCATATGTAATCTAAATTTTAATGAACTTCACTTTTGGAATCAAAGTAAGTAATTCACAATAATATGACAGAAAATTAGGATCCACACAAATGGGATTCAATATGGACCTTATAACTTCATCACTCGAGTCCAACTCCAATATGTGAGTAAAAATACTGCGGGCCCGTTTATCTAATTTCATATTTCATTCCATGGCCCATATAATAAAGCCCAGAAACACAATGGAGGAGATAATTCACACTTTTAACAAATTTTAGAAATCTTTTGAAAAATTCATCAGTTCACGCATTACAACGCAACGGTCTGCTTCTGTGGCAAGCCCTTACATTTTCAATCGGCAGAATCATTCTTAACATTTGAAATGGTAAAATGAACATTACCTCAAACCACTCAATATTGCTTTCTCCGATCCATTATCTCGATTTCAATCCACAATTTGAAAAAACAATTGTTTGTGCGAGGAGGTCAAGCAAAAGAAATGGGTTTGGACGATCTAACAGGCTCATTATCGAATCGGCTTGTATAATTGCCTCAAAACTCGGGGTTTTACCAGCGCCTTTGGAGTTAATTTTAAGAGATCAATTCGGAAGCGGAGGAGGGTCCGGGTCTGGAAAAGGGTTCGGATTCGGATGGGGCGGTGGAGGATTCTTCGATGGTTGGAAAAGCAAAAGGAGAAGTAAATTGGGAATTTTGGGCGTTTTAGGTTTGTTTTTGGGTTGTGGGGTTGGGTTGGGGTTGATTGTGGGAAAAGAATTGGGGATGGATGCTGATGTTTTGTTGGGGGGTTTGGGTCTAATTTTGTTTGGGGTTTCGGTTGATGGGTGGAGAAGAGGGGTTAAAGATTGGGTTTTAGGGTTTTGTTGCTGTGCTTTTTTGGTGGGTTTGGTGTTTAAGAGGGAAGATTTTCGGATATGGGTTCGGTCTTTTGGGACTCTGAGTTTGAAGAAGATTGGAGGAAGAAGAAGGAGAAAACTTAGGTTATTTTGATTCAATTTTGCTTCTTTTTGTTTGTGTCATTTTTGGATTTCTTTAATATTTTTGTTCTTGTTTCCGAATCACGGCATCCTGATACATGTATGGTGTTTGAGTGTGTGTTTGTAAGAGCAATTTGAGTTGAATATTGGTTTTCTTGAATTTGATTAAGTGTATAATGTAGTTTCTTCGTTCTTGCTTTCAAATTATGTTATCTGGGGCATGGTTTCTTATGGGGTCGTTTAAATTTTATATATTTGTTTGAGTTGTGTAATTTCTTCTATTGTAACTGCTAATACTTCTATGGGATTATTGCATTTTGGTGCCATTGTCATCGGAGCTGATTTTTAGAATTCCGGGTGAGTCTTTGAGAGGTTTAAATTATGTTATCTAGTGTTAAATTTTATATAGTTGTTTTAGTTGTGTAATTGTCATCGGAGCTGATTTTTAGAATTCCGGGTGAGTCTTTAAGAGGTTTATCTCTGTTGGCGACCCATACTAATGTTTGTAAATTGATTTTTTCATTTTACAGGATTCCGATGTAATAATTGTTTGTGTTGCTGGGAGTGAAGAAACCCAACCCGGATTGTTCGCCGGCGGTGAGTTATGCTGCTGGGAGTGAAGAAACCCAACTCGAATTGCTCGCCCGCGGAGAGTAAGGTTTGGTTTCCGGTGAGAAATTGGATTGGAGTTGTGAGATTGATGGATTTGGTGAGTTAGATTACGAAGAAAAAACAAATGAGCGTCGTAAATGGTGGCAAGGGAGAAATGGGTGTTTGTTGTGTTAGGGATTGTTTGGGATTATTTAATTTTGAATTTTGCAATTTGGAATTTTTTTAATATACTAGGAAATTATTACTCCCTCCGGTTCATATTAATTAGCACATTGTTACTTTTCACACATATTAAGAAATCTCATGATTAATCACTTTTACATGGTAAAATATCCAAAATACCCTTCCTAGTGACTCTTGAGTTTTCCAACCTAAATGTAAGAGAAGGACAAAATTGGAAAAAATTGCATTGGAAACTCAAATGTGCCAATTAATATGAAACATAAAACTTTGACAAATATGCCAACTAATATGGGAAAATTCGGTGCTCCCCCTAAGGAGAGTACCCAGAAGTCGTCCCTGCGTGCCATGTGGCCTGGGGAACCAGCTGGGGCTGCTTTTGCAGATGACACAGGTACACCCAATTAAAAAATAACACGTGGCAGAAATAATTTTTTAACTTTTGTTGGGTTTCAAAATCCTAAAAACCAGAGTTAAATATGTAACCATGGTCACAAAACCCTCATTGGTAATTAAACACAAGTCATAATTTTGTTCACACCCATTTTCTCTCACGGCAAAATATCAGTCTTCCTCTTCCAAGAACAAACGGACCACGGCCTCCCGTACCCCTTCCCCACCACCTCCCAGGTCACCGTAGTACGCACCACCGTGGTACCTCTAACGTTGGTGTTTTCCCATTTCGCCTCCGCGTATTCTCTCCGCGCGGGGTCCCCTGCTCCTCCATTGCCGGTCTTGCTCTATCTCGTCGCCGCCCTTCAACCTCATGTATCCTCTCTTCTAACGCTTGATTTCAGCTGCTTCCCCCCGTATACCTTCACCACATTTGGCCGCCAACTCTATGTGAGCTTCCTTTTATTTTAGATTATTTTAAAGTGTTGGGCATATATAGTGAAATTTCCAGTGTACGTATCATTGTTTCAGTGGTTTATGGAGATGAGGTTTCTTATACACTTTACATTGTGTGTTGTCTGACGGTGTGGAAAATTTATGTTTTGAGGTGATTTAGGATATATACTGGAAAAAATTGTGTGATTTCTACTACTAGGAACACTAGCATAAAGTAGAAACCTTTCATAAAAAAATAAATAATAATTGTGTTCTTTCTGAAAATTACTTATCATTAGTCACTAGTCAGCCCTTCTTCTTTTTTTTTTTTTATTTTTTTCCTGTTGGTTGTTGTTGCTTGCCTAATAGAAAGTAGAGCAATGTATTCCTTTCAATTGAATCATGCATAGCATGGATAAGTTAATGTTTTGGTTAGGCTTTGTACAAGAAGTAATTTGACCAGAATTGGTTAATGTGAGTTAATGACTTTGAATTATGCAAGAGAACTTGCGAGTGCCGTTAGTAATTTTGAGTTCTACATATCATTCACGCTGCATTTTTTATGTCACAGGAAATCATCGAATATACAAATGTGATCAGTCCCTCGAATCCATTCGGAAATTCCAATTTATCAGAGGTATGTATATCTTAATTTGCAATTTTTTTTTTATATTTTATTTTGGGAACTTTTAGGATTAATGATATACTAACTCATGCGTTCTACATCTTTATAGGGAAATTCCAAAACGCATGAACGATGTAGAAGTTTTTTAATTCCTGAAGTCACTTATGGAGTTACATCGTGATAATAGTGTTTTTTTATTTTTTGGTATTGTGACAATTTAGTGCTTAGGCAGTGGTTGTTGATGTTGCCAAGCAATTGCATTAAAATTATAAACAAGTTAGTTAATCCTCTTGTTGCGTACTATAATAATTTGTTGGAAAGAAGTATTGGTGCTAAGTTTTATTAGGTGGATTGAATTGACAACAAACTTCTATGACAAAATGCAGAATCTCTTTTGGTACTAATTTTATCCGGTTGTAATTTTCCAAAAACGGAAGTGAATTTTCTGAAAGCTTAATTTTTCGTTGGAAAATTTATTGTGGTTGAATCATGAGTGCGTTATTTTGGTGCCACGAATTCACTGCCAATGGAAACACCTTATTGATTAAAACCCAGTGCCGAAAATGTGAGCAGCATGTGCAATTTTCCCTTGATTTCATTAAAAATGAACTAACAATCATATCTAAAACAAGAAAGAAGCAATAAAAGGAATAATTTCCTATGTTATATATCGACAGTTTAACGCATGGTATAGTTTCCCTGTTTTGAGATCTTTTTTTCTTCCCAGAAAATTTAGTCTCTTACTGTTAATGGATAAGTCTTCTCCATTAATGTGGAGTGCAATAATGTAGTCTAGGTAGAATCCATTCAATATAAATCATGCCCATTTTTTTATTCGAGGAAGCACAAAGGAACCATGAGTGATTCACTTGAAGCATTGTATAACCAAAAAAAAAAAAAGAGTAAATGTTATGAGACAAGAAAATCTCTATTTATGGCCACCATTTTCAACACATTCAAATCCCGCAAATCTCTATTTAAGCCTTGCTAAAATGTTAAAGCCCTAAAATATTTAACTATTCCATCTGCATACAAAAAGCTTCACACAAACATCCATTCTTACATCTATAAACAAATTGCCTAAAAAACATCTCCTTCTAAGCCTGAAGGGTTATGTTCCCGGAAAAAAACCAAAAAGTGTAAAAATAATTACAAGTAAACAACTTAAGTCAGTGTTAAAAATTATTCAAAATACTAACTATAATTACAATAAACTATACAATTATTTACACATCTTGATATTCTAAGGTTATGCTAAAATTAAATCTACAAACCATGATCCTCATAAGAATTCAACCCAATCCATTACATCACAGATCTATATCTCCAACTCAAAGATACAACATATCGGATCACATCAACTCATTCAGCTCTGATACAGCACCAATTTTAGCCATAGCTAAACATTCGAAATTATGGGGAACAAACGAGCAACAACCGTTTCATATCTGGGGTTAGATATTGGAGCTTGTTTCGGGTAGAAAAATGGCTTTTGTTTGGCTTGGAATGAGAAAAATAGAGGGAAAGGAAATAGTTGAAATAATAATCGAAGATGAAGAAGAAAAAGCTGGCTGTGATGGCTAGCATTGAGCTCAGAAGTTACTGGAGGTGGAGTTCGGAGGCATCGGCGGTGTAGCTCAACAGTTGCCGCCCCTCTGCCAAACGTATTCCTCTCTCTCTCTCTCTCTCTCTCTCTCTAAAATGTTAAAATGCAGAGAAGCTGATGAACTATATAGTTTGAATCATTTTCATTCAAGTTTGAATTTCGAATTAACCGCCCAACTTTTAATTAAACAAACCATCGAAAATTTTGAATCCACCGCCCAACTTTTCAATTTGAATTTGTGTTACTTAACCATGGTATCACGCTTCAGAATTCTGTAAGGAAAAAAAAATTAATTAAAAAGGTATTTATGCCACGTGTTATTTTTTAATTGGGTGTACCTATCTCACCTGCAAAAACAGCCCCAGCTGGTCCCCAAAGACACATGGCACACAGAGAAGACTTCTGGGCACTCCCCTTAGGGGGAGCACCGAATTTTCCACTAATATGAACCGGAGGGAGTATTTTTTTGGTCAAATTTCGTTAAATTGGGTCAAAATCTTCAAATTACAAGTCACATGGCCTCAAATATGTTAATTTGGACCAATTTTGAAATGAGATGTCAATGTGGACTAAAATAGATATCGAAATTAAAGTTGTGGCACCAAATGCATCAACCTGATAAGATGTGGGATAGAAATGTCAGCAAGCATTAGTTGTAGCACAAAAAATGCAATAATCCAATACTTCTATTGTACCCAGTCCTTGAGAATCAATGTTGAAGTTGGATGTTGTTTCTTAAAGAAGAGTTCACTTCTATTTTCACCATTTCTAATCATGTATTAAAAATTTCACAGTTTCCATAAAAAATATTGCAATTTTTGTTATTCAAACATTGTAATCGAAAATTGTTATTTGCGTTAGGACTCTTTTATTTTTTTTAATTTAATAATTTTTTCAAAATATTTATAGAATTTCCGAATTTTTTTCAAAATATTTATATGATCGAAACCTACGCTAGAAATGATATCTTGATCCATATGTCTAATTGTTCTCACTATTGCAAATCTTTCCCTTTTGAACTCAGGAAACAATTTGGCTACAACTAAAATTTGGCTAGTATTAGGAAACCAAATTTGGCTAGTGAAACAAGTCGTATAATAATATAGTTCGAGTCGGTTTGAAATTGGCAACAACCATATATAGGAGTAAAAGAATCCTTATAAAATTGGGAAGTTAGATACAATACAACACGGAGTAGGATTAATATTTAATACTAACCCCCCTAAGCTATAAATATAGACTCCAAGCTCTCAATCGTATACTCACTTTTGAATTGAATTCCTTCCAGCAGTTTTATCTCCCTTTTTATTACTCTTTCTCTTAGGTTTTGAGTTTTCAATAAATTCATCAATCAAATAACTATGTTGTCGTCCATTTGCGCTGCCAAAGAGAGGCTGATCGTGCTCAAGAGCTCCGACGGGGAGACATTCGAGGTGGAAGAATCGGTTGCTTCCAAATCACAGACCATAAAGCATATGATCGAGGATGACGTCATTGACACCGGCATTCCCGTGTCAAACGTGAAATCAAAGACTTTGGCTAAAGTTATTGAGTACTGCAAACGCCACGTAGAAGCCGATAAAAGGATTGCTGCTGACGGAGGCGATAAGATAACCGATGACGATTTGAAGGCATTCAATGCTAAATTTGTAAACGTAGATCAGGGAATGTTGTTTGACCTAATTTTGGCTGCAAACTATTTGGACATAAAAGGACTTCTTGAACTAACATGTCAAACAGTGGCAAACACGATGAAGGGAAAATCAGCAGAAGAAATTCGGAAGATGTATAACATAAAGAATGACTTCACTCCAGAGGAAGAAGACGAGATCCGCAAGGAGAACGCATGGGCTTTCGAGTGATCGATCGATGGTGTTGGTGTCTAAACTCTATTATATTTAATTTCATAGTTTTGCTATATAGTGTTTCCAGTAGTTTCTTTTTCTTTTTCTGATAATTTTAACTGTTATGATTTATTTATTTAGATGTTAAAGTTTGGGTAAATATAATTCTTCTTTTATTCTTGTTGTGTTTTATTTTGTTGGAATTTTATGGATGATGGTATATAGGGAAAATTGCTTTTTTGGTACCATATGATAGGTCTACTTGTAATTTTGGTACCATTGGATACGAAAATGCAAATTTGGAACTATAGGTTTTCACTGCAATTTTGCTACCAAATCCAATTCTTCCCTAAAGTTAATGATAATTTAACCCCTATCAAATGCACAATGTTCAATTTACCCCCTCGTGGCTTAAAAAAAACATTTTACCCCCTGAAATTTTGTAAAAGTTTCACATCGCCTCCCTGATATTTTTATATGCGGCACTTTATCCACTTTTATTATGATAATGTGGCATTTTAACCCCTATGTTATGATAAATGTGGCAATTTATCCCCCTATGTTATTAAATAGTTTGCATGCCTACTCTCAATTTCGACGAGTGAGTTACACTCTCTGGCTGAATGGGGTAAATTGGTTCATTAAAATTTTTACAGGGGTAAATTGATTTTTTTTCAAATTATAGAGGGGTAAATTGAACATTATGCATTTTATAGGGGATAAATTGCCATTAACTTTGTAGAAAAATTGGGTTTGGTACCAAAATTGCAATGAAAATCTATCCTATAGTACCAAATTTGTATTTTCATATTCAACGGTACCAAAAGTGCAAGTTAGCCTATCATATGGTACCATAAAACAATTTTCCCGTAAGAAATGTCTACATATACAATGAACGTATAAAGAAGTTTCTATATATTTTATTTTATATTTTTCAAAATCAACTATATATATATATATATATATATTTTTTTTAATCAACACATTAAATGTCATAACATCATCATAATTGAATTACAATCAAATTATAAATAAAATCGATCATAAAATACTAGTACATGAAAATTAACTTTAAACGAAGTTCAATTTGGAATCAAGAGGTTTTGGACCTTAGTCTTACCAACGAGTTATGGACTCATTCACAAATAAGGAATATTCTATTGCTAATTTCTGGAAAGAAATTTTATTAAAAAAAAAAAAAGAAAAAAAAAAGAAAGAAAGAAGAAGAAGAAGAAGATAATAATAACAAACAAACTATTGCATTTTGAGAAAAATCACATAGACATTCTACGGAACACATGTGATTGTGAGAAGGAGAGAGTGTTGGATACCTCATTTTGAAAATTTGGTACTTTTTTTTAATGGAATTGATAATCATATAAAAACAAATATACATAATGAAAATATACTTTAGGAAGTCATAATTAACTAAATGTTATTTCATTGTCCTTAACAAATAATCAAGATATTTTTCCTCTTTAAAATCTAAATCGAAGATCTTCTTGTTAAGGGACTAGTAAATTAAAAATTCGTCAAAAATTTTAACATAAAATACTTGAAAACTAATAGGGTGCAAAAATAAAACGAGATATGAAATTATACTAAATGTATTAGCTAGTTGAAAAATTATTACTCCCTTCCGCAGCTCGATTTCTCATACCTTCAATCTTAAAAATGGCGATTAGATCACTCATTCGCACTCATACCCACACAAAAATCCACCATTTTCTCAATATTAAACACTCCCCATGTCACTCACTTCCCCTTCAATCCCAGCAAATAAATGTCAACGAGCTCTCACGCATTCTCAGCGACTACAGAAACCCCCAACACGACATTGAATCAGCACTCACCCCATTTGTTTCAAAACTTTCCACAAACTTAGTCGAACAAGTTTTAAAAAGGTGCAAAAATCTTGGGTTTTCCGCTCACAGATTCTTCCTCTGGGCTCAGAAAATCCCGGGTTTCCAACACAGTCAAGAAAGCTATCACATTCTTGTGGATATCTTAGGTAGCAGCAGACAATTCCCATATTTATGGGATTTTTTAACGGAGACCAAAAACACACAATCTCTTACGATTAGCAGAGAACTTTTCTGGGTTGTTTTTAGGGCTTATAGTAGAGCTAATTTACCAGGTGATGCCATAAGAACATTCAATAAGATGCTTGAATTTGGGATTAAGCCCTGTTTAGATGACCTTGATCAGCTTTTGTATGTGCTCTGTAAAAGGAAGCATGTGAAACATGCCCAGGAATTCTTTGATGGAGTTAAAGATAATGATGATTTCAGTCCAAATGTGAAAACTTATAGCATTTTAATGAGGGGTTGGGGTGAAATTGGCGAATCTAGGGAGGCACAGAAACTGTTCGACGAAATGCTCCAGAGAGGATTTGCACTGGATTTGCTTGCTTGGAATACTGTATTAGATGCTTTATGTAGAGGAGGGAAAGTGGACGAAGCTTATGAGTTATTTCAAAAGATGAAACACGAGGGGCTTCAACCCGATGCTTATTCATACTCGGTATTCATTCACGCTTCTTGTGAAACCAATGATCTTCACTCGGCATTTAGAGTTCTAGACTCGATGAAAAGGTACAACCTCACGCCTAACGTGTTCACTTACAATTGTATTATCAAGAAACTATGTAAAAACGGCAAAATCGATGAGGCTTACGAGCTACTAGATGAGATGATCGAGAGAGGGGTCAAACCCGACACTTGGAGTTACAATACAATTTTAGCTTTTCATTGCGAACACACTGAAGTTAACAGAGCACTTAAGCTAATTTCAAGAATGGACCAAGATTCTTGCCAACCGGATAGGCATACGTATAATATGGTGCTTAAAATGCTTATCAGACTAGGAAGGTTTGATAGTGCTGAAGAGGTTTGGTACTCCATGGATGATCGAGGCTTTTATCCTTCGGTCTCAACATATGCTGTAATGGTTCATGGATTTTGTAAGAAGAGAGAGAAACTTGAAGAAGGGTATAAGTATTTTGAAATGATGATTGATGGAGGTATACCGCCTTATACTACAACGTGTGAGTTGCTGAGGAATAAACTTGTTGGATCGGGATTTGCAGAGAAAGCGGATATACTTGCGGAGAAGATGGAGAGTAGCAGTTCTTTGGTGATTCAAGAGGTAGCAAAAGTCATGAGAGGTAATAGAGGCAATGTAAGATTGAGAAGACAAGAAGAATTTACAGATGAAAGTGATTAACTTTTGGGAGAGCTCAAAAGAAATTTGAATTTGGTTTTGTTATCTTATCGATTGTTAAACTTGATTTATCTTTACTTTCTACGAATTTTAATTATCACACACGAGTCAGATCAGATTACTGGGTTATTAAAAGCCCAAGTCTATGGGACAGTTCAAAAGGCCATGCTAAAATAAGTCACAGGAAACCAATTACTATGAATTTGTAGCCTGTTCTACTTCTACCCAAATACTATTTGGTTACTCGGCCCAGAAATATACCTACATCCTGGCCCATCCGAGACTTGAAGCTATAAGCTATTATATTTATATTGATGTTACACAAACCCAATTGTGTTAAATAAATTTGATTCAAATAATTCATCCTTATAAGAAAATTTTATTAATCATTACTACTTAATTAACTAATTCTTATGCTACTTGCTACAATTTGATGTGCTATTACAATATGCATAAGCACATTATTGATGCTTGATATATGAAAGTAGGGGATAGAGAAACTTAACCAAACATAGATTTATTAATGAAACATATTTCATTGGTATTGTCTTGATTGATAAAATAATTTTTAAAAAGTGGATTTGTTGATGGTTCATTATGGAATCATATTCCGTTTGAAGCTTCCCAACAAATTAAAAATGCAACCTAACCTTGAATTATATTCCACTATTATTTGAAGAGTTCTTCACAAATACAGTCAAATATTTGTTATTGCAATATATAATTGTGGATTTCTTCTACGTTTTTTCAAATTTATGTTTGTTTTGTAATTTGGTATATTTTTATAAATATGTTATAAATTAGTAAAGCATACATGTAGTGATAATTTTTTTTTATAATAAAATTCTAATTAAAAGAACAAATTATCAGAGTCAAAATTCGAGGAGCCACCGTCACAAAGGGAGCAAAACATCCCGTGACTGTCCCAACTACAAAAAACAGCCCATTTAATTTTCTTGCTTTTCGCCAACAGATAAAATACTTATAAATAAAATAATATAGGTAATTTATAAAAAAAAAATGATTTATTTGACTTAATGAACGGGGTTGTCTTTTCTCAATTTTCTATTTTATTTTATGCGGGCATTAATAATGCCATGTTAGGCGATGTACGTATATCTAATCAAGCAAGTGGTAAATTATGATTTAATTATATATAAATTAAGCTTAGACAAGTGGTTAACAAAATCATGTCAACCAATATCTTACATATATTATATATACATAATCATTGTATACATGTTATTCAATTTAAGTAAACCTAATAATATAAGATTCACAATTACAACTAATTAAACAAAACATGAATAAGATATAGAGTCATTAGAAAGGAGTGGGACTGTGGGATATTAATTATTGAACAAATCATATAGCCCAAATCAAATAACTATTGTAACTGCGATTACATACACAAGTCACCATATTTCTTTAGTGTGAAAACCAAGTTCTACCTAAAACAATTTAATTTCTTATTTATAGAGAAACAAACAAATCTATAATTACACGAGATTTTATGGACAAAACAAACAAATATACCACTGTGCTAAAGCAATATTTGATGTGAATTTTTTTTGACTTTTGAAAGAGTGATTTGAAAATAAAGTAGGTGTTTTTTGGAAGAATAATTGTAGGTGTAAGATGTGTAAACTTTTATGTCAAATCATGTTTGTTATGTGAGATAAGTTGGGTAAAAGTTTGTTACTTTATGTCACATATCAAATTAGAGTTTGTATAAGTATTTTTTTTAGGGATAAGAAAATTTTTGTATATAGGAAAACATGTTTATTTCGCTTTTACCTAACACGAAATAAATTTCATAAATGTCAAACAAACAGACCCTATATGTTATATGGGCACCTACAACATGTACTTGGTTAATGATTGACTAATTTCGAGTTAATTTTTTAAATCAAAAGTTCCATAATAAAGGGATTCGATCACAATGCTATACGTACTTTTTTTTTTTTTTTTTTTTTGAGAGGATTGCTATACGTACTTGAATATAATACAAATTACATGTTCTCAATTCTATTGAAACTTTCTACTTTTTCGATTGAGGAATTTGTATCTATAATCTATTATGTCGTAGGTTATATATATATAAGTCAAGCATTTTGGAGATCAAGTAAATCTAATTGTATGTCCTCCTTTTTTTCCCCCTCATATGATCTTTTGGATAAGTATACGGTGAAATTAATGTACATGAACTGAAAAAATAATCTTTGAAGATAGATATTATATATCAAGTAATTTTGATACTGGTGTCTTTAACTTCAAATTCTATCCACAGAAAAGTAATCATCTTTGGATTTAAGTAAGACCTCAAAATATTTCGTATAACTCGGATTATTTTGTGATAGAACTTAACTTGTGAAAGCAATAATTCTCTTGAATTGGAAACTAGTGATTGGTCTAGTGAAAAAGACTAGCACCCCCAAAATTGTGACTCAAGTTCGAATTCATATTCGAAGAGGTTCACATATTATATGTCCGACGTACTCGAAACGATTAAACCTTGAAAAACCAAAAGAAATTAATGACATATACACTAATTCTTATATGAAAATGATTTCTGCCTTGTAAAAAATGAAAAGAATTCTGCCTTAATAAAACTCTTGCTTCCGTGTCCGCTGGTCCACAAATGACAAAAACAATAGCAACCTCAGAATATATTTCAACCATCAATATCTTGAAAAACAACTAAAAAAACGTGTTTTTTATTATTTCAAATAGTTATAATATAGTATTCCTATTTTGTTCACTTTTGAATTTTGATGTACGTGGATGGGTTTTCGCGAGATTGGGCTAAAACCTTTTCAAATGAGCTTTCGTCAAACGCATGAAACTCATCACAAACATATTCACAAACTAATCTTCAAACTCTTGAAACATATAAAACATTGATTTGATACCTACCATCTATTTTTTTCCCCAAAACTCTCTAAAAATATTGATTTGATACATATTATCTAATTTTTTCTCCAAAATCAATTCAAGTAGGGTTTCAACTTTTTTCAGAACCACAAAATCAACATCCAAAATCTAACCAAATAATGTTTCAAAGGTTTTATCGAAACCACCCAAATTATTTTTCTAAAATCGAGGCGTGCAAAATCGAGACAGAACACATCCAAATAGACCCTTTGTGATTCATTCATTATAATATAATATCCAAGAACAAAAGTAGATGAAGAAAATAACTGATTGCGTTTTTCATTGAAAAACTATAGCAAGCAGGGGAGGACCGCCTTCCCCAGTAAAATCTGGCCCTACTATATATAATATTAGAATTATTCGTTATTAAAGATAAGAATTAAAACACCATTCACCAACCTGGAGGTCCAAGTACTATGGCCACTCTTTATTTTTCTTGTTTTCAATGATTTTTCTTTTTATTGATAATTAATTTTATCAATTAAAATATTTTTTATGTTAATAATTTATCAGTGGCTTCATTATAATTATCAAATATTATGATAAAAATATGTGATTGTCATGAATGTATTTAAGAAAAGTTCAAAAAGTTTTTAGAATTAATTTTGGTAATTTCTATAGCATTATTCTCTTTACAAAACTAGATTTATTGTGTAAAATGTTTTTATGTTTTATCAATTCCTCAATATCTTGAACCTTTTGTCGAATAAACAGTTTGGTCCAGAGGTTCGAAAAGTAATTATAGGAGAATTAATTTAACTAAAATGAATTTTGACAATAATTGATTAAAATAAAAAATTAATTATAGAATAATTATTTTTGTATAATAGCTTTTACAAAAGTAACAATTTAGGAGCTTCTAAAATAAGTTAATTTTTAGTTTCTGGAGACCCCAAAAGTGATTATGACATTGATGGCCAAACACCATGAAAATCACAATTGACAAAATGTAATTTTTATAATTGGGGCCAAACACTTTAAAAATCAGAATAAATATCTAAAAGTGCTCCCACCATTGGAACTCACATTAATAGTATATTTTTTTTTACAATTGGTTGAATAAAATTATAATATTAATTTTTTTAATTTAATTCTTGTGATGTTATCACAATATTGAAAACACATATGATTTGCTAAAATAAAATTTGCGCCACCATGCGCCTCTGATAGCAAGTTGAAAACACATATGATTCACTTCACTATTTTACTTTCCCCACTTGAGCATAAGGTTCCGAAATGCTTAAAATGATTGAAAGCATGTGTATTAATATTTGTTTTTATATTAGTATATTTCGATTAGTTATAATTACTTAAAAATTCAATTTTTTAAGCTTTTCCGGATGCAATAGAAAAATAATTATAATTCAATAAAAATATTGAATGAAAACCGCCATGTAATACTATTTCGAGTATTTAAATGGATTGAAAATAAAAAAATTTCGAAGTTTGACTAAAAATATATATCATTCACAATTGGAATAATTAAATTTTATTGTGAAAGAAAAAATTTATTTTAAGATGGTGAATATTTTATATTCATATTTCAATCAATCATTACATCATAATCTTTTTCAGCTTATATTAAATTACAAAAATACATTAACTACAAATAGTAATAATTAACTAAAAAATTGGTACATTTGCTTCGGAAGAGATTAAAAACCTTAATAACTTTTTTTTTTATCCATAATAACCTTGAGAAAGGAGTAAAAAATGATTCACACAAGTAAAAATGGAATGCGATAACTTTGTGTTGTGGGTCCCAATAGTTGATAAATATTAGCTGTAATCTATGATCCCCGTCAGCAACGTAGGATCAACGTGTCGGAAGTATCCAAAATCCAACACGTGGATGTACAAATCAAATTCCCTAGTGCTTAAACCTTCTTGTACTTATTAATAATAAAAAAGATTGCAACTTCTATTCTATATAAATTCAGTAGTAAAAGGGTAGTTTCGCTACCACTACCATCTAAAATTCGTTGTTAAACCATCCATATTGCCTAATCCTTCGCCTCTCTTTTCTCTCTCTCGATTTCTCCCTAATTTATTTACACACACTACACACAGTAGACTCTAATTACTTCAATTTCCATTCCTTAATTTGCTGTTGTTTAATTAATAGTTCCTTCCAAGTATTTTTTTCTTGAAAAATATGAAGGGAAACCCACTGCACCTCTCATCTCTGAATCATATCTCACTTGTGTGTAAATCAGTCGAAGAATCAACTGATTTTTATCATGATGTTCTTGGATTTGTACCGGTTAGGAGACCCGGTTCGTTGAAATTTGATGGGGCATGGTAAAATTTATTAAATTAGCTAGTGGCCTAATTTTGATAACGTAATTTTTGTTGATGAAAATTCTGTTTCTTGAATGTGTGCAGGCTTTTTGGTCATGGGATTGGGATACATCTACTGCAATCAGAAGACCCAGATAATATGCCAAAGAAAACTGTGATTAATCCAAAAGATAATCACATTTCATTCCAGGTAAATTAAGTTAAATGTAGTTTGAATATTCTTGATTATGCGGAGACCAGTTGTTAAAAAACTCTGTTTCATTAATAAATTATTGAACTGGACTCGACTGGAAAATGAAAGATACCAAAAGAAGAAGATAAAAAGATGCGTGTAGTGTAGTACTTCTCTGCCCCAGTCTTGTTTACACGTAAATAAAAATAAAAAAAATTGATTTTTGTTGAACTACTCCTAGTACTTATATCTGATTAAGAATATGATCAATAAATTGAACTTAATCAAGGCTTTAATTATATGATCATTTCCACATTCAAGTTCCATGCCATTCAACACTTTCTTAAATGTGATCAATCAAGTTCACAATACCCAAATCATTGAAAAATGTCCGTAACAAATCATTGAAAAATGCATTTGTTTTTTAGTTGAATTTTAAATACAGTATATGAGTAATTTTCAGATTCTTATTTAATGCCATTTAAAGCAATGATTTTTCATCTAGCTGAAAGTTTTGTTATTTATTTTTGGACAGTGTGAGAGCATGGGAATGGTGGAAAAGAAGCTGACAGAAATGGGAATAGATTGGGTGCGGCAGAGAGTAGAAGAAGGTGGGATCTACGTAGATCAGTTGTTTTTCCACGACCCAGATGGATTCATGATTGAAATATGCAATTGTGATAACATACCGATGGTACCATTGGCTGAGGAGATGGTACGTTCTTGTTCAAGACTGAATATGCAGATGGTGCAGCAACAGCCGCAGCAGCAGCAGCAGCAGCAGCAGCAGATCCATGTCCCAGTACTCTTTAGTACAACCTTAGGTAATTAATTAGTAATTAAATTAAGGTGATGAAATGCCTTTGTCCGTGGGACGGATCTGGACAGATATTTCGTTACCAACCTTTGTTTGTTTCTCTTTTGTAGTTTTCCTCTGTTTTCGTGTTTCTTCTCTTGTACTGGTTTAAATAAAGTTGTTGATCTGAACTTTGATCCTTTTCTTTTTTTTTATTATTTCGTTTAATATATATTAATTGCTTTTCTTTTGTTATTGGTTATAATATAAAATATAATATGGCTGTTGCCTTGTGTATAATCTTAGCTCTGAGTTTGATAATGTTGGAAAAATAAGTTTGGATTAAAATAATGTACAGTACATTTTAGGTAGGTTCTCCTCTCTTAGAATGAATTAATCGAGAAACTTTAGTGATGAATAGTTATTGGTTGGTGAGTGATGATGATGATGATGAATAGAAAGGAAGCAAGGCATACAAATTTTTCTGCAGTGTGGTGGATCTGGAATTCATGATGATGACTGATTCTGACATGGAATAAACAGTAGTCGTATGTTATATTATATGTGAAAAATGTGTGGACCAACAGTTTGAAAGATAATAATTATGAGGCTCAAAGGCAATAATAATAATAGAAATATGGTACCGGACGGTGCAATTCTGTTTGGGATTGAATTTTGCTCGATTGTCAGGATTTGTTATTTGATTAGACATCTAACTATGAATTTTTTCTAATGAATCTTGGTATGATAAAGGAAATTTCAACTCATGATTTGAGCTAAATGACTACTAGATATCATTTATAAAGTTGATGAAGACGAATATAATGATGGAGAATTGGAGATATTGAAGATAGAGATTTCAATTGCATGAATTTTAATCCAAAATTCGACATACAAACAAGTTGACAATCACATTAATATTTGTATATTCAAAGTTGAATTTGTAAATAAATGGAGTGCAAGTGAAACAGGGGAATTGTTTGTGTAGGAACGAAAGTGAAACAAAAACCCCAACATATATTAAACAAAACAAGAAAGAAACTACATTTAACATGGGTCTACTACATTCTACACTTTATCATATGTCACGTCATCAATTAAGTTTAGTTATCGAAAAAAATTAATACCAAATTTGATCTTTGGTTGATATCATGGTAGCTTTGGATCCTATGGTCTTGATTAAAGATGTCCCCACCATTGTGTCGTTTTCTTTTTTTAAGAGAGTATTTTTTGAGAAACATATATTACGTACCTGCAATCAATTCCTAAATTTGGTCATCATAAATATATTTGCATCTTTACTTTATTCCAAAGGAGAGGTTAGCCAGCTAATTTTGATATAGAGTACAGAAAACAGACTACAGTTTATGATAAATAAACTAAAGACGGAGTTGGTATTATTACACTTTATCGAGTAAGTTAAAAAAATTCTTAGATGGAAGACATATATAGTTTAACTAAATATGAAATTGAAAGTTTTGTCTTTATTAAAATGTAAATATTTGTTTTTTGTGAAAATCAGCATACAAACAAATAGGTTATAACTTATATTATATATGTTTGTGGTAATATATCCGTAAACATAATTTACTCCAGTTTAAGAAGAAAAAGACAAAGTTCACAAATAAATTAGCACCGTCCATGTTCATGTCAATGTACGTATACGTATACACTGCACAAATGTTATGGTCTCTGGTGGTGGTCATAATATTAATATAATGTATATATTCCTGTTTCGGGCTGAGTTCGATCAATAATTTTTAAGAAAAACAAAATCAGCAAAGTTACATAAAAAGATCATCTTAAATATATATTCACATTAGAAGTGTTAATATTTTTCAAATATTAATCTTGCTGATTGAGTATTCTTTGAAATTAATATTTGAGTTTTTTTTTTTAATATTTTGTTAGTAATTAATAAAATTTCTAATGCTATTACGCGTTTCACTAAGAAAACTCATTGTAACAATAATTAAAAAACTCCTGCACATATTTTTTTCCGATCGAGTTTGCATATTATATAACGATACATGCACAGCTAACATAATTTATCAAAATGTTTAAGAAAGCTGTCACACACATGAACTTACAACAGAGGGTTTTTTTTTTTTTTTTTTCATAAAAAAATCAAATCCATTATATATGATCGGCAGCACTTAATTGTTCAAATATTACTATCTATCAGTTTAAGTATTGGGGACATGAATTAACTAATAATCGAGGAGAGCGTTAGTAGATCGAGCTCTAGGTGCATGGACTTGGCTAGAGTCCTTTTGGTTAACGATTTGTACACAATTTCTGTTGGATTGGAGCTGAATTATACTTTAGGTCATCTCCAACCCATCAAAGGATCTCCTAGCTAGGGTGTCATCCTCCACTCCCGGATGAACTTGCACCTCCTGGGACATCATCTCCAACTGCTCCGTGGAAGGGGATAATTAATTAAAAAAAAAAAAATCTTACCCACTCTCACTTCATAATAATAATAATAATAAATAAATAAAATAATACTCCCTCCACAGGCCGGTTGGAGCCGGCCAGGGGAATCTCCACCCACCCGCGTATTTCATTCTTGTACATTCTGAATAGTTTGGGTATGAGAATTGCTCTCACATTTGGAAGGCGCTTTCATAATTCATGCACATGAATTGTGATGTTTCTGCCGACAATTGAAGAAGATTAAACTTTATCACAATTTAGTAAAAGAAAAATACAAGAGGAAAAAGGACAAAATGCATGATTGACACATGTGCATGTCATAGGAGTAACAAGTAGGGTAGTAGTATTAGATAATTAAATACGAACAAATAATTATTTCATTAATTTATGATTCACCTAGCTACATGAATTTATTGACCTTGTCAACAAATACATGACTACATTAACTAATAATACAAATAACAAATCAAAGTAACCAAGCTCGTAGTGTTTTTTTGTTAATTTATGTTCCCCTTTTGAGCATTTGCTCGTAGTTTTCAATTGACTCCACCCTCTGAAGAAGCAATTGCTGCCTAAATTTCCTAATAAAGGCTTCTGCACTTTCATTGATATCTTGATCAGTACTTGCAGCTGGCTTCCTCTCTAGCTTATTGTTTGTTGGTGGCCGCGCACCACCTTGTATCTCTCTTAAACCCAAACTTTTGAGTTCAACATCTTCTTCATTAATTGGTTTGAGGAAGGAATTAGCTCGTCTAATGGAACTATTCATTATATATATATGAATGTGTTCCTTAATTTGGATTAGAATGTAATTTGTGAAAGAATATTTACTGCTTGTTGAACTCAATGAGAATAGGTTTATATATATATATATATAGGGGAGAATTAATTAAGATAGATACTTGTACAATTAATACTAGTATTATTGTTCCTTAGGAAAGAAGAGAATTAACTGTGATTCTTGATCTTGACATGAGGCACTTTTTTTCATGTATAATTAATTAGGTTATAGGTACTTTAATTATTAATTAAGAAAAGTCAAAAGTTGCTTTTACAATATTTTGGAGCTTTTCTTTTTTATTATATTGTACTTGGAATTGGATAACCGCATTTTACTAATGAAAATAATATAGGGGATTTC
Organism: Penstemon davidsonii; assembly: GCA_034814905.1. Taxonomy (NCBI): domain Eukaryota; kingdom Viridiplantae; phylum Streptophyta; class Magnoliopsida; order Lamiales; family Plantaginaceae; genus Penstemon; species Penstemon davidsonii. Next base: position 23,962,150 of record JAYDYQ010002685.1, read on the forward strand.
CTATCATCAATCAATTGAAAAAAGCACAAATAATGGTTTTGTATTTTATTTTATGTATATAATTTGTATTATAATTATATGTATGGGGTTTCAACTAATTAAGTCAATCGAATTTAATGGGAATTTTTTCTGGCATATATATTAACTAGGAATATTATTAAGTTATATATATAAGATGGTGAACCTGATCCAAAGATGACCAAATTAAATTAAGCTGACCTTGAAATTAGTGAGACGAATGTGAATTGTGAATTACGAGTACCTAAAAGTAAAACCTTGCATGCGGCTTAAGAGATGGTGATTCATTAAACCGAAAGAGTATTTGGGCATCAAATTTGGCTGACTCACTATCACATGGGATTAATTAGCTAGTGCACTTGCAACACACGTAATTCATGACAACTTTAAAAATTATACTTCCTTTATTTTAAATTGTTTTTCTCTAAATTAATTTTGTTTGCTGCTAATAATTGATTGCAGGCCAACTCATGTTCTTTGTATTAAATCTTTAATTTCGTCTTCTCTGGGTTTCTAGAATATTGTTTAAGGAATCTAATTATCTTATACTCTGGCATTGACTACAGATCATTATATATGCCACAATCATAATCTACTTTATGTATAACGAAAATTCTCAATTTCATTTTTTTTTATCTCTACGGCTCTATATATATATATATAGTTTAGCATGTTTGGTACCATTATTGCATGCGAATGATTAGTGAAGCTAGGAATTGGAATACGAACAATTCACGTGCAATTTTGACTTTGATTTATAAGAATGATCATGAACATATGCATGTATATATGTATGATAGATTGCAATATTTATTTTGGAATTTGCTTTTTAAGAACTGTTATTTTGCCTAACAGTATATACTTGGAGGGACCGACCTTAGATTAACTAGTAGCAGAATCAGATGAGTTTTTAACTTTCATACGCTTTGATTCTTAGTTAGGCTACCTAATTTAGTATAGAAATTTCTGGAATTTTAGTAGGCGCCCTTTTTCTGGAATTTATAAAGTAATTAATTGACTCATGATCATTTTCCCAAAAGTTCTAGAATACATTAGATACATCAACTTAAACTCAATTGAAAATTTCTAATTAACTTCTCTATGTATTTTTTTAGTGAAAAGATAATTACATCGTTACGTCATTATTACTAAATTTGATCATTTATTCGATTATAATCAATTTTTTACAAATAAAATCAAGTATAAACATTAATATTAAATTAAAAGAAAAACTCATACTATGCAAATTGAATTCAGAATTAACCTCTTGATATTGAGCATCAGTTTTGCCCTGCAATTAAACTATCGTTTTGTAAGCTTCCGAAAAATATAGGGCATGTTTGTTTGGCGTTTGGGAAAGTAGTTTGGGAGAGTAGTGGAGGTTTGTGAAATAATCTCGATTTGCGTAATGTTGTTTGTTTGGGTTTTGAGAGAGTGGTTTGAGAAATAAAGTAGGTGTAGGTTTTTTTGGAAGAGTTGGGTTGTAGGTGTAAGATGTGTAAGACTTTATGTCAAATCATGTTTGGTATGTGAGATAAATTGTGTAAGAGATAGGTTAATTTATGTCAAATCAATGTAGAATTTGTATAGGTTTTGTTTAGAGATAAGAAAATTGTTGTTTGTTTGGCTTTTGAGAGAGTAGTTTGTGAAAATTAATGGATGAAAAATTTATTTCGAAAAGTAGAAAACATGTTTGTTTGGCATTTCCCAAACACGAAAAAATTCTGGGAAACGCTAAACAAACAGGCCCATAATCTTATTTAGCTAGATCCAAATTCAATGCTTTATCATATTTTGATTTCGTTATAGTTTAAAAGTGGGTCAAATCACATTGAAGTTATCTTGGACCCTTCATGTGAGGAGGATATGAGACAATAAATATTGATTGGAACATATATTTCTTTTTAAAAAATAAAAAATTAACCATATCACAATTTTTGAAGTGAAAGTCCATAGTCGATGAGGCCCACTGGGCCCAAGTGGGGAAGTATTCAAGTAATCTCTAATAGAGTACTACAAGCCTTTGCTCCAATTAAGATTACGGATCACGCTGGCCCAAATCAGACTTTCATTGGCAGCATTCTCCGGCCCCATTAGAATCAGTTTTATTTTTTATTTTCTTCATGCATCCATTACAAGTAGTTTATTAGCAGTGTAAACTTTAGACATTTACAAGTGATTAAAAGATATAGAGCCCTTTTTCCAAAATTCCATAGTGATTGATTTATGTTTAGAGGCCAGGCCTTCTTTTTGTTATATTAATATATACTATATTTAATTTATAAGTCACCAAGGGCCTGTTTATTTGGCATTTGAGAGAATAGTTTGTGAGATTGGTGGGGGTTTGTGCAGGGGCGGAGCCAGAAATTTAAATCGAGGGGGGCGAGATTTAAGTGAAAAATATTGTTATTATTATTACATCATTATATTATCAATTCTTTTTTTATATATATATATAAATATTAACAAATACAAGTAATATTTACTAACAAGACTAGTTTTAAACTAGAGAAAAACTCTCAATTCATGTGGAATTCTAATACAAAATGATTATTTAAAAAGTTATTATTAAAAAAATATTTTTTTTCATATGTCGATGATTTTATTAATGATTAATTGAATGTATAAATCGAATATATATATGATGTAAATAATCATTAGAAATAGGTAAAATTTGGAGTAACTTCAAAAGGGAGTTGCACGTATACATGATTGAGTTAAAATATTATTTAGACATCCTAAATTATGTTGTATGCTTCTTTTATGACATCAAATTCATCTACAACTGAATTAATAATAAAACTGTGTCTTTGAGCAGTTTTATTTCTAAATATGTATTAGTCTTTTATATAGTTAGATTATGAGAAATCTAACAAAAAAAATTAAATTGAAAATTATTTATTCTAGTAGAAATGAAATTCTCCTTAAATCAAATATTTATATATATGAGCAGGTAAGTAAATATTGTAGGGCCTTCTTCCAATGAGCCGGATAATAAATATTAACAAGTATAGATTAATTTGGAGTCTCGAAATAGGCTAGGAGATTTATTATAAAGAATAAGAAATTGGGATGAGATGGAGTAAACAAGTAATTATTATGTAAATATAAAAGAACTATACTAATACTAAGAAGAAAACATTGGATGGGGTGAAATAAACTCTATTTACGTAATGTTTTTTGTTTGAATTTTGGGAGAATGATTTGAAAAATGAGGTGGAAGTAGATTTTTTGAAAAAAATTAAGTTATAGGTGTAAGACTTTATGTCAAACCATGCTTGTTATGTAAGATAAGTCGTGTAAGATATATATTGCTTTATGTCAAATCAAGGTAGAGTTTGTGTAGGTTTTTTCTTAGGGAAAATTGAGAAACGGTAAATTTATTTCAAAAAGTGAAAATGGTATTTGTTTCGTTTTTCCCAAACACGAATTTTTTCTGACAAACATGCCCTTAGAGTGTTGAGCTTTCCTAATTAACAGTTCACATATATAATATCAAAAGCCCACGCTTCTAAGTCAGCCCATGTATATGCCAAAATCAAGCCTTAAGAAATGAATCCCCAAATCAAACAATTGAAAACCCTAATAATAAGCAGAGTCCTGCTTATCAATGGAAAGCATTCAAAGGCTCACTCATCGATTCTTTTCCGTGCCCTTCTTGCCGAAAAAATGTTTGTTGAAACCCATTTCAAGAACCCGACCCACATTCATCCCTCGAAAACCCGAATTTAGACCCGCATTTATAGTAGTACCCAGTAGGAATCAGAGCTCTGGTTCAGCTGCCCGAGCGGGTTGGTTTCTAGGCCTGGGTGAGAAAAAAAATATGTTGCCAGATATAGTAAAAGCCGGCGACCCGGTATTGCACGAACCTGCTCAGGATGTCCGACCCGAAGAAATCATGTCGGATCGGATCCAGAAAATTGTAGATGACATGATTAAGGTCATGAGAAAGGCACCTGGGGTTGGCCTAGCTGCCCCTCAAATTGGCATTCCATTGAGGGTTAGTAGTATATAGTGGGATTTATTAATCAATAATTATGTTGATAATTAATACTTACGTACCAAAGAACATGCTTTTATCAGACATTAATTTTTGCAGAAATCTAGTGATTATATTTGATGATGTGAAAGATAAAATGGTTGATTTATTTGTTTGTGATCATGTTTGGACATTGTTTTGTAGATAATTGTTTTGGAAGATACACAAGAATACATTGGTTATGCTCCTAAGGAAGAGACTAAGGAACAAGACCGCCGGCCTTTTGATCTCTTGGTGTGTAAAGATTAAAATAAATATTGTTGAAAAACTTTGTTTTAGAGTGAATATTTATGCTCATTTAATGCAGGTTGTGATAAACCCGAAGCTAAAAAAGAAGGGCCACAGAAGTGCCTTGTTTTTTGAAGGGTGTTTAAGGTAAGGGCACACTAAGTAGATTGTCTAAATCAATTGCCTAGTGGGATCTGTACTTATAGAGGTGAAAGGATTACCTGTTATCTTTCTCATGCTAAGAAGTGAGTTATGTTTACCCATGTATGCAACCAAAACTGTATTACATAGAAATCATTAATAGATATACTTGTTAAAAAATTGTCTTTGTCTAGAGTTATCCAAAACACTTGTTTTGGACATATAGATTTTCGAACAAAATATGAAGAAGATATAGTGGCCATTCTATAGAGAGCTTGTGTACTCGATTGTATCCCTCATTTAATAAAAATGAAAATATGTTACAACAATTATAGCCCTTAGTTTAAAAAATATAATATTACGATAGTCTTCCCTCTAAGCCCATTTAGAAATCCTTGTCCTCTTAAGATTAAGTTGTCTGGGCAATTTATGCATATTATTGTTTATCATTTTTGCAGTGTTGATGGATTTAGAGCAGTCGTGGAACGGCACTTGGAGGTTGAAGTTACAGGTCTGGATAGATATGGCCAACCAATCACAGTAGATGCTTCGGGTTGGCAAGCTCGAATTTTTCAGCATGAATGTGATCATTTAGAAGGAACGGTCTACGTGGATCGGATGGTACCAAGAACATTCAGGACTGTAGAGAATTTAGATTTACCTCTTGCTACTGGGTGCCCTAAACTTGGTGTTCAGTAGTAGTACATTCTTACTAAAATTCATTTTGATTGAGAGGGAATCTTTTGTATAATGATAATGAACTTTGAAGAATTTGGTTGCAAATAAACATATATCTTGTGTTACAATAAATGGGCATACATGTAAGATTTATTAAAATGAATGAAAAAGGGAATTAAGTACTTGACTGTCTATCGGGGTATATTTGTCTTCATCAAATAATTTCGATAAAATTGCTTGTATTCTTCAATTCATCTAAGAACTTTAACGAAATCACTAATTTGATAAATAAGACAAAATTCATCTAAGAACTTTAACGAAATCACTAATTTGATAAATAAGACAAAACCATCTTATTAATCAAAACATTTACAAAGATTCTATTTTACCAAATAAACATATTTGATAACTAAAATTACAAGATGAATTACCTTGTTTTAAAGCTCTTATATAATACTCCCTAAGTCATTTTACTTTTGTCTTATTTTTTTTTTGAGATGTCTCCAAATAACCCTCACTTTCTTAATATGAAATTCTTTTTTTTTCAAAAGTACCCTTTCAACTCGAATTGAAAGGAATTAAACTCTTGAGAAATAAAAAAAAAATTAAATGATTTTGATACCACTAATTATTTACCACATACAAGAACATAAATGTAAAGATACTCAGGGCCTGTTTGTTTGGCGTTTGGGAAAGTAGTTTGGGAGAGTAGTGATGGTTTGTGAAATAATCTCGATTTGCGTAATGTTGTTTGTTTGAGTTTTGAGAGAGTGGTTTGAGAAATAAAGTAGGTGTAGGTTTTTTTGGAAGAGTTGGGTTGTAGGTGTAAGATGTGTAAGACTTTATGTCAAATCATGTTTGTTATGTGAGATAAATTGTGTAAGAGATATATTACTTTATGTCAAATCAAAGTAGAGTTTGTATAGGTTTTGTTTAGAGATAAGAAAATTGTTGTTTGTTTGGCTTTTGAGAAAGTAGTTTGAGAAAATTAATGGATGAAAAATTTATTTCGGAAAATATAAAACATGTTTGTTTGGCATTTCCCAAACACGAAAAAAATTTGGGAAACGCCAAACAAACAGGCCCTCACTTTTTCAGTTCTTTTCTAAAACTTGGTACAAAAACTCACGGGATGGGGGAAGGGAGTATTTAATTTAAAGGGGGTAGAAAGAGCAAATATGAAGGTTCCTACATAGAATGACAAAATTGCCCTTCATTGCTACATAAATTTCCGAAATGGGTACCGATTGAATTCAGATTTCTCGATCTCTGGATTTGAGAGGGAATTTCGCCCCTAATTCAATACCTTGAGGTTCAGATCTCTTTAATTTATTTATAGGCAATTTAGAAGGTACTCATATATTTTAGTGAAAAAATTAAACTAATTAATAAGAAAGAAAAGGAAGAGTGAGCTCTCGATGTCCAGTACTGCTTGTTTTATGATCGTCAGCAAAAATGACATCCCAATCTACGAAGCTGAAGTCGGCACTGTCCCCAAAGTACGCTTTACTGTTTAATCAATTGCAATCATTCACCGATTGTTATTAAACATTTTTTGTTTTTTGTTTTTAAACGGACCGGGTCCGGGACTGTGTATTTACGTGTTGTAGAAAGAGGATGCTGCTCATCAACACCAGTTCATATTACATGCTGCTTTGGACATTGTTCTGGACATGGCCTGGTCTACAAGCGCTATGTGAGGACTCTAACTTTTATTCAATGTCTGTGAATTGTTAGTCAATGTGTGTGATTATGCGTATGAAATGCTCAAATGATCCTGGCCTTTATTTTGTAATCTAGATATTGATTCATTTCTTTTTCAGGTTTCTGAAAGCAATTGACACGTTCGACGATTTGGTGGTTTCGGTGTACGTGACTGCTGGTCATATCCTTTTGATAGGCTTAAATTAATTGCTTGATGATTTTCTTTTTTGAGGAAAATAATGTGAAAGAAAATCAATAATGATGGAAGGTAAAGCAGTGTGATTCAATTTTAAATGCTGGGAGGAGTCAATTTGTTTGTCACACAATTAATTTAGAGAAATTTGGAGCATTCTTTTCCATGAACTTGAAGTGCTTTCCACTTTTCCTCAAACTTCAATTGGAGAATTTGCTGTTAAATCCCATCAGTAATTTAATTGTTCTCTTAGAAATTAAGAATTGCTCTGATTTTTTAACCAGTGCTTCCATCTATAGATCAGAAACCCGTGTTTCATTTTTTTTAACCAATTAATGTCATACATACTCGATTGATGTTGCTGCATGATTCTCAAAATGATGATGGAATCAAGAGCTTCTTCCAGGAAGTTCATGAACTATATATCAAGGTAAGTACTTCTATATATTAGCATGTTGTCGTCATTTAAGTTTTTTCTCTACTCCATTTGTTATCTTCAGTTTGCTGCTCGGATTTGTTTGGATACTCAACATTTCTAAAACCATACATGCATCCACATCTCTCTTAAAGGTTTATTTCACTCTGAAAAACTGAACGAGTTAATGCTTTCTAAAAGAATTCCGCGCTCATTTTCATATATGTACTTGAAAAAACTATAATTAATACTACTTACGAATAATTAATACTTCATATATATTGTCATCCATTCAAGGAAAAGGTAAACGTAGGCTTGACTTGAGAAGAGGTACAAAGCTTCTGCAGTTTCTTTGGATTGAGATGTTTGATCAAATGAAGTTGGCATTTTTTTTTTGCAGACTCTTCTTAATCCCCTTTATCTTCCTGGAAGTCGCATCACATCATCACATTTTAATACAAAAGTTCGAGCCCTTGCTAGAAAATATCTGTGAAGCTAGTAGCTTTCCTTCAATTTTATGGTCTGGAGCTTGCTCTGAATTTGCACCCAGGTCTGCTAGGTTAACAAAATTTTGCTTTACCTTTTTTTGCACTCTGCCAAATATATGGCAGATTTTCTAAAGTAATGCTTAATATGGTCTTTTGGAGCTTCAGTTAGTATGTTTTACGTTGCTTGTATTTGTGATCCCGGTGACATTAGGTTTGACCATAAACTGCATTTGCCAACTGGTTTGGATATGTATGAAAATATATGGTTTGGGGCAATGTATTGAAATTCATAGTAATGAACAAATGAGTATAATTATTAATTGGAGGTAATTCAATGAGAGCACAAGTCCAATTAGAACGGCACTGGTTTTGTTCTTCCACACAATTAATTGAAAATCGTATGCAGACACTGTGATCATTCACATACAATGCCTTCAGGGTGTTAATTAGAATAAATTAATTACACGATTTTAATTATTAGTAATCTATTCCTCTCACACAGATATACAAAAAAAAAAAAGATGCTTGATTTTTTTCACATCCATTCCTTGTGTTCAAAATTCAAAGAAAATATATAGAACCCATACCATAATTATGATTCTTTCTTACCTTCATAATAACAAAAAGCAAACTCCAATTTCACAAAGCAAGTATTTAAGCAACTAAAATCTTAATTAAACTAATATTTGTACAAGCATTCCTTTTATTTTTACCAATGACCATAATTAATAGCTGAACTTCAACTGTACATGGAGAACTGCTAAACAGGAAAACCTCAACTAGTATCAATCTTAAAAAAAAATAAAAAATAGTGCTACATCAACTGAAGAAAAACACTAATTAAAAAAAATATAGTATATCCCTAAACACTAAAAAAAAAACTAAACTCAAAAAAAAAAAAAAATTTGAAACCCACCTAAATTTTTATCGAGATGAACTCGTAGACACCCTAGAAGCGCCGTCACATCACGCGCTTCCCGGAATTTGGTGGGCGGCGGCGCGTATTATTATTCTTTTTCCCAAAAGCACCGCAAAACCCACAAGCCGAAACCTTTGGAGAAGGCGGTTCAATCGCCGCCGACGATACCCTTCCTGTACGGAAGCCCCTGCCACCGTTGGATCGACTCCTGGCGATCGTCAACCCCCCATCTTCTTTGTTTTCTTGATTTTGGGGTTTTTTGTTTTTGTTGTTGTCGTCTTGATTTTGTTTCAATTCTCCGGACAAGAAGTTGTCGTCCCATATTAATCCCGATGAGCCTTGTCTTCTGAATGATACTGCAGATCTCTGCAAATCACCTGCCATAAAGAATAAACCTCTTTTCTTTTCCTTTGTTTAATGTTTGTCTTGCCTAGAGAATTCTGGGATCAGGAGATATCGACTTTATGTCGTTGTTTATGTGTATTTATAGTTTAATAATAATATTTTAATTATATGGCAATTGAATATGGGCGAATCCAAACTACTCGTAAATTAGGTAACAACCTATATATGTTTCATTCTAATTGGGGGCTGAAATTTTTTTTTTTAACTAATCGAGCTTGTTCGATAAAAGTAGGGGTGCACATGGTAAGGTTTTGCGGTTTTTTTGACAAAATTTGTACCGTCGGTTCCGGTACGGTACGGTACGGTTTTGCGGTTTTTTCAAACAAACTTTTTTCATGCAATTTTTCTTACATAGTCGACAATTATATAGAAATGTATGTTATAATATCTTACAAATTTTTTTACATTAAATAAAGCATTGGAAAACAAAATGTTCACAAATTTGACGCTATAATTCGACCTAATTGAATAGATTAATTGGTTAATTATTCGATTATTGTTTTTATTATGTGAAGAAAATTACAATTTGGTATTTGTTGTCTAGAATTTTTGCATTTTAAGTTTTCAATATATAACAAGTTTAATTTATGCTAAATTCGAACATATCTTTTTTTAATTGAACGCGAACAATGTAGTAACAATAAACTATGATGGACTATAACATAAATTATAAATAATGTAGTGTTCGATAATATTTGAAATATAAATTGACAAGTAAAAATTTATAAAATTTAGATGTAAATATCAAAAAACGAATAGTTAATTCATGTTTCTTCTCAATTTTGGTACGGTACGGTTTTTTACGGTATGAGAAGTCTAAAACCAAAACCATACCAAAATACTCGGTACGGTTTTCATCCATACCAATACCTTCGGTTTTGAAAAAAAAAACCTAACATTCGGTACGGTTCGGTACGGTACGGGACGGTCCGGTACGGTTTTAAAAACCATGTGCACCCCTAGATAAAAGTTTGTTTGAATTTGGTTCGTCACATTAATTAAATAAGCTTGAACACTATTTTTCGTTCGATAACTTTTAAAACTCGACTCAATAAGCTAAAAATTGATAATATACATATAAAATATCAAGCTACTCGATACTCTACTTGAACTCGTTCGATAAAAGCTTATTTGAGCTTGACTCAGTTAACAATCAAATAAAGCTCAAATACAAAATTTCAAAGTCGATAAAATTTAAGCCAAACTTGAACAATGTGTCGTTAGACACTACTCAACTAGATTTCACCCTTAATTCTAATCTCCAAATCATATTTTAATTAAGATAACGTACTTGATACTAGTCAAAATTTTGAAAATATTGTTTGTTAAGCATTCATATTTTGAGCTATCTTTTCTTTTCCAAATGGATATATATGATTAATGTTTTTTTCCAATTTATGTGACACAATTACGTGGAAATTGATAATCTCAAAATCACATGATTTGATGTTTGGTCAAAATATGGCTTGTTTTAGCTAGATGGAAGAGGAGGATGGGGGGAGGGGAAATATGCTGGATTTCTTTTTGTAACTTCTCGACGACTGTTTGCTTTGACCAAGATACACAGCCCCCTTTTTTTTTTTTTTTTTTTGAGAGGGATACACAGCCCCTTTGAATAAAGTCAAAAAGCCGTGTCGCTGAAATAGGAAGGGTTTATTTGGAAGGGTTCTGACTCAGTTTCACGAGTCTCGATTTCAAAAAAATGATTTGGGTAATTTCGGTGAAACTTTTGAAATTTCATTTGGTTAGGTTTTTTATGTTAAATTTTGTGATTTTGAAAAAACTAAAACCCCACTTGGATGTTGGGATTTGGGGAAAAAAGTAGGTGGTAGGTGTCAAATCTATGTTATTTTTATAGAGTTTGAAGGGAAAAATAGGTGATATGCGTCAAATCAATGTTTTATAGGTTTCAAGAGTTTAAATGTAGGTTTCTGACTAAGTTTGTGATGAGTTTCATGGTTTTGCCAAATTTCATTTGAAAGAGGACTCAGTTTCGAAAGACCGGGCCAGAACCCAGCCAAATAGGCCCTAAAAGCGTAGAATTTTAATTTGATATATATTGCTATTATTGTTGAGTTTATTGATGATTAAATTTGAAAGTTTCTATCTTGAAACTTCCATATATTCTTGGCAATACATCCAGGTAGGTCACTTTCTGGGCCGGGATCGAGCTTTGTTTTGATACAAAAGTGCTCAATCAGATCAATATTAGAAAAAATAAATAAAGAGATAAATTTGTTAAAAGTTTGTGGCTTGAAAAATTGAAAATCATTGGCAAAATATAGTCTCCAACAGCCTTTTTAAATTCTGACTTCTTATCTTAAAATTTATGGGGTGAACAATGTTATATATTTTCACTTTTTACTCTGCGCTCCAACAACTAGTTTATATTTTAAGATTCTACTTTAAAACATCACCACCACTTCACTCCAACATCTAGTTTATATTTAATAAACTAATTTTAATAATAATTTATATATAGAAAATAGTGACATATATATCATATTTATTTAATATAATAATAATGAATTTTTTTTAAAAAAATATTATAATTTTGAGAAAATAATATGAATTTAAAGTAGAAATCGTGTTCTATGAATTTAAATTAAATGTTTCTTGAAAGTAATCTGAAATTAAAATATTATTATTTTGAAAAAAAATATATGAATTACTATTTTAAAAATATTTATTAGTTTTCTGCACAATTTTCCATGCAAAAGGAGTTTTTGAAAATTAACTTTGGCCTCTTATATTTAAGAGGTCAAACTTATAATTTTTGCTTGGTCTTAGAATATAAGAGCTCTATTAGAACTCATTTTTTTGACAAAACTTATAATTTTTCTTATATTTTGAATTATAAATGACTTGTTGTAGATGGTCTTAGCAGCTAGAACATACGTATAATCTATGCTACTATTTCATAATCAAATCTATCATTTAGTCATATCCTAAAACCATCCTAATGTTTCACTCTATCTTCATGGCAGGCGAAAAAATAGCTTGTACGTGTTAAGAACGCGTCATTGTTTTTTAGCTGTTAGGGTAAGAACATGTGAAAAAATGGCATTTTTTTTTTTCACTTTTCTTCTTGCATTTCATAAAATTGCATTTAAAGGTCTATTTTTTTATATCTTTAATTAGAACTTTTTGTCCTCTTATTACCTGCTATACTTCCAATTTTATGCTTAGAATGAAAAACTAAGACGATTAAACAAGATATGTAAAGTGTCGACAGAGATTATTTTAAAGGATCAAAAGTGAAAATTAAATATATTTAAAAATAAAAATAAAAGTGAAATTTTGTAAAGAAGAAATCAAATATCCAAAACATTTTTTAAGAATCAGTCTCAGAAAGTGTAATTTTGTAAGACACGGAACCAAAACTACATGGGATCAAATCTTGTGAGTAAAAATAAACGTTTGCCTTCAAATACTATATAAGATTTGGTATTATCCTGAAAATCAAGAAAGGAAAATGGTAATATTTCTCTTGAAAAATGGTGACTTAATATGTAGTTTTCCATTTTGGCACGTAGTGCCAAATGACTAGGATATGTCGAGGCACATGTGGCAACAATAATTGGTTTGCATGCATGCTTCCATGAATAAGGTTATTGAATTCGTGCTTAATAAATCTAAAGTAGTCTTAGAGCATAATTAATTTTGTCAATTGTCAATAATTTCATGATCACATCATCAATTTGTCAAAAAATATATACTTAATATAAATCCATGGACTTCTATGTTTTTATTAAGAGGAGGAAAGGGTATGCAAGTTCAATTATTTGAGTCGTGATTCTAAATTTCTAATATTATTTTATTTGTTTGGAGCTATCTCAATATCAAAATAACCGAAAAAGAAAATGTAGAAATCGAACTGGGCCGGCCCAGTTATAGGAATTAGTAGGCTAGCTAAACAATCCACACAATCAATGTCACTCCACCTCATGGAATATTTAAGTCCATACGCTTTTTAGTTTTAGTTTTCACTAATATAAGTTTTTCTCTACTTTATTACTAGTAGCATATTTTGTTTATTATTTACAATTCTTTATAGTTGAACAGTTATTAAAATGATTTTAAATATAATGATTGATTATGAATATATTATTTATAAAAAAATCAATCACCCAATCATGCTAAATAAATTGAAACAAATAAATAGTAGTAAATGAGGGCCACCCATGAAACAGACCAATATTATTTTTCTTCTTCTTTTGGATTCTTATATATAAATTTGTAATGACGACAAGAGAAACAAACTTGAAGTTAATTTTCACCTAAATTAAAAGCTAGAGTGAAGAAGATTTGGATGCAACAACAATCCTCTAATTCCAAAATTACTAATCTTACTTGAACAAAATCCATCAACCCAAATCCAATCCCATTTGGGCCATTTCCCCTCACCAAAAACCTCCCTCCAAACAACAAACCCAGACCCAAGATCTGTATACAAACAAATTGCCCCATCAATCCCAACACACTTAACACACTAGCCCAAATTAATTCACTTCCCAAAACCCTAATCCCCAATTCAATTGGCACTTTTTCAACCAAACTCCAAATATCATCATTATCCCCAAGCTCCCAGACACACAAATCCCCACCACAAATCCCTCCAAAAAGTGTCAAATTTCCATTTCTCAACACCAATGCCGCAAATTCAAGCTTGTCACTCATAGGCACACTAAATTCTCTCCATTTAGGAGCATTACTCCCAATTTCAAATCCCATCACACTATAAGCTCTAGCACAAGTCATCCAATAAAGTACCCCTTTTGAGTACACACTTTCATTAGGAGTCCACACGGTCAACCTAACCGCAAACTCCACCGGCATTGGCCCGATTATCGTCCACGTGTCGAGAATCGATTCATACATCTCTACACTAGGTTGGTACATTGCACCAACGTTACTTTCCTCTGCGCGTGACATCATCCCACCTGCCACATATATTTTGAACCCAAGATTTGTAACATTTTGGGTCAAATTCTGTTCCAATTTTACAATTCCGACGGCAGGATTTGATCTTGGGATGTTTAACTTAGGTAGGAATTTAAATTGTTTGGTGAAAGGGTTTAACAAGGCTAGCTGAAGTGATGTTGTGGCGGTGAGTTTTAAGAGTACTAGGCCATTAATTGTGGAAATGGGCTTAATGGGGCTAGTGATTTGATCAAGTGGTAGAGTATGCCAATTTTGTGTAATGGGATTGTGGGCATAACAAGAATTGATTCGGATGCGGGTCGGAAAGGCAAGGAACCACGGTGGATGGCGGTGGGGCGAGGCTGACGACGCCACGGTCTCGGCTGCGGTGTGCCAGTTCCGGCAGGTGGTTTTGGCTCGGGCTAGAGAATCCGGTGAGAGGTAGGAGAAGATTTTGGATAGTAGATCAAAGGGAAGATTGGCCCACATTTTGTAAGAAAAATAATTGAATGTGATGAGAAGAGACTAATTGGAGGTTTTATTTTATTATTGGGAAGGGAGGATTTTTTGTATAGGGATGTGTGCCCAGCCCACATGAACTAAAACCTGACTGACCCACATGGCTAGCTTGCTTTTGCATTGAATGTATGTATGGTTATTTTATTTGAAGAGGTGAGAGGATTTCCATCAGTATATATAATCAAATTAATTTTTTTGTGCTCCAACAATGTCTTGTATTTATACAAGAGTTGGACTTGCAAATATAGATGTCTATGTATATTTATACAGAACATCCATGTCAGCAAAATTATGTCTTAGCTATAGTTTTATTAAATTGATATGAGTTAAATTTATTGGTTTGAGTTAAATTTTCATTTGAATTTAAATAATTTATTACATCGTTATTTAAAGTCATTTATTTCAATTTTTTATTAATTTTTTATATTTAAACAAATATTAAAATATGTATTTATTACTTATATTTTACGTGTAAATGTAATATAACATTATTTATAATGTCATTTATAATATAATATTAAAAAAAGAATAAAATAAAATAATTCTGAAAATTTTAGATGATGATTGCTGAATTGAATATCTAAAACACTATTTATCATGTATAATTTAATATTGATGATCACTTATATATTATACTGCTAGAGATGGTCTCATAGAACGAATAAAACAACTCTCTTGAATCAGTTTCCTGTAATTTAGTGAAAGGCTGAAAGTTGTAGCCTGTCCAGAAAATGTGGCGCCATCGGACAATTCTAGTCCAACCTGATTTGGTTAAATCAATTTACTCACAATGTGAATATAATACACTTTGTTTAGATTAGTCGAGTGTCATTCCATATCAAATGAAATTTATGGCATGTATTCGCAATTTGAATGGTTTCTATTCAACCAAATTCGATTTAAGTAAGAATTATCCTATTATCTTGATCAAAAATTTGCATTACTATTTAGATGAAAATATGTATTGCGTTAGTAATTAATATGGACTAAAAAAATTCATACATTGTCACTTTTCTTTACAATAAACGAAAAGCATTTTATATTTGAGCATATTGAGTTAATTATAATTTTTCTAATATTTTTAAACACTCTTACATAACTTTTAGTATTTAACCCAGCGAAACATATCCATAAACGAATTTTTTAATCCATAATTATTAGTACATATACGCAAACAAATTATCCTAAACAACAAAATACCTATTAACAAAACAATTTCTTCACGTATCAAAATTTTAGGGTTTATTTGGATGGATTTTTGCTCGGTTTCGCAGGTCTCGGTTTTAAAAACATGGTTTGGGTGATTTCGGTAAAACCTTTGAAACTCCATTTGGTTATGTTTTGGATGTTAGGTTTTGTGGTTCTGAAAAAGTTGAAATCCCACTTTGATTGGTTTTGGATGTTGGGGTTTGGGGAAAAAAGTAGGTAATAAGTGTAAAATCAATATCTTTTTTAGAGAGTTTTGGGGAAAAAATAGATGGTAGGTGTCAAATCAATGTTTTATAAGTTTCAAGAGTTTGAAGATAGATTTGTGAATATGTTTGTGATGAGTTTCATGGGTTTGGCGAAAACTCATTTTGAAGGATTTTGACCCGGTCTCGCAAAACCCACGAAACTGGACCAAAACCCATCCACATACAACCTTAAACTCTTCTAATATCGAATTCGTCTAGAAAAATGAAGATAACCTAGTTAAGGAGCTCAATTAATACATCCTAAATGTGTATAGAAAATTTTGTCCTAAGTAAGATTAGTTCGAATAATTAGATCATACAACCAACTATTATTTTTTTAAATACAATGATTGATCAACAATATGATAATAGTAAATTCACTCTTAGTAAATTATAGAATAATATTTTTTCAAGGGTGACAAAAAGGAATTGACTGTTTATAAATATATTCGGAGAGAATATTCTTTTTCTTAATTTTCTAAATGTTTGCACGTTTGAGTTAAACCAAAATAAGGTTACTTATTCTTGAAAATGTAGATTGAACCCGAATTCCTAGGATTGAAATTTTGTACATTTTCAAGAATTTCATGTTAAAAAAAAAATTATTTTCCTAATTCTATTTTATTTTCCCTATTTTCCTTGTAGCGCCGTTATGAAACAGGGTATGTTTGAAACCCTTGGCACAATGTACGTAGAAATAGGATCCAAGAAAAAAGAATTCAGTTTTCAAAATTTGGTAGAATGGGATTTTCATCCAGAAAATGGGCACGGATCATATCGCTAATTGCTTCTCGTATGTATTTCTACATAATCATTGCGCAAGTCCCACTTTTCAGGTAATATATTTAATGTTCCAAACATTTATTTAATATCGAAATATTTCAAACGTTTATTGCAATGTCAATCAATTTCTGTCATTCCAAACTTGTCATGTATAAATCTTTAATTACAGATGCTGTATTAATATAAATTTTTAAAGACCCAGAGTTTTAAATTTGGTCAATTTTTGAAGTATGGATAACACTACTTTATTATTGTTGGGCAACAATCCTAGTAAAGGAGGATTAAGGTGTGGGTCTGTAAAGTTAATAGTATATCAAAGTTAATATTTGAATTTCACAGTTGTTATTAATTATAGGTTTTAATGTATAGTCAAACAAACAATTGACATCAAAATCAATTTACAATAAGGGCATGAAACAGAATTGTTGGTTTGGTAGGGCCAATTAAAGGCGAAAGGGGATTTTTTTGGACAAGAATTGCCCTTGGTGCAGTCGAAAAATAGCATTTGGACACTTGTGAAAGTTTTTCTCCATGTCATTCTTGACCTTTTAGGACTTGTTAGCAAGAGATTGTGCTTGTTAAAATAGTCCTCCTGGTAGCAATTCGGATTCTTGAATTCAATGTTGTCCTATAATTGTCTATTGTTGGCTCTTCAGCATTATCTTATTTCTATGGTATCATATCCAGCTTTCCATGTAGAATTGGCATGTGTAAAACACCTATAGAAGTAATGGCGTGTCAAATGATTGCAAGTGAAAATATCCCTCAACTGGCAGTGAAGGCTCTCCTCTATCCAGGAGCCATTAGAAAGGCTTTTAGTCAGGATACAACCATTCCAAGCCACAATCAATTACTTCTCTCTTTCAAGTCTAATATGAGGAAAACGTCTGCAATCACCGATCTCAAGCACTTAGAGGTTTGTACTTGTCGATCAATTTCCTTGCTATATTTTCTGATGATATGTATGTGAATTTCGAACAGGTTTTGGTAGGAAGCTACCTTTGTGTATTTGGAGCTCTTTTAGGTTTGATAAAACCAGGAAGAATGAGCCTAATTGGCTTAGGTCTCATCATATGGGGTATTTCAAGAGAAGTCTTTATGGGAAAAAATACAAGTTATTCCAGCAAAGCTCTTAACAATTATTCAGATATGATGTTTGCTTTAGTATTAGCCATCTTATCTATGAGAAGGGATGTGAGAAAGCTTATCAAGTGCTGCAAACCAAAGTGCGTTGCTAAGCGGCTCAAGAAGTGCTCGAAAGACAAGTTCAATTGAGTTTCAACTTCCCATTTCTATTTTTCCATTCTCTAGAGTAAGATTTGTTGGCAATATCTTAAGTTTTTGACATTACTAGATAGAGGTATCTTGATGCAATTTGTGTATACATTCTGAAACAATGAACCGAGGAAACTACCCTCTTTATGATTGTTCATATCCATTGATTTACCAGTACTTTTTAGAAGAAGAATTATGAGTGGATTGAACTTCCATTGATTATTAATTTTTTTCTAGACAAGAGATAAGTGATTAAAAATCAACTAGCTACTCACTGAAATAAAGAGAAGGCATTGGATACGTTTTTACTTGCAACATAATCAAATCTGAAACTCACTAATCTATACTCAATCTTTTTGATTTATTGCAATAATAAGTAGTTTATTTAGTAATTTCGAATTATTTTGTATAGTTAATACTTTATTTCACCAACTCAAAAAAACGGTACAACAAAGTCTACAATGGAGAAATACCCATCACAAAAAAAAATTACAAAATTATGAGCTGCAAAGTTGGTGCTTCGAGTGATGTAATGGAAAATTAATTTAGGCCAACATGCCAAAAAACATATGATTTCTTCAATTAAGTCGCTAGCATTAGCAGCCAATCCGGCTCTTTCCAACAATTTTAAATCTTGGTAATCCTTTGGATACCATCATTTCATAATATACCTCAGCGATTTTCCAGTGAGCAACGATGGAACAAACCAACTTAATAGAAAGAAACTACGCCGCAAAAAAAGTTCAAGCAAGATTGCTTGGAAGTGGAAGCGAACACAACCAACCGTAACATATATACATTGAAGTTCTGACTTGATGAATATTTATCTCTTTACATTGGAAAGGAAAAACAAATAAAAAAAAAAAAAAAGATTATTGATATTAATAAATTTAGAGAAAAAAAAAGTACATGACGAAATAAAGAAAAGGTCGATGAAGTCGTAGCTTAGTGACGAAAATTGAGACACCAATACCAAATGGTCTGTTTGTTTGGCATTTCTCAAAATTATTTCGTGTTTGTGAAATGCTGATACTCAAGATCTACCTAAGAGGGGGGGGGGGGGGGGGGGGGGTGAATTAGGTTTATAAAACTTTTTCAAAGTTTATTTGTTCAGTTTCGTTCCAGAAGAAATTAGTTATATGTTCCAGAAGAAATTAGTTATATGTTCCAGTGAAAACAGTTTTACGTTCCAGAAGCTTAAGAACAATGTTCCAGTAAAAAGTAAATTGAGATGACAAAAATTAAGAGCGAAAAAGTAAATAAACACAGTCACCGATTTATAGTGGTTCGCGCCCAAATGGCCTACTTCCACTCTTCCAGCACCCCTGGAAAATTCACTAAAAACGTGGCTTGTAGGACGAACCTTCGCCACACGAGATTACAAGTTACAACTTTATCTCGATTTGATACGAGCTTGCTAGGACTAACCTATCGCTCCAACAACGTGCTTGCTAGGTCACTACCTATCGCACAAAACCGTGCTTGCTAGAACACTCAGTCTTATTGCACTAACAAGCTTGCAAGTATACAACTTTCGCTCAAAAACAATTATGAAAATTTAATTACAAACTAATGCTCCAAAGTGAGCTGATTTTGCAATAGATTAAACACTCTTCTTTTTCTTCTATCACTTAGAGTATTTTCAAGATTTAAAGAGCAAGAAGAAAAAAAGGTTTTTGAAAGTTTTTGACAAAAATAATTTTTGCAAGATTAAAGAGCACTCAAAAACTTTTTGCTTAGAGAAATGATTTGACAAAGTGAATTTTCATAATGTTGTGGTGTATTGGTCGATGAGAATGGCTCCCTATTTATAGGTAAGTGGTGTTTGTTCAATAGGGAAAGATTTTTGATTCTCAAAAAATATTTTGTCACTTTTAAAATGATTTTGCAAGATTAAAACATGTGACAAAGTCTTCAAATCTGAAAATGAATGTAGACATGGTTTAGTAAATAGATGAAGATAAAATCTTTCCAAAAGAATTGATTTGGAGAATATTTTCAGAAGATTAGATAATCAAGGCAAGATATTAGCTAGACAAATTAGAGACAAATTATCTTGCTAGCTAAGTCAAATGTTTTGAAAGAAATATTTCCTTTAAAAGTTGACTAGATTGAGAATTCAAATTTGATGGCAAAAAATAATTAAGTATTAAAAAAACATTAGGCCTAATTACAGAAATGATTTTCGGCCATTGTTTATTAAGCAAAGTCTACGGCTCTTTTAAAAAGGAAGGAAGAAGACTTATAATTTAAAATACTTTTTAGAGAGGGGCCAAAAGTTTGGGCCAAAATTATTTAAAAAAGTTTGGGCTAGGAATTTTTCTTGCTCTTTTAACAATTGAAAATACTTACTAAGTTGACCACAATTTTCTTGAATCGAAAATTGGGCCCTTCAGGGGTGCTAGGGGCTTCGATCTTGATCTTCATTCATAACGAGCTTTTAGCTAAAATTGGGCTTCTCATGATCTTCCTTCAAAATTTGCACAAGCCTTTTCATATCAAACTTGGTCCTTCTTCATTGCTTGGACTATCTCAAAATCCAAATGAGTTGCTCTTTTATAAATGAATACCTGTTCAAATCATGAAACTAAAGAGCACCAATATGTTAAAAAGTTCGTTTGTTAATCATCAACTATTCGGCTAACAAATGCCAAACAAACATATTTTCTGTTTTCTAAAATAATTTTCTCACCTCTAAATTTTCTAAAACCACTCTCATAAAAGTCAAACAAACAACAATTTTCTTATCTCTAAACAAAACTTATACAAACTGTACTCTAATTTGACATATAGTAACATATCTCTTACACAATTTATCTCACATAACAAACATGATTTGATATAAAGTCTTACACATCTTATACCTACAACATAATTCTTCCAAAAAAAACCTACACTTATTTTATTTCTCAAACCACTCTCTCAAAACCCAAACCAACAACATTATACAATTCGAGATTATTTCACAAAGTTCCAGTACTCTCTCAAACTACTTTTCTAAACACCAAACAAACAGACCCAAAATATCTTGAGTTTCATTTTTATTAATGTCGTATTTCTCTAACGATCATCTTGATAGTACTTTATTTTTTGTGATAAATGTGATGATGTATCCAAATTATTATTAGAATAAAAAAACGAAAATTCCAAAATTATAGATCATCGGCCAGGATCGAGGGTCTATCTCATCAAAACTGCAACCCACCACACCTAATAATTACAGGGACACTACTCGAATCCAATTAAAATTTCCTATTTTCCCCCAAACCCCAAATTCCGAACAAAACCTCACTCTTGCGCTGCCTCTTTGCCTCATTTTGGGAGGTATAATCGAAGCCATTTTCAGAGAAACCGATAGGTTGGTACCCTTGTATAAATTAAATTACACGTGCATAAAAATAGAGAAGTATTGATAGATATAGGTATACATATAAAGGGATGTCTCTAACGAGCGTGAAGATGTCCGAGGAAGTGTGGTTGACGTGTATGACCCATGCATTGTCCACTGAGACTGAAGAGATCATGGGTCTTCTTCTTGGTGATATTCAGGTTCATTGATTTTATGCTTTTCTTCTATTTTGTTGCCATTTCAAGGGTTTTAGCTATCTGAACTTTGGTCTTTGTTTTATTCAGATTTGGTCTTGTGTGTAAATTGTATGTATTTCTGGGCTCCTTTTCTGTGGTTTACCTAATGGGTTTTGATGCTGATTTAGAAATTTTACAGATATATATCTTGATCGCATTCATTTTCGTTGATTTTCTGGCACTGTTTCTGATACTGCCATTTTGATGGATTTTACCTTTGTTAATCGTGTGGCTTTTTAATGTGCTCCAAAATGGATTTGTGTGGAATTTTTCTTCTTGTTCATTTTAGCATTAATTGCTTCATAGAGTTGTTGTATCACTGCTGTTGTTAATTGGGGTTCCACTGATATTTTATATAGTTGCTTTTTTGGTTTTTAATAAGTTGTATTGGATAAAGCCGGTATTTAGTGTAAATTTTGGGTTCAAGTTCTGTAAAAGATGATGAAATAATGAAGTAACCATTTATGTTTGCGGTGTTTGTTACCCGTATTGAATATTGTTTAAAACAATTAATTGCACGGATCTGTATGCAGCTAACTTAGGATTTATGAGAATTATGAGATAAATGTGTCAACTCTTGGGTCGCACAGTATATATAATAGTTTAAACTTAAATCTCTTATAGATATCAAGAATTTGATCCAAGATATGCAAATTTTATGGAATTATTAAAGACATTCGACAATTGTTCTGCTACCTGAGGAAAGTCTTAGCTCTGGAGTTCTTTAATGTAAACCATAAATGATAAATCCTATGAAAATTCACTTCATTATGTTGAGCGGAAATGGAAAACTAACCGTTGCTGAATCCTTTTCCTGCTTATATAATTTTCATTACATGCATTTCAGTGTCCCCCTGATCCGATTTCTGATCATATATATTTACTGCCCTTTATTGGTCTCCACGAGATGTCGTGTCAAAGTTCATGTCTTCCAAGCCTCTCTGTGTGTGTGTCTATATATGTGGTGAATGAGGTTCATGTGTACTTTTTGCACTGAAAGGTGATGACCTTGTACGATTGTTATAACAAGAATGAAGTGTGTGTGAATGCAAAGTATAATTTGTGTGTGTGTGTCTTTAACTTTAGTGTTTTTTTGTTGAGCAAGAATGAAGTATGTGTCAATGAAGGATTCGTGTGGTACCGCCTATTCCTTTTCACTTAAAGATATCGAAAGGTAGAAAAGTAGAATGGCGAATATTATGTCAATCTTTTGATTGACCATATATTTATTCTAAAACACGAGTTCCTTACTTCCGTACGAGAAAATGATTTGGCTAAGAATATAACTGTGATTCTAGATCATAATTAACCTCAGCAATTAAAACATGTTGAATGTATATAGATCTAACAAGATCAATTATATATATAGAAATAAGGATGATAAAATTGAATTCTATATCGTTACAGTATAAAAAGTCAATTTATATGGCATTAAAGGCTACAGAGATTGTATTTGTCGTCTATTGTTGATTAACTGAACTTTACCATATTATAGAATATTTATATTTCCAGGAGATACATATGCCATAGTAGCTATTTGACACTTTAACACTATTGAGTGATTTTTTTTTTTCCCCTGTTCAGCAATCAAAAAATGGTAATGTAACTGCGTTGATATGGGGAGCACTACCACAACCACGATCTGATCGACAGAAGGATAGAGTCGAGACTAACCCAGAGCAGCTGACTGCTGCATCAGTTCATGCCGAGATATCCTTTTTGCAATGTTTAATACTTAATTGAATTTATGATTTTGATGAAACCTAAACATCGTTTTTGCGAGTTTCCATGTTCTACTTCTCAAAATGAAATGCAAAATGCAACTTTAATTGGAATTTTTTCTCTCTCACATGGTGGTTTAAGTAGAAAGGTTTGCTCAAATTTTAATAGATAGAATATTTTAAGCAGAAATCTAAATTATCTAATAAACAGAATTTTAAAGGTCTTACGTTTAAGTATCTAAATCACATACTTGCCAACTTTATTGTAGTTTATGCATATCATTCCATGGATTGCCATACTTTTGTTCAATTAACTCCATAACACAAAATGACAATAGCAACAGGAACTACAACTCGAGTAATTGGCTGGTATCACTCACATCCTCATATTACAGTCCTCCCTTCTCATGTCGGTGAGTTTGAATAATACTTCTGATTTTACGGTTGGGATATTATTGGTTGTCTTTTCATTGAATACCAATCGTACAACTATGCTGCTAGGCTACCAGTTTCTAGATTAATATTGCTGATTACATAAAAGGATCAAGTTTTAGTGAGATTAATTGTTAATTTCCTAGAAAGTATTTTATTTTTCCATATGCTATAATAGGTCCATAAATCTTTTTTCTGATTTCGAAATAAGATGTGCCTCTTGTGGGTCATGTGCAGATGTGAGGACTCAGGCAATGTACCAGCTATTGGATTCTGGGTTTATTGGGCTGATATTTTCTTGTTTTAGTGAAGATGCTCAAAAGGTTTGTGCCAGCAATATTGTATTCAAGAATTATCTTTCATTTTGTTTTATAAGTTTAAATCACTGTAGGTTGGAAGGATTCAAGTCATTGCATTTCAATCTTTAGATGGCAAGCAAAATCACATGTTGAAAACTGTTCCTCTCTCCTCGATTCACAAAGGTTCTGTTATAGATATAGCATCATCCTCTATAAGTTCCTCGGACAATACCTTGCCTGTTTTTGGGTCTTCCAATATGGAACAAGACACCGCTGATTCAAGAGCAATTGTTATAGCTTCTAAGGTATGTCTGAATCAGCATTATTCTTGATTTTACCTTTTCCATTAACCAGATCAATTATTTTTACTTTACTGTCTATAGGGTGGGGGGAAGTCTCCTCGCTTGGGGGGCTTGTTTGTGAATGCTGATAGCAAGAGAAGTAATTTCCCTGCCAACAGTTTAAATAATGCAATTCATGATATAGATCCCATGGATATGTCAGAAAGTATGCAAGAGGCGATGCATCTATCGAATTTGGAGATGAGGTAGCGTGTGTATATATATTCAGTCTATCACTCCTTTATGTTATTGTTTACAAACTAAGTCTGAGATATAATATATTTGTTTTAGAATAAGTGCAATGAGCATTTAATGTGATTCTGCGAGTGTATGTTTAAAGGGATATTGTTTGCTGGCAGTGGAGCTGAATTTGTGAGAAAGGAAATTCCTCTTCATGTTCTGCCTACATCATCCCTTCTCAGTCTTGATTCTCCGTTATCTTCATTTTCAAATCTTCAACGTGTACTATATGAGGAGGAGAAGACTGCATATAACCAAGCAATGTTGGAAAATATGAGGTGACATTAATGCCAAATTTTTTCTTACTAAAATCATTTTACTTTTGAAAGTTTATTAACCGCTATTTTTTATTTTTATTTTTATTTTAGGGAAGGTAAAGTTCACCCTCTCTCTTATATTCATCACACATCAACATATCAGGCTTCCATGTGCAAAATGATGGAATATTGGTAAGAAACAGCTTCAATCTTTTCTTTAGCAACTTCAGTTTTTTCTTTTCAGTGACATTTGTTATGCGACTCTTCATTGCAGTTTGAGTCCTGCCTTGACTGTTCTTCAAGATCGCTTGAGAGAGAATGAGATTCAGGTAATTAATGCTCAGGCTATCCTTCATTTGATTCTTATTTTCTGAATTTCAAGAATTTTGCGCGCACTGAAATCCCCCCCCCCCCCCACCCCCCCCCCCCCCCACCCCCCCCCCCCCCCACCCCCCCCCCCCCCCACCCCCCCCCCCCCCCACCCCCCCCCCCCCCCACCCCCCCCCCCCCCCACCCCCCCCCCCCCCCACCCCCCCCCCCCCCCACCCCCCCCCCCCCCCACCCCCCCCCCCCCCCACCCCCCCCCCCCCCCACCCCCCCCCCCCCCCACCCCCCCCCCCCCCCACCCCCCCCCCCCCCCACCCCCCCCCCCCCCCACCCCCCCCCCCCCCCACCCCCCCCCCCCCCCACCCCCCCCCCCCCCCACCCCCCCCCCCCCCCACCCCCCCCCCCCCCCACCCCCCCCCCCCCCCACCCCCCCCCCCCCCCACCCCCCCCCCCCCCCACCCCCCCCCCCCCCCACCCCCCCCCCCCCCCACCCCCCCCCCCCCCCACCCCCCCCCCCCCCCACCCCCCCCCCCCCCCATCCCTCCCCCCCCCCACCCCCACCCCCCCCCCACCCCAACCATTCCAAGCCACAATCAATTACTTCTCTCTTTCAAGTCTAATATGAGGAAAACGTCTGCAATCACCGATCTCAAGCACTTAGAGGTTTGTACTTGTCGATCAATTTCCTTGCTATATTTTCTGATGATATGTATGTGAATTTCGAACAGGTTTTGGTAGGAAGCTACCTTTGTGTATTTGGAGCTCTTTTAGGTTTGATAAAACCAGGAAGAATGAGCCTAATTGGCTTAGGTCTCATCATATGGGGTATTTCAAGAGAAGTCTTTATGGGAAAAAATACAAGTTATTCCAGCAAAGCTCTTAACAATTATTCAGATATGATGTTTGCTTTAGTATTAGCCATCTTATCTATGAGAAGGGATGTGAGAAAGCTTATCAAGTGCTGCAAACCAAAGTGCGTTGCTAAGCGGCTCAAGAAGTGCTCGAAAGACAAGTTCAATTGAGTTTCAACTTCCCATTTCTATTTTTCCATTCTCTAGAGTAAGATTTGTTGGCAATATCTTAAGTTTTTGACATTACTAGATAGAGGTATCTTGATGCAATTTGTGTATACATTCTGAAACAATGAACCGAGGAAACTACCCTCTTTATGATTGTTCATATCCATTGATTTACCAGTACTTTTTAGAAGAAGAATTATGAGTGGATTGAACTTCCATTGATTATTAATTTTTTTCTAGACAAGAGATAAGTGATTAAAAATCAACTAGCTACTCACTGAAATAAAGAGAAGGCATTGGATACGTTTTTACTTGCAACATAATCAAATCTGAAACTCACTAATCTATACTCAATCTTTTTGATTTATTGCAATAATAAGTAGTTTATTTAGTAATTTCGAATTATTTTGTGTAGTTAATACTTTATTTCACCAACTCAAAAAAACGGTACAACAAAGTCTACAATGGAGAAATACCCATCACAAAAAAATATTACAAAATTATGAGCTGCAAAGTTGGTGCTTCGAGTGATGTAATGGAAAATTAATTTAGGCCAACATGCCAAAAAACATATGATTTCTTCAATTAAGTCGCTAGCATTAGCAGCCAATCCGGCTCTTTCCAACAATTTTAAATCTTGGTAATCCTTTGGATACCATCATTTCATAATATACCTCAGCGATTTTCCAGTGAGCAACGATGGAACAAACCAACTTAATAGAAAGAAACTACGCCGCAAAAAAAGTTCAAGCAAGATTGCTTGGAAGTGGAAGCGAACACAACCAACCGTAACATATATACATTGAAGTTCTGACTTGATGAATATTTATCTCTTTACATTGGAAAGGAAAAACAAATTAAAAAAAAAAAAGATTATTGATATTAATAAATTTAGAGAAAAAAAAAGTACATGACGAAATAAAGAAAAGGTCGATGAAGTCGTAGCTTAGTGACGAAAATTGAGACACCAATACCAAATGGTCTGTTTGTTTGGCATTTCTCAAAATTATTTCGTGTTTGTGAAATGCTGAT
Organism: Penstemon davidsonii; assembly: GCA_034814905.1. Classification (NCBI taxonomy): domain Eukaryota; kingdom Viridiplantae; phylum Streptophyta; class Magnoliopsida; order Lamiales; family Plantaginaceae; genus Penstemon; species Penstemon davidsonii. Next base: position 23,989,585 of record JAYDYQ010002685.1, read on the forward strand.
ACTCAAGATCTACCTAAGAGGGGGGGGGGGGGGGGGGGGGTGAATTAGGTTTATAAAACTTTTTCAAAGTTTATTTGTTCAGTTTCGTTCCAGAAGAAATTAGTTATATGTTCCAGAAGAAATTAGTTATATGTTCCAGTGAAAACAGTTTTACGTTCCAGAAGCTTAAGAACAATGTTCCAGTAAAAAGTAAATTGAGATGACAAAAATTAAGAGCGAAAAAGTAAATAAACACAGTCACCGATTTATAGTGGTTCGCGCCCAAATAGCCTACTTCCACTCTTCCAGCACCCCTGGAAAATTCACTAAAAACGTGGCTTGCAGGACGAACCTTCGCCACACGAGATTACAATTAAACTTTATTTCGATTTGATACGAGCTTGCTAGGACTAACCTATCGCTCCAACAACGTGCTTGCTAGGTCACTACCTATCGCACAAAATCGTGCTTGCTAGAACACTCAGTCTTATTGCACTAACGAGCTTGCAAGTATACAACTTTCGCTCAAAAACAATTATGAAAATTTAATTACAAACTAATGCTCCAAAGTGAGCTGATTTTGCAATAGATTAAACACTCTTCTTTTTCTTCTATCACTTAGAGTATTTTCAAGATTTAAAGAGCAAGAAGAAAAAAAGGTTTTTGAAAGTTTTTGACAAAAATAATTTTTGCAAGATTAAAGAGCACTCAAAAACTTTTTGCTTAGAGAAATGATTTGACAAAGTGAATTTTCATAATGTTGTGGTGTATTGGTCGATGAGAATGGCTCCCTATTTATAGGTAAGTGGTGTTTGTTCAATAGGGAAAGATTTTTGATTCTCAAAAAATATTTTGTCACTTTTAAAATGATTTTGCAAGATTAAAATATGTGACAAAGTCTTCAAATCTGACAATGAATGTAGACATGGTTTAGTAAATAGATGAAGATAAAATCTTTCCAAAAGAATTGATTTGGAGAATATTTTCAAAATATTAGATAATCAAGGCAAGATATTAGCTAGACAAATTATCTTGCTAGCTAAGTCAAAGGATTTGAAAGAAATCTTTCCTTTAAAAGTTGACTAGATTGAGAATTCAAATTTGATGGCCAAAAATAATTAAGTATTAAAATAACATTAGGCCTAATTACAGAAATGATTTTCGGCCATTGTTTATTAAACAAAGTCTACGGCTCTTTTAAAAAGGAAGGAAGAAGACTTATAATTTAAAATACTTTTTAGAGAGGGGCCAAAAGTTTGGGCCAAAATTATTTAAAAAAGTTTGGGCTAGGAATTTTTCTTGCTCTTTTAACAATTGAAAATACTTACTAAGTTGACCACAATTTTCTTGAATCGAAAATTGGGCCCTTCAGGGGTGCTAGGGGCTTCGATCTTGATCTTCATTCATAACGAGCTTTTAGCTAAAATTGGGCTTCTCATGATCTTCCTTCAAAATTTGCACAAGCCTTTTCATATCAAACTTGGTCCTTCTTCATTGCTTGGACTATCTCAAAATCCAAATGAGTTGCTCTTTTATAAATGAATACCTGTTCAAATCATGAAACTAAAGAGCACCAATATGTTAAAAAGTTTGTTTGTTAATCATCAACTATTCGGCTAACAAATGCCAAACAAACATATTTTCTGTTTTCTAAAATAATTTTTTCACCTCTAAATTTTCTAAAACCACTCTCATAAAAGTCAAACAAACAACAATTTTCTTATCTCTAAACAAAACTTATACAAACTGTACTCTAATTTGACATATAGTAACATATCTCTTACACAATTTATCTCACATAACAAACATGATTTGATATAAAGTCTTACACATCTTATACCTACAACATAATTCTTCCAAAAAAAACCTACACTTATTTTATTTCTCAAACCACTCTCTCAAAACCCAAACCAACAACATTATACAATTCGAGATTATTTCACAAAGTTCCAGTACTCTCTCAAACTACTTTTCTAAACACCAAACAAACAGACCCAAAATATCTTGAGTTTCATTTTTATTAATGTCGTATTTCTCTAACGATCATCTTGATAGTACTTTATTTTTTGTGATAAATGTGATGATGTATCCAAATTATTATTAGAATAAAAAAACGAAAATTCCAAAATTATAGATCATCGGCCAGGATCGAGGGTCTATCTCATCAAAACTGCAACCCACCACACCTAATAATTACAGGGACACTACTCGAATCCAATTAAAATTTCCTATTTTCCCCCAAACCCCAAATTCCGAACAAAACCTCACTCTTGCGCTGCCTCTTTGCCTCATTTTGGGAGGTATAATCGAAGCCATTTTCAGAGAAACCGATAGGTTGGTACCCTTGTATAAATTAAATTACACGTGCATAAAAATAGAGAAGTATTGATAGATATAGGTATACATATAAAGGGATGTCTCTAACGAGCGTGAAGATGTCCGAGGAAGTGTGGTTGACGTGTATGACCCATGCATTGTCCACTGAGACTGAAGAGATCATGGGTCTTCTTCTTGGTGATATTCAGGTTCATTGATTTTATGCTTTTCTTCTATTTTGTTGCCATTTCAAGGGTTTTAGCTATCTGAACTTTGGTCTTTGTTTTATTCAGATTTGGTCTTGTGTGTAAATTGTATGTATTTCTGGGCTCCTTTTCTGTGGTTTACCTAATGGGTTTTGATGCTGATTTAGAAATTTTACAGATATATATCTTGATCGCATTCATTTTCGTTGATTTTCTGGCACTGTTTCTGATACTGCCATTTTGATGGATTTTACCTTTGTTAATCGTGTGGCTTTTTAATGTGCTCCAAAATGGATTTGTGTGGAATTTTTCTTCTTGTTCATTTTAGCATTAATTGCTTCATAGAGTTGTTGTATCACTGCTGTTGTTAATTGGGGTTCCACTGATATTTTATATAGTTGCTTTTTTGGTTTTAAATAAGTTGTATTGGATAAAGCCGGTATTTAGTGTAAATTTTGGGTTCAAGTTCTGTAAAAGATGATGAAATAATGAAGTAACCATTTATGTTTGCGGTGTTTGTTACCCGTATTGAATATTGTTTAAAACAATTAATTGCACGGATCTGTATGCAGCTAACTTAGGATTTATGAGAATTATGAGATAAATGTGTCAACTCTTGGGTCGCACAGTATATATAATAGTTTAAACTTAAATCTCTTATAGATATCAAGAATTTGATCCAAGATATGCAAATTTTATGGAATTATTAAAGACATTCGACAATTGTTCTGCTACCTGAGGAAAGTCTTAGCTCTGGAGTTCTTTAATGTAAACCATAAATGATAAATCCTATGAAAATTCACTTCATTATGTTGAGCGGAAATGGAAAACTAACCGTTGCTGAATCCTTTTCCTGCTTATATAATTTTCATTACATGCATTTCAGTGTCCCCCTGATCCGATTTCTGATCATATATATTTACTGCCCTTTATTGGTCTCCACGAGATGTCGTGTCAAAGTTCATGTCTTCCAAGCCTCTCTGTGTGTGTGTCTATATATGTGGTGAATGAGGTTCATGTGTACTTTTTGCACTGAAAGGTGATGACCTTGTACGATTGTTATAACAAGAATGAAGTATGTGTGAATGCAAAGTATAATTTGTGTGTGTGTGTCTTTAACTTTAGTGTTTTTTTGTTGAGCAAGAATGAAGTATGTGTCAATGAAGGATTCGTGTGGTACCGCCTATTCCTTTTCACTTAAAGATATCGAAAGGTAGAAAAGTAGAATGGCGAATATTATGTCAATCTTTTGATTGACCATATATTTATTCTAAAACACGAGTTCCTTACTTCCGTACGAGAAAATGATTTGGCTAAGAATATAACTGTGATTCTAGATCATAATTAACCTCAGCAATTAAAACATGTTGAATGTATATAGATCTAACAAGATCAATTATATATATAGAAATAAGGATGATAAAATTGAATTCTATATCGTTACAGTATAAAAAGTCAATTTATATGGCATTAAAGGCTACAGAGATTGTATTTGTCGTCTATTGTTGATTAACTGAACTTTACCATATTATAGAATATTTATATTTCCAGGAGATACATATGCCATAGTAGCTATTTGACACTTTAACACTATTGAGTGATTTTTTTTTTTCCCCTGTTCAGCAATCAAAAAATGGTAATGTAACTGCGTTGATATGGGGAGCACTACCACAACCACGATCTGATCGACAGAAGGATAGAGTCGAGACTAACCCAGAGCAGCTGACTGCTGCATCAGTTCATGCCGAGATATCCTTTTTGCAATGTTTAATACTTAATTGAATTTATGATTTTGATGAAACCTAAACATCGTTTTTGCGAGTTTCCATGTTCTACTTCTCAAAATGAAATGCAAAATGCAACTTTAATTGGAATTTTTTCTCTCTCACATGGTGGTTTAAGTAGAAAGGTTTGCTCAAATTTTAATAGATAGAATATTTTAAGCAGAAATCTAAATTATCTAATAAACAGAATTTTAAAGGTCTTACGTTTAAGTATCTAAATCACATACTTGCCAACTTTATTGTAGTTTATGCATATCATTCCATGGATTGCCATACTTTTGTTCAATTAACTCCATAACACAAAATGACAATAGCAACAGGAACTACAACTCGAGTAATTGGCTGGTATCACTCACATCCTCATATTACAGTCCTCCCTTCTCATGTCGGTGAGTTTGAATAATACTTCTGATTTTACGGTTGGGATATTATTGGTTGTCTTTTCATTGAATACCAATCGTACAACTATGCTGCTAGGCTACCAGTTTCTAGATTAATATTGCTGATTACATAAAAGGATCAAGTTTTAGTGAGATTAATTGTTAATTTCCTAGAAAGTATTTTATTTTTCCATATGCTATAATAGGTCCATAAATCTTTTTTCTGATTTCGAAATAAGATGTGCCTCTTGTGGGTCATGTGCAGATGTGAGGACTCAGGCAATGTACCAGCTATTGGATTCTGGGTTTATTGGGCTGATATTTTCTTGTTTTAGTGAAGATGCTCAAAAGGTTTGTGCCAGCAATATTGTATTCAAGAATTATCTTTCATTTTGTTTTATAAGTTTAAATCACTGTAGGTTGGAAGGATTCAAGTCATTGCATTTCAATCTTTAGATGGCAAGCAAAATCACATGTTGAAAACTGTTCCTCTCTCCTCGATTCACAAAGGTTCTGTTATAGATATAGCATCATCCTCTATAAGTTCCTCGGACAATACCTTGCCTGTTTTTGGGTCTTCCAATATGGAACAAGACACCGCTGATTCAAGAGCAATTGTTATAGCTTCTAAGGTATGTCTGAATCAGCATTATTCTTGATTTTACCTTTTCCATTAACCAGATCAATTATTTTTACTTTACTGTCTATAGGGTGGGGGGAAGTCTCCTCGCTTGGGGGGCTTGTTTGTGAATGCTGATAGCAAGAGAAGTAATTTCCCTGCCAACAGTTTAAATAATGCAATTCATGATATAGATCCCATGGATATGTCAGAAAGTATGCAAGAGGCGATGCATCTATCGAATTTGGAGATGAGGTAGCGTGTGTATATATATTCAGTCTATCACTCCTTTATGTTATTGTTTACAAACTAAGTCTGAGATATAATATATTTGTTTTAGAATAAGTGCAATGAGCATTTAATGTGATTCTGCGAGTGTATGTTTAAAGGGATATTGTTTGCTGGCAGTGGAGCTGAATTTGTGAGAAAGGAAATTCCTCTTCATGTTCTGCCTACATCATCCCTTCTCAGTCTTGATTCTCCGTTATCTTCATTTTCAAATCTTCAACGTGTACTATATGAGGAGGAGAAGACTGCATATAACCAAGCAATGTTGGAAAATATGAGGTGACATTAATGCCAAATTTTTTCTTACTAAAATCATTTTACTTTTGAAAGTTTATTAACCGCTATTTTTTATTTTTATTTTTATTTTAGGGAAGGTAAAGTTCACCCTCTCTCTTATATTCATCACACATCAACATATCAGGCTTCCATGTGCAAAATGATGGAATATTGGTAAGAAACAGCTTCAATCTTTTCTTTAGCAACTTCAGTTTTTTCTTTTCAGTGACATTTGTTATGCGACTCTTCATTGCAGTTTGAGTCCTGCCTTGACTGTTCTTCAAGATCGCTTGAGAGAGAATGAGATTCAGGTAATTAATGCTCAGGCTATCCTTCATTTGATTCTTATTTTCTGAATTTCAAGAATTTTGCGCGCACTGAAATCTAAGGTGATTTTAGTGAGTAAAACACCTAGGAAAATGTATTTTCATGCAAATAATATTTTTTGTCATTATCGTTTTAAACCATCAAGTTGTTGATACTTTTGTGTTTTGTTATGTGTAAACAGTTAAAATTGCTTGCTGAAGAAGCCAAAGATTTGGAATCGGAACTTTCTAGAGGAGGAAGCCCGTCAAATTCTTCGCCGCGCTCTCCATCTCAAGGGCTTAGAAGCAATTCATCATCTGGTCACAGAGACTTGTATCCACCAGCTGACATAAGCCATTTGAAAACTGTCAGTGGGAGCCGAAGCAGACGAGGTTCTTAGTCCTGTACTGTACTTGGTTATATATGAAGGAAGCTTATTCTTATGTCCTAATGTCAGTGTATTGGGCAGGATTTATAATGCACCCTCCTCCGTATTATTTTGTGTACTCAGAATCTGTCTGAAAGCAGTTGTATATGGTAATCAAGTTAATTTATACTTGCACGTTTGGTCATTTTTTGAAGAAATACCCAAATCATAAGGGATTGGATGGAACCGAGAGTGTGTTTCTACTTTCTATTTTGAAATTGTTGTTTCGTTTTTTAGTTAAATTTTTCAATTTTCTTAAAGATTTATCTCCCTTCATTCATTTTTTAAGGAAAAAATCCTAGACTCATAAAAATAATTTATAACTTCTATAAATATAATAATACTATAAACTTTCCCAGTGGTAAATTATATTCTTGCCCAATCCAATTTTTTCTACCATCCATTAGTAGACAGACAACTAAATCAATGTCCTATAAATTACAACACATCAGTATACTTTTTCAAACAAATATTTTTATTTACTATACATTATTTTCATCATAAAAGTAAATTATTTGGATTTGTTATATAGTTGGCCATGCTTTTTTTTATTCTAAAAGTTGACTATTATTATATAACAAATTTATTATTATGCATGATAACTATGTTAATGTATTACTTAAAATAGACCATCGTGGGATTTATCAAAAAAGAAAAATTAAATTAAATTAAATTAAATAGAACCATCGTGGTTACTAAAATTCTGAAGCGCCTGATCATTAATCATGGAAAATTATTTCTATGAGCAAAACGAATCCTTACGCACATGATGCAATAAATTTATGATTTTTGTGTTTGTGCTTTAAATTATGATCAATAGATCGAACAAATCGATAGTGAATTTGATGATACTTAATATTATACGTACTATATATATTCTTATTAGAGTTTAATGATCTTCATCTACTATCATGTATAATAAATGGATAGAATAAAGCATTAATAAAAAAGAATTAATTAGCTGGCGACACTAACTAGATATATTTATTTGATTCAAGAAAAAGAAATTGCTATATATTAATCATGGATTGAGTACATGAACATCAATGGCCGCGCGTCGTCTCACAAGGGAGCTAGGTCGACCGGGCTCAGTTTATTTTAGCTAATATGCACTTATTGGCATTGCAACAGGAAAATGAAAGGAAATATAATTAATAAAATGTATATGATATGATTGAGAAAATCATTTCAGTTTCATCAGATCCTTGGGTTGCTTGGATAGGTTGTGCTGCCCAAACTAGTGGTGTTGCTCGTTGCATTGTTGGTGGTTCCGGTGGTGGTGGTGGTGTCGGAAGAGTCAAGTCCGAGAGTATGTTTGACTGCATCAGTAGCCCCATATGCCATGTTAGCCGCCCCTATGGCTGCACCACGGGCAATGTTCACCGCGCCTTGTGCGGCTCCAATTCCTGCATCAGCTGCTCCTTGTGCCATGTGCTTCACTTGTGTCCCAGTCTATTATCCAACCAATCAATGTACAATAAGAATATCTTTTTTTACATGTTTTTATGAATGAAATGATTTCAAAATACTAAATTAGTACCTCTTGAAGGAAGCCTTGGCCTTGGTCTTGGTTATGGATGTCAGATGGTTGGTTCAAACTGTCATTTCTCCTCATCTGCGATTTCAATTGCATGTTGTGCTCAACTGAATAAGGTTAAAACTAAAAGAAAATGTATATATACATATATTATATTATATGGAAAAGAAAGAATTTAGTACCTACCTGAGTTTGGCCTTGGCCAGAAGTGTATGTATTGTTGGGAACTTGGCCTGCCATATTTTGGGATATATAATTGCTTATTTCTGTAGAAAATTATTATTTTATGAGTGAAGTGAGTGTATTTATTATGAGTGTGTTTTGTTAATTGTTAATGGTTGCAGCGCAGGTGAATTTATAGGAGGATAATAATATATTTATGTGCCTAAGTTTGTGCATCAGCTTACACATTGAGTGGCGATGCGAATAGTTTGGACAATTTTTAACAACTATCCTCTTTTTATGGATCTAGCTCATTTTTTTCCCATGACAATAAATTAATAATTTTCTTTGTTGTTTTGTTTATGAGCCCCAGCCACTAAATCCTACAGAAAATAATGTTAATTGAGAAAAAGGTTTCAAGCCCAAGATGAAATAAGGAGCCCAAAGAACAAGTCCTATTTTTCCAAGTTTGGCCCAAGTAAGGTATTGAAAACGCTTTTTTTATTAGAAATTATTATTTATTAAAATAAAAAAGGAGTGAGCAAGAGAAAGAGAAAGAGAAGATAAAACATACATACATACTCATAAATTGATTTGAGGGCAGGGCAGGCACCGACGTGAGTGATATATTTATTTATTTATCTGTGAAAAGAAAAGACATCGAAAATGTAACCAAAGCTCACTGCTGCATCACACGTGCCCCCACACGCGTCAAGCAGCTGGACGCGTGGCACCTCATCTGTTCCCAATAAAAACCCAGTGCAACTCCCCATTTTTATTCACTCATCATCCTATCCTATCCTCAATTGAAATTGAAATTGAAATTGAAACCAACCTCTATTATTCTTCAACTTAATCCATAAAAATGGCGTCCCACGATCAAAGCTTCAGAACTGGTGAGGCCAAGGGCCAAGCTCAGGTACGTATTTCATTAATTACTTAATTAGAAATAATTGTAATTCATTCATTCCTTTTAATTACATTATTATTATTATTATTATTATTATTATTATTGTTTTGGTTTGTCAGGTGAAAACAGGGCAAGCAATGAACACAATGAAGGACAAGGTTCAAGGAACCAAAGACAAGGCTTCAGAGATGGCTCAGAAGGACCAAACCGGCGGGGCCAAGGACAAGGCTTGTGAGACAACTCAGGCCGCCAAGGACAAGGCTGCAGGTGCGGCTGAAGCCACCAAAGAGAAGGCGGCGCAGGTGACCGAGTCCGGCAAGGAAACCGCAGAGACCGGAAAAGAGAAGACAGGCGGAATCATGCAAAAGACTGGTGAACAAGTGATGGGGATGGCCCAAGGTGCGGCGGATGCGGTCAAGCACACTCTTGGTATGGGGGGTGAAGATGCCAATGTGAAAAGGGACCATTAATTTAATTTAATTACCTTTACCTTTACCTACCTACTAGTTTCATGGAGGGAAGGAAGCTTTATTTGCTGTTTTTGTTCTAGCTAGCTACCTACTACTGTTTCTGTTTCCTTTTAATTTCTTTTCTGTTTTTTCAATTTACAAAGAATGAATGAATGTTGTTTCTTGTTCTTGTGCTTGTGTATTTCAATAACTTTACCAACTGTTTTATCAAATGTTGGTTTCATGATTTAATAACTGTTTTAATTTCTTCAAGTCTTTGTTTGTGGACTCCAAAAAAGTAAATGTGATTTCCTGATGTCCCTAAGTTCTTTCTGCAAATATAATAATACTTCATCTCATCTGCATCTTCCAAATAATTTGTTCATTAGGTACATTCATAATAAGCTACAGTATATGATCAAAACAAACAAAAAATCTGAGCTTAATTTTTTTTTTATTTACTGATTTATTGTCTCTTAAATTTTTATGTATTTATGTTATATAATAATAATATCAACTTATTACTCCAAATAAGTTAACCAGTTAACCAAATTATTTATTATAATTTTTTAAATTTTACTTAAGTTGACCAGTCAATTATATTTAATTATTTATATTTATGTGATGGAGGAAGTACTCTACGCTACAAGAAAGCTATGGAAAGTAGCTGTTCAAAGATATTCACAATCACAAGTACAAATGCACAATACCAATTAGGTTTTCATGTCTCTCGATTATTTCTATTTTGCTTCTCTAAATATTAGTACAAGAAATCAATTCTATTTTCTTCATAATTACTACTCAGTATTTCTCTAGGGAAAATGTCTAATTATGAGAGATAACGTTCAGCGTACATACTCAATAAATTTTGCTCAATTATTATATTTCAGTTTAAATAAGGTTAAAGTTGTACTATTAAGTCTTTTTTTTTTAGGAATACTATAAATTTAATTGTACTGTACTATTAAGTCTTTTTTTTTTAGGAATACTATAAATTTAATTGTACTTTTATTTTTTAAGGACAATCACATAGGCCATGTCTATTGAGCCCACACTGAATGGGTTATTTCTTTTTCGAGCTCCATACTGGTGGGCCGTAGGCCTGCAGCTATCCGAGCTATTAAGGTAGATCCAAATAGGGCTGTCAATGGGTCGGATCGGGTTTGTTCAGATCCAGTTTTATTTATATCGGATTGAATCTTCTTCGAATTATGTTCGGATGTAGATTTTTTCAATTCAGTGGATCTTGATCGAATTTGGCCGGTTATTGAATCTTTTTAAGATAAAATTAAATTAATATTTTTTCCTAAAATAAGTTTATTAATTTTTCAATTTTATTTAATTTTAGCTCATATGTTCAAACTTTCTTTAATATTTATATTTGTAGATGGAAATATTGGTTTAAATAAATTTATAAACGAGTTATAAATTACTATTTTCTTAAATTGATGATGAAATATTATTAATTGTACTTATTTTTTTAAAACATTATGTATATATATCATTCTTTTTATTTATTGTTGAATACAGATCTTTAGCGGATCGGATAGACCTAAATTCATATTTGTTCAATGTGTTTTGAATCACGGATCTTTATAATCGAATCAGGTCCATCGAATCTCTAATCGGACAATTATTCTGATAAATCGGACCGAATTCGGACGAATCCGAATTAAAATCCGCCCCATTAGATCCAAACATACTTCGATTAATATATATATATTGGATACGAATATGCTTTTTCTTTTTCAATTCACAGCAAAATTCAATCTTCAGAACGACCACAGTCCACAATAGTGTCTCAATTTATATGTTGAATAATAAGCATGTATCGAAAAAATCAACATAGTAGTTCTAATAATATATATACTCCTTTCGTCCTTTTATTTTTTTTATATCTTTTTTTTGGGATATCCCATAATAACACTTTCTTTTTTAAAAATTAAATTATTTTATTCCAAAATATATTTTAAAATAATGTAATGATTTGACACCATCAACTATCCATCACTACTTTAAAGACATAAATATAAAATTGTCTAAAAATTTCACTTTTTCAACTCTTACCTTAAACTCCATACAAAACCCGAAGAGAGCTAAAGAAAGAGGACGAATGGAGTATTGTATCCATATATCTATTAATTTATTGACTATCTCAAATGAAAGCACATTCATTAACAATTAATCATTGTAGTTTCTAATAATTTTGATATGACATAATACTTATATTTATCTCTTGTTATTCATAAATATATGTATACATATTTTTGTTTTCTTTAAAATTTTCATGGATTAAATAAAAAATAAACTTTTGAAAATTATTTACATTTGTTGTTGACGAGACTATAGCCAATCGGCGGAAGTTCAGGCCTCTAAGACAAAAGTTGGGGCACAAACACTTGAAATTTGAATGTATAAAGTTCGAATTACAATAGAAGTGTGTATTTATTTTCATCGTAGTAATTTAATTTGTTAGCGTAATCAATCGATATTTTAATCATATAATGTTTGCTACTTTATCTAGGACAAGAAATATGTTACATTTATTAGTAATAACTATGATTAAGTGATGCCAAATTATTATTTTATGAAATAAGTTTGTTTAAAAAGAAGAATATCTTATCTTATTATACAGTATGAGGTAAGAGTCAGAATGTACGAAACCTAGGCTTTCATAATAATTAGGATTAGGAAAAGCACACGTCATTGCAAGGAAAGCCGCCTAAAAAATAACGAAAAGAGAAGGGTATTTTCGTACATTCAAGTGAACACAGCTATTCCTTTTTTTCCGTTTGAGACGCATGAACTCACAGAGCTATAAATAACCCCTTGGAACCCACCTCCGTCACTTTTTTCTTGAAGCAGCTCGCACTCGCAGTATTAATTGAAATCTTTAGCCCTACTCCTCTCAAGTCTCAACTCTTCCCTATTCCAAATTCAATTCCCCAAAACTGGTCGGATCTAAGGTCCGTACAAATAAATTCTAATAGTAATTGTTTTTTATCTTGCATAGTTGTATGTGATAATTTGAATGGGATTTATGATTTTTGGTGATCGATCCTTGTGCGGCTTCATATCATATACTTGATTCATACGCTTAATTATACTTGATGTATTGATAGTTAGTTGGTTTCTTCCTTCCGAACCGAACCGAGGCGATTTTTTCTTTTTGTTCTTGATTTATAAGTGTAATTCTTATTATTTTGTGCTCTTTGCGGTTGGAAATTTCGAGATTTCAACATATTTGTCCAGAAAAGATAGATCCTTTAGGGTTGAATTGGTCGCAAGTGGTTATATTTATTATTTGATCTTTGTTGTTTGTTTTATATATGTAATCTTTTTCTTCTGAATTTTATGCTGTATGTAAAGTTAAGGGGGTGGGGTGGGGTGAGGTGGTTAGGTTTTAAAAGTTTAATTCTTTCATGTGCTTTGAGCAAGTATGTTTGAAACCCTAGTCTTCAAAATTTAGACTACGTTGGATTGTGATTTTACCTATGAAATCCAATGTAATATGCTTTTTCTTGTTATAAATGATAAACGTTGTGTTAGTTTACTTCAATGTATTTGTCTTATTTTTATTTTCCTCACTAAAACTCAAGATCCAAACATAGGAGGCATAATGAAACTTCGAATGGAGTTTGTATTCGCTAGATTTCTTGTTTAAATTTTGCATTAGATCTCTGAACATGCAGTCGTACAATTTCTCTAAAGCAGTTGTTATTTTTAATTTGTGAAGGATAATATTATATATGCTGTGTGTGGCATTCTTTTTTTGTGGTCAGCTTCTGTGGTAAGGTCCATCTAATTTTTTCAAGTCAGTTTTTTGAGCTAATGTATTAGGAAAAAAGGCTAGTATCATTGATTTGTTCCTGCTCTTATTTCAGAGCATCAAAACTAACATAGACATTGATTTGTGGTTTGGATATCTGCAGGCAGTTTTTGTGTCTTCTTAAAAATGCCGAAAGATAGGAGGGTGAGTTCCTTGTCTGTTGACCGGGCTATGGTGTCTCCTTATTCTTGCAGCTTAAAGAATTCAGATAGCAACAACTCTGAGAAATCCTTTGATGGAGACCAAAGAGAATGGGAAGAAGCTCGATGCCCTATATGTATCGAACACCCACACAATGCTGTCCTGTTAATATGTTCCTCCCGGGAGAAAGGTTGCCGACCTTTCATGTGTGACACAAGCTACCGTCACTCAAATTGCCTCGACCAGTTCCGCAAGTCATCTTCTGCAGAATCTGAGTTAGCCTGCCCCCTTTGTCGTGGGTCTATCTCTGGATGCATTGTCATCGACAAGGCACGTAGATTCATGGACTCCAAAACAAGAAGCTGTTCTCTAGAGACGTGTAACTTCAGTGGAAACTATTCTGAGCTCAGGAAGCATGCCAGGGTAGAACACCCGTATAGTTGTCCTTCAATGGCTAGTCCCACCAGGCAATCAAATTGGACAGCATTGGAGCAGCAAAGTGATATTCAGGATGCACTTGCACACCAATTTGTTGATGATGATTATGAGTGGTCTGGTTTAGATGGAGATGATTTGTTGAGTGATGATAGCTTCTTCGACTTCCAAATGTCTGATATCGAGGAAGAATTTGAGGACATGTTTAATTTTGGAGGAGGGGTGTCTCTGTCTTTCATTAGTATGTATTTATCTTCTCTAGAGGAGGAGCAGGAGGAGACGTTGTTTTCTGGTGGTATTTCAACTAGTGGTGACTCTGAAGACACTCTCCAGAGAAGAAGATCGAATTTGACCAATTCAAGTTCGAGGTCAAATAATGCTTTGCGGAGTTCATGGTACCACCGAAGGGAAAGGTCGAGATCAAATAATAACCGTATAAGTAGACAATCAAGTTACAGAGCCGATCCGAGGTCAAGACCGAGTTATTACCAGGATAATAATCTCGAGACAAGTTCAAGAACAAGATGGGTTCATGACAGGGAAATTGGTGGAGGATCCTATTCAAGAACAAGATTGAGTCATGACATGGATAATGCCGCCCCAGCAAGTTCAGGAACTAATGGACCGAGTCATCATCATTGGGGAGATGTCCACCCAAATTCGGCAGGGGCGAGGTATACTAATGGTAGGAGAGTTGTACATGCTATTAGGGAGTTCCCTGATGCTCTTACGCGGCAGCAGCCCCATCCCCATCCATAACTAAAGTTATTGGATAGCTTTTATTTAGAACAATAATAATTTGGAATGTTTCTTCATTGTTCTTGTTGCTGTGTTTAGCTTAGGTTTTCCTTTGGGACTTGCATGTTGTTAATTTGTTTCTTTTTGGTGTAATAATCTATTTGCCTATTACAATTATTTATTGAAAGATTAATATTGTGTGATTAAATTAAAATTGAAGCAATCTTTGAATTCAGACAGAGGTGGATGCTGGTGATACTACTCACATTTTTCGTTTGCTAATGGCTAGATTGCTTAAAGTAATAACAATTTAATTTT
The DNA here is from genome assembly GCA_034814905.1 of Penstemon davidsonii. Taxonomy (NCBI): domain Eukaryota; kingdom Viridiplantae; phylum Streptophyta; class Magnoliopsida; order Lamiales; family Plantaginaceae; genus Penstemon; species Penstemon davidsonii. Next base: position 24,004,685 of record JAYDYQ010002685.1, read on the forward strand.
GGAATTATGTTAATTGACCTCATCTCTTATATTCATCGTTTCTCATCTATAACAATTTGGCACTTTATTATGAGCTGGCATCTTATTTTTTTTAGAGGAAAACTAAGCTCGGAAGCCAAAATGCTAAGAATCGATACTAAACGAAAGAATTAGATAAAATCATAAAACAGGCTTCTAGTGTTTAATTTTATTGTCCTGCCCGGCCTCCCTCTCTCTCTCTCGGAATCCAGGGAACGGCGCGATATGGAGGATCTTAATCAGAAGATTACATTAAAGCGTGTCAATCAAGATTCCTTACAACACGCTTTGCTTAAACTGTGAAAAGGGTAACAATTTATTATACAAGTAAAAATATTTCCACAAATTTATGAATTTTTTTACTAGAAAGAATGTAATCACAAGCTTAAAAGATTTTCTTCGGAGTTAAAACATTTTGTTGCATGTGTGCGCAAATCTGATCCCTCATTAGACTTTATAAATTCCTGATACCAAACATGGCGATAAAAGCAATTAATTTCACGTCTACTCACCAACATTTTCTAACAACTTACATAGTATTTCAACTTTTTGTAGCTCATTTGAACTCAATTTATTATCGATTTTTCAGAATTATGCTCAAATTTACTGCATTAGTTTGGGAATACCCAGAAAAGAGAATCTGATTCCATCTCTGAAATATTAACAAGCTATATAAAGATTGTCCGATTATGTTCTTCAAATATATAAATTCACAATCATTTGCCCAAATGAAATATGCAACTGGTATAACTCACAATCATTATTACTATTACATAAAACAAAGAATTGGACATATTCAAGAAAAGAGGCCACAGCCTTACATATCGATTACATTATACTAACACAAACAACAATGCTCACGAGAATATCTAGACTAGACGCCTACAGGTGAAACCAAAACATTATTTCTCAGTATATAACTAGTCAAAACTGCATTTGTCCCCCTTGTTATTGCTCCCTCGTAAACGCTCCTCAACTTTAATCCAAGAGTACAACTTTTGATTGCAAATCCTAAAACCCTTGCCATGTTAGCCAGTTGCATACTTCATCCATCTCCTTGGGCACAGTATAGTGACCAATCCTAGAGAATTAGGCCAAACAAACTTTAGTCACTCTAAATTTGTTTGTAAGATTTGAATTTCGAATAAGAAGAAATGAATAGATACCCTTCATAAGTTTTAAATGCTAGATTACGAAATCCAGCTTGGTTCAATATGTGGTAAGATTTCTCTCCATGTGTGTGCGGAACCACTTCATCACCTGTTGAAATCGAACAATATAAGTTCCAGAAAGTTCTCAAGGTCCTTCTAAAACCAAAAAAAACAAAAGACCCTTTTGCCATTGGATTCATAGAAGTTTAACATTATAGTGATTTATATAACATACAAAGTCCATGGCAGAGTAAAATAGGCAGAGATGCAGCACGTCTTCCGGCCTCGTGTGATCCCTCAATCTTGCTTCTAACATAGCTACAATAAAAACAATCAATAATTAAGAAAATGTATAAAAGGGTAATTTTGCCAGTAAGTTTGGGTATAATTAATTTGAGAACCGCACCTAGAACCGGGAAGCCAAGCACTTAAACCAACAATGGTCCTGAGGTTAACAGGGTAAGCATATCCATTTCCATATTTGCCTTGAGCAAAGCAAGTTGCAGAATAGAGGGCTATCGCAGCACCCATGCTGAACCCTCCAATACCAAGTTTGACTGCACAAAGGTTATGGTAAATATAAAAAGCACTATTTTTTAAACAATTATTGATTGATGATAGATATCACGTCCCACAAAAAAAAATGAAAATGGAAATACCGTCAGCAGGTTCCGTGGACAACAAGTTAGCAACATGAGCTGCCGAGGCATCTAAACCTTCAAAATCGTCCGGACCTTCTTCAGAAAGTTCTCCCATATCAAACCCTGAAAAGACACGTATAATGATTATAAGTTGCTCAAAAATTAGATTTTTTTTAAAAGTTTTTTTTAGTTATTTACTTACATGCAGTGCAAGGAAATCCACCAAGTATAGCCACCGGGCGAGTTGGAGCAGTAGGGCATATCCATTTTATCTGCATGTTAAAGTTCGAAAATTTGAATAGACTAAGATGTAAAAAAATATTTTGCTTGAACATAGAGTAGGAAATTTATTAAGGATAATAATGCTTACATTTTGAAGGGGGAGATTTTCCAGAAGTTGTGACCAACTGCAGATAGGAATACATAAGAAAATGAGTAGACTGTTCAATTGTACTATTGCCTTCTAGAGCAATGAATATTGCTTAATATGTGCTTCAGAAAAGGCATTCTATATGCATAAATACTTTATATGGTAAGAAAAGTGAATACTCTTTATTCTAAAGAAAAAAGGTTAATTTGCTTGTTGAGTGTGCAAGAGAATTAACAATGAATTTGTGGTCCCTTAGAAACATAGAAAGGATCAAGAATATATTTACCTTTTTTCTTAAGATTTTATACTAAACAAAGAATCAGATATGACAAATGAAATGACTGAAAAAAACAACTAAATGCATTATACATGTGTTTAGGAACCGCGTTATATATTCAACAGCTTAATCAAAAAAAGGAGAAAAAGTTCAAATTCTTTCAAGTTTTGCGGTGCCATGGCTTTCTCCGATCATCTCCGATAATTCAGGAATCTCAACTGTAGTGTTCTTTGAAAGGTGAGTTTGCAAAAAAGACCTATCCTGCCATTGACATTCAGTTTATATGATGAACCTTTTTTTCTCTCTTTTGTGATAAAAAGTCCACTCCTTTCTCATAAAGTACATACCAATTACCAAAAAGTAAGAAAATATAACAAACTTTTTGTTGCTTTTAGCTGGTGAAGACAAGATAAAACCAACCTCTATTTGTTTGCTTCACACTTATTTAAGATAGTATAATCTTTTATCATCTAAGATCGATTATAGTAAATATAACCCTCAATATTTTTTTTTTTCACACAACTGATCAGATTATTTCACCAAATTGAACTTATTTTGACTCAACGAAATTTTTTGGCAATTCTACATAGTTATCATAATTTTAGCATTGTCTCCACTTAGAGTTCATTTCTCAAATGATATCCTTTGCAGCTTAAAGTGAAAAGACTATAGTACCCTTATGGCCAGAAAATGTTAAAAGCAAGAAAGATTTTAATTTTACCTGGAGCCATTGTCACCAAGGCCATGCAACCAAACTATTGTAGCCTGATGTTTTCCTTTAGGCCTAACTACATATGTCCTCCCAAATTCTACTGTCCTTCTACTTGTTCTGCTCCCTGAGAATTTGTAAAGAATGACAATATAAATTCATTTAATTAGCAAGGCCAAAAATATAAAGAGGGAACTTAAACAAGCAAAATTGGTCACAAATCTACAATGAGAACATTTATCAAACAGAATGCATACATGGTGAAGAAATACCAAAAGAAGATAGAAAATTGAAACTAACCAGAGCCCATTGATGAGTTTGAATAGCTCATTTTGTCCAGTAGTGATTGAACCTCAAGGATTTCCTTAGTAATTTTATAAGTAATATTTTGAAGCTTGAATGCAATGAAGACAATTGAAAATGGTTCACTCGTATTTATACTGAAAAAGGGTCGGTAGAAATTGGAATATAAGGGTACGTGTAAACCAGCTGCACAATGCCTAGGAACTCAAAAAGAAAGAATCGATGAAAAGGAAAAGGTAAAAAAGAAGGCAATCTTTTCATTAACAAAGAGGAAGAGAATCAAACCAAGAAAAACAGAACAGAACAGAGTTTTATATTTTACATTTCATTTGATAATTTATTTGAACCGTTGAGGTTGGAGAAAATCTAGATTTAGAGAATAGAAAGAGAATATGTGCTTCTTGAAAGTGGCTTCAAGAATATTTTCTGAAAACATCAATGGCATAATGCAATTTGGGGAAAAGGAAATATCTTTCTTTCAATCATTTGTTTATGTATTTTCCGATGACTGATGGATGGATGCTCCCCATTAACTTGAATGTTCCGATTTTTCATCATTGTGAATACAGCATATTCTGGCCACAATTGGGAATTATTTATGAATTTTTTACAGAATTTTATGGTACAAAAAGTTGTACATTAAGAAAAGAAAAGGTTGTACAAATTACTACCTGGAATTTATGGCTGAAATAAAAACTGGGGAAGTGTTAGGAAAAGCACGTGAACTTTTATCTCTACAAACTTTTCTCTCTGTATAATAGTGAAAAATAATATGATTTTCTTGTTTGCCACTTATTAGTATCTCCAGTCTAGCATTCATTTTAAGTTTTTGAAGAACAAAAGAAATGTCTGAACTTAGAACATGAGACCGACCATCTTGTGACTAAATCAATTGTGCATTGTAGCATCATATGTTATACTTTAATTGAATTGAATTAATTATTTTCAAGACGCATTTAAAATATTAATTATATGAAAGCGGGGATTTGAACCTAGAGATATATTCACCATATATATTATATGGGTATTAGCTTAATAGCAATTTCCCTAAAACTCATCTAAACTTGTGGAATTATTTTTTAGCTTAAAAAACAATAGTACGTATTTGATATAATCCGTTTTGTGATTTACCAATAAGTGGGCTGTTGAAAATAGATTTTCTGGCTCTGGCCCATTTTATTTACGGGTTTCTTCTGTCAGCATATGGGCCCATATTCTACGTTCTAATGATACCAATTTGGACTTCGCTTTGATTCACTTTCTTAAATAATTTAATTAGTGACATTTGATTCTTAAAAGATCACATGTTACAAAAAGCGGTCATGGTTATGGCTTTACGAAAAGAAAATCATCATGATAATAATTGAGGACAATCTAAATTAATTAGATTAAAGTATGAGGGTAATGATATTGGGACAAAATTTCTCCAACTGAAATGATGTACACAAATCCATTAAATTATAATGAGTTATATATTGGGAGGCAAAATTTAATTTACACAACGAAGGAACTATAAGTAAAATATTAATCTCATGAGAAATTTTTTTATTCACAATATCAAGTTGCACAGGAGGTAAATTTGGTAATTCCTATTGAGAAAAATAATATATTTTCTTTGAGTACTATTTTACTTTTATTACGAATATAATTAAATACACATTATAATGTGAGTTTGACATTCCATAAGTTTATGAAGGCTATTCAACTTCCTACCACCCTTTTGAATAACCATTATTTTAGGAAAGGAGATGAATTGATTATTTTATACGATATTATTTCATCATTGTAAGACATTAATTTTTTATAATAACACTTATTACCGACTTCATCGTCAAAGTATTTGAGATTTAAAAATAAACACTTGTAACTTTTATAATAGTTTATGGTGTGAAAAAACTACACAGTTCTAAATTAATATATTGTCATGATATTTGATGAAACTTTCGATTTAGAATAAATTGAAACGGGATGGATTATTTACCCGTTTGACTTGAGAATTAATTAAACAAATTATATATAATGATAGTGAGCATCTTAACTTTTAGTTGAGAGAAGACTTTAATTAGCAACTTATTTCTTTTGTCTTTTTAGGAGATTCAATTTAATTTGTACGTTTAAGTGATCTTTAGCATGTCAACTCCACTACTGCCAGCAAGCAACAAAAGAAGAATCCACACAATCAGATAAATTTATAATACTCAAATTCTTGCTCAGTTTTATTAAATATATTGTTTATGCTGTTGGCACTAACTGTAATCTAATTGAAATGGTACTTAAGAAACATAAAATTAATTTCTTTAGTTGCCACTTAGTCGAATTGGGAAAAGTTTGCTCTAGAAAATGAATTCAACTCACTTAGCGTATTCAATAGCTTTGATGTTTTATTATATGAATAAAATTAATTATAAGCACATAGAAGATGCAAAACCAAAAAAAAAAAATTGAGATATTTGAGGGTTACTACTTACTAGGCGTACGACTGAAAATTGAACCTAGATATTTGAGATTTGGTTTAAGTTAGTCCGACATAAGTGTTTGGACTCGATTTAATATTTTACGTATAATACCAAACATAAATAATATTTATTTTCAATAATTAAAAAGATATACATGTAAAAGTATCAAGATATTTTATGTCGAACAAAACTTTGAATCATTATTCAAACTCCGTAATTTATATATTTCGATTTCATTTCTTCATTTATATTAGGTAGAGTCAGTAGACATGATCGACGGCGGATAGAAGTTATTCCCCTAGAAAGAATTAAGTGGGCATATATTATATATATATATATATATGTCTGAAATATTTTCTCCATGCAATTCAATCACTCTTCATTATATATATTCCAATTCCAATAGGATGAAAGCACAATTTGTTCTTTTTCCATTATTGGTAAGATTGAGACACTACGCCACCTTTTGAATCAGTTCTACTTTTATTCTCTCACAACGTTGTTTACTATTTTAGTGATCAATTATGTGTTATGTAATTATCCCACATATAGAAAGTATTGTCATATTTTTCCCTTCAGAGTTTTGGCCCAAATATGCTTCAATAAAAATATTCTTAATTAAACTTAATGGTATAGGATCAATAAACAAATGAGTCATTATTCTCTTTTTTTTTATTTTTTTATTCTGAGAATAAGAATTTATCAAACATATTTTAATTACACCAACCCACTAAAAGGCCCTACGAATAACGATACTTGTATTAGAAATCAATTTCTGAAAATAGAAAAGTGGTAGCTAGCTAGTACAATATGATAGAATAATTACACTAACATTGATAGTACTATGATAAAATTCACCTACATCTTAATTAGTTGAAAGTGAAGAATATAGATACCACTTTTAATGACAAAAAATATATAGTAGATTTTGGTTTGATAATTTTTAGTTTAGGAATAACAAAATCGTATAACATACGAATTCATTGCAGAATTGGGATAATATTCACAATCATATCCATATATGAAACAAATTGTCAAAACTGAAATGATATACGTACATAGAGAGATACAAGATCGAGAAGAAATTGGAGGGAAGAGAGAGAATCGAGATTTTGCATTCATGTCTCAAGTTTGAGCCTTTTATCTAATAATTCTGGGAGCTTGGTGCGAAAGTACTGAAATACCCCTGCAATTAGACCCGTTTCTCTAATTCTTAAATTATATATGAGAAAAAAAAAAAAATGGCACGTGACAGAATCAAGCAATCAACATTAATTTGGTTGCAGAAGAAATGGCTACAAGGAAGCAAACAATCTTTACCTAATAATAATTCCATCAGCATTCAGATGATTAAAAATCCATCCATATTTCTGGACCTGGACGGCAAAAATATCAATACATGTCCAGAATTCATTATTGGACAGCTCACGGATAAGCCAATGGGCGGAAAGTATTGAATTCATAGGAAAAAGGACCTTTTAATTATTATATATGTATACCGAATTGTGTTTTTTCTTTTGCAGCGGAGGAGATTACCCTACTGTTGAACTGGAGCTAAATGCAAATTTAATTCATCAAAAAATACCTATTCCCCCCTAAGGAAAAAATTGTCCAACATCGACTAGTCAAAATAGTTCAAACTATATTACATATTAGGCCATCTCTAGCGCAAGCAACAACCCTCCCGTCGGCTGGAGCCGGATCTCCCCCCGGAGGGCAGGCAGGCATCCGGGGGGAGTTGCCTGCTTGCCCGGCAATGGTTTTAATTTTAAAAGTTATTAATTTAAATGTGTAAAAAATATATAAACACTTTATAATACTTATTAATTATGATTTAATGTTTTCTCTTTCATATTTATACTAATAGAAGACCACTCAAACACTATCTTCACATTGGTTTGAAGATAGTATTTGAGTGGCCTTCAAGTAATATAAAACATGAACTCTTTTCTTATGTGTGTAAAAGAATTAATTGGTCACTTTTTCTAATTTATAAATAAATTTTTAAAATAAGTTGCAATAATTTTTTATGTGTGTAAAAAAATTAATTAAATTTATATATGTCTTAGTTTTAAAAAAATATGGTAATCGAACATAAAGAATAAGAAAAAAAAGCTAAACTTCGGAGGATGAAGAAGGAGGACATCATCCGCAAGAAAAAAAAGCTAAATTTCGGAGGTTCGGTTGAAGTGGAGAGCAACGAAGGGGTAAGCAACCTAGGCGATTCCGATTTTAGCCGTGATTTCTCTCCATAGGCCCATGATCCAATTTGTTGTAGTGTTTGTTGTGTTGCTTTAATTATGTTTAATTGTTGGTGTTTCCCTTGAAAATTATGTTTTGTTTTAGTGCGTAATAATTGTTGTTTTTCTTTTCACTCCAAGTGCCTTAATAATAATTGTTGTTGTTGTTTTCCATTAATTATGTTTACTCATTTTTTTTTTTATTTTTTATTTTATTATTGTTATTGTTAAGTGAGAGTGTGAAATGTTTGAAATTGAATTAAATGTTTTGGATTGTTAGTTCGATTGGAGATGACAGACTAGGCAAGGCAGGCAAGCAGTAATGCATGAGGGGCCTATTGCCTGGCTGGAGATGACCCTATTTGGTTAATATAAGCTGAAAAATATTTAAAAAAAAAAAAAATAATGCAAGTCAAGATATTATATAATAATATGTTTTAATTTGGCTCAATTGGAAAAGGGGAAGGCTGAGTAGAATTAAGAATGCATGAATTAAAGAAGATGGTCACATGGGAGTATTGTAAATTAAAACTTTAGATAATTCTTTTTTAGAATCTTTTTGGTATTTCTTCAAATTTTATGACTATATAAATTCAACGAATAAGACTCAAAAGTTGTATGTGCTGTATGGATATTGTTAAAAAGGTATGAATTAGTAAGTTACATTATGTCACATGCCAGCCGCTGCATGAGTCGCTACTTTTATCGAATTGTGACCTTACAAGCTTATATCATGACAAGAAGAATTGCCCCGAATGCATTCTACAAAAACTTAAATTTCCATAACATAAATACAGAGGAACAAGTGACCGAATATTTTATTGTTCCCCAAAAGCATAACAAATCTTGCACCATCAACCACTTCGTAGTACAAGGAATATGCATTAAGAAGAAAATTAAATCAGTACTCCAATGCACTTAAAACAAAAACTCTGCAGATTCTCTATTGCAAACAATCAAGGTGGCGTGGCTAACAATGTTGCCATCAATTATTAGCATGACAAATATTGCTGTCCATATTTCCCCAAAACTCATCAAGATAAAAGAGTTGCCAAAGCAACAATAAAAATGTATAACCAACAGATCCAATAAGCATGCAAAGCTAATACGAAGAATATTACATAGAATCTCATCTCCTGTAACCAGATCTTATTCTGGCAGCAAAAATTGCCAATTATATTTAGTGATGATGATGATCATCTTCCTCGTCTCCATGTCCGTCCGGAGGTCCGCCTGGGCCGACCACTTCCAACTGTCAATCAACAAGAGGTCATAAGCAGTTTGATAACAAAAATCACGTGTGATTCTCAATGTACATAAACAAAAAAACAGAGCTACATTTGTCTCCATAAAAGTATATGTAATGACAAGTTGACTAATAACTTGTATTGAATTTTTTTACTTGATCTTGATAGCTATGCATCATATCTGCAATAATGTACGGAATTTCATGACATTAAGGTAAAGAAAATTAACTTACGGCACAAAGCGAACTGATAATGAAATCATAGTTTTGCCATTTACGTAACACGTACTGATACTTATTGAAAAGGTTACCAAAATAATTACTGGGTAACATATGGGACTCTCCAGACAAACTATTTTTAGTGGATTGTGGTGATGAGGTATTTGTTTGGGTTGGACGTGTTACTCAAGTTGATGAAAGGAAAGCTGCTATTCGAGCTGCAGAGGTAGAAGCTTAACATTGCTTATTTATACTCTAATAATGTACTTTATTTAGATTCTCACTTCCAAATGATATTTCAGGATTTTGTGGGTAGCCAAAATAGACCAAAGTCAACTCATATTACTCGGCTTATTCAAGGTTATGAGACTCATTCCTTCATGCAGATTCAGCACATTTCTGCTTCTCTAAAATTTAGTACTACTTTCAAAATTCAAGTTCTTGCAAAAATGCTCATGATGTACATGCTTGAACATCTCGGGTAATGATGTGTAGAAAAAGAGTGAATGTTGATGCTCTAAGTAAACTGAAAACTCAGAGATTTATCACGCAACCATGAATAAGGTGGAATATGAATTTCAATGGAAGCAGAATTTGAGCAAATTTCATACACTATGGAAACTATATTGGTAAATTTAAGATTTCATGTACTTACCACAAAGTACTGCGAGCACACGGGGCATTCATGTGGCTTACCCTTCTCTAGCCAGAACCAAACAACATCATGTTCATCCTCTGTTAAATTTTGAGGCTTGAGATCAAATGTAAAAGAACTATAAAGGGGAATATATAACAAGAAAAAAATGAAAAGAAATAGGTAAAGACTTTACCGCCATCAGCGCCAGGACATCCTACAATTCTTTTGTCATAATAAGACTTGACCACAGCAGGTTCTTCCTGCAGGCAAACAAGAACAATCGTAAGCATCAAAGAAACATGAGATAAGTTGATTGATTGGGGAGATAAATGTACTTGACTCTTTTTATTTTTTTCTAAGATAAATGTACTTAACAAATTCCCAAGAATGAAAAATAAGCAAAACAAGTCCCACTCATGTTTGGGCAGATGAAAATTGGAAGAAATTATGTTTCCTTTGGGGAATAGACTAGAAACATTTGCATTTCGTAGATTTTCAGATCTTCAATTGTAATTTATAATGTATATATGATACTCAGATAAATTTAAATATTTATTTTGTGTCATGAACTAATATTAATTAGACCTTTAAATAAAAGGAGAAATTCCTTATTAAAAGTTATGGGCTCTTTTTGTAATAAAATTGGGCTAAGGTGTGCAAAAATTTAATTTTTGGGGCAAAATGACAGTTTTCCAAAACTTCGAGGGGGGGAGTGCAAATTTGCCTATTTGTGTTATAATTCTGCGGGAGACAATTAATCTCCTTGGGACTTTGTGGGCTGTCATACACGCCTCATCTGCAGTCCTTGGGTACCCAAGGACCTCTTCCATTAGAGGGCCATTGGGAAGGAAATAAAATCATCTCCCTAGCCTAACTCCCCCATGGCCTGCCTTTTACGGCCCTACCCTAACTTCCCCAATGGAAGAGGCCACCCCAGGGCTGCAGATACCCAAGGTCCAAGGAGAGTAATAATTGCTCTTTTGCAAAATTTCTTAAAAATTAGCAAAGTGCACTTTGCTCCCCTAAGTTTTGGGAAAGTGCATTTCACCTTAAAAATAAAAATTTACACATTAGTCTGAATTAATGACAAAAAGATCTCATAGCTTTTAGAAAGGAACTTCTCCTTCTATAAGCTTATTTCAAGGTCTAATATAAATTGACACTAAAATGACATCGCCAATATAATATTTAAACAGCAAACAATACAGCACATTTTTTTTGCAGATAAAAGTTAATTCCTATTTTGACCAAAAAGCTATCATAAACTCAATCTTCTGACTACATTATGTAGTATTCAGGATTGACCTCACCAATAATGTTGAAGATATGAAACATCTAATGAACATTTGTTCAGCTGCTAAGACACTGTTGCGACTGAAATCACAAAACAAGTTTCATCTTTCATGTGAATGGAAAAACATTTTCATCTTAGGACAAGCACAACATGAACTTTGTCAATATTTATACAACATAGTGTTACAATGCATACCCCAAAAACCTCATAGAAAGGCAACTCAAAGAAATTGGTTTATTTTACATTCACTTCTTTTACTCACTACTTGCATTCTTCAATTTTTTTGTTTTTTTCTCATTTATCAACTGGCAATGACTGGGAACATAAGATTCCAGAAAGGAATGTAATAATCATTTCAAGGAGGAAGTCACTAGGAACTCCTGCAAGAAAGGAAATGTTTAGAAGAGCTAAACATGGTCTTCCTTCACAACTTGTGCATGAATTTACACCATGACAGAATATATATAGAAGCTTTGACATAATCCTGTTGAAACATCCTCAAGAAACTAACTTTAAAAATACTAGAGAAATCAGTATTCTCAAACACATACAAATCATGCAACAACTCTCATGTAAGAAGCTGGCTTTTTCAGTGTACAGGGTGACCTAAGAAATGGTGAAGAAGAAAGATTATACCAAAAGTAGTAGAGAAAGGACCAAGATATTTCCTCTGCGAATCACAGTTTGATGACTCCCACAATTCCTAGTTTAAGGACACGAGACATCATTGAGTATTATGTTATACAGTCATGTACTTATCCTAGGCCATCGAGGTACCTGGGTCAATTTAATTAAAATTGTTAGCTGTCATTTACGTTTTTCACTAGGTACGGTTGTACATCACTCTTCTTTAATGCTAATCTGCCATATAGCAACAGCTTATCAACAAAAAATCTTAAAACACGTTTTAAGTGCACCAAAATTCAAGCCAAACAAAAGACTTCACACTGACCTTCGTTCCAAATGGACCAGATGGGTAGTTTATTTCCAAAATGTCCTTTCCCTAGAAAAGAGAAATAATAAAAATAAGGCAACAATCAAAATATACCAAAAAAAAGACCTAGACAAGAAGAAAATTCTCACTTGAAGTTCGGCTTCGAGCTCTTCTCTCTCATGACCGGTAACAATCGGTATAACATCCTCCGCTCTTTTAGTCACATTGGCTATTCAAATATTAAAAAAATGTATTAATCCAATTCATACATACGAAGATCTAGAAATTAAATAAACGTTTAGGTTTAAACACTCACCAGATTCAGTGGTCAGGTGGCGAGAGAAGATGGGGAATGAACGGTGGAGACTCTCCGGAGCTGTGGAAGTGAATCGGATTGGCTTCGGAGCAGATCGGGTTGGGGCGAGGGTTCGGAGCTGGATAGCGAGCCTTCTCCACATGGTTAGGGTTCTAGGTCTGATCTCAGGTCACACCCTTTGATGTATAGTAATCTGTTTCTCTCTCTCTCTCTGTCTCTCTTTAGAAATTTGGTTGTGGAAAAAATTATAGAAATGGAGAATGGGAAAATGAAACGAGAAAGTATTTCTGAGTTTTACTCTTCCTGTTTTACCCTTTCCGAAAGTTTGGGTTCTCTAGGGCTGAGATTTAACACTAACCTAGCATCATTTGATGTTAATCTACTGGATTGCTACCCACCACACCTATTAACTTTATTCTTAGATTAGTAGCAACAGTCTCGACAGGAAGATTGGGCCAGATTTACATTGGGCCATAACAAACCAGTCAGTTTCTTCTATGGGTCAATAATGGTCTAGGTAAAGAATGGATCAAATCCCGTTTCAAGAACTTAAAATGTTATTTATTGTGGAAATTTTTTTCTTCCAAATTGGCTTAGTCAAACATCAAATCACAAGTAAGTTGTGATTGGTCAATTTCATAAAAGTTATATTCAATCTCAAAATAAGTGTATTGCATTTGTCATTTAACTATATTGAATTCGGTTAAACCCGGTACGTGATAGAATTTTCCATTATTGTGTTAGTTAGACTTTAAGAATCAAATAAGTATGATTTTAATATCCATGTATTACAAAAATGGAAATAACATGTTCCAATTATGTTTAATGGGCTCAATAGAACGGGACTGTTTGGATTGTTTAATGGGCTGAAGAGAACTGGACTATTTGGCCATTCATGTTAATTCCATCTTTCTTTTTTCCTTTCCTTTTTTATTTTTTCTTGTCGTGGGAGGGTAATGGAAGGAATTTCCTCTTGTCGATAATTGTACTCAGTTGGGGAATTCTATCATGACTCTTGGCTCAAACTTGAGTCATTCAAATAAATTAATCTCAACCATTCAAAAATAAAATTGAACAATCTTGTCCATTAATTGTGTATAAATGTGTATCATCCCAATTTTTGTGTATTACACTAAGAAATTTAATTATTAATGTATTGTAAATAGTAATTTTACATTATTACCCCTTAATAAAAACAACACAAACACTTAATCAGACAATTATGCCCCTCTCATTTCATCTCCTTCATTTCTCTCAAAACCCTAATTCCCTTCTCTCCCACCTAGCAGTCGTCACCGCCGTCCAAATCTTTCTCTTCTCTTTCATTAACCCGATAGTGTGTATCTTTCTCAGAAAAACGGTGCAAATATACATACTCCATCCGTATATACTCGAAATTGGATCGTCGGAGCCTCCATGACTGACTTTACGGTGGCCTCCAAGCCGTTTGTATTTACCCTTTTATCCCTAATTCCCGCCGGAATAAGGGTTCAGAGTTCACGCCGATGCCTCAATCTCAGCCTTGATTCCGCCAAAATCCATGTTCTTGGTCAGTAATTTGTTATTTCGGTTTACCCTTCTATCCCTGATTCCGCCAAAACCCTTCTATCCCTAATTATTTCGGTTTTATTTTGTTATTATTGATTATTGGAAAATCCTTTTTAGAATTGATCAGTAATTTTATTGTTTTAGTGAAGTATTAATTTTGATTTCCGATTGTTGTTTGTGTAATACGTACGATAAAAATCTCTTATGGAGTTGTAATTCAAATCTGATGTGATTTCTTCTTGTTGAATTGTGCATTATATGATATGTTGTTGTTTGGGTTGATTTCATTAAAATTTCTTAATATTGACGCCATGAAACTCTACAGGTTGATGTAGAATGGCTTCCCTCTGCAGTGATGGAAAGATTCGAAGAGGTTTCCGCTGAAGAACGTGGGAAGTTTGATGAGGAAACACTCGTGAACATAAACAACATAAAGAAGAAGAAAAAGTCAACAAATCTGAGAAGAAGAAGTTGTACTGGGATAGGCAATGAGTACATTGTGGTAAATTGATTGAACAAATTATATAAGTCCTAAACACATTTTAGACATGATTTAAAAAATTATAAATTGATCAGGTCACAATCTTGGTGTGTGCTCAAGGAGTACACAATGATCTGCTTTGTATCAATAACAGTAAAGACTTGAAAGAAGCTTTACTAAAGCTTGCAGCCATCCCTTATTCGAGGAGCATTTTGGTAAGTAAGATCAACTGAATCCTGTCTTGTAATCCATTTTTCTGTTTTGACGTTGCCGTAATTCAATTCTGATGTGATTTCTTCTTGTTGAATTGTGCATTAAGGCTACTAGATTGATAAACCATCTCCAACAGAACAAGAAAAATCAACAAAATGTGCTATTTAGTTATCACAATGGAGTGTTGAAGAGATTTAAAGTGAAGCAGTGGAGTGTTGAGCAGCTGTGGAGTAGTGTTGTGTGAGTGGGATTACTTTAGGAAATACATTATATATGTAATATATAAAGGGTAAGTTAGGAATTTAGTAAAATAAAGACTAAGGGTATAATGGGTATTTCAAGAATTAATTGGGATTGTAAATGAATTTATTGGGTTGTAATGTGGACGCGTGTCCAAATTTAATTGATCAGAAATGATGTTGTTGGTGACTCTCTTTGAAGTGAGAGTCACCATAGACATCCCTACTCAGTTTGGCTAATTAGTTTCGTATTTTATGTAAAGAAGATTAAAATGCCCCTATTGGACTACGTAAGATATTAAAAGATTTCCATTACTTGGATCCACTCGGTCAATTGTCATTCTTGTTTATATTATAATCAAGTCAATTTAATTATTGTTGTTTCTCTAATTTGGACAAGAGAACATGTAAATTTAAGAAATAGTCTTCACAAATCACAACCAAGTTACTTTTTAGATCATTTAGTGTAAACAATTAAATAAAATACACAATGTTGTTTCAATCCCAGTATCATTAGAACCATGATGTATACATACAAGCATATATAAATGAAGACGAAGAATATACATATTTATATAAAATATAGAAAGGTGATGATACAAATTTTCTTTCAACATTTCACCATCAATAAATGGTGGAGTGACCCTAAATCAAATCAAACTTCATCGACTCATCTGGAGTATTCACCACCATGGAATCAAAAGGGAGCAATTCGAGGAAATTCTTGAACCAAATAGGCTAAAACGTAAAGGGTTAGAACTAAACCTAATTTAGAAATTTAAGAAAAACATGGCAAAGTTAGAATTCTGGATCGATCCTAGCTAGGTAAAACGTGTGAAAATAAAATAAAATAAAAAAACATGCTAACATAATTGCTTTAATATATCACCATATAACTTGTCACTTTCTATAATTTTCGAAACACAATAGGTGCACCTTGTTGTGGGTGTAAGAGCATTAGAACAGAAGGTGCGTGTTCATAATTTGGCGATAGTTCAAAAGAGAACCGTTGCAGAAGCATGGCAACGGCTAATTTAGCTTGAAAAATGGCTAAATTTTGGCCGATGCACCTGCGTGCACCTAAGCCGAATGGCATAAACGCCATTGGATGTTTAGCGGCGTGAGCCACGCCTTTAGCAAATCTCGCTGGGTTAAATTCGTGTACATCATGGCACCACAGAGCTGGATCGTGATGTACGGCTAGGATTGGGATAAGGAGTTCGGTATCGCGTAGGATGTGGAGCCCACCCAACTGCATATCCGTTTTGGCCCGTCTGATTATTGCTACTGCCGGTGGGTACAATCTAAGTGATTCGTTGAGAATCATTCCCAGCTGCATATGGGTTGGACAAACAAAATTAAATTGACAATTAAGCATCTATAAACTATAACAATGGAAAATACTATTTTGGTGTATGTTGACCTTAGATATAAAAATGATATATATACGTCTGGATCTCTGTTTCTTTCTTGGAATAATAGTTTTATCATTAAGTATATATCATCAGAACTTTGTCTCAGTATAGAACAACATCTTGTCTAATTAAAGCTGCTAAAACATTCTATGGAACGTGAGGGAAGAATTCTTTTTCATCCAACTCAAATTATTTACAATGGTGACAATCTTAAAATAAGTATTCATTGTGATTTTTCGGATATGATCAAATTGTATAGAAGTAGACTAAACAATTTGATTCTATTTAATTAAAGCATATGTTATAGCTAAGTACTAACAAAATTTATTGCAAAATCTCTTTCTATGAAGGGACTCTGCAAAATGGAAAACTATCCAGCTGAGCTAACTAAAGATATATAATTCCTTCAGAATCGATTATTATGACTTGTATATATTTTCCGTATTTTTTTTTCTTTACTATCATATCTTATAAAATTACTTTCTGACATTATTAATATTTTCAACCGTTATTACTAAGGCCAAAAATGTTTAAAAAAGGTATATGAAATTTTAATTCTTTATTTTATTTTTTTAAAATAAAACTCTGCTTCATTTTAAAATTGAGCAAATATAACAATTCTAATTATAGCATCATTTAATTATCTCAGCTGGAAGCTCCTACCCTGAAGATAAGACCGCCTTTTGCGCATCTCACACATGCTATTGTTGCTTTTTTTGTTTATTAATTATTACTATATATTTATTTAGGTGATCAAATACCAAGGCAGATCTTTATTTTTTATAGGTTTTTAATTATTATTTTTTTCAAAATTTATTTTGTGGGGAATTTGAAGTGGGGGTGGGGGGGGACCATGGAATGAAATAAACAGTGATCAAATGAAATTATGAAATGCGCTTTTTATCTTTTCACACGTACCGTTTTAAGCTTGGAGAGATCATCTTTAGTTGGGGTGTCACGTGCCCCACACACCCTAAGGACCTCCTCACGTGCCTGTTCCTGCCATTGGGGATGCATGGCCAGAAGCACGGTCGTCCACGTAAGCAGATTCGACGTCGTATGAGTCCCGGCGAAAAAAATGGTTTTGCACTCCTCAACGATGTCGTTTTCCGTAATGGCTAGTGGAGATGGTGACGATTCATCAGCGCTTTCTTTGAGACTGGCCTTGATCATGAGTTCCAATAAATCATTAGGACATTCATCTGACAACATCTGACAACTAGAATTCTTCCTCCTTCGATCTATGAGCTTTAACAACGATTTCCGAATTTCTTTTTCCAATCTCCAAGAAATTCTATTCTTTTTAGTAGGCAAGAACCTATCAAAAGAAACAATTTAATTTTGCTTCAATCAAAATTACTCTACTACACTAGTAGTATAATAAGTATATAACTCTAATTTTAATCACACTCCTAATTTCAAGATTCACATGACTTAATCACGCCTGGACAAAAAAACATCATTAGTTTCTCTGTTTTTTTTTTTATCCCTTTTCTCAATTAAGAAAAATAACATTATCTCAACTTGGTTAAAACGACAAAGATGAAGGCTCTTATCTTTTCTTTTCTTTTTTTTTTTCTAGTATATTCAAATAAGATAACTTAATACATTTCGAGGGACACCAGACACATTAAATGAGAATTTCTCATCTCGGGACTATATTACGCAACGCACCTATAACCAGGGATGAAAATTTTCTGATAAGCTTCAGTGGCATGGACCATTTGTTGTGCTTGTAACTCAAAAATGGCTTTCCCATCTTGATAACTGCTTCCAAAAGTGGCTCTTGTTATTACTTCTTCCACCAATTTTTGGAACCAATCCGATACTTCTATTTCCACTTTACCTGCAGAAGCATTTGGCATTTTTGATGTCCATTTCCCCACTGCTTCCTCCATGCTTTTCGCCATCATTGGTAACATTAACTATACATACAAACATAGAATAATAATTAGACACACATCAACAAATTAAATTTACTTGGATCTGAAATTATTGAATTCACCTTGAGATTTTCAGTGTGGAAAGTTGGTTGAATAATCTTTCTGTGGTGAGCCCATTTTTCTCCTTTGAGGCTCAACAAACCATCGCCTTCAATTTTCCTGACTAGTGGGGGTGATTCATTCTTTTCAAATAACTCTGATTTCACCACGAATATTTCCCTTATCACTGCTGGATCAGAAATTGTTAGCCGTGGTGTTGCCCCAAACCATACAATAAACATTGGCCCTGCAATAATTAAGATTTAATTACATAATTACTATTTCTATTGAGAAGAAAAATGCATGTATATACAATTAAAGCTAATCAAGTTGTTCTATAATTCAGAGATTATATATATGATGTTTACTATTTATTACCAAAGAAAAAAAGTGACGCTCAAATTTTAATTTCCTCTCATATTGATATTAGTACTACAAGGCAATGGATAGTGTAGACCCTACAGAGCAAACACAATGATCCTCACAGCTCACCACCAACTTTATTTGCAGACAGAAATGCTAGTAATGTCTATATATATTTCTATTTCTATTTCATTTCATACTGTTATAGTAGAAGAGTACAACTACAAACAAAATTGATTCTTCACAAATCTAATCAACCAACCACAAGAAAGATTCACAAATCAATCCAACAAACAAAATAAAAAATGATTAATTAATTAATTAAGAAAGACATATCATATCATATCATACCATATATTTTCTTCCAATGATGATAAAAAGAGAGTACTCTTGGGAGTATGTTGTGTGAAAGAGGCATGGGTTGAGATGAAGCCATCAAATTTAAACTTGCAAGCTCTTTTAAATTGCCCAACAAGAGCTGATACTTGGGCCCTTTAATCCCCTGCTTTAAGAAGTGATTCTCAATTCTTCTTGGTGTCCACCAAAGATGCACTACAAGTTTCGACACAATAACTAGCACAAAATATGAGATCAAAAGCAACCAAAACAAATGGAAGTAGTCTTCCATAATTGATTAATTTCGATGTGGGATTTTGGGGGGTGGGTTGGAGAATATTGTCTTGGCTGCTTGGATTGTGTTTGTTTTTATACAGAGCGAGAAGAGAAAGTAGAGGTTTCTTGTCTGTTCTGTTGTGTAGGAAAAATAGGATGAAGATGGGCTTAATAGGCAGAGTGGGAGAAGCAACCTTATTGAGTTTTTTCAAGGTCAACTATTTGAGCAAAAAAGTGGGGTGTCTGTGTCTTAATATATTTCAAGCTTCTTTTTTTTTTTTTCTAAAACTTCTAGTGTTTTTATTTTATTTTATTTTTATTTCCAACAAATGAACAGTGCTCATAAATGAGAATTTCTCTCATTTATGAGGACACATTAATATAGGTTGTGTCTAGTGTTCTGATCATGTCATGTGTATAGATATAACACTTTGGCCAACTTGAAGGCTTTTACTTGCTAAAAGTACCCCTGGCACTATGAATGTATGTTTCACATACCATAATTAGTTCATTCTTAATTTTTTTTTTGCTAAAAGTTTTCATTTTCCACCACTGTTTCTATCAAATTTATTTTGGTGTCATAGTAACTAGAAAAGTATCCCCTGCTTTTAGTTTTCAAGTTTTATCAGACTGCTGTCATTTTCATTATTATTCATTTACAATGGTTTGTATGAAAGTTACTTGATATTCGGTTCGATTTTCAATCGGTTGAAGGTCATTCGAGTTTGATTTCAAATATATAAGTATGATGATATTTTTATTTGGTTTGGATTATTGATACAAATTTGTCGATACATGTATATTGTTCGTCTCTTCCAACAATGGTAAGGCCTACAAAACGAGCATTGGTGAATTAGTCTAGCGGTGAATCCGTTAATACCTCAAATGTTTAAGTCAAATTATAATATTCTAAAAGCCTTAAAACTCGAAAAAAAAATAGCTTCAAATAATGAATAGCTTGTCATACTTTGTTGGGGAGCTAATGCCAATTTACACTCCATGATATGCATAATGTTCAATTTATCATATTTGATTTTAAAAAAAAACACTTTATCCATGTAAATTTATCTCCTTCAATTGGAAAGTACTCACTCGTCGAAAATTGAGAGTGCGCATAAAAAGTAATTTATCTCCGTGATATGCATGATGTTCAACTCCTTTGTTGGGTGTATCTCCATAAGTGGTTGACTGGAATCGTGGTATAGTTTCCTAGTTTATTATCATGATTATCTGAGACGTTACCTTGATTTGCTTCATGTTCGATATGATTTATCCGTCATAGTATTGATGTTAAAGGGGGGTATAGCGGTAATTTCAATTGAGCGATTGAAAGATGTGTAAGGTTTTGAGTTGGTTGGTCAATGTTGCTCATAGGAGATTGATTGCATTCACGCACTCTCAACTTCGATTTTTCAAATCACTAACGATCTCATAGTTGTATTTTCATATCAGTAAGTTTGAAAAATCGATATCGTTCAATACCTTTTGAAGCTTGTGATCTAGCTCGAGTACATAATTTAAAATGACATCATTTAGGTAAAATATTCTAATGATTTGAATTTGACTCGTGTTCAATTCATATAAATCTCGTTTAAGTTTAATCTTTTTAACAATCAAACAAAATATGAACATAATTTTAAGCTTGAATAGAACATATGAAAAATAGGTTTCAACTAGAGTAAACTATACCCTTTTATGATTGTAAAATTCAGATTTTTCTTACTATTAAAATACGTAAGAAATAAAAGCTAGTTACGTCATGACAATTATGTGTGACTATTTTAATATAAAAATAATATGCAATATGGACGCATACTCTATTATTTTACAAGTAATATATTGTTAGTGTAATCTTCTTATAATAGCTTAAAGATCATGTAAATCTTTTAGATATATCTTGTGGTGTATGTATGAATGTGGAAATAATAGTAGGCACATGCACGTTTGACCCTAGGTTAATTAGGGGTCTCTCCGGCGTCTTGAGGTGATAATGGCAGAAAAATTGGTGAACTCCATTATCGGTCTAAGATATTGAAAAGGGTCAAGATAACTACGTATTTCCTTTTCAACCGATTCATATCTTCATGTCATTTTCATTAATGTGATTCACAAATTATGACTGGAACCTAATTTGTCCCTTTAGTTTCAAGTGAGATGCGTTAATGCATTCCTTAATCGTGGTGTATTAATGTAACCCATATTTTCAAGTAGTTGTCTCATGGTCTTCTATAATAAACGGTGAAAAGGAATAGGAATTCATTTTGATGCCTCATTTTATTTCAATTTTTGCAATGAATAGTTAAAAATTCTAATACATACTCAATTTGCCTGCATCTGAATTATTCATAGAAATACTAGAACATAGAAAGATAAAAAAAAAAATAGAACATTATGTGTCGCCTTAATTTATCATGAAAATATTATAATATACTTATTTTGTGATTGAAGTGGTGAGAAAGAAATACTAAAATGATATTGAGGGAGAGAGGATCGGAGGAGGCATTGGAGGAGTTGTGTTTTGGAAGTTTGCACTTAAATTGATGCACATGGGAACAAGGGTGTCTATTTTATGGCTCCTTTTTGCTGTGTTAGCCGGGGGATGTGCCTTGATTGTCCCAAACCATGGGTGTCCCATGCTAGGGCACTTTCCTTAATCTTGTCTTAATGTTACCAAAACATTATGGGGCCATTTAATTTGCACCTCAACCCACCCCCACCAATACTATACCAATACCATCTCTAATTTTCTTTCCATCAATTATAATTCACACCAAACATGCCTTCCCTTCTTTTTTTTTTTGTTTGATTCATGCATGATTCCCAGACTTTAATTTTCCCAGAAGATAGATAGACCAGTCACCAGTGTTTTAAAAAAATTGATATCTGATGTTTTGCCCTTTTTGTGAAAAAATATATATAATAATATGTCTGTCGACTGTTGTCTCAATTACATGTTGTATTACAAACTTAATTAATGCAAGTAGGTGGGAATTATGCATTTTTGTTCATACAAAAGAAAATCATTGTGCTTCAGTTATTGCTTTGCCATTTGTCATATTTACTTTTTAGCCTTGTGTTCTACTGTTTTGCCACTCCTAATTTGTCTGCAGTTGCCAATACCCATTTATTTTCATAAATTAATTAATTTCCTAACATAAAATTAATAAAATATGGAAAAATATAGAAACAAGCTAAGCATGGATCAAAATTTTCGTTTCGAGTGTATGTGAAGTCAGCTAAATATTGGAAAAATTTCGAGACTTTTCGGAAACACTAAAGAAAAATTGCAAAAAAAGTTACTAAATTAAGAAAAATAAGAGAGTCCCAGACAAACAAATAGTTTCGGAATTACATCTTTTTTTTTTTTTTTTTAATATTTTCAACGGAAAAGATGAAAATTTTGATCCATGAAGCTGAGGGTAGACCTAGTCCAAAAAATGACTATTCAAGCTAGTGAGTGATTTTCCTACACTACATATATATATATATATATCCTCATTGGCTTTGTACTAAATTTTCACAATTGATAAACATGCACTATCAACAGGCAACAAACAGTAAGTACACTGATCTAAAGAGTTTGTCTGCAAAGGGACCCTTTAGATGTGGTGTATGCATGTGCTTTTGTAATATATATATATATGGAAGAAAGCAATGCACAGAATGCTTCAATTCATTGTCCTCATCATCTTAATTTACCAGGCCACCAACTGTTAATTGGTTCAGCAACAATCTGTTACATTTGTCTAATATCTCCATCTCTATATATGCATGTGTACTTAAATCTAACTTTTGATTCATATACTGTATATTTTAGTTGAAATTGGTCATAATTCACCCGGACGGACCCCTCATCATCCTACATAGTATTTTTCTTAATTGGGCTAAAATTAAGTGGGGTATGATGGAGTCTACAACGGGTATCTAGATAAATTAAGTGGACAGACATGGACCCGACCTGATCTTAACCAAGTCTGCAACGGGTCAATTAGTAAAGTTTAACTAATGAAACACAATATGTAAATGAGGGAATTGCACTTTTCATACCAAATATTTGCCTACTTTATATATTTCATACCACACCTTTCAGAATGACACATTTCATACCAAAATCAATCAACCTTTTTCAACTTTCATACTACCGTTAAATTTTGGATGGAATCGGACACGTGCGGCGCACGTGTCCGTTAACTCTCAGAAAAAAAAAAAAAAAAAAGGAAAAAAAAAAATTACCAGATTTCTTAATGTGGAAGATGATGAATAGTAACCTAAATTTTACAAATTGGGGATTTCTTCAATACTTGATGAAAATGGATGAGGTTGGTGGCAAAAGAACCGTTACACCAAGGGGAATGAACGGAACTAAGTGTTAGACGGTGGGTCGACCTCCTCCGCCGGCGGCGGAGCAAAAACCGAAAACACTAAAATTCGTAGATTTGAAATACAAGCTACGGGATCGATATGAAACAACGAAATAGTGTATGATCTTTGTAGATGAGGTCAAGACGAAGCCGTAGCCACCAAGGAGAGGTTTAATGGTGGCCGGAGTCACCGGGAAATTGAAAATTACGTGGAGGTGGTGGAGGTGGTGGAGATGGTGGAAAATAATTGCAAAAATCCCCCCTGACCAATTGCAAATATCCCCCCCTAAGAATTCAAAATTGTGACTTAACGGACACGTGCGGCGCACGTGTCCGATTCCATCCAAAATTTAACGGTGGTATGAAAATTGAAAAAGGTTGATTGATTTTGGTATGAAATGTGTCATTCTGAAAGGTGTGGTATGAAATGTATAAAGTAGGCAAAGGTTTGGTATGAAAAGTGCAATTCCCTCATATGTAAATGGTTAACCCAAACCTAACCCTGACACGTACAACTCCATTTAATTAAATCTATTATTTCAAAAATTATTAATTATAAGAATATTTATAATTAATATTCATTTATGTCATAAAAATATACTTAAATAATATGTCATATATATATATATATATATATATTTGTTAGCCGTGCTTTTTGTTTATACTAATCTGTTACATGCATGATTATTTCATACATGGCTTCCGCATTCACGAGATGCATAGAAGTATCCATGAAGATCGCGTCACTTACAGCAGATATATTCACAAAGAGTCAACTTTTTGTTATGTCCTTTTTCTCCGATTAGAGTTTGTCACAATTTTCGCTTCAGTGTACGTATACCAATTTATTCAATTATATGTATTCCCTTCGTTTTTTTTATTTGTTGGTTTGGCAATATAAATTTGTTTACTTTTTTTTTATCGTTTTAGGAGTTCAATATAAAATTAATTATTTTCTATCAATTTTACCCTTCTTGTTATTGATTGTAATTAATGTTAATTAATGTTATGGTTATTTGGTTAAAAGGGTATTTTGGGATTTTTCCTTTTAAAAATGTGGTTATTTATTGTATTTTTTAATACGAGTGCAATCCTTCAAAATGACAAATAAAAAAAACGAAGGGAACACTGATTTATCTTGGATGAAAGCGCGTAATCAAACTGAATTATTGGTAAATTAATTATTCCTAGCATAATTTATCTTAACTCTAGAAAAAATCTAGTTTTATTTGGTTACAGGTTTTTAAAAACAATCATTAGAAGTTTATGACACGTTCCAATTCTTTAATTTGTTTTAAAAACTTTGCTCGAGTTTGAATTGAATTTCATAAGAGTATAAGAGTAATAAGTGCGTGATTATATATATTAGTGAGTTGGTACCAAATTATGTTAAAAGAGATCAAGCTGAACGAAAAAAAAGAACAGAAAGCAATTTCAGAAAATGGATGAAGGGAGATTTTTGTATGAAAAATGAAATTAATAATAAATGTAAAATAGAATACAAACAAAACCTCAATGGCCCTGTCTTTAATTTTTCTTTTTCTTTGAAGATTTGATGTCACAGATTTTATTCAAAAAGGAGGATCGATTATCATTATCATTTTGCAGGGCAATGATCCACAAAATGCCAACAAGGTGCAACTGAAAATCAGTTCAGTAAAGAATCTAACATTTACAAAATAAATAAATAAATCTATATACTCTCAAAAGGTACTGATTTTTTGGGGATGTGGCCTTTATATATATATATTGTTATCATCTTTTGGTAGCAGCTGCAACATCCAATCATGTAAATTTGGACTCTCTCGTGTCCACATGTCTATATATATATCAGGTTAGTTGTTTCCAGCTCTCTCTCTCTCTCTCTCTCTCTTTTCCGTATGCTCTTAATTTCTTGGAATTCAAATAAATATCAATCTATAGGATTAGATATGCTTAATTCAAACAAAATTTTATTTTCTTGTCACATTTCAGATATTTAATTTATTGTTAAAGAAATAGAGGTTAAACAAGGTTTAATATTCAGAGTTCTGACCAGGTTCAATATTTGAGCTGAACACAAGTTATGATTGAGTAATTTGATATTTAAAGTATAATTTACCAATAAATCGAACTAAACATATTTTTCTTTTTATAGAACGAATCCTCTTATAATTGGGGTAACAGAGGCATTATTTGGAAGGAGAATCTTATAAACATATATATTAGGCCATCTCCAGCCGAAGGGGGAGGCAAGCAACAGCCCCCCGTCGGCTGGAGACGAGCTCCCCTCGGATGGGCAGGCAAGCAACTCCCCCGGATGCTTGCCTGCTGGCAGGCAGGCAGGCAGGCCGGCTCATGGACGCGCCTTTACACTTTTTATTTTATTTTTAAAGTTAACACTTATTAACACTTATTAATTATGGTTTAATATATAAAAACTTTTTAACACTTATTAATTATGATTTAATGTTTTTTTTTTAAAAAAAACTTAACCATAATATTGAAAGATACAATGTTTTCTCCTTCATATTTATACTACTAGAAAACTACTCAAACACTATTTTCAAATCAATGTGGGATAAAAATACCATTAATTATGTTTACTAGTTTTTATTTTTATGAATGCCTTATTATTATTATTATTATTACTATCATTATTATTATTATTGTTGTTGTTGTTGTTATAGTTAAGTGAGAGTGGGGAAAGTTTGAGATTGAAATAAATGTTTTAGATTGTTGGTTCGGTTGGAGATGACTGACTTAGCAAGGCAGGCAGGCAAGCAGGCAGGCAGGCAGGCATGAGGGGGCTATTGTCTGCTTCGGCTGGAGATGGCCTTACTATATAATAGAAAAAACAAGTTAGGTTGTGTGAGGAAGATATTGATGAATTGCCCAACAAAGAATAAAATTAATTTGCCAATATTATCAGTATCACAAAATAATTACTTTTTTTTTTAATTATCACAAAATAGTTATTCAATTTCACACTCATTTGTCCTCTCTGCAAAATCATGATGAATTCATTGCTCAATTTTCTTTCACATAATAATGAGCTACTAAATTAAGCTCAAAACACTAATCACCCCAACAATTCTGTACCCCACCTTATTTTGTCCAAATTTAGTAAGAAAATTTATCAAATCCAAGCTCTTTTTATTTTTCTTAAACTGTCTTTTCAACCAAAAAAGAGATTAACAACTTATATCCCTCCAATAATTTGCTTATGTTTTATCTTAACGTTTTAAGACATAGAAGTTTTTTTTTTTCTTCCGAAAACCACTCTCTCACATAATATTTATAAAATTACTTACTACTTTATATAGGGTATTAGAATGTATTAAATCCTTATTCTAACTTGCGCTTAAAATAGTGTTTTCTATTAACATAATGTACCCCATGTATCTCAGAAAAGTTTAAAATAAATGTGTTTGATACCCTTTAAAAACAAAAAATAAAAAAAAAAAACAAAAATTTATTACTCAACCGATTTAATACACACCTATTTCCAATTTTTTCTTTTCAACTTTCATGTATAAAATTGCACGTCAAATCAAGAGAAAGCAAATTATCAACGACATAGATATTTTTCAAATTGTGTTCTCCAGTTCCTTGTTATTAGCGTGAGTAGCCATGTGCTATTAATTTGGTTAGTCTCCCTATTATTGTGTTGAAATGACTTGCTGGGGTTGGATTCAAGGCAAAAAGGTTGTTAGAATTGCATATCAGCATTTTTCTTTTTCTTTTCAGATGACTGAGAGAAGAAATTCAAACAGTGCGCCTAGGCTTAAAATAAGTGGTGGATATTTGGTGGGTTTTTAGCTACCATTCAATAATTTATTAATTATTTTAAGTTAATTAGTTATATGGTCCATTACATTAATTTTGTTCATCTATTTTAATTGATTGACTTGACATTTGTGAAAAAATTGATTGAAAAAGAAGCTTGCAGAGTCACATTTTTTTTTAGATTATGAATATATCATTACATCAATCAATATATCACGAAATCTATTCAAATTTATTTCATTGGTTTTAGAGTACAAAGATAAACTTATTACAAAAATTAATCTTAAACTAGAAAAATATCCACATTAGTGAAAGTTGAACATTACATTTATATATGTCAATTGGTAGAAAGTTTATCCAACACCACAAAAATTCTTCTCGGATTATTTCCATTTAGAGAATTGATGGATAATTAGTATATGAATCATGCAATCATAATTAGGAATGAAAGCGATTAGTTTTTATCATGTTTTATTCTACACATATTGATCTATGAACTTGATGGGATATAATATTGAACTAAGACATGAAGATCCATTTGGATGGGATCTGACCCGGTCTCGTGAAATTAAGGAGTTTTGACAAAACTCATGAAATCATCACAAACCAATTCAAAAACTCAAACCGAAACTCTTGAAATCTATAAAACTTTGATTTGACGCCTACCATCTATTTTTTTTCCCCAAAACTCTATAAAAAAAGACAATGATTTGACACCTACCACCTACTTTAATTTTTTTTCCCCAAACCCTAACATCCAAACTCAATCTAAGTGGGGGTTTCAGCTTTTTCAAAACCACAAAACGCCAATATTCAAAACCTAACCAAATGGGGTTTCAAAGGTTTCACCGAAACCACCCAAACCATTATTTGGAAATCGAGACCCGCGAAACCAAGTCAAAACCCTTCCAAATAGGGCCGAACTCAAGTCAGAAATAAAAACTTAGGAAAACCTTGAACTATAAATTTATTGTAATTCATATGAATATAGTATGTGTGTTGATAACCAACATGTGATTGGTCTTTGTGGAATAGACTAGTTATTGCAAAGTAACGAACTCATGTTCGAATCTGTGCTGGGAGATGTTTCCACTTAATGTGTCTGACGCCTCAAAAGAGATTAAACTCTTGGGAAAAAAAATGATTTGTTCATTCAAGACAAGAGATCGATAATAATAAATTTTATGTTTCTAGAGTTAGCTTTATATTGTTATTTTTTTCTCAAGAATATATAGATCTTAGACATAAGTATTTAATATCTTTTGATGCGCGTCGAACATATTAGATGTGCACTTTTCTTGGTATAGTCAATTAGTCACATCACACATTTATTTTCCCTTATAAATTCCTTACCATCAAGGGTTAGTAAATTAAGTCATTAATTATACGAAAGATTATTAATATATAGAATTAACTTAAGGATAGTGATTGGAAAATATCCATAATTAAATCATCGAAGCATTGTACTTCATCGGCACCTAGAGACATGAGTTTTTATTTTATAAAATAAAATTGAAAATCAGTAAGGCACTATTGCAGACTGATTGAAAATTTGAAATCAATCAAGCAACTGAAAGTTGATAAATTCTCGAGCCCTAAAATTTTTGTTCTATTGTTTGTAACTATAATTAGGCTAATATTGGGTAAAGAAAGCAGGCTACTATGTTTCACATGAACCAACAAAAAGATAACACCAAAAAGCAAAACAAGACTATATAATAGTATTATTGTTATTTGATAAAGGAAATACTCAAAAGGTAAAGATTCAAAAATAAAATAAGAAACAAGTTGGAACAGCATTGCATTTGTCTGTTACTACGTACCGACCGTGATAACAACTTTTGCGGCATATTGTCACAATTAATTTATGTTTTACTTCTAATTGAAATTTTGAAAACAATAGATAAAAAATAGAAGTAGATTTTTAATTATTTCCTAGCAGAAAAGATGTGAAGCAAAATTTAATAAACCTAGGTAATCCATGAACTAAACCAATGTTTTGTCTCTTGTAAACCATGCTTTGCTTTTAATTCTCTGCTTTTTAGGCTGTCTTTTTCTTCTTGACATTATTTCTCGATCTTAATCACTATCATAGCGATAAATATGTCACATTATTTCAAGTTGAATTAAAATAAAATAAATAGAATGACGATTTCACCATTTGTTTGGATACTTTGGATCGATACTAATAGAGAATGGTTAAATTTAGTTGGGGAAATTGCAAGATACTCCCATGTGTTATGCTAAACCTGCAAGAAACTATCATGTGAAATTTTTACTGCGCCAAACTTCCTTGTGTTTTTAAAAACCCTGCAAAAACACCCAATTTATAAAAAATAGGTCGTTTTGGATCGACATATTTCAAGAAATAATTTTAAAAATATATCACGTGAAGTTGTAGGGACCAATTTGAAGTATTTTAAAAATAGTTTCTTGAAATATGTCGATTCAAAACGACCTATTTTTTATAAATTTGGTGTTTTTTGCAGGATTTTTGAAAATACAAGAAAGTTTGGCGCAATAAAAATTTCACATGATAATTTCTTGCAGGTTTAACATAACACATGGGAGTATTTTGCATTTACCCCAATTTAGTTAGATATAGAGTTATAGTTAGAGTAGGTAATTAACTTTCTAGTTTAGATGTGTATTAGAGTTACAATTTAGTTTGAAATATGTTTATCAAGTAGACTTGTTCTACTTAAATTTGGGTTCTTGTAATTTATAATATGGTTTCATGTTATAGTTTAATTTGGATATTAAATATTAGAAACGTGTAAAAAAAACTCGAAAATATAAAATAGAAACTACGGAAACATAAAAAAAAAGTTGTATTTTTTAATTTAATTAGGTCCATATCATATCAAAAATCAACAAAATATATAATAGCCTTTAATATCACGAGAATAATATATGCTAAAATTATTTGAGATGGATTATATATCAATTAAAGCATGTGAATAATTTAATAATTATGTGATCAGTTTTATTCTTCCAAGGGTGTTTAGACTTTAGGTATGATTTATGGGCGTTGAACACATTATTGTGATCAATTTTTTAAAAAATAAGAAAAAGGAGCTGGTTGCAAGAGAAATAAAACGAGTCTCAGAATTACTACATGATATGGTTTCCGCTGAGTCAAGATATGATGGCTTTGGATCTCCTGTCCCAAGTGGGTGTAGCACTCCGTGTCACACTCTTAAATGATTGACACATGGCAAATCTAAATAGGATGCATTACATAGGATTATTTTTTCTAGTCTATCGTCTCCCCCATTTCCATTTCTAAGTTAGTAAGGGTCTATTTGGATGGGTTTTGGCTCGGTTTCGCGGGTCTCGGTTTAAAAAAATGGTTTGGGTGGTTTCGATGAAACCTTTGAGATCTCATTTGGATGAGTTTTGACTGTTGGGTTTTTTGGTTTGAATAAGTTGAAACCCCACTTGGATTGGGTTTGGATATTGGGGTTTAGAGAAAAAAGTAGGTGGTAGGTGTCAAATCAATGTTTTTTTTAGTGAGATTTGGGGGGAAAAGTAAGTGATAGGTGTCAAATCAATGTTTTATAGGTTTGAAGAGTTTGAGTGTTGGCTTCTAAATAGGTTTTTTTATGATTTTATGGGTTTGACGAAAACTCATTTGAAAGGGTTTTGGCTCGATCTCGCGAAACCCGCGAGACCGGGCCAAAATCCATCCATATACACCCTAATTGATTCATGACACTATTTCAGAAAGCCAACAAAAAATTCGTAATTGATTTATAACTAATTCTGCCAACATAATTGAATTTTGGGTCCTTGAATTCCGCCATTAATATATAATAGTATTAATTGAGATCTGCCGCAATTTTCTTTCTTTTTTTTTTTTTTTTTTTACTTAGGGTTTGTTCCATTCAATTACAATTTTCTACTATTAATAGAACAAACAGTACTTCATAGCGATTAAAAGTTTTGAACTGCTGCTAGTTTCTGTAAATATCGATTTTCCATTGGCTTTCCTTCAAATATTATTATACATTGTAAGTTGAGAATTTCATTGTCGTTGACCTTTAAAGGTACCTTATTAAAAAAAAAAAAAAAAACTTTCAAGGTACCTTATAAGTTATAATTAAAAAAATTCATTACAAGGTATGTCTTTCTAAATAAGATACATCTCCAGATTTTAATTATTTTATTATAAGTTGAAACAATTAAAACTGCAGGTTCGATGTGTAGAAGATGAAGTAATAATCAGGTGTGATGCATACTAATTCAACTTGACATGTGTCGATTAATTATGTGTGTGACAAAATGTGGTACACAAATAGTGGGACATATGATCTTTAGCTAGATACGATACACTTGTACATTATCGATGTAAATTAAATATATGGAAGTTATAATCTATAATTATGCCAAACAACATTTTTTGTAATATTTGCAGTTAATTTAAATTAGGAGCTGCAAATTTACTGTCCCCAAATCCAAACATTTCAATTAGTGCAACATTGATATGAACCTCAAAAATTAAACATTATTGTATGACCAGTGGCGCTTATTTATTTCTGTTTTTATTCTGATTGTAAGGATTGAAGTACAAGATGTATAAAGTTGTTTTTGGGATCACATTTTTCATATATATATTTGTTAATTAATAAAAAATGCGAAATTTGTCTTTGTTTGCATAGGATTCCTTTACGATTTGTTAGGTAATGGGCCTTTTCTTGTAACCAATTTGAAGGCCCACTTATTCTTCAAACTAGATACCAGTACCACATACATTCCTTGTCTTTTTATCTTAAAAAAAGTTTTAAACACTTGGGCCAGCCTCCATACTGTTGAAAGTGCCAAGTCTTGTTATCTTGAATACTCCCTTTAACGAAACATCGAGTGTACTTGGGACAAGATTAGAAACAAGGGCCCTGTTTGTTTAGATGCAGAAAAAGTGAAGATAAATTCAGGAAGTTGGTCTCTCAGACATTAATTTAAATATTATATCATATTATATGTAAAAGAGATGAATATTAACTCTGAAGGACTATATAGAATTGAGGCACCAATGGGCTATGTATGGCCCAAATTCGTAAAATACCTAACTTTAATTTCATAAAGTAGGAGTCTGTTGGGCTGGTTTAAATGGAACAACAATAAATTCTTAGTTTGATCCAAAAGGAAAGAAGTTGTCAGTCCAACTTCATAGTTTAGGGCTTTAGGCCTGCCAACAATAATTTCATCCATCTTCACTCGGAGCTCATAAGAGCTCAATTCATTACAACTTAATTGTCGATTTATTTTTATTTTTATTTCAAATTATATTATTATTTCATCGAGTATGTAGTCCGAATTTAGTCTCACAATATAATAGTATTTTGTTAAATTTCTCAATTGAACTATCATTAAATTGTCTTGTTGATAAAACATGTTCTAAATCTTTATCTTGACGTGATAAAATAATTAATTGTAACCCAATAATATTTTGAACCATTCGTTTTCTCGGTCTTCTTCCATACACGCAGCTCCAGAAGACTCTTTTTCTTTCAGTATTTCAGCTCAGGTATCACGCACGCTCCTTTTGGTTTGGAAGAAGAATCAAATATGAGTAAGCTTTCTTTATTGTCTCTACTTCCTATTATAAAGAAGAAGAATTTTAGTTAGTAAATTTCTTTTCTGTTAATTTTTTGTTTTTTTTAAAGAACAGGATTTAGAAAGGTCGACAGATTTTTCGCTCAATTCACTCGCCAATTTGTTGGAAATCAGCCTTCGCTTGCAGCAGCAGCAGCCGGTTCCAAGGTATTCTCGAATGCTTGTCTTTATTGATATTTAGTCAGGTGTGGTACAACTTTTAACTTTTATTCATCTGTAGATAAGTCGATTTTTGGATGGAAGTAATAATTGAAAAACCATTTCCTCAATTTTTGGTGTTAATCACTATACCAAATATAAACACAGTACAGTTTTCAGGTGAAATTTCATCCTCAGTTTAAAAATAACTTTGGCATGAATGATTACCAGGCTTCTCCATTGTTGCCAAAACTTCTCCCAAATTACGGTCGAGATGAATCTACGTCTTCTGGCTCAAAATTCCTCAAAACATTTGCACTTTTTGGAGCAGGAGCTTCATGGCTTCTGAGTTTTACAACAGTAGCTTATGCTTTTGATGAAGTTGAGCACGGGTTGGAGTGTCCTGACTATCCATGGCCTCACAAAGGCATCCTCAGTTCTTACGATCATACTTCGTAAGTATTTGCATCTTTGCCACAGCGTTGAAATTTAATAAGCTCGTTACTCTTTAACTCACTTTGGGTGAACAGGATTCGCCGAGGTCACCAGGTTTACCAGCAAGTTTGTGCATCATGCCACTCCATGTCACTTATCTCATATCGTGATCTTGTTGGTATGGCTTACACGGAGGAAGAAACCAAAGCTATGGCAGCAGAGATTGAAGTCACTGATGGCCCTAATGACGAGGGCGAGATGTTTACTCGCCCAGGGAAAATTAGTGATCGTTTTCCTAAGCCTTATGCTAATGAACAAGCTGCAAGATTCGCAAATGGAGGCGCCTATCCCCCTGATCTAAGTCTTATCACCAAGGTACTGGTAATATATCTCGTAATATCCAGATAGAAAATTTTGATTGCTGATTATATTTTCTCTTAGGCCCGCCATAATGGTCAGAACTATGTTTTTGGTCTTCTAACTGGCTACCGTGATCCTCCTGCTGGCGTCACGGTAATTTCTGCTAAGAATCATGATAATAATATATTTGTAATATTTGTTATTCAATTAGTGTAGGTTGTAAATCTAAATAAAATCCCTCGATAAAATTATAGATACGAGAAGGGCTTCACTATAATCCTTACTTTCCTGGAGGTGCAATTGCCATGCCTAAAATGCTTAGTGATGGCGCTGTTGACTATGAAGATGGTACCCCTGCAACTGAAGCACAGGTGACTTATTCTTTTGATCGATATGTGTTTTAAATCTCCCCCCTTTCCCTAACAAAGCATAAATAACATATTATATTCTTGTTGTGCAGATGGGAAAAGATGTTGTATCATTTTTGTCATGGGCTGCTGAACCAGAAATGGAAGAACGAAAGCTGGTATACCACCTTCTTTCTTTTTCTTGCTCAAGTATGTATCTATATGTGTATTATTGCGAGTTATACAGTACCTTCTTTCCTCTGGAAAATCGCAGATGGGTTTCAAATGGATTTTGGTATTGTCACTTGCACTTCTCCAAGCAGGATACTACAGACGGTTGAGATGGTCAGTTTTGAAGTCCCGGAAGTTGGTCCTTGACGTTGTAAACTGAACAGTTTAAAGCTCGTATGTTTATTGAAGTCATCAGGTCAATTGATTGATAATTGATAGTGATAAATAAGCATAGGCATGCAGCACTGGCTTTTATAAAAGGTTACAATCCCACATTCTCTACACATTTCATAGCCTAGATCATAGGCTTAATGCATATTTATATCTATGAAGGAAAAATAAGTTGTGGGCTACCCATGATTAAGGGTGTAAACAAGTTAAAGTTGAGTTGAATAGCACATATTGTGCAGTCTTGTTTGAATTTCTTTATAAGCCTGTTATAAATTTATTAAAGGTAAGATTCAGTTGTAACACTTATCATATGGGAGTATATAGTTACAGAAGTTAAAGAAACTATAAAACAACTTAAACCCTCTTCAATTCTCTGTGTGATTTATCATTTCCTTGTCTTAATCAAACCCGTGCTTAACTACGAATGCTAACCAACCTCACATCATCAATCACAGGACCGCATAAAGAACCAGTATTATCGCTCTTCATATGGTAGAATGTGCTCAAGAACCTAACCCTAGTACGAGTAGACACTGCCTTGAACGTAAGTTTAGCACGTTTGAAACCCCCAGCACCCTTTGATTCATAAGGGACCTGAAGAATGCCTCTCCCTGCACTTGCCTCAACCATCATTGATCCTTCACAAGAATTCTTAGCATCGCCAATCGAGAATATAAGGTCATAAGTTTTCCCTGGAATGGTTTTCACAATTTGTGCTAACGCGCTCTCCCTTCCGGCCACCAGTTCGACTGCCCGTGTGCCCTCAGGCACCCCAAAGTGACCGGAATCTATGTATTTTACGGCTTTGAGGGATTCGATCATCCATCCGGGCAGTGGAGAGTGATCATCCTCAATGTTGGGGGGAATTAGGACCCCCCAATTTGTCTTGGGGAATATGTATGGACCTTCTTCAAAGTTTCCATTTTTCAACATGTTACCTGCAATTATTTGCCATGAAAAACAACAGTTAAAATTGTGTAAAAACATAGAGCCTTGTTTGGTCCAATGTTTTAAAACTTTTTTTTTTTTTTTTGAAAATACTCAAAAAGCTAAACCCAACCAAACCAGCCCAATAAAGAATATTGGAATAAAATCCACCTCTTTGCCTTGTGGGTTTACGCAGAGCTTTGATTGCAACCGAGTCAATGAGTGGGCCACAAGCCGGGTCCTTCTCCTTTCCCGGGTTATGAATCACAATCTCAATCAAATTGGATTGGGCCAAGAACCCCCAAGAATAAGAATCCCAACCATCACTGCTATAAACTGTTTGAATGGGCAGAACCCCAAAATCTTTTGTCTCTGTACTAGGCGTAACGGATACATTCAATTTCTCTTCTTGTGCACAAGTTCTGGTGGCACTGAAAGAAATGGAGTAAAACATGCCATTTGTGACACTGATCTTTGTTTTAATGGATGCTTCGTCACCGAGTCTCACGGCAGAGGCACCCTGCGGCACCACGAGCACCATGTCACCTTGTTTTTGTCCGGATTTTATGTACTCGACGAACCCGGAGATTTCCCAAAAGGGTATGGCATGGGGGTCTGTCACTTTGGTGCCCTTTAGTTGTGATGGCTTTGGCCCATTTTCAAAGTTACCATTTGGTAATAGTCCTGAAATTTTTTCAAGTGGGTTAGAAATTTTTGGATTACAACTCGAATCATCACTACTTTCAAAAATTATCTCCATTCAATTTTCTAGCATCGTTTTATTATATGCATTGATATGATCGTCTTCACGGCTACCACATGTTAATGTTATGTTCAAAAGATAAGAAGAAAAGGTAGTAGTAATTGTTTTGATTTGACTTGACTTTTGACTAAAGCAACACATAATTAAAATACATTTTTTTGTTAAGAAAAATGGTAATAATAAGAAATAGTGGCAAGGAATTTAGAAACTTACCATCAGATAAAGACGATGCAATATGCGAAATGGCACAAAGTAGAATTATCAATGTGCTTACTCTCTTCATGTTCTCAGTGTTTAATAATTACACTTTTCAATATGCGTAAGGGAATATTGAGAAGGATGATTGAATGAAAGTGGAGAAATGGAAGGGCTTTTATGCGTTTTCATCAACAAAAACGCCCCTCAATTTAAAGGATATTACAGTTTCTGCCACTCGAGGTTAATTTATCCACATGAAATCATAAAGACCTAGGAAAACCGACAGCATGCATGCACGTGCAGTGCAGTTGTAATATATGCGAAATTAAGAAACTTCGTATTGACATCTCCTCTCACTCACATTGTGGGTAATGATTATTCAATCACCATAATTCTAGGGATTCAAGGAATATTTTGATTTGGGCGAAATTATTTTGTTAAACAAATGTAATAATTGTTGATGTGTGTTTTTAATTAAGCAACATTAATTGATATCAATTGAGTTATATATAATTAAGTTGTGATTAATTAGGTTTATATGGTGCAGGTTGAAGACAATACCCTTCCACAACACATGGCCATCACGGCAATCTGTTATATATGTGGTAGGGGAACATTTGGTCATTTTACTAATTCATCTGCGTGCGTACGTACGTATATTATATGGTTGACATTTTAGGTTATTATTAGAAGGCCTCAATACTTGAATTAAGCCTTGGCTCGAATCTCAAATATATGTGAGTATTTTTCTAATTTTGTACTAAATTTGTTGGTTGTTAATTATTTAATAATTATAAGTTATTTTCATTGTAATTGTTAGTGCGATCAATCGATATTCTGATGTGATTCACTACATAATAATTACTAAAAAGGATGTTAGGGCATTTTAAGTTTTGCGGGTTTGAGAAATTATTTTTGGAAACATATAATCGATTCTTATATTAAAAAAAATAAAAAATAAAGTAGAGTTTCGGAGTTTTGGTAAATAAATATTTGTCTGAAAATTTTATCAAAATGGAAACGAACCAAGCCTTATTCATTTGTGGAAAAAAAATCATTTGAGAATTGAACTAAAACATGAGATATAATTTGAATATAGTTGGGATAAAAGATCATATGATGTTAGAGTTTTATGGTAAAAAAATATAAATAGATGTCATAGTGTAAAAGTTTTTGAAATGATATTATATTGTAAAATTTTAAATAATTTTGATCGATCATATTTTTCTAACCCAAAATATCGAGCCCATTTTATTTGATTTAAAACGGATGGGCCCAAAAAACGCGAGAGCTATGGGCCATTGGACCAAATGAAATCCTAACCATTCTTTAGTTTTATATATTTCTTGGCTGCCCCGCCAGCACGCGGATAGACAAAAGGGGATGGATGTCTGAGCGGAAAAGAAGGGATCGAAATTATCAAATTAAGATTTAAACATAATATGATGAATCTATGCTTGAAAGTTCATGTGATTTGCTCAACAACAATCCCCATTCTGTGCAGGTATTACTCCATAAAAAAAATATTTTCAACATAAATTTTATTTAATATTTGTGGGGATGTGTCAGCAGACAAAAAGCCAGCCAAGTTATTTAAAAAAAATGGACATTCAATATCAGGTACAACACACCATGTGCAACTGAGATTGATTGAGGAACTCAATATTTATTACTCCTATCATAATTTTTACTCCACTAGCTATAATGCGGAGTCGAACTTTTTAATTTTATAAATGATTTTTCAAGTTTAATTTATTAAGTTTTAAATCTTCTAAATAATTATTTATGTATTTTTATATAATATTATCAAATTATTATTGAAATAAAGTAGTTACATTATTTAATAAAAATTTTAAATTTAGTCAAGTTGAATAATCAACTGTATCAAGGGATAAAAACAAAATATGGGACGGAGGAAAGTACATCATAACTCAATATATGTAGGGGTGATTTACACTCAGATTCCCTTAGGTTTAGTCATATTACAAGGAACCTCCTGAGGTTTCAGAAATTACGAAGAGACCCCCTGTGGTTCAACATGCAAGTCTTATAAGAACACCCCCTACAACTTGAAAAAATGTTTACAAAAAATACCCTATAAGAGTTGTCCTTGTAATTTTTGAAATTACATGAAATTTTCTATAATTATGATAAATCTCAGCACCCTATATATATAGTCTACAATTCATTTATTGTTTTCTGGTCGGCAATAACTTTTTGTAAGTTAAATACGGCAACATGTGTAATAAGTGACAGGATAAGCAAGCTAATTATTCATTATTTAAGTGTAATATTGCAGTTTAAGAAATTTAGGGCCCCACAGATTATCTTATATCTCGTCTTTTTCAAAAATATTTTCTAAAGCCAACATTTACTAGTTATTTTCATCTAAATTCAATTTTTCTTAATGTACGAAAACTAAAACATTTCTAAAACTTGCTTCATTTCTAAAGTTTACACTACATGAAAAGCCTAGCAAACGGGCCCAAACTCTTGGATTTAAAAAATTATTCAATAAAATGTATCAAAAGTACATTGAAATGGGGCTCAGTATTAAATCTGGAGGAATTGATTTGAAATTGAAGAACAATGTGAAATCAAGAAAGAAAAATTTACAGGAAAAGGAAAAATCTTTCATTGAGAACAAATTTGATTTACAGAATATGAATTACAATAAAAGGGTAAAAGTGTATTGAACAAACAACATACCACCTATACTTATAGGTAACTAACGGCTTAACAAGAAAAATGTCAGAATTAATCCCTATACTAATAACAAATACAAAAAGGTCCTATATACAAACTATAATGTCTAATATGCCCCCGCAAGCTGGACATTAAGCATCCTTAATGGACAACTTGGAAAACGGACAAAATTTGAATGGCAACAAAAGAACCCGATTTTCGGATTTCGCAAAAATGCCTAAAACGGCGACATGGATGATGATGATGTTGAATTAAGCTTCTGGAGGAATTGATTTGAAATTGAAGAACAATGTGAAATCAAGAAAGAAAAATTTACAGGAAAAGGAAAAATCTTTCATTGAGAACAAATTTGATTTACAGAATATGAATTACAATAAAAGGGTAAAAGTGTATTGAACAAACAACATACCACCTATACTTATAGGTAACTAACGGCTTAACAAGAAAAATGTCAGAATTAATCCCTATACTAATAACAAATACAAAAAGGTCCTATATACAAACTATAATGTCTAATATGCCCCCGCAAGCTGGACATTAAGCATCCTTAATGGACAGCTTGGAAAACGGACAAAATTTGAATGGCAACAAAAGAACCCGATTTTCGGATTTCGCAAAAATGCCTAAAACGGCGACATGGATGATGATGATGTTGAATTAAGCTTCTGAATTTTCTTGAGAAATCTGTTGAATTATTTCTTGAGATTTTTAGGAAGCAAAAACTTGCTCATATATATCACTGTCCAGAGCAGTCCTGATGATATTGAAGTCCATTTCGGAGATGAATAAGATGAATCTGATATGCATAAGTTCACGATCAACTTGAAGACACTTGAATACAAAATCTGAATTCTGAGATTTTTTTTTTTTTTTTTTTTTTTTTGCAGCGGATACCATACTGTTTGGACATTAATAGAGAAACTTTCATAGGAATGATGTTGATTTGATAAGTGATCATGCCGGAGAAGAGAGATTGACGGAAAAACAGAAACTGAACAAAGAAAAATTACGTGATCACAAAGACATAATTGTGATCGAAAATTTCCTTGATGAATATGTGAATCGAGAGAAGTGCAAGTCTGCCATGATTGTCGGAGATTGATTTATTTATAACTGATTGAATGCAGCCGAAAAAGAGAGAAAGAAACAGAACTTGCAGCAAGACTGATTGAATGTTGAGAGATGAAGATTAAAGAAGAAAGTAAAAGATTTATTGAGAGAACTGAATTTACAATTGAAGATTGAATTTTTTACTGAAACTGGTGTTGAATCACCATGAATGAGTGAGGAAGTACTTGAAAAAGAAATCAATAGAGGAAAAGAGAGAAAATTGTTCTCTGAGACAAAAAATCGAACACTTAGTAGACATAGTGCTTCTTGAAGAAAAATCAAGAAGGAGTTGATTGGAAAATACTTCTTCTGATCAGAAGGAAGAATATGCAACGGGTGAAGATTGATTCTAAATTGTTCTTGAATTGGAAATAAAGGAATCTTGAACTGGAGTAGTGATTCTTGAATGAATCTGGAGATTTCATATTGAAAGGAAAAACTGGAAGGGAAGATATAAGAAAGAAAAGGGAAAGTAATGGATGAAAGTGGAAATAAACGTAGATGAATAAAGGAGACATAATTTGAAGAAAAAGAAACTGATGAAATTCTGGAAATGAACAGGAGAAAAGAAGAACAGATAGAAGAATATGAATGAAAGTACCTGAAGATCGATTTGAAAAAGAATATGTAATGGAGATATCTTTTGACCATATTTTAATGGAGAATTGATGAGGAAGAAGGCAGCAGAAACTAATTTATCGCTCTGATACCATATTAAATCTGGAGGAATTGATTTGAAATTGAAGAACAATGTGAAATCAAGAAAGAAAAATTTACAGGAAAAGGAAAAATCTTTCATTGAGAACAAATTTGATTTACAGAATATGAATTACAATAAAAGGGTAAAAGTGTATTGAACAAACAACATACCACCTATACTTATAGGTAACTAACGGCTTAACAAGAAAAATGTCAGAATTAATCCCTATACTAATAACAAATACAAAAAGGTCCTATATACAAACTATAATGTCTAATACTCAGTAAGGATCCCTATTAAAGTCTGTCTAAATTCAGAAGGCCCATTTATCATCGTGAGTCCACTGTGGACTGTGCAAGTATGAAGTAAAGTCAATTATTAGGCTTTTCGGATAACAAGGGGTACTAGCTTTATTCATATATAAAATAGGTTATTAATGGGCTACAAACCAACCAAATATTTGCAATTGGAGACATTTGTGCCATTTATGAAAATTCAAAATAGTTTGGCTTTGGGGCTCGTCCAAATTGGGTTAAACCAAATTTCAGCTTAAAACTCGTCTTTTAGTCACCTGTTGAAACCTATTTGAGATCTTGGTTTAACATATGTCACCTAATTTTAACATTAATAAATATACTAATTTACACCTACAATCTATTTTTCTTCCCTAACCAATAGGCAAAATTGCAAAAAAATCCCAAACTAATTAATGATTTTGGATTTTCGTCCCAAGCTATATCACTTAGCCAAATTCGTCCCGTAATTTTATATTCTTTTAGAATATCGTCTCATTTGCCACATGGCTGCTTACGAGTCATGACGTGGCAAATTTAAGCATAAACAATTATATATGATTGCATAATTCATCCCAAACTAATTACAAATTTTGATTTTTCGTCCCAATTTACATCAACACCCCAACTTTCGTCCCGTAATTGAATTGACATGAGTAAAAAGAATTTGTTCCAAACTAATTATGAATATCTATTATTTATTAATAAAAAAAAATGCACAAATTTTTCCTAATGAACTGAGATAGGATTTTTTTTCACAAAAGCGCATGGAAATTTCAAGAATTCATACTATTTTTCTCTAAAAAAAAGTTAATGGCAATTTATTTCCATGTAATATTCATAATGTTTAATTTACATCCCTGTGTTATGTTAATGTGATAGCTTACCCCCATATATTGTGATAAATGTGGCAATTTACCTCCTGTATTATAATAAATGTAGCAATTTATCCCCTTGTTATACAACACTTTGCATGCCCACTCTCAATTTATGCGATTGAGTTACACTCTCCGGTTCAAGGGGATGAAGTACTTTTTTTAAATTTTCACATGAGGGTAAACTGCTCATTTTCAAATTACATGGGGTAAATTGAATATTATTAATACTACAGGGGGTAAATTACCATTAGTCCCTTAAAAAAGTAAAAGATGAATTGTTATTTTCATTAAATTATAAATTTAATAATTGAATAAATTCATACAAAATGACAAATTGTGAGACAAAATTCGGCAAGTTAATATAGTTTGGGACCAAAAACCAAAATTTGTAATTAGTTTGGGACGAATTCTGCAATCTTATATAATTGTTCATGCTAAAATTTGCCACGTCGTGACACGTAAGCAGCCATGTGGCAAGTGGGACGATATTCCAAAAAAATATAAAATTACGGGACAAATTTGGCTAAGTGATATAGCTTGGGATAAAAATCCAAAATCACTAATTAGTTTGGGACGTTTTCTGCAATTTTGCCATCCCAATAATTAAACTTCAATTCAAATCAAATCATACTACTAAATAGAGTCTTAAGCATTTTCAGTTAATTACTGTCGCCTACAAATCAAAATCATTACATAGAATTAGATTTTAATAATAATAGACCCCATTACTGGAATGTTGGAAAAGATAAGATGGATTGAGAGAAATCAGTAAAAATAACAGTTACAGGATCCGTTGATCATTAATAGTCGACCACGCATCCAATGGTTCAGAAATTACATTCAAGAACTACAAATTCCCAAACACAGAAAGAAAAAGAAAGGACTTAGCGAGTAGCGAATAACAAATTTGATTATAAATAATCAACTTTGACCGAGTCAAAGTCAAAGTCAACTATTGCTCCGACACGTCGGACGCTAGCCTGGAGGCGATGGCCGAGTGGTACATAATATCGTGAAATGTGGCGGTCTCCGTCGTCTTTTTGCGCAGCTCCTTCGCCTTCTCCTCCGTAAAGCAACCCCTAAACAGGTTCTTATTAGGCGTGACCCGGCCCAATTCCTTCTCACCATCTGGATCCGATTCAATCTTGACAGCACTATTGATAATGTAGTCGGGCTCTGAGGACAAGCCGAAGATAGGGGCCCACCAGTTGTGGTTTTTGCGACTCGGGTCGGGTTTGCGGGGAGCGTCGGAGCAGCAGACAATGCGGAAAGAGGAAAATGTAGTCGCCATTTTAAGACCGAGTGTTCTTTTCTTGCTGAAGTGAAGGTGGAGAATGGCCTGGGGACTCGGATTAATTAATGTGAAATTGTATGGGAAAAGAAAAGGGATAAGATTGGGTACGTGTTTAATTCGTTTCTTCTCCCGAGACACACACACTTGTGCGCTTTTTCTCTTTCTGTATGGGTTGCGGAAAACGACGTTAGATCTCAGGCCGGAGGAGGAAACTTCCTGTGGCCTGTGGGATATTTCCATTTTCATTGGAATATTCTTATAATAAAATAAAAATCAAACTCTTTTTTATTATGGGAAAAATATTTAGATTATGAAAATGACATTTTATTTCTTTTACAATAGTTCTAATTAGTAATATTTTTAAAATATCAATTAATATGAGACTCGTAAAAATTCTTCTCACCCAGAAGATAGACGAGAAAAGAAGAGGAATCCATTAATCAACTTGATTTAATATCATTCAGCACTCGTCAGACGCATTATATGAGAAACAAAAACAAGAAATTCAAGAG
Organism: Penstemon davidsonii; assembly: GCA_034814905.1. Lineage (NCBI taxonomy): Eukaryota > Viridiplantae > Streptophyta > Magnoliopsida > Lamiales > Plantaginaceae > Penstemon > Penstemon davidsonii. Next base: position 24,049,157 of record JAYDYQ010002685.1, read on the forward strand.
GGGAGGGACGTCGCTAATTTTATGAAATTGATAAATAACCCGGTCTGTCTCCCAACAATCAAAGTAATTATAAGAGACTATTTTGATTTAACGATAGAGCTAAATGAGTTGATTACATGCTAATTAGCGTCAATTATATCTTTGTCAATTTACTGAACAAAAACCAACTCGATAAAAAACCAATGTAGAAGAAAGACATACGATCCAAGTTCTCGGAGTAACAGTTAAGATTCATGATAACATTACATAAAGTACTTAGTTATCAAATCAGGGCCTGTATTTTCAAATCATTCCTAATGAGACACAGTCGATCCCAGATCAACAGCAGTATGAAGTTGAGGAGAAAGAGAATAATTTACTTCCAAAGCTTCCTCAAAGACATGTTTTTCTCAGTTTCCTTCTTCATGACCTTGGCAACAGCCATTTCAAAGTCCTCCTGAGTAACATGAACCCTCCTCTCTCTCAGAGCAAACATCCCTGCTTCAGTACAAACGGCCTGCCAAAATATATATATATATATATATATATGTAACTTCAAGATTCAAAACAGAAACCAGAGCATACATATTTTTCTTATCATGGACTTCTATGTGGTCGAGATAAAGGAGATTTTTTAGCAAACCTACCTTGAGTTCTGCACCAGATGCACCATTCATTTTCTCAGCAATCTTTTTCAGATCAATACCTCGCATCAAATTCATTTTCCTTGAGTGGATCTTCAAAATGTCGTGCCGAGACTGAAAAGTTTACAAAATTAGTCATGTTGAAGAATAAAAGGATTAGTATTTCTATCTCAAAGCAAACCACACTATATACTGACCCCAAAAAAAAAAAAGAGAATTTCTAGATAAAAGAGCATGGGTTCTTATGGTTTATGGTAGTAATCATACTTCCAATTACTTTGTAGCATAGTTGTTAATAGCGAAAAGCGACGCGAAGCGACTAGGCCTCGCCTTGCTATGAGGCGAGGCGAGGCGAAAAGCGCTAGCTTTTTCAGAATAAAGCGATCATATATAATTTTTTTAATAATAATATTTAGTTAAATAAAATGTGTATATTAATAGATTTAAGTGCATGTTTTAATACATATTAATATACTTAAGTAATAATATGTAGTTAAATAAAAAAAGTTAGCATTCATTAATGTATTAAGTAAAAAATATGTAGTTAAAATATTGTATAAAACCCATTAAATAATTTATATAAGTAGATAACATATAGTCAAATAAAATACAATAAAATAAAATAAAATAAATACATTAATGCATTTAAGTAAATACTAATATTTAATTGAATAAAATGGTGTCAAATAATGAAAAATATCAATGAAAATTTCAAAATAAGCATAATTATTATTAGAAGCACAAATATAAAAAGCAAGTAAACAAATTAACAAAATATATAAGACATGTGACTGAACCTATATGGAGTAATTGACAAAACAAAAGGGCAAAAAGTGGTGGGCCATGTCACTTTATTATAAACAAAAGGAAAGTTTAATAAAAAGAAAAGGAAAAGAAAAAGAAAAAGAGAGAGAAAAAGAAGGTTGCTGCTGCAAACCCTAATCTTTTCTCATTTTACCCCGCCGCCAAGCGACTACATCTTCTTCCTTTCCTTTTTTTTTTTTTGAAAACCCTAAAATTTTAGGGTTTTGGGCGCTAAAGCGCCGCTTATCGACGGCGCTAAAGCACTGAAGCGAGCAAGGCGCTCGCTATTTCCAAACCTCCAAAACATAGCGACGCGAAGCGGGAAGGCCTCGCCTCGCCTTGAAGCTCGCTTTAGCGAGCGCTCCGATCGCTATTAACAACTATGCTTTGTAGTACAAAAATAACGTAGAAAGGGGAAAACAAAGAATTTATTTTAGCAAAGAAAATTCATAATTTTCAAAATTCATAATTTTCCAATGACGTAACAGAAGAGTTTTACTCATTTAAGAAAAAAAATCCAAGAACCAAACATTGCCTTAGTGAATCATTGAATGCAAGCAGCATACCTCTGTGTTGGGATTTGGGAACTCGATTTTTCTATCAATTCTTCCTGGCCTGAGAAGAGCTTGGTCCAGAATGTCAATTCTATTGGTCGCCATCAATACCTGTATACATCAGCCATGCATATAAGATTTATCTTTATGTCAGCTATTTTATGAGAAACTGTGGAAGTTCCATTGCAGTATCAAACTGAAAGGAGACAACGAATATACTTTTATCTTATTAGATGCTTCAAAACCATCAAGCTGATTGAGAAGCTCCAGCATAGTTCGCTGAACTTCACTATCTCCATTGCCACTTCCAGATTCCATACGAGCCGATCCTATGCTATCAATTTCATCCATGAAGATGATTGATGGAGCATGCTCTCTGTCAAAATAACATCATTAAGTGCTTGGAAAGGAAAAAGATAAAATGAACAGAATGAAGACGTATCATCTAATTGCCTACCAACCATGTCAATGCTGGCAGTATCAGAGAGATAAGGATGGATCCCAACTTTCAAATAAATCATGAAAGTTTGAAGTCGAAAGGACTAACCTGGCCATCACAAAAAGTTCTCTCACCATCCTAGAGCCTTCTCCAATGTACTTCTGAACTAATTCAGAGCCCGAAACTCGAATAAAAGTGCAGTCAGTATGGTGAGCCACTGCCCTCGCAAGCAGTGTTTTGCCTGTACCAGGAGGTCCATATAGCAAGACTCCCTTAAAAATTCAAGGACATACAGCGATTAGAAATGCTTCCCAAAGTTTAATTTATAACTGTTACCAAATTGCTCATATTACCTTAGGTTGAGCTATTCCAAGACTCTCAAACAATTCAGGATGTTTGATAGGAAGTTCAATCACCTATAACCAAAAGATAGCAGCAAAATCTAGATGATCAATATAGTGAATATGAAACAGCAATTAAAGAATTAATGGCAGAAGTCAAAAGTTAGTGATCCAATAGTTTTAGGGTCTTGATTGAGACAACCTAATTTTGGATATATGTATACCAGAATGTAGAATTTTTCTTACATTGTAGCTCTTTTGGGTAGACTTACTCTCTCTAAATAGTTTCTTGACTTAATATGTAAACCATATATCAAACACATATCCGAGGAGGATCCTCCTGCCTTTTCATTTAACAAATCATTCACTTATAAAACTCATCTAATATACCACGTAACATAGTCAATCCAGAGAACAGTTATATCTCACACACAATAATGCTAATGTAAATACCATTCTTCAAGATAGAGATTTTACTACTTTTGCGAAAGTACTAATATCATTGTTAATAGTCTTCTGCAAACTGCATATGTTTCAAAACTAAATACTATGAAACACCAATAAATTTTGATGACCAATGAAAACTAATAATAATAATAATAATAAACTCTTTTTTAAATCAGTTTCATTGAAAGAAATCCTGATTTTCAATCATAATAAACATCATGAAATAAAATGCAACATTAAAGAGAGAGAGGGTAAAATTGAAAAAAATCCAGAAATGCAACTCCACAAATAACTTTGGAAAGAAAAAAAACTGCAAATGAGAAAAATTTAAGTTTTGTACTAAATTTGAATTGGAAAAGAAAAATCTCCAACACAGAGTAACAAAAAAGAAAGAACTCCAGGATAAGCACCTCTTTTATCTCTTTAATTTGCTGGTCAAGTCCACCAATCATGTCGTAAGTGGAGTCTGGAACTTTTTCAACTTTCATAAGGTTGACCAATGGATCAACTTTACTCGGCAGGATCAAGTGAAGCACATAGCTATCATTACGTAAAGCAACCCTTGTTGAAGGCGTAATCTTGGTGATGTCAATGTTCTTGTCAATGTCAACCACATACTTGCCTTCAGGATGTACCTAAGCAGAATGTAGCACAAGAATAAAACTAATAAGTGTCTATCTATCTGCAAAAATAAAAGTAATATTCTAGCAAAAATGTGGAATTATCGCGACTGCAAAAGATGTGGTATTATCACAATCTAAGAACTAACCAAAATCTGATCAGGATGTAAAATTTAAGACTGAAACACATACTGTTACTCTTTAAGGCAAAAAAAAACTCTATGAAGACGTAACAAAAGTTTAAATGCCCCCCCCCCCCCAATTCATTAGTTATGGTACACAAATTGGCCTCTTTCCCACCTTTTCAAAATAAACAAGAAGGAATTGAGAAAAGAAACATAATTCTTCGTGAATTGATTACACATCCCTGTTGATAAAAGGAAAGAGAACACACATACGCGGGAGATAAATTTACCTGGCTACATATAAATATTTTCACATGGAATGTAACATTACACTTTCTCGAGATAAATAAAGGGAAACATAACGCCAAAAAGCCAATTAGGCCAAAAAATCACTTTGTATCTTACTTGTGACTGATCCAATATAAGAGTCGGTAAAAAAACAGAATATAACAGAGAAAAGAAAGAAAACTAATTTTTACCCAACCATAATAGGTAAGAAATGCTGTTTAAAGCAGAAATAACAACTGACCTTAACAAGGACCTTTGATTTTCCCATAACTTTGACAACTTCACCAACATAAGATCCAGGCTCCTGGAGGAGCTGCAATTCTTCCTTCAATGATCTCACTGAACATCACAGAATCAAATACTTTTATCTGAAATTATTTGACATAAAGGGTCCGACAAAGATCAAATGTGTTTAAATCATGGTTTCACTGAAGGTTATATGTTCATCTATTTCATTTTAATCTTATGCATTACAACTTCACTCCAACCATAAATTATGAAATTAGCTGGACAGAAACTATTAGGAAAGACAAATAAATAGTGCATGATCTAGGGAAGCACAATAAATGGGGCACAATTGAAACAGATAGAAGTTTCTGCATTTTGAAAGAAAACCTCGATTTTTAAGTCTCAAGTGATGTTTATTTCAGTAACGATGCGCTCAGATCTCCCTTCCATGCCTAAAAGTACTAGTTGTATTCCGCCAGAAGGCCCAGAACTATACAAAGTAGTGAAATGCTTCCCTTATACATAAACAAGGTAAACAAACTGTACCTAATAAAAATCCCCATCCAAATTAAATAAACCCAAAGCAAGCATAAACCTCAGTACACTGGATGGATGGAGGACCTCAAGCCTCTATCCCAAATGTCTTCCTATCGAAAGAAAATTGGAATCTTTATATCACTCAAATCCACCTTCCATCAACAATCAGATGAATATGTCTTCCCAGTAGCCGGCTTAAATCCCCAACATTACCTTGTTTCCATAAACTTAAGCAAGTAGACCATACTTAAGGAAAAGCCCCAATTCTAGAAGATAACTCAAATTACACGGATGAAACCGCAACAAAGAAGGCCTAAAAGCTCATTACTGAGTTATAAATACCCACCTCAAGTGTTCTTCAATTGCTAGGTTAAGCAGAGGAAATAACGACGACTATTTCAATATAAGTCAAAATAGAGGGGTAAGGAGAAAGAAACTCACCTCGGCCATTGAGGTCGTTGCGCTGTGCCTCGAGCCGTTGGAGATCGTGGACCTTCTGCCGGACAAGCAATTGCATATCCTGTATGCGTTGCTGATAGTACTGCCGGAGCCCTTCCCCACCTCCGCCGCCGCCCCCTTGCTGGTGGTGCTGCTTTGAATCCTCCGCATGCCGAGTCTCTATCGCCGCCGTCGCCATTCTATGAGAAATCGTCGCCGTTAGGTTTCAGTATAGATCGGGAAATTGAGTGGTTTTTTCGTCTTGGCCAAGTTATATTCTCTTTTTGCTCCTGTGTTCGTGTATCTTTTGATTTATTTTATTTAGAGAAAACGAAAAAATGAGAAATATATCTTCGTTTAATAAACAATCTGCCCCAACTTCAAAGATAATGTATCTTTGACCCAAGGAAAAAACGAGTTAATCATTATGGATTGATTCAGATTTTTGAGTTGTAGGAATAAAAATATCACCTTTCGTAATATACAAAAGATATAAAAATATTACTTTATTAGTGTTTTGAATTCAAATCTATTTTTTTCCATTGATGAATACAAATTCCATGTAATTTAAGTAGGTCAGTCAATTAAATATTACAAAAGAGTTGCGAAATCATAATATACTACCATCATGCTATAACATATAGTATGAATTACAAATATGTTGTTTTATCACTATTTAATATACTTAAACCTATTTTTTATTGATTAATAAATAATTTAATGTAATTTGAGCAAGTCAATCAATGAAATACTTTTTGGAAAATTAAAAAAAATATAGGTAATTCAAATTTTGAGTAAAAATTGTAGAGTTTCAGTCAGAGGCCATTTTGCTATAAGTTACAATTGTGTAAATTTATTAATGTTTAAGAAATTTTAAATTTTCATTGATTACTTAAGAAATTAAAGAAGCTTATAAGCAAGCCAATCAATCAATATTTTGGGGGAGGAAACTCCAAATTTCGAGAATTCATAATTTGAATCAGGACAGTAGGATTTCAATCAAAAACTTTTTTTTTTTTTCATCAAAAACCGTTTTGCTATAATATACACTATTATAAATTGTTTTCATAGATGATGCTTTATTAATGTTTAAGAAATTTAATACTATTTCTTATTGATTAGTAAATGATATTTATGTCGTTTAGGAAAGCAAAACAATGAAATATTATCGGAGAAAAAAAATCAAAATTCTGAAAATTATAAACTCGAGTCAATATTGTAAGATTTCAGTCAAAAACTATTTTACTATGATATACACTTCATAGTATAAATTACAAATCTGTTAATTTGTTACTTTAATTTTTTCCAAATCCAACATTTTACTGATTAATGAAGAATTTAACGTAATTTAAGCAAGTAAGTCAATGAAATATTTTTAGGAAAAGAAAATATTAAAACTCAATATTCAGAAATTCAGATTTTAAGTCTAAACAACATGATTTGATTAGAAATTGTCTTACCGTGATATAAACATATAGATATTATGGCTTTTGACTTTTGTTTTAATGAAATTGTTTACATTATTTTATTGTTTTACAAAGTGCCCTTAATAATAAAATATACTTCTATTTACTTTTATATAAATAATAAAAAAAAATGAACTTTACAAGCTCCGTAACATTTCAAGCTTACTAAAATGATATAAGTAGAAAGTCGTTTTTGAATTGCAAGTTGTTTTAAGACGTGCTACAAGAAAGTGTAAATGATAACGCCATTTTAAAGAAAAATAATGATTTTACCGTAATAGTTACAAGATGATTTTCAATTATTAGATTTATATATCACATTTAAGTGTTTGTAGGGCAAATGTAGAAAACTAGATTTCTCTCCAAAAATGTTTACAAATAAATTTAAAATCACGTGATTAATGATTTAGTAAATAGTGAGTTGATATCATTAAATAAATAACTATAAAGGCTTTGCAATCTAATACATGCTCATATTTAAAAAAATAGTTTATTTATTCACGACCTAATTTTTTTTTTTCAATTTTTGGTAACTAATGTCATTGACGCTAGATTTAATATTTCAATTTATATCTTCGTACAACGAATATATATTCAAGTTCACAAAATATTACATGTATCGAATACACATGTTTATTTATTATGCACGAATCATAATAAGATTCTTCTTAATTGCACAATATTAAACCTTTCGAATATATTAATTATCTTGATCAATTAATGAAAAAAAATCTTTATTCTTTTACATTATATTTGAAAAATAAATAAAAATACTTCTATATATGTTTTTTTTTTTTTTTTTTCCGAAATGGTGCTGAAAAAGAATAAGAGAGAAAGATGAAAAAACGGATAATTCGGAAATTTTCTCCCCTATAAATAATCCAGGGCATGTCCCATTAGCTTCTTGCGCCTAGCCCTATAGTTATAGTCCATCCAGCTTTGTAACTATGGAGTTTGTATTCTTTTCTTAGTTTTTATTAGTTTTGTCCTCCAGAATTAACGAATAGATTTATCTCTACAGGGTTAGGAGGTGTGGATCAAGCGCAATACATTTACCGATCATCATAAATAAAAAATACCCAAATATTAGGGTTTCCCACCTGTGTTCATTGCCGCCTATACACATATATACATACATATATAAATATCTGATCTGTGGAAATTTTATGGTTTTTAGTCTATAACTTCCATTCAAATACCCAAAAAAAGTAAAAACTTTTGTTTTTGTATCAGGAATCGGGCAATTGGGCTTTTTTTTTGGTGTCAATCGTCATTTTTTTAGATTTAACTGAATCCTGCAAGAAGTTGAATCGGTTACTAGGGTTCCTTTGCTGTTGATTTGGGTAGATTTATTTACCTTTTTAGGAAACATTTTGGTAGTGTTGTATTGTATCTAGGGCAGGTGAAGAATGGATAAGAAGAAGGTTGTAGCTCCATTGGTTTGTCATGGGCATTCACGCCCAGTTGTTGATTTGTTTTATAGCCCAATAACTCCTGATGGTTTCTTCCTTGTTAGTGCTAGCAAGGGTAAATCATCTTTTTTTGTTAGCTTTGTTGTTTGCATGTTCTTGTTTATCTCTTCGATGAAAGTGATGAGTTATGGATCAATGTTGTTTTATGGTATCTGATATTGTAGTTGAGTTTCTTATTTGTGCTATTTATTCATTTAATACAGATATATATGTTGGTCCAGGTGCACCGTGAATGGTTGTTGGTGTAGGAATGTTATTGTTGACTAGCTTAGTTTTCTTATGTTTTCGATAATTTTGTTTGATAGTTAAAAGGGGAAGATTTTACCAGCTTTGCGGTATTTGGTGAAATTGAGAATCAGAATATGCATTTATTTAAGTATTGGATATTTGTTATGCTAAAAAGTGGAAGTTTAAAATTACTGTTTTGGAAATAGGTAGTAAATCCAATGGAGAACGCAATGCTTGCCTTAGCCACACAAGTTAAAAAGAATAAATGTGAGACATATACGACTCTATAAGATGCTTAAGTCCAAGTATTATTTATTTGTGACTTTAAAGCATGCTGACTAGCATACAAAATCTTTATCAATATATTGTGGATGCCATTATATGTAAATTATTATAGTTCGGGGATGTTTTTGCTAAGCTCTTTGGCCCCATGTAATGACGACACTGCTAGTATTGACCTATTTAAGACCTCTTATTTGTGATGCTTAATTGTAAGTTGGACGTCGAGCACACGACTTTAATTCTTATAAACATAACCTGCATTATTGCATCTTTTGTGTGCAGTGAGACCTTGTACTATCTTTGTCAATCAGAATATTAATTTTTTTCTTAATTATGTTGGAAACATTGATACTTAGCAGTATCAATTTAAGTTGTCATGTATTTGTAGTTTGATCTGACATTGCATGTGCATGTCCTTTCATGAATTTAGTGCCGCGTTGTTGATGTATTTGATTGTGCTACAACAACTATTCAAGGTGCTGATTTTGTTACGGAATTGTGATATATGACTCGTCTCTGTATTGTTTCAGCGTTGCTATGCATGAATTTCTATTGTAATTTGGAAATCATGCGGTTTACTCTCAATGCATTCAAAAATAATGTTTCTCAACATGTTCTATGGATTGAGATATTCTTATATATGATGCTTTAATCAAGTATTTATAGGCATTGTCTTCTCATTTCAGATTCCACACCAATGTTGAGAAATGGTGAAACTGGAGATTGGATTGGAACATTTCAAGGGCATAAAGGTGCAGTGTGGAGTTGTTGTCTGGATAAACATGCTTTGCGTGCTGCTTCTGCATCAGCTGATTTTTCTGCGTATGTGCTAAAGTTTCTTTTTCTTCTTCTTATTCTTTTAAATTGGAATATCAAGTTCCAGTTCAAATATAAACATGAACCTGCATCAAGTCCGTGTCTTTTAAAATGCATTATCTTCTCGTTGCATCATCATAAGACTCTCAACTGTGAGCAAGTATAGGCACATTCCCAAATTCTAAACTTTGTTGGTTACACCAATTGAATTTCTTTTGTAATTAAATTGATTGGTTGCAGGAAATTATGGGATGCATTAACTGGAGATGAATTGCATTCATTTGAACACAAACACATAGTTCGTACTTGTGCCTTTTCAGAGGTACTATTTTACTATTTATCCTCACTCCAAATATTAATTGAATTTTTGTGTTTTGTTTATTCATATTTTCTCGGAATCGTTGTCCAAATCATTTCACCTTGCTATCCATGCATTTGATCGCTGCAAATATTGGATTAATTTTATTGCTGCTGTTCCATGGGTTTATAGCTCATGTTAGGTTAGTTTGTATATGGAATATGAGTATTGATCCACTCGAATTTTAGGCGCTAAAATATTCTATATTTCTATGATGAGAGTTCTTGGACTTGCGCTCGTAACCAGGGTTGGCACATTAATTATAATACGTTACTATGTCTGTTTACTCTTTGATGGATTTAAGTGATTGGAATTGTTTCTTAATTTGCAGGATACCCACCTTCTGCTAACAGGTGGGATGGAAAAAGTTCTTCGCATATTTGATCTAAATAGGCCTGATGCACCTCCCAGGGAAATTGAGAAGTCTCCAGGTTCAGTTAGGACAGTAGCTTGGCTCCATAGTGATCAAACAATCTTAGGTTCCTGTAATGATATGGGCGGGGTGAGGTATGTGGAAAGATTTGAAATTGATCTTATTTGTTTTATTAGTAGTTTAAAGTACTTCCTTTTTGAGATCTTTTCTAATGATTTACTCAGCTCAGAACTTAATAATTGATAACCTATTTTACTGTTTAAATTGAATAGCGACGCCTCCTTTACGAGTTGATAAGAGACTAGTATCTGTTTATATCTTCTTATATTTCCCATCTTATGTATTTGTCCTTGAATGCTTCCACGATATATTGGACTTTCAACCTCTTACATTGTAGAAAAGCAGCATTATAATTTGTCTTTAAAACTATACTTAGGAATTTCTTATTTTTGACAACTTTCAGTCTTTCTTAATAAACTTAGAATTTCCTGTTTCTGTGCATTGCCATTTTACAAAAAGAAAATCTAATAGTCAATGAACTGTGGCTCTAGATTATGGGATGTTCGAACTGGCACAATTGTTCGAACACTTGAGACCAAGTCATTTGTAACCAGCGCTGAAGTGAGTCAAGATGGCCGCTATATAACAACTGCCGATGGGTCAACTGTTAAGTTCTGGGATGCAAATCAGTATGTTTCTTTCTCTATATATCTATTTACTTGCGCGATGAAATGATCTTAAGCAAACTAATTTTGACCGGTTTTTGTATGTAAATAATAGCTTTGGATTGGTGAAGAGCTATGAAATGCCCTGCATTGTGGAATCAGCTTCATTGGAACCAAAGTATGGTAATAAGTTCGTTGCTGGTGGAGAAGACATGTGGATTCGTGTGTTCGATTTTCACACAGGAGCTGAAGTTGGTAAGTTCGTTCTTGTTATTAATTTTTAATTTTTTAAAGGTTAATTTAGTTTTTGATTTTGACTTTTATGGTTTGGTCATGGTATAGGATGCAATAAGGGTCACCATGGTCCTGTTCACTGTGTTCGTTTCTCACCAGGAGGTGAATCATATGCATCTGGATCTGAAGACGGGACTATTAGAATATGGCGAACTGGCCCTCTGAATAACGAGCAAGAGAATTCTACCGACAATGGACCTGTTCAGAACGTGAGTGATGTAGCAGATGAGGTCGCTCACCAGATCGAGAACGTGCATATTGCCGAAGAAGAGAAAAGTGAAGTAAACGATGAAAAGACAATTGTGGCTAACTAGGGGGTGGTAAGGTTGTAAGGGTGGCGTAAATTTTCAGGGATTAAATCTCTCTTGAAATAAAGACACTTTATATCCTTTTAATCTTGTACTTGATTGAATATTGTTGCATGACTGGAATGAGGAGCTACAATTTCCTTTGGTTCATTATAGCATGACTTGTTTGATAAATGCAGGTCTGTTATTAGTCAAAACAAAGTTAATATTTTTCTTTTTGCCCATTTACTATTGTTTAATTATTATTTTTCTATATATTTCCACCATTCTTTCTTTTGACCAATCAGAAAAATCCAGGCATTTACTCTTCATTTTCTCTTCAATAAATTACCAAACCCAAAGGCCCCTTGTTCAAGTTTAGTTAAAATGTTTGGTTCAAAACTTGTAGGTTCTGAGACCATTTCCATGATAAACGAACACCTTTTTAATTTTTATAAATTTCTCTCTTAATTTTCAAAAAAATAAACTCTTATTAAATAATATACTACAATATGTCTTATAATTTTATCAATTTGTACAAAATTTACTTTAATTTGACATAAGAAATCTATTTCTTACTCTGCTGATCTTATATAAGAAATTTGACTTGACATAAATGAATTTATCTATTACGTGATTTTTATTATTTTAATAATTTCTGTTAAAAAAATAAACCTAGAACTATTTAAGAACTAGATATATTCTCATTTTATCTTTAAAATTTCAAATAGACAACTTTTTTCTTATACGAAAACCAGAATTATCTCAAAAAAGAAAAACGTCAAATTTCTGAAAGTAATCTCCGAGAAATAGAACCCAAACAAATAGGCCCTTTCTTTTTAAAACTTTTTTTTTGTTTTAGCTTTTTAAAACTATTTCATCTTATTGTTTCTCTCTCTCTCTCTTTTTTTTTTTAAATAATATATATATATATATATGATTGTTTAAACTTCTTATATTGTAATATTTATAATGTTATACAACAAAATTGCATTAATTTATTTTAAATTACTTGTTATAATAATTTGAATTTTTTTTAATGTGTTTATATCTATTAAGTGTGTTTGTCATAATATTCCCCACAATGTTTTAGTTATATTATTATGTCTTATTTATTTGTTCAAGTATATCCCCTCTCATTCTTTTGAGAGGATTAATTCATCAATAGTGAAGCATCCACGCGTCAGGAACAATTGTTTGAAGGACGGAGGGAGGGAGAGAGATTAATAATTCATGCATACATTTCCATCAAGACGAGACGATGAATGTGTAATTAAATGTGTTACTCCCACTCAAGTGGTTAATAACAGTAGCCATTACACAAATTTAGATAAAACTTAATCGAACTCTCTCAGTAGACTAAAAAGCTCATAATTTCAAACAAAATATATCAAAAAAAAAACCCAATCAGAGAGCTAAATTTGAGCTCGTCCATTTGAGCTAATTTACAAGAAAACAAAAGAAGAAAATGAGGAGGGAGGAGGGAGAAATTACACTACCTACAAAAAACATGACAAACCATCATTTTCTTGTTTTTGCAATAATTCCTCTTTGGATAATAACAGTCTGCTAATGAACGGTGATATAGCTGCAAGCAATGCTTTCGGACATTCCTCATGTGGTAGATGGCCACAACCAGATATTGCAACCAGTCTCTGCAGCGAAGTCCAACAATTTTAGTGGACAAATAACTTTCTTGCAAAGATCTGTTATAAGATACAGTTAAGAGAAAGTAACTCACAGAATTTACAAGTTTAGAAGCCATAGTTTGAACAGACTTTAAAGGGACAAGGGCATCTTCAGCTCCTGCGACGACTAATACTGGCAAAGTTTCAACAGCTTTGAGCAACATTGCTGCATTTTCTTGTGATAAGACCGATTCATAAGATAGTTTTCCAACTTCATGAAGCGCCACATCCCAACCCTCTACATATAATGGGGCCTGTTGTGTTCACAAGTAGAAATTTGTTAAACTCAAAGAATCTAGACAAGGGGTACATCAGATTTGGGAAAAGGAAATAATTTCCCTTGAATAGTAAATACTAATCCAAATTGGATTTTGCCTTTAACCTTTTTTATGCAGAACTTGTTTTCCATAAACATAAAGAACCTGTGTAATTATATATGTATGTAGGGAAATCGTATTTGGTATATTAGATAAAGAAAAGTATACCTTATATAGGCCTAAGATTTCAGCGGTTAGTTTAGTATCATCATACCAAGCATGCCGATTCACCACTTGAGTAATTTCTGTCCGTAGAAGAGGACGCACCATGTGTTTTTTTCCAAGTGAAGTACGTAACAGAATTCTTGCAAAGGCAGGAACCAATTCTCTTGTCAAGCTTACATTCAGTAATACCACCCCCTTTATTTCAAGCTGAGAAACATGCCATAAGGAACTTAGCAACAAACTTCCATAGTAATTTGGACTAAACAAGAAATGCTTTCCCAGAAAAATAAATTTGGGTACTTCATCAAAAACTGGTGCAATCACTTGTTAAGGACAATAACCAAAGCCAAAAATGAAACTGATCATGTCAGCTTTAGACATTTTGTCAACGACGCAAGGAAGCCTATTTAGTTTAGGCACTGAAGCACACTGATCAAATTGCTCTTCGAATACTACTTATGATCTCACCGACTTTTATAAAGTTCTTAACTTCTAAAGACTATGATATATCATCCACGTTTTTTATTTTTAAAACCATTGGATTGGACGAACGAAATATGGTGGTGGGGGGGGGGGGGGGGGGGGTTCCTAAGCAATGCATTGGTTGTTAAACTTGCTAAGAACATAACATCAATGAAGTTTACAACAGAGGTTGACTCACATCCATGGAATTCATTGATGACTGAACTTTTTGAGCAGCCTTCAGGGCAAGAAGTCCTCCATCGTCATGCCCAACAAGCACTACCGAGGAAAACCCCATCTCTAGGCAAAAGTCAAGGAGCAGGTCCACCTGAAAAACCAAATCAACCAAATGTTGAAACAGAGGCTCAAATAAAACAACTAAAAAATGTTGACGAGGCCATATCAAATAGTAACTGATCTATCATCTTGCAAGTGGCTGTGCTAATGAAACCTTCTCTGAGTTTGGAAATACCTTTGCAAGGTCAACTCAATAATAGTTTACAACATATCTATGGAATTGATCCAACTATGTTAATAAAAACTTACATAATATGATGAATGCCACAACATACAGTGACCAAGAACCAGAGAATACTTTGATCTGGCTATTATGTTATTTACTATAAATTCTATTTTGAACTTGCGTCAGATAGATATGACTGTAGTCAATTTTATGGATAAAGAAAGCATTAATAGTAAATATTTATATAACTATAATAGAAAGAAATAGGAGATGCAAAAACCGGTCGATTTATATGATAGACAACATATGCAAGTGGAAGATGTTGCAGGCATCACGATCTACTCATAAATTACCAATGCACCACAACAGACACTTCCAGTTTTCTGTAGCCAACAGTTAAAATGTTCTAATTTGATACCTTTGAAAGCTATGGTGAATTCATAAGAAGAAAGTATACATAAAAGAGTAATCACCTGATTGTCAAGCTTGTAAGGATTGGATGACTGATTTTCCTCCCAATCCTTCTGTCGTGGCCTTGATGTCAAACCCCAACCAGGCCTGTCAAAAGCAGCAACAGCACAACCCATTTGCTTCGCCAGAACGCCCATTACCTTTCTCCATGAAAAGACTCCCCCTCCAAAGCCATGCACTAAAATAATTCCAAATTGTTCATTTGCTTCCACATCTCGTTCCGCCATTGGGGATCCCAATCTGTTCACTTCATCCTCACAAGTTTCATTTAAGGTGAAAATTGGCATATCATCAGATACTGGGGATGTCGGTGAACTAGCTAAGAGAGGAGTATAGAGAGGCGAAGTGTTGCTATGGAATTGGTTACTGAAGCTCCTGTGAATATTATATTGCATTTTCAGGGGAATGCTTAATGACGGCTTGTCCAGAAAGGTAGTTGAGGACAAGGAACGGGAAGGAGATCCTGGCATGCTTAGCTTGTAGTGAACTGTCAGCCCTTGGCATGAAATAAATAAGCTGTCTGTATCAGCAAGTAAACTAACTGGAAGTTCCCCATCATCGTATGCTGACCCTGGTGCTTTTCTCCAGGTTTCACTGTCACCTTTAAATGATTTCCCACCAGATGGAGTAGGTGATCGAGGAACCTTCTGGTAACCGGGGAAAACTAGTTTGCAAGAAAGAACCTGATAATCAGATAACAAGATTAGCAAAAATGTCGGGTCAAGTAAAGATGACATAAAACTAGCAGGTGCAGTACTTTTTTTATCATCACTAAATATAATTTAGACTGTAATTTACCCTTTATTGTTCATTTTATCTCTTGAAATGACAAGAATTGAACTTCTATTAAACAAATTAGATCCAATAAGACTAAATAGACAAAATTGCAAAAGAACAAACAAAAATTAATACAAGGCCAACCGTGAAAATTTCATGAACTGAACTTACAGCTTCTGGATCAACACGGTGAAAAATGAGTTTCCTTCTAGCTTTGCAACTTGTACGATAGGCAACAACAATGTGTCCAAGAGCAAAGACAACAGATGAGAGAAACAAGACAGGCATTCCCCAGGACTTCTTTAGATGGAGCCTCTTCCTCGAAAGAGAAGTTGAAGCTTCAGCCTCAAATTGGGAATTAACAGAGAAAACACAAGCCTTGACAGAGAGAAGCAGAATTGAAACGAAAGAGGAGACTGTTACAGTTCCTAAATAGGGACCATGTGACAGTGCTGGGCCATCGCACATTGAGTACACACCTGTTCTCATTTGCAAAACATAAAAACCAGATCAATTTCAAAAATCAAAAAGCCTTCAAAGCTGTTGAATTTATTAAAGAAGTTATTCATTCAAGCATAAACTCAATAGTAAAGAATATTTCAACCGTGAGCTGTTCGAAATGGAAAGAATCACCTTGAGTTATTCCATAATTTTTCAAATTAAATCCTGAGAAGGCTATAGCACAGAACAAAGAAAAATCTAAAATATATTGAATAATAGTGATTGCCATTAAACTTAAATTATTTGAAAATATTAAAGCAAGCCTAAGCTCCAAATAAGGTAAGTAAGCTATTCACCAGTATATTATCAGAACCCCAAGAATCTGCCTAAATTACACAAACCAAAGACAATTCAGAGCATTCAAATCTAGAATCGCCACTCTGCTACATTTTCAAAAATAAAGAAAAAAGAAAAATAGCAGAGAGAAAAACAACAATAACCTTAAAATAACCAATGAGAAAGAGAGAGAAAACCATACAGGTGATGATGAGAGATCTAATGATGGAAACAAGAGGAATATCCATAAGCGAGCTCTTGAAGGCGTATCTCTCCAAATGCTCCCTAAAACTGTAACAATTCAAGCAAGTAAAGCTCTGTATTAACAAGCACGGCCAAACGGCGTCGCTTATCGCCACAACCACTGGCAACGAAACCATCACCAGCGAAGCCACCATCGTTACCATGAAATAAACGGTCCATACTCCCCTCCGCACCTTCTCCCACCACCAACCGCCTTTCAACATCATTTTTTCTTTCCAATTAACTAAAAAGTGGGAAAATTTGTGCGGAGATTTTCACGTAATTGCAAGATCGGTACAAAATCAAAACCCTAACAAATGAAGGAAATGAAGATGGCGTCGTAATTGCCATCTCCCGGCGTCAAATCAAAACCCTAACAGAAACAACGCCGTGGCGCTGTTCTCTGTACAATCTTATCTCCTGAAATTGGAAAAGGGAAAAGAAAAGAAAGAGAATAAATCTTCTCTTCTTGTCTTCCTTGTTGTTGTTCTCTTCTCTCTCTAATTTTCTCTTCGGTTTTCTTGTGTGTGAGAGAGAAAGAGAGAAAGAGAGAATCAGTCATAAGTGTGTGTGTTTATGTGTGTGTGTTTAAAAACAGCCAAATAAGGGTTGTCTTTTCTCATTGTTAAATCGGAGTTGTTTTCATCGAGTAAACGAAGTCCGAATTGGCATTAGCCAAAAAAGAACTGCAAATATTATTATTATTATTATTATGAGTTAGGAAAAGCGTGATTAAATTAGTGTTGAAAAAGAAGGGATTTAATTAATTAGTCTGACACAAACTGTTGATTCCCTCTCATAATGCTGACCTTTTGCATACCTGTCAAGGACGATTCTGCCCTTATCTCTCTCCCCTTTTGTGTATCTCGAAGATTTAAAAAGTTGTGCGTGCAACTTTCGGTATGACCTAGGTAACTAAATTCGTGGGGTCCATCTTTCTGCGCGCTCTCAATTCGCGCTCTAGAGCGCAAAACCAAAATTCGCTACTAAATTCGCGAATTTGTGAAAATAAGTGCGCGAATTTGTTGTTGTTAGAGCGCGCACTCTTTACAAGAAGCGTGCGTCTTACCTGATTTTAAAGCGCGACTTTTTTAAACAAAGGATCTCGTATTATACTTACAAAAGGCGCGTATTATAAATTTTAAAGTCGAGAATTATATAAAAATTCGTGAAATAGTGTTGAAAAAAAATAAAACAAATTATTTTTGTAAAAATGAGTGTATGTATACACATTAGAGCCACAAGTTAATACTGATGATTTTATAGTACATGAAGTAAGTTGCCACATTTATCACAACACAAGGGGGTAAACTGCCACATTATCATAAACACAAGGAGATAAATTGAACAATAGGAATATCACATGGAAGTAAATTGTCATTAAAAAAAAAAAATTGAGAAAAATAGTATGGATTTTTGAAATTCCCGTGCTATTTTGAGAAATAAAATCCTATCTCTGTTCATTAGGAAAAATTTTTGCATTTTTTTTTGTATTAATAAATAATAAATATTTATAATTAGTTTGGAACGAATTTTTTTCCCCATGTCAATTCAATTACGGGACGGAAGTCGGCGTGTTGATGTTGTTTGGAATGAAAACTAAAACAAATAAAAAGTGTGTATATTTTTGTTGATTTTTTGATACAGACACTAAAAAAGTAGGTGGTAAAGCACGCGGGGCAAATCTACATCCCTTATTGGGGGGCCTTGCCCCCCCCCCCCCCCCCACACCAAGGTTTTTGAATTTTTTATTCTAGTTACTTTTATATACATAATATATTTATTTATTTGTATTATTTTTGTTGTCCTCTTTAAAAGTCCAATTGCAAAAAAATAATTATACACATAATATACTTATCAAGATTTAGTTAATATTTTTGTCTTAACCAAATAACTATAACGTTCAATTGAAAATCTTGATATAATTTCATGAAAATTAAATCAGAGACCCTACAAAGTATTCTTCTTAATTTCAATATAGGAAAAAAAATTATGTTTATATAGTAAAAAATAGATTGAATATTATTATTTAAATATATATTTTTTGTTGATAATATGTTTCGGCCCCCTCGACTCTTGAATCCTGGATCCGCCCCTGAAAGCACGTATGATAAACTTGTAGCACAAGCACTATTAGTCTGTGACTATATTGATTATGGAACTTATGCTACTAATTGTAATGAAACTTATTTGATTGTAATGATATGTAGTAATCTAACTGAACGAAATCATATATCTTAGTTATTTGAAATGGTAATACTGATAATTTTGTACTATTGTGATGTTAATTATTTTTTCTATTGTGATATGTTATTTAATTATTTTATATCTCTTAAAAATATTTTTTATAGACGCTCTATTGACGCTCTCATACTTGAAATTTACAGTCACTCACGCTTTCGCGCACACGCACCCGCACACGCTCCACGATGTTGGTCCCAAGTGGTCAGATGAGGTCTAGAGGGGGGGGGGGTGAATAGACCTCTTCAAAAATCTACCTTTTAAAACTTCTAACTTTTCTGTTCAGCAGACTAAGCTGATCGAGAACAGTAAGCAGACTAAGCTGATCTAGCACAAAGCTTTGAACAGCAGAGTTGACCACTCTTCTGATTTCACTCAGCTGATTTTATCAAATCAGAGTTTAAAATAAACTAACTTGCAGCGGATTTATCAAGTGTTTTTCACAAGTAGTTTTCTTTAACCTTGAAATAGTTTTATCCCCAGTTTTTAACAAACTCCTTTTAAAACTTTTCAGCAGTTAACCTTTTAAGTGTTTTAAAACTGTTCTTTCAAATATGCAGAAAATAATGCAAGTTAAAAACACAAAGGATTTTTATAGTGGTTATATGGATGTAAATCCTTTAGTCCACTCTTCCAAGTCACTTAGATCTTGGGTTATACTAAATCACACAGATTACAGTATACAATGCTTACGCCAAACAACAAATGAAGTGGCCGTAAGTTCACAATAGGGAATCACAAAGAAACTCCTATCCTCTGAAGTAATATCGCTCACTAAGATTGATATCTACTTCTCACAACACAACCCTAACAAAATCACTCAGATTTTACAAGTATTTTCTGTTTTCTCTCTATTTAGCTTTGTCAACAAATGACTCGGCTGATGAGTGCTCTGTTCTTGAGTTTGAGACTTAGAAGAATTTTGCTTCAGATTTTTGCTCTCAAAGTGTGTTGTCTCTGTGTTGTTCTTCTTCTTCAACTCATGAACTAAGCTATTTATACTAAGGATTTGAAAATCTGCCCGTTGAGAGATCGCCAGTTGTCAAATCCTCGAGTACTGGTCCTTTTCTGCAGAACGGCTGTTGCGACTGAACACTGTACACTCTGCTGTACTTTCTGTCGCTTCGCATTAAATGCGCATTAAATGCACCAAGCTGATACGAGGTTTCTCTTCAATCATTTGTCATAAATACCCTTCCTCTTCAGCATTTATTACTTCAAGTGCATTTATTACCGTTGTAATAACTTCTGATCCACTTCCACTCTGCTGATCGAAGTCACTCGTCTGATGTATACTCGGCTGATCCCAAACTTGAACTAATCTGATTTGAGTCGGCTGATAGTCCACCAGTCTGATTACTTCTTCAGCAACAGATCAGTAGTCTTCTGGACCATATTTGACTAGTCTGATGAACTTCTTCCATAGTCACATATCTTCTAAGGTTTGTACTAAGCTTCCACTTAGCTGATGACTTTGGAAATCATCAAAACCTTCCTTTACTTCAAAGTCTTCATCTTCATCCAACAATTTCCCCCTTTTTGATGATGACAAAACTTCAGCTAAGTACCTGTACCTAAACTAAAGTTGAGTCCTCAAAAATTTCTGAGATAGAAATAATGTGTTGGAAGCTTGAACTTTTTATAGATTGATTTGAAAGTTACAGTGCAAGTTACAAGCAAGATGGACAAAAAAACAAAAAAAAAATTACAAGTGAAGAAAGCTGGTTACAAAAATTTCAACAGATGACCTAGTCTAGTAATCTAGTCTAGTCCTCAGCTTCTTCATCTTCTTCTTCCTCATCAACTTCTTCTTCAACTTCATCACTACTGTCTTCATCTTCACCAGATGTGAAAGCATCAGCAAGACCTTTTAATTTTTCTCTTCTTTCTTCAGCTTCAAATCTTTTTCTGATGTCTTCAATCCTCTTATACTTAACGTCTGGATTAAGCTGTTCTTCAGCAGAGTACTTAGAGGCAGCTAACTCCTTGTCAGTTTTAGCTACTTCCTTGGGCTCTACTTTATCATCAGCTCCATCTTCAGCTTCCTTTTCAAGTACTTCATCTTCTTTTGGCTTTCCAGCAGCAGCCCGTTGGTCTCGTACTTGAATAGTTGCAGCAGCATCAACAACTAACTTAGCTGATTCCTCTTCCCCCTTTTTGTCAGCATCAGCAGGGTTGAGTTGATCAGGAGTTATGTTGACAGCAGCACAAAGCTTCTTGATGTTTGTATCCATGACTCTTTGCTCAGCACAGTGATGATTTAGAGTAGTTTCCATGCGAAGTTGATTAGCTTTTAATTCACCAGAATGGTCATTCAGACAGTCAACATTCAACTGAAGTGTTGACAGTTCAGTTTGTGCTTTGTCAGTGATGTTGGTAACCTCTTGCATTAGAGCAATGTTTTTCTCAGTTTCTGCTTCACCAACTTGTGTCATGACCCTAACAACTCTTGCAATGTCAGCTTCATTCCTTTGAAGAGCAGTGTGGAGATGACCTACATCAGCCTTCACATCTTCAATACTTCTGCTCATATTCAATATGCTCTGAGTTAACATTAAGGAGTTATCTGGTGGTAGAGGAAAATATTCAATGGCATCCTTGACCATTTTTGCAGTCTCTTCCTGCATTTGCTTAATCATCAGCTGATTTCTTGTCTCCATCTCCTTCAGAGTAGTCTCAATCAGCATCTGGATGGACTCCATCAGTGAGGAATGCAAATCAGCAGTAGGAGCAGAATGTGATGATTCAGCAGGATCCTCTTCTTGTGGAAGTTCAGCAGGTTCTTCCTCCTGTTGAACGGTTGCTTCATGAAGAACATGACTTTCTTCAGCCTTCCACTCCAAAGCTAAAGGAACTAAGTCCTTGACCATGATAGGCAGCTTCTTTGATGTATCCAAGTTGATTTCTTCAGCCTTCTGGTCTTTCTTTGGTTCTTCACTAGCTGGCTCATTAGCTATGTGAATGATTTCAGTACCATCAGTAGACACAACTGTCTTCTGACGAATCAAGTCAGCTGGTACAAAGGGTGATGTAGTCTGTTTAATCTTCAGCTTCTCTTGATAAGTACTGATATCAGAGCCATAACAGATTTGCTGTAAACTTGGCAGACTGGGCGTTGAACTTGATGTTCCTGGTTCAAACCTTGATCTTTCAACCCATTTCTCCAGAGTAGTGTAAACAGCAATCTTGACTGCTCTATCAATTCTATCATCAGTAGGACTTGGCTTCTTTGAAATTGAGTTTTTGATAGCATTCGCCTCCTGACTGACAATAACTCTTGCATAGTCATGCAGTCTATCCTTTACAAAATCTGAGTCCAAAGCCTTGACAACAGAGGATGTTTGCAACCAGTTTAGAACCCAACGTCCTTCTGTAGCGAACTCCTTCCAGGCTTGAATTTCTTCCTCAGACTTGTTCAATCTATACTCTCTCCATTGATTGTATCTGATCTTCTCTGGGAGAAAAGTAGTCCTTGATTGAAACAGCTGGTTCAGCCTTTCCAGCTCAGCTTCAAATCTTTTGAAGGCAACGGAGTCATTTTGAACAATCTCAATTGCTCGTCTGACCTCCTTCTTTTTCTTTTTAATTGGTTCAGCCTTTGGTAGCACAAAGTCTCCTTCCTTAGGCTTTTCTCCAATCACGATGCCTCCAGACCTCCTTGGTCCATAAGCATCCTTCTTGCTCTCTTCCAGTGCCTTTGCCAAGTCTGCTTCTTCCTTGGCAGCTAACTCAGCTTCTGTCATTTTCTTGACATCAGCTTCCTTTTTACTTGCTTCAAGAGCTTTCTTTAGCTCAGCATCATCACGTTTTCGTTGTTCAGCCTCCTCACGCTTCTTCTTGTGATAAGCTGATACTTTTGCTTTGCCAGTTCTCTTCTTTCTGGCATTTCTTGACTCAACAACTGGTGCCGCAGCTGTTGTTTCTGGTAAAGCAACTGCTACTGGTGCAGCAGCAATTGGTTCGAGGATCTGCACTTCAGGATCCTCTTGAGGTTTAGCAACCTCAGCTGTTGGTGTAGGAATCTGTTTCACTTGGTCAGTAGATCCCTTCACTGATTCAACAGGCCTCTCAGCAGATTGAGGACTTCTTTTGGCTAACTCAGAAAGTTCAGTATCTTCATCAAGAAGTGTCAGCTTCTTTCTGGCAGTCCTTTTTGTGAAAGGTGGATTTGCAACGGTAGAAGTGGCAGTGTCCTTCATAGCACTTCTTGTTCTTTTAGCCACATTTTCAACCGGTAGCTCAGCTGAAATTGTCTTGTCAGAGGATGTCCCAGTAGACATCTCGTTGATTTCCTTGACTGTTTCATCAACAATCAAATCAGCAGCATCCTTTCTTTTAGAGACAACTGTTCTGGCTTCAACAGCAGGCTTTGCCGTTTGAACAGTCGACTTGCTTTTCTTGCCTTTATCAGCAGGCTTTTCTGGCTCAGAAGCCTTTCTTTTCTTTTGCTTCAACTCTGTCACAACCGCAGGCTCCTTTGATCTTCCAGATTTCACTGGTTCATAAATCTTCAATTCTTTAGCCTTGTGAACATCCTTGCCATTTGTAACATCACATCCCAAATTTACTAGCAGATGACTCAGGAATATTCGGTGCAGAGTGTAACCACGCACTTTGTGATCAGCCAGTATATACCAAATGTAGTTTGCCCAGTTCACCTTCAAGCCATAGAAAATGGCAATCATTGTGTGCAGACGCTTCATTGGTATGCTGTCTAGTGAGAATGTGCAATTCTCCAAAACTTTGGCAACCAAGTCTGCCATTCGTTGAAACTCGTCTTTCAATTGATTTTTCTTTATGCTCCCAGTTAGCATTTCATCCTTCTTTGAAGCCAGATTCCAGAAATCTGCTTCAAATGGAGTAGAGAGAGTTGCAATATCAGTAGAACCTTCAAGAGAGAGTCCATATCTCTCACTTAGCAGGTTTGGGGTTACGCAGATAGCTTTGTCCCCAATCTTGGCAGTGATCTCCACTTTCTCAAAATTGACATCCTTCTTGGAACCATAAAATTCCATTACTTGGTCTTTGAAGATCATATCTTCATGGGCCTCCATGAAGTTTACCAGTGAGGCTGCCTTAAATTTCTCCAGAATTTCCTTCATTAATGGTGTGCCAGTCGTATGGTAGGTCAGGTAGTTCAAGAACATACCTTCAGCAGCAGCTTCTTTTGCAGGTACCTTGGAACCCATTTTCCTGAAAGAGATTGAAGAAAAACGAGAGTAGATTTGCAGTTGAATGGATGCAAAAATGCTCTGAATGCTTTTGAAATTTTTTAGGGTGCGTAAAAGCTCAGTCAGCTGATCAGATCTGGATTTATAGATGTTAATTCTTGTCGGTTTCCGTGAAAAGTGGTAACCGTTAGATTAGTCATTGTAAAAGCAGATCGTGCGACCGTGAAACGCGGATTTCAAAATAGCATTAAATATGTCAGACGGGCGGGAAAACGAAACGCCACTTGTCTGTTACTTATGAAAGCGTGCTTTTTATGAAACGTTTTTAATGCAACACTTTAAATATAAGCTGACATAAATAGAAACAGATGAGTAAAGTACTTATCTGATTTATGACTTGTCTGATACAATATATCACTAGTGAAAGCCAATATCTAGTGATCTTTCTTTGCTGTTTGTCAATCCAGCAAGATAATTAATCTTCAAATCTTCAAGAGTTAAGAGCAAATCTTCTGCTTAAAGCAACTTCAACTAACTGTCATTGAAGATTTCATCTTTAAAACAAGGGTACCGCTAGTCTTACACGTTCCCCCTGAATTCAAGAATTCATCAGTCAACTAGTCTGTTGAGAGTCAGTCTTCTTGAAGTATAACACACTTGTTGTAGTCAGATTAGTGAGCTGTTTGAAACCAGTCTTCTGATAGGTTCCCCCTCAGCTTATGAATCCAATTTTAACAAGCCTAGTTCCACTCTTAGAGTAGAAAATCTTGCATCACTCAATGGTTTGGTGAAAATGTCAGCGATCTGATTATCTGTTTGAACATATTCAATAATAACATTTCCTTTTTCAACATGGTCTCTGATGAAGTGATGTTTGATCTCAATATGCTTAGTCCTGGAATGACTTGTAGTATTCTGAGTAAGTGAGATTGCACTTGTATTATCACAGTAGATAGGGATTCCACTGATCTTCAGATTATAATCTTCTAGTTGATGCTTCAACCAGAGTATTTGTGCACAACATGCTCCAGCAGCAATGTATTCAGCTTCAGCAGTAGATATGGATACTGAAGTCTGTTTCTTACTCATCCATGAGATCAGACGACTGCCTAAAAATTGACACGTACCTGTTGTACTCTTCCTATCAATCTTGCAGCCAGCGAGGTCAGAATCTGAATATCCAACAAGTTCAAATCCTGATTCCCTTGGGTACCACAATCCCAATTCTTGAGTGCCCTTAAGATACTTTAATATCCTTTGAGCAGCTAAGAGATGAGATTCCTTAGGATTTGATTGAAATCTCGCACAAACCCCAACAGAATACATAATATCAGGTCTGCTAGCTGTTAAGTATAGCAGTGACCCAATTATGCCTCTGTATTTGGTGATGTCAACTGATTTGCCATCTTCATCCTTGTCCAGACGAAATCCAGTGGACATAGGAACATTAACAGATGAACTAGTTTCCATACCAAATTTCTTAAACAGATCTTTTGTGTACTTTGCTTGATTAATGAAAATACCATCAGGTAGCTGTTTAACTTGTAATCCAAGAAAGTAATTTAATTCTCCCATCATGCTCATTTCAAACTTGTTCTGCATCAGCTTAGAGAATTTTTCACACATCTGTTTGTTGGTTGAACCAAAAATAATATCGTCCACATATATTTGAACTAGCAATATATGTTCTTCCCATTCAATAGTGAACAAGGTCTTGTCTACTTTACCTTTACGAAATCCTTTTACTAAAAGAAAATCAGATAGAGTATCATACCATGCTCTTGGAGCCTGTTTGAGTCCATAAAGAGCTTTCTTCAGACGATATACCTTGTCTCCCTGTTTATAAACTTCAAAACCGGGGGGTTGTTCAACGTACACTTCTTCTTGCAATTCTCCATTGAGAAAAGCAGACTTCACATCCATCTGATATACTGTGAAGTTCTTGTGAGCAGCATAAGCTAGAAACAGTCTGATTGCTTCAAGCCTTGCAACTGGTGCGAATGTCTCATCAAAATCAATGCCTTCTTCTTGGCAGTAACCTTTGGCCACTAGTCTTGCTTTATTTCTGGTAACAATACCATCTTCATTCATCTTATTTCTGAAAACCCACTTAGTGCCAATTACTCTTTGATGAGTAGGTCTGGGAACTAAGTACCAGACTTCATTCCTTTCAAATTGATTCAACTCTTCTTGCATAGCTTCAATCCAGTGAGAATCACCAAGAGCTTCATCAATTAATTTAGGCTCAATTTGTGAAAGAAAACTTACAAACATTGTTTCATTTGCAGTTGACCTTCGAGTTCTCACTCTGTCCAAAGGATCACCAATCACTAACTCAGGTGGGTGATCTTTGAGCCATCTGAGATCAGGTTGCAAATCTGAATGTTGTCCTCTGGATTGATCTTGCAACACCACTGTTGGAGTCTCAGTAGTAGTCTGTTGAACAGTTGTAGTCTGTTGAACAGTCTCTGGTCTGTTAGCTGTTTGCAACTCCTCTGTTAGACAATCAGCAGACTGATTTTGAACAGCACTTGAGTTAACAGCTTGAGATAAATTGGGTAGTATGATGGGTACATATTCTTCTTTTCTTTCCACATTCAATTTCTGAAATTCAGCAGACAGTTCTTGATTTGCACTTTGATTCTTTTCAGAAGATTGACTTGGTTCATCAAATACTACATGAATAGATTCTTCTACAAGTAAAGTTCTTTTGTTAAACACTCTATAAGCTTTACTAACAGTAGAGTAACCTACAAAAACAGCTTCATCAGCCTTTTCTGCAAATGCAGTAAGGTGATTTTTCCCATTGTTCAAAACATAACATTTACAACCAAAAATCCTAAGATAATGTAAATTAGGCTTTCTGTTGTTCCATAGCTCATAAGGTGTCTTGTTTTGACTTTTGTTGATCATACACCTGTTCTGTGTATAACATGCTGTATTTGTAGCTTCTGCCCAGAATCTTTGGGGCAGCTTTGCTTCAGCTATCATTGTTCTGGTAGCTTCTTTTAGAGTTCTGTTTCTCCTTTCAGCAACTCCATTTTGTTGAGGGGTTCTAGCAGCAGAGTACTCATGACTGATTCCTCTGGAATTACAGTACTCTTCAACAGTAGAGTTTGTAAACTCAGTCCCTCTATCTGATCTGATCTTCAATATTCTTTGACTCTTCTCATTCTGGATCAGTTCCATCAGATTAGTAAGATGTTCCTTGGTTTCACTTTTCTTCTTCATGAAAATCACCCAAGTAAATCTTGAAAAATCATCCACAACAGCTAGGCAGTACTTCTTTCCACCATTGCTGATTGGATCAATAGGGCCAAACAAATCCATATGCAGCAGCTCCAAAATTCTGATTGAAGATTGGTGCTTCTTGCTTTTGAAGGATGATTTCACTTGTTTACCCTTCTGACATGCGTCACAAAGCTTGTCTTTGCTCATGACTGTCTTTGGAATTCCTTCTACCAGATCATTCTTTATCAATCTGTTTATGGTCTTGAAATTCAAATGATTCATTCTTTTGTGCCAAAGCCAACTGATTTCACTTGGTGTAGAAGCCACTAAGCAAACATTTGAATTCTTGTCCACAGAATTCCAGTCGACTACATAGATATTTCCCTGTCTTCTTCCAGATAGAATGACCTTCTTTGTTCCTACTTGTTCAACATAGCACTTATCTGATGAAAACACCACGGAAAATCCCTTGTCACAAAATTGACTTATGCTCAGCAGATTGTATTTCAGGCCATTAACATAAGAGACGTCAGATATCTCTATGTTTCCTTTGATAAGCTTTCCAACAGCTACAACCTTGCCTTCTTTGCTGTCTCCAAAAGTAACTCTTGGACCATTCACAGCAACAGCATCTGCCAGTTCATGTATGTCTCCACACATGTGCCTTGAACATCCACTGTCCAAGTACCATTTCTTCACTACTTTACTCCTACTCCTAATCCTAACCTACAAAACAAAATAAAATTGTTTTAGGTACCCTTTATTGAGAGGGTCCTGGTGGATTAGTATCTCCTTTGACAACCCAAGATGTTGAAGTCTTAGGCTTCTTAGGCTTTGCAATTTTAGCAGGAGCATGAGCAACTTCATTTTCATCATAGACAGCAGGCATATTATATTGATGATCATTATGATGATGATAAGGCTCATAAGCAGGATATGATGCATGATAAGCAGGGTAGGCATGCATTGGTTGATGAGCAGGATATGCAGCATAGTGAGGTGGATAATGAGGTGCAGCATAATATGGTGGATAAGCAGGTTGCACATAATAAGACTCATTTCCATAGTAAGCATTTTTGTTATAATTTCTTTGCTTCTTAGGTCTGCTCTTTACTTGCTCTTTAACAGACGACTTAGCTTTACTAGTCTGATTGGTTTTACTCTTATCAGCAGACTTCTTGGGACTACTCTGCTGTTTGGTTTTACCAGTCTGTTTTTCAGTTTCAGGCTTTTTACCCTTCTTAGCCTTAGGAGTCTGGATCTCCTTTTTCTCAACCTCAAGTGAAGTAGATTTAGTGGTCTGAACATACAAGATAATATTACTATTATCAGCAGATACAAATTTTTCAGCTCTATTCAGTTCTAAACTTTCTTTCACTACAGGTGTACTCTGTTTAGTTGATTTATCAATTGATGCAACAGACGACGTAGGAACAGATGACTTATTATGCAAAGATATTCTAGCTTCAAGTTCTTTGATCTGTCCTTTGTACATTTCACATTCAGCTCTCAGAGATTCACATTCATGCGAAAGCTTTTTATACATAGCTGATTCTTCAGGTCTTTCTACCTTCGATTTCAGTTTAGTATTTTGCTTTTTCAGCATGATCATCTCGTCCTTAAGCTTAGCAAGCTCATTTACAACATCTACTTTGTTGTTCATCATTTGCTCAAATGAGCTAAACAGTTCAAGCTCACTTTCAGAGAGTATTACCTCATTGTCAGAATCATCAGATTCCTTTGCCATGAGACACAGCAGTGCAGGTGTTTCGTCAAAAACAGAGTCATCACTTGAAGTGCCAGATTCTGTGTTTGATGAGTAGATGGCTGCCATCTTTTCAGCTTCAGCCAACAGCACCTTGCTCTTTTGGTATCTCTTCTCTCTTCGTTCTTTTCTTTGTTTCTTTTCCTCCTCTGTATACTTCTCCGCTTTAGGATATGGGCAGTCCTTGATGAAGTGTCCCAATTTCCTGCAATTATAGCACATCATTTTGGATTTATAATCATCCTTAATATCATGAGAATTAGAGGTAGGTTTAGAAGTAGAAGCATTGTTATATTTGTTCTTCATTTTTCTCTTGTAGAACTTTTTGAACCCGTTCAATAACAACGCAACATCGTCAGCAGTATATTCCTTTTTGCTCAGTACTGGGGCCTCATCAGATGAGTCCTCTCCTCTGCTTTTTCCAGACGATCTTCTTGTTCTTTCTGCAGCGACCAGTGCAGCAGTGGAACCAGAAGTTGAGGTCTCTTCTATTCCCATCCTTGGCATTTTATACTCGTACGCCTTGAGTACAGAAAACAGCTCCGTCAGAGAGATCTTCCCCAGATCCCTAGATTCTTCCATAGCTGTGATCTTCATGTTGAACTTGGGTGGTAGCGCCTTCAGGACTTTGAGAGTGATCTCTTTGTCTGTGAATGTCTTACCCAGCTTTAACACGTTGTTCAGCACTTTGGTAAACCTTGAACTCATCTGGTCAATGGTTTCTCCAGGCTTCATTTTGAAGTTCTCAAACTTCTCCATGGCAACACTTAGATTGTGTTCCTTGATGGCTTCATTTCCTTCACTCATATCCCTGACTTTGTCCCACATCTCTTTTGATGTTTTACAGTGTTTGACATAGTCAAACCTTTCATTGTCCAGGGCTTTAGTCATGATGAAGATTCCAACTTTATCAAGATTTTTCAACTTGATTTCATCAGGTGACATCTCTTCTTCATCTTTGTCCACGATCACTTCTTGATCATTGACTTTGATGGTTTTTGTGACTCTTATCGGACCTTTGGTTATGCATCTGTACATATTGTCATTGTAAGCAGCAAGGAAAATTTCCATGCGTATCTTCCAGTCCTCAAAGCTCATACCGCCTATGTAGGGAACAAGGCTAATGCAATCCATTTTTCAAAAAGTTTTGTTTTTCAAAAAGATGCTCTTTTGAAAACCTTTAAAAAAAAAACTTTTGAAAAACACTTAAGGATCAAGCTCGTTGATCAGGCAAATGATTCAGATGAACCACCTGCTCTGATACCACTTGTTGGTCCCAAGTGGTCAGATGAGGTCTAGA
This sequence comes from Penstemon davidsonii, assembly GCA_034814905.1. Classification (NCBI taxonomy): domain Eukaryota; kingdom Viridiplantae; phylum Streptophyta; class Magnoliopsida; order Lamiales; family Plantaginaceae; genus Penstemon; species Penstemon davidsonii. The sequence goes on from JAYDYQ010002685.1 coordinate 24,079,913, forward strand.
GGGGGGGGTGAATAGACCTCTTCAAAAATCTACCTTTTAAAACTTCTAACTTTTCTGTTCAGCAGACTAAGCTGATCGAGAACAGTAAGCAGACTAAGCTGATCTAGCACAAAGCTTTGAACAGCAGAGTTGACCACTCTTCTGATTTCACTCAGCTGATTTTATCAAATCAGAGTTTAAAATAAACTAACTTGCAGCGGATTTATCAAGTGTTTTTCACAAGTAGTTTTCTTTAACCTTGAAATAGTTTTATCCCCAGTTTTTAACAAACTCCTTTTAAAACTTTTCAGCAGTTAACCTTTTAAGTGTTTTAAAACTGTTCTTTCAAATATGCAGAAAATAATGCAAGTTAAAAACACAAAGGATTTTTATAGTGGTTATATGGATGTAAATCCTTTAGTCCACTCTTCCAAGTCACTTAGATCTTGGGTTATACTAAATCACACAGATTACAGTATACAATGCTTACGCCAAACAACAAATGAAGTGGCCGTAAGTTCACAATAGGGAATCACAAAGAAACTCCTATCCTCTGAAGTAATATCGCTCACTAAGATTGATATCTACTTCTCACAACACAACCCTAACAAAATCACTCAGATTTTACAAGTATTTTCTGTTTTCTCTCTATTTAGCTTTGTCAACAAATGACTCGGCTGATGAGTGCTCTGTTCTTGAGTTTGAGACTTAGAAGAATTTTGCTTCAGATTTTTGCTCTCAAAGTGTGTTGTCTCTGTGTTGTTCTTCTTCTTCAACTCATGAACTAAGCTATTTATACTAAGGATTTGAAAATCTGCCCGTTGAGAGATCGCCAGTTGTCAAATCCTCGAGTACTGGTCCTTTTCTGCAGAACGGCTGTTGCGACTGAACACTGTACACTCTGCTGTACTTTCTGTCGCTTCGCATTAAATGCGCATTAAATGCACCAAGCTGATACGAGGTTTCTCTTCAATCATTTGTCATAAATACCCTTCCTCTTCAGCATTTATTACTTCAAGTGCATTTATTACCGTTGTAATAACTTCTGATCCACTTCCACTCTGCTGATCGAAGTCACTCGTCTGATGTATACTCGGCTGATCCCAAACTTGAACTAATCTGATTTGAGTCGGCTGATAGTCCACCAGTCTGATTACTTCTTCAGCAACAGATCAGTAGTCTTCTGGACCATATTTGACTAGTCTGATGAACTTCTTCCATAGTCACATATCTTCTAAGGTTTGTACTAAGCTTCCACTTAGCTGATGACTTTGGAAATCATCAAAACCTTCATTTACTTCAAAGTCTTCATCTTCATCCAACACACGACTTAGTTACCTAGGGTATGACGAAAGTACCCTTTGCTGAGTTGGGAGGATTTCTTCTTTTTTAATCTTTTACGGGCATGTCTACCGATAGTTCATGTTGATCAGAACTATCGGTAGTTCAACCTCCATTACCACTCATTTATATTATTTTAATTTTTTTTAACCTGAATCACAAGTCATATTAGCAGGTCATATTTTTGGTTTGATTTAGTTACATTACCATAATGCCCTTTACTTATTAAAAAAAACAAACAAAAAAAACTAAACAACACATTATTAAGATTATTTGATTTTCCATTCCTCATTAAGTATAAATGAAATATATAAAAAAAAAATAATCTCAAAATAAAATAAAAAATATTTTTTAAATACAAAATTTATATTATGTATTAATTTATTTAATATTTATTAAAATAATAAAGTTATATATTAAAAAAAATTAAACCCTAACCCTAACCCACCCTTTCCCCGTAACCCTCACCCCAATCCCAGCGGCGGGGCCTGGGACGGACGGACCCAGGCCACCACGGCCTGGGATCTTCCGTCTCAGGCAAGAGATGGAATGCTACAAGGTGTATTTTAGTTCTATCTATTTTTCTCCTACTCATTCAAAAAAAAAAAAATCATAGATACACAGCTTCAATTTGCCGGCCATACATAGCAAATTCAGAAATTACAGTAGCTCTTCTTGCATAAACTTTTTATCACAAAGAAAAAGATGGAACTAAAATGGACAAGACAGATTATAACAATAGATATGTAGTCTACAGCTTCTGCTATTGTTAAGCTATTGTGGAAGACGATCCCAGGCCGGCGGCCTGGGTTATGAGTGGAGAGGGGTGTGGTGGGGTTAGGGGGGCGGGTGGGTGGGTTTGGGGTTGGGTGGGTTTAAATTTTTTTTTTTTACTTTCTCTGTAAGGGTAAAATTGGGAATTTTCAATTGGCCTAATAGAAATTTTCATCCGGTTACAAGTCTCTTGATTGCCACATGGCAGCTTGTGAGTGATGAACTACCAATAGTTCTATCAATCTTGAACTACTGGTAGAAAGCCCGATCTTTTACCGCTTTTAATTCTTTTTACTTAATTTAGCATGTAGAATTATAAGCGTGCTGAGTAACTTTTTAGGTAGGTAAATGCGGAGTGCCTCGAATGAAGATGAGCCACGCCAAAGATGGAGAAAAAAGATTATCCAAATTTATGGCATTCAAAAATAGTTTTTCTCAAATTCTGAGTGTTAATTTCTATGTTATTTAAGTTTCGATTCTACTATGTTGTCCCAACTTTAAATTTTCAAATTGTCTAATGAACTTACTCTTCAACAACTCATAATGTTTACATATATTAAAAAAATGTTTAATATGTTTTTAAATTATCTAAATTTTCTTGTTTCTACGAATTCTTAAATTAGTAAGTTAGGGCCTAGGATTCTATTAAGTAATAACATATTTAAAACTGGAATAGACTGTTTATTATATTTTCAAATCGTCTTAACATTTATATACATGTTCATGCATAAATTCAATATAAAATTTGTAATAGATCACTCATATATAAATTTATAACACAATTTGTTACATTCACTTTTTTCTAATAAAGACGTATACTTCAAAATATAACAACATATGTGATTTTTTCATATTATCGAGTTATATCATATAATGAATAACTCAAACTACTATGAGGTTTAATATAATTATACAGATCATCCTCCATGTTCGAAAAATTACTTCAGGGGTAACTTAAGTAATTCTCCCTTGTTTAAATTTGACTTGAGAACTTTTATCGGTCAAATTTGATTTGTTTAATTTTGAGGTAAACTGACAAAAACTAGCTCTATACAAAATATTAGATGAAATAATATTACCTTCAGGTGATTTGGCACAACTATAATTAATTAATACAAGTAGATTGTAGTGGAATATCACCTCAAGATTGTGCACTAACTACTGACCTCTGAGATGTTAAACATGCAATTCTATAGACAATTAGTCAAACAATTTAACAGTTAAACTGGTATTATATATGACACTACTGAAACCAGATTCAACGAACAAAATCTAAGAAAAAAAATTGAGCGTGCCCAATTGCAATTTTCTAGCTAGTAAAACACACTTAGATAGGCTCCAAATTCTCACTCACTTTAACCTAAAACCTATAGTTTTAGAAGAAAACAATACAAATTAAGTGATCAAGTAAAAAAGAATGTAAAGTTAGTAATTACAATTTTCGAGACTTATTAAATGGACAGAAATCACATAATTTTGAAGACATAGTGTCGTAATTTTTTGGCTAGCAATATTGTCAGAGCACAAATGTTGCTGTCAGAACAATTTTAATAAATTTCCAAAATTACCCCAAAAATGAAAGAATTATGAGAGCTATTTATATGCATAAATTCAATTTTCCATATATACAAAAATCTCAATCCCTTTTCCTCCTTCCTTGTGGGTTTTAGTTGCTAAATAATTAAAAATATATGCCAATTAGAAGGAAATACATAGTCTGGTTCTTGTAACCATGGATCAAAATTTTGCTTCGAGTGTGTGTTTCGGTCAGTCAAATACTGGAAACTTTTCGAGACTTTTCGGAAATGTTTCGAAAACACTAAAAAAAAGCTGTAAAAAAAAGTTACTAAATTTAGAAAAATAACAGAGTTTAAGGTAAACAAATAGTTTCAGAATTACATCTTTTTTTCATTTCGTTTGATTCAAAAATGAAAATTTTTCGATGGAAAAGATAAAAATTTTGATCCATGCTTGTAACGTCCAAGAAGATAAAACTACTACTTCATAAAATTAGTAGTAAAATATCAATATGCTTCCAACATACTCCGTAGTCCTTGCTCAGTTTGGTTTCTAATGCATATTTTCAAATCACAATATCTAATGGGCGCTTGCAGATTGACAACAAATTGCATATATATGATTTAATATGAAACAAATTATATAAAGATTTGGATTGTGTGTAGACTAGATTCGCAATTTTTATAAGCGCCATTGAAATGAAGAAAAAAATTAAATGTTTTGAAGAATGTAGAAGAAAAGAGTATTTCATTGTTTTAATTAGGGGCAAATATGTCATAAAATATTTATTGTGCTCTGACAATATCGCTAGCCAAATTTTTTTCTTTCTAAAAATAATAATAGAACTTTGATGTTTAAATTTTTTCAAATTTAAAATATTATACCAAATCAAAAGCAAACAAAACATGGTAATTGTCTAGCTCCGAATTACTCTAAATTTCAATATAAGCAATCTCTCTTTTTGAATGTATTTCAACTCAATTATTTTTTGATATTTAAAATTATGAAGTCAAGATTTCATGACTCAATTGCCTTTTAGATATAAATATAAATTAACATGACTCTTAATATTCCTCAAATTAGGAAGAATTCAAATTCAAACACATATTCAGTTTTAAAATGGGATTATTGCATTTTTGGTGCCATAACTATAGTCCACTGGCGTTTCTATCCCGTAACTTTTCGGGCTGGCACATTTGGTGCCACAAATTCAACATCAGTGGCAATTTTAATGTCAATTGAGGTCCAATTTCAAAATTGGTCCGAAATTCCCCCATATGCGGGTCATGTGACATGAAAAATGAGAATTTCGACCATTCAACGTCTTTTTTATAAAAAAAAAAAACCAAAATTCAAAATCCTAACTTTTCCTATAAAATTCACCAAAGATTCCCTTAATTAAATTGTTACCCGCCTTCTTCTTCTTCCCCAAATAAAAACATCCATGTAGCTTAGTTCTTGGTAGAAGGAATATATATATATTTTTTAATGAAAAAGACGTTGAATGATCAAAATTCCTAATTTTCATGTCACATGGCCCGCACATGAGAGAATTTTGGGCCCATTTTTTTTTTTACCAAAGTGACAAATAAAAAAAATGGACCCTCATATTGCATGTTTCCTCAAATTATTATGTTTAGCTGTTTCTCAATATGTTGTTAACATTTCATCGAAGACTCCTAAATGACCTAAACTTGAAATTCCTAGCTTCAAGTTATAAGAGATTCTATGGGTGAATGTGGATGGGTTTTGGTCCTCAAATGAGTTTTCGCCAAACCCATAAAACCATCAAAAACTTATTCAGAAAAACTCATACTCAAATTCTTCAAACCTATAAAACATTGATTTGACACTTACCTTTTTCCCCAAATCTCACTAAAAAAACAATTGATTTGACACTTACCACCTACTTTTTCCCCTAAACCCCAACATCCAAACCCAATCCTAGTAAGGTTTCAACTTATTCAAACTACAAAACCCAACAGCCAAAACACATCCAAATAAGATCTCAAAGGTTTCATCAAGATCACCCAATTTATTTATTTTTAATCCGAGCCAAAACCTATCTAAATAGACCCTAAGTCCAAAAGCATTCCAACTGGTACATGGTCATTGAGATTGAGAGGGCAATTATGGTAGTGGATACAAATAAATTAATTAAGCAGTACAAATATGTAATTGCTCCGTATTACTTATAGTAAATAAAACTGGAAGGGGTTTTAAATTAAAACTCAACGGGTATAAGCGCCGCCCGAGGAACGTGACCGTTAGATACAACGGGAGATTCTTCCCCGGACCTGGTCCAGGATTTTTCTTCTTTTCTATTTTCTTTTTCTTTTCTCTTCTTCTTTTCTTTTTCCTTTTCTTCACTAATAACTAAAATTCTCTTATACAATTAAAAAAACATTGACATATTTTGTGTTGTAAATTTATAATATGATGTTTGTTTCTATCAAAATTATTTTTTGCATTTTCCACGCATTATTTCTTCTTAAAAAATGTTTAATATTTAAATTAATTCTATAAAAAAATATATATCTTAATTATTTCATAAATTATAGCACAAAATGACACAATGAATTTGCAAATTCACATCTTCGAAAATAAACAAAAATATAGCCACAACATTGAAAGATTACGAAAAATACATAATATAAAATAAAAAAACTACCACTACAAGAAAAATGAAATTTAGTGACAAAATATTAAGTAACATTGTTGAAATTGTCAGTTTTTGCATATATTTAGTGACAAAAATGTTAATTTTGTCACAATAACAATAGTGACAAGTACAATACTGACAAAATATATTTTTAAATTGTCACTAATAGCTATTTTTTAGTGACAAGTGTATGAAACTTAAATTATCATTATTGACAATTAGTGACACCCTTTTAGAGATAACTTAGTAACAATAAATATTGTCACTATAATTTAGTGACGATATTAGTTGTCATTTTTGGGACGTCACTAAATGTCAATAGTGACACTATTTTTACATTTCTTGTCAATAATGTATCTATGTACATCATTTTTACATTTTGTACAATAAAATGATGTACATAGATACATTATTGACAAGAAATGTAAAAATAATTAAGATAGATATTTTTTTTTATAGAATTAATTTAAATATTAAACATTTTTTAAGAAGAAATAATGCGTGGAAAATGCAAATAATAATTTTGATAGAAACAAACATCATATTATAAATTTACAACACAAAATATGTCAATGTTTTTTTAATTGTATAAGAGAATTTTAGTTATTAATGAAGAAAAGGAAAAAGAAAAGAAGAAGAGAAAAGAAAAAGAAAATAGAAAAGAAGAAAAATCCTGGACCATGTGGTCCAGGAGTTAACTCCTGGACCAGGTCCGGGGAAGAATCTCCCAGATACAACATATAGATTCAGGCTTAGTATAATATAGTGACAGAAGACATCGTGGTCGGGACCGGAATTCTAAGAAATTTAGCTGCCGGCCCCATTTATGAGCCATCACTTTGTCGCCACGTGTCAGGCTGTCTTTCTTGCGCCGTCTGTAGTTCATATACTCCTCCCCCATACCATTTGAACCTGGACTAGTGCAACGGTCACATTTTTCTACCCAAGCCTAGCTTGTCCAAGTTAGTTCATTCACATAATAAATGTATTGTAAGCTTTGTGATTTATCATTTTCTTATAATTTTCATTCAATATTAAAGTAAGTATATTGTCCTTGTCAAATAATTATTTTCGGTTCGATCAAACCCGATTGAATAAGAATTTCCCCTGTTTAAAGGCTAATAATGCTCATCTCCCTCTAACTTTAAATAATGTGCCATTGTGCATTCATTTCTCCCCATCTTTTTAAATTTTATTAAGATAAAAAAAGATAGATGCAAATAATTGAAAATTCGAGAAAAATGAACGCAGTTCACTCCATTGTTTATATATTTCTTTTAGTCTCATTTATTAAAATTCACTTGTCAATTATAATCGTCATTTTAAAGTGAGAAAATACATGTATTGATATACCATATTTTGAGTATTTTTTCTTCTGAGCACTTAGTCAAATTAAACGTGGTAGAAAAATAGTACTACTTAAGATTGACTAATTGATCTATTTGTCTAATTTGCTCTGCTCGAGATCACCAACCACACTGGCCTCCTCAACCAGATCGACCTCCTCAACCAAATCAACCAGATCGACTAGGTTGCTCTGCTCGACCTCCTTAACCAGATCAACCAAGTCGATCTATCCAGAATCGACCTAACAAATAACAAAGACAATCAAAATGGCGATAATGCATGCCTCTGAAAGTTCGGTATATTTACCATACACTCCAAATATCCGTGCGCTTTTGCTGGGTCGACTCGATTAGGACTCGACCGATCCAATTGACCCATGTGGGTCATTCTATTTTCAAAAATTCCACCTCATTTCACAAAGTCAGGTACGCATTTGTTGCTTAAGCTACTTGAATTGATCTGACTTAAACATTGGAGAGTCTTCGTCGAGAACAACCCCGAAGAGCCCTAACGAGTTTCTTAGATTGCATGTAAGGTTAATTTGAAGTGAAGTCAAGTTTGACCTGATCGACTAGACTTCGTATATATCGACGAACGTGTTTACAAGTGGCGCTCCATCATCAACTATGACCATCATAAAACATACCCTTCATAATGTATAATTATATTTCCTTCGTTGTTGAATGAACTCGACTTATCAAATTTGTGTCATAATTTTTAAGGGTAAATCATGTTTAAACAGAGTTTGACCAAACCCACAACATTCACATAATAATTATAATACACTTGCTTTATGAATTAATGGGTTTGGCCAAGCCCAATTTCAAATAAGAATTTTCCAATTTTTAATAAAGTTGACACCATGTTTTACATGAGAAAGAAATAAAACTTTTTGTATACTCCATAATTTTGAATTCTATCATGGAATGGTTAATAATTAATGAAGTAACATTGTTTTTATTGGATAGAAAACATGGAAAAAAAATATTATGTTAGAACAAAAGAGAAAACAATTTAAACATGTATAAGGAAAAATAAGAAAAGAAAAAAATAGTGGAGTAAATAATTTAAATCAAGATCATCAAAAGTATCTGTTACAGGAGTGGGAGGGACACCTCCATCACAAAAAACCTCATGAGGGAGGGATGACAAAAAGAAATTCAATTTAAGTTTTGCGCATTTTGCAAGATTATGAAATGTAGTGAACTGAGATAGAAGAAAAAAGATAAAAGAAAAAGTAATAAATAAATAGTTATTATAAAATGAATTAAGAAAATTGGGCTTTATAAAAATTGGGACCGCTCTGAAATGGGGAATGGTGCCCTGGCATGACTCATGAGCCTAAGTTGCCTGTAAAGAGGGCCCACAATTATAAACTTTTTTTTTTCTTTTTTTCTGACAACCATTCACAAATTTTAATCTAATGATAATTTATGATGTTTTATTTGAATTCATTTAAGACGCCATGGTTCTTGCCCTTGAATGTTCTTGTTAGGAGTCAAACAATAAATCCTTGGTTGAATATTAGATGCACATTCGTCAAATTTGGTAGATAAGTCAAATATTTTGAATTTGAAAATGTTGCAGGCATAGACAACATTACAAAAGTAACTAACTAATTATTAGTATACTATAGCTTTAAGTGAAAGTGCTTACGTTTTATGGAATGCTCTAACATAGAGATCCAAATGTCCAACTAAAAAAGTGTGAACTTTTCTCTTATTTCTCTTCTAATTTTATAGAAGATCAGGATTAGTGATTTTTAAGATAATTAAAATTATAAATATAATTCACATATTTAAACCAAAATATAAAATATCCTCAAGTATTCTTTTAACAATATTACAATTTTATTTCTAAATCACGTTTTAAAGCTTATTCAACACTAAAAGTCAAAATGTTAAAAAAAGTTTTATACCAACTCTAATGCAACCATGGGATCTTATGGACCGATTAAAATCATTACATAGAGTTTTGTTATGTTGTAAAGGCCGACTTTCAAATTAATAGTTCAAAGGAGTGGTATTGACTCAACTCTTATAGTAGTTTAGTTCGACCAAAATAAAAATAAATAGTGCTTAGTTTATTTATACAAACTTTAGGTTAAAATATTAGCAATAATATGAATCATAAACAAATCGTATTACCATTTCTACCTACAACCATATATGGGATAGATATTCCAAATTGCTCCCATGTTTGATGGGATGTTAGGTCATTTTCACTGTCAAAATCTCACTAATACTCATTTCATTCTCATATGCTCTACATTTGCAGATCGTCCTAGTGGGCACGAGACACCCATTTAACCCAACATTTCTTTTTCTTTAAGCAATATACATTGATTTCATTTTAATCACAAACAAAAACGAAAAAGGAAAATCTCACTTTTGAAGGATGAATCCTCAATTATAGTACACTTCTTCCCACTCCACCTTTTCCGTTTCAAGTAACAATTTTTTAATGTTGAGTCCCGGCAAATTTACTACGGAGGAGTATTTTTTGTCTGTTCACAAATTTATGGTGCTCTTCTGGATATATTACAATTTGCTATGTTGTCAGGCACCCTGCTAGACCGAAGGTTGTGGAGCTAATGCCTGTTTACTCCCTGTAATTTGCACAATGTTCAATTTATTCCCCTTTAATTTGAAAATGAGAACTTTACTCCTTGTATAATTTTTAATAGAGTAATTTACCTTTTTCAACAGAAAAGTGTAATTAACATTCCAAAATTTAGAGCAGTCATAAAAAGTGCTTTTATAACATAGAAGAGTAAATTGCAACATTCACCATACACAAAGGGGTAAATTATCACATATATCATAACACATGGGGTAAAGTACACATTATCATAACATAGGGGGTAAAGTACCACATATAAGAGGTGTAGCTTTGTCGATTCAATTTTTTTTTAAGTTTAAAAATATCAAGGAGACGTGTGAAACTTTTATAAGATTAGAGAAGATAAAGTGCTATTTTTCAAATCACAGGGAGGTAAATTGAACATTATACAAATCACAAAAGGGTAAATTGCCATTAACTCTAAGATTATGGGCTCATATAACACTCACACACTGTTTGTTTTGCATGGATGATATATCCTTCTCAAATCAGATTTAATGCACAAAAATGCTCCTAGAAACATAACAAGGGCACAGTTAATAAAGCCAATTAAATAAATAACCAGGGATCTCCAATGAGAAAAATCATTTATTAAAAGTACATTACATACACAACCAAAAACGTTATATGGAATTGAGTTTACACTCCTCGTTTCTGTGTCAAGTTTCATGGATTTTAGGTGGAGTGGACGCCACAAAAAATGAAAAATAGAATTCCAGCGAACTACCCAAGAAAAAAGAAGAAAATAATAAAACATTACAAACATGAGATGTAAAATAGAGGGAAAAATAAACAAATCAAGCCCCATTTGGCCATGTTGCTTGAGCGGACATGATAATGCCAACAATAACACCAAACAGTCCAAGTGCACTGCCAAATATTTCAATAACAAGAATCTTCACAAAAAGCGACGAGTTTTGTGCATCAGATAACGCACAGCTGCTTCCAATGATCCCAACACATAGCCTTTTTGGAAGCAACAAAATATTGAATAAAAAATATCAATATAACAATAAAACTAACTACAAATAGAGACTGAAATTAAAACTCACCCGCAGACGAGATTAGCAAAGCCCACAATTATTCCAGATGCAAATATGGCATAGCCTGCTCTGAGGGATTCTGGATCATACATCTTTGAAGTTGGCACACTCTCCAGCTTTGTTTGAAGAATGATGGCCACGATGACTCCATATATGGCAACAGCCTCACAGAAAATTACACTAGAGAAGGATGAGGCTCACGAGAGTTAGCACTAATAACACAAGTCAAAAGGAATAACAAGAGTCATGGTATTTCCACCTCCATTTATGCATACAACAAGCAGGTAATGTTCAAAAGAATAATTTAGATTGTTAACTGCAGATTATGTTAAAAACACTTTTACCTCATCCAAAACACAGAAGTGTTCATCAATCACCAGGACAAACCAAGCAGGAGGATCTCACTGGTGACCACCATATTTGTAAAAAAGAGTCGCATAACTCTCTAGATTTATCATTGTTACTATATTGGCTCAATCACAAATTCTTGAATACAAAAGAGATGATAATATGACATACAGAAACTGAACTATTTTAACACCTCAAATTGAAATCAGCTCGAAAGTGCCTATATATCTTAAGTTTAATGATGCATTAGGACAAAGGAATTCAGAAAAGAAACTTGAAGGAAAACATTTTTATTCATCATTTTCAAGGAAAACAAAATTTTTTTTTGTATAAATGACACGAGAAACATGAGTTAACTAATGCATCTAATTGGTTTTCTTTTCTTTTTACAACTGCATTCATAGAGCTTTCAAAAGTTAATTGTACTTATTTAGTCCCTGGAAAACCGTGATGAAAGTATAGTTCTCTAGAAAAAATAAGATAATGGTGATGACAGCTTTAAGTATTTAACTACCATCACTTCCCTGAGACAAGGTTCTAGATATTAGAATTGAATAAAATATCCTCCATGTGCATATGCAAGCATAAACAGAGGTGCTTGCGACATAATACAAGTGAAGGGGAGGCACATTTGAAACACAACTAGATGAGATGGCATTAAGCTGTTTATATCTGTAAATGGGAAAGGGTCTTAAAGATTAAGAAATCTGTGATCGACATTATTATAAAAAATGAATAAAATCTCTGAGATAGAACTTAGTTATTGCTGGCATACATAATTTTAATGATTAATAATTTAATTCTATGTTCTTTCTAAAGTCTAGAATGCTGTTGATCATATTTTTTGCTATACATTAATAATTTTACACATCTGTAACTTCCAACTACTTCATGAGTGGTACGCGTATATAAATGTAACCTAAAAAGACCGTGCACCAATAGCTAGTTTAACTCAACTTTTCATAAAGATACAGATTGAACAAAGGTAAAGAATGTGTCAAATACAACGATTACTTTAGTAGGAAGATTCCAATCTATCAATATGTTCTCTGCCAACAACTTCTTTATGTGCTAGCCTGAGTTGGAACTGAACATTCAACTTATGTTGGCATTTATTGGTGTAAGATGTAATTCACTCCTAAATTTAAAAATCATGTAGGAACTTCTTGCTACTTGTTTTGAGCACATTTACAATACAAGAACTAAAATTAGACAAATAAATGAGCAATGCATATGATACTACAATATGATAATGAAGAAGATCAAGATGCAAAAGTACAGTCTAAGTTTTGTGCTTTTTTAATACTTCAATATTAGTTCTTTGATCTTCCCCAACACCAACCTCTCGAAGATTTGTGAAATATTTCCCAAATCATACACAGAATCACTTGCTAAAAGATTAGTTTAGTATTGTAATACATAATTCCAGCAAAATCTTGTCAGGACTTTTTGCAAGATTAATATCAAACTAGCAATTAAAATAATCACAATAACTAAAACATTACAGTAGTTGCATAACTAACCGAATCTAAGTCAACTAAGATTTGAATAAGTACCTGATTAGGTTTTTGGAAGTAATGCGCGGGGCTTTAATGGCAGCACCAATTAAACTACTCCCGGTAATATATATCCCCCTATAAATTTCAATAATCCAAACGAAATCAGGTAAAATAAAAAAGAGAAGGAAAATTGTTAAAAGAAGTAATTAAAAACGCGATTACCAGGCGGCGCCGAGAACAGAAACGCCGATGGAGATGGCGATACCGATGGCGGAGAAGGTGTAAGGGGAGATCTGAACCAAAGCCCGAGCCCATGAACTGGATGACGTCACCATCTTGTGCCGTAAGCTTATATCTCTTCCTTCGCTGTATCTCTCTTTCCTCTCCCTCGTTTGTGAGATCGGAAAAAAATCAGACAAGTTTTTCTCTTCAATCAAATAGAGAGAGAAACTAAATTAACTAATTATTGAGAAGACGTGTGCTTGGGCTAAGAATATGGGCATTTTCTTTTAGTAATTGAAACAATGGGCTTTAAACTCTGGGTTTCTTTTGAATTTTATATGGGTCTAGAACTCTAGGCAGGTCCAATCTGAATTGAATAAAGACAAAAACACTCCCTATGCTTTGTCTAACTCCCAAAAACCCTCTAGTATTATTTTAACTTTAAAAAAAACCCCCGTGATCTCAAATAAGTGCCAAATACACCCCCAAAAAAGAGAGTGTGTTTCAAACGCCAAAATTGCAAGTATTTCTTCACATTTTGCTTTTGATATGACAATTTTACCCCTGACATCTAAAGACAAAAACACCCTCTATGCTTTGTCTAACTCCCAAAAAACCCCCCATGTGTCATTTTAAATCCCCAAAACCCCCATGTGTTTGATTTTAAATACCACACTCGACCCAAGTAGTATATACTTAATTTTTCAAAAAGAATAAATAAATTTAAAAAAAAAACACATAGGGGTAATCTTGTCATTCCACCAAAAGTCAAAAATAAAATTATAAGTATATACTACTTGGGTCGAGTGTGGTATTTAAAACCAAACACAGGGGGGTTTTTGGGAGTTAGGCAAAGTATATAGGGTGTTTTTGTCTTTTGCTCAATCTAAATTGGAGCTTGTTCGATAAAAATTCATTTGGGCAATAAATAAATTTGAACAATATTTTTTGTTTAATAATTTACATATTAAATAACAAGTTACTTTATACTCAATTCAAACTCGTTTGATAGAAGAACTCGTTCCAGTTCCTTTTGTTTAAAAATCTGATTAAGCTAAAACATAATTTGAAATACAATGCAAAATTCAAAACAAACTTAAACAATATTATTATTGCACATGACACAACTCATTTTCGTCCCTAGATTTTAGCATGAAAAAAACTACAGAATAAGAACCTCAATATTTTATCTAAATTTGGATTTTAAAGTTTAAAAAGCTATAAACTCATTTATGTCCGAATAAGAAAAAATACAAAACTGATCTTAGATGAAATTTTGGATTATAAACGAAATATCGTCATGGCATTTCATATTATTATTAACTACATCAATTTAACCAATCAATAATGCATGATTAAATTACATTACATGAAGTATAACTTTAATTAGTATGCCGTTGGAGAATGGTAATTATCCTCGTGTACATGCATTTATATGATATAATAATAATATCGGTGGCCACATATATTTTTCTTTTATCACGCACTTTTAGTTGGATCCGAGTTAAGATGATCTTTTGACTGTTTCCCTTTCTTTATGGGCAGTCTTCTTTCTCAGTAAAGTTTTATCTAATCGGGTCTTTTCCTACTTCCACGTTCAACTTAATATTTTCGTAATCTTTTATTTATGTCATATTTGGTGCCACGTTAATGTAAGTTAAATATTCCCAACTAAATTCGCGTGAATTCGTTTACATGAGAACAGAATACAGAGATATATTTGTCTGACTTCTCTTTCTTGCAATAAAAATCCATTCTTTATTGCAAAAACTGCAAGAATTGTTCAAACACTGTTTATTGTATATTTGTATTAATATACACTGCTAATCCCTGACATGAAGATTTTGCTCTCCATCAAAGACAAGTGGCATCTTTTTACACTGACGGAGTAGACATCTGAATCAAATTCTGAGCAAAATTATCCTTTGGTTCCATAACCTAACCCTATCTCTCTTTCTCTTAAAAAAACCCAATCTATACAAGTTTCTTCAAAGAAATTTGTATTTAGAAACAATCAGAGAAATAGAGGGGTTGGAGAAATGCAAGCTGTTTTACAGTCGAAAGGGCTTCTTTCTTTACATTCAGACCCCAAAACCAGAGCTTTTATTCAACAGCCTTCACAGGGGTTAAGGTATAGATTCAGCCCTACAACTACAAACCCTTTACTAAAATCAACGAAAGTCAATGGCTCCTCTTTATCTCCAAATGGATTCTCTAAATTTCAAGATTATGTGTCAAAACCTCAATTAGTTAGCCGAAAAAACAGAAATCATCTAATATGTAGAGCTGAGGCTGCAGCGTCATATGGGGATGAAGAACCACCTAAGTTTATGGGTATTGAAACTGTGACTCTGAAGAAAATTATACCACTAGGGCTCATGTTTTTTTGTATTCTTTTCAATTACACAATTCTCAGGGACACAAAGGATGTTCTAGTGGTGACAGCTAAAGGGTCTAGTGCTGAAATTATACCTTTCCTGAAAACATGGGTGAATTTACCAATGGCTATTGGGTTCATGATATTGTACACCCAATTGTCTAATGTGTTGTCAAAGCAGGCTCTGTTCTATACTGTTATTCTTCCATTTATTGCATTTTTTGGGGCATTTGGGTTTGTGTTGTATCCTCTTAGCAATTATTTCCACCCCACAGCTCTTGCTGATAAGCTGTTGAATAGTTTGGGTCCGAGGTTTCTTGGGCCTCTCGCGATTTTGAGGATATGGAGTTTTTGTTTGTTTTATGTCATGGCTGAACTTTGGGGAAGTGTGGTTGTTTCTGTTCTGTTTTGGGGGTTTGCTAATCAGGTATTAGTCTCATCATTATTACCTATCCATACGTATTTCTTTCAATAAGCCATTTTCATACAATTTATAAATACAAAGGTGCTCAAATATGTTGTCATTTTTATAGTGGCTGATAAGTGTGATGTGATTACTATATTGTGATTTTGAATTGGATTTGTAACAAAAGTTTGATGCATTGTATTGCAGATTACTACTGTCGAGGAAGCTAAGAAATTTTATCCTCTTTTTGGACTTGGAGCAAATGTTGCCCTTATTTTCTCCGGTCGAACTGTGAAATACTTTTCTCAAATGAGGCAAAATCTTGGTCCTGGTGTTGATGGTTGGGCCATATCCTTAAAAAGCAATGATGAGTATTGTGGTGCTTATGGGGATTACAATTTGTTTTCTCTATTGGTGGGTTAATCATAATGTCCCCCTTCCAACCCGTAGTCTAAAGAAGAAGGTAATTAGCATCACAAATTATGTCGCTTTGAGTCTCATATTCTAGTCATAATATTCATTGTTGTAGTGATAAATTAGAAAATATTGCAGCAACTCTTGAAAAAATGAATTTGTTTAATGTCTACTTTTGAATGCCAAGTTTGCCACTTTCACGTTTCTGTTAACTATACCCTTTATTCTCTACCAGGAGAAGCCAAAGATGGGAACAATGGAGAGCTTAAAGTTTTTGGTATCTTCAAGATATATAAGAGATCTTGCGACTTTGGTGGTGGCGTACGGTATTAGCATAAACCTCGTTGAGGTTACCTGGAAATCAAAGCTCAAAGCTCAGGTACAATACAAACTATGCCTTCACCATAGGCTAAGCTACATCCAACATTGGTACGATTTTTAATTTAATCTAATTTATGTTATTGCAGTTCCCAACACCAAATGAATATTCATCTTTTATGGGTGACTTCTCGACTGCTACCGGAATAGCAACTTTCACGATGATGCTTTTGAGCCAATGGATTTTTAACAAATACGGATGGGGAGTGGCGGCAAAGATTACACCAACTGTGTTGCTTCTAACTGGAGTTGGATTCTTTTCCCTGATTTTGTTTTGTGGTCCTCTTGCTCCGGCTCTTGCCTCGTTTGGGATGACTCCACTTTTAGCAGCTGTCTATGTGGGAGCCTTGCAGAATATATTTAGTAAGAGTGCAAAGTATAGCTTGTTTGATCCATGCAAAGAAATGGCTTACATTCCTTTGGATGAGGACACAAAGGTTAGTACTTACTCTGCTATTAACTATTTTAAAAAGATTGGGTGATTTACACTCAGACCCCCTCAGGTTTGGGCATATTACAAGAAACCCCCTGTTGTTTAAAAAATTACAGGGACACCCCCTCAGGTTTGGGCATATTACAAGAAACCCCTTACGGCGTTAAAAACAGACGGAATTTGATGACGTCAGAATATATGGCCAACATTAACATCCATGGTCATTTTTTCAAATATGACCGTTGGCTATAAGTAACTCCCTGAAGTTATTGTAATCTTTCAAATACACCCACTATGCTATAATATTATTACATAGACACCCCTTGTGAGTATATTTAGCAAGGGGTAAATTTGAAAAATCAAAAAAAAATTGTTGACGTCATCAAATTCCGTCTGTTTTTAACGCCGTAAGGGGTTTCTTGTAAAATGCCCAAACCTGAGGGGGTGTCCCTGTAATTTTTGAAACAACAGGGGGTTTATTGTAATATGCCCAAACCTGAGGGGGTCTGAGTGTAAATCACCCTTAAAGATTTTATAGCTCAATAATACAATATGGTGAGAATATTAATTTGCGATCTTTGGTTTCAGGTTAAAGGAAAAGCAGCAATTGATGTTGTGTGCAATCCATTAGGGAAATCAGGAGGTGCTTTAATACAACAATTCATGATTTTGACATTTGGATCTCTTGCAAATTCGACTCCATACCTCGGAGGCATACTGCTTGTAATAGTTCTTGCATGGTTAGGAGCTGCCAAGTCTTTAGATGGCCAGTTCACTGCATTGAGGCAAGAAGAAGAGCTTGAGAAGGAAATGGAAAGAGCTACCGTCAAAATCCCCATTTTATCCTCGAATGAAAATGATAATGGCTTGTTTTCCGAGCTAAATCCTACGGGAGAAGGCGACTCATCTAGTACTTCATCTCCTAGGAATGTTTGATCATTATTTCATTGCATTGAGCGAGGAACGACGCATATTATAAAGATTTCTTTCAGTCGCAAAATTCTTGGATCTAGGATTTTGTTTAAGCAAGCTACATATATAAAAAATAAAAACACAGATAGTTAAGTTACTGACTTGAGTCCCTCTATTTCCTATATGTCTAATGTTAACTTAATTTAGTTTGTTGTTTTTCCTTTTACCTCAGTAGTTGAGAAATAGTTCATGATATTTATTTATTTATATTTTTCTGAGTTCTGGGGTCACTTTTTTTGTATAATTCTTGGAATTGTGGCTTCAAGAGATTATGCGAATAATCTTTATGTTACAATTAATTTTTTTGTTTGCTTATAGAATCAACAAATCATAGGGCACCCTAGTAAAAAGTAGAATTATGTAGACTTATATATAGAACATTTTTGGGTGTACTTCTATTTATAATAAAGTTTTAAAAACTCAATTTCAATAATAAATTACGGAGAAAATATAAATGGAGTTTAGGAGTATCAAAATGGTTGTCAAACTCTTCATTCTCCTGTGAACCCTGTGTTATCAGTTGTCACAGTCCTGACAAAATACAAACAACTCCAGTAGCAAATATGTGACATATTTCATCAACTGCAAAATTGTCAGAATATATGCTCATGTCCAAATCTCTCACTTTCCTTTTAGTACCCGTGCCTCGTCATATACCTTTTCCAAACATACTCACATAATCACATTTTGTCTTTTTACCACCGCCTCCATCATTTTATAAACCCATCAAAAGTAGATTTAAAATAACAACAATCACAAAAATTTACTATAATGAAAAGGCATTGCTTGTGATTGAGTATGTGGTGTGATTTTGCAATCTTAAAGGGTAAGTAGAATAGCAAGTAAAAACTGATAAAAGAGAAAGAGGACAATGAAATTTAAAGCAAATATTCCATCATCCCTCTGTTACATAGAAAACAAATTTAATTACTATAACACGATAAAGAAAAGTGATAGAGACTTGAAACGGATGGATCACCTTCTCTTTACCATCTTATCTTTCTCATTTCATCACCCATGTTTTCTGTTCACAACATTTTCCTGATTTTAGTTTATATATTTTTCTCTACAGAAAGTCCTGATTTACAACAAATCAAATTAAGACTTTTTATTATTATCATTTAATAGCTTTTAAATGTAGATTCAAGTTTGACTCAATAAGCCGAAAATGATAAAACGATATTTAAAATAACAAACTACCGGCGCTCGACTCCGCATTGGTTCTATTAAAGTATTGTTTAGTTTAAACTTTTACGAATTTTAATAGAGCCGAATAAGGAGTTTAGTATGGTTCATTTACCGATAACTTAGACAGGAAAATTTATATGTTGTTCGAATTTACCCAACTGTTACTCCTTACACCAACACAGACACTTAGTACATGAATAGAAATTTCCAGCAGAATTAATATGACTAGTCGTACAGAAAAGTTCCTCCACCACTATTTATCTATCCTCCTACATTGAACAACACTAACTTCACTTACCACATTAGCACTTGAGAAAATCAATCAGTCTTCTCACAACAAAATCCTAAAGCTAATTCCAAAAAAAATGCAGAAGCTGGTTTCTCCAGAATCTATTACATCATCCACAGCCGAACCCTTATCCGAAGATGCCTGCATTTTAGACATGGACTATTTCATCAAAACTCTCTCAAGCATCAAAGGCAAAGAACTCAGACCCGACTTAATCGGCTCAATCATAACTCATTACGCTTCCAAATGGCTCCCCGACTTAGCCGGAGACGAAACCGAACAAGCCAATTCCACTTTCGAAGACTCACCTAAAAGCATAACATCCTCTTGGATGAGAAAGAGGTTCTTCATCGAAACTCTGGTAGGATTACTACCTCCGGAGAAAGATTGCATATCTTGCAACTTTTTGTTAAGGCTTTTACGAGTGGCGAACATGGTTGGTGTGGAGCCAGCTTATAGAGTCGAGCTTGAGAAACGAGTTTCTTGGCAGCTCGATCAGGCTTCGTTGAAGGATTTGATGATACCTTCATTTGATCATACTTGTACTGCTCTGCTTGATACAGAGCTAGTTTTGAGGTTGGTGAAAAGGTTTGTGAATTTGGAGGAGTTTTGTAGAAGTGGAGCTGCACTTTTGAAGGTGGCTAAACTTGTGGATTGTTACTTAGCTGAAGCCGCTGTTGATTCACATTTGACATTGTCGGAATTTGTTGCGCTTGCTAGTGTTGTTCCGAGTCATGTTCGTAGTACGGATGATGGTCTTTATCGCGCCATTGATACATACCTTAAAGTAAGATTAGTTTGTTCCTAAATAGTATTTTTGTTTGCAGTGAACCATTAACCATGTTAAAATGGTGATATTGCATGATTAATTTTCCAGAATCTGTTTTTTTCTTCCTTTTTTTCCCTGGTGGTTTAAGTTTAGGTAAACAAATTAAGGGGATAATTGAAGTGGCGAAAAGTAATAAATAAAATGAGGAATATTGTCCATTTTCTGGAGTATGTTTTTGTTATATATGTCACCAACATGAGATTCTTTGGCTAAAGAGATAAGCAGATAGATTATTCCTTTGTAATGTCATTGTAGAAGTGCCCTTTTTTTATCTGGACAAAATGAAATCAAGATATTGGCTTTTCTTCTGTCTCTCAATGAGAAATCTGGAATGTAAATTTCAGGACAATGTAGGATTCTTGAACTGATATACTCAACTGGTTGAATTTCAAAACAATTAATATTAAGTTTCTCAAACATTCATGCATTATTTCATTTTGTTTTTATTACCATTTGTGTTGAATAGGCACATCCGGGGTTGTCAAAACAAGAAAGAAACAGACTTTGCAATTTAATCGACAGCAGAAAACTATCACCAGAAGCATCCTTTCACGCAGCTCAAAACGAGAGACTTCCTGTTCGGGCCGTAATTCAAGTTCTCCTCTCAGAACAAACCAAACTCTACAAGCACATTGACTGGAGTGGATCCTTGAGCTGCACACGCAGCCCAGGAGTGGGACTCGAGGGCCCGGCCCGGTGCCATTCGAAGCGTGAAATGAACATACAACAAATCGAAATCAAGAGGTTAAAAGAGGACGTTCTTAGGCTCCAAAGCCAGTGCATGAACATGGAAATACAAATTGAGAAACTGTTGGAGAAAAAGAAGGGATATTTCAGTTGGAAGAAACTTGGGATTCCTGTTTTCAGGACAAATAAAATAGGTGAAATTGAAGGAGAGAGTTCGGCTGCTGTTGGTCTTAAAACGCCGATAGAAATGAGAACGAGGCTTGTACGAGGTAAAAATTCGAGCAAATGGAGAACATCAATGTCGTGAAGGGCTACGCAAAAGTGAGATAGAAGATCCATGTTTAGCTAATTCATCTTTTATGTTGTTGATTAATACTCTACTTATTTGTTTAATTATTGTACTTATTCTTGAAATAAATTAAATTGAAATAGTTGTCATGTCATGTAAGCAAAGAAGATGGATGGTGGAAAATAGTAGTAATACAGAGAAGAATAGTCTAGTGGGAAACGTATAAGCAAGCATCTTCATTGATTGATGTATGCCCATTATTTTTCTCATGTCTTTATGTCCACATTATAATTATCATTATCAAAAAAATTATAATATTTTGACGCCAATTTCTCTTTTTGATGAATGAAAAGAACTAGTAAGACAAAGGAGAAGAGATAGATGCCTAACGCCAATTTCTCTTTTTGATGAATGAATACCTAGACGCCAATGTAATTTAAGTGGTTTCATTTTCATCTATATATAAACAATCAAACAACAGATTTGACCGTTCGAATTACCGTTTTAAAATTATAGAAATATCAGTTGTTGATAATTACAGTTACTTAAAACTACTAGTAAAATTACAGAAAATTGACCAATCAAATTAGGACAGAGAGAGAGGTATTCATTCATTCTGAAGTTAGTAACCCAACAATCATACCCACAATAATGGCGGAGGTATCAGCTGAGACCACCGCACCACTACTCCACCGCCAATCAATTACACGATGGCGCCACCAACTCACCACCTCCCTCCGCCTCAAAACCAGCCTCCTCTCCGAGCTGAGCGGCGCCGTCGGCGATCTGGGGACCTTCATCCCCATAGTGCTGGCTCTCACATTAGTCTCACACGTTGACCTTTCCACAACCCTCATCTTCACCGCTTTTTACAACATCGCCACCGGATTCCTCTTCGGAACCCCCATGCCAGTCCAGCCAATGAAATCCATCGCCGCCGTCGCCGTGTCGGAAACACCCCATCTGACGGTTTCTCAGATCGCCGCGGCCGGAATCTCAACCGCCGCCGTACTCCTTCTCCTTGGAGTTACCGGTCTAATGTCGGTCCTCTATCGCTACCTCCCACTCCCCGTCGTCCGCGGCGTACAACTCTCACAGGCAATGTGACCGAATTTCCCCAATTTTCTGTTTAGAATGAGTCGTTAATTTGTTAAGAAATTACTATAATCTATCTGTTAGGTATTGATTGAACTAGTCCAATTTGAGAAAGAAATAAAAAAAGTTATTGTTGTTCCGATTTGAGGAAAAAAAAAGCTGTTGTTTTATTTATTTTGTTTATTATGGATATTTTGTGAAGCTGAACTTAATAGATGATGATAACTCCTATACAAATAATTAAAAATAAGGAAACGAGATAACTAATAAATATGGTATGTCACGGATCCTTCTGCGTCATTTGTCATATGAACTTGTGATTCTTAGAGCTGAAGAATATTTTACTAGAGGCAATATCTGTTAAAGTTTTCGTCTTTGTAATTGGTTGGGTGTGATGAACCCTAATCTGACTAGAAGGACTAGACTTTTGCATGAATATGGACAAACAAAAAATCAAATTATAGGAGTATTTTGTCATAATCTTTTCCTTGATATTTTCTCTTTCATTAACTTAGAGATAACACCCGAATGAAACAATTTGTTGCTATGTTCCCACAGGGCCTAGCATTTGCGTTTTCTGCTATAAAGTACATTCGTTACAATCAAGATTTCACAGTAACAACGGCAACAAAAACCACTGACCCCCGTCCCTGGCTCGGGCTCGATGGTCTTGTTCTTGCACTCACTTGCCTCCTCTTCCTAGTTTTCACCACTGGAGACGGTGGTGGTGGAGGCAATGAAAGCAGTTCAGCTGTTGTGTCAACACGCAGACGTAGAATCCAAAAGAGGCTCAGGATTCTGTCAGCAATCCCATCAGCCCTTCTCGTGTTTTTGCTTGGCTTAATATTTTGTTTTGTGCGCGACCCCTCAATCTTTAAGGATTTAAAGTTCGGGCCATCAAGATTTCACGTGTTGAAAATCACATGGGAGGATTTCAAAATTGGTTTTGTACGAGGAGCAGTGCCTCAGATTCCCCTCTCAGTGCTGAATTCAGTTATTGCGGTTTGTAAGCTTTCGGGTGATCTTTTTCCCGGTACAGAACTATCGGCTACAAAAGTTTCTGTTAGTGTGGGCATGATGAACTTGGTGGGGTGCTGGTTTGGAGCAATGCCGGTATGCCATGGGGCAGGAGGGCTGGCAGGGCAGTACCGATTTGGTGGGAGGAGTGGTTTGTCGGTAGTGTTTCTTGGACTCGGGAAACTGGTTCTTGGATTGGTTTTCGGGAACTCTTTTGTGAGGATTTTGAGTGATTTCCCAATTGGGATTCTTGGGGTTCTTTTGTTGTTTGCTGGGATTGAACTGGCTATGGCGTCTAGGGATATGAATTCAAAAGAAGAGTCTTTTGTGATGTTGGTTTGTGCTGCTGTGTCGTTAACTGGATCGAGTGCTGCATTGGGATTTGGATGTGGGATTGTGCTGCATTTGCTTCTGAAGTTGAGAGAGATGGATTTTTCTGGGTTTCCCTTGTGCAAACCAAAGTCAGAGTCTCCGGTTGAAGATGAATTCCTTATAAATCCGTAAGAGTACTTTTCTTATTGGCCTTTTGGAGCTTGGGGATTTATAAATTAGGGAAATGTATAAGCATTCATTAATAAAGAAGGACCTATAATTTGTTAAAGAAAGACCACTACTCTTTAGCTACTGTATTTTTTTTCACTGGCATGGGCAATATATATATATATATATATATATATATATATATATATATATTCGTTGCCCTCTAGTTGTGCAGATGTTATGAGCATTGTATAAGAATACTGTTATGTACTATATATCTTCTGTAGATAACATTGACTATTTTTATGTTATATTCAACATTTTTTTTTCTCTTGTAGAAGCATCGGTGTCTTGGTGCTATGCATGCTTAAAAATCTAGACGCCCACACACTCAATAACAATAATAATACTCATTCTCTATTAACTTGTAGACTGCAATAAATTTCTTTGCTACTTGTTGGAGCAGTTTTTTCAACTTCCATCCACTACTAATTAAGTGTTGGCATGTAGTTGTACTGTTATTAATAAGATAGATATATAGATATAGAATTAGGATAGAGTAGCAAATTCATTGTTTCAAAATCCAAGTAAATGAAAACTAGGAGCCTATGACCATGACTCATAATTGTTTGCTCAAAATCCAAAACTTATTTCAGTTGAAGCAAATGAAAGTTAATTTCAGCAGAACCAATCTAAATTTGTAAATTCATAGTTGTTATATCTCTTTTCGTAAAATTTGTTTATGAGTTTATTTATGGCATGCTAATTTATGTTTTTAAAAACATCAAGTACTACATATCTTTCATTTTTTATTTGTAATTAATCTTATTTTTATCAATAGTTTATATTTTTGGCTGGGCCACAATATATATATGTTAAAAAACCAACTGAGAGTGGATCCGTTATAGGTCCGGTCAAGGAATAATGCCAGAAAAAGAAATAATGAGGTAAGAATTATGTTAATGTCTATGTTCATTTTGAAGACAAATCTGTCCCCCTTACCCACCGAAAACACAAGAGCATTAACGATTCCAAATAACTCCTCCTCCTCCCCCGCCATAGCCAGTTCGGAAGAAGTAGGGGCGGGGGACCTGCTCACTTAGTTTGATTTTGATTTCAAAAAATTAGTTGGAGCGGTTCCTACCAAATTTTTTAGATTGAATTTGAATGTTTGATTTTGTATATTTTAGAAATTGAGATACGAGATTTTGGATGTTGGATTTGATGGTGGTAAATAAGTAAATATATATTAAATCAATTTGTCAAATTAATGTCATTTAATTTATGGAATTAAATAAGTTTAAACAATATTTGGATTGGTGTTGATCCAGTTTCGCGAAATTACGAAATAGGGCGAACACCAATACAAGTAAAAAAACCTAGCTAAGATTTAATTTCGTGTGCTGCATTCTAGGGTGGGGATTGGTGTTTGAATGAATTAAAAGTAATTTTTTTTTCCTAATTTCTTTTCCAAGGAGATGTGTTGCTTAGAAATAAGAATAAATCAAGATACTACATGTTTTGTTTTGATAAACAGTAATTTTAATTAGAAATATGTACTTGCATTAATTCAAATAATAATACTTGCATATTTGAACTTAACCATTAAAAGAAAGACTTGGAGTTTTTGGTCACAGCCGAGCCCCAGTTAAATAAATTAGCAGTTTATTTTCATAATTTGATTGGCTATTCATAGGTATTATGAACACTGCAGGATGAAAATTGTCTATTGTTTTTGTTTTAGGCAATGTGTTCATGAGGAATTATTTCTTGCATCTGAAGTGCAATTGTATCTACTGCTTCTATTATTTAAGAAGTTGTTACTATAGTACCAACGTGTCTAACGGTTGCACAAAATATTTTTTTTCACTAATTTTGTTAGGCAATCTCATCTCCTTGGGAGTTATACAAAGCATATGGGGCATTTATGTATTTCGCTCTTGCTATAGTCCTACACGCAGCTTTACCCTCCTGCCAAGGGAAGAAATTTAAGATCTTATTCCTTCATCTATATATAACTCTTACAAACTCATATAAATGCAAGTTATTGATACTTCTATAATAATGTTTTCCTCTCATTAGTTTATTTAGCATGTTTTCAGATAAAGTGATAGTTTTATGAGCGAAAAAAAACTAAAGCATTGTTGTTTGAGTGTTTTCTATACCTCTGTTTTGTTTTGTTTTGTTTCTTCTTTTGGATAAAAAATGAATACAGGTGACGTCTTTAATGCAAGCAACAGCTTACGGAGAAGCGCTTGGAGGAATAATGTTGTGGACATTTTCTCAAGCTCCTCACGAGAAGAAGATGATGAAGAAGCTCTGAAATGGGCTGCACTTGAGAAACTTCCCACGTTTGATCGTTTAAGAAAAGGTCTTTTACTTGGATCAAGAGGCGCTACAAACGAGGTTAACATACAAGATCTTGATTTTCAAGAAAGAAACAAGTTGTTTGAGAGGCTGGTAAGAGTTGCTGAAGAAGATCATGAGAAATTTCTTCTAAAGCTCAAGAATCGGATTGATAGGTTAGACGAGAGTTTATTTATTTAAATTGTTATATCTCTCTTTTATTTCCGTGTTTATTTTAATGTATTGGATTTGCAGAGTTGGAATAGATTTGCCCACTATAGAAGTCAGATTCGAGAATTTGAAAATCGAAACTGAAGTTCACCAAGGCAGCAGAGCTTTGCCTAGTTTTAGTAACTTCTTCATTAATATCTTGGAGGTAAAATTAAAACTTCTCATTAATCATCTTTGAATTCTTTCTAAAAGTGTGATCTTCAATTATATTCGTACGTGTATCTTTTTAAGGAATTCTCCTCCTATCTGCACATAATTCATAGCAGAAAAAAATATGTATCAATCCTTCGTGGTGTCAGTGGAATCTTGAAGCCTTGCCGGTAAAGAAACTACTATCAAAATGATTTCATATATATTATTTTTGTTTGTTTGTTTTTCTTTTCACTTTCTTCTTTTTTGGTAGAATGACTCTTCTTTTGGGTCCTCCGAGTTCTGGAAAGACTACACTCTTACTGTCTTTGGCTGGAAAGCTCGATCCTGCTTTGAAGGTTAAGTTTATAAATAACATCGACTATCTTATTCAAAGTATCTTTCAGTATGTCTCCTAAAGAGCTAAAAGTTTTCGATTCTACAAGTATAGGTTTCAGGCACTATAACGTATAATGGACATGGAATGAAAGAATTTGAACCACAAAGAACTGCTGCATACGTGAGCCAAAATGATGTGCATATAGGAGAAATGACTGTACGAGAAACATTAGCATTCTCTGCTAGATGTCAAGGAGTTGGAAATAGAAGAGGTTAGTATATATGCAACTATTGATTTTTCATGGAATAAAAGACTAATTAAGAAAATAACTAATTATCTATAGTTAATCATGTTAAATTTTCTGCAGATATGCTAGCAGAGTTAGCAAGAAGAGAAAAAGAGGCAAACATAAAGCCCGATTCTGACGTAGATATTTACATGAAAGTAAGAAGACTTATATAAAAGGCACAATTTTTTACTATTTAGTGAAGATTTTTTTACTGTTTATAATCTTGTAGGCTGCTGCTGTAGAAGGTCAAGAAGCAAATGTTGTCACAGATTATATCCTTAAGGTAGTTTAAAGTCAAAGTATCTTAATCACTTCATAATCAGATTTTGAATGGATGGATAAAATCCAAATTTTTTTTTTTTTCTTTTTCATTTTGCAGATATTGGGGTTGGAAAATTGTGCCGATACTTTTGTAGGAGATCAAATGATACGGGGGATATCTGGAGGACAGAAGAAACGTGTCACGACAGGTTAAAATTTTAAATTTCTGTATGAAATATGCTTATGAATTGGTCAACAAAGCTCCTTCCATATTAAGTTTACTTGATCAAAATTACAGGTGAGATGTTAGTTGGACCAGCAAAGGCCCTGTTCATGGACGAGATATCAACTGGATTAGACAGTTCCACGACTTTTCAAGTCGTGAATTCGATCAGACAATCTGTTCATATTCTCAAAGGGACTGCTCTTATTGCACTACTTCAGCCAGAACCCGAGACATATAATTTATTCGACGATATAATTCTCATATCAAATGGACATATTGTTTATCAAGGCCCTCGTGAGAATGTCCTCGACTTTTTCCAATTTATGGGGTTCAAATGCCCTGAAAGAAAAGGAGTTGCCGACTTCTTGCAAGAAGTAAGCATAAATAATATAAACAAAATTGAATTCAATCTTTAACAAGGAGTCTGATAATATATATACTACTATGTTTGGTGCAGGTGACATCAAAGAAGGATCAGATGCAATACTGGTCAGAAATTGACAAGCCTTACAGGTTTATTACATCTAATGAATTTTCCGAAGCATTTCAGTCATTCAAAAATGGGCAGAAGTTAAGAGATGAGCTTGCAATCCCATTTGACAAGAGTAAAAGCCATCCTGCTGCCTTGGCGACTAAAGAGTACAGTGTTAGCAAAAAAGACCTTCTAAAAGCATCCATATCCAGAGAACTATTGTTAATGAGAAGAAACTCGTTTTTCTATATCTTCAAGCTTCTTCAGGTCAGAATTTACTCTGTTATGATGTATTTAGAGTTAATAGCAATTTGCCCCCTGTGATATTCATAATGTTCAGTTTACCTCCCTGTGATTTGGAAAAGTGCACTTTACCTCCCTATGTTCTTATAAAATATTCACACCGCCTCCCTAACATTTTTAAAACTTGAAAAAAATACCCTCCGTTATAATACTATATACTTACTCTTATTTTAAACCTTCAAAAAAATGAAGCAATTCCCCCCCCCCCCCCCCCCCCCCCCCCCCCGTGTAATTTTCTATAGACCAGCTTACCCTCTTGTATTATTTAATATGTATCACTTTATCCCTGTGTTATTATAAATGTGGCACTTTACCCCTTGTATTATTTATTTATTTTGTGTTTATACATAATACTTTTCATTCCCACACTCAATTTTGGGTGAGTGAGTTACACTCCCTAATGGAAGGAGGTAAAATGTATCCTTTAAAATTTACAAGGGGGGTGGGGTGTTAAATGGGCATTAACTTTATATATTTATTACTGATAATATTTTGTATCTATCTTAGCTAACTATAATGGCTACCATTGCAATGTCACTCTTCTTTCGAACAACAATGCACCGAGACAACATAAGTGACGGAAGGAGATTTCTTGGTGCTCTATTTTACTTTGTTATGACAACTACATTCAATGGATTGGGAGAAATAGCATTAACTGTTCAAAAGCTCCCTGTCTTTTATAAGCAAAGGAATTTTTCGTTATATCCTGCATGGGCTTATGCTATTCCTAAAATTATAATGAAGTTGCCTATTAATGTCGTGGAGATTGCTCTCTTTGTATCACTCACTTACTATGAAATTGGATTAGATCCAAATGTTGGAAGGTAAATGCTATGATATCATTAATGTTTTCTTTGAATGCTTAATATCATTAAAGGAGTAGTACTAATCAAGAATCTATTATATATATGCAGATTATTTAAAAATTTCTTGCTGCTCTTAGTTGTAATTCAAACGGCAGCTTCATTATTTCGAATGCTTGGTGCAATTGGTAGAAACATTGTAAATGCAAACACGATAGCATTTTTTGTATTACTCCTTATTTTTGCATTGAGCGGCTATATCCTCTCACGAGGTACAAACAAATTTTATTGTTATTACCAATATTAATTTTTAACTGTGATAGTTTTTTAACTCCTAATTCTTTCTATCTTCTTTCTAGAAAATGTAAAGAAGTGGTGGATATGGTTTTACTGGTGCTCACCGATGATGTATGCAGAACATGCAATGTTTGTGAATGAATTTACGGGGAATAATTGGAGACATGTATGTATGTTAACTATCCAATCTTAATTTTTTATATGTCTTGTATATTTAATATCATTTCCTTTTTCTTTTCTAAGGTCCCTCCAAACACAACTGAATCACTAGGAGTCCAGGTATTGAAGTCTAGAGGGTATTTCTCAGAGGCATATTGGTATTGGATAGGATTAGGGGCACTATTTGGCTTGTTTTTTCTATACAACCTCGGTTTCATTCTGGCTCTAACTTTTCTCAAGCGTAAGTATTGACTTATCGTGCCTTAAATTAAATACATGTAGTAATTTACTGCAAAATTTTGCAGCTTTGGGAAACCATCAAGCTGTTTTAGCGGAAGACAACACAAGGAATGAGAATCAAAATGAGGTTGGTGAGTTATCCCCTTGGAATGTCGCAGGTATGAAAACATAACTTTGTTTATTACGATTTTTCTTTATTAAATTTTTAATATCTTGAAAAAAATCCAGAGAAAGATGATCATCAAAACAAAAAGAAGGCAATCATTCTTCCATTTGAACCACACACTATCACATTTGAGGATGTCTCGTACTCTGTTGACATGCCACAGGTGACTCTTAAATTTATAAGTAGTCTTAAATGAGGTATTGTATTCATTAAAAAATACGAGGAATTAACGTTTGAGAATAATTTAGGAAATGAAATATCAAGGTGTTAGTGAAGATAGATTGGTACTTCTAAAGGGTGTAAGTGGAGCATTCAGGCCAGGTGTTCTCACGGCTCTAATGGGTGTTAGTGGGGCCGGTAAAACTACACTTATGGACGTGTTGTCTGGTAGAAAAACGGGTGGATATATTGAGGGAAATATTACAATTTCTGGTTATCCAAAGAAGCAAGAGACCTTCACTCGAATTTCTGGATACTGCGAACAAAATGACATCCATTCTCCTTGTGTTACAGTGTTCGAGTCTTTGGTCTTCTCAGCTTGGCTACGTTTGCCCCAAGAAGTTGATTTGGAAACCCGAAAGGTCAGTTATTTGATGATGCATTCTATTTAATCTTTTTATTTTTATTTTTAATATTAATACTTGTCCTGTGTACATTTCAGATATTTGTTGAGAATGTAATGGAACTTGTAGAACTAACTCCATTAAGAGGAGGACTAGTCGGGTTACCCGGGGTGAGTGGCCTGTCAACAGAGCAGCGTAAGAGGCTAACTATTGCAGTCGAGCTTGTGTCCAATCCTTCAATAATATTTATGGATGAGCCTACTTCAGGACTTGATGCTAGATCTGCTGCAATTGTTATGAGAACAGTTAGAAATACTGTAGACACTGGGAGAACAGTTGTGTGCACCATTCATCAACCTAGTATTGATATATTCGAAGCTTTTGATGAGGTTATAAGACTATTTTAAATTATTTCCGGTTTATACATTTTTTATTTTATTTTATCATAATTCGGGTAAAATTTAATGAATTTGCAGTTGTTCCTGATGAAGCGAGGGGGACAAGAGATATATGTAGGGCCATTGGGTCGACATTCCTGCCATTTGATCCAGTATTTTGAGGTTAGTTTTGAAGTTTCGTTTAAATGGTAAATTTGATATATTAAGGACTATCAGTTTATGCGCTTTACTTCAATGAAACGGCTGCGCTTTAGTGCGTCTTTCTCTTTTTAAAACTATGACTGTATCTTGGAATTAACCAGGGAATCCGAGGAGTAACAAAAATTAAGGATGGCTATAATCCAGCAACTTGGATGTTGGAAGTAACGTCTTCAGCACAAGAAATGTTATTGGGGTTCGATTTCGCAGAAGTTTACAAAAACTCAGAATTGTACAGGTCAGTGTAGTTGGTATTCTTGTGAGATTCATTATATAACTTACAAACACAAAAAACTCTAATTATTAATTGGCATATATAATAAATATTAGGAGGAATAAAGCTCTCATCACTGAGTTAAGTACCCCAAATCCTGGCTCGAGCGAACTGTACTTCCCAACTGAGTATTCTCAGTCTTTTTTCTCTCAATGCATGGCTTGTCTATGGAAACACCACTGGTCATACTGGCGTAATCCACCCTACACTGCAGTGAGAATGTTGTACACAATCTTCCTAGCTCTCGTCTTCGGATCAATGTTCTGGGATCTGGGTTCTAAATTGTAAGCAACAAAATGTAGTGTTAGTAGGATCTTAACTAAAGATTGATTCCATTTGCAATAGTCATCTTTTTTTTTTTTTTCTTCTTCTGTATTTTAGGGATACAGAGCAAGACATTTTTAATGCTATGGGGTCAATGTATGCTGCTACATTCTTTCTTGGAAATCAAAGTGCCTCATCAGTACAACCCGTGGTGGCTGTGGAACGAGCGGTCTTCTACAGAGAACGAGCTGCTGGGATGTATTCTGCTTTCTCCTATGCATTTGGACAGGTATAGAGTTCTTTTTACAAAGAGTGAAATGCAAAAATAACCCCCCTATGCTTTGCCTAATTAGTAAAAATCCCCCCGTGTTATTTTTATTAGCAAAAAAAAATCCTCCAATGCCGGAATACATATTTTGCAGGAAAAATAACAATTATACCCTCACAAACATATATATATATATATATATATATTTACATGCGAAAATGCATTACTCCTTGAAAAAAAGTGAAATTTTTGTTTGATTTTTAACGTTGCAGGTTGTCATTGAAATTCCATATCTTTTTGTTCAGGCTGTGGTGTATGGTACGATTGTGTATGCCATGATTGGATTTGAATGGACAGCTACAAAATACTTTTGGTATATATATTTCCTGTTTTTTACTATATCATACTTCACCTTCTATGGGATGATGGTTGTTTTTGTATCTCCTAATCTCAACATCTCCAACACAATATCTTACGCATTTTACTCGTTATGGAACCTCTTTTCTGGTTTTGTAATTCCAAGACCGGTTAGTTTTTTTTTTTCTTTTTCTTTTTCCAATTTAGACGTTATATATACATACTAATTAATGAACTAATGATAGTTTTATTTATTATAGATGACACCCGTGTGGTGGAGATGGTACCATTGGGCATGTCCAGTTGCATGGACTTTGTATGGTTTAGTGGCATCACAATTTGGAGATGTAAAAGATCAACTTGATTCAAAGCAGTCAGTCGAAGATTTCGTAAGCACTTATTTTGGGTTCAGACATGATTTTGTGGGCGTGGCTGCTGTCGCGATTGTGGGATTTGCAGTTCTGTTTGCTTTTATATTTGCATTTTCGATCAAGATATTGAATTTCCAAAGACGATAGAAATGTTTAGTTTTGGTTTAACCCTTCATATAAGTACTTGTACATGGTTTCGTGTGTGAAACCTGCTGTCTTATAGCCTACAACACATTATTCTCCATGTAGAATTGTAGATTTCATGTTCCCTTTTTATACTGTTTATTTTACTTAAAGCCTACAACACATTATTGGGATGTAGAATTGTAGATCACTTTTTTTTTAGGTTCACTTTCTTTCACTGCAAAAACGTGATTTTGATTGGTTAAAACATCATCATTTTTTTTTTTGTCAAGGATTGATCAATAAAATACTTATAACAAAATAATTAAACTTACTATTTTTTTGTATAAAATTTAATTAACTAGTTTAAGTCCAGGAATAATATATATTTGCAAGAGTTATCATTTAAATAGAGGATAAATTTCATTTATATACAAAAGCATAGGGGGTAAAGTACAAAAGATTATAAAGTTTGATCGAGGGATAAAGTACAACGAAATACTAAGATTTGAAAGGACAATTATACCCTTATAATGTAGCATATGCAAGTCACGTGCTGAAATTTTATTGGAATTTGGGTGATTTTGGGGTAATCTGCAACATTAACAAAGGTGGGGCATTCATCTAATTTTTTGAAAGAATGAGAGATTATGTGCAAAAGAGTGAACATGGCGGGGTAACGTGGTATATCCTCAAAATCAATCAGATCTTTCCCGCTAATTTTCTCTCCCAATTTCATTCCTCAGTTTCTCCCAATCCCCAGCCCTAATTTTACAATTGCATGAAATTATGAAATTGCAACCGACCATACTGCTAAATCCGATCTAATTATAACAATGAGCTTAACAATTACAGAAAATCAGGTGCTGACGTAACAATCTCAACCGGCGTCGCCCGTCTAGCCAATGAATCCATCGCGGCCGCCGCCGTGTCGGAAACACCTCATCTGACAGTTTCTCAGATAGCCTCCGCCGTCATTTGAACCGCCTCCACACTCCTCCTCCTCGGCGTCACTGGTCTCATGTCTTTCTTCTATCCCTTCCACTGTCGTCCGGGGAGTACAACTCTCACAGGCAGTGTAACCAAATTTCCCCCAATTTTTAAATGATTTTTTCCCATTGAAAAATTGGTTGTTATAGGTCTTTGCCTTTTCTGCTATTAGGGAAATATGAATTAATTCATTAATAAATAGGGACCTCCTTGTTATAGAAAAGACTACTATCTTTAGCTATTATAGTTCTTTCGCTTGCAACACAATTTTCATTGCCTCCTAGTTCTGTATATGTTGCAAGCTTAAGCATGGTATAAATATGTTATGTTCAGCACGACTGTTGATCTTT
Organism: Penstemon davidsonii; assembly: GCA_034814905.1. Lineage (NCBI taxonomy): Eukaryota > Viridiplantae > Streptophyta > Magnoliopsida > Lamiales > Plantaginaceae > Penstemon > Penstemon davidsonii. Next base: position 24,114,540 of record JAYDYQ010002685.1, read on the forward strand.
GAATCACAGGATGAATAATTGTTATATTGAATTGTAAGACGTTGGATACTTATGTAAATCCTAATCTCTTACAATTCAATAATACTGTTATTCGTGGTTTTCATTTTTTTAAGTATTGGCCTTCTGCAGTTTCTGATTTAAAACTTCTCTTTTCAATTTTTTCCAGTTGATGCTTGTGTCAAGAGTAGACCTTATAGAAACTCAAATTTAAAGTATATTTGAGTAATTAGGCATCAAGTATTATAATCTATCAGTATCAGACAATTAAATTCAATAAACTGAGTTCTTGTACCTAAACGTGCTAGATACTTGGCAGTTGTGGCCACTGGTGGTTTATTATGGTGAAACAGTATCAGCAGTCTTTTGATTTTTATTTCATATGTTTATGCAATTTATTTCATGACTAATTTTTTGGTTGAGCAGTCGAATCCAGGGAAGATGAACAACATTTGTTATGCAAGAAAACTATCGGTATTATTTTTTGCTGAATTAATGCCTTATTCACTAGCCCTTTAACATATTGAATTGTTTCCTAAAATCCAGATTGTGGGATTTGCATTTCTATTTGCTTTTATATTTGCATTTTCAATCAAGAAATCGAATTTCCAAAGGCGGTAGAAATGTTTAGCTCTTGGTTAACACTTTATATGAAGTATTTTACAGAGTGAAAGCTTTATATCGAAAATAGCATATATGGTTTTCTATTTACCTTTGAAAATTGGTTTGGATGGTTTCAGCGAAATTATTGAAATATAATCAGGATTGTGTTTGAAAATTGAGTTTTGTGGGTTTTAAAATTTGATATTTAATTTGGATTGAGTTTGAATGTCGAGGTTTGGGAAAACGTAGGTGGTATGTGTTTAATCATTGACTTTTAGAAAGAAAAAAAATAAGTGGTAAATAACCCTGTACTTTTAAAAAACCTTGAGCAAAACTTAAACATTTAAATCATCATTCAAAAAATGCATCAAGGTTGTAAGTTTGGTATTTTATTAACAATTAGCAGTGGAGCAAATTGATTATTTCCTTTTCCATGCGATGAATTTATTCTGAAGTTCTTTAATTTTTATCTTTTAGATGACGATGACATGGTATTAATATGAACCATAAGATTAATATTCACGTTCTAGAAGCTAAATCAGTAAATCACAATGTGTAGATTTTGTGCTATGACAATATTGTAGGCATATTGGAATTCTTTTAAGAACTTATTAAGTGCAAGCTGCAAGCTTGAACTTAGTTGGGTACAAAATTAAGTATGCATTTAATTTGCAACTATAATTAAATGAATGTGGTCCTCTCAGCTCCCAAATAAAAACATGATATTTTTTTCACAAGTGGTTTCATCCTTGTTCAAGTCTTAATTGATCATTTTGGCCATTATATTTTTTATTCTAGTTCAGATTCTTTAGAAATTGGTTGATCAATATTGCATTCTAAATTTTAAAGATAATAATTGAGTTTTAGAAAACTTTCTTCATGAAAAAGATGTGAATAAATTTAATTATTTGAGGATTTTTCAATCTAAATGTATACAGTTGGATGTTTTTTTTTTATAAAAAAATTGAAGAATGTATTGGCACAGAGTTATGGTAAGAATGAGAAAGTGAAACTCTGCGGATATAATTTTGTTCTAAAAATAGTATTTGTGAAAATTCTTAATTTAGAAAGTGGTATCGAGGAAGAAATTACTACTTCCAAACAAGACAATAATTTTGGTTACAACTCGGACTAGTTAGGCTCACTTGCGAGATATATAAGAATTTCTAACATTTATTTTTTGGATGGATAAATGTTCACATTTATTTGACTTTAATGTTCACATTGCCTTGATTCTGATTGTTATTAGCCCAAGCCGCCCAACCTTGCCACTCTTTAATTCATAGCCCAAATGTCACATTCTAGGTTACGTTTGTCTTTGAATTTAGTAAAAAAAAAAAAAAAATTTATTGAGGAGTTTGATCGGGTTAATATTTCTAAAGCTAGATGCACTTTCACTGGACTTGTTATCTTCTAAATTTTGAACCAAAAAAATAGAGTTTAGGTAATTAATTCCCAACCCACCCTACGTAATCCTAATATTTTGCATGCTTAAATATTTCAATTAAACCATTAAAGTCTCCATTTAATATACATGCCTTCCTGTAAAAATGAGTACCATTCAAACCCTGCAACATACAATGCTCTGGCTTATGTAACATAGTCTTTGGTCTATCAATTCTCAATACTTGCAAAGCATTACAATTTTGAATATTACTCTTTTTCTACATATCCAATTTCTTCTGTGATTAATCAAATGAATCAAAGTGGTAGTTTGAGAGAAAACTCTTCCTCATTCTGGAGGTATAATAGTTTGCAATCAACACGACAAGAAGAAGACGATGAAGAAGCATTGAAGTGGGCTGCTCTCGAAAGGCTTCCTACGTATGATCGTCTTACAAAAGGTCTTCTATTAGGATCAAATGGCGGGACAAATGAAATTGATATACGAAATCTTGGATTTCAAGAAAGAAAAGATTTGCTTGAGAGACTGCTTAAAGTTGCTGATGCAGATAACGAAAAGTTTCTACTGAAACTCAGGGAACGAATAGACAGGTTACATTCTTTTTTCAATTATATTTTTACGCAATGACTATGTTTGGCTCTTGGATTTTTGTGAGTAAAAATGGTTAAAGAAGATATTTTTCTTACATCAAATCATAGATTATAGAGTATTGAGGTGCATTTCTTGTTCATTACTCATTGAAATTCAAAAATCACACATAATTTATGGAGTAAAATGCGAAAATGCCTCATATGCTTTGCCTAACAACAAAATAATTTCTTTATGTTATTTTTATTACCGAAAACCTCACTATGCTATTTTATATCAGCAAAAACCTCCCTCTCAAGCTGGAGTTCATATTTTGCAGGAAGAATAACAATTATACCCTCACGGCCACACTAAAAAATGCGAAAACACCCTTATTCATCTAAGAAACTGACAAGAATCTCCTGTTAAATTTAAAAATTTGCAATAACCCCATGTTTATCTAAAAGATTGGCAATAACACATGGGGATAGGCAAAATACAGGGGATATTTTTGCATTTAATTCTAACTTATATGTTTTAAAAAATTCAAAAGGGATAATTTTTCTTTCTTTAATCCATGTGGGATTTTTCCAGAGTTGGAATTGATCTGCCCACAATAGAAGTGAGATTTGAGCATGTAAATGTTGGTGCGGAAGCCTATATAGGAAGCAGAGCTTTGCCCACTTTTTTGAACTTCATTATTAACATACTGGAGGTAAAAAAGAAATGATCTATTATAAATCATTAGTTTATATTCTTCTTGACCGAAACGAAATTAATTAATGTGATTTGTAATTTCTCTGAAAAGGGATTCCTGAGTTATCTACATATACTTCCAAGCAAGAAGAAACATGTTGAAATCTTGCAAGATATCAGTGGAATTATCAAACCCTGCAGGTGAGAAATGCTATTGATGTTATAGATTGCATTATCATTAATACTTTAATAGTAAATCTAGGAGAAAAAACAAGCATCCTTTGATTCTGAATTCATGTTTTTTTTTTGAAGAATGACATTGCTCCTAGGTCCTCCGAGTTCAGGAAAGACGACTTTATTGTTGGCTTTAGCTGGAAAGCTGGATCCTTGTTTAAAGGTTACTCATGAATATGATCAAGAAAAATAAAATTATTCAATTACTAGTATTTTTTTAAAGGTCTAAATGTAAATTTTGACACACCATTTTATTTTGTAATATTAGTTTTCCGGAAACGTGACGTATAATGGACATGGAATGAATGAGTTTGTAGCACAAAACACGGCTGCATATATTAGCCAGCATGATGTTCATATTGGAGAAATGACTGTTAGAGAAACTCTGGAATTCTCTGCAAGATGCCAAGGGATTGGATCACGTTATGGTTAGTCAAGATATCAAATCAAATCAAATGGTTATATATCCTTTTTCATTTTTATCTGTGGTTAATTTAATTATTATCTACAATAATTGCAGAGATGTTATCAGAATTGTCAAGAAGAGAAAAGCACGCGAATATTAAGCCTGATCCAGATATCGATGTATTCATGAAGGTAAAAGAAAAGAAATAAAATTAGTTAATAAATAGACTACTAAATCTCAAGCAATTCAACTTTGTAGGCTGTTGCTACTGAAGGACAAGAAGCAAGCGTAATCACAGATTATGTTCTTAAGGTATATAAGTAATAAAAAGCTATTTATATATATACATATATATATATATATGTATTGACTCCACAAATATTTCTTTGCGCGCAGGTATTGGGACTGGACGTTTGTGCAGATACTATGGTTGGAGATGAACTAACGAGGGGAATATCGGGAGGACAGAAGAAACGTGTAACAACAGGTGAAATGCAAATCAAAGCGATCACATTTCTAAATAACAAAATGAATTAATGTCACATTATTATTATTATTATTATTAATTAATACCCTATCCTAGGTGAAATGCTGGTTGGACCAACAAATGCTCTGTTCATGGACGAGATATCGACTGGCTTGGACACTTCTACAACATTCCAAATTGTGAACTCATTAAGACAATTTGTTCACATTCTCAATGGAACTGCTCTCATATCACTACTTCAACCAGCACCCGAGACCTATCAACTATTTGATGATGTCATATTGTTGTCTGATGGCAAAATTGTCTATCAAGGCCCTAGAGAAAATGTTCTTGAATTCTTTGAATATATGGGGTTTAAATGTCCCCAGCGTAAAGGAGTCGCTGATTTCTTGCAAGAAGTAAGTAGTGGCTAAGTGGAGTATTTGATTTCTTTCAACTGATCATATATATATATATTAATGAATGAATAATTAACTTAATTTGTAGGTAACATCAAAGAAAGATCAAGAGCAATATTGGGTACGTATAGAGGAGCCTTATAGATTTGTAACAGTGAATGAATTCGTTGAAGCATTTAAGTCGTTCCATGTCGGGAAGAGACTGAAGGAGAGTCTTGAAATTCCGTACGATAAGAGTAGAAGCCACCCTGCCGCTTTAACAACAAGAAAATACGGCGTAAATACCAAAGATCTATTAAAAGCTTGCTTCTCCAGAGAACTTATGTTAATGAAAAGAAACTCGTTCGTATATTTCTTCAAGATTTCCCAGGTCAGTACATATTTTCATCTAAGCATGCTAGTCCATATGTTTTTTATCGATGAAATGCAAAAATACCCCTTATGTTTTGTCTAATTAACAAAAAAACACCTCTATTATTTTTATCACCAAAAACCTCACCTGCACATATTTTACAAGAAATATAGTCCCACCGGAAAATGCGAAAACACCCCTATTCACCTAAAATATTGAACTTTGAAAATTTGCAATAACCCCCTCTGTCCATTTTGTTGTCTCAGATTATTATAATGGGATTTGTTACAATGACACTGTTTCTTCGTACTAATATGCACCGGCGTAACATAGAAGATGGATTTATATACGTTGGTGCTCTGTTTTTCACAACTACGATTATCATGTTCAATGGCATGGCTGAGGTTTCCATGACTATTTTCAAACTTCCCGTCTTTTATAAACAAAGAGACTCTCTATTTTTTCCTCCATGGATTTATGCTATTCCTGCTTGGATACTCAAAGTTCCCGTTTCCTTTGTTGAAGTTGCTGTTTGGGTTTTTCTTACTTACTACGTCATCGGATTTGATCCAGATGTTGGGAGGTATCTACTATTTATCTTCATTCTTTAATTAAACAAGATTTTAATGATTGTTAATCAAGGATGCTTATTATTAATTAATGCAGATTGTTCAAACAATATGTGCTGCTCCTATTTCTTAACCAGATGGCTTCCGGATTGTTCCGATTAATCGGGGCAATGGGCAGGAGCATGATAATTGCAAACACATTTGGTTCACTTGCATTGCTTATCTTATTTGCAATGAGTGGTGTTGTATTGTCGCGAGGTATACATAATTAAAGAGAAATCAAATCCATTTTATAAATATGATTTATAGTATTCATGAATCTTTCTTCTAATTCATTCTTCTATGGCTGATGTTGTAGATAAAGTAAAGAAATTCTGGATATGGATGTATTGGTCGTCGCCTTTAATGTATGCACAGAATGCAGTTGTTGTGAATGAATTTAGAGGAAACAGTTGGAATAATGTGAGTCCGTAATCGATTTCTGTTTCTTTCAAGAAATTAAACAAGTTATTTAATTCCAATTGGTTTCTTTTTCAATCTTTAGGTTGTAGCAAACACGACTGAATCATTAGGAGTTGCAGTTCTAAAAGCTCGAGGTTTCTTACCAGACGCAAAAATGTATTGGATTGGAGTAGTCGCATTATGTGGATTCACACTTTTATTTAATATCGGTGTCATGATAGCTCTCACTTTTCTCAATCGTGAGTATCTTCAATTTTCTCGTTCTCGAACTACTTCATTAGAAATTCACATGTCTTAACAATGTAGTATATTTTGTAGCTTTTGGAAAGGGTCAAGCTATTATACCAGAAGAAAGTGAGAGCAATGAGAGTAATTCTGATATCGAAGTTAGTTCCATCACAGGGGCTAATCGGAATAGAAAAAAGGGAATGGTTCTTCCATTTGAACCACATTCAATCACATTTGACGAAATTGTATACTCAGTTGACATGCCACAGGTAATTCATAATTTTGATTCTTGAATTCATTTTATTTTCTGAAAAAAAAAAAAATATAGTTTAGAAGCATTGATATGTTTTTAATTGATTTTAAGGAAATGAAAGAAAAGGGAGTTGTTGAGGACAAACTGGTCCTTTTGAAGAATGTGAGTGGAGCTTTTAGGCCGGGTGTTCTAACAGCTTTGATGGGCGTTAGTGGAGCTGGTAAAACAACTTTAATGGACGTTCTTGCTGGCCGGAAAACAGGAGGTTATATCGATGGGAACATTAAAATTTCAGGATATCCTAAAAAACAAGAAACATTTGCTCGAATTTCAGGATATTGTGAGCAAAACGACATCCATTCTCCTCATGTTACAGTATACGAGTCCTTGCTCTACTCAGCTTGGTTAAGGTTGCCTCATGAAGTTGATGTTCAAACAAGAAAGGTTAGTTCATCACATGTCCTAAAAAATCGTACATTTTAGTTACAAATTGTTGTTTTTCATACTTTAATAATGGGTATTAAACATGTTTAGATGTTCATTGAAGAAGTAATGGAGCTTGTGGAACTTACACCGTTAAGAGGTGCATTAGTTGGGTTGCCAGGGGTCAGTGGTCTCTCAATCGAGCAACGAAAGAGGCTTACTATTGCAGTCGAGCTTGTGGCTAATCCTTCTATAATATTCATGGACGAGCCTACTTCAGGACTAGATGCAAGAGCTGCATCAATTGTAATGAGAACGGTTAGGAACACAGTCGACACTGGAAGAACAGTTGTGTGTACTATACACCAGCCTAGTATCGACATATTTGATGCTTTTGATGAGGTAAAATAAGTCGAAAAAACAAAGCAAACTATAGCACTCCATTTTTTTTCTTTATTTCATGACTTTTTTTTTTTTTTTTTAATCTTTACTAGTTATTTCTATTGAAACGAGGAGGAGAAGAGATATATGTCGGGCCTCTGGGCCGTCATTCTAGCCACCTGATCAAGTACTTTGAGGTTAGTACTTTGCAATAGAGAAAAAATTGAACTTTTTTTTTTCTTTCCAATGTATATGATGATTTAATTTGCAATGAAGGGTATTGAAGGAGTGAGTAAGATCAAAGATGGGTATAATCCAGCAACATGGATGCTTGAAGTTACTGCTTCAGCACAAGAGATGGCCTTAGGAATTGATTTTACCGAGGTTTATAAAAACTCAGAATTATACAGGTAACTTGTTCAATTGAATAATTGATTCTTGTCCAAATATTACATGTACGTACTTTTCTTACTTGTGCAATTTTTTAGGAGAAACAAAGGTTTGATCAGTGAACTAAGTACACCAAAACCAGAGGCAAAAGAGCTTTATTTTCCCACCAAATTCTCACAGCCTTTCCATATTCAATGCATGGCTTGTTTTTGGAAACAATACTGGTCATACTGGCGAAATCCATCTTACACCGCCGTGAGATTTGTATCCACAACATTCATAGCTTTCGTCTTTGGAAGTATATTTTGGAATCTTGGCTCCAAAAGGTAATCAAAACAACACACTTTTCTTGATCCCATTATAAAAAAAAAAAAGGACTAACTTTTATTAAAATTCGATATATATGTGCAGGAGTAATCAACAAGACATATTCAATTCCTTCGGTTCTATGTACTCCGCTGTCCTCTTCCTAGGTATCCAAAATGCCGTTTTGGTTCAACCGGTTGTTGCGGTCGAAAGAACGGTATTTTACAGAGAAAGATCCGCAGGAATGTATTCAGCAATGCCGTACGCCTTCGCGCAGGTAGTAAATACGAGTGAAATACAAAAGTACCCCCTATGCTTTGCATAATTGGCAAAAAAAACCTTGCGTTATTTTATTTCCAAACACCCCCCTGTGCTAATTTTTATTAGCAAAACATACCCTTCCTAGCCAAAATGGCAATTATACCCACCACCAAAAGAATCATAAACACCCCTATTCACTTAAAAGAATTGACAATAACCCCCTCTGCCTATGATTGATGAATGAATTTTAAATAGAATTTTTTGCTAATAAGAAAAGAACACATGGGGATTTTTGCTAGGCAAAATACAGTTGATATTTTTGCATTTAGCTAACTCTAAATACTATAATACACTTTTAATCATGTAAATACGAATTCCAATAAAATAATGCTTGCCCTTTGTGTTATTATAGGTTGCAATTGAATTTCCATATATATTAGCACAAACATTGGTGTATGGTACTATTGTCTACGCAATGATCGGTTTTCAATGGACAGCTGCAAAATTCTTCTGGTACATATTTATCATGTACTTCACACTATTGTATTTCACCTTCTACGGCATGATGACGGTAGCCGTGTCACCTAATCACCATATCGCTTCCATTATTGCCGCGGCCTTTTTTGGATTATGGAACTTATTCTCGGGATTTATTATACCGCATACAGTAAGTTTTTTTTAATGAATTTCAGTCTTATTATACAAAAACATATATAACTGTTACAGACTGTTAATTTCTTTTGGGTATATTATACGTACAGAGGATGCCTATATGGTGGAGATGGTATTATTGGCAATCCCCGGTTGCTTGGTCGCTGTACGGTTTAGGTGCGTCTCAATTCGGAGATATAGAGGACAGCATAAATACTAATCAAACAGTGAAAGAGTTCATGAAAAGTTATTTTGGTTTTAGTTATGATTATCTTGGAGCTGTTTCAGGCGTGGTTGTTGCATTCACTGTTGTTTTTATTTTCATTTTTGCCTTCTCCATTAAGGTGTTTAATTTCCAAAGGAGATGACATTTTTTATAGTAGTTGTTGGAGCATTTATATGAATTTATCAACATTATACATATGAAAATTTGTACTTTTTACATAGGTGGAAGTGGAACTGATGTTTTTGTTTCTTATTGAGACAGTCATTTTTAATAATTATTGAAATATTAGTTAAAAAGTAAAATTTTAATTTACATAGTTGTGGTGGGTATCCAAATAATTGTCCTAAAGTAAATAATTTACTAGATAACATTATACAATAATATAGAGAGAATTGTACTTGTGGTATCAAATTGTATACCGATTCTCACTTGTGGTACCATAAAAATCGAGGTCGACACATTTGGTACCATAATTTAAGAAATCAATCACCTTTGATACCACCGTTAAAAATGGACGTTAACTGATGATGTGGCAGTTAATTTTTATTGCAAAATTGATACCATTACCTATGTTGACTGACAATTCTACCCCATAATATTTCAGGTTGTCAAAATAACCCCACATCTTCAAATTTACTCACAATTTTAGTCCACATTGTTGCCTAATTTCAAAATTGGCTCGAATAAGACATGTGCTAACCAATTTAAAGATTTTACTTATTATATTTATTTAATAATTTAGTTTTATAAATAATATTAACATACCAAATAATACTTTAACATAAATTCGACAAAATATTAATTAAATCTAAAATTTATATATTAATATTAATATATGGGATTTGTGTGTGTGTGTGTGTTGGGGGGGGGGGGGGGGGGGGAGAGGTTTGGTTAGGGTGGGGATGGGGTTGGGGGGTAGGGATGTTTTATTTTTTTAACTTATAATTATTTTATTAATAATATATAACTTTATTTTTAATAAATATTAAATATATTAATATTATTATATAAATTTTAGATTTAATTAATATTTTATTTGATTTATGTTAAAGGATTATTTGGTCTGTTAATATTATTTATAAATTTAAATTAGTTAAATAAATATGTACATATAATAAGTAAAATCTTCAAATTGGTCCGCACGTGTCTTATTCGAGCCAATTTTGAAATTGGGCAATAATGTGGACTAAAATTGTCAGTAAATTTGAACATGTGGGGTTATTTTGACAACCTGAAAAGTTAGATGTATAATTGTCAGTCAACATAAATAATGGTATCAATTTTGCAATAAATTTTAACTGTCACGTCATCAGTTAACATCCATAATTTTAACATTGATACCAAATGTGATTAATTTCTTAAATTATGGTACCAAATGTGTCGGCCTCGATTTTTATAATACCACAAGTGAGAATCAATATATAGTTTGATACAACAAGTGCAATTTTCTCCAATAATATAGAAGCACGCCCTTCATGACAATGCGATAGAGCAATTTCACCAACTTGACAGATGGATGAGGAGGAAGAAGACATAAACAACACACAATTCAATAATTGTTAATGAAAATTAATAATTGACCAGATCATAAACAAATAGCATTAGGTATAACTCATTTAATTAAACTACTAATATCACGAGATATGATTATATATGTAGAATAAGAAATTATTATGTTTCCAGAAATGGACAAACAATCTTATAACATAAGATTTAATTGGAAAAAAAATTCCATCTATGATATGTTTTTTTAGATCATATTTCCATCTATGATTGAATGCAAGTGGTTGTATGAAATCAAATCTTAAAATAGATACATGTGGGAAGTTATCCGGTGCACATAGTATATATGTTGACTACATGACGTTCAAATACTGGTGATTGGTCTAGTGGAATGGACTAGTCACTTCAAAGTAGCGGACTCATGTTGGAATCCCTGTTGGGAGAGATACCCACTTAATGTGCTCAATCCGCCTTGAAAGGGATTAAACCCTTGGGAAACCAAAAATACTGTAAAATATTGTTAATACAATATTGTTTGGGACAGTTTGTCCCGCGTTTTTGCAAATGATTTCAGAAATAAATTGAGATTTCAGATTTTTTTTCTTCGAATTTTGTAATATTGTTTGTTTGACTTTTTTTGAGATAAAGTAATTAATAGGTATATATTTTATAAATATATGTCTTTTTTAGAGATTATGGAAAGAAAAGAAATAGTGTAATATATAAGTTAATTTATGTCAATCATATTTGTTATGTGAGATAAAATAGTGTAAAAGATAAAATACTTTATATCAAATCACATAAGAGTTTGTTTAGTTTTTTTTAGAAATAGAGATAATTTTTTTAAGATGTGATTATTTTTGAAAAATGAGAAAAAGTACATTTATTTCTGAAAGTCCATTATGTTATTTATTTGATTTTTTAGAGCACTAAATTACTCTCTAAAAATCGAGACAACCATGCCCATCTATAAGTTCATTGTGTGAGAGTTAGACATGATTCCTAAACAACTAATGCGGAGAAATGGGCCTAAAGGGCAATATGAAAATTGGTCAGGTTATATTTAGTGATGCAGCGTACGTAGTGATAAAGATAAATATGTTCAAAAACTCGTTGATTCTTGATAAATAATACTGTGAATTTGGAGGAATTCAATAACTTGTTGATTCTATAAAGAATACCGCGAAATTGAGGAAATTGAGAAAACTCAAATTATGATATAAAAAAAAAATTGAAAATTGAACTGTCTCCCAAGTTTTGCAGTCACTATATAAATAAGAAAAAAACCCTAGAATTAAAAAATAATAAAAATTACCTAAAGATCCCTTAAATATCAAAACTTATAAAAACCTAATAAACTCTTAAGACTTTTTACGAGTTCTTTGTCAATATCGAATCTCACTACACCATAAGGTTACACGAAAATATATATGGAGTTCAAAAAGAAGCCTTTCAGACCATTATTATTTAATTAAAAGTTATTGTACCTTAAAGATTGAGGACCACTTAATTTGTTGAATATACTTATTAAATTTTAACACCCTTCAACCTCAATCTTCAAATTCAATGCCCACTATCTCATTTAATAAAATTTATCTCACCGTCAATCATTTTTATTTTTTACGAACTTATATTTCGTGAAGGTCAGAATATTGTGCACCACACTAAAATTTGCTTAAGCTAAGTTTGTTGAGACTTATGTCCACATAAATTGGAAATTAAAATTAAGTTCATTTTATAAAGTCTTGAACAATTTTCAATTTTTGTATTAAAATGTGGACTTAAATCAATCCATACAGTAAAATCTAAGAAAATTTATCACCATAATTTTGGATGAATATGTGTTCACGTGTTTCAAGACTTTTGAAAATTTTGAAAAAAGGTGACATCGTCATTTGGAGTTTTATATATAGGTTGAAATTGAACGTGAAAAGTATATTTAGTTATGTTTTAATATATAAGATTCTTAAAAACACTATAAATAATTCCCACATAGAGTGCTTGCTAGAGTATACAAAACTATCCAGCTTGTTTCCCCTAGATAAAGATTAATTTTTCAAATAGTACTCCATTAGATTAAAAAAGAAAAGAAATGGGATCATTAACTTTGCCTAAACTTGCAGTGATAGACTTCACCGATGAAAACATGAAACCAGGCTCAGAGTTTTGGTTATCTGCATGCAAAGAAATGAGGCAAGCCTTTGAAAATCATGGGTGTTTTGTAGCACTTTATGACAAGATCTCTCCCCAACTTCACAAATCAATCTTCCAAGCCGCCGATGATTTATTTGATCTTCCCACTGAAATTAAAGTCCAAAACATCAATGAAAAACCATACCATGGCTATGTGGGCCAAATTCCAATCGTGCCCCTCCATGAAGGTTTAGGGATTGACTATGCAACCACACTTGAAGGTGCTCAAACTTTCACTAATCTCATGTGGCCCAATGGAAATGACTCTTTCTGGTATGGAATTCTATCTCAAACTCGGTTTAGTCAAATTTAAAATTTTCACAAGTCTAAGAAAAAATGGGATTTTGGTGCCACAACTTAAGTTCACTGACATTTCTACCCCATATCTTTTCGGGCTGACACATTTGGTGCCACACCTTCACCTTCAGTGGCAATTTTGGTCCAAATAGGCCCGAAATCGCCCACGTGGGGATTTTTGAAAAAAATAAAAAAGAAAAAATAATTTTCTACCATATTAAAAAAAATAAAAAATTTGACGATTTTGCATTTAAGTCTCTGTCATGTAACCGTCGCTCCTATCTCTCACGGCTACCACCTCATATGGTTTCCCACCGGAATTGATCGAGGGGTCTTGTACGTATTTTCTCCGCGGACTCACTCGTGTAAACAATTTTATTTTTGACCTCGTAAATCGCTCAATTTTGGCCTCTGAAAATCACGATTTCGAAGCCCTAAAATTGTCTTTGTTTTTTTCACTTTTTCGGCGAATCCGGACACGGTTTGAGCTCAAAATTTGGACCAAAATTGTCACGGAAGTTGAAGGTGTGGCACCAAATGTGTCAGCCCGAAAAGATATGGGATAGAAATGTCAGTAAACTTAACTTGTGGCACAAAAAATGCAATAATCCCAAGTAAAAATACATAGTTTTATCAATGGATAATAATATTTTAAGATTGATAAATTACAAAGTATATATTAATACCATTGTCTTGTGATTAAAATAGTGCATTCAAATCGGACTGGACTGAAATAGGATTGGAGCCTCAACACTTTTGATTTCAGACTTTATAAATTATTCTTTTGGTAAAATATTTTTCACTATTGATCCCACAGTTTACAAAGTTTCACTTTGGTTCAAATTTTGAGATACTTATCATCTTTGGTCTCATAGTATGTTTTTGATTTAACACTTTTGGTCTCGTAGTAATGTCTCAGTTTTATTTGCAGTCATAGACTCATAGTCTCATCTAAAACAAGGGAATGAGACCAAAAGTACAAAATATTTTCAAAAATTGAGAGCTAAAGGGCAATTTTGTATAATTTGGAATCAAAAGTGATGATAATCTAGTCACAGAGGACTATAAAATAAGGTGAAAAATTAACTTAGAAGTAATTTTTTTTCTCAAGGTAGTGTTTTTAATTTAGAGGGAATTGTACTTTTCATATCAGACCTTTACCTACTTTATACATTTCATACCAAACCTTTCAGAATGACACATTTCATACCAAAATCAATCAACCTTTTTCAATTTTCATACCACCGATAAATTTTGGATGGAATCGGACACGTGCGCCGCACGTGTCCGTTAACTCTCAGAAAAAAAAAAAAAAAAAAGGAAAAAAAAAATTCCAGATTTCTTCACGTAGAAGATGATGAATAGTAATCTAAATTTTAAAAATTGGGGATTTCTTCAATACTTGATGAAAATGGATGAGGTTGGTGGCAAAAGAACCGTTACACCAAGGGGAATGAACGGAACTAAGTATTAGACGGTGGGTCGACCTCCTCCGCCGGCGGCGGAGCAAAAACCGAAAATACTAAAATTCGTAGATTTGAAATACAAGCGACGGGATCGATATGAAACAACGAAATAGTGTATGATCTTTGTAGAGGAGGTCAAGACGAAGCCGTAGCCACCAAGAAGAGGTTTAATGGTGGCCGGAGTCACCGGGAAATTGAAAATTACGTGGAGGTGGTGGAGGTGGTGGAGATGGTGGAAAATAATTGCAAAAATCCCCCCTGACCAATTGCAAATATTCCCCCCTAAGAATTCAAAATTGTGAGTTAACGGACACGTGCGGCGCACGTGTCCGATTCCATCCAAAATTTAACGGTGGTATGAAAATTGAAAAAGGTTGATTGATTTTGGCATGAAATGTGTCATTCTGAAAGGTTTGGTATGAAATGTATAAAGTAGGTAAATGTTTGGTATGAAAAGTGCAATTCTCTCTTTTAATTTATTACTATCGATTTTCTCTATTCACATGAAATTTAAGATTCCAATAATAACCTAGCTAGAAATTTATGTAATGTTTCATGTTTTTTGGTTAATTAGTGAGAGCTCAATGGCCTTTGCAAAGACAGTTGCAGAGCTAGAAAAAAAGGTGATCGAAATGCTATTTGAAAGCTTTGGTGTGCATAAACATGTGGATTCACATATTGAATCAACCACATATCTTCTCCGATTCTTGAAATATAGAGCGCCCGAAATTGGAGAGACGAACATGGCTTTTCCTTCTCATACAGACAAGAGCTTCATTACCATACTTTATCAGAATCATATTTCTGGCTTGGAAATTAGGACAAGAGATGGAGAATGGATCAATGTTGAGTTCCCGCCATCTTCCTTTGTTGTAATGGCTGGTGACGCATGCAAGGTAATTAATAATCGAAACATTACAATTTACAGGGGAGGTTTTGCATTTCACTCATTAAATTAATTATGTTTAACATATATAATTAATGTTCTTAATTGGTTGGGTATTAATTAATTAGGCATGGAGTAATGACAAGGTTCTATCTCCAAACCATAAAGTGACGATGGGCAAGAATGGAACAAATACGCGATACACAATCGCTTTATTTTCTTTCCTAAGCAAATTGGTCGAAGTACCGCAAGAGCTAGTTGATGAACAACATCCTTTGCAGTTCAAACCATTTGTTCATGTTGACTTGTTGAATTATTACAACACCGATCACGGCCGAAGATCTCAGAATATTCTCCAAGATTTCTGTGGCGTTTCAAATTAATTAAGTGCATGTACGTATATGACTTTGATGTTTATCAGGCCTACAACAATTACAAAACTAGCATTGTGATTGGGTGATACGCCGTTTATGTTCCATTGATGTAAAATAAAATCATGTTCCATTTATGTTGTGTATTTGTATTTTGTTTGGGGTATTTGTAATATCTAATTAATGTACGTACAACTTTTGTTTGGTTACTGAAAATTTACGTACTCTTCTAATATATGTTATGTTTGTTTGTTGTTCTCTCTTTCTTTAATTTTATTGCTAAACACATATCGATTGGATTAAGTTCACTTAAATTGATTTGGTTTAACTCACTTCCAAATATAGTTATTTCTAAAACTAAAAATTATTCAAGACTTTATAAAGAAGCATTTACTCTTAATATATATCAAATACATGTGAGACTTTAAGTCTGGATAGTTATTTTTAGTAAAGTGAAAAATTAAATCAAACTAATTATCCAAAGTCCAACTGTATTTGATCTATTATACATAAATAATTATATAAAAAATATTTTATATTTTGTTGATTTTTGGAAGATCTGCTTGAGATCTGATAATTAGTGTAAAATGATAAAATATATGTATAAAGTCTTGGAATGGATAGGAAAATTTGATGAATAACTATCCTACATAAATATAATGTCAATCCAAACCATTATACGCTGAAATATTTTTTTACAATCCCATATTATCATGAAATCCTTAGTTATAAAGTCGAAATATATAACAAATATACAAATGAAATCATCATATTTGATTTTTCATTATCGATTTATTTAAAACCTGAATTAAGTTTTAGGCTTATATTATTATTTGAATTGAACAACATAAACATTTAAAATCATACATCTCCACTATGATAGCACATCAATTCACTGCAAACCATATAATATCACAACTATGTGCAATATTTGGTAATTAAACTTTTTATTAGTTGTTCCTCATTAAGTTTATTTGGTTTAGTTATCTACAATATAAATACTTAGGTGTAATGAGTACCGGTGCGGGCCGAAAGATGAGTTGAGTCATGCAAAAATTGAGTTGGAATCCAGTCGGGTCTAGCTAATTTTAGTTTTTTTTTTTAATTGTTAATGATATTTTTCAATAAATTATTAGAAATATTACATCTATAGTAATAATTCATGTTTAATGATTTTACTTATATACAAACTTTAAAACATGAAAGAAACATCTTGCATATTTTTCAAGACTTAGAATCATTAGATAACTTATACTATGTGATTAAAATTTACATAATTCGAAAAGAGAAATGCATTTTTCTGTGAAAACCTAGTGGGCGTTAAATTGGATCAAACCAAGAACCAGGTCGTATCATGATTGCATATCCTGGTTGGGTAAAGTTGTTGTAGCATGTTCAACGTAATTCACCTTATTGATTTTATTTTATTTATAATTGTTTGTTATATATAAACTCAAATTTAACTTGATATTCATTAATTTTAATATAATGATCAATGAATTCATAGTTCAATGACTTAGTTGAGGCCCAAGAACTAATAGTCCTGAGTTCAGTTCTCCCTAATATTGTTTTTTTCTCTAGTATATTACTAGTAATTGTCTTTAGTTATTCTTTGTATTTTATTATAATTTTGGTTTATTATGTAGTGATGAACTGATGATGTAATGATGTATCTAGTAATTTACCATTTAAGAAAAAAAACCAACAATATACAAGAAGTATAATGGATTCAGGATTGGATTTAAAAATAATGGATGTAATATTGAGTCAAATCCGGAATAGTGAGCAATCTGAAATTCTTGCTACATGCGTTGTCATTTAATTTTGTCATGACCATATTAGTCATGAACTCATGATTCATGAAAAGGGCAATTGCATTATAAATTAGGAACATATACATCAAGATGGCTATTTTCAACCCACTTCTCATTTTTGAAGTATTAATGTTATTTTCCTGGTAAATATGATTAAGGGGGACCATAAATTAAAGTTATAAATAAAAGGGGACAAGTTTTAATAAGGATTAATTACATTTATTTAAAATGTACATTTTTTTTAGTAAAGTACAGATTGCTTGCTAGATGGTTCGGTGAAAGGGAAATAATTATTTATTAATATCACATCTCAATTATATGCTTAAACATATAGTTGGCAAATAGAAAATATCAAGTACAAACAAATACAATTATACGTAAAAATAAAATAATGGATATATGAAATAGTGGTATAATTCACCACATGGATTGAGCTAAGTCCAAAAACTTGCTTAAGAGGTGAGGATTGTCCAAGACTTTATAAGGTGGACTTTACTATTGTTTTCAACTCATGTGAGACATTTATTCTCAATACTCTCCCTTAACATGTAGGCGGACTGAATGTGTGGGTGAAGCAAGTTCATCACGTAACATTATGTAAAACCCAAACCTTGTAAAATTGCGACATGTGGGTAAAATTCAACACACGAATAACACTCTGAACCTTTGTTAACCGGATGAATTAATAATGACACACCAAGCCTTGTCCTAGAGCTCTGATAACATGTTAGAATTCACCACATGAATTGGGCTACATGCCTTGAGCCCAACTCAACCTCAAAAACTAGTTTAATAGATGAGGATTGTTCAAAACTTTATAAAATTGACTTAAATATTTTTTTCAAAACCGCTGTGGGACATTTGACGTCAACAAATAGAGAACAAAAATCTTCATTGATTAATCGTTAAGATGAAAAGGATATAATGATTTGTAAGATATCATCCAACCACTTTAATTTACATTATTTTTTTAATAGATTATTCTTTACTTGGGTACTTATTATTGGAGGGGACATGTATCATGTATGTAGGAAATATTATATGAGAGAATTGCAATTGTGGTACCAAACTATATATCGATTCTCACTTGTGGTACCATAAAAATCGAGGCCGACATATTTGGTACCACAATTTAAGAAATCAATCACCTTTGGTACCACCGTTAAAATTGGACGTTAACTGATGACGTGGCAGTTAAGTTTTATTGCAAAATTGATACCATTACTTATGTTGACTGACAATTATACCCATAACTTTTTAGGTTGTCAAAATAACCCAACATCTTCAAATTTACTGACAATTTTAGTCCACATTGTTGCTCAATTTCAAAATTGGTTCGAATAAGACACGTGCGGACCAATTTAGAGATTTTACTTATTATATTTACATATTTATTTAACTAATTTAGTTTTATAAATAATATCAGACCAAATAATACTTTAACATAAATTCGACAAAATATTAATTAAATCTAAAATTTATATAATAATATTAATATATTTAATATTTATTAAAAAAAATAAAGTTATATATGAATCGAACTTTCGATCGATCCCTGTACTTGGGATCCTATGGATGAAGACATGGTCTCTCTGGATCCCATTGGATTTCACTCGGAGGAGGAGCCCTATAAAGATCGTATTGATTCCTATCAAAGAAAGACGGGATTAGCTGAGGCTGTTCAAACAGGCGTAGGACAACTAAATGGGATTCCCATAGCAATTGGGGTTATGGATTTTCAGTTTATGGGGATAATTTAAAAAAAAAAAAAAACCCACCCCTACCCCCAACCCCAATCCCCGTCGCGGTGGCCTGGGATCGTCGGTCCCAGGCCACGGTGGCCTGGGTTCTCCGATCCCAGGCCGCCGGCGGCCTGGGATTTGGGTGGGGGGTGGTTACGGGGGGGATTGGGGTTGGGGGTAGGTGTGGTTTTTTTTTTTTTTTAAATTATAATTATTTTATTAATAATATATAATTTTATTTTTTTAATAAATATTAAATATATTAATATTATTATATAAATTTTAGATTTAATTAATATTTTATCGAATTTATGTTAAAGTATTATTTGGTCTGATATTATTTATAAAACTAAATTAGTTAAATAAATATGTAAATATAATAAGTAAAATCTCTAAATTGGTCCGCACGTGTCTTATTCGAACCAATTTTGAAATTGGGCAACAATGTGGACTAAAATTGTCAGTAAATTTGAAGATGTGGGGTTATTCTGACAACCTGAAAAGTTATGGGTATAATTGTCAGTCAACATAAGTAATGATATCAATTTTGGAATAAAACTTAACTGCCACGTCATCAGTTAACGTCCAATTTTAACGGTGGTACCAAAAGTGATTGATTTCTTAAATTGTGGTACCAAATGTGTCGGTCTCGATTTTTATGGTACCACAAGTGAGAATCGGTATATAGTTTGGTACCACAATTGCAATTCTCTCAATATTATATTTATTGCCTCTCAACCTGCTTGGTTGTACTTTACCTTGAATTGGACATGCATGATATTCATCTACTCTATGATTTGATATTTCTATGGCCTTTGCGAATTAACAATTTAATGTGGGTCACGATTCAGATCCCTATCAATATAATTGTGATTTTACTCAGATATACTTTTCTTGTTGAATTCAAACTTGAATTGACGTTGTATTTTTTTCCCTTTCTAATAAGCGCCTCCATTACGGTAATATTATTCATTGATTTATTTTGGTATGTATTACTATATTATTTATGTCGCTTCCTAAATTGAACCCAATTAATTGACCTAATAAAACAAATGCAACATGTCACAAAATTTGAATCTCAATTATCATCTAATCTCCTTTATATTTAAACATAAATATGATCCAAGGGGGCCCGAAAATTAAGAGTTATAATAGAAGGGGGTCAAAATTAGTGATAAGGATCTTTATTCATTTTAATTATTTTATTTATATATCTTTTAGCAGTGGATGAAGTTGTCACTACATGACAAAAATAGTATTTGCTGTAACTTTTATGTCACTTTGAAAATAATGCCATAAAAAATAATATAGTCACTAGTCATAATTATAAAAAAATGTCATATATTTTAAATTTTAAGAGTTAATGACTATATAACTCATGCAATTTTTATAAAGTTCAATTTATCCCCTGTAATTTTAAAAAAGTTCATTATACATTCATGTATTCCTATATTCTTATAAAATACTCACATTGCTTCCATGACATTTTTACACTTTAAAAAAAAATATGTTTGAACAAAAGTACCCTTCAATATATACTACGGAATATATACTTATATCTATATTAAACTTGAAAAAAATGCAGTTTACCCCCTGTATTATTTTATGTGGACTAACTTACTCCTTGTATTATTTTAGGGATTAATGCATTTTTGGTGCCACAACTACAGCCCACTGGCGTTTCTACCCCGTAACTTTTCGGGCTGGCACATTTGGTGCCACAACTTCAACATCAGTGGCAATTTTGGTGCCAATTTAGGCCCAATTTTAAAATTGGCCCGAAATTCCCCCATATGCGGGCCATGTGATTTAGTAATATATCAAAATTGACCATTCAATGTCTTTTTCAATAAAAAAAAATTCCAAAATTTAAAATCCTAACTTTTCCTATAAAATTCACCAAACATTCCCTTAATTAAATTATTACCCGCTTTCTTATTCTTTCCCAAATAAAAACATCCAAGTAGCCTAGTTCTTGGTGGGTGGAATTTTTATTTTCATGAAAAAGGTATTGAATGGTCAAAATCCCCAATTTTCATGTCACATGGCCTGTACATGGAGGAATTTCGGGCCAATTTCAAAATTGGGCCTCAATTGGCACCAAAATTGCCACTGATGTTGAAGTTGTGGCACCAAATGTGCCAGCCCGAAAAGTTACGGGGTAAAAATGCCAGTGGGCTATAGTTGTGGCACCAAAAATGCAATAATCCCTATTATTTTATATGTATCAGTTTACTCCCTTGTGTTATTATAAAAGTGACATTTGACCTCCTGCATTAGTTTACATGGAGAAGAATATTTTTTTTCTTTTTATGCAACATTTCTCACTCCCACATTCAATATCGGGCGAGTGAGTTACACTCTCCAATAGAAGGGAATAAATTGATTCTTATAAACTTAAAATGCTCTTTTTCAATCCACATTGAAGGAAATTTGTCTGTTCATGAATTTAGCGACAAATTGATCAACCTAAGTTTTCAAACTTTTGTTTGTACATCAACCTATAATTCAAACAAAGAGAGTGAGTAAAATGAGTTTGATATGGATTTTTATGTTGTGTCTTTGTATATTTTGTTTGGGGTATTTGTAATACCTTATTAATGTACACCTTTTGTTTGATTACCGAAAATTTACTCTTCTAATATATGTTATGTTTGTTTGTTGTTCTCTCTTTCTTTAATTTTATTGGTAAACACATATCGATTGGATTAAATCCATTTAAATTGGTTTGGCTTAACTCACTTCCAAATATAGTTATTTTTAAAACTAAAAATTGTTCAAGACTATATAAAGAAGCATTTGATCTTAATATCAAATACATGTGAGACTTTAAGTCTGGATAGTTATTTTTAATAAAGTGAAAAATTAAATCAAACTAATTATCCAAAGTCCAACTGTATTTGATCTATCATACATAAACAATTAAATATAAAAAATATTTAATATTTTGTTAATTTTTGGAAAATCTGCTTGAGATCTGATAATCAGTGTAAAATGATAAAATATATGTATAAAGTCTTGGAATGGATTGGAAATTTTGATGAATAACTATCCTACATAAATATAATATCCATCCAAACCATTATACGCTGAAATATTATTCCACAATCCCATATTATCATGAAATCCTTAGTTATAAAGTCGAAATATATAACAATATAAAAATGAAATCATCATATTTGATTTTTCATTATCGATTTATTTAAAACCTGAATTAAGTTTTCGGCTTTTATTATTATTTGAATTGAACAACATAAACATTTAAAATCATGCATCTCCACTATGATAGCACATCAATTCACTGCAAACCATATAATATTACAACTATGTGCAATATTTGGTAATTAAACTTTTTATTAGTTGTTCCTCATTAAGTTTATTTGGTTTAGTTATCTACGTAGATGTAATGAGTACCGGTGCGGGCCGAAAGATGAGTTGAGTCATGCAAAAATTGAGTTGGAATCCAGTCGGGTCTAGCTAATTTTAGTTTTTTTTTTAATTGTTAATGATATTTTTCAATAAATTATTACAAATATTACATATTTAGTAATAATTCGTGTAATGATTTTACTTATATACAAACTTTAAAACATGAAAGAAACATCTTGCATATTTTTCAAGACTTAGAATCATTAGATAACTTATATATACTATGTGATTAAAATTTACATAATTCGAAAAGAGAAATGCATTTTTCTGTGAAAACCTAGTGGGCGTTAAATTGGATCAAACCAAGAACCAGGTCGTATCATGATTGCATATCCTGGTTGGGTAAAGTTGTTGTAGCATGTTCAACGTACTTCACCTGATTGATTTTATTTTATTTATAATTGTTTGTTATATATAAACTCAAATTTAACTTGATATTCATTAATTTTAATATAATAATTACTGAATTTATAGCCCAATGACAAAGTTAAGGCCCAAGGACCAATAGCCCTGAGTTCAATTCTCTCTAGTGTTGTTTTTCTCCCTAGTAGATTACTAGCAATTGTCGGTAGTTATTTTTTGTATTTTATTATAATTTTTGTTTATAATGTAGTGATGATGTACTGATGTATCTAGTAATTTATCATTTAAAAAAAAAACCAACAATATACAAGAAGTATAATGGATTCAGGATTGGATTAAAAAATAATGGATGTAATATTGAGTCAAATCCGGAATAGTGAGCAATCTGAAATTCTTGCTACATGCGTTGTCATTTAATTTTGTCATGACCATATTAGTCATGAACTCATGATTCATGAAAAAGGCAATTGCATTATAAATTAGGAACATATACATCAAGATGGCTATTTTCAACCCACTTCTCATTTTTGAAGTATTAATGTTATTTTCCTGGTAAATATGATTAAGGGGGACCATAAATTAAAGTTATAAATAAAAGGGGACAAGTTTTAATAAGGATTAATTACATTTATTTAAAATGTACATTTTTTTTAGTAAAGTACAGATTGCTTGCTAGATGGTTCGGTGAAAGGGAAATAATTATTTATTAATATCACATCTCAATTATATGCTTAAACATATAGTTGGCAAATAGAAAATATCAAGTACAAACAAATACAATTATACGTAAAAATAAAATAATGGATATCTGAAATAGTGGTATAATTCACCACATGGATTGAGCTAAGTCCAAAAACTAGCTTAAGAGGTGAGGATTGTCCAAGACTTTATAAGGTGGACTTTACTATTGTTTTCAACTCATGTGGGATATTTATTCTCAATACTCCCCCTTCACGTGTAGGCGGAATGAATGTATGGGTGAAACAAGCCCATCACGTGACATTATATAAAACTCAAACCTTGTGAAATTACGACATGTGGGTAAAATCCAACACACGAACAACACTCTGAACCTGTGTTAACCAGATGAATAATGACACACCAAGCCTTATCCTAGAGCTCTGATAACATGTTAGAATTCACCACATGAATTGGACTACATACCTTGAGCCTAGCTCAACCTCAAAAACTAATTTAATAGATGAAGATTGTCTAAAACTTAATAAAATTGACTTAACTATTTTTTCCAAAAACCCTGTGGAACATTTGACGTAAACAAATAGAGAACAAAAATCTTCATTGATTAATCGTTAAGATGAAAAGGATATAATGATTTGAAAGATATCATCCAACTACTTTAATTTACATTATATTTTTTAATAGACTTTACTTGGGTTCTTATTATTGGAGGGGAACATGTATCATGTATGTAGGAAATATTATACTTATTGCCTCTCAACCTGCTTGGTTGTGCTTTATCTTGAATTGGACATGCATGATATTCATCTACTCTATGATTTGATATTTTTATATATGGCCTTTGCGAATTAACAATTTAATGTGGGTCACGATTCAGATCCCCATCAATATGATTGTGATTTTACTTTTCTTGTCGAATTGAAACTTGAATTGACGTTTTATTTTTTTTCTTTATAGGGTAAAATACGTTTCCCCCTTAAAGTATAGTGGTGGTATCAATTACCCCCTAAATTATCAATTGTAACACTTACTCCCCTCTGTTATAGTATTGAATATTTTATTTCAAAATTACCCTCACTTCTTTTATAACAAATAAATTGTTTATTTATTAATTTATCAAAAAAAAAAAAATTTATTAATTAATCCATCCATCTACCAAACAATATTATGTTTCAATTTCTTCATTTATTTTGTTTCCTTCGGTTTTATGTCTCAAATTTTTTCTTTATTTTCATATCTTTTTTTCATTATTTCTGTTTCAATTTGTTTTCTTTATTTTATGTTTCAATTTTTTTTCTATCTATATTTTTTATTTATATTTTTCTGAATTGTTTATTTGGTGATAATTATCTCATTCGGTACGAATTATTATTCAAAATGTTGAGTAATTATCCTTCAAATTTTTTCTCGTAAAATTCAAGTTTGACACCAAACAATATTATTTTTCAATTTCTTCATTTCTTTATAAAAAAAATCTTTATTAATTATGAATTCATCCATCCACCAAACAATATTATGTTTCAATTTCTTCATTTCTTTTGTTTCCTTCGGTTAGAAAAAATGAGATGAAAATAAAGAAAAAATTTGAGATCGAAAAAAGGAAGGAAACAAAAAAAATGAAAAAATTGAAATATAATGTTGTTTGGTGGATGAATGAATTCATAATTAATAAAGAAATTTATTATTTATGAAAAAGGCGGGGACATTTTCGAAATAAATACTACAAAACTATAACAGATGGGTGTAAATGTTACAAGTGATACTCTAGGTGGGTAATTGATACCACCCCAATACTTTAAGGGGGAAACTGGATTTCACACTTCTTTCTAATAAGTGCCTCCATTACGGTAATATTATTCATTGATTTATTTGGTATGTAATACTATATTATTTATGTCGCTTCCTAAATTGAACCCAATTAATTGACCTAATAAAACAAATGCAACATGTCACAAAATTTGAATCTCAATTATCATTAGTGATAAGGATCTTTATTCATTTTAATTATTTTATTTATATATCTTTTAGCAGTGGAACGAAGTTGTCACTACATGACAAAAATAGTATTTTCTGCAACCTTTATGTCACTTTGAAAATAATGCCATAAAAAATAAGTAGTCACTAGTCATAATTATAAAAAAAAAATGTCATATATTTTAAATGTTAAGAGTTAATGATAATTTAGCTCATTCAATTTTTATAAAGTTCAATTTATCTATATTTTAAATGTTAAGAGTTAATGACAATTTAGCTCATGCAATTTTTATAAAGTTCAATTTAACCCCTATAATTTTAAAGAAATTCATTGTACCTTCTTGTATTCCTATATTCTTATAAAATACTCACATTGCTTCCATGACATTATTACACTTTAAAAAAAATACGTTTGGACAAAAGTACCCTCCAATATATACTAGGGAGTATATACTTAGATTTATATTAAACTTGAAAAAAATGTAGTTTACCCCCTGTGTTATTTTATGTGGACCAACTTACTCCTTGTATTATTTTATATGTATCAGTCTACTCCCCTGTGTTATTATAAAAGTGATATTTTACCCCCTTCATTAGTCTACATGGAGAAGAATATTTTTTTCTTTTTATGCAACATTTTTCACTCCCACATTCAATATCGGGCGAGTGAGTTTTTTTTCTCCAATAGAAGGGCATACATTGATTCTTATAATTTTAAAATGCTCTTTTTAAATCCACATTGGAGTAAATAGGGCTGTCAATGGGCTGGACTCGGACTGGATCAGGGCAGATCCAGATCCGAGTCCGATTTCCAGTTCTTCTATCCGAATCCAGATCCGGATCCCGATCCGCGCGGATCTTGAAAAGTAGCAACCGGATCCGAATCCGGTGGATATCCCGGATCCGGATAAATTATCCGGATCCGTTTAGCATATTTAGCAATAATTGTTTTTCTTTCATTTTCCTTCAAATCACTTGTATATTCCACAACCATGAATTAAAAATGTAATATTTTACTTATTTCATCAAAACTACTGTTAGAAAATTGTAAAATATGGAATATGATGAACAAATATAAACGTTAAAAATAGAACAAAGGAATAAATAAAAAAATATAGAAATTGGGAAAAAAAGAAGAAAACCCAATAATGGAAGAGATGAAAAAAAATTGGACGAAAAAGTAGAGGGAAGATGCGGGTACTACATAAATGAATGGTTATGGTTTTGATTTTTCTTATTAAATAGCATAAATTAATATGATTTAGGTCCAATTAGTTACCAGGTCAGTCCAACAACACCTCTCATGCATTTTTTTAAGATTATTTTTAATATAGTAAAAGATTTTAGTGGAACATAAATAATTTTATTTTTATTTCGGTTTAAATACATAATATAGAAACAACATATAGTAATATATATTGGATACGGATTTGTAACGGACTGGATCAGTCTAGATCCATATTCGCTCCATATAATTCGGATTACAGATATTCTTAATCAGATCAGGTTCATCGGATCACTAATCGGACAATTATCCTAATAAATCGGATCGAATTCGGATCGTATCCGGATTGAAATCCGCCCCATTAACAGCCCTAGGAGTAAATTTGACTGTTCATTAATTTAACGACAAATTGATCAACCTAAGTTTCAAACTTTTGTTTGTACATGAACCTATAACTCAAACAAATCCTTCTACATAAAATCATATACCAAGTTATAACCTACGTAAAGTTGTGAAATTCAATCAAAATCAAAGCAAAAAAAAAAAGAACCCAATTAACTTCCTCGATCATCATGGGATCTTTGTCTAACCCGACCCTTCCCACCATAGACTTCTCCGAAAAAAATCTTGAAAGCGGTTCAAGTTGTTGGATTTCCACAAGCAAAGATGTGGTTCGTGCACTTGAAGAGCATGGATGTTTCATTGCAACTTTCTCCAAATTCTCATTAGAAATGCACCAATCAATTTTCCGTGCCTCCGAAGAACTATTCGATCTCCCCACTGATGTTAAAGTCCTAAACAATTCAGATACATTTTCTCATGGATATGTAGGACAAGTGCCCATTATTCCTCTGTATGAAAGTCTAGGCATCGAGAATGCCCTCACTCTTCAAGGACCAAAAAAGTTTACCAATCTCTTATGGCCCTCCGGAAATGACTATTTCTGGTATCATTAATTATGCGTGCTTTAATTTTTATTCGATCTGTATTTACAAAATTGCATTTTTAGTCCCGCATGGCATATATAACTGTCTTCTCAGCACTTATATATATATTGTTCAAAAAGTTTTTGAAATACTTTGTATGGATCGGTTGATCATGATATATTTATCCAATTTCAATCAAAAGTTTAATTAAGGCAGCTAAAATTCATGCAATTTTATTAAACACAAGACCAAAAGTGTTGAGAGTCTAATTTCTTGGGACCAAAAATGCAATTTTACTTGGTGACTTTTTATTAGTTATTATTTAGGTAGTGATTTCTTTTGGTTGTGGAATGGTACAGTGAAACTGCTATGGAGTACTCAAAGCTTATGGCGGAACTCGATCAAGTGGTGATGAGGATGGTTTCTCAAGTTTACGGTATTGAGAAGAGCTACGAATCCTTGCTCGAATCAACTTCTTACCTTCTCAAATTCATAAAATATCGAGGACCTGAGAGTGATGAAACTAGCTTGGGGATTGTACCTCACACTGACAAGAGTTTCATGTCGATTTTACATCAACGCCAAGTAAAGGGCTTGGAGATTAAATTAAAAAATGGTGAATGGATTCTTATTGATCCCTTGCCTTCAACTTTTGTTGTCATGGCAGGTGATGCATGTATGGTACGTACGTCACACAAAAAATCTTCTATCTCACTTTTACGCAATTTCTTAATTTTATTTTACTTATTATTTTTTTTGGGTAAATTAATTAATGTAGGCATGGACTAATGGAAGAATAGAACCTTCAGAACATAGGGTGATGATGAAGGGGAGTGAAGAAAGATACTCACTTGGGATTTTTACATTTATTAAGGATGTCATAATACAAGTGCCTGAGGAGCTAGTTGATGATGATCATCCAATGCAGTTTAAGCCGTTTGATCACTACAAATTTATTCACTTCTATTACACTGATGAAGGAAAGAGATCAAAGTGTCCCATTAAGGCTTATTGTGGAGTTTGAGATTTATATGAATATAATATGAATATGATCCCAAGCTATATATATGAATTTATAAATAAATTAATGTTCTATATATAATAGTGTTATGTTTGTTTGATTAATCATGAAAAAGATTGTCGTTGGATTTGGTACGTACTGATGTGTACAATTAAGTATTTGGTATTCATCATGAAATACCTATGATTTGTTTAATTGAATTAATGTCTGAAAAATTGATTGCATCAGTATATTCAGTTTTTAGTTTATATTGCTAATTGCACCCATTAATTAATTGGATGGAAAAATGCCTACATATAATTAACTAAGAATAGTTTTAAGCATATATTGTTCTGAAATTTGATTAAAATTTAACAAACTATTAAGTAAAATTATGTATAAGATTTTGTGGTTGATCATGTCCGATTGAATTATATTTTTAAAGAAGGTTTTAATTACGAAGTGAACGCGTCTTTAGATGGAGGATTAGATTATGACTTCCATTTGATAATAAATCTAAAACTTGAGTACCAGGCTACCAGCTGGTAAATCATTACTATATCAAATTCATGTAAATTAACTTTAATTACCAAAACAACCTGCAAACCGTTTTATGCTAAAATCTATAGTTAAGTGATGCTTGCTAACACCAACGTAACAGTAGTACTAATTATGCGAAACCGCACCAAACTACTCTGTGAATTTTTTTTTCTTGATTTCAGTGAGTTTAAAAAAATTAATGGTGTTAGTGACTAACGAAGATTGGGTGTTTTATGCAGAGTTTTTGAAAGTACAAAAGAGTTTGGTGCAAAAAAAAAAATTCACAGAGCAATTTTATGCATGTTTTGCATAACACTGGGTAGCATCATGCATTTATCCCAAAGAATTATTGCAATGTGCTACTGGTTGAATTGTCCACTGTCCACCCACATGTCTGAGCTGGAAATCAAAATCAAATTATTTAATCATGAATTCGAGTTAGTTTAATAAAAAATCGTTTCATAATTTTTTAATCTTGTCTTGAGCTCGACTCAATTAATAAAAATATTAAGTTACCAAACCTCGACTCATGTTCCGCATAATTAAAATGAATCTCAAACACAATTTCAAGTTTAAAAAAAAAAAAAAACCTCAAAATCAGGCTTAAATAATATATTATTCGACATTACTCAACTTTTAAGAGTCTACATACATACTCCTTAATTAAGTTGACGGAATATAAATAGTCTATATACTCTTTTTTTTATAATTAAACTTTCATAACATAACTAAAAAGGATAAACTATTACAACTACATCAGCAGAAAATAAAGAACTAAAAGATAATTTAGCAAGAAGATGAGACCAAATTTTGGGAGAAATAAGCAAAAAGAAATAAGAGAAAAACAAAGGAAGAAATCACAGTTATTAATAGCCTATATACTCTGTTTACCGAGAACCGGTTACAAATCACAATTATTAATTTATATCTATAAATAACTAGCCCAGAAAACTCACTGAAATCAAGAAAGAAAAAGACAGATCATATCCTATATACTGCTACCTTCATCTTTAACTACATCAAAAAAAGAAAAAGAATAAAAGAAAAAAAATGGGTTCTGAAGGCATCAAACTCCCTGTCATAAATTTCCCCGACGACCTTAAAGAAAACACTCCTGAGTGGTATTCAGTGAGGAAACAAGTCCACGAGGCCTTGAAAGAATACGGTTGCTTTGAAGCATTATTCGACAAAATACCTATAAATCTCCGAGAATCTGTATTTGATGGATTAAAACAGCTTTTCGATCTCCCATTACAGAACAAATTGAGGAACAGGTCAAACAAGCCCTACCATGGCTATGTTGGACAGTATCCAATGGTACCACTCTACGAAAGTATGGGTATTGATGGGGCCCACATACCAGAAAAAATAGAAAGCTTCACCAATCGCTTGTGGTCCCAAGGCAATCCTGCTTTTAGGTAAAAAAAATACTATTTACTACTACAATTTCTATCTTCTAGTAGTAATTCTATATATTCTTACTAATTAATATGATTAATTAACATGTACATGAACTGTTTGGTTATTAAAAACTTTTACAGAGGATGTTTTTACGTACAACATTTAAGTCATTTCTGATAAATTTCTTTTATTGGCAGCAAGAGCATACAGTCATATTCGGCGCAATTATCCGAATTAGACCAGATTGTGAGGAGAATGGTTGTGGAAAGTTTGGGACTTGAAAAGTACATGGATGAACACATGGACTCGACGAATTACCTCGTTCGAGTCCAAAAGTACGATAGTCCTAAAAGCAATGAAACTAAGCTTGGATTAACATCCCACACCGATAAGAACATTGTCACCATACTATACCAAAATGAAGTGAAAGGATTGGAAGTTTACACAAAAGATGGGCATTGCATCACTGTTGAGCCTACATTGAACTCATTCACTGTCATGATTGGAGATTCTTTCTATGTACAATTTTTTAAATTTTATTATTTTTGATACATACATGCATGATTGGGAATAAAAATTAAATTCATGATTAATTATTATTGTTTGCAGGCATGGACGAATGGGCGGCTGCATTCGCCTCATCACAGGGTGATGATGACTGGAGACGAGGCTCGATACTCGATTGGACTGTTTTCGGTTCCAAAAGCAGGATATGTGATCAAGGCACCAGAAGAAATGGTGGATGAAGAACATCCATTACTTTTCAAGCCATTTGATCATGTTGAGTTTCTTGATTTTTACTACACTGAAGCTGGCCAGAGATCCCCTGCTGCTTTAAAGGCTTATTGTGGTGCCTAAATTCAAGAATTGTTTCTTAGTCTTTTCTTTCTTGTCTTCTGTATGCTTATTTGTGACAAATTAAATGTTTCTATGTATTTGCATAATTAAATATCTATCAATGAAATGTAATAATTACAGTTAGTAACTTTCTTTTTGCATGGTATGTATAAATTAATCCTTATTGTTCAAACTTCCAAGCTATTAATTATGCAGAGTTCTTTTGGAAATATTGAAATTATTTGGTGAATAATGAGTTTGTTAAGAATCAAGAAGGACAATAATATCATTAGATATGTTGGAGATTTTAGTTTATGATTTTTTCATTGTACAAAAAATATGTCACATACGAGTACTCAAAAGACAAATAATATATATCTGACGTGACTTGTTCCCTATCTCAATGTTTACTAATGTACTAACCGTTTGTTTTCTTACTTAGGGTGAATTAATTTGGTCTAGCCGTCAAAGACACTTTTATATCTCTACCGTGATTGTAATCTTCGGTGATAATTAATCACTTATGGCCACTCAGGATTTTTTGTGTGTTTGGCCCCATTATCATACTTTTGAGTAGGGCTGTCAATGGGGGCGGATTTCAATCCGGATCTGATCCGATTTATTAGGATAATTGTTCGATTAGTGATCCGATGGACCTGATCCGATTAAGAAGATCCGTAATCCGAATTATATGGAGCGAATATGGATCTAAGCTGATCCGATCCGTTACAGATCCGTATCCGATATATATTACTATATGTTGTTTATATATTATGTGGCCGTTTGGTAGGGTGTATGAGATTAAGGTTGATTAGATCAGAGCCGGATTGAAGGCCATATTAAAAGTACGTTTGGTAGATTTGATTGAGTCATATTACATTAAAGCAATAAATTATAATATGTTTGGGGGAATTATGAGTTTAAGCATATATTAATATATTTTCACTACTTAATTGAACATATTATGTTAGTTAAGATATATCAATTCATCGAAGTCATTTGTATAATTCGTATAAGAGTAAGAGTTGATTTTTAGTTAGAATGCCTCCATGTTAATTCTAAATTGATGTAGAATTTAGTTTGTGATTTATTTATGTAGATGTGTTTCCATTTTCCGAGATTTTAGAATAACTTATGATATTTAATGATATGTTAAAATAGGTAATATGTAAATTTGAGGTTATAAGTGACATTTCGTCTAATCCATATTCACCCGGACTACTAATCCACCCATGCCTGGGTGGATTATAATATAGTCTTAATACCGGGTCATAAGGATTTAATCCATTTGACCCGATATTAGAGCAATGTCACCAAACATTGTATTATCCCATATTGACACATATAATATGACATAATACCCCCTATTAGGTCCTACCAAATGACCCCTATGTATATAAACCAAAATAAAAATAAAACTTACTATGTTCCACTAAAATATTTTACTATATTAAAAATAATCTTAAAAAGAAATGCCTGAGAGATGTTTTACTGGCCTGATAACTAATTGTGACTACAACATATTAATTTATGCTATTTAATAAGAAGAATCAAAACCCTAACCATGCATCCTTCATTTTTTGTCTTCTATTCTATTTCTCAATATTGAGTTTTCTTCTTCTTTGTCCCAATTTATATCTTTTTTATTTATATTTTTGTTTATTTGTTTATTCTAAATTTTTACCATTTATACTTGCCCACCATATTCCATCTTCTACAATTTTCATACAATAATTTCGATGAGATAAGTAAAATGTTACTTTTTTAATTCATGATGGTGGAATCTGCAAGTGATTTGGAGGAAAACGAAAAGAAAATTTTTGTTAAATGTACTAAATGGATCCGGATAATTTATCCGGATCCGGGATATCCATTGGATTCGGATCCGGTTGCTAATATGCATGATCCGAGCGGATACGGATCCGGATCCGGATAGAAGAAATGAAAATCGGACTCGGATCCGGATCGGCCCTGATCCGGTCCGAGTCCGAGTCCGACCCATTGGCAGCCCTACTTTTGAGATTTACAATCGCACAAAATCATGATTTTTCAAAATCAACAAAAGTATAGATTTTAAAAGTAATTATACAAATTGAAAACAGTATTCCATAATCAATTTTTTTATTATAATTGATTATTATAAAAATTGATTATTACAAACAATTATTCTCTAGAATTGTGTTTTCAATCTCTAGACCAAATTCACCTTTAAACTGAAGTTTAATTCGACATTCACTAATTTTAACCCAACATGAATCGATGAGGTCATAGTCCTATGACAAAGTTGAGGCCTCAAAACCAAAAGGACATGAACTCCTAGTATAAATTTTTCCTCTAATTTATTACCAGTACTTATTGTTAGTTATTCTTTGTATAATTGATTTCTAATGTAATGATGATATATTAATGTATTTATCATCTAAAAATTAAAATATTAACCCAACAATATCCAACAAAAATAATGGATTAAGGATCGAGTCAAGCCCGGAATAGTGAGGCATCTGAAATTTCTTGCTACAGACAGATGCACGTTGATATTTAATTTTGTCATAGCCGCATGATTCATGAAAACACAATTGCAATATAAATTAGGACATATATGTATGATGACAATTTTCGACCCACTTTTCATTTTTTAAGTATTAATGTTATTTTCCTGGTAACTATGATTAAGAGGGATGAAGAAAAGGGAGGGGGGGGGGGGGGATCTATAGATAAATTAAGGGGAATATTATAGTGTAATAAGGATCGATCAATTACATTTATTTAAAATGTACATTTTTTTTTTGAAGCAAAGTACAGTCGGCTAGAAGGTGAAAGGGAGATAGTTTGATATCACCTCTCAATTACATGCTTAAACATGTAGTTGGCGGAAAGAAAATATTAAGTACAAACAAATTCAATTATATGTAAAAATTAAGTGTGAGTTTGGCCTAGCGATTCGAAAATCAATTATAGGAGAATTAATTTTAGTAAAATGGATTTTGGCAATAATTGATTATGATAAAATTCAATTATAAAATAATTGCTTTTGGATAATAGTTTTTGCAAAGTAACACTTTAGTAGCTTCTAAAATAAGTTGATTTTTAGCTTCTGGAGATCCCAAAAGTGATTATGATATTAGGGGCCAAACACCATTAAAATCACGATTGACTAAAATTAAAGCAATTTCTATAATTGGGGCCAAACACTTCAAAAATCACAATGGAGGTCTAGTAGTGTTTTTAAGAGCTCCCACCGCTAGGTCAAACTCACCCTAAATAATGGAGACAATCATTAAGATGAAAAAGATTTGTAAGAAATCATCCAATTTAGTTTACATATTGGCCTTGGGTTGTTATTAGTGGAGGGACCAATAATGAAAAAGATATAATGATTTGTAAGAAATCATCCAATTTAGTTTACATATTGGCCTTGGGTTGTTATTATTGGAGGGACCAATAAGAGATTTTTTTATTTTTTTTAATAAATGCATGGGTCCAATTAAAATTGACTTAATTAGTAAGAAAACCATTTATGTAGGAAAGATTCATTGCCTATTAATCTGCTTGGTTGTAATTTACTTTAAACACAATCCATGATTTGTTTGTGAAATAGTGTTTGCTCTGTTCATAAATTGACATACAAGACTTAATTTGATTTTTTTATTTTTCCAGGAAAGCTACATACTAGGCAAGATAAATGTGTTAACTATATTCCAAAACTAAAAGAATTTTTTTTTTAAAATTTCTAAGTTAACTCTTGAATCTTGACCCATCAAGATTAATTAATAATTTGTGAAATGGACAACTATGAATTTATTCTGTGATCCCTATCGATGTGATCATGACTCGATTCGGATATCCACTTGATTTAAGATTTCCGTGTTGAATTCAAATCAAAATTGAATTAAAAATTTTACAGACGGATTTTTATTTTTTTTGGGCAACCTTTAAACTCCAAAAATACTTTAAATCTCTTCCTTTATTTTTCACTTTAAATCAAATAAAATCAACAAGAAACCTAAAATCTTTCATACAATAAATTATAGAAATATATTTGAGCATCATGTTCAGTAAAAAAACTCATTTATTCCCCAACTTCAAGTATTTTCATATTTTTTTTATATAAAGGTTTAGGTAGTGGTGCACATAGTACGGTTCTACGGTTTTTTTAATGAAATTAATATCGTACCAATTAATGCGGTTCTGAAAAATCACGTACCAAACTAACATTTTGAATACCATACCATTATATACGGTACGGTGCGGTTCTAATACGGTACGGTGCGATTTTACGGTATTTTACAATAACTTTTTAGGTCTCAAACTATTTTAATTATACAAAAAAAATGTACGTTTTTACACGAAAAAAGCTTGATTGTTTGTTTAAGCTTTGCATTTGTAATGGCTAACACTTTAGGACATCATGCTAACCAAATATTTGGCTTCAAGCTTATGATCTTAGTTTAGTTTTTATGAATTTAATAGCAAAATATGTTTAATCACATTAAATACAGTAAAAAAATGCAAAAAATATTGCAATCTCATTCATTACACAATTTAAATATATAAACTATTTCCATTTTAAAACTCAAGGCTTGGGTAATCTACTTTTACAATAAAACAAAAATAAGTACCTACATGAATTTACTTGTGATGCTAGTGCTAGAGGATAGAGAAACAACTCAAATTTGAAGAAGCTTTGATGAAATATTTTCTCAATGAAAAACATGTATGCTGCTGCCGTGTATATCTCTAGGGATAACGGTTTTTATGATTTATTAAGTAATTTAGGTTTTAGTTACTTGCCTTTTACCATATTAGTGGACTTAATTTGAGTCCTAATTGTTTAAGGCTAAATACAGAGCCTATAATATTTAAATATGTTCATTAAATATATGCATAAATTAATAAATAAAAGATATTTATTTTTATTGGTACGGTACGATTTTTTTCGGTATAAAATCCTTAAGACCTATACCATACCAAAATATCCAGTACAGTTTTCGTCTATACCAAGACCTGTAATTTTGAAGAAAAAAACCGATACTTCGGTACGGTACAGTACAGTCCAGTCCAGTACAGGTTCAAAAACCATGTGCACCCCTAGGTTTAGGTGACAAAATTCATAAAGATTTTCTTTTTTCCATAGGTGGTAATCAAATTATTGTTTTTATATGGTATTTATCATAGTTTGAACTATTGTTTTGATATCATGTTATCATACTTGTAATTTTGTTGCTATCATTCATTCTCAACTCAAGATTTGTAGGAAAAGACTTTGTGAGATAACATTTAGTTTATGAAAATAAACTTAAAAAAATGGATAATAATTTATTTTTTAAAATAAATGATTACATTATTACATTAAAACTTAAATTAAATTACTATTTCGTAATGACGTCACACCAGTTAAACCACTTATTAAAACGGGTTAACCAGTAAGGCTACCGATTCAATGTCCGGTCCGACTTTAAACATTGGATGAGAATCATTAGGTATGAAAACGCTTAATTTTCTTTTTACGATAACAACGCTAGCGGTATATACTTGAAATTGCAAAAGATTGATGATACAAGAGATTATTTATTGGCATAATTAAAAACCAAGAGCAATTTGACAGAATGGAACACAGTTAATCTTACAAATAATAATGATACAAGAGATTATTTATTGGCATAGTTTACTAAAACCAAGAGCAATTTGAAATGCAATAATGAATTTCACACACCAATGAGCATCACAACTTGAAATCTTTTAGGTGTGCAGTAGTTCCATCAACATTAGGAGTATAGTAAGAGGTTAAGAAATCGTGGAAAGTTGTGTCCTTGTAAATTGCAGGTTCATCCTCTGTTACCAACTCCTTTATCGGTCCGTACAACCTCATATTATCACTTGGACTTGGTATTGGAGTCATGAAAGTCGCAACTGAAATCCTTGCCCTCTCCTTGTTCGCCAAAGCTCTGTGCCTCACACTCTTGAATTTATCATTGGTAATAAGCTACAATATTAATATATATATAATATTCTCATCATCATCATCATCATCAAAATCAAATTTCACAATTAGCTAGGCTATATATTAAAGAAAAAAAAACAACTTTTATCTAATTACCTGAATAAAGTCACCCACATTTATTATGAGACCTCCAGAGACGACAGGAACATCAATCCACTGATGTTGGTATAAAAACTGAAGCCCACCAACTTTGTCTTGTAAGAGTATAGCTAGCAAGCCATAATCGACATGACTCGTAATTCCGAAAGTTAGTTCAGGTTCTGGACATGCCGGATAATAGTTGCCTACGATGTTCACAGAGTCAACGCAACCGATTTCCTTCAAGTGACTTGGTTCCAGTCCTAGTGCCTCCGAAAGCAGTTCGTACACGGTGTTCCCTACTTTCGTTACATACTCTGTGTACTCAAACATTATATCTCTACATAATTAATAAGCCAAATTTAATTAGTATACAAGAAATTAAACTATTACTATTTACTCTAATTCAGGTTATATAATTAATCAAGAAATTAATTAATTACCTGCATACATCTGGCAATTCGTGTGAATGGGGTGGATTAGGAACCATTCTGCCTAGTAAATTATCCTTCCAAGAAGCAGTTGGTTCTGTGTAAATATCCATATTGCTGTTGTACTGAAACCTTTTGGTTCTATCACGCGTGTAGTACTTCTTCTTCACCTCTGCATCCTGTTCGTTAAATCTGCGAACGCCTTCAATCATTTCATCCATTATACTCAAGGGCAATTCATGGTTGATAATTTGAAATATTCCGGATCGCTCGCTTGCTTCTTTGACCTTTTTGACAATTTGGGCGCGCGTGGCTGAATCATCGTTTATGCCCTTCAAATCGATGGTTGGTATTAAGCTAATTTCATTTTCATCAGATTTTGAAATGGTGGGCTTATCGTTTTCATTGATAAAGATACGTGGTACCTTTGTCACACCAGCGTCGACAAGTCCTTTGACACCAGTTTTTGTTTGGTCGAAAGCTTTTAATTCACTCACCCGATCGTATTGATCTACAACAACTTTAACGTTGCCCATCTTCTTTTTCCAAATTATATTAATGACAGAAATTGTTTCTTTCTTAGGCTCTGTCTGCCTGGAATGAGTGTTAAGTAGAGGCTATTGCGTGTTATTTAATTGCATATATTCCCCTTCTTAAAACCTAATTTACTCTTAAATCATGATATATTTACTTTCCTGTTATTTTGTAAAAATAGCCCATTGTCTTTTCCCTATTCTTAAATATTAATGGACAAAATCACGACATAGAAAAGTGTCAATTATTCAATATATATCACAAGAGGGTAAAGTGTTTATTAAAAAATATATTTATTATAGCATTTCACAAGGGGTAAATTGAATGAACTATATATGTTATCAAGTAAGGGTTAAATTGATTATTTTACATCGCAATTTTAAGGATGTCTACGTGCAACACCCTGTAGGAGGTCAAACAGTAATCATTATTTTTTTTTTACCGGGGATAATATGTTGTTTTCATATCATAGAGACTAGAG
The DNA here is from genome assembly GCA_034814905.1 of Penstemon davidsonii. Taxonomy (NCBI): domain Eukaryota; kingdom Viridiplantae; phylum Streptophyta; class Magnoliopsida; order Lamiales; family Plantaginaceae; genus Penstemon; species Penstemon davidsonii. The sequence goes on from JAYDYQ010002685.1 coordinate 24,154,026, forward strand.
AGTCAAATAATTGTTTATTATATCAAAGTGGGTAACCTGTAAAAAAACTATCAAGAATATCAATTTAATAGTAAATTATCCAGTTGTGTATACGCCAAATGAGTAGTATTTTTTCTTTCTTTCTTTTTTTTTTTAAGAAATGAAAGATCATTATTTAAAAAGTGTAATTTATTTTGAGCCTTAAAAAAAATCGAGTATTATTATGTATTTGTGGGCCGGTGTGCACATTGACAATAATTCATAGCTGAAGAGATGAAAATTAAATCCAAAAATATATTTCTTTTATTGTTTTACCCCATTAATAATGTTTAAATAGAGTACCAATAGTATTACTTTCTAATATAAATAAAGTTTCGGCCCATTTAGCGTTTTATCAAGTAAGGATTAAATTGGTCATTTTACGTATGAAAATGAAATTTCACTCGCAATTTTAAGAATGTGTGCAACACATTGTAGAAGGTCAAACAATACTCATTATTGTTTTTTTACCGCGGGGGTAATATGTGTATTTTCATATCATAAAGAGTTAAATAACTGTTTATCATATCAAAGTGGGTAACATGTAAAAAACTATCAAGAATATCAATTGAATAGTAAATTATCCAGTTGTGTTAATTTCTAAATGGTAGTTTACCCTTGTGACGAATAAAAGACAACATATCTTTTAGTGATTTTATAAAAAAAAAAAACACATTGTCTTTCTCTTGGTTTTAACATTCACTGGGGCACGTTATGTAATATCATAAGGGGGTAAAAAGTCAATTACGGATATCACAAGGAGTAAAGTCACTACAAAAAAATTAAATTTTAGTGATAAAATTTTAAGTGACAATGTTAAAGTTGTCACTTCTTATATATATTAAGTGACAAGAACTCAAATATTGTCACTAAAATATTTTTTATAAACATACTAGTGACAAGAATTGTGAAAAAGTTGTCACTATTGACATTTAGCGATACCCCAAATGTGACAACCAAAAAGTTGTCACTAAACCATAGTGACAATATTTATTGTCACTAGGTTGTCAATAAAAGGGTGTCGCTAATTGTCAATAGCGACACCTTAAGTCACCATATATTTGTCATTAATAGCTATTAGTGACAACTTAAAAACATATTTTGTCACTATTGCACTTGTCACCATTATTATTATGACAAAATTAATATTTTTATCACTAAATGCATACAAAGAGTGACAATTTTCACATTATCACTTAATTTTTTGTCACTTAAACTTAATTTTCTTGTAGTGAGTGAAGGAAATATATTGTCAATGTATGACTAAATTGATCATTTTTTACATCAAATGAAATCTCGATCGCGTTATAGAGCGCATGTGCAGTATATCCACGATAAATGAGGTAAAACACTCATCATCATAAATTGTATGTCTACTTTCATATCATGCTATGATAAATTGTCCATTAAACATATCACAAAGAATACCTTCCCAAAAAACCCTAATAATGCCATCAACTCAGGGGACCACCATATTAAGTTTCTGTATAATCTCAAATATCAATCTTTTCTGCGAATTGACGAGCTCTTAATGAACAAAAGAAATTGAATATGTTTTTCCACCTAATAAATTAGGAAATGAAAGATCAGTATTTAAAAAGTGTAATTTTATTTTGAGCCATAAACAAAAATCGAGTATTATTATGTATTTGTGGGCCGGTGTGCACATTGACAATAATTCATAGCAGAAGAAATGAAAATTAAATCCAAAAATTTATTTCTTTTATTGTTTTACCCCATTAGTAATGTTTAAACAGAGTACAAATAGTTAGGGCTGTCAATGGGGCGGATTTCAATCCGGTCCGATCTATTAGGATAATTGTCCGATTAGGGATCCGATGGACCTGATCCGATTAAGAAGATCTGTAATCCGAATTATATAGAGCGAATATGGATCTAGGTTGATCCGATCCGTTACAGATCCGTATCCGATATATATTACTATATGTTGTTTATGAATTATGTATTTAAACCAAAATAAAAATAAAAATAAAATTATATATGTTCCACTAAAATCTTTTACTATATTAAAAATAATCTTAAAAAAAAAATGCATGAGAGGTGATGTTGGACTAACCTCGTAACTCATTGGGCATACAACATATTAATTTATGCTATTTAATTAGAAAAATCAGAACCCTAACCATTCATCTATGTAGTAGTCGCCACATTCCCTCTATTTTTTCCTCCAATTTTTTTCTTCTCTTCCATTACCCAATATTGGGTTTTCTTCTTCTTTTTCCCAGTTTCTATATTTTTTTATTCATATTTTTGTTTATTCTTTTGTTCTATTTTTTTATCGTTTATATTTGTCCACCATATTCTATCTCTTACAATTTTCAGACAATAGTTTTGATAAAATAAGTAAAATATTACATTTTTAATTCATGGTGGTGGAATCTACAAGTGATTCGTAGGAAAATGAAAGAATTTTTTTTGCTAAATATGTTAAACGGATTCGGATAATTTATCCGGATCTGAGATATCCACCGGATTCGGATCCGGTTGCAACTTTTCAAGATCCGCGTGGATTCGGATCCGGATCCAGATACAAGGCATGTAAATCAAACTCGGATCAATCTGCCTTGATCCGGTCCGAGTCCGGCCCATGTACAGCCCTACTAATAGTATTACTTTATAATTTTAGATTAAATAAAGTTTTGGCCCAGCTTTTGCTAGTGAACCGGTAATATATTTCCTCACATGCGGAACATTTAAAGGCCTGTATTAAATTCTTAGTTAATTTTTAGACTATGTCTACAGAACTGATAAACTGAAGGCCCATATTCCATCAACTTAAGAGGCCCAATTAGTAATAACATACTACTTATAAATATATTATTATGATGGAAACTTTTATGCTTCATTTGGACTGTCGCTTGATTTTGATCAATTGAGTTTAGCTGCTGTGTTTTGAGGTTTTTAAAAAATATATATGTAGAAGATGTCAAACCTAGGTAGAAAGAGTATATGACAATTTAAATATTCGAGATATGTATGGAACTGTTATTGTTTCTAGGTCGCATAGATTTCTTCGAGCACACTAACTTTGAAGATCGCACCCAGACTACGACTTGCTCTTTAATGAATTCACGGGGCACGTTATGTAATATCACATGGGGGTAAAAAGTCAATTACGGATATCACAAGGAGTAAAGTGAAGGAAATATATTGTCAATGTATGACTAAATTGACCATTTTTCACGTCAAAATGAAATTTCGATCGCGTTATAAAGCGCGTGTGCAGTACATCCACGATAAATAAGATAAAACACTCATCATCATAAATTATATGTCTCCTTTCATATCATGCTATGATAAATTGTCCATTAAAGATATCACATATAAAATACCTTCCCAAAAAACCCCAATAATGCCATCAACTCAGGGGACCACCATATTAAGTTTCTGTATAATCTCAAATATCAATCTTTTCTGCGAATTGACGAGCTCTTAATAAACAAAAGAAATTGAATATGTTTTTCCACCTAATAAATTAGGAAATGAAAGATCAATATTTAAAAAGTGTAATTTTATTTTGAGCCATAAACAAAAATCGAGTATTATTATGTATTTGTGGGCCGGTGTGCACATTGAGAATAATACATAGCAGAAGAAATGAAAATTAAATCCAAAAATTTATTACTAATAGTATTACTTTCTAATTTTAGATTAAATAAAGTTTTGGCCCATTTAGCGTTTTAATATATTTCCTTACACGCGGAACATTTAAAGGCCTGTATTAAATTCTTAGTTAATTTTTAGACTATGTCTACATAACAGATAAACTGAAGGCCCATATTCCATCAACTTAAGAGGCCCAATTAGTAATAACATACTACTTATAAATATATTATGATGGAAACTTTTATGCTTCATTTGGACTGTCGCTTGATTTTGATCAATTGAGTTTAGCTGCTGTGTTTTGAGGTTTTTAAAAAATAAATATGTAGAAGATGTCAAACCTAGGTGGAAAGAGTATATGACAATGCAAATATTCGAGATATGTATGGAACTGTTATTGTTTCTAGGTCGCATAGATTTCTTCGAGCACACTAACTTTGAAGATCGCACCCAGACTACGACTTGCTCTTTAATGAATTCATCATCTAAAAAAAAAAAAAAAAAAAAGCTTAAATATATTATCAAACCAAATTCATTGTTCAACAAGCTTGTTGATATGAATTGTCAATTGAGGATTGAGCCCAAACTACTTTCCTGAATTGTAAACAAAACCAAATTTTGCTATTGCAAACGCACTCAAAGTGGAACACAAAAAAATTGAGAATTGGACTCATACAAGCAAACGATACAACGAATTATTAACAGCTAGCAATTTGAAATTAATACGTTAATTTCACCCAATTACACGACAACTCCATATTGAATTGAAGATTTAGCTAGCTTGATCACAACTTGAAATGTGTTAGGTCTGCAGTTGTATCAACAGTTTGAGTGGAGTAAAATGTTATGAAATCTTTAAAAGTTGTGTCCTTATAAATTGCTGCAGGTTCATCTTCTCTTATACGTACATGCATCCTGATACGTACTTTTAGCCCTAGTACTCCTACATAATTATGTGGGGCAACAACCCAACCATATTTTGACGCGTCAAGTACAAATTCCACATCAGATTAAGTAATCTAGGTCCAACGGGTTTGTCAGGTTCCATATTTTATAAAGTTACACTTTTAATTTTGCACTATACAAAATTGTGTCTTTGGTCACATTTCTTGAAGAATGTTTTCCACTTTTAATCTTATGGAATCGTATATGTTTAATACTTTTGGTATCATATGTATGTCTATGTATTGCAGTACTTTTTGGTTTCAAAGAAGATGATGGGACCAAAAGTGAAAATATTTTTATAAAAAATTGGGGACTGTGACAGAATGTTGAGGGTCTATTTTGGAAGATGTCTTTTATGATTCCATGTTGAAAATTAGTTCAACAAATGTAAGAATAACATGAAATATGGTGAGCTATATATGTTGATCGCAGAAGTAACAAAATGATCTTAATTAATTAAACATTAATAAATTATTTTTCAGACATTGTACTAGTAGATTAGCAGACAAAGTCAGATGGTGAGCTATATATGTTGATCGCAGAGGCATACAATCTAGCTTGTTTGAAATTAATTCAATAATTCTTCATTAATCATGCAATGATCATGATCAAATTCTTGAATATTCTGAGCCATAAATAAATTTGGGAAAGTTTGCCTCTGCGTCGGTAATTCCCAAGTGATTGGTTCTTGTAAAAATTACTAATTAATAAATTAATAGTACTAGTAGTTGACATTGAAAAAGCAAAATAAAAGCCATTTCTTGATTGAGTGAATTCTTGATTTAAAGCAAAAGAGGTTCTTCCAGAAAAAGTATAAAAGCCAAAGAAAAAAGAATCTGATGGAACTTATAATTAATTTCTATTTTAGAGATAAAGAAAGCACACAATGGATTATCTAAAGGTGCCATTTTTGAATATCTTTGTCTCCCTAGTGGGAGTAGTGTTGTGACCACTGTTCAGATTAGGACATAACATAGATTTCACTGCACAAGTTTTGGTATTACTCTAAAGAGAAATGGTAGCAAAATTGACTAGTGGAAATTTTCTCTCTATATAGTAATTATATTAATTACTTCAGACTTAATTTTCACCCTAATGACATGTATTATGAATGTCGGAAAGTGATTTAGATGCAAATTGTTACAGGGGTTATAAGGGCCTATAATTCTGTTTGTATTCACTTTTTGAAGCCACTTTCGCTCCATCATTATATTGATGATATCAAACTATGGCAAATAACATTGAAGCTTTTGAACCTTTTTATATGCTTAGAGAAAATAATTCGTAGCGCTTAGCATTTCTTCACCTATTCTAGAACTTCCTACGTTTATCATTGATTTTGTACTTGATGATCTTTGATTCTTGATAAAATTTTCGTTGGATAAGTTGATGGCCTTTAGATGAGACTTGATATGTTATTAGTTTCTGTCACATATAACTTAATTAACAATCTCGTACATTAGTGCAAGATTGATAGCAGTTATGCATAAAGAGTACAAATAGTTAGTCTAACGTCAAAGTTATAGATTTATTCTCACAAGGAGAAATTTTAATTAAAAATCAATAGTTGTTATTGACCCTTAACTGATACGATTTATATTGACTCTGGCTCATACCAATTTAACCTGAAAACCTGGAGAATTACAAAATTTATATATCAAATTACAACCTCTCCTAAAGAAAGTGACTTTGATTTTCTCACTAAAAGTTGCTAATGTATTAAAATTACCAACCCGCCCTTGTGGATGAGGTCGGCCTCAAGTCACTACTTTCAACGTACGTAGATAGAAAATTTTATATAACTTGCCCACTTTTCCTTCATGAAAAGATTTACTATGTTAACCAAATATGCAGTACAAAATTTATTTATGACTTTTAAATGTAAGTTTTAATATTTCAACATTAATCTACCTAGTTGATCCAAAATTTTATATTGTTTGATCGTCAGAGGGTTTGATTCGATGACTCCTCTTTAACTTTTTGTTGTGTGAACAATAACCCAAACTCTCCCTAACTCAGACATATTATTAGTGTGAACCATTCTCGGAAGACAAAAAAAAGTTGAGTGAATTGTGAAGCCTCTTTAATCTATATACTTAATCAGAGCGCACATACAATCTCGGGGGAAATGCATGATACTCCATCTTTAAATTTTTATTGCACCAAATTCTCTTGTACTTTTAGTTTCTCTATATAGAATCACGGTCCGTCCACTTCCGCTGGTTTATTAATTTCATTTGGAACGAAATCCCTTGTACTTTTTAAACTTAGCCCCGAATTCCTTTGTAATTTATAAACTTAATTAGAATAAAATCCCCTTGTAATTTTTATACTTAGCACATAATACCCCTTGTACTTTGTAAACTTTTACGATTTTCCTTAACTATATTGAGGAATAATTTAGGTATATTAACTAAAAATTAACAGCATTAGGCAACTAACAGATTGTGAGGTAAGAGTGTGCAGAGAGTCTGAAAGTACAAGTGGAGCAATAAAATTTTCATATTGGAGTTATGTTCAGGTTTCGTATAAAACAGGGGAGGGGAGTATCGTGCATTTTCCCCCAATATGAAGATGAATTTGGTTTTAATCATAAAATAATTTTGAGGGAAACAAGAGGACTACATAACTAAACTAACGGCCTTCATTTTTTTATGTTTTTCTAAAGAAACATTAAACTTTTCACTTAAATAATTTCTATATATGTAGGAACAAATTTTTGATTCTAAAGTACTAAGCTAGAAGGCAAAAGACAGAATGAGATCGAGAGAATTTCGCTTTTGGTACCATAAGTAACCCTACTTTAAGGTTACGGTACTATAATTTTTAAAAACATACATATTTGGCATCGCATGTTAACTGTTCTCGACACATTTGGTACTTCAATCAATTTTTGGACGCAAAATTCAATTTTGGAAGGAAAGTTGATGGAAAATTTGCATAATTAGTCCTATAGTTATAGATTGCTGTCAAAGTTTGTCCCACATATTTTCTGGCCAATAAATTTACCCCAAAGTTCACAAGTTTTATAAATTTTATATATTATTATTATTAAATTTCTTAATCTAATTATATTATATATATATATATATAATATATAAACTAAATAATATTTTATATAAAATCTAATAAAATATAAATTAAATTTATTAGAATTTTTGAATTTATTTAAATAATATTTTAAACTAATTAGATTTATATATAAATTAAATAATAATTTATATAAAATCTGAAAAATAAATCCTGTTAAATTTTTTAAATATAAAAAAAAAACTTTTAAACTCATTAGATTTAGGGTTTTTTTTAATCTTGTTAATCATAATAAATTTAATAATTATATTTATTTAATTTTAAAAAGTTTTTTTTCAGGTTTTATAATAAAAATTATTTAGTTTTTTTAAATTAAAAAAATCCATTAAATTTAATTGATATCTTTTTTTGGGATTTTATATAAGATATTATTTAGTTTATATATATTATATATAAAATTTAATTAGTGTAAGAGATTTAATAATTATTAATATATAAAATTTATTAATAGGATTTATAATTAATTATATTCGCAATTGGGACTGAAATGGTTCAAACTTGTGAATTGTGGGGTAAATTTGTCGGCCATAAATTTTCCATCAATTTTCCGTCTACAATTGAATTTTCGGTACAAAAATTGACGGAAGTACCAAATGTGTCGAGGGCAGTTAACTTGTGGTACCAAATGTGTATGTTTTTAAAGTTATGATACCATAAACTTAAAGTACGGTTACTTGTGGTAACAAAAGTGAAATTCTGTCGAATGAGATCACATTAATAAAAACACACTGTAATTGGCCAGTCAAAAAGGAAAAAGCAATTAACTTTGTCTTGTCCCATATAGAAAGAAATCTATGGTTTTTGTGTTGATCAAGATTGATTAAGCACTTGATCAACATACAGACATGCTTTTGGATCTATATGTTGGCTTGTAGTAGTATGTACATGTTACTTTTGCTTATTGTGATAAATTTTACTTTGCAAGAAAGATTTTACTGCAATTCACACAGAGATGATATTTCTTCGTAGGATAATTTACCCACATGTCAAGGCCTCCAGGGTCACATGCATGTTTCCAGAGTCCGTCAATTGCTGAGCACATCAAGAAAAAAAAAAAACTCATTCTCAACTTGCTATGACATGTACGTTGTGGATTTTGTTTTTACTTTATCAGATCATTTGCCATATATATGACATGAATTATTTTGTCCTTGCCCCATCATCACTCCAATAGACGACCCAATGATTTAACCATTTTTTTAAAAAAACATGTCGGTATCTCGCGTCGTTTACTATGAAAACCCTCCATTTTTATATTATCTCTGCACAATTAAAGACAAACAGGCAACAGTGACTCTTACTTTGTTTCGATCCTTTCTTTTATTTAATTAATATATTCAATACAAATCTTTCTCGTTCACAACCTCCAATTAAGAAAAATGGAAATTATTAATTCCACAAGATAAAAAAAAAAAATTTATCCAACTTTGACACTATTATGATCTTCGACAAAGCCATTTCGTGGAGCACATAACCGTACTGATGTGAGTGCTTTGTCGAAATGTTTAGCCTTAGTGCCAAGATACTCACTCCATGTAATTGGCCTATAAAGTGGGGGATGTAAATTGTCCACAAGTTTCGTAAGTGGGCTTATTTTCACACTTGATGGTGGCCCATACAGGTACGCTACAGACAGCCTGTGTCCGGTTCGGTTCACAACCGCCCGATGTAGCACGCTCGGGTACAGCCCGTTTGATAGTATGTGCATTAAATCTCCTACGTGGATCACCAGTGCTCCCGGGTGGGGCGGAACCGTGATCCATCCAACCGTTCCTTCTCGTGTCACCTGTAACCCGCTTATGTTGCTTTGTTGGAGAATTGTGAGGATGGTTGAATCGGTATGGGCCGCTAGACCCATGGCTCGGTCCGGGTCCGGACAGGCTGGGTATGAGTTCAATTGTAGAGCTGCACATCCTCCGCCGCCCCAGTTTAGATCTTCTAATTCCGTAATGCCTAATGACCCGAGCATCAGCCACATCACCCGATTTGCCAGTTTTTTCATCTCTTTTTGGTACTTTTCTATTGTGTCACTGAAAAAGATTAATTAATTAATTAAATCAACCAACCAACAAATTATTTTATATATTAGAAATAATCATTTGAAAATATATATGTGTATACCAGAATTTGTGGTAATCTTGGGGCCAAAGTTGGAGAGCGTGTTGGAGCGGAGAACCGAGAATGGTGAACCCTTCAGACCACATAAGCTTGGGGAAGAAAGAGGAGATGCGGGCCACCCCATATCCGGATATGCCGTCGTGAGGACGTGCTGCCCGGAGCTTCTGTTGCATAGGGAGGGAGAAAAGCCTCTTACCGGCCAATTCAACTTCGTCTACCAATTTCTGGGAAATGTTGTGGTTGATGATTTGGAACACACCCCAAGTTCTGCATGCATGCCCTATGACTTCAGTGGCATTCTCCTTATTTAGATCGATGATAGGGACAGATTCGTCATTGCACTTGCACTCGTGATGATCAGGTTGCGGCGTCCATGCATGTGTGTCAGGTAATTCTGTCATTGAGTATAGGTCCAGAAATTTATGGGGATTGGATGTAATATTGGAATCTGATGAGAGCTTTATTGAAGGCATAGTTTCTTTTATCTTTTATTCTTTTGTAGAGAAAATTAAAGGAATTTTTTTTTTTTTTACTATAGAAGAAATTAAGAAAGTGTGCTGGCTTTTGGAGTCCTCGTACTAGTAATAGATGGAGTAGGTTTGTAGTGGAGAGTACTTGGACAAAATTGTCTTGTAAGGAAATGTGGTGGTGTCTATTGTGTTTATATAGAAAAATGGAGGGGATGGTGACTACACATCAAGTATGGTTTTTTTTTTTTTTTTTTTTTTTTTTTTTTGTGTGTGTATTTTGATATAGGTAGCTAGAATTTCTAATTAAATCCTGTGGGGTAGAAAGAGGAGAAAATCTAATATTTTTGCAAATGTTTTTTTATTTTTAATCTTATCGAGTCGAATGAAGATTTCTAATTAAAAGATCTTAAACATGCTCGATCAGGTTAATTTTTGTTATTGAGTCGAACTGGGGAGACATTTGACCAATCGAATTTGAATTTAATTTACAGTAACTTAATTAGTATGTGATATCAAAATATGATTTTATAAATAATTTAATTTGTGGTTTTGAATGATATATACAGTATTAGACAAGAGAAAATACAAAAGTGGAAATGACAATTTTGTCCTCGTTACAAGTATGAGGAAAGGGCAAAAAAGAAAAGAAAAAAAAGAAGGCGTTCCATTCCATACATGTTAAGATGAGAAAAGGGCCCTATCTATCTTGATGTGCCCCCTTGTCTTTTCCTCAATTAGAAAAACATCTTCATCGTCTCTTCCCTACTTGGTCTTGGTCCTAATGATCTCTCCATAGCAAACAGACAACAAACATGCACATCTATCTCTTCTCCTATCTCCTCATGATTTATGGTTGAAATTTATACCGATTCGTCATTGCAATCTCGGAGTTGATGAAACTTCTCAAGAATCTAGGACATGGCTACTAAACTCACAACCTTGTTGACAATACATTTGCATGTTTTTGTCATCAAATATGTAAATGAGCCTATAGCTACCATCAAAAGGTTAATTAATGTCATCTTTGTTTTGGCTCTTATTATAATCGCACTTAAGCATTTATAAGATTAATAAGATCATCTCCACCAATAGTAGTGACTAGTGAAATGGATATCCAATTTGACTATCCCTTCGACTGTGGTTGTCCAGTTTTACATCTACAAAAAGGACAAAACTAGTCCCTCTTCTCCAACTTTCTAAATAAATTTTATAAAATACATATTTATTACTCTATACTTAATATGATAAAATATTATTTATTAACATCTTTTATCTAATAAATATTCGAAAAATTATAGGAGCAATTAGCTAAAATTTTAATTATTAAGAATATTCAATGATAATTCTATAAACTGGTGTGACTCGTTAAACTATTTGGATTTTTCATTTATAAATATATTTTAATTTTCACATAATAAAAGTTGGAAAATATTAAACTATTCTATAACTCAAATTTATAAAAATATATTTCTATTTATTTAACCGTACCATTTCATATTTACGATGTAATAAGATTTTATTTATAATATTTTTATATATATCACATATGTAAATATAATAGATACTTAAAATCTAATTATTAATGGTTTGAGTGATTAACTAAAACTAGATGGCTAAAACACTGGCAACATACCTTCAATATTACATGATAATTTAGTATCAAAGTCACTTTAGGTTTTGCCGGCAAACTTGTGCTTTTATTGTCCCTAACTACTTATGACCAAGTGGAGTACATCCCTAATCATGAACTTTATTAATCCAACCATTTTGAACATCTATCACATGATATTTAGGGTGTATGTGGATGGGTTTTGGCCCAGTCTCGCGGGTTTTGTGAGACCGAGTCAAAACCCTTTCAAATGAGTTTTCGCCAAATTTATAAAACCATCAAAAACCTATTCAGAAACTCACACTCAAAATTTTCAAACTTATAAAACATTGATTTGACACATACCACCTACTTTTTCCCCCAAATCTCACTAAAAAAGATATTGATTTGACACCTACCTCCTACTTTTTTCCTTAAACCCCAATATGCAAACTCAATCCAAGTAGGGTTTCAACTTATTCAAACCACAAATCCAACGGCCAAAATCCATCCAAATGAGGTCTCAAATGTTTCATCGAACCCACCCAAACCATTTTTTTAAACCGAGACACACGAAACCAAGCCAAAACCCATCCAAATAGACCCTTAAGTCTTCATTTTGATATTTGATTTTACTACTAGATCCCTTGCCATTTGTTCTCGATCGTTATCTTCACATATCAAAAGTAGGGTTGTCAATGGGGCGGATTTCAATCCGGATCCGATCCGAATCCCTTCCGATTTATTAGGATAATTGTCAGATTAAAGATTCGATGGACCTAATCCGATTATAAAGGTCAGTAATTCGAAACACATGGAGCGAATATGAATTTAGGTCGATCCGATCCGTTAAAGATATGTATCCAACGATAAATAAAAAGAATGATATATATACATAATATTTTAGAAATTAAAAGTAACTAACATTAATAATATTCAACTGACAATTTAAGAAGATAGTAATTTATAACTTGTTTATAAATTTATTTAAATGAATATTTTCATCTAAAAATATGTATATTAGTAAAGAAAGTTTGAACATATGAGTTAAAATTAAATAACATTGTAAAGTTAATAAACTTGTTTTAGGAAAAAATATAAATGTAATTTTTTAATGAAAATTTTATTGGAAAAAGATCCGATATCCGGTCAAATCCGACCAAGATCCATTGGATTCAAAAAATCTAAATATGAGCAAGATCCGAATATTACAGGATCCGATCCGATATAAATAGAGTCTGTTAAATGATATATATTAAAGGATTCCTCTATCTAAAAGCTTAAGTTTTTAAATGAATTGGTCATTCAATATTGTATTAAAATGATATATATATTAAATGATTCCTCTCTCTAAAAGCTTAAACTTTTAAATGAGTTGGTCATTCAATACTATATTAGAGCTCAGACCCAAAGAGGTCATGTCTTCGAATCCCTCCGCCACCCATTTTTAAATTTTCATGTGTTAGGCTTAAGTAAATGAATACCGCCTACACGTGAGGGGCGTGTTAAATGATATATATTAAATAATTCATCTCTCTAAAAGAGCCTGATCTGACCAAAATTCGACCCATTAACGGCCCTAACCAAAAGTTAAAGAAAGTTTTTCGCATCACTATTAGTTTTCATCTCAAATTCCTCTTTGCTAGCTTTCTTCAAAAGATATATGGTGGTTATGTTGACCACAATAAAATGGGAACAACTGATGTCAATATACAGGAGACATGTGCTTGGGAGGACACTTACACATGCACAATTATCATTTTATATGCATATGCTCTTCACGTGGCGCTAACATGGTGCAAAATTTGTTTGGTCTAGCAGTACGAACTCAATCCATAAATTATATAATATAAATTTGAACTCCAATTAATTGATTCATGACAATTTAAATTGGGATAAACACAATTAATGGTTCTTCTTATTATAAATTTTTTATAAAGTCGTTTGTCTTAAGTTTTTTTTCTCACGCTAGTCCCAATCAAGAGTTATTTATTTCACTTTGGCCCTTTTCAGAATAAGCAACGGGGACTCCGATGTCCAGTGACCTGTATGTGAGGGTATTTTTATTTATTAGCTATGATAATGTTACCCTTAAGTCTCCCGTAAAAACTATATTACAAGTCCTCCATCGTGATGTAATAATGCATTCATCATCTCAATATTTTTTTATTTAATTATTGATATTTTCATGTTATATTACGTTCTTTATAATCTATTTGCCGAAAAATACATGGTAGACCAATTTATTTTGAAGAACACTATGTTTCAACTCAATAATCATATACGTTACAAAATAAAAGATAATAGTAGAGCATTTGTTTTCTACCTGCCGCCATGACGACATATATAGTTCAACACAAATTTTCAATTAGTTGCATTTTTTTTAAGAATACAATCATCATTAATCATTACATCAGAAATCATTCAATAATTATTCAAGTACAAAAAATTATAAATAATAAATTACTACCAAACACTAGTATTAAACTATAGGAAAATCCACATTAGTGAAAGTTAAACCCGGGAGGTCTTGGGCTTCAACTATGTTATATATACAGTTTATATCTAAGTCAACAACCTAATTTGATACTAATTCCTAAATATGTCTTTTTTTTTTTAGAATACATTCATCATCAATCATTTCAATATATGCCTAAGTATAAAAAATTAAAAATAATAAATAACTACCAAAGACTAGTAATAAACTAGAGAAAATACCCACATACGTGAGAGTTGAACTTGAACCCAAGACCTATTGATCCCGAGACCTCAGTTTTATCAGTGATTACCACTAATCTACAACCTATGGCTCCTAAACATGTCACTTGACAACATCAAATTACAAACATTACGGAACTGGCTTCTATTGATCATACAATACAAACAATTTTGTATTATAATAATATGATAGGGAGTTGCAACACTAATAGCTTGTTTGGTTGTATGGAAAGTGAGGGAAAATTGTAGGAAAATGAAAAAGAAAGGAAAGGAAAAGAAAAGGAAAAGAAAGTCATTTTCTTGCAGATGTTTGGTTGTCAAGAAAGTTTAGAAAAAGAAGTAATATTTTTTATCTATATATATGATTAAAATCTTTAACTTTTTCTTTGGTTGGGATTTATGTAAAATTTACTTGATATTGTCTTTTGCAATTTGTACTTTTCTAGTTTCAAGATAAAAATTACATTTTCTTTGGGTTGTTTGCGTCTGAAATGGGTGTTTTTGCGATATTTTGTGGGGGTATAATTGCTATTATGACTTGAGAGAGTATTTGTTTGCTAATAATAAATAAGCACAAAGGGAATTTTGGTAAAAAAAGTCACAAATAGGAGGTTTTGATAGTTAGACAAAGTACAAGAGTTGTTTTGCAATTTACTCTAAAATTTTTCCAAGATTTTCCCAGCATTTCCCCATCAAATTGGTGGGGAAATTTTTTCTTCACAAAATTTTCCTGCAGGAAAGTTGAAGGAAAATAGTAACTTCCTTTCCTGCTATCCAAACAACAAGTGGGAGAAAAAAAAACTGACTTTCCTTCACTTTCCCTCACTTTCCCGACAACCAAACAATACATAAGGGTGAGTTTGGCCCAGCGATGGGAGCTTTTAAAAACACTTCTAAACCTCCATTGTGATTTTTGAAGCGTTTGGCCCCAATTATAGAAATTGATTTTAGTCAATCGTGATTTTAATGGTGTTTGACCCCCAATATCATAATCACTTTTGGACTTCCAGAAGCTAAAAATTAACTTATTTTAGAAACTACTAAAGTGTTACTTTTGCCAAAGCTATTATCCAAAAGCAATTATTTTATAATTGAATTTTATTATAATCAATTATTGTCAAAATTCATTTTAGTAAAATTAATTCTCCTATAAGTGATTTTCGAATCGCTAGGCCAAACTCACCCTAAAATATTGCATGAGATTAGTTTCCCACTATACACGATTAATCAAATGACATTTAGTTTCTCAATTGTCTCAAATGATTAATCGAGATCAAATAAGCTTTAATTTGATATAAACATGCAAATTCTATATTTTTTTGCGCCTTTGTTTTAATGCATGATACAAGTCGGAAAGAATATATGTAACCCTTGTATTATCCTATTGTCTAAAATTTATAGCTTGATATAATTTATGAATTAAACCATAAAATGTTGCAATCTAAGTCTGAAATGTAATATAGTTTTATTCATATTATAAAGTCTAGAGCGTGAAATTGGATATTCATCATATTGCGTGTTGGCAGAACCCAGAAATTAAATGAGAAAGAGAGTTAAAGTTATAATTAGATAACACAGGGCCGGCCATGAGCATAAGCCGCATAGGCGGTCGCTTAGGGCCACCGATGGGTGAGGGCTTCCAAAAAAAAAATTAATATATAGTAGGTAGAAAAAAATTGATTTCTATTAGTAATATTATTTATCCAAACAAAGTTCACTTAGTCTAATGGTTGTACCATCGCCTTGTCATCCATGAGGTTCCAGGTTCGAAACCCACTGGAGGAATAATTAGTTTTGTTTTGCATATTTCTATACACTGTGCAATTCTAATTCAATTATTGTCAACACATAAATATGGTCATATGAATTAACATATAAAAAAAATTAGTTTTAATTTTGGTACTTTTTATATCATTATTTTCTTTACAAAATTGAATTTATGTTGTAAAATATTCATGAGCTTCTTATCAATTCTTCAATCTTTTGAACCATTTGTTGAATGGACTCTTAAAAAAATTGCTAGTATATCCTTTCACCTTTTATTAGATAAAATTATAATTTTATTATAATCTAAGTTAGTTTTTGTCATTTTATTTGAACATCAGAAATATATCAAGTTTGCTACCAAAATATAAATTGTTCAATTGAATTGCATTTTAAACATCTGTATTGAGTGTTATGAATCAGTACTTTTAATTATAAAAAAAAATTCCTTACTTTTGAAAAAACTTGCTAGTATATATTTTTCGCATTTTGATGGATAAAAGCATAGTATCACTTTACCTTAAATTAGTTTTAGTTATTTTATTATAACATCGAAAAAATACCGACTTCGTTACCAAAAAAACTTCACCCCCCAACAAAATACGCCTAGCTCGGCCCATGATTATGCAAGTGTAATTAGTGATTTTGCTCCAAAAAATTATATGAGAGTAATATTAGTTTAGGTGCTTATGTCTCATTCACGAATGTAATCATTTTCTTATTAAATAAAACTATATATCGTATTATCGATGTTTTTTACAAAGCGAGATTATATTTTATTTATTATTTGAATTGTTTCTTATTTTTCTAATTAATAGTTTTGTTTGTATTGCTTTAAAAAGTTTGTATCAGTTATTAACATAATTTTGTTGTACGTGTAAATTTGAGGGCCACAATTTTAAAATTCGCTTAGGGCCACCGAAAACTCAGGGCCGGCCCTGAGATAACATAATCATTTGAACCAACTTTTTACTTGTTTAGATAACTTGCCATTGATGTGGAGAAACAATACAAATCTCCAATTTAATCATCATAGATTCATCAAAATGATTGGTTTCTTGATTTATATCGCTCTCATTTTCCTGCTCTCTTTTTGGAATTGTTCAAACCGTCATTACATTAAGTAATTACATCTACACTCTCCCTCAGGTTTGACAAAACTACAGAAACACCTCATGGAATTCAATTTGATCAAAAAAATTGGACAAAAATATTCGTTTTAATTGGATGTTAGAAAACTAATTGTGGGGACAAATTTTCTAATAAAATGTCTATTATACCCTTTATATTTGTTCACTTAGCTTGAACCTTAAGTTTTATCAAAAAGTTTGGACAAAAAATTCTCTTTAATTCTATATAAGATATGATTATATTCACAACCAATAACTCATTATAATTTGGCTTGATCCAGTGAAAGACTGGTTTCTAGTAGCCATATCAAAATTTAACATTTTTTTTTTAGAAATGATCATTACATCAATAAAACTGAATCACAAATTTATTGGGCTATGGTCTCGTTGGTCAAACCATTTTTTAATTGTAATAGTAAGGATAGGACTATTACTTCATTTAGGGCTGGGCGCGGGTCGGGTTTTTTGGGTTTTGGGTATTTCGGGTCGGGTACCCGACCTGGCGGGTATTGAATTTTCACACCCGAAACCCGACCCGATTAGGCGGGTACCCGAATTTCGGGTACCCAAAAATTTTGGGTATTTCGGGTTTTGGGTTTCGGGTACCCGAAATTTCACATGATTTTTTTTTTAATATGTATAAATGTACAAGAAATCTTATTTTTTAACATATATGTATGTAAAATTGTAAAATAAATGAATTCAAACATTAAATTGTACGCAATAACTTCAAAACAAATACAACACAAACGTCTCAAGTCTTTAACAATATTACAATCAAAGACTCCTAAACAAAACACAAGATACAAGTCTTCAATATTTCAATTCAAGATCTATGCCCCCAACACTAATTGCCAAAAAAAAAAATTCAATACCCGAACGGGTCCCGAAATACCCGTTCGGGTGTAAATGCAATACCCAAAACCCAACCCGAAAATATATTTCGGGTTCGGGTACCCGAAAATATATTTCGGGTTCGGGTACCCGAACCCGAAATGTCAAAAAACCCGATTTTTCGTCCCAAACGGAAAATACCCGATCAGGACGGGTCGGGTCCCAAATTACCCGACCCAAACGCCCAGCCCTAACTTCATTTTTCTTTTTCGCTAGAGGTCCCAAAATGACACCAATTAATTAAACTTGAGAAAAACGAAGTAATAAATAGTGGAGTATAAATTTTGTCCAGAAGTATTATTAATTGGAATTAACAGTGATAATTGTGGACATTAGTTAATTTATTAAGAGAGAATTACACTTTTCATACCAACTTTGGTACCATGTTTTTTGAAAAAACATATTTCATACCAAGATTTAACCCCTCTCCCGACACATTTCCTTTCTTCGTCAATTTTTGGACGAAAAACTAACCGCCATAACTCCTTCGTTACAAGGTCAAATTTCGTATTCTTCATCTGGCTGGAAAACTCTTGACGAGAGATTTCTAACGGTACAAGTTTCAGTTTATGAAACGCAATAAACATTCCGCAGGAAATTAAAAAATTTCGGGATATTAATCAAAATTAAATCAAAACTCATAATCTACAAGGAATCATGCCACAATAATTTTCAGGTATGATACATGGCACATATGCGTGCCATTTTGGTTACTTAGCGGATGTTTCTGTCCAAAAATTGACGTTGACAGGAAATGTGTCGAGGGGGGTGAAATCATGATATTAAATGTATATATTTTTTCGGAAAAATAGTACGAAATGTATAAAGTAGGTGCATGTTTGGTGCGAAAAGTACGATTTCCTCAATTTATTTTACTCTTATTATATGTGTACAAATTCATGAAATTGACTTATAAGAAAGTTTTGTGACATATCATTAGCCAATGTCTCATCTCAACTGCGAGAGAACTGATGACCAAATTGTACCATCCTAGTAACAAGCTAGATCCACATTTATACAAGTCTAAAATCTTTATGCATGTAATTTAACAGTGAAAAGTAAATCTTCATGCATGTAATTTAACAGTGAAAAGTAAATGTTTATGCATGTAATTTAACAGTGAAAAGTTGCAAGCTAGCTTTTAGAATCTTATGATAATCGAGTTAATTATATACTATATATGAGTAATCTGTAAACGTTCGAGTCCGTTTCCGATTGGATTTTTGTCTAGATTAATTATATCACTATGTATCCATTTGATGAATTTTCAGAATTTCACACTATCTAAGACTCTAATTTGTGCATCGGATAATTCTGATTCAATACAACTTCAGATACAAATTTACATTCGATGAAATCTCCACCATTTAAATTTATATCGTTTCGTAATTTTTAACGAACTTTTTAATGTCACGGAATCATTCAAATCAACTAGAACTATTCATTATCAACTGAGTCAACATAAAAAGGTAAAGATTTCGGACATATGACCACCTCCTTTCAAAAAAATATCGCTGAAAATCGGGGAAAATGCAAGATACTCCCCTGTGTTATGCTAAACCTGCAAGAAATTACCCTGTGAAATTTTTATTGCGCCAAACTTTCTTGTGTTTTCAAAAACACTGCAAAAAACACCCAATTTGTAAAAAATAGGTCGTTTTGGATCGACATATTTCAAGAAATAATTTTAAAAATATACCACGTGAAGTTGTAGGGATCAACTTGAAGTATTTTAAAAATGGTTTCTTGAAATATGTCGATCCAAAACGACCTATTTTTTACAAATTGGGTGTTTTTTGCAGGGTTTTTGAAAACACAAGGAAGTTTGGCGCAATAAAAATTTCACAGGGTAGTTTTTTGCAGATTTAGCATAACACAAGGGAGTATTTTGCATTTATCCCCTGAAAATCAGCAATATTCATATTGTATCAAAATGCGTTCACGTAATCACGTTGTATATTCAATATTCAGATAATGAGGTATTTTTTGCAGGAAATATTAAGTTTATTTACATCGGAATTTATGGAATTCAAATCGTGAATTGACAACCATAGCTACTTTTTCAGTTTTAATATTATAAACTAAACTTGATCAGTTGCAAGGAATTAAAAGAGTTCTAGAATGAGTGTCCCCATAAAAAAATATTAAAAAAAAAATGGAATATAAGACGTAGAATTAGATTGTGACTCCCAAAATTAGTTACTTTAGTATAATATCATCTTATTACTTATGCGTTCTTATTCCATGATTTACTCTTCAAGCAATTTGTTGATAAAATTATGTGACAACTTTCGTATAAGTTTATTATAAATCAAATTTATTAACTCATTTACGTGCTTTATTTGGCATTTAGCTAGATCTCTGGAAATAATATTCGAACTTTTTATTATAGCAAGCATTTTATTAATTGAACCTCGATCATCGGAAAAATAGATGATTGAATTAGCTAGGGGAAAATGCAAGATACTCCCATGTGTTATGATAAACCTTCAAGAAACTACCCTGTGAAATTTTTATTGAGCCAAACTTCCTTGTATTTTCCAAAACCCTGAAAAAAAACACCCAATTTGTAAACAATAGGTCGTTTTGGATCGACATATTTCAAGAAATAATTTTAAAAATATACCACGTGAAGTTGTAGGGATCAACTTGAAGTATTTTAAAAATGGATTCTTGAAATATGTTGATCCAAAACGACATATTTTTTACAAATTGGGTGTTTTTTGCAGGGTTTTTGAAAACACAAGGAAGTTTGACGCAATAAATATTTCACAGAGTAGTTTCTTGCAGGTTTAGCATAACACAGGGGAGTATTTTGCATTTATCCCAATTAGCCCAGATATTCTGCCATAAGTCAGACCCACCGGTGGAATTACTATTTACCACACACGCATATCCAAATATGAGGGCTTTCTTTTTTTTCTTTTTTTTTATCTGTTTCTAATTCAAAAATTATATAATGGAAATGAGGGTTTACATTTTTCTTTTTGATGAATTAAAACGAGTGGTAAATCATGCCTACTAGTGAAAAAATAAAATTTCACGTGTTAGTGACAAAAATTCTGTCTAAAAACACATGGGCAATAATAAGGCTAAAGTTGGACTTTTCAATTTATTGATACATGTCAGGTTAATTTCATTTATTTATTATTTTTGGTCTGCGGCATATATTTAACTTGATAGGCTCGTAAGAAAAATGAAGGGTCACTGCTATTTGATTGAGACGACAGAAACCGAATGGCTATTTTTAATCCACCTCTTCACTTTTGGTATAATGACTTCTTTTATATTATAAATTGTTTCATCTAATTCTTAAATAAAATTTAAACGAAGAACAAAACTAGGGGGAATATATAGAGACATAAGTTTTAATACTTTATACTAAGAGAGATTATTTGAACAACATCGACATAAATAATATGGTGCAATAAATGAATGAGATTTATTCAAATTAGCTTGCGTAGTTGTGTAGACCAATATATAACTTAGAACTAATTATGGAGTTAAATTCACCTAAACTTAGGTACTAAATACAATCTCCTCGTTTTTTTTTCTTTTTTTTTTGTTTGATAACTATAATACAATCTCCTCTTTGTGTTGCACTACCTTATGTGTACAATGGATATACCGAATATATTGAAAGGTTTTATTAAAAAATTGGCAAATTAAGTTAGATTTTACATGAATTCATTTCCAAGAGATGAAAACAAAAGAGAGAAGAAATAAATAAGATCGTAACTTTCAGAAAGTTGGCTGCTAGCTACTGATGAAGTGATGCATAGGCTTACGAATTAATATAGCATGCATGGGTGCGTATTTACTTTTGTATTCACTTCATTTACAAGAAGCTTCTTTTTAATTTGTTACTAGCCGTCGTGGCACGTGGTACTCGCATGTGTAGAATTCTTTGAATTATAATTTATCTTGGCATATTAATTTTTTATAATATATCATACTAAATTTGAATATGCATAAAATATATGCAAAGATTCAACTAAGAAAAAATCATTTCACATGTTGACTTAAAACGAAGACACACAAAAGAAAGGCAAAAAGATACCCAATGTGGTTGGGCCAAGTGGTAGTGACTTGCGACCCCCAGAGGCGAGACTCAAGTTCGAATCCTACTGGAGACACCACTCTGGGGAGGACCTATACCCTTTGCACTCTTCGGTCCGAGCTGTATATACACAGTCTAGTAGATCAAAAAAAAAAAAAAAAAAAAGAAAGGCAAAAAGATAATTAAAATCTACTCACACATGTTGTTTCTCTTTTCTTGTCCGGGTATTATATCACATTCCGTAGTATCATCCATCCATCAAAATAGTAAGTTTCATTCATCGTCCCTGCAACCATGAAATAAAGAACAATTATAGTTTAAGTTGAAGAAATATTAAGAAATCAATAAATATCAAAAGATAAATAATAGAAAGAGGAAAGAAATATGAGGGGGAAAGGGAGTAATGGAGAATCAACCGTGGCTTTGTCTTGGTGATCATAGTGGAAAAATGTAGTTTTTTCTTTATTGGGTAGTTTTTGTGTTTTATAATTTTAAATTTTGAAAAAAGGGTAATTTTGGAAAGTGACAATGTTTTGGTGTAGCATGGTATCACAACCGCCACTTTGTGAGTTAAAACATGCTTTTTTTTTAATAGTATAGATTACAAGTGATCGATCATATACACTATTTAATTTATTGTCGTAATATAGATGCATGTGCATGAAGAAAGGTTTTGGAAGGACAAACTAAATACACTTCTTACGTGTATAATAATTAAATAATAAAACTTATATATATAATGCTTGTGATCGATTGCAAATTAATAAATTATAATAGGAATGTAACGGAGTCGTGGCCAAAGAACTACTTAATGAACTCATGAAGATCCAACTCCGAAAGATCTTTTTGGATATGAACATGATTAATTCTTTTAGAAAGTAAGATCAGTTGAAAAACGGGAAATTCTTATCCAAATTGAGTTTGATCACATCCAAAGTAACTACATGACAAGTGCATTACACTTGCTATGTGATTGGATAAAACTCCTACGAGAGTAATCAATCACAAAACAAGTGTAATACACTTGAAATGTGGTTGGATGGGTTTGGCCAAGCCAGGCCTGGACAAGAATAACAGAACATTAAATACAATTTAATCTAAGGGTAAATTACGAATACTCCATGAGGTAAGACATAATTATAAAATCCCCATTACGTTGGGTATTGCGAAAATCCCCTACATGTTTGTCTCATTCTTACAATTAACCCCTTACCCCTAAAACATTCAAATTTTACCCTTGAGTGTTATTTGTAATGTTTGTAATGTCTTATAAATGTTAAAACTTGGGTGTTAATTTCTTATATCTTATAAATTATGAAAATGATAATTATATATTTACTACCAAAATAATTGATAAAATTTATAATATCCCATAAGTTTTAATAAATATTGCAAAAAAATAGGTATTTACATTTTTTTGCCAATTTAAATTGTAAAACAATAAATTAAATAGAAATTTAATAATTTATTTTTTTATTAATCTGAACAAATTGTGTACACGTTTAGTTAAGTGAATTTATTTTCTAAATTAGTAAATTTAATAAAATTTATATATATTGTATTATAAATCAAATATTTTAATTTAATAAAGTTTATTGTATTATAATTTCAAGATTTATTCATGCAATTAAAATATTATTTATTTCATTAGTGAAAATATAGTTTTATATTTATAAATTTTATTATTAAAATTTTATTTAATTTGTTATTATGAAATTAAATTAATAATAAATATGCAAAAAAATTGCAATATTTATTGAATTAATGGGCAATTATAAATTATATTAATTATTTTGGTAGTAAATATATGATTATCATTTTTATAATTTATAAGATATAACAATAAACACCAAATTTTAAAATTTATAAGATATTATAAACATTATAAATAACCCCCTGAGCAAAATTGGAATTGGGGCAAAGGTTAATTGTATAAAGATGACAAGCATGAAAGAAATTTTTGTAATACCCAATAAGTGAGGGAGATTTTTATAATTAGACAATGAGGGTATTCGTAATTTACCCTTCATTTAAAAGTTCAATACAATCCCCTGCACATCATGAAATTATGAATCGCCAATATAAATCTAGCTAGCATAAAGATAAAGATAAGATTAACAGTGAGCATCATACATTATTTTGTGCTCCTATCAGATATAATATATATGTGACAGAACCAATTAATGATTAATATTAATAAAACCTTTATTTTGGACGGTTAATATTGGACACTTTAATAACTTGGAAGATGTGTCCCTGATTGATTGGCATCATTTGGCAGTGAACTTATCCACTTTGTTTCTTGATTTAAAAACTGAATTTCAAGCACCAAATTTTCGAATTTAATTTCTTGTTTCTTGATTTAAAATATTATAATAATTGAATACAAATAACTGTAAAAACTTAATGCAGATATTGGATTTTCTTGTTTAAAAGTTTTATAACTGAATACAATTAATGCATGCATGTAATTACTAGCAAAACAATGCTAATTAAAGCATTTAATATACATAGTATAGCTTAATTAATTAGAAGTGTGAATGAATACACATGGTTTGACAATTACATTATTTATGATTAAAATTGTTAGCTTAAGCCAAAGTTAACTTTTATATTTATTCTTTGACAACCACAAAAAGATAAAAAGGGATAGTTGCCTCCACTACGGGTAAAATTGTTAGCTTAAGCCAAAGTTAACTTGTAGCCAAATTTGTTTATAAATTAGATTATGATAACTCAAATTAACATTTTACACATTATCAATGAAAATTAATACTCAAATAATAATTTTTTATTAAAATTTGTTCTATAAGATATTTCTTTCCAATATTATTTTTAGGATAAAGAGTGTCAAATTTTGAAAATCAAATCGATATATTATGCAAGTTTGATTTTGATTATTAGACTTTTATACATAATCATATTTTAAAATTATTAATCTCTTAGTTTGTTGTATTTTTAACTTACACTTTTAAATTTTTATAAAGAAATATAGTTATATTATGTTTATATGAGCTTACAATTAGTATCATATTACAATTATGATATAAGTTCCCCCACCCCCCCCCCCCCCCACCCCCCCCCCCCCCCACCCCCCCCCCCCCCCACCCCCCCCCCCCCCCACCCCCCCCCCCCCCCACCCCCCCCCCCCCCCACCCCCCCCCCCCCCCACCCCCCCCCCCCCCCACCCCCCCCCCCCCCCACCCCCCCCCCCCCCCACCCCCCCCCCCCCCCACCCCCCCCCCCCCCCACCCCCCCCCCCCCCCACCCCCCCCCCCCCCCACCCCCCCCCCCCCCCACCCCCCCCCCCCCCCACCCCCCCCCCCCCCCACCCCCCCCCCCCCCCACCCCCCCCCCCCCCCACCCCCCCCCCCCCCCACCCCCCCCCCCCCCCACCCCCCCCCCCCCCCACCCCCCCCCCCCCCCACCCCCCCCCCCCCCCACCCCCCCCCCCCCCCACCCCCCCCCCCCCCCACCCCCCCCCCCCCCCACCCCCCCTCCTCCCCCACCCCCCCCCCCCCCCAAACCCCCCACCCCCCCCCCCCCCCCCCCCCAAAAACCCATCCAAATAGACCCTTATTGTGAGATACAGTTTGCAATAGTTTTAAAATAAGAGACTTACAATTTGGAAGTATACATGGGGGCAAGGTCAAGATACCCATTTTAAATTTCTTCCACCCAGTGTAACATGCACAATCATACAGAACTGAACTACCACCAGGTACACACGTACCTTGTCCACAATACACTTTTGCACAAACATCAACTGTATACAAAAAAGAAAAAGACGTTTGTTGCAAGAACGGAATTCAGTCGACAAAATTTACAAACAAATCGTACAAGAGTTAATGTACCTTGTGCATGGACTGAAATGTGGACGAAGATGAGAAAAAGAAAGAGATGAATGGGAGTACATTTGAAGTTGTAATCTCCCATTTCGTTGGGAGAAGAAATCAAGGAATAACAAACATAAAGAGACTCAGAATAATCTATATATGCTTAATTTGTTGTGTTGTGGTGTAGTTAGATAAATTAGTTTTTCAAATAATGATTCAGATTTAGCTAAGAATGTTACACTAAAAATAACGTTGTTATCATCAAACGGGGCAAACAATGTATAACTAATGGTGATAAAATCAATATTAGTTTAGTGCAAACAGGACAATGGGGATGTTGAATTTTTGCACATAATATGTCAACACATACTGTGATTCACAAAGTAAATTACGGATGCTAAATTAACTTATATAATCTCAACACTCCATGAATGAATAAATAGTTATTGTGCCAACATTAAATCGATAAAAACAATCTAATTTTTCTCAATTTAAATTCATTAAAAATTAATTCAATCCTTCTAAAGATAAAAAAATAAAAATAAAATGAGTCAAAAATTATGGATCGACCCAAATCCAGCCGGTGCCCCACCTGACCTGATCTTAATTTGTTGGATCGGACTGAAATACAAGATTAGTGAATATAAAATTTGAATTTGACCGTATCAATAACAGGTCAAATAAATAAAATGCATCTAGTAAGATAAGAAAACCTAATATCCAATAGTCGACCAACAGACGACATAGACACAACCCAAATAGAATCCAGCCCGCATAAGCATATATTTAATTCCTCCTGCATTGAACAAGCTCAAACCTGCCACAAACTTTCAATAATTAATATACCATTAGTAGATGCAGTAAATAAGAAAGTCTCAGACTTTCAATACAATATTAATTATACAAAGAACACAACAATGTGAGGCCTCTCATCTCACCACGTCTTAAATCGTTTGAGAACTCAAGAAACAAAAGAATGGCGATTGAATCTTTTACATTATCCATGAAGAAAGCGAAACAAACACCAAAAGAGGGTTGAATGAAAAATAAGGAGACACGAAAAATAACAAATTTACCCGTAATATAATCCTGTCTTGCTATGCGGATCCAAATTCAGAAAACCACTTCTCGTGTTTTTCAATATCAGTAGCTGAAACACTAGGTTGAACCTTAGTTATGGCTTCTAAGAAGTCGCACATTGCAATAGGATCGTTAGAGATCTCATCCTTGGACATGTTCTTGATCTCATCACGTGTCTTTCCAGCTATCTTGCGCCTCATGCCATTTAATGAAGCATCACGGCATACATTTGTCAGATCATCTCCACTGTATCCCTCTGTTTTACGAGCCACTTCATCAATGTCCACATCTTTAGCAACCTTTTTATACAGAAGAAAATTGAATTTTGAATAACAAGATTGTCGATCTCCAATAATCAAATGAAGAATTTAATTCCTAATTTAGCAAATAGTAAAATAAAACAAAACCGCATTCTCAGACTCTATATGGTGCATATGTAAATGACAATGGTAACAGTACTGTTAGAGTGGATATTAGTATTATAGATTGAGTAGGAGTGTTCCTGTCCTATTTGAATTAGAAGTGTTTTACCTTCTTCTATAAATACTCTTAGGTTTATTTTGCAACACGAACACATTGATTATTAATAAGAATTCAATATTCCCCACTTTGTCTTTCTTTATGACTCCCAAAATATCTGGATTCAATAAGTACTTCAATAAGCTGATTCCACAGTTGATAAGGTAAATCTGTACCTCCACGTGATTGTGTATGAGCCAAGGAATTGCATGTTAACATATTATATCGACATATTTTCTATAAGAGACAATTATTCATGATATAATTCATGAAGCTCATTCACATGTAAAGATCAAAAGACATAAACTTCGCCAAGTGGCAGATCCTGCCATTAAGAAAATATAGGTCAATACAGCATAAGACATTCGTATTACCTATCCCTGCTGTGTATTATCAACATGGCAAAACCTCGATTTTTTTAAGCAACAAGATTCAGAGTCTATGGATTTAAAAACCACAAAGCCTTAAATCATGAGGACATGCAACATATTAGTCTGAGTGGAGAAATGGAAATTAGGCCAATGTCTAGTGTAATATATGGCATCAGACAAGATCCCTTCTTCCAAAGTGGATATACTGTTGTGTGCAAGAAGCAATAAGTTGATACCTCCACAGTTTTCAAGTTTATCCGTATAAGATCTTTACGACTCTCAAAATTTGGTAGTGGGATATATATTCTCTTCTCCAGCCTCCTCCTGTATTTACCATAAGAAAGAGGGGGGGGGAGGGGGGGGGGGGGGGAGATTCCAGTCAGGATTTCATCAACCAAAAAGGAAAAAACAATAGAGAGCAAAACTAGACTAAACCTCAATGCCTCGTCTATATCCCAAGGAAAATTTGTAGCAGCTAAAACCATAACTAACTTGCGAGTACCATCTTCATTGGTGGAAGTAGCATTGACACCATCTACTTGAACTAGAAGTTCAGACTTCACCCTTCTAGATGATTCATGTTCTCCTGAGGCCCTATAAAGTTGAAAATCCTAATACATTGAGACACAGAGGCCAAATAATGAAAAGATAACACTATCAAATGCATGCCATGGTGAACTTCTGATAAGAAAAACATAGTAAGCTTAAGACAATCACTAACAAATGACAATTTTGTTGGAACAAAAGTAAAAATTTGATACCCTCGAGAGTTGCAAAGAGAATCGATCTCGTCTATAAATATCGTGCTGGGTGCATAAGCTCGTGCAAGATCAAACAAGCACCGGACCATTCGTTCACTTTCTCCACGCCATTTTGAAGCCAAGGTTGCGGAAGAAACATTAAAAAAAGTTGTCCCACACTCAGTTGCAACTGCTTTAGCAAGAAGAGTCTTCCCAGTTCCAGGAGGCCCAAACATGAGGACTCCTTTCCATGGCCTCCGAATTCCCTACAAGAAAAGATATTTAAAAAATCAACGTTGTTTCTAGATTTAACAGAATATGGAAAAATATAATAGACATTCTCTCTCAAACAATACATGAATATTGTAACACAATCATTCTTTCTACCAATTTCTTTTACCTGGAAATATTCAGGCATCCATAGTGGAAGAACCACAGCTTCCTCTAAAAGTCTTTTTGCTTCACTCAGCCCAGCTACATCATCCCATCTAACACCAGGGCTGGAATCCAGGACATCCCTTTCAAGCATAGCAGCCAAGTCTGCATCAGGACCTTCATACTGCACTTTTTTCGGCTTTCCTTCCTCAGCATCACCATTCTGGCAATCATTCCCAAAAAAAAGGGAAAAAATAAAAATCGGAAAGAAACTCAGACCAACACATAGTAAGAAACTTTTTTATCATGTAAATTAGACCAACATATTAACTTATTAATCAAAAAGAATCTACTACATGTTTCTGTGGATAGAAGTCAAAATTTTGAACAAAGTATATGGTTTATACTCCCTCTATAAGTACTATAGATCAGACTCTTTTAACAGGATCATTCATACTAGGAGTCTCATTTTGTGAGAAAAGGGCCTTCTAGAAAGATCTATGTCATGTTGAGCCACTGATGTCTGATGATTTTTCAAACTATATAGACTTAGTTTAGGCATATAACAAAGCAGAGAAGAATCAAAATTAGGAAAGATATCAACAATTACCATGAACATTCAGATAATGAGCTATCTCTTGAACTTATAAAAATTGATAAAATGCGAGAAAAAAAATTTGCCGAAGACAATATTCTCTATGGCAATACGACAAATCTATCATCAAAACATAACATTTTATTGACATGGGAATTCAGTTCAAAGATATAAACCAATATCTCCCCAGATCATTGAATTTGACAGCAGACAGTTTACTGGGTTATAAGAACAGGTTATATAAAATACTCCACGGATCTTCAGGACAACCATAATATTTTTCACAAAATACAGAGTCACAGACAACTGTGATGTCAAAAGCCCAACATCCCATTAATGACCACACCAGTTTCAAGGGTCTTTAAGGACACCAACATCCC
Source organism: Penstemon davidsonii (assembly GCA_034814905.1). Taxonomy (NCBI): domain Eukaryota; kingdom Viridiplantae; phylum Streptophyta; class Magnoliopsida; order Lamiales; family Plantaginaceae; genus Penstemon; species Penstemon davidsonii. The sequence goes on from JAYDYQ010002685.1 coordinate 24,184,341, forward strand.
ATGGAGCTTAGACAGAATGGCTATCCCTAGTATTACTAAATAGATAGACGATGGAACCTGAATATCCCTCAAAATACGTATAGCAAGTAGAAAATAAATGATGTCAAAGAAAGCATGCATCAATTTCAATACAATGAGAATGAGCGCGTGTTAAAGATCGACACTTTGTCCTACCATCATTACGTAACGCTTACTGAAAGTGGGATGAGAGGTCAGAAGCAACTATTTTAATCTTAAAAGAAACATAAAATTAAAGATATAGCATTACTTTCACATAATAGACTTCCCATTAAACATCGTCCGTATCTAGGTGTACTCATTTCCAGAATGTTATTGTAACAGCTCTTTGGACAAATAATCTTCCGACTCCTTCTGCCATGTGCTTTTGGGTTGTTTTCTTACTTTCCATAGTACAAAATGAGGAATGTAATCGCAACATAATTACGCTCAATGCGGTGCTTTTATAGAGAGAAAAAATGCAAATTAATCAAAATCAACTATAAATTCTTTCTGCAATTGGAAGATTAATTGAATAACCTAGCAACTCAGAACAAAAAAGTTCATGGAATCAAATACTTCCAAATCCAAGAGTAATACTAGAGGCCTATGTAAAACAGAAAATACATTCTAGCAATAAAACTGACCATGGAATCTGCTCTACCAGAGGTGGACTTCGCAACACCTTTCTTTCCAGTAGTAGTCGTAGATGCTCGAACTCCAGTGTTGGCCTTACTTGAACCACCTGTCCTTCCCCCACGGTTGGTCGTTCTAGTGGAACCTCCACGATCCCAAGCACCATCTTGTGGCGATTTTCTCATGCCCACTTGACCAGTCCTCGTAGGTCTCCTACCCGTAGTGTCTCGACTAGGTGGCCTCCACACATCAGGGTCATCCATCGAGGCACCAGAGGACGTAGGGTACTCGTCCAATGGTTGAAATACAAAAGACGATTTGGTGGAAATAGGAGGAGACCTAGGCCGTCTACCAACAGAGACTTCCTTAAACGATCTTTTCTCAGCATCCAATTGTTTCACGACCTCTGCTTCTTCTGAAATAGCTTTCTTTACATTCATCCATTTTGTACGGAGCAAAGGGTCATCAACTGTACTCAAATGCCTACATAAACAACATGCGAAGTTTCAGATAACAAAATGCATCACTTTTAAACTTGAAAAACAGTAAAAATAATCAACCATAAAAGGCATAAAAAATGAACAATTATTTTTTGCACAAAATAACTAAACTTGTAAGCTCCAATTAATAAAGATTACCCCAATCCGCTTTTCCACTTATTAATTTAGACAGTAAATGAGCTTAAGTAATGAATCCGAGTTCTAAGAAGTATATACAAAAGAGGAATGTGAAGGGGCAAAATGGTAAACAAAAGGAAAATGAGGAAATGTTACTTGTTGATCTGGGCGATGGAGCCATCGAAGAAGATAATGGATGTATCGTAGAGTCCTTCTACTGCGTACTCTCTTGCTAACTTGAGATGATCTTGCAATCCCGACAGCGACGCGCCCACCATTGCTGCTTAAATTTACAAACCCACACCAATTCAGAAAATTAGGGCTCAATAAAATTAAGAAGAATACGAAGAAGAGTAAATGGGTTGTGAAATGGAATGGGAGAGTAACAAGGAAATGCTTTAGAATTTGAAGCTGATTGGGGTTGAAGCAGTTGAAACTTGAAACTGGGGGAAGACGGCGACGTTTAAGCTGTCGACTGAGAAGAAGGGAAGAGAATTTCAGATTGTTTATTTTGTCCTTGGATTCGCAAGGAAATTACCATTTGGTACTTTGATTTTAACTTTTTTAAAATTCGGATTTTCTTTTTTTTTAAAAATCATTTGAATTAAAACGACTTTATTATGGAATTGTTGTTTGCAATGATAGATTGATATTTTGTACTTCTAGTTATTAAATATCGATAATTTTAGTTATTCAGTCGAAGTAACATTTTTGCTAAAATTGTACTAATAAGTAGTATGAATTGTATAACCATAGATCAAAAGTAGCAAGAAAACATATGTGTTGTTTGGTATTTGGGAGAGTAGTAGGTGTTTGTGAAATAATTTCGATTTGCGTAATGTTATCTATTTGAGTTTTGAGAAATAAAGTAGGTGTAAGTTTTTTTTTTTTTTTTTTGTGGAAGAGTTAGGTTATAGGTGTAAGATGTGTAAGCATTTATGTCAAATCATGTTTGTTATGTGAGATAAATTGTGTAAGAGATATGTTAGTTTATGTCAAATCAGAGAAGAGTTTTTATAAGTTTTGTTTAGAGATAATAAAATTATTGTTTGTTGGGCTTTTGAGAGAATGGTTTGAAAAAATTGAGATATAAAAAATTTATTTTAGAAAATAGAAAATATGTTTGTTTGGCATTTTTCAAACACGATTTTTTTTGAAAAATACCAAACAAACAGGCCCATATTTATTCGAGTTTTAGATAGTCCAAAAATGTCCAGAATTCTTCATAAATGCTATTTTTTGTGACTTTTATTTGACTTCAAAATTCAAATTCAAATTCCCTTTGTATTTTGATTCAACTTGAAAGTTGAAACTGGTCTCAAAATATGTTCTATAAAAAGAAGGTACAAGTTTTATCTATTTTCCCCCAAATATTTACCACCACGCCCGTTAGGAAAATGGAGCCCATTTTATAATTTAAGTAGGCCCAATTCCTATTGTCAAATACACTAATTACAAAGTCATAATTCATAAATTTATCAAAGAAAAAAAAAGGTCTTAGTGGTGCTCAAAAGCTTCTAGTTGATACTTTTTCCCCACAATAAAATGTACACTTTATCTGTCTATTCCGAAAAAAATAAAAAAAATGAAGGGTGGAGGGAAAAAATAAAAGCATGAATTCAATTTCCTTTGAGGCCACCTTATTCCATATTCCATTACATGGAGTGGTTGTCTTAGCTTAAATTTGAAAATTTGGATATCGTAGCATATAGTTAGATGGATTGGTGGAGTCTAAAATGAATTGTTAGCAGCTACTTACGTATGGAGAGTGGGTTTTTCTGACAAAAATAATTTGTCACTGAGAATTCAAGACTTGATTACTTTATATGACTATTAATTATTTTTCCTTTTAAAGGAGACAATGAAATTTTGAGATGTTTCTCGGACAAGATTTAGCCTAATCAATGAATGATTTGGTATTGAGATAAATAGTGGTTCAATAAAAATTATTAAATTGACCAGTTGTTAATCAATATTAGAGTCCACGTATAGACTGCCATATTTGATAGAAATATAATTTGATAGGTTTATCATGTAAAATCCTAACATAAAAGGCCGCCTAGCCGCAATCTTCACCCAAACGAAATTAGTCGTAACTACTCTTTCTTTCAAGAAGAAAATGATTATGACAGTCGTCACCCAACGATATATAATTTGGTAAAACAAGAAAAAATAAATAATATTAAAAAAGACAAATTAAAGAAGTAAAAACTTGTGTAGTAGTTAAATAAATCTTAAAAAAATATATATATCTTAAAAACTTATTTAATGAATCTTCCATAAAACATCTCTTTAAATATTAATCTAATATATGAATTCAGTCATTATTAATCTCTTCCTTACAGCCATATATACATCTTATTAGTCTAACAATAAATCATCAAACAAAATAAGACATTTACATAAGTATTCAGATAGAGAAACTGTTATATTTGTACTGCATTCCTATGGAATTCATGGCAAGAACTCGGTCGCAATTGCAACAACAAATGTCCAAACAACATTCATCGGTCTCATAACAACAGAAGCAGCAACACATCACGAACAAACTGCATCAATATATCAACATAATATTTCATAAATATATATATATATATATAAAGAAAATCATTATTCCGATTAGCAAGTTTTATTAAACCAATTATGTATATCATGATACATCGCAAAGAGGAGCCCTTTTTCTTCATGTCGCTTCTTAATATGATTGCCTAATGTGATTCATTTTTTGATAGAATGAATCTCATGATCATGTGTTTAAGATATTTTTGACAATTTAATCATAGATTTAATGCATATTGTAAATATATTAAGGCTTCTGAAAAACACTCTCCTGAATATTAGCATTTGCGAAGTATTTACCTTTTATCGAGTCATACAAAAGTTATTAAAATATTAGTTGACATAAACACTATGAATTCATTCAAATTGTATATTACGAAGAAAACAAAATGCAATAAATTCATGTGTAGAGCATGAAATAATCCCATACTCCTACTTATTCATGATTCTCGTAATTAATGCCATCAATTAAATTTGTAAATTTATCTCAAAAAAAGATATTAAATTTGTAAATTAAGACAATTAATAAGTTTTGTTAAAATTCCTTTCGTACAAAATAATTACTATCATTTGCTTTAAATCAAACATTTAATATTTAAAATATGTTTCATATTTTTTTATTCTATAACACTATGAAAACTTAATAGTTAGAGTACTATAAAATACTACTCCATCAAATTAGTTTTCAAATAAACTGAAAAGTTAGGGGTTAATATGGAAGTAGTTTGGCTGGGTTTGGTCTCGGCTTGGTTTCAATTACTAGTTTCATTCAGAGGTTTCGACGAAACCTTTGAAACTCGATTTGGATAATGGTTTCAATGGGATATTGAGATTGTAAAATATTATTAAATAATAGTTAGTGGGTTTTGAAAATATGAGATTTAATTTGGATTGAGGTTTGGTTGTTGGAGTTTGGGGGAGAAAAGTGAATGATGTGTGTCAAATCAATAACTTTATATTATATTGTGTAATGATTAAGAAGATAAATTATTACTATTATTATATTTTGTGATTATTGAGAAGTGATTGTAATTATTATAATGATTAAGGTTGTTATAAATAGAATGTATATTTAATGAGATAATTAATTATTTTTTGTAATTATTGAGAAGTGATTTTAATTATTTTATTGTGATTATTATAATGATTAATGTTATTATAAATAGAATGTATATTTAATGAGATAATTAATATTTTTTTATGTTGAAATATATACAGTATTAAAATGAACTTCATTTTTGTCAACTAATATAATTGAATATAACATTTAAAATTATAGTTAGATATTTTAATAACAAATGATAAATACAAAAATTGATAATGCAAAAACCAATATTCTGATAATTTAATTGATACCATTGAAATATAAATTATATAAATGTGACATATAGTGATAAAATAAATTATAGAAAGCATAAGGGGAAGAAAAAAAAAGAATTAAAAAAAAATATAGACTACTTGGCCTGGGAAGGTTTCAGTCTTGGGCCGAAACCAGGGTCTGGGCCGAAACCCTCCCAGGCCCATTTCCAAACAAGGTTTGGCCGAGACCAAACATCCATATATACCCTAGGTATCTTGAATCACGATTCACGTGGATATATAAACAAAATTCTACAGATTCACAACAACGGGGTGGTGGCGCAGTTGGCTAGCGCGTAGGTCTCATAGCTTCTGAGTTATCCTGAGGTCGAGAGTTCGAGCCTCTCTCACCCCATAAATCTTTTTTATACCTGGTTTCAATAGCTTCAAAATTACTTATATCATTCATTATTTTGATAAATATGATGCATTCTCTATTTTTCGTTTTTCTTATGAATATAAAAATTAAATATTTCCTTTATTAGCAGTGGACAAATATATTGCACTCCCATAACTTTGATAACGCTATTAAAACAACTGCTCTTAACTCCAGAATACAACAATTCCCAGTCACAATTTTGTGGGACTTATAAAGGCATGTTTGAGTTTCTAAAAAAAAAAATCCAGCATACAGAATATATGAAATATGAAGCTCACAAATAAGGATTTGAACTCCTGTAATATCCTAGTCATTTAAAAGCAGCAACAACAAACACCCTTTGAACAGCATTCACAAGTCTCACCACAACACCAGCAACAACATAATGTAAAGAAGCTGCCATAAAAGTTTAACAAGTTAGACATTAAAATCAACTCATAACTGATCAGATAAAAAAGTATTGTAGAATCCAAATCAAACAAAATATAAATGCTAAAAATCAAGAAAAGTATCGATACAAACCAAGAATAGAGGCATCCTTTCTCTTCACGACGTTTCTGGATGTGATCCGAGTATGTCATGCCTTGATATGCTGGTGCTGCCTGCATTTTTTCTGCGTTGAATTCTTAGAGCCTTGGAAGAATTGATGAAGACAAGAAAATGTTTTTATTGTTGTCTTGTATTTATTATTGTGTTGTGTTGGTTAGCAGATCACCAAGAATAGTCTTGTCATCAATTCAACAGTTGAAAGTTGCACCTCACATTAACTAGCAGCCTATGTGAAATGATAAATGTGATCTCTATTACTCCACTTATCCTATCTAGAAATGAATAGTCTTCCATTATGCAGAGACTAATTACTGTATTAATTTTTTATTTGTTAGAACTACTTAAGGAAACAGATGTGGATTCATTGGCAAAAGGGTTAGAACTTAGAACAAAACAACAGTAGAGCTTAGCCAATCATCCAGAATGAAGTATAAACAGACAAACAACAAAATTGCTCCATAAAAGGCACAATTTCAGACACAATGAAATCAATTTTAGTACAACAAATTAGCATTTAGGTGCATATTACAATTAAAACTACCTTAGCCTCCCTCCAATTTCAAATAATACTACTACTCGATCAATCATGCTACAACAAAGAACTCGTATAACAAATCAAATGGAATAATACTCCATTCACAAAAGAATCTAGTAAACAAATAATTAATCGACTTTTTTCGTCTCAGAATCCTTCTTGCACTCCTCCAATTCATTCAACCAAAGATCCCCAAACTCGCAATTCTTCCACTGCTCAAACCACGGACCCCCAAGCGTATAATGTATGGCCTTTGGAAACGTATTCTCGTCCCCCTCGACAACCTTATTATGCCCCACTAAAAAATTCCAAACAAACGGAACTTCCCCAATTTCATCATCACTCAACCATTGAAACCTATGCAGAAAAGCCCCCGTCTCCTTATTAACAACCTCAGGTGTCAAAACCTTATTCTTAATATGCCCACAATTGTATAAAACCATAGAAGACCAATTCTTTCGAGGATACACAGTCTGAACAGCCCCGTCCATTTTAGTTGTTTCTTTAGGAGTATAATCGTGATGCACACACATTATTGCGTACTTTTCATCAACCAAATCGAGTAATTTTTTGATATCGTCCAAGTAGAGGAAATCGCAATCTACAAACATGGCCCAACCTTGGAAATTGGATAAGTAAGGGGTTAAGAAGCGGGAAAATGAAAACTCGGTGCTTTCGAGTTTTCCCCTTTCACGCCAGTAAATACCCTTTTCGCGTAATTGGGACTGTTTGATGGGGTGAATTTCGATGGGGATTGAAGATCTTTTGAGTAGAGAATAGCGGCAAACCTCGTAGGCGAGATCTTCGCGCGGATCGTAGCCGATGAAAATCTTGAATGAATTTTTCGGGTGGGAACCATTGTCGTTGCTCAATTTCGACATGATTTTCAGGAGGAAATATGAGGAATTTATTTGATTCAAGATTGTAAATGTGAATGCTCAAAGCGTAAGGTATTATTGGTTAAGGAATCAAAAAGTGTAGATTAGAGAATAACGAGTGAAACTGTGACCTTTAAGTATGGAGGAGGGAGAATATGGATTGTCGGTGACGCTAAATTTTGGGCGCTTTTTCTGTGTACTCCGAATCGCCGTTGATTTGGGAAATGGATTATTTTAGATTTTATTGGACTAGTGTAAATCTGGTTTATTTATATTTCTGCAGAAATTAAAATAAAATAAAAGTTGTCATTTTTTAATTAAATAAATTAATACAGTAATATCTTAATACTTATTGCTATGTATATATATTTGTGTTAATATTTTGGTTAAAATTAAGGTCATCTCCAACCTAAAACCATACCCAATTGCTCAATTGCCACATTTTTTGTCCAATTGTCTTTTACCTTGCCCTTATGCCTTTTCGACCCACCTAAGAACCCATCTCAAATCAAAAGGCAATCAACCTCCATTTAAAATTCAATTTCATAACTTTCCCCACTCTCTCCACTCTCATTTATTATAATAATAATAATAATATAATAATAATAAATTAATAAAAATCATAATAATTACACAATCATAAAATTAAGGCATTATTAATAATAAGAAAAGATTTAGTCGAACATGTGTGGGCGACTCATGGACTGTAGGGTTTATTTAGGGTTAAGATTGTATTTTCTATTTAAGTTGTAATTTGTATTTTTAAATTATGTCTTTTTGTTCAACAAATCTACTTAAGTCATATTTTTCGTTATCATAATTTAATATTTTTTATTTTTAAAATTTAAGATATAGAAATAAAAACTAACCAAAAATTGATATAGTTTATTTAAATCTTTTATTTGTATGAAATTTAACTTTTTGATAGTACATGTCGGCAACCATAACAAAATAACTCACTAAAATAGTTCTATGATTAAGGTTAAGACTTATGAATTTTAACACAAAATTAAGCCTAGTTCTATAATAAAATATCCAATGGTCTACTTTACAACCATTTTCCCAACTCCGTTTGCTCTGAAAAATAATTACATACCATAATTAATTACAATAACACAACCATAATTAATTACACTCTAAAAAAAAAAGAAAATTGTAGATCAAAGTATCAATAACAAATTTTCTAAAAAGAAAATGGCAAATAAACTCTCCAGCTTCAACAACACAACCATTTTCCCAACTCCGTTTGTTCTAAAAGTTAATTACAACAACACAACCATAATTAATTATAACCATTTTCCCAACAACACAACCGTAATTAATTACACACTAAAAAAAATTAAATTTCCAACACATGTGCGCGTTTGCTTGCCGGCAATTGGCCTGCCTAATTGCCGACTTGCCTGCCCTAGCTCCCCTGCCCCCTTGCCCTCCCGATTGCCACCAGCGGTCTCCAATCGAACACCGCCGGCAAACCCCCCTCATGCCTGATTGTCGGCTCGGTTGGAGATGCTCCGAGAGTGTGATATTAAATGTCCTATATATCTTTGTTACTTTGGTTTGGGCCATCTAATACTGGGGGCACTGGGTCCATTAAAGTCGGGCTTCTAGAGTAAATAGATTCACTTTGTGGGTTGGGAAACAGAGATCTGGGGACGGACACTTTCAATTTTGATAGCCCAGTCCACATGCAAGAATCCAAAAGAAAGTTAAAAAATCCTTTATAATTAGCACTGTATATGTCATAACAATAGAGATTTAAAAACAAAAACAAAACTAAAAACAGATGGAGTAATATTAGTAAATGAAAAAAGGAGTTCCAAAATACTCGTCTAATAAATAAGTAAATTCCGAAACCACTAGACTCTATCTAGCTAGCTATTAGATACTACATGACATTCCTAAGAAAGCTCTCTATACAATACAATATAATACAAGCTTGTTCAACAAATTGTGCTTGAAGATGTTTCTTGAGATGCACAGCTTTTCACCACTAATTTCAGCTTCTCACAACTTTTAATCAACCTCAGCCTCTTACATGATTCAACAAACATACTGCAAAAACCAAAATTCAATTAATTAATTAATTAATTAAAAACAAATCTTCAAAGGATCAAGAAATATTAATTGAGAAAAAAGAAAAAAAAAGGGAACTTACTTCCACGGAACATCGCCAACCAACATCCAATCCCCATCTTTATCTTCATAAGCAGGCAAATATTCTGTTCCATTTGAAATGTCCACAATCTTGCTCTCATTTGCAACATTACCTGGGAAAAACAAGTCAAAATAATAATTTAATCCCAATTCCCAAATAATTAACAATTTTATTTTGTATTGCATGTACAATTGAAAAAGATGAAGTCAAATTAATATGAGTACTTACATATGGTTAGGCATGTAAACATATTTTGGAATGCAACCAAGAGCTCTTGATAGCTAGTGTAAATTTGAAGATCCAATTTTCGTAGATATGGAGCCCCATCCACAGCCACTTTTACGTATTTGCAATTAATAATTGTCATCATGCTGTTCTTCCTGTATGATCTCACTGGTGGCCATCCCACAACTTGACCCCTGAAAATACACATTAACTTATTTAGTGACATTAGTTAATAATAAGAAATAAAAACAATTCCATATATATATATATATACAAGTTTTTAATTACGTGCATAATATATACATATATGTAATTGTGACTTACTTTGCCGGAGGAGGTTGTGTTGCAACACTAACTTCATCTTCAGAGTTGGTGTATAAATTCAAATCCACCGTATCCGAAAACCCGCGTTTCACGGCAGACTTCGGCGCCTGCTCCCCACCTGGCAAGCCCAAAGTGAGCTCAGTTTTCAGGCTGCCGGAATATTCTGATTCCAATTGGTTATTCATCGACATTTTTCTCTTCTCCTTTGGATTTCAAAATTCTAGTTGGGATTAATTATAGAGATTCGGTGATTTTTTTTAAATAAGTTTGGAATGGGAAATGGAAATTGAGACGCGTTTCTTATAACAAGTGGAGAATATTGGACGGCGGTGTCTTTATGGGCCATTTATGAGATGCCGCGTGTCAAGGGAACATTTCTTTTTAATTGGCTGGCCCATGTCGATTGCTTTGGATTGGAAGAGTAGCGTGTGAGTTTTCGTTAATTTCATTTTACAGTGCCCCGCTGTGGGCCCGGACGGTACGATCCTGTCTCCTTTCTTATTTCTTTGGTTTTTAGAGGTTATTGCATAAACCATAATCTAAACATGATGTAGATGCAAACAATATTTTGTGCTTATACTTCGAAAATGACATGGTATAACACGCAATAGTAAATTGGATTTTTCTTTTAATAGTTTAGGTGTTCTAGAATCTAATAATTACTATTAGGAAACCATTGTTGGTTTTTGTCTTTTATTTTTAGCATAGGGTTGGTTCTGTAATTTTCATTGTTTTGGTCATTGAGTGTGTTTTGTTCTTTTACGTTTCTTTCAGTAATTGCATCTTGCATCCATGTATTTATATTGTTAGATTAGAATTCAGTTTAGAGTGTAAGCTTATTTTATTTTTCCAATTAATAAAGATTAAATTTTATGTTATATTTTCTCTCGTTTCATAACAAACTTTTCTGATTATACAATCAATTAACTTTCAATTATTAATTATGATACTACTTAAAATAGTGCTAATGCCATAATTTGGGAGCCAAGGGAAATGTTCGTAATTATTTTTAAACGATGAATACATCATTGTATAATCATTATATAAGAAAATTTATTCGAATCAATTTCATTAATTGGTATTAAAGTACAAAGATAAATTAATCACTAAAAGTAGTATTAGTGTTATTTTTTTATAGCTTAAAACATGATAAATAATATTTTTTGCTATATATTTATATAAACTGATTTTAACTTGCTGATCATAGAATAATTCGTCATTTTATACTTTTCTTCATTCTTTCGGTGTGTAGTTTCCTTTTCAAATTCCAAAAAAGAATTAACTCCTGTTCCCTCTTTTCCAAAGCTCACCTCAAAATCAGAAAAAGAAGAAATTCATTAGAGTTCCCATTAATGAAAATGAGGGTGCATGTTTGGAAAGTGTATAGAAACTACAGAGAAGCATGCCCCTTGTGCTCGTGTGTAGAAGGCAAGGAAATGATGTCAGATAAAGGTGGGGACCACATGTCGGTATTGTTGAGGTAAAAAGTCAACAATTTTGATGAGTCCCTTCTGTGCCATTCAATTCCGGACTATGGGGCCCATGACCCGCCATGTGACCTGTAGATTTGTCGGGTCATGAATATGATTCTGCTTTCAGTACCACAGACCGACACGTGTGCTTAAATAATCGATGTTCCGTTCCAGCCCATAACATAACCGTCACTCCCAAGTAAAAGTGTAAAACCAGACGTCTTAACCGGGAATTAGCGAGTCATCAATGATTGCGGGTTGTAAACGGTATTTACCCGAATCATTTATCTATTTATTTATTGGTTTACTTTTTTTAAGAGATATGCATGTAATTACTAATTAGAGAGAAATGTTATTTTGTAAAAATACATCTGATTTCGAATCAGGATAAAATTTATATCTTTCTTTATTTTTTGGTTTAAAAGTTAAATATGTTTAATGATATATAGGGTAGAGTCTAAGGCTCTCGCAATCCGGTTTGCAATCTGACTCCATGAACAAACATAAGTTCCAAGATAAGAGCCGCATAAGCAACGAATCGTGTCTCATGGGCCAAGCTGGACTCGCATAACAAATGTTTACCTTCGGCGACCTCTCCAACCTAGCGAACCAGGATTTTCACCCGCGAACTTATTCATGGAAAATATCTCTCAAATAAACAATCTCTTTTTTGTTAGGAAACATGGGGAACCAATCAAGAAAAACCCCCCAATAAAGAGATTTTCATAACCTACGTGATCACATTACACAGGTATAAATATCCCACGGGTATGATGATTAATCCTAATATACACAATTACATACATTAATCTTCTTTTCGAGCAAATTATCTTTAGTTTTTCAGTAACATCTTGTTGACTTAAGCATCGGAGGAGGCTTGATCCGTCAGCACCCTCACTGGCGCGTGGTCTTTGTTTTGCAGGATTTGAAAGCTTTGAGTATCTAGAATCCTAAAGCAGAGCATACCAGATTCGGAGATCCGTTATCAAACTTGCATCAATGAAAAAACAAAACGAATTTAGAGACATTGTTGAATACTTCTCTACAAGTGTTGAGACTAAATATTTCATATGAGTTGATAATAAATATAAGTTCACCTTATAAGATCTTGGACAATTATCAAATCTTAAGCTAGCTTTTAGGTGAGTTAGACCTAAACAATATAAATCCATGTGAAAATCTGAGAGCTAGTTCATATCAAACAAAATTTCAAAGACTCTGAAGATCTTTTCTATTCTTCTAGTTGTTGTATTTTATCTCTATTAATTTGAACTTACAAACTTCTCTGCACCACAATTTTCGTTATTTTGAGCCTTTTTTTAATTATGTTCAAATATTTTGAACAATCTCATATAATATATGTTCGAGATGCCTCAAAATGAATTAAATCCTTACAATTATGAACCTATGAATTTCAACTGAAATAAGGAAAAAAGTATTTATTTACTACAAAACAAATTATGAATTAGTGACTTTAATAATACCAAAGCTCTCACTTTTTGTATATGTGACAAGTTTTTCAGTTTTATCCCAATAATGACTTTGTCAGTTGTACAGTAGTGGCGCAGCGGATTCCCTGTCCCAAAAAGGTGTCCCAGACTGTGTCACATTTTTATTAGATCGACACGTGTCAAACTAAAATACTATTTACCACACATGATAATTTTTTCTAAACTTCCCCATCTTATCACTTCGGCAAAGATAGCTGCAACCATAGAACATGGAAAAATTATTTGGTACATCCCTTCCATGGATGACGCCAAAAATTACTCCGGACAATATCAAATGGGTTTCATCAATTTCAAAACCACAAATTTTTTATATGAATATGAATATATAAAAGGATATAAGAAAAGACGTATGTTCTTCAATTTCATATCCAGCGTATTCTAGTTAAACCCCAAACTGAATTAATTAATTTTCAGAATTTATGAGTATTTCAACTGATATGTTATTCTATACCCCAACCATTGAAATCTGCAGTAAGATATACCCTCAACAAGATTTAAATTGGGAATTTTGTGAGGGATGAATGATGCGTATGTTTGGTTTTGGATGTGATAAAATTGGGGATGAAAATAGAAAATAATGGATAAGAATTTAAGTGTAAAAATAAGATTGGGGTTCCCGTTTTGGTAATGGAGAAAAATGAGATGGGAAAATTAAATGAGATGGAGAAGAGGATAGAAGAGAAATAATCAGGTGTGGGTGCAAATAATTTTATTTGACAAGTGTCAATCTATTATAAATGTGACAAAATATGGGACAACCCACTTGGGACAGAGGATCCATTGCCCAGTAGCGGTAAAATATAATTTTAAGTTGCCATTAATAAAGATTAATTAAAATTGTTAATAGTTTAAATTGTCATTATTGACAATTTGTGACTATTCATTAATAATCAATATTGTGACAATAGCATAGTGACAATATTTCCGATTGTCGATCACTTTATATATATAACTAATAGACAATTTCAATTTATTTAAATCTTAATTATAATTCTCTGTCATCATGAAAATCTTGTTTAACATAGTAAATTTTGGAAGCATGCCTCGAATTTGACATATTTAATTCCAGGCATGACCCAATTTCTATATTTGCTTAATTACGTGATGAACAGCCTGAGATACAAATGATGCAGATTCTCTTGACTGTGATTTTACTCTTTTATGCATTGGTCAAATTTGGCACCATAATATTACTTTTTGGCCTAATTCACTTTTTGGTTGGCAGATATTGTTGAATTCTCTGAAATTATTGATTTAAGCTGTCATTTAATAGATTTATTTTCCTAATTAGTTCACAAAAGAATACCAAAATAATTTCATTTTCCCAATTTGAAGAGACATAGCTTTTTGTGAAATAAAATTGTACTCCATAGTTATGATAGTTTCCAATCTACATTGCTAGTGATAATATTTATTGACCATACATGTCTTAATACGTGATGGGATGTAAAGATGTCAAGTTAAGTAACAAAAACTATTGAGCAATATTAATATATCTATTTATGAATTGGCACATGGAGTATTAAATAGATGATGGTAAGATTTTTATTTTTATTTTTCATATCTCTAAAGATGTGGAGATCATATATGGTATGGATGCCCTCTATTGAAGATTATGCATCATTTTGACACATTGTTCGATCAGAAAAGGGTCATGAATTTTATCTTAAGAAAATGATGCAATGAGAAATTCCAAATCTCATGCATATTTGCTCAAGAATAAAATCTTCAATTAACAAGAAAGCAAAACACAAAATAATATACGAACTGATCAGTTTTAGACAGTTGAGATTAAAATATGGGACTCAATTCAAGATTCTGTACCTAACTAAGTCATTGTTAGGTGCAATACTAATCCGATGATTCCGTGAAATAAAACAGATTTGCCTGACATAATGCATGCATGTATGTAAAACAGAACTGAAAAACAGGACAAGGGGACATGAATTCATCATTTATTTATTAATTAATTATCAAACAGTACTTGCCACTTCTTTATAATTAAAATTGGCTTTAATTAATTACGTCAACTGAACTAAGTTAAGAATGAAGTTCAACGAACTGAGAACCAAATCTATTCTATCCTTCAGAAAAATTCCGACTATTTAATTTTCTTATTAATTAATGAGCTAGACGAAAGTATATAGCTAGGGAGATCATAAATGGCACTTAGCTTACTTTTTAGCCAAACGAACAGCTCTAACAAGTTTATTAATGTAATTGAACAAAATATTAGTTGAATACGAAGTAGCTTTTTTTTTTGATAAATATATATATTTTTTACCTTAACTAGTCAAGTTGAAAACAAACCTTGAAAGCTATCCTAAAACAAATATATAGATATAATTTAAGTGTTCTATATGGACCATGAAGTCTAACTTATGTTGCACTGCATCATGAAGTAGTTTGAACAATTTAATTATTACAATTAATTGGTCCATTTCACTTAGTTTTAATACCATAGGAGTATTTGGTGTCTACTAGACTACCAAGTAATAATTGCATAGCACAAGATCAGGGGTTAGCTGAAAAGTAAAAACTGATAAACAATATTCGAGGCTAATCACTATACATTGGATATAAAAGGTTCAGAGTATCTGCTTCAAGCAAACATATAGAGGGGAAAACGAGCAATGTTTTTCCTCGAAAAATCCCCTCTTTTTTTTTTACTTTTTATATATCCTTGAGCTTAACATGCATGAACATGAAATTTAACCTGCACTTTAGAAAAATGAAGAGCCAGTTTGTTTGGTTCTTCTCAATATTATTTTGTGTTTGGGAAAAACGGAAACAAACATATTTTCAACTTTCTGAATTAAATTTATTATCTCTCAATTTTTTCAAACTATATTCCCAAAAACAGCTTTCTTATCTCTAAAAAAACTTAAACAAACTCTACTTTGATTTAACATAAGGTAACACATCTCTTACACAACTTATTTCACATAGCAAAAATGATTTGTCATAAAGTCTTACATATAACCTAACTCTTTCAAAAAAAAAAAAAAAAATGCTACACTTACTTTATTTATCAAACAAACAGGCCCGAAGGAACTAAAACCCAGATATAAACTCAATTTAGTAGCAAACGTTTGATGTATTTAATTCATGCACCAAATAATCAAGGAGGGAATTGCATTTCTCATACCAATCTTTTACTTACTTTAGACATTTGGTACCGAACCTCAAAAAAAGACACATTTAATACCAAAATTGAAGGACTTTTTTAACATTTCATTTCTCCGTCAACTTTTGGGGGGGGGGGGGGGGGCAAGTTTTGTGCACTTTATATGGCTGGAAATCTCTTGATCACGAGAGCTTTCTAATGGTACAAGTTTCAGTTCATGAAACGCATTAAACAAATCGAGATATAATCAAAATGAAATCATATTTCATAATCTACAAGGAATCATGCCACAATAATTTTCAGATATGATATATGGCACAAAAACATGCTACGGTAAAAAAATTGGAGCATAATTTTAAGCATACCAAAAATAATTATTAAAGCTCAGTGAAAAAGTCCTTCAATTTGATATTAAATGTATCTTTTTTGAAGATTTGGTACCAAATGTCTAAAATAGGTAAAAATTTGGTATGAAAAATACAATTCCCTAATCAACCACTAGCTTCAATATCGAGAAAGAGATAACATGGTTTGATTCAAAAGTAACTTGTTTAAAAAAAAATTATCCCATGCACACATGAATAATATTTGTTTACTAGCTGTATTTAATTTATGTGACATTCACAGTTAATTATCAATAATAATTTGCATTATACTACTATTTACATATTATAAATGTTACAAACGTTGTTTTCTAAAAAGTTTCTCAAAAGAATCGGACCTTGGACCTTAAAAAAGATCCAACTTTCATTTAATCAATAGGTCACCCCCTTGGGATCAAAATGTTTCTCGAGGAAATAGAATCGAGGGCTCAGACTTGGGGAATAAATTTCATGAAGGAAGTCCAATTAATCTTCTTCAACTATGTATAATCATTAAAGTTTTCAAAGGAAATTGAATTTAGTTATTATAAATGTAACATGGACAGTACTAGTACTACTAGATCAAATCTCTAACCTATTGGGAAATATCGCCATATTATCTTAATTAATATTATCAATAACTTCAATTATATATGATCAAACGTAAAAAAATTAAGCACAAAGGTTACATATATGCATGAAAGTAATTTTTGGATAAACATACATATTTATAAATTTATAATCTTCATGAAAATAGAGGCATGCATATATGAGTCTATAATGAAGTTATATTATATCTCACCTAGCTAGCATAATTAAAATCAAGTTACATAGAAAAGAATATCATAACTAATGGGCTGAAAAACAACACTTGTCCCACAGATTAAATATAAGATTGTAATAAAAAGACAGATATATCCTTCCTAAGGCTTAATTCATGATCACATAATAAAGCTATATCTGATCACACACAATCAGTACTCTTTATTGGATAGTCCCTTAAGAAGGTCTTTTGCATGAAGTCCAATACCCATTGCATCTGATTTCTTCATGATCCTCAATCTTTTGCATGTCTCAGTGAACATCCTACAAACAAAACAAAGAAAATTTCACTTCCACTTTAGGGAAATTTGATCTTATATAGTATATTTAAAGATGAAACAAAAATTAAAATAATTAATTAACATTCCAAATTAATTAAATGATTGTTGTTACTTGACCGTGTACTTGGTCTTTAAAAATGACATGATCATTTAAGTTTTTTTATTAGAGCAACAAAAAGAAAAGGTTGAATTAATTGGAGTATATAATTATTTCATGCATGTGTGTCGTGGGAATCCGGTTGTCCATGGAAAATGTGGTCCAAGAAATACTTTTTCTACATAAGTGATAATGTCTGGCTTGACCTGGAAAATGGAATTGTCCTTTCGGACATTTCTCATCTTCCTATTCAACATAATTATGATGAAGATTTAATTTGCTTATGTCGGCAATATGTAAAATTTCACATATATACGTACCAAGGTTCAATTTTCTTTTGATTGGCCATGTTGAAGTACTTGAGATATGGGTCCAAAAAGTAAAGGGAAAATTGCTTTTTTGGTATCTTAAGATAGGCTAACTTGCACTTTTGGTACTATTGGATATGAAAATGCAAATTTTGTACCATATGATAGGTTTTCATTGCAATTTTGGTACCAAACCCAATTTTTCTACAAAGTTAATGGCAACTTACCCCCTATAAAATGCATAATGTTCAATTTACCCTTCTATAATTTGGAAAAAAAGTAAAATTTTTAATGAAGCAATTTGCCCCCTTCAGCCGGAGAGTGTAACTCACTTGCCGAAATTGAGAGTAGACATGCAAACTATTTTATAACATAGGGGGATAAATTGCCACATTTATCATAACACAGGGGGTAAAATACCACATTATCATAATAAAAGTGGATAAAGTGCCGCCTATAAAAATATCAGGGAGGCGATGTGAAACTTTTACAAAATTTTAGGGGTTAAAATGCTCTTTTTTAAACCAGGAGGGGGTAAATTGAACATTATTCATTTTATAGGGGTTAAATTATCATTAACTTTGGGGAAATTTTGGGTTTGGTACCAAATTTGCAATGAAAACCTATCATACTAAATTTATATTTTTGTATCCAATGATACCAATATTGCAAGTAGGTCTATCATATGGTACCAAAAAAGCAATTTTTTCAAAAAGTAAATATATAGGAGAATTATATATATTTGAGAGAAACATGCATGCAGTAAAATATAGCTTCACATGATTCGTTACAATAATATGTACTATTTAATGATCGAGCACTAGCAAATGAAAAAACAATTTAACAACCTTAATTTATATATTTTTTAGCAATAGCAAATCTATTAATATTAAACTAGAAGAATATCAACAATTCACATGAGACTCGAACTTATGACCAGGTCAATCTCTAAATAATAATCATATATATAGTAATGATAGCATTTAATTTTACCAAGGAGAAAAATAGTCAAGAGAGAGACTTACTCCCATGGAACATCTCCAAGAAGCATCCAATCACCATCTTTGTCCTCATAGATGGGAACGTACTCACAATTGTCTGCATCTTTCAAAGCGTCCCCTGAAAATTTTCCAACCATTTAATTATAAGTATATATATATATATACATTGATTATTTATTCTTCAATAAAAATAACTAGTAATTACTTTTGTGTCTGATTCAAGAACTTTGGCTATATGTGGATGCGTTTTGGCCCGGTCTCGCGGGTTTCGCGAGACCGACCAAAACCCTTTCAAATGAGTTTTCGCCAAACTCATAAAATCATCAAAAACCTATTCAGAAATTCACACTCAAATTTTTAAAACCTATAAAACATTGATTTGACATCTACCACCTACTTTTTCCCCCAAATATCACTAAAAAAGACATTGATTTGACTCCTACCACTTACTTTTTCCTCTAAACTCCAACATCTAAACCCAATCCAAGTGGGGTTTCAACTTATTCAAACTACAAAATCCAACAGCCAAAACCCATCCAAATGAGGTCTCAAAGGTTTCATCGAAGCCACCAAAACCATTTTTTTTAAATCGAGACCCACGAAACCGAACCAAAACCCATCCAAATAGACCCTTTATGTTGACTTTGCTTTCTGAATTATTCAAATTTTTTTTTTTTTAAATGAGAAACTCAGAAACCCGAATTTCTAAGGGTAGTTAACAATCCCTGTCAATTGGACTACATTCGTGTAAATTTTGCCTGTACTTTCTCCGACAATTCTAGAACAAAATTGAATTGGATTTATTTATTTTCCTTCTACCCTACTGTGTGTTCTTTATAGCAGCTTGACTTTGGTTAATAATGTTGACGGAAGTTCTCTACCACAGTTAGAACTAATTAATTACATGCTAAACGTGATTGATTGATTGATTAGAATATATGTAGTAATTTTTCGTTACAATTTATATAAGTAGTAAAAAGTAGAGTTACAATATTACAAATATACTTATATAATTCGCTACATAATTTATTAGCATGGGGAAGGAAACCGCATTTGGTGACACGGGCTCAAAATATTAAAACTTCAGACACCTTTGGTCCTATATTTTATAATTAAGATGCACTTTTGGTCCCAATATTTAAAATACTTTGTAGTTAAAATTAATCCCGCACTTTACGAAGTTCCCACTTCTGTTCCAATCTTGTAACATATAATTCACTGTTGACCCATAAAGTAGTTAAATAAGTCTGTTCAGTTTTACACTTTTTTGTCTCATAGGACTACTCATGAGGCGATGGGATCTAAGTGTAAAATATTTTAAAATTTTTGGCTAAAAGATACAAAGTGTTTATTTGTTTGGTGTTTGGAAGAGTGGTTTGAGAAAATACTTGAATAATTTTCATTTACGTAATATTTTTGTTTTGAGTATTGATAGGGCGGTTTGGGTTTGGAAAATAAGGTAGGTGTAGTTTTTTTGGAATGTTTTAGATTATTGGTTTTAGATTATTTAGGACATATATAGTAATTTTTTGAAACATTTCGATGTAGAGATCAATATACCTATACGTTAATGCTTACACATAAATGAGGAAAATTGACACTTTTAGTCCTCTATATTATAGAATTGCACTTTGTCTCAAATTTCTGAATTCGGTCCTATTACCCCATTTTCCATTCAGAAATACAAAAAAACCTTAAAAAATTGAGACAAAATACAGAGCAAAAGTGTTAAAAGTCCATTTATATAAGACTAAGAATGCAATTTTACCTGACAACCAGAAGTACTAAAATCTGAAAACCATAAAATAAAACACCGCAAGATATGTGTGCATCGAATCAACGAGTAATGTAATTGAAAAAAGAACTCCATAACGAAAAAGTGCGCGCGTGTTATTTAGAACTTAAGGCCAAAACAAATAATTATCTCTTCTAATTTAGCATATATATATATATGGAGAGAGTTAATTGAAATATATTGCATGGCAAATTCAACCAACCAAATTAAAAAACAAGAATATATTATATATATATGACCAAAGGGAAATTGAAATAAACTCACCAATGCAAAAACATCCAAAGAGTTGTTCAAGTGCCAAAACAAGATCAGAATACCCCTTGTGATTGCTCAAATCAATCTTCCTTAAAAAAGGAGCTCCATCCATACTCACTTTCACATACATTTTCATCAAATTAAAACTATTCTTCTGCCGGTACGCCCTAACCGGCGGCCACCCCACCACCTGATTTTTCTTCGCCTCGGCCTCTCCTCCGCCATCGAAAAAACACGAAAACACTCTTTTTTTCTCATTCTTCTCCACTTCACCAACGCCACCGCCCGGTAGCCCCAGCCTCAACTCGGTTTCAAGTCCTAAGCCATTATTTCTCTCCATATTTTTTTATTTTTATCAAATTGAATACTTTTTTCAAAAAATAATGTGTTTGATAATTTTTTTGATGAAATGTAGAGATAGTTTTTATACATGCATACAAGTGAAGACAATGCCAGGTCAAGTAAACTTAGTGGTCGGTCACATGAGAAACAATGGTGGGGAATGTTATGCTACCTAAAACATTAAAATGGACCGGCAGGATAAAGTCGTGATATAGGCTGATCTGATGGCTGTGGTTTAATCGGGATGGTGTAAAGGGATTGATCGTGGCCGTTAGGTTTGCTTTAGTGGGGACATTGCATGTGATTTGTTTGATTGAGGTGGGTTGAGAAGAAAGTAATAAAATAAAAATTACATAATAGTAGTATAATGTAATGTGTGGTGATTAATTAATTTGCTAAGGACGCTTTATTTTTACTCCATTTTTAGGCATGCATGCTATTGCAACTTGTAATTATGAGGAAACAAGGAAAGCTTCTTTATTCTTTGTGAAAGAGTGTTTAGACATTAAAATGGAAACATATTAAGTGCTATTGCAAATGAGATTAACACCATATATATATTTTGAATATATTAATCATCCATAGAAGACTAATTAATTATCTTGATTGAAATTTGTCCATAGTAGTAAATTGTAGTACCCAAAATATTTGGTAGAAAGTTTTTATTTACCCGAGGTAGTTGGGTCAAGTGATAGCGATTTGCGACTTGCAAATTCTAAGTTGAATTCTACTAGAGTCGCCATAATGGGAATGACATATATCCAATGTGATCTCTAGTGCAGGCTGTGATCCATAGTTTAATAGATAACAAAAAAAAAGTTGTTCATAATATAATTAAAATTTTCATCTTTTAAATCAACTCTTATATAGTCAAAATGTCGAGTTTTCTTAACAGGACAACTAATTGTTGTTTGGCAAAATTACCTTTTTTATTTCAGTAGTGAATTCTCACCATCTTTAATCCAGTATTTTATAAAATTGAACTTGATTATAAGTTTTTAAAATATTTTTACTTTTCATCCCATATATATCATAAAATTGTAATTTTTAATATAAAAAATTGATGCTGTGAGATCAAAAGTGTAAAATATTTAAAAATTTTGAATAAAAAGTGCAAATTTAAAAAGAGTAAGACCAAAATTTAAGACTACAAGTACAAATTTTCCATTACCACAAATTGAAAGGTTGTAATGTTAGAATTATTAGTAGTCAATATATATTTTTAGGTTTAAATATTACTGCACATGAAATGAGTGATTAATGTTCAGTACTTAGATATTGTCTGACCTAAGCTATACAACATGGTGAACAAAAGTACTAGACCGGATCAGTCCATTTCTAATTTCCAGCTGATCAATCTGCTTAATTGATTTTAATTTCACGCGTTGAGCGAGCCATACAGTTGGTTACGCGCGTGTAGACATTTTAATTATGTTCTCAATATTAATTAATTACCTGTTGTACTAGGTTATTACAGCTAGTGGTGATTTATAAAATAAAACCCCACACATATATGGTCACGGTAAATTTTGACATCAATATGTGTCTACACAAAAATATTTACAGAATCGCGCCTCAGTTTACTCAAAATTTTATAGCTCGATTAACTAGATTAAATTTGGGTACAACCAAATCGACTTTGAGTTAAGGAAAATCTTTAAGTTCCTTAATTTTGAACAACAATTTCTCCCAAATTACTCCATGAAATTTGACAAGGTTGGTGTCTATGAACTCGTCTTGATGAGAGGAACAAAAGCCACAACTTAATTTTGGCAAATAGACAATTGTAATTTATGTGGGGGTAGCAGGGGGTGTCCTTGTAATATAGTTTTGGTCGAGGGGGTGTCTTTATAATATTTGAAACAGGAGGGTAAAAACCTGTAATTAGGGTAATAGCCAGGGGGTGTCTATGTAAATATTCCTAATTAATATGGATCAATCCCAATTTTGGTAATGCTATCTATATATCTTTCAGGTTGCCTTATATATATATAAAGCTAGAGATAGAGGTAATTTACTGGTATTTTGAAAATGAAAATGATGAACCCATGAATAATCTTCAAAACAAACAGTATGTCAGTTGCATAAAAGAATCTCTCTTAATTAAGAAAATCCTAACCAAAATATATATAGTATTATATATCTTCTAATTAATCCTTCATTAATTCGATTGTTCTAATTATGTTTGTGGCTCCAAATAACCATGAAATCCTTATAATTAAGCTTCACATGTTCTAATTATGTGTGTGTAAGTAATTAATTAATTAAAATATTTTATTAATCCACCTACCAAATGATTAATATGTTGATTTGGTTCAACTCATTTTATTGCTTACGCAATGTGCAGAAAACCACATAGAGCTTGATATCATTTGGGGAAAATTCTTGTCCAAGCCTGGCTTGGTCAAACTCATCTAATCCCAAAGCAAGTGTATTGCACTTGCCATGTAGTTACTTTGGGTTTGGCCAAATCCAAAGTAACTACATGGCAAGTACAATACCCGGTGTGGGTAAAAATTTCCGATCATTTGGAGGTCATGTACAGGACATTATGATGTGATAGGATGCTATACATGTGTTGCATAATTAATTCAAACCTAATTAAATTAAGTCAATTTCATTTCATGTTCTTAATTGTTGAATCGCGTATGTATAAGTTTGATTGCAAGAATCGTTTTGATGCGGTCAATAGAGTTACACTTAATGAACTACTCCCTCCGTTTCATAATATCTGTCACTTTAAATTTTCAATAAAGCATTAATTACTCTTTTTCCATTTTTGCCCTTTATGCTCATAAATTTTCTCAAACATTAGTGGAGGATAATTAATTAAAAGGGTATCTTAGTCTTTTTCATTTTTTTTCCCTTAGAATTCAGCTATATTCAATGATTTTCTTAATTTGTGTGCATACATGTGAAAAGACAGATATTTTGAAACGGAGGGAGTAATTAATTGCTAGCGGTAATAATTAATTGTTTTGATGCGGTCAATAGAGTTACACTTAATGGTTAAGATTACTATGATTAGCCAAAAGGAATTTAATTATAAATATATGCACATGATCCCAAAGGTCTGATCGATCATTTGGTAGTTAATTTCATTTTGAACTGATCTTTGTTGATATGGTTTGATTAAATTATAATCATGAAAATTAATTAAGATGCGGAGATCGAGTTGATGAGCTCTTATCTCTTAACACGGCGGATATTGCAATTGACAATGAACCCACCAGTAAAATCAATCTAAAATAAAATAAAATAAAATAGAATAGAATGTGTTTATATATGTACATGTAATTTTCCTTCCAGCCATTTGGATTTAAGTAGAAGTTGGTGTTTCTTCCCAACCGAGCATATGTTTCCTAACTTTAGACATTTAAATTAAATTAATATGCTAACAGGGTACACGTGTTTTAAAATTGTCTCCGGCAAATTATGGGATACAAGTTTGTTTGGTTGATAACTTCTAGACAACTATACTTATATGCCCCAAGAATCTAATTATATCTTACCAACTCATACGAACAATTTGGTTTCCAAACAAAGTCTTATGGTGTTGAAGATTGATTGTGTGCTGAAAATCCTTGAAAGCATGGGCAACATGGCCAGTTTGCTTAGTGCATTCGATCGAGTACTTTTGAATTTTAATTATTTTCACTTTGAGAGACAACAATGTCGTGATTTCTCGTCGAGATTCATTCCTGGGCATTCAAACTTTTTTAATTATATATATAAATTGGCACATAATTTAATTTATTATAGGTTCAGATCTAGAATTGAGACGTTTATGACCGATCGAATTATACATATTATAGGTTAAACTTGACAACATGCAATACTCAATCCATCTAATTGATTTTTTGCACAAGTCTTTGATATGGTAAAAATGAAATTCAAAAAAATATATATATATATAAAAGAGAAATTCTAGACAACTATGTAACTACTAAATTTCGAGAGTAAAGATAAGCACAATGTATTGCAACATGCCGACATATAAAATTAATAATATTAGTTTACCATTAAGAAATATTAGAGTGGGGAAAGACACAAAACAGAAATAATTCCGAATTGCAATATACTCATACCAATTTTTCTAGACTCTCTTATTAAATCAAATGAACTTTATACCAAAATTGCCAGGCTCTCTTAATTATTTTCTTAAAAAGAAAACCTACTTAGAAAAATTTCATGTGTTTGCACTTAATTTCAAAATCTTATCCATTCGTGTGAATTAGATTGAAGAGTGTGGGATCCCCCTAAATTTGCGATAGAAGTCATAGAACTGAATTTCATTTAATTTCATGTAGACCCTTTTCTTCACATGAATGGCACGTGAACTTCAACCTTAAGCACGAGGCAAATAACGGGGAAAGGAAAGAAGTCTTTTCAATGGATTTTTCGCATTGATTTTGAAGAATTTGCTGGTGGCTTGGCTTGTGTGTGAAGTAGCTAGCTAGGTGTAATTGTTTCAATTTTTCAGGTTTGATTGCAAAAAATGTGGACGAAAATGAGAGGAAATCGAGGTCCATTCATGGAGATTTTCCTTCTTCTCCATGAAATTTAGAAGACCTTTCTCATTAACAAACAATATTGTGCATGTGCAAAACTCTTTTTTTTATTGTATGTTTGTAGTTTCGCCTTTTAGATGTTTTTGGCTCATAGGTTTTCAGTGTACAAGTTTTTAAAATTCGAATATCTAAATTTGACCATTTTATAAAAGCTATGGTCACATATATAGTCTAATTCACAATAAATACAGCAGTCAAATAAATTTGTCATTTTAAATTTGAAAATATCTAAGATAATCCCACATTTCTTGACAGAAATCCAATGGTGAAAATAAATTAAGATCTCATATTCTGAAATCTTATATTTATGCTTTTTATCCCAAATCAAAAAATTTAACATTTTCATGGACTTGCACCCCTTTTATACAACACGTGAATTTTTAGATTTAGCACCAGAAACCCATGAGAATGGACGAATTTGTGGCCCCACGTGAGATGGGCCTATTCATTGTTAATTGCCATTTTCCTCTTGGGCAACAACAGAGAAATTGAGGATTGGCTAGGTGGATACATCATTTAACTCCAAATTCTGTTCAATGAAGTAGACATGCATACTTCAGCTGTGGATCTAGGTGTATCAAAATTGTCCATTAAACAAAGAGAGGTGTAGATTTATTAAAATATCGATGACTTATTCTTGAATTTTGAACTCAGTTCATTGAATTTTTTTCATTTATATTTTATACCATCTCTGGTGGTTCTGAAGTTTTTTTTTCATAAAATGTAATAAAGGTGAAAATTTGTAAAATTTAATCTCGACATTTAGTGGTTTCATTTTGTTAAGGCTCTTGCAACAAGAATTCATTTTACATTACAAGTGTGATTGTTCATCTGTAAGAATAATTATTGTACAACTATACTGAAGCAAACACCATGTTACAGTCCCCTTAGTATTTCAATGTACCAGTTCTTTCTGTCCCAACTTGATAAAAAAATGGAAAATCAGGCAATTTTTCATCTCCCAAAAAACCTTGATCTTACTTCAACAAGACAACGTTATTGATATCCAGACAAAATTTCACATAAATAGCATTTATACATGATAAATTTGGTCCATAAATAAGAAATACAACATGCTCTTAATAGTGGCAAGCTATCTGTATGGTTTTGCTATATGCTGAGGCTGTAGGATCAGTAGTTGTAAATCTTTGCTTAGAGTTAAGAAAAGCCAAAACAACTTCCCAGAAAGAGAGAGAATACAAAATGCAAGTGCCAAAACAAAACTGATGAAAAAGTATACACATTTGCAATTGTAATGCATACCAGAGCAATGTGGAGGGCCAACCCGAGGTCAAAAAGAAAGGTCTCGGAGTAAATAAGTAAACTGATCTTTTATGAAACTCTCCTTTTCATTAGTGAAATTCTACGCCGCAACTTTGACTTTTTACTCAATCTTGCGAATGCGAAGAGCTCATCCAAACATGTTATCCATAGAAGAGACCCACAAACTATTGGATGACAAGATCTTTGAGTGCCTCCAACTTTTCTACGTTTCCATTTTGATCAGATATTCCATTGTTGATGCCGCCATTTTCAATTACTTTGTGAAATTGGTGGTGAGCTGTATTTGGGACAGAAGAACCATGGCTGCCCTCGAAGTATGTTGAGTAAGGGAAGTACTCACCACAACGAACCTTCCATCCTAGAAAAAGATAAATTGTTTAGATACATAAGATGAATCTTTGTTTAGTCTATCACAAATATAAGATGAATCTTTGTTTAGTCTATCACAAATATAAGATGAATCTTTGTTTAGTCTTATCACAAATATAAGATGTTCTTTAATCTTATTACTCCCATGTTACTTGATCATATATAGCACACTAATCAGTTGTTGCTGTCATAGAAGTGATCCAAGTCAAAAATCACATAAATCAAATGCAAAGACAACATAATTAGTTTAAGAATTTAGCCCCATATTAGACCATGTGATTAGAATTTACGGAAAGCTAATTTCTGTTGCTGAGTGTTTTTTATTACTTGAACAATTTTTCACCTGGCCAAAACCCACTTTTGACCATATAAACTTCAACTCAATCCAACCCCAAAAAATAAAGGTTGGGTTGGGTTGGATCGGGTCAATCCATGGGTCATGATCCATACTGCGACCCAAAATGATGAGTATTGCTCCCTAATGATCTCTTAGATATGCAAAAGTTAAACCAGAAACAAGAACAAAAGTTGAGGAAAATGTGAACAAACTTGATGCGGCATCCTGGTCATCGAAAACCACCCCAAAGAGTTTGTGAACAGCAATACAGTCCTTCAGCGTCCATTTTTGAACTTGCCCTAGTGCTCCATTTCTGAAAGAAAATCATGCAAATTTAAAGCCACCAGGAGCTGTGGTAAAGGTATAACAAAGATATTTTTTTTATCAAATAACATACGATGAAACCAGGTCAATAGGCGACTCTTCTATCAAGTTGATAGCCTCTTTCTTCTTGTTTGGTTCCATAACAAATATCATTTCTGCTACAGCAGCTCTGTGCCTCAATGAATCTGCCAAGAAAACGAAATATTAAATAAATGAATAAATTGGACAATGAATGTAACTTCTATATGTGGACA
This sequence comes from Penstemon davidsonii, assembly GCA_034814905.1. Taxonomy (NCBI): domain Eukaryota; kingdom Viridiplantae; phylum Streptophyta; class Magnoliopsida; order Lamiales; family Plantaginaceae; genus Penstemon; species Penstemon davidsonii. The sequence continues at coordinate 24,213,069 of JAYDYQ010002685.1, forward strand.
AAGCAGCAAGATTATGACCTTTATGTTTCTCAAGGAAGACGGCATTTGCCTCAATGAGAGACCTCCCTTGCAACTGACTACAAATGCAAAACAAAGTAAATAAGCATAAGATAAGGTATGAATTTAACTTTCAGTGCATCAACAATACTCAGAAATTTGTTGAGATATTAATAAGATAGGAAGGAGACTCCTCATGAAACGAAGAGATCATAAATCCAAAAGCACCTAAATGTAGGACGTTCTGCTTCTAAGACACCCCAGATGAGTTTTTCAGTATCAGTTGCTGGAGAAGGCATGGATCCCACTCTGTGGAAGAACTTCATCTGCAAAATGCAAACTTTATGTCTAAGAAACAGCATTGGCGAACTACGATGGAGATTAAAAACTGGAAACGTTGCAACTATTCACACAATGCACAGAAAAAAGAAATTTGTCACCATGTGAGAATCACATAGGTGAAAATAAGTCTATATTACTGGTAAACCATACCAAGCAACGGTGTGTGTCCGGGCTATCAGCATCCAACCGCAGCAGATGCTTAACTGCCTGTAAACAAGGAGATAATCGTTAAAATGTGTTCACCAATTAACAAGATGCGAAGTTTCCAGCAAACACAACTAGGAAATAAAGCAGTCACATTTGAAATGATGAAAACAACTAAACAATGGCTGACTGGAGCGCGATGTAGGATAATAAAAAATAAATATAAAGTAAGAATAAAAATAATAATAAAATAAAAAGAACAGAGTCTCCTTTGGAGCTTAACGTAAAAACAGTTACCTGCAATGCAAGTAAAATTTTCTGCTTTCTCATATTAACTTCAAAAGATAACAAGTGAGTTTCTAAGGAATCAGAAGAGTTCTTCTGAAGCAGCTTCAAGTACTTTGTAGCTTCCACCAGAGGATCTTCAACCTACAAGAAAATACTACAAAGTGAAATTTCCCTCTTTACATTTTGTGTAATAGTTTACATGATGGAACGGCTTCAGAAGGGTAAACTATGATCAATAAAGGAGAGAAATTATCACAAAGTTTGTTTTAAAACAAAGTACAACGAACCAACTATTGCAATGAAATTGATGCAGGGTACCTGCAATAACTTCTCTCCATGTGGATCTTGATCTACTGGTTTTACATTGCGTTTTCCAGATTTTGAAACAGCAGTAGCATTGGATTCTTCCTTCACTTCAGCTTCCTACACGAGTGCAACCATTTACAGTATAATTATTTTCATAAGTATAACTTGTTCAAAGAAACTAAGGCTGCAAGCAAGGTTACTTTTTTAGCTCGGGCTTCAGCTTTCCGCTGCTTCTGCCTCAACTTTTTCTTCTGCGAAGGAGGCAACTTTGACATCTCTTCATCTTCTTCTGCAGATGACTTTAAAGGAGAATCATACATCTTCAAGTAGCATCTGCATATCAATTCATGTGTCATGATTGCAATAGAGAAAGAAGAGTATATGGTAGGCCTGTAGGCAACTAAAACAACACTACAGACCAAATGGTCCCAACTTAAAAGAAAATTGTTGTGGCATAAAGTGCTTCAATGCCAAAATTTCAAACAGCAGATAAAAAATAGAAAGCAATACTTGATGGCACCAGCAGCTGCTTTGCGAAAGTAAGAATGTGAATGAAGACGATCTTGAAATTTCAGCATCGCAACATAAGTTCTAAGTGTCATTTTCCTTAAGCAGTAAGAGTGGAAATCAAATTGGTCCTCAGTAATGTCTGCATAATGCTTTTCCACAGCCAAGAATTTCTTCAAAGCCCGTCCGATGTCCCCTTGGCGAAGATAACTTTCTCCAGAAGCTAGTTCATACCTTATAACATTGATAAACTAATTTATTTAGCAAAAAACTGTCTCTGTTCGAACTTCTTATTAATTCGGTAACTTGAGAACAGAATACACACCACATGCACTGCATATCATGAAGATTGTTGTGCTGTTCTCCATCTTTTGTGAATAAAACGGCTGTTTTTTCAGCCAATGCAACCTAGAATAGAATATCAAACATAAGTGCATACCCAAAAAGGAAGAATCAGAAACATGATACATAGCCCATCTTGATCTTAGCAAAAAAGATTGAAAAAACTCTACCTGATCGGCTTGCAGCATACGTTTGACACATTCACTATTGACATAGCGATCAGCGAGATCCATGCATCTAGCTTCATCAGCTAAAGCAGCAGCCGCTGCCAGGTTCCCAGCATGCTTTAATATCCGGCTCTGTGGTGAACAATTAACCATATAAATATGCTGCTACTGTATTCATATGACTTGCAAACAATTATTAGTAGATTCACCCAAGACATTAGTGAAATACTACAACACAACGCAAAGATAAACACTATGCCAAGTAACTGAAGAGAATAAACCCAATTTGCAAAAATAAAAGCTTGTTCGTGCAAAGGCGGCAGATGCAAGTGAATATCCTACACATTATAACACCGTTTCTAATGGTAATCCCGCTTCACATTAACATGATTCAAGAAGATAATTTGTTAAGAACATAAAGTAAAATTCTTGCGTAAAAGCATGTCAATAATTATAGACAAATAAAACTTGATAAGCAAAAACGAATCTGACAGAATATACAGTGTTGCCTAACAAATAAACCCAGTTGGCAAACCGATTCTTCACAGAGGATTTCGAGAGGAGAGTAAGGAGTACATCAGAACCAAAATTCCCGAATATATTTTGTACTGAGGAAAGACCAATATTATAGCCAATATAAGGCATCACTAAAAAATTCTTAGTTACCTTCACCGAGTACAAATCAATGACGGTTGGAGTGTGTTTTATGGCCTCATCAATTTTGCTGAGAGCAATGTCATACTGACCGCGTCTATCATAGTGCTGTAAGAAGAAATCTTATTCAAATCTCAAGGACAAATTTCAGCAGAATAAGTGAGGAAAAACTTTATAAAACACAAGTACAAACCTGAGCCAAATAAAACAAAATCCACATAAGTGTTGAAGGAGGCTCCTTGTCCACCCTGAAGACAGGCAAATGCAATGTCTATGATAAGTGCAGGGAATGGAACATGCAGGTAGATGGACAATAATAGTTCAAGACAAAATTGAACATTTTTCAAACCCTTCAATAGGATTGAGTACATATCAGTCACTTTTTGGCAATGAAAAACAGGAGCTAAGCCTACCATGACTAAAGCCAATGGGACATCATTGCCAGCGAGTACTTACAAAAATAATATATTCGAGTACAGTCATGTAAGTACATAGAAGAGGCATTTCCAAACCACTTGGATGAATAAATATTTTATGATGTGAGAGTCTAAAAATATATTCATCAAGTGTTACCTAAGCTATATGGAGCTAGCAATTACCAGTGTTGATTAATCAAAACTATGTTGGCGTAAAGGTATAATAGAACACACAACTGGAAACTTATGGAGAGAAGACTGATTTCAGAAAAAGCTGAACATGAAATGCATTTTAATTACAAGAAAGAACAATGGCCCCGTTGGAAACTATGACTAAGTTTAATTCCACACACTATGTTTACATACCTAATAATTGTCAAATATCAAAAATAAGGGGCAAAAGGAGACTATAACAAGAAGCTGTTTAACCACATATAAACAATCCTTAAATAAGATCACTGGAGGGTTAAATTACCTCCCAGGATATCCACCTGTTGCCTTAATAGAGTGTTCCAGCTCAAGAATCAACTTCTCCAAGATATCTGCCTGCAGAAGTTTGTACAGTAACACTTTTACACCATCAAGATATCTTAATTATGCAATTATTCGTCAAAGGAATCCACTTACCTTCCCGGGGTGATCATAGAGGGGAGAGAGATCGGAAAATAGAGAAGGAACACCCTAGATATCACAAAATAAAAAATTTAAGTCATACTCCATAGTTTGGTTAATTCGCCAGCAAAATAACAATCAAGGATGTGTACCTTGGTCAGAAAAGGTCGAACATAGTTTTCAGCTGCCACACGAAACTTTTCAGCACTCAAAAAATCGAGTGGAATTCTCTGTCAAATATAAACAAAGAGTGAAACTAAAGCAGAATCTAAAGAACTTATCATATTCACAAACTTCAAGTAAGATCCAGGTTGTCCTTCAATATGAAATGATTGTACATACAAACAAATTGTTCTGGAAATAAATTAATAAAGCAACGCATAAAAAGGATTGTTTTTAACAAGTAAAAAAAAATCACAAAAAAACTTATCATATAAACTTTTGAAACCCAAACATGATATGACTTAATTTCATTTTTAATTTAGTTATATTATTGCTCATTATTATAATTCAAACTTCTGAGAATAAAAGCGAAATGAGACAATGCAAGATTTTATCTGCAACAAGTTAAAAACACCCATTGAAATAATTCCAAAAAATTTTGTCAGTTTTAATTCTGAAATGTTCATTCAGAGGTAGAATGAACTTGCTGTTTTTCATTGCACAATCATGCAAAAGAACTATTGAAGAATAAAGAAATATTATGTTCCTGAATACATGCTCATTTGAAGCATATCAAGAATTCACAAAGTATGTGGTGGAAAGCATGATTTTTAAATCTATGCATATAAAGATATAGATGGCATTGTGTAAAAATATGATGAAGTTGCAAAGTAGAAGATGAGACGGAAAGCATGATTGTTAAATTATATGCATATGAGGATGCATATGAAACTGTATACAAAAAATACTGAAGTTGCAAGGTAGAAGATGAGAGGAAAGGGAAAGCAAGCGCCACCTTGACAGCAGATGACCTACTATACTGCTTGCTAAGTGATTCATACAAGGCTTCCAGTTGATCAGTTTCATCAGAAGAATACTGACCGTTTGCTGAGTAAAGTTCCTTGCACTTTTGCAGGCCTTCATAATACCTAATGTTAAAAAATGTGACAAGAACTGATTAGACACCAGCAAACTTATAGGGGGAAATAATCCTTATAATGAATTTAACTGTTCAATCAACCCCTGAATCAACCTATAAAGATTCTGTACTTTTCCTTTAAGGCACAACAAACCTCCCATTGGCAAGACTATTAAATACTAATTAGCTTTGATTTGCTATATCTTCAGCGGGATGGACCATCAAGCAGCAGAAATCCCTTTTTCTATTTAATTTAATGGCATGAGATGTCTTTTAGGTACATTATTTGTGGGTTATTTGATAATTTGCTTTCCTGCTTATTGGTTCTCTTCACAATAAACTTAATGCACAATATTTTTGTTAACACGGTTCTTACATAATGTAAGGCCTACTATATTTTAAAACACAAGAAATCACGAATACCTCGAATTTATTGAATTGTATTTTCATGTGCGTATGAGTATTACCATGGAAAAGGAAATACCTGTAATTGTCAGGATTCATAGAAAGAAGTATCCTGTACAATTCTTCTCCATCCTCAAAGCGGCCAAGCTTTTCAAGCAGAGAAACCTCCTGCTCCTTGTAAGCTAATTTGTCAACCTAAATCAAGAACAAATAAAATGGATATAACTCAACATGTGAAATTCAAACTTCAATATAACAAATACCAAATTTACCACTCACAATTTTGGATTCTTTCTTGTGCAACTCCTGAAGAGCCCTCTCAATCAATCCACATTCTTCCAGTAAAGTAATCTGAAAGCAAATATTATACCCAGTGTAAAGTAAAATTAAAACATGAAAATGTAATATAATCATTTGGTTTCTCAAAAAGAAAAAAGAAAAATATCATTTGATATGGGTTATAGTCAAATGCCTCCTGCTTCTATCCAAGGAAGCAATAACATGCAAGAAAACAACAAAAGGCAGGCCCCTTTTGGTTACATTTCAATCTCATATATGATTTACATAAAGATGAAAACTATTGAATCTCTACGAATTTTTGAGAAAATGAAAATGGCTTTGGAATAGTTTTGCATACATTAACAAAACTGAGTTGACAGGTTGATCTGACACATGAAAATGGATTGTAGACTTATGTTGTGAGCTAAACAAAAGCTTAAGCCAGCATATGTCAACAAAGATAAGAGTGCTTTTAATAACTCCGACAAGTCAAAATAGCAGTCAAGGGGATGCACAAAAACTGCACTTGTATGTCACACATATATTGGTTTCTAAAGAACAATAAATATAATTAATTTAAACCTAAGACGGAAGCAAGCTACAGTAGAACTTTAGAAGACATTTCAAACAATTTAAATGTAAAAATGTATATGCCACATAGAACAACTAGAACCAACAATGGTGAGTACCTTGTACAAAAGCATCTCTCCATGCTCCCAACGTTCATTATCGGGAGGGTAATCATCCTCAAGAGTCCCCTCATATGCTTCAAGGATATCAACCGCCTTCGATGCACTAGTAAATTACAAATTGTAAGCACGTATTCAAACTGAAACTCCTACAACATACATTCATATCCTCAAAACTGGGAAATCCTCATATACATATTTAAATTCTAACAACAAAAATTACATAAACAAGTACACCAATATGATGTATCAATGCATAGACTGACATATACAGAGTGCGTTCAACATTTATACCACCCCATGAAACATGTCTTCAGCCATTGATTTATGAGCTATAGCTATCAAGTACTATATGAAATGGCTGGAAACATGTCTTGACACTCTAGGTAGAGTATCCACAAATACACTAAAATGGGGACCAGAGAGGAAGGAGAGCTTAACCAAAGAAATAAAATCTGCATCCACCTCCCATAACTCAACAATGCAGCACGATACCCATTAAATAATTACCATGGTACCTAACAATATAACATACTTAAAGTTCAGGTGGTGGGCCACCGAAAATCCAATCCAGTTCATGCGATGATTTGGTTTCAGGGTGAGCAATTGCTGTCTTGTCTCAACAAAACCTGCCAAGTCACGCATTTGGGCCTGTGTAAAATGTTCATGAAAACAACATACACATAATCAGCTTCATTCTGCAATAAAAATATACAGGGACTCTAAATGTTAACGAAAGGCGGGAAATAGCATATATCTTCATTTCATTAGTTTAACAGGTAAAGGCAAGCAGTAATATGTAGGTCCAGTTCTTAATAATATTAGTTCCCAGACACTGTGTTGTTAACAAAACAGAAAATATGTCTGCCCACTATTTTCACTTCCCTCAATGTAAAATTTTCCCAGACACTATGTTGATATTACACATTTTGCAGCATAACGTACCTGTAAAAGAGACAAATCCCGAAGTATTTCAATATTATCAGGATCAATTCTAAGTGCATTGCGATAACACTTAATTGCTTCTCTGTATTCTCTGTCGGAGCGATACAGAAGTCCGTAAACATGCCAGCACACATGACTCTTAAGGTCATTCTGCATAAATACACAAGAGAGTTTAAACTTGATGGTGAATGCAACCAAGTTAGCTAAACAAGGTGCGGCATAATAGAAATAAGAACGTAGATTAACCTTCAATCCAAGTCTAACGAGGTCATATGCTTCTGACTTGCGGTCCATACAATTCAAAGTCAAACCTTTCATCGATAGAGTTTCTGATGACCATAACAAACCAAAAAGCAAGACAAATGAGAGCAGGAAAATGGGAGACACACAGAATGTAAGATTACAAAAGAATACATTTACCAATGGTTCACATCCTTAAAAGATCAACAGGAGTCTGCTCCATCACAAGATCTTAGCGATTCTTACTCTATCCCCCCCCCCCCCCCCAAAAAAAAAAAAATCCCCAATACCAGAACCGTGGAGCACTCATAAAAAATAATGTGACAATATCAATCAACCTAGGAGCAAGACTATAGACTATATATCAGGTCAATTACTGAAGGTAAAATCAGTGAGACGCAAGAAGGAAAAAGGAGGGGGAGAGAGAGAGATCCATTAATCCCTGGAATTGTTGGACAAGATTAGAGCAGCGAACTCAGATATATTAATTCATGGACCTCGACGTAAGGTTTGCATTGCATATTCCCAATATTAGAGCACTATTGAAAAGTAATATGGAAAAGTTAAAGAAAACAAAACTTAGTTATTGGATGCTATCTGCAAAACTCATAATCCTCGTTCAATTTGTACCCAGCAATTTTAATAGTCACCGATCAAACGTCAAAATAGACAAACAAAGTCATTTAATTCAATCTCATCTGATTACATTAATATCCTGGTAAATAATGCATGACAGTTCCATATGAAATCATACCTCCATGATCTGGAAACTTTTTTAGAATTGCATCAGCAGCCTTTAACCCCTTTTTGTACTGTTTTGTTTCATATGATTTCTGCATTAAAAAAGAATATTAAAAGTTCTCTCAAATGTGGTGATAGCCTAGAACCGGAGTGATTCAAACATAAACGTGGACACAGCGAGATTATATCAACCATCATTCAGAGTTAGTCGAACGCAGAGTTGAAGATCAAATCACAATTCTTCTCATTACAAATATACATATATTACTCAATAAGTTTCACAAGGTGGACAATTCATCCACATTATCAATATACCTTTATTACTAAGAATAGAAGGGGAAAAAATAAAGATTTTACTCGAATAGGTACCCGAAACTACCAACAGCAGAGTGCAAGAATTACACACAATTCTCTTCCTCTTATTTTTAAAAAAAAATTTGATTGTCGATAAATTTCATGATCACTGTCATTACCTTTGCAGGCATCAATGCAAGCATAAACCGACTCCAATTTGAAAATTCTTAAATCCAAATCAAAAGGCAAACTTTCCTTAACACCAGGCACGTAAACAATTTGTGCCTTTCTCTGATCGTTACATAAAATTACCCATACATACACTTCTAGTTAATCAAGCATAAGGAATGTGTCCAGGAAATCCATAATTTAACATGTTCTTCACTTGTCACACGGAAACAGCTTTCTGAGCTTTACAAATAGAACTTGCACCAAAACGCAATAAAATATCAAAATAGGTATCAATAAATCAGAAAAATGTGATAAATATAATTCAATAATTGTCAAAGCACGATCAAGTAGATTTTAAAACATGCAACTTTAAGAAATTCGCTATCAATCAGTGATAGATTGGATTGTAAAACCTAGGGTTTTACACTTAATCGAGATTGCAAATATAATAATTATAGTAACCAAGGGTTTCAGTAAAACGATTGCTGTGAATGACAATTTTGAAAAAATTAAACTTACAACGATGAGTTTAAAGAGGTTGGCCTCTTTGGGAGGAAGCGAAGCGCCCATTGTAGTACTGAACTGAAGGCCAACCGCAAAGAAAGAGGTAGTGATTAAATTAAATTAGATAATTAAGACAGGGGAAATAGGTTAAACGAAGTAGAGAGAGATGGGGAGAAAGGGTTTTTGAGGTGAAGTGGGGGTGGCGTTTATCTACTGCAACTAGTGCAACCCTACTGTTAGAGAGAGATAGAGAGATCAAAGTACAAGGTATTGTGAAAATTGGTAAAAAGTCAAGGTCCGTGTAAGGCTAATATCGTCATTTCAACGGACTTAAATTCTTATTGCAATTTTCATTAATTTTATAATTAATAAGTTGGAGATGAGATGTACGCCTGCCTGTGTGAATAATATATATATATATATATATATTTCCATGAAATTTTACCAAAAAAGTGTAAACAACGGTTGTCCCCTTGCTATGTTTATTGAAGCTAATAGAAATAACACAATGTGTGTGTACGAATTTTGGTTATATATGGTAGTGTAATTTGCATATAACGTCAGATATTTCATAGAGCTAATACAAATTTAATGTGATTTTTTAGGAGGGTGAAGTTAAGTTTTGTTCTTTTATTAAGGATCTCACAGACTTCACCCTATACCAATATATCATACTTTTACTCTCAAATTTATACATAATAATATATATACACGAGTCAATTCTTATTCTTTAACTTGTTCCGATAATTATAAAATGACACGCCAAGTAAGAAACTAGACAACATAGAATAGGCCTTCCAAAGAAAGTCCAGAGAAGATACCAATTCATGGTAGTACAAAATAAAAAACGAGCTTCTGCATAAGCAAACCATTAAAATACAAATTGCAGATTCAATTCGGAGATGGTTAAAACTTATAACTAATCGAGTCGATATAGTATTTCTCATTTACCATCTTGTCTCATTTACGAACTAAAACACAGGTCCTCAGCATTTTACAAAGAAGATGAAACGGTGTTATAAGCTTGATCAATTTCCTCTTCTGTCATCTCAATAGTTGCATCACTGTCGTAAGAAGTGTCATCTGTGGCAACATTCTTTTCCCTTGTACCGGCTTTCTTGCTCCCATAACTTGGGGCCTTTTTCTTGTCTAAAAACTCATCATGCTCCACATTGAGAAATTCCAGTTCATATATTTGTTTACAGACCATTGCTTCTCTACAAAGATCTTCCTTTGTACTGTTGCCATCAAATTGTACCAACTCTTCAATTATCTTGGGAACGCAGGCCCATTGATCGGCTATTTGTTGGATTCCCTAGAAGACAACCAAGAAAAGAAAATGCATACTGTATGAAATAAAAATTTGAACATATAATCTTTCTCTTAGGTTTAATAGGAATACTGAATTATGTGTAGATTGACAAGTGTACCTCACATACAACTAGTATGAAGCTACATTATTAGCAATTGTGTAATGTGTTTGGTTAACATTATGTAAATATGAAAATGTACATTTTTTGACAGCAAGTATAATATTAAACTTGAGGTTGTAATTTCAGAATGAAATTCACAGTAATCATATCATCCAAAATTCAGTGGCAACTTTTTGCGAGGTGCGTATAATGGAATTTTTTAAAATAATACTAAATTACAGTAAGGTGAAAAAAGTGGTGCACCTGCCCTTGCTTGAGAGCATCTATAGCATCTTGTAAACAGGTAAGAATTCCTTCAGCAGCTATCTTCTTTATCTCACCTGGCTCTGGCTGGAAAAACCGAAAGTGAGTTTAGTTTATGCATTCAAAAGATGATAATTATAAGGAATATAAGGTCAAATTAATATGTAGATTTTTGTTTTGCTATCTCAATTACTCCATTCTAGAAGATAAACAACTTAAATGTATAAAATGTTGATATAGCGACCAATTCATATACCAAATCAAGAAAAGAGGCAAATTATCATCATTTTAGCAACTTTAGCCTATGTACAGAAATAACTGCATACAAGTTAGAAGTGATTTAGCAGGACTCCATTTACCTTCTCATCTTGACTGTCCAGCCATGATATGGTTCTTTTAAGATCCTCAATTGCCCACTTTTTCACTTTTGAAGGAGAAAAACAACTTTTTATCTGATAGGAAGATACCATGCTTTAGAAATGGAATAATCAGTTAAGATAAAATTCACATAAATGCTGAGAAACCACGAAAACTTATCTAACCGGTACAACTTCTGCAAAGATGCTAAACATAAATAGGAGGAAAATATATATTCTCAGTTCAGTAATTACATCCAAAGAAATAATTCTATGCAAAACAACCGATGTATTGCAATTTGCAGGTAATAGGAAACATGAGAATGAAAGTCGAAAGTTATAGTTGTATCATTGGGCAAAGAAAATAGAAAAGTTTGTTTGTCCCATAAAAAGAGAGAAAAAATCAGTACCTTGGAAGAGGCAGCATTCTTCTTTGCAGGCGAGCCCTTTTCTTCTTGTTTAGAAGATTTATAAGATGTGGATGGTTTTATATCTGGAAGTACCAATTTTTATTTTTTGTTCGGTTAGGAAAAGTTAAAAATATAAATACTTCTACACATAAAAAATAAAAAAAATAAAAAATGAGTATACAGTAAACTTCGTCTTTGATTGGCATCATAGCTTGCATATATATGAAGGTCAATTTATAATTGTGCGTGGGGAGTTGGGAGAACAACTTTTTTTTGTTGATAAAAATTGAAACGGGAATTAACCAAATGGAACTTAAACCGAAATGAAATAGTTGACGAGTACCAGAAACAACGTAACAGCATCCATATATGGGAGGCAGATAAACAGATACATATAAAGGAGGGTGGGCATCACAGACCTTCACTAGCATCATGAGAAATGCATTGCCTCCTCCATGGTTTACCAGCATGCAGTAGGTATATATCAATATCAACAAGTTTTCTTTGGTTATAACACTCAGATATCCAGTCCTACATCAGACCAAACAAATTTATGTCACCCTTCTCCACGGCATGAAATAAGAAAGAAAGAGCACAACTTTTAGGGAGAGAATAATTAACAGCAAGTTAGAACTTAGAAGCAATGAAACAATTAAAACCTGTAACCGAATCCTCTACAACACATCTATATAGTGTGTGTGTGTGTGTGTGTGTGTGTGTGAGAGAGAGAGAGAGAGAGAGTGAAAGAAGTTTTCTTTTGAAGAATAGAAAACATCAATTTTATGCATATACCTGTGTATAGTATTAGATTAGATAAGCCTACAGCTTTATAGTTCTTGAATAAAACTAACTTGTATCCAATATTGTACTCTGATTTGGCTTAGCAATAAAATATTTTGATTTTGCCTTTAAAAAGAAAAGTTTTCATTGTTATCAAACTCAAAGATCCAGTCCTGTGCTAGACCAAAAAATGTCACCCTTCTCCAAGGCATGAATGAAGAAAGAAAGAGCACAACTTTGCGGGGAAGAATCAAAAGCAAGTTGCAAGAGGAACAGCTAAAACATGTAAGTGTCCTCCACAACACACACAGAGAGAGGATGACGTTTTAATTACACATCTAAAGTCAACAAGAAATAGTGAAAATATGTTGGTAGATTAAGAATAGCATATTACTGGAGTATATGGGAACTTAATCAACAACTAAGCAAAAGGCATGCAGCAATCACGAATAGCTCTTGTGGAAGTTTAGAATATGCAGGTACGTACTAATTGACCAAACTGGTTTACTGAAAATCTTAACAGGCTTATCACGAGACAAGCCTAAAAATTAAAATAAAGAGTTGGAATATAAAAGTCATAAGGCTAGCAGATAAATATTTCAAGCCACACAGGCAATTTAGTCATTCTAAATGCAACCAATACTCTAAGTGTTCAATGTAACACAAGTTCAACTTACTCAAACTCTCGGAATATAAAAAAAAAAGCATAGAAATAGTTAAAATTTTGCGTGTGGGTTTAGAGGTGATGACGGATGAGGGGCATTGCAGGGGAGCTGAGTTACAATAATATATTAATAATCTAAAGAAGTAATTAAACAAAGAAGACTGGAGATTTAAATCTCATTAACCTATATCAAATACAAAACAAATCATAAGAAATTTGAACCTTGGATATAACAGTTCCACCATCAGCTTTAACTTGCTTAAACTTTGGTGTGTTAGCAAATGCACATACTAAAAGGGTACAATTTGAGTTCCAATCAGGTTGATATTCCGCCCCCATTTCCAGCATCTGCGACCTCAGAACACCGCGTTCTGGATTCACAAATCCCGATAGCACAAACATTATTCCTTCCTACAATCAAACAATAATAGCTAAAACTACAAGTCAAAAACTTCATCAGCAATAAATATAGAATTTCAGATCAAATACCTACAGTACCATGAGTTTTGAGAAATCTGATTTGCCTGAATTGCTAGCAAGGGCAATATCGTCTTTCCCTGTGTGTTTAACATGAACAGAATTTTGCCCCTTATTTGACTTCTCTTGTTGATTCGATTTTTCACTATCATCATTTTCCTCTTCCCTAGAACTCATCCATGAGGGCAAATTCCTTTTTCTGGTATTCGATTCAGACATTATAATAATTCACCACATTCACTCCAATCTTTCTGGTACCACAATTCAGAAATTACAATAGTAAGATAACAATTCATTTCCATTTGTTTAATTGAATACTGGAAAAAACATATTCAAAATCGTAGCCAAAGGGACAGCATAAATAAGTAATTATAGCTGCTGCATGCACGACACTGCTCGTAAATATCAAACAGAAAAAGAAAAATAAAACGATTAACCAAGGATTACTTCAAACGGAGTTTATCGGAAAGTGCACCTCAACAGAACGATTTCGCCATTGGTTTTGACTTCCTCGAAGAGTAAAGCCGTAAAGGTTTAAATCAAGTTTCTATTGCAGAGGCTCTGTAAAATTTTCAAGAAAATATGGTTTGTTCACTCTAATGTGGGCCGGTATCTGTTGTATTTGGGCCGGAAACAATCAAGAGGTTGTGAGGATTTACTTTTAATTTCAAGCCCTGACTAATTGATAGGAATTTTAGGATACCCTAGTCTAAATGATTACTTTCTTCAGGATTGGTTTTTTCCTTAAGTGTTCAGGACACTAGTTTATAATTAAATTTCTTTAACTACATGGTAAATATGCAAAATATAGAAACAAACCAATACATGATATGTTGTTGATGTATGAGATAATTTTTATATACAATCCTATAAACTAATAGATGATGTCATCTAATAGAAGATTATTATTTTGTGATGACGTTATGCAACAAACGATGTTTTTATATATCAATACTCGATGGAAATGAAATCATGAAGTCGACTTCTTATACAGTTTAAGTACGAAAATAAAAATAAAACTAAGTTGCACCACCAGAAAATATACCATATAATTTGTCCTAAATAAAACCCTCTCAACTTTGTCCTAGTTGTATCACTATAATCACAATTTTAACATATAAGCTATGGCCGTTTCTTGAATGAAACAATTGTTCCTCTAGAACTCTAGCCACGGTCCAACCAATTGTAAGTTTTTTTATTTTTTGATAATTAACCAATTGTAAGTTTTAACAATACATACAAATTATAAAAGTAAACAATTTTGTTTAAATGAAGTGAAATATCTATCTCTAAAAGGGGACAAAAGTAAATAATCAAAGTCGTAGTCTATTGATTGAAAAAAAAATTACGTTCAACATTATAAAAAAGCGTGTTTGTCCTTTAACGAAAACTCGCGTCTATGCACAACATCCCGCTCGCACCTAGTACACCCTCAAATTCGAATTTTACAACCCCAACCCCTCATTCATACACGCACCACCACAGTCACTCACAGCATTGAGAAAATACGGCGTAAATGGCGAATGAGACAGTGGTTTCCGACTCAATCGACCCTCTGAGCGGTCTAAACGGACCCTTGCTCTTTCCCCGCACGATTAGGGATTCATCCCACCGTTCACTCCCCGCCGATTTCAAAAACCTAGATTCAATTCACAATTTCATGAAATCACTGGTAAAATCACTTTCTTATTCCTGATTTAACTTGATTCTATCCTTTTCTCAGCTCTATTTGAGTGAATATGCGAAAAAAACACATTTACTTGAAAGTTGTTACGTTTTTTTGTACTTTATGGAAGTAGTAGTTGGCATCAGCTTCGCTGTCCTCTACTTTTGGTTTGTTCGATTTTCGAGTTTTTGCTTCTGTCAGTTGTCACCAGCTTATGCAGCTTTGAGTTTTTGAAGTGGATTTATATTCGGTCCATGGAGTATTTTGGTGCTTAAATTGACTTTATATACATGGAATTGACCCATTTATATAATGAACTATGATGTCCGTTTCATAGTTTGTTGCATATGTTTTATCTGGGTGTTTTCCTTTTATTATTTAACTGTTTCTGGAGGAAAATATTGTGTCCTGTTTGTTAGTAAATTATATGGCTTTAGAAAGGAAAAAAAAAAAAAAAGGATTGACAATATTGTCTGAATTTGACTTTACAATTAACGGAGTTGTGAAGTTTTTATATGCGGTGAAGAATATATTATGTGAGTTTAGGTTTCTTATTTTATGAATTCATCATAGGAGTTGAGGAGTCCTGAAAAGCTCATGAATGAGGCAAAGATAATTTTGGATGGTGGAACGGAGCTTCTAGAATCTGGTCTTGTGAGCTTTTCCGAAAAGGTTGACATTACTGATGACATTGCTGCAAAAGTTAAGGATGGGCCTAAAGAACGAAGACCAGGTCTTGGCCGTGCTCGTAAGAAGGGTTCATTTTCTTTGAAGAACATGTTTAGGTGAAGACTGTAGCTCATAAGTTCGAATCTCTTATAGTTTCCAAATTTATATTTGTGGATTTTCACATTTTCTAGTTGAACAGTCAGTTTTCGGTGAGCTTGGAACCAACTTTAAACATTGATGAGCTTCAAGATCCAGATGAATATTTCGATGCTATTGAGAGACTGGAATGTAATTCTTCTTTCATGTTTCATTTCTATTTTGCTTCTCTCACTCTGTATAATCAGGGTAATCATTGGAATAAGTATTTTTTTGGATTTTAATCTCATACTTCATCATTTTTGTAGATGCCAATAAAGAAATACAGAAACAACAGGGTGGCAGTTTGGACAATTTAAACCAAAACAACCCATCAACAAATGCACGTCGTCGTCGACCGAGTATTTTAGGGTATGCTTAAGTTTTTGGTTATCATGTTGATTGATTTCTGTTTCATAATTAGATTAACAGCTTTTACATCTCTATATCTGGTGTTTCATTGCGTGTCTCAGCCATTTTTTCTTCATTACAGAAAATCATATAGTATAAAGCACCGTTACTCATCAGCACCGCCTGAAAATGATGACATGTTGGCATCTTCACAAGAAACAGTGGATCAGGGCATCTTAAATGCACGTAAAGATGAGTCGCGAGAGGAGTTGTTTGATCAGGATCCTAATCCTGATTTTGATTGTGAAGAACTTGAACTGGGCAGTAAGTGGATCTTTTGTATTTAAACAAAAGCAATTTTTATGCGAAAGGACCTTGCAACATGTTGATTCTGTATCATCTACTATTTGAATGTTAAACCCTTCATCCCTTTTTCTAGCGTGCACATGTTTTCTCTTTGTATATGTAACATATGCAAATTGGTGTTACAGTACCAACGAAGAAGTCAGAGAATGACATCAGCGAAGAACTTGAACTGAGTGGTGAGTGGGTCCTTTTGTATTGAAAAAAAGCAATGCTTATGTGAAAGGACCATGTAACATGTTGATTCTGTATCAACTATTATTTGAATGTTGAACCCTTCATGCCTTATTTTAGTGGGCACATACTTTTTCTTCTTATGTGTAATATATGCAAATTGATGTTACAGTATCAACTAAGAAGTCAGAGAATGACGTCAGCAATATCTTGGATAAATTACTTAATAATGAAGATTTAGATCGGGATGGGGTTTATAAACTCTTGCAGGAGCAATTGAAGATCAAACCTCTTCTTCTCCAGAACCTATGCATACCTGAATTACACGGTTCTGGAAGGACTAGTATTTTTAATGCTGGAGATAGTTTGCTAAAATCTCGCAAGAGGTCACTGGCATCACCCATGGGGCATGAAGAGGTGGCACAGAATCAAGTTAACACTATTTCTTCTCCAACTCCTCCAAGAAGTCCATTTGCTTCTCTGCCTTTGTTGAAGAAGAGAATTTTACAATCTAATCTTCTGAGTGATCCATTTTCACCTCCAGATGTTAATCTCTATGATGAAAATGCCTCTTCTGTCCAGCTCATTGATAAGATACAGAAACAGGTGGATGCCCCGGGGTATTTGAGCACGTCTAGTGAGTTGAAGTCCTGTGTAGAGGTTGATTTTACTGAACCTACTATTTCCGATATGGAAGCGCAGGTGGTAGTATGTGAAGAAAGTCCTCACCAGTTACATGAAAATGCAAGCATACAAAGAGCAAATTCTGATAGTAGGCTAAATGAAGTACCAGATTATAACACTGAGGAAACTATGAATATTGAGAACATGAATGACGGTAAAAATTTCTCCAGCATCAATATTGATGCACAGAAAGTGGGAGATGGTCTTCCTGACCACTTTCTAGATGGAAATGTTAGCATTGGACAAGAAAATGCTGATGATAGGCCAAATGAAGTATCATATCACAACACTCAGGAAACTATGAATATTGAGAACTTGGATAACAATAAAAATTCTTCCACCATCATCACTGATGCACAGAAGGTGGAAAGAAGTAAAGATAGTTTACCTGACCAGTTTGTAGAGGGAAATGTTAGCATACAACGATCAAATACTGATGATAGGCCAAATGTATCATATTGTAACACCCTGGAAACAATGAACCTTGAGGACTTAAATGACGGTAAGAATTCCTCCAGCATGATTATTTTTCTTACTTTGATTCAAGTAACATTAATGAACCATGATAGCATAACTTTAAGATTTATAGTAACATATTTCTTGGATTCATAAAATTTCAAAAAAATATAACTTCAGATTGTTTTTTCTATCTTATATATTAATATGTTCAAAAAGTAATGAAGTAATATCCATGATAAGTTACTCTAAATTTGGAATTGTAAATTTTCATTTGTTTAAAATCCACGTGGTTACTCCAGAAATTGAAGAAAACTGCCATGTTCACTGTTTAATTATTTGAGTAGGATATGTTAATTTTTGTTATAGAACTATGTTCTTTTCATTAAAATGTTCTTTTGATTTCACTTTTTTCCCACTGCAAATTAACCAAATCCTTCTATATTTCAAGATGTGGCCATGGATGATACATCAAGCAGACAACAATTTGATGCAGAACAACAGCCTGAGGTAATTTGGCTCCTTTGGTTATTTTTCTCAATTAGTTCCTTGCCTTGTGCTGTGTGGAATAGAAGTAAAAGCTTCTCATAAATCTTTGTGGTTTGAATATAAAATCAATTTGCATTCTGTTACAATTTTTAACTAGTCTTTACCAATATTATCACCTAATGGCTCAAGAGGAAGTCACCAAATGGATAGTTTGAAAATTTAGAATTTGTAATTTATTTAGTTCGCTCTAGTTTCTCTGTATAATTGTTGTCCCTGCAAGCAAAATGAATCTGTGTTACTCTATGAGACTTCTCATGTTACAATTTCTCACTTTTCTATTTCTGGATAGAATTCTTGGAAAATTATTACAGATTAGAAACTGTTAAAAGTGATACATACAAATCTTCATTTTTTCTTACAAGTTTAATAGCTGCACTTTGAAAGAAACATTTTGCTATAGGAGATAACCAGAGCAGTTCTATGTCAAGTTTTCCTTGTGACATTTTTATGGAACTTCAGGAACCATATTAGAATGTGAAGATTGTGTTTGGTTGTGTAACTCTTGATCCATACCATCTTATTCCCAATATCTATAGCTAACTTGAAAATGCACACTTTTCAAAATTTCAGGTGTGCCAACCTAAGCTACAAAGAAAGAAAAGAAAAGCTGGAGTAAAGTGCACCAGAAAGGAACATGTCATGAAGAAAACTCTTGCAGGTTTTTCATACATAATTATATGCTGCACGTGTGTTTTCATTTTTTTCTCTTTACTAATCATAGTAATGACTATTCACTTTATTACTTACAACGTTCTATCTGCTTCATTTTTTCCCCATCAACCAAGTCCTTCTGTACATGCAGATGAAGCTGCAGGTGATCCATCCAGCAGACAGCGA
This sequence comes from Penstemon davidsonii, assembly GCA_034814905.1. NCBI lineage: Eukaryota > Viridiplantae > Streptophyta > Magnoliopsida > Lamiales > Plantaginaceae > Penstemon > Penstemon davidsonii. The sequence goes on from JAYDYQ010002685.1 coordinate 24,232,440, forward strand.
CTTGATCATCGATGTGAAGATGAGGCCATTGACGAGCCATCCAAAAGAATTCGAGTTGATCAGCCTGAGGTCAATTGTTTCCTTGGTCATTCTCTTTTTTCTTGCTTTGTGTTGTTTGCCAGTAAAACTTAAAACATTTTATCTATGACTGAAAATATTAGAAAAGTAAGCATCATAGAATGCTCATATATGCTAAAAAATCCATAAAAGTAGGGTTTGTTGAGGGTTCGGGTATCCGAACAACAGAATCCTGTCTCATCTCCCAAATTCCTGGTTGGAATTCTGAACTGGTTTGCCCAGTCCCAAAATTCGTATGGGTGCTCACGTAGCATGTGAGTAGAGGCTAAATTAGAACTTTTTTTTTTCACTTAACAAAAAATGTTACCTCTAAAAATCAATTTCTTCACACTTGTTTATCAGCTCGCATATTAGAATACAGTTTGCTATAAAAGATGAATAGATCAGTTGTTAGTAAGGTTCTCTCGTGTCATATCTTGAAGAATCATTTAGAATGTTAAGAATTCTTCTGTTCTAAATAAATATCATTTTCTTTATGTACTACTAAATTTTCAGGTAGATCAAGTCATCCTACAAAGAGGAAAAAGAGAAGCAGGGGAAAACCGCATCAGAAAGGCACATCCCATGAGGAAAAGCATTGCAGGTATTTTTAAATTCGTCTATAGGCACCAGACTTGTTTTGACATTTTTTTTTTTGATAATTTTGTTTTGACATTGTTTCTTTGTGTAATTTGCTGATGCTGCAGAGGCTGGCACATCTTTTGAAGCTGGAGTAAGAAGGAGCAAAAGAATTAAGATGAGACCTCTAGAATTCTGGAAAGGCGAAAGATTCTTATATGGTCGCGTGGATAACAGTGAGTAGTGTTTATTGTGTCACGTTCTCATTTAACATGTATTTGAGTTTTGGAAAAGCCAACTTTATCGCATATTTTGAAGCCTTGATTATAACTTGCCAGGATCCCTGACTTGTTGGGTTCAGGTTTTGTCCAACTAACTAATCATGCTACAATTTCTTTTGGGACACGTTTTCCTTTTGCAGGCTTGAAGCTGATAGGAGTGAAGTATATGTCCCCAGGGAAGGGTAATGGCGACCTGACAGTGAAGCCATACCTCTCGTCAGAATCATCTGAATTTAAGGAGCTTCTTCAGTTTGTATCTCGGCATTGATGTATAATTTCAGTGGAGTTGATTTGTTGGTTGTTTTCATGCCCCTTGTTAATCTATCCTCCAGCCACGAGTTACATACCCCTTGTTTGTACTTGTAGTCAGTCGTACACTACCCCCCACCCCTACCTCCGAAAAGAAGAAAAGAAAATGACAATAGTTCCTAGGCGGATCCAGCAATTTCAAGTGATACAATGTTCTTCATCTTGCAAGTAAAAGATATATACTGGAATGCCACAAACTAAATACTGTATTAAAGTTGTAGTGTGTGCATTAAGTTATTTGTGCATCATCCTGAGTAACTGAGATGCTATGCATTTTCTTCCTTTAAAATGCGAACAAGGATTGGAAAAATTGCCATACGAATTAGTGTTTGCAAATTTCTAGCAAACAGAATGAAGTGTAACCTTGTTCTTATAAAGATCGTGCCAGGAGTTCAATCCCTTTCTCAAGTACATTTTCTCAACTATCTCTACTTCTCAAAAATTCAATACATAGTTTCATTAGAATATATTTTAATCCCCTATAGTTTAATGTTACAAACAAAATCAACTTTTGCCGTATTGTAATAATCATTACTTTAAAGAATAGTTTATAAAGCTGAAAATACTAATCAAAAACCAATTTAACCACACCACATAACACAAATGTATTGTATAAATTTATTCTACCAAGGTGTCTCCTCATTAAATACTCCGTATTAACTCAAATAACGAACACTTTATTCCCAAATACTTCCAAAATTATAATGGGATCCTGTTGCAGAAACACAGTATCCACACAATATTTTATACATAAATGGTCAGTTAGTTCAGACGGAGCACACAAAAATACTATGCCGATTCATTAAGAAAAATATTGTATCAGATAGATAAACATCTATCAACATCATTAAAGGACTAATAGTCTTCCAATGCCAGCAGCATTTATTTTTCAACACAGATCTATTGACACCGAGACGAGCAGCAGTTCTCATAAACAACAAAAAATAATTTAAAGTCGTCTTCAACTAAAACAAGAAACCTCGGACACTTCAGGTATGCAAAGAGATTGATAAAACCCACTGTCCTTGAGAAGAGAAAAACTTCATAGACTTTGAAAAAGCAAGCAGCCGCTGCACAACATTATAAAAAGACTAATGCACAATTAACCTGCATTAGAAAATCAAAGTCAGTCATTAATTTGCCAACTTAGGAATATCAATGCCAACGAATAAGACACTTCAGGGTTTTCGTGATCTTACAGCAAATAAGAACAAGGAACTGCTACCCGTCAAGCTGAACTATTCTTCCTTCAATTAAGTGCAGCAAGATCAGGCGATATATTATATACCTAACCAGAAACAGAAAGAGAAAAGCAAATAAAATTACAGTCCGAGAAACACTGAAAGAAATCATAAGGTAAGCAATTGAAATAGTGGACGTAATAATCTCGAATTTTTCCCATTTTTTAAACAATGTGCAAAAAACAAATTTTTATTCTGAATTGTTATCCACACTCTCCTTTCTAAGCAGTATCTCGGGTTTGAGTTTTCAGTAGTTTATATGTAGCCACCAAGGTTGTTAAAGCAATGGAAAGTAAGACCCAAGATACCATTTTCAAGAAAGTTATGCATGTGAAAGCAAGATGAGAAAATAGAGCATGAACCTCTATAGATTACAAGCATAAAAAACTTCTTCAGATGTAACGCATACACTTGATTTCCCTGATTAAACTTCAGTTTTTTAGCTGACCCTCTACCCCCTTGCACCCCAACCAACAAAAAAAGAAATAGTAACGTAATGCTGGCATGTGCAGAATGTTCAAACCAAATTGAAAAGGGGAAAAAAAAAAAAAAAAAAGTGCCATCACCTAAACTATCTCATAAAATGAAGTGGCCCAAGGTGGTCCAGATCAAGAGCTGAAGAACACGAAGAGCCTTTGACGAAGGCCTGCACCAAAAGCACTAGCAAGAAACACTGCAACACCCAACAGATGGACGACACTTGGAGCACATTTAATTTAACATGCTAACTGCAACGGGGTCTGACTATCTAATTACTTCACTGGTCAAATTTCATCTCCGTATACCTGCAAGCAATCCATGTATTAATAAGTCTAAAGCATTTTAATCGAAAAAGTGTATGCTCTATTTAAACACACTTGCCTTCGTGGATTCTTTTGCCTTTGCCCATCGTCATTTGTAAGCTCTGTGAGCGAAAAATACTGAACTACTTAATGGAGGAAAGTGATGAGTATTAAAGAGAACAAGAATCAACTCAGATCTTACCAGGCTTCTGTGCGGGTTTCCAATCATTACTGACTTGTGTTGCATTATTTTCTTTGCTGCAATAAAGATATAGTTAGTATTTTGTTACAGCAGAGCTGGTGTGATGCCATTCATCCACCAACAGTATACTCATGGAATAGCATAACAAAGAAAAATATGAAGGCATTCCTCGAAAAGAATTAATGTGCAACAGCACAAAATTTCATAACCTCTGAAAATGAGTCCAACAAACATAAATGAGAACTGAGGTGCAACAAGTTAAGAGAACAAAAAAAGTAACAACATAATTCAATATACCTTGAAGCAGCCGCTATAGAAGGCTGTCCGGGTGGGCGAGCATGATAGGACCCATCAACAGCGATATATGGTGGACAGAAATTTGCCCCCAGTGCTCCAGCAGCACCAGCTAAAACTGGCAACCTGAGGATTGTTATAAAATTGGAATTATGATAATGTAGATTTCTCAGATAGTAGTGAAGATAAGGTGGGGCGGAAACATGTCGCCCCACTCAAACAAAAACTCAATTCATGATGAAACAGCCATGTTATAATGGAAACATAATCAAGTTTCAAAAAAACCAAGTAAAGCACATATTTGCATGTGCTGAAGACTAGATGGGGCTATGGCCTTACCAAGTCATTTCAGAATTTCCTATACCACGACCACCAAGTTGAGGTTGACCAACATATCCAGGGAAGGCCATGCCAACAGCAGGAACTCCAATTCCGCCTGGATGCTGACCCCCAAATTGCATTACTGTAAAAGTCCACCAAGCAGTAGAAATTACGTAAAGTTAACATCCAGCAAGCTAACATACAATAAAAAGAACAGAATAGTACTCTGATACGGATGACACAGAGAAATAAACATGAAACGTAAAACATTCTAAGTTGAAAAGGAATATTATCCTCTCGTTCACATTTCAAATTTTCTGTTCTTGAACGAAAAAGGAAACAGATGAGAAATATAATGATTACGAAAAATAACATTATTACTTCTTTCCACTCTGTGATAAATGCCCATATTTTCTGTTTTCCGGCTGACAATAACATCAAATGTAGCAAAACTGATACTTGTAACATACTTCATCATGAAATTATACTAATATGATCTCGGAAAATAATAAGAAAAATGAACGCACACTCTCTTGTATCAAAATCTTAAACTTGAATTTATGCTCAATCCTGATGAGACTTCTTGCTTGAATTACATACTGTCTACATTTAAAACTAGAAGGCTTTACGGACAAATTATATCAAGTTCATCTCAATAATATAATTCTTTATTTAGGAACCAAGTTCTACATTAACTTTAAATTTTCCTTCTTCCTTACGAATGGATAACTAAGTATATTACCTGGCAAGAAAGCTGGAAAGTTTTGATCACCACGACCATTGCCCATAACTCCAGAAGTCCCCATAACCTGAGCTCCATCATAGAGGAAGGATCCCATTCCACTGCCTTGCGTGATGCCTTTTCCTTTAGCAACCAACGCTGACTTGGATTTATTAGATTCTGATGAAGACTCCAGCTCTCCAGATTTAAAGGTATTCAAAACACCAACACCTTTTGGTGGAGAATTAGCTTGTGTTCCACTGTGGTGCACGTGTGTAAACTGCTGACTAGAAGATTGAGCATGGCTTTGACCAGGATTCCTCTGAACATTTTGTAGGTGGTTTGGAGAAGAAATCCTGTTGACTTGGCTATTTGAGACAACTGGTCGGTAGGCCATTTTTGTCAAGGAAGTTGATCCTCTTCCATGGCCCCTCAACTGTGCTTGAGTAGAGTTAATAGATGGGGAACCAGATCGTGGCAATGGCAATGATGGTCTTGCAGCCATTGCAGAAAGTGAATCATCAATGTAAAGCTTACTCATACCAATAGAATCCACTATATTCTTCCCCCGCATCCCATCCACTGCTGATGGCTGATCATTTCGATTAATATCCTTCTTATGTGAGACAGTGGTATCTTTAGCGGAAGAACCAGAAGGATAAAATGGAGGAGAAGCAATGCTCAAATTGGAGGCAACTGCCTGTTTTCTGGGAACGGTATCAGCCTTTCCATTTGTTGCAGTTTCACTGTTTCTTACAGAGCTAACGTAGGAAGCTTTCTCAATTGATTTTCCAGATCTACAAATGAAAATATACCAAAAATTAAGAACCTGAAGAATAAAAAAGAAAGAAGCAAGAGAAAAAGATTGTTCTCACTGTTTGCTTTGTGTGAGAGGCACCTCATTGTTGTTCTTAAAGGATGGCTGATATCTTCGAGGTCCTCGACCCCTGACACTGTTAGGAGCATTGTTCTGATTGTTATGATTCTGAGTGCTATTATTTGTGTATTCTCTGGGCCTGTTTCCACGTGCATGTCCACGGTCTGAGCCTCTATTTCTACCACGACTTCTATAAAGACCCCTTGAACCCCTTCTATGCTGGAAAATACAACCCATATAAGAAGAGCCGAAAATTAAATGACATATATGTACACACCAATACATCACATATGTGAAAGGAATTCACCTCTTCATGATGCCTTTCCTGAATAGTCAGTTCCTCAAACTTATCATGCCCCCATTTCCTATCATCTTTAGATTCCCATTGCTTTTTTCCTCCACGCATACGCCTAACAACAAAAGAATCCAAGAAAGTAGGGAAATTATTTAGGACAAACTTGAAATAAATAAATTATTTGCATGGCGTAATTATTGTTAAAGAAAATGCATTAAAAGGTATCTCAACACCTGCGTTAAACACTCTTTCCTCATTACATTAATGTCACAGCAAGGTACTTATCACAAAATTAGTAAACTAAAAAATTTAAACATTCTTCGCCTTTCGAGATCATGTGTATCCTACAAACATATACCACTACAACTTTAAATGGAAGCAATGTTAACCCCTTTAAAATCAACACTGGGCACCCAAATAATTGATATAAAGTGTAAAACACCAAAGAAAGGCTAAGATTCAAAGCCAAATGAAGTTCAAGAACACTACATAGGGTAGAGGAAATCTTAATCTAAGAATTTCAAACTACTGAAAAATAATGAATTCTCTGTATCAATATTCCAATCTTTATGTTGGGAAATGGTGAGGTAACATAATAACTAATCATACATGTGAATCCTATTTGTAGACAACTACATGTCCAATGTATTCAATTCTTCATCCTAAATAGACTGAAGCGATCATTATCCTTTTCTTTTAAAATATATTGAGTTATACGACACCAATAATAAGATTTTATTAACCCAAATTTTCCCACAGATTATTCATAGAACCACAACAATCTTATAAGCTCTTTGATCTTATTATATCCAAACCCTGGAAAAATATCTTGAACCAACATCTTGGAAGCACCAAAAATCATATCACAAAATTAGGAGCTGATAAGATGTTTGAAATAAGCTTAGAGATAAAGCGAAAATAAGCTTAGAGATAAAGCAAACTTGTTAAAAAAGTTTTTCAACTTTCTATCTATTTACGATCATCAATTATAAGTCAGTTTCAGCCTACCAAAATCTATTTGGTCAATGATTCTCTCAACAAGTACAAAACAATGACAGTATTTTTGTTGATATACTTATTATCTCACTAAGATTAGTCAACTACAATAACCTTCATCAGTACTCAACTATTCATTTGGTTGTAAAGCAGGAAGAAATTAACTTACAGGAAAACCTAACCTACTGAAACTCAAATAATTAAAAAACAAAAAAGTGCTACAGTCGTAAATGTTGAAACAAGACTCATAGGAAAATAAGAGAAATCAAGGTTAGCACAACTTAACCCGTCTGAAGAAGTTACTAAGATTATTGGAAAAATATAGCAACCAAACAAATTAGTTAATACTCTATAACTCCAAACATCAGAGTATGAATAACCAAAACAAATCGGAAGTAATAGCATTAATAACAACTATAGCCAGATCAACAACTTCATATGTCCTGAAATCATCCAATTAATTCCATCAATGAGAAGTCCAAACAGAGATAAATCGAAGCAATTCAACCAAAAAACCAATAGAATAACTAGAAACAGATTCCAATACCTTTGTCCTCGCCCACGAACATTGTCCCGAAATCTGTCATCATGCATGTAAAACGCCCCTGCAGTCGGCACAGCATAAGGCTCCATCTCCTTCTTCTCGTCCACATTCTGACCATCCTCAACATTATCATTCTCATCATTAATTTCACTTGCACCATTACTGTTATTACTATCATTCACCCCCTTCTTCTCCTCTTTCATCAATTCTCCTTTGTCCGCTCCACCTTTCACACCACCAATTTCCTCATACTCCTCCACATCCTCTTCCACCTCCAGATGTTCCTCATCCAAATCATAGTCTTCTTCCTCCAATTCATCCTCATACTCAGCCGCAGCACCTACAGATTCCTCCTCATCCGAATCCTCAATCCTTCGCGGAGGCGGATTCTCTCTACGCATTTCCTCCTCCTCCTCCTCCTCCTCTTCTTCGTCGCTCGCCTCTCTCCTCCTCATCTTTAGAGAAATCTTCGCCTCCTCCGGATCGCTCTCGTACTCACTTTCCTCCTCCGCCATCCCCAAAAATTCAACCTTAGCCCCCCCCCCCCCCCACCCCCCCCCCCCCCCACCCCCCCCCCCCCCCACCCCCCCCCCCCCCCACCCCCCCCCCCCCCCACCCCCCCCCCCCCCCACCCCCCCCCCCCCCCACCCCCCCCCCCCCCCACCCCCCCCCCCCCCCACCCCCCCCCCCCCCCACCCCCCCCCCCCCCCACCCCCCCCCCCCCCCACCCCCCCCCCCCCCCACCCCCCCCCCCCCCCACCCCCCCCCCCCCCCACCCCCCCCCCCCCCCACCCCCCCCCCCCCCCACCCCCCCCCCCCCCCACCCCCCCCCCCCCCCACCCCCCCCCCCCCCCACCCCCCCCCCCCCCCACCCCCCCCCCCCCCCACCCCCCCCCCCCCCCACCCCCCCCCCCCCCCACCCCCCCCCCCCCCCACCCCCCCCCCCCCCCACCCCCCCCCCCCCCCACCCCCCCCCCCCCCCACGCCCCCCCCCCCCCACCCCGCCCCCCCCCCCCCCCCCCCCCCCCCCACCCCACCAGTGTGCAAGGTTAGTTGAATATCTGAGCAAAGGCATCTGAGTTTCTTTATGCTTTTTTTTGTAGATTTTTTATTAATGCTTATTTGAGTTCCTATTTAGATTGGTGATCTCGGGTTATCAAAGGTAAAACAACACACTTTAGTATCAGGAGGTGTTCGTGGGACATTGCCATGGATGGCACCTGAACTCCTGAGTGGAAAGAGTCACATGGTATCTGAAAAGGTAATGAATGATAGTCGTATTTATATAACTCTCTCTCTCTCTCTCTCTCTCTTACACAAACACATTCTCTAATTTGATGTTATTTTCCACCAGATTGATGTCTACTCATTCGGGATTGTAATGTGGGAATTGCTTACTGGCGATGAACCATATGCTGATATGCACTGTGCTTCTATAATCGGTATGTGCTATATAATTGATCCCTTTTTCTTTATTTCAGTCCAAAGATATTATATTATTTCTTCTGGTTCGCATTAGGCTGATAAGATGAGAACTCTGTGTTTGTTGATTTTCAAAGGGAAAAAAATATATAGAAAAATGTGTGTAGTTGCAAAGTTGTGCTAGTTTCTGCTGTATGTTTGGGAGAATCCTCATAATAATCACTAGGCTTCATTTACTGGGTGGTTATTCTGAGAGATTTTAATATTTAGGAGTCCCCATCATTCTTTTCATCATGCAAAATCTAACACTTGCATTTAGATAGTTTCGCTGTTTATAATGAAATTTGCTTTTAAAATAAAAATTAATTTTGATCTTGCTAATATGTTTATCAAATGTAGGAGGGATCGTAAACAATACATTGCGCCCACAAACTCCGACATGGTGTGATCCGGAATGGAAGGCATTGATGGAAAGTTGTTGGGCCTCTGATCCATCTCAGAGGCCATCGTTCTCAGAAATCTCACAGAAATTGAGAAATATGGCTGCAGCAATGAATCTTAAATGATGCGGCATTTACGGGAGAAAAGTTTCGATTTTCTCAGACTAGTTTGCTGGAGGAGCAAAATTGTGAACTCTTATACTATTACAATGTCATCCTTTGTCCTATGGAGTACAATAATCAGAACTTATTGTAAGATATGTCGGACCTACTTTTGCGAAGCCATATCGTAAGTTTCATGATTTGGGACTTTTGTGTATTAGTTTCTTTTGTAATATGATGATGAGATTGAAACTAAAATTTGCAGGTGAGCAACAATTACAGCATTGGAGGATGGCTCGTTTTTGGCTACTTAAAAGTTTTGAGTATAGGACATGTACATATAGAACAATGTTGCCTTATGCAGTCGGCCGTCACATCTAATTCTCTCTGGTGTCGTCATTTCGATATTGTTATAATATTTGTATGAAATGTTATATATCACATGCTCTAGCCTTCCTCAATATTTGAGATGTGGAAGGTATATGTTGGCATGTTGATTTAGAATAAATTTGTTTGTATTTACTGGACTTGGATACGAAGCTGAAATTCAGTATCTGTTTCATTTCCAACTCTTTTTTACTGCAATGAATATAGAGCCAAAATGGTTGCTTGAGATATATCTTGCCATTTAAATTAAGTTGATTATCTGAAAGTAGTTATGTAGTACCTAAAACAGGTGATGTGAAATCAAAGTTTAGAAGTCAAATCTCACTGGTCTTTTGTTCACATGTACCAGGTCCAGGTGAATTCTGTAAACGTACTGTGTTGAGCATACGATATTATTAATTAATAAATATCGACGGTGTTTTCGTCGTAACATATGTTTCAAAAAGTTTTTGAGGCCAAGTGATCAGACGTACACGGTATTTATTTTTATTAGAAATACGTATAGGTTCTTTTATTTATGTTTATACGACAAGGGATAAAATGCCCATTATCACAATTAGTTGTTATTCACTCATCTTATCTTAATTTGTTAGAACTATTAATTTTTCATAATAACAAGGCTTAACTCGATGATTATTGTTATATTAAGAAGAGAAAGGAAAGAAGCTAGGAAATTAATATCAGTTGTTTTAATTTTTATAGAACTATATATTCTTTTGTAAGTAATAGATAGGCTAAACTAACTTGATGATGCACACTTAATAATCTAAATTATTGTGACAGAGAAAAGAAGGAAATGCAAATAAATAAGTGTTCCTTCCAATCTTAGGAGATAAGGGCGAATTCAATTTTCTTGGATGCCAATGAAAAGGTGGGTTTGTTAGAATAACTAATTAATAAGGTTGGGTTGACAATTGCTAGGATATATTGCTTTAATCTCAGCAACTTCTTGTGGATTATTTTACATAAAGTGAATTTGAGATTATAACAGCTCGATTAGTTTAATTATTCTAGATTATGAGCTACATAATTGGGTTGTGTATCTTTGTCAACCCCTTGGTGTGACTTTTTTGTGACTCGGAATGAATTCTGCTGATTAGTAAGTTAATAATTCTTTTTTAGTGAACGATTAGTAATTTGTTAATAATTGAATTTACTAATACTAACCTTTATTTATTAATTGACTTATTAGGATTTTTTCACGGGACGCTACGTTCATGTATGAAGATAAAGGAAAAAAGTGTTTTGAGGTTGTATTAATTGTGGTGTGCAGGTGCCCGGCGACAAGCGGATATATATGCTCTTGATTAATTAGTAGGCATGATTAGTGTAGTGTCTTTATTTTAATAATTTAATATATACTCTTAAGTACAAATTAAACTAAAATCAGGTGACTAGTTTATGCGCATGCATGGCCTTGAGAAAGATTATGATTACTAGCTTCAGATTTTCTTTTTAGTACTATTAATGTATTATACATGCAACCCAACTCCTCCACTTTGGACTTAAAAAACAATAAAAGATTAGCAAATACTTAAAATGATTATTATTTATAGAACCGCACAAGAAATGTTCAACTACTATATAATCAGATTTAAAAGAACAATTAATTATTGGACTGTGCAGTTGAAGGAAAGAAAAAAGAATCATTGCAACAATTAGAATTTTGCTAGAGCTAATTATATTGCTAATGACATGAATCGGCCAATGAAATAATAATTGCAATATATTGGTTTATTGATATTATGTGAACTGAAAAACATAATGATCACAAATTTAGGTCTAGCTAGCTACTGGAACAACCAACTTAATTAACTTGAGCATATATACATAACAACATTAATTAATTAATGTTTATAATTCTAGTTTTAAGTACTCTCATCTGATTTAATTTGTTGCATGCTAATATAATTTATTAAACTAACATAATTTTTTTTTCTTAACAGTATAGAAAGAGTAATTACCAAAATTAGATCTAGAGAATATATATTCTTTAATTTCTTGTAGTGCATATAAATTTTATCAAACTCAATCGAAATGTTAAGAGTCAATAATTAGTAGCTAGTCTATACTGTTGAAATTAATAACTTGGTTTCAATTTTCAAAAAGCTAGATGAAACGTGTAAGGTAGCAAATTATTAAACTTGAAATTCATGAATTAATAATTAATTTTCTACTAATACTCCAATTATTAGTATTATGTAATAAATATATATAGGCCAATTAATGGTGACCCATGCAAGCTTATCTTGTCAAGAAATTCTTTCACCGGCCCGCTCTCCTAAAAAAGTCATAAGGCAACTAATTAATTGGGTCTTCTTTGCTGATGCAAGAAAATTGAGTGTCAATGGAGAGAGAGATTCTAACCTTGAGAGAATGACAAACAGAAGCATGTTTTTTTCTTCCTAAAGATCTGAGTCAATTTTATTATTAATATATTTCCACCTTTTGAAATTTTGATAGTTTTCTCCTTGTAATTTCTATCAAAGTGGGGTTATTCTTCTTATTCTATTACAAAAATATTTAACTAGGGGAACCAAGGTCAATCAATGGGTTCCCCCTCTAAAAGCTTTTGAATTCTTTAGGACGTTAGGCGTTGTTTTTTCCCAAACTTTTTGTTTTTTAATTATTTCCATCTTCAATTCTCAATATAAAAGATTAAAAGCCTTAGCCAAGTTGTTAACTTTTAGGGTGTCTTGAACTTAGACAACTCAAATTAAGCCAACGAGACTAATGGATATGCAGTCATTTTCTAAATCTGATCTATTACGTATGAACACTTCTAAAAATTGAATTATACCGCATTAGTCTCCCGGGATATGAACAAATCCAAATATGTGTTTGTCTCGTCATATGGTGTGTCTGAAAATTAATTAAGTTACGTTAAAAATTGGAGGGAAAAATACTTTTGATACCAAACTTTAGTCCAAAAAACACATTTGAATTTTCCCAGAATGTTTAAGAATAAAAATATTTAAATTAATTTTACTATATTTTAAATATGTTAATGTAATTAAATTGAATCTTAATCATAATCTGTATATTATACTAGTATATATTTTATTTTGCGCATTATATTTATGTGTGTATATATATATATATATATATATATATATATATATATATATATATATATAACTAGTGTACTTATCGTATTGTTTCGACACATTCCTGAAATTAAACTACAATATATTTGTTTAGTGATTGTCGTAAGTTATAAAGAATGACCAATGTAATGTTGTTAATGTATTCCTAATTGACAAATTAATTTGTAGAATGACTAGTTGTAAGTTCTAATTGAAGACTAGACGAATTTTACTGTTAATACAAGATGGGATACATATATATACTGGCAGGCATGCATGATGTAAAAAAATATCTCTATATATGACTCTATTTAAATTTTAAACATATACTCCGTATATCATGTTTCATCTTTTTGGGCTTCTTCTAATCAATTGGTCTTAATGTTGTAATACTCACAATAGAACAACTTTCTATGAACAAAATTTCGTTGTCGTTGAAAGCTTGTAACGCAGCAAAAGTATTTTGTGTGTGTGAAATAATATTACTGGAATTAAGACGAATAGTAAAAGTTAACACTTTGGAGTTTGGATTAATTTAATTATAAATATATATATTTAGCCTTATTTTCTGCCATGCGAAATGCAAGCGCTGCTTCTTGATCAAATCAGACATCAGAAAAAAGCGTGTTTTCTAAGAAATGTTTTACCTGGGAGCTTGAATTAATTAATGACTGCCGTCAGACTATCATCTGTAATTTGTTGATTATTTGGCTGTCTAAAGATGGCATTTTTAAACAAAAAGTTTTACCTTGTAGGGGAGAGTGTAAGACCTTTTTTTTTTTTAAAAAAAAAGGTCTTTTTAGCGAAAAAGTGATTTTTCATACAAGAGAACTGAACATATTTCACTTTTCATATCAAACTTCCAAAAAACGTACAAATTCCCTAACAGACATTAGAAATTAATATTTTCGTTAGTTTTATTGATGGAATTGGCACATGGCCTTAAAAGTTTAAACTACTAAAATATTAAGATTAATAAAAATGATTAAATTTTCGCGATTTTGCGGATTGACTCCTGCCTTTTGGCGATTTTGTGACAGGACCCTGTCTCTTTCTCCTCACACTGTCACCGTCCTCTAGTAGTTGTTCGCCGGAAGTAGAAGAGGGGTTTTGTTCGTCTCTTCACCGCGAACACATACGTATAATAAATTTCATAATACGCTGAGTGAATATCATTCAATTTTTGCAATTGAAAATCTAAATCGCAAGACAATGTTCCTCACAAATTTTAAATCGTGATTACGGCCTTGTTTTTCATCTTACTCCTTTGGATCTAGGCTTCAATCTCCATAGTTTAATTCCCTCAACAAATCTAACAGAAGTATCACTTTTGTAACGATTGTCAAGAATTGATATGTTTTTTACGTTTTACGAGTTTGGTATGAAAAGTGAAAACTGCCAAGTTTTATGGTATGAAAAATGAATTTTTACCTTGCTTTTAAATTAATCAATATTATTTAAAGATGAAATATTAAACATACTCACGTATCATGAGTTATATAACTTGATTCTTGGGTATTCATTTTAGGTCTTGTAATTTCTTCTATATCTTATTCCAAATTATTTAAACTTCTTTTTTATACTATTAGACCAGACATCATGTAAGAAATTAATTAAGAAATAACCTCATTGTATATATATTTATTTTGTTTATCGATATGAAATTACGATAAAATTTAAGGTCATTTGTATTAAATACAAATGGATTGATGATCTAAATAAATTCATATGGTTTGAGTTTAAATAAACTTAAAAGATACATAAAGCATTTCAATTTGGTAGTGATCACCAACTAGAAAGACGTAAATGGCCCAGTACGTAATCGAACAATTAGAAGAACTTGGCGACAAATGAAGATGGATAATTAATCCTTGTTGATTTTTGCTGTAACACTTTAATTAGTTCCTCCACACAAATAAATAAAAATTATTAATTGCAATTAAACCCCAAAAGCAAACGACTTTAATAATACAGAAATTAATTTATTTGTCAGGTTGCATACACATTGATCATGAATAATCAATAATAATAAATAAAATATATTGTATATTAACATGACAAAACTAATCCTGATATGATTATGTGAGAGAGAAACCCTAGGTAGCTGGCTAGAAAGGGAGATGGTAAGACTTTTTTGATTCATCAAATTAAAGTATCACATCATGACCTGATGACCCTCTTCTCTTCGATCGTACTATAAAACCTGCAGGTCTTCTTCTGACATTTATTCTCATCATCAATCATTCTCTTACAACAAAAACTTTAATTGATCAGATATTTATAAAAAGAAAAAGAAAAAGAAAAAGAAAAAAATGGGAAGAGCCCCATGTTGTGATAAAGCCAACGTGAAGAAGGGACCATGGTCTCCTGAAGAAGATGCAACACTCAAAGCTTATATCGAGAAGAATGGCACCGGTGGAAATTGGATTGCTCTTCCTCAGAAAATCGGTATATATATATATGTTTTTATACTAGCTAGCTAGGAATTAAAAATTATCATTAACTATAGAAAAAATTAATATGTGTTCTAATTAGATGATATTTGGAATGATTAATATATATAGGGCTTAAGCGATGTGGGAAAAGTTGCAGACTGAGATGGTTGAACTATTTGAGGCCTAATCTCAAGCACGGCGGCTTCACCGATGAAGAAGACAACATCATCTGCACCCTCTATATTAGTATTGGCAGCAGGTATAAATATTTATATTATATAATAAAACTATATATGTACGTAGTACTTACTTGTCCTTTTGCCTATTGTCCTTGATTCTTAATTTGTCTCAAAATTCAAATGTTATAAGAAATCTGGAATCAAATTTAATTCCTCTCAAACGTACTGTCTGTTGAGATTAATAAAAGTCACATACATATATATGGATTGAATATATATCAAGACTAAATTAATGATCCTCATAGATATATATATATATTCGTATGGTACGTAGCTTAAATAATATATATAACTATGATTATATGTATAAGCCGATTTTGATTTTTGATTCAAAATTTATACTATATATATGTTTTTTTTAATTAGGTGGTCCATAATAGCAGCCCAGCTTCCTGGAAGAACAGATAACGACATCAAGAACTACTGGAACACGAGTTTGAAGAAAAAATTGCTGGGCAGGCGCAAACAATCAAACATAAATCGACAGGAGCCGAAATTAGATGATCATGATTTTAAAGACAATAGTTTTACTCATTTGCAAAACCTAAGCAGTTCAGCTATGGAAAGGCTTCAACTACATGCTCAACTTCAAAGCCCTTACTCATTTTGGCCCAAATTGAGCCCACTGCAGCAAAAGATGATCCAAACCCTTAATTCTATTAACCAGAATCAAAACATTTTGATTCATGATCAAAATACCCCTGCAGCTTCGAACAATGGTTTCTCACATTTTGAGATTAATCAAGGATATTCAGATTTGATTGAGAAAAACAAGGGAACTGTTCAGACCGATTTTACTTTTAGTGAAAAATTTGAGGGACAAATAGCTGGAGAATTTGATTGTTTTAAGGAGATGGAGGGGTCAAAGGGTAATTTTGCATGGTGGGATAGTAACGAATTTGATACGAATTCAGGTTCTTCAACAAATTATATGCAGGTTCATCATCAATCTCAAGAATATTTAATGTATCGAGATTATGGGATGGGATGGGATCGTTCAGCATATATGCAGCAGTGATCGGAGTTCAGTTTAATTGTTTGTTTACAATTACAACTTCATTCATAAAAGGGGACCGGGTGGGGCCGGGGGAAATTAATTACTAGTTGAGAAGCTTGTAAATTGTGTGAATAATGTTTATGTCCTTGATTTATTATCATTTTGTCAAGTTATATATGCATGTAATAAGACTCCATCAGTTTAATTATTATGTATTTTTAAAAAGATAAATTAATTATTAAGCAATAAATTTATATATATACAAGTCCTAGCTCAACACCAACTGCCACTGGTACTGATTAATTTGGTTTAGTGTGCAAGCGATAATGTGACGAGCTCATACTCGAATTTTTCCAACTCGGAGAGATGTTGATGTAGTGTGTCAGAAAATATATATCTTGAAATATATTAATTAATGTATGTAACTTAAATACTCTTGAAATCCAAATTCAGCTCATCACGGCTTCAATGTAGGCATGTAGCAGAATTAACAATTAATTCGACCTTGGCATTTTTTTTATCTCCATAATTCAAGGGAATCCAAGTGTACAAATTTAAAATTTGTACGAGTTCACTTATACACTTGTAACTTAATTAAATCTTGTAACACCAAAATGTGATGAATGATCTTTTGCATGGCAGGGTAGACGAGTAACTATTAAAGAACAAATTTTATATCAACCTTATAGTAATTTCTTTTTTTAAATTATTTAATTTAGAACGTTATAGTAATTCCTTTTTTTAAATTATTTAATTTAGATAATATCACGTTTGAATTGGTTATTTCATGTTCACTCACGCATTAGATCCCGAAATAGGTGATTGGATCAGATAGATCCACTGGTAATTAACAACACCTTGCTAATAGTGGAGCAATAGGCTTAAATAAGTGGTCTTTTTATGAATGGTTACTGGGCCTTTTATTGGTCTCAGCAGTAAGCCCATAAGTACTTAATTAAGTAGTGCACATAGCAGTGCCTTGGGTTGTGCGGGTGGAAGTGGATCTTTTCAGGTACTATATATAAGCTATGAACTTGTTTGTATTCCAAGGAAAAGTTGAGCATTTGAGGGTGGTACTACTACATAGGGCATATACAATGGTGCTTTCGGGGCCGGGGCCGGGGTCGAGGATGGGTGGAGAAATCATCTCCAGTGGGCGGGGTGAGGGCTGGGGCGGCACAGGAGCGGGCTCCAGGCTCGGCAGATCCCTGCCTGGAGCCCGGAGGCTGCGTGGGGCGCGGAGGGAAGAACACGCGCCCGTATTCTATATCAAGGGACGCCACTTGGCGCCACCTGATTGCATTTTTTTATTTCTTTAATTATTTTATTTTTTTAAATGTTTTTAATAATTTAAAAATAATTATTTAAGTAAATATTTAATAAAATTAATTTTCCTCCTAAATTAAATTAAATTTGTAGAATTGAATTATTTAATAAAATTTGTTATATTTATTTTATATTTACTAGTATTTAATAAATATATGTACTCACCAATTTTTAATTGAATTATTTAATATAATAAAATCATTAATAATTTATTAGAATTGTAATTAAATTTTTTATGGACAAATCATTATAATTAAATTCAACATTTTATTTTAGTTTCTTTTATTGTAATTAAAAATTTAATCATTTAATTACAATAATGATGGTGGATATATAATATTAAAAATATTAAATTAGTTAAAAATATAATTAAACACTTATACAAACAATATCGAAGTCATTTTATTTTGATGTTTTAAGAACTTTTGAAAATTCCAACAATTTTCCTTCTAATCTTCTTCTCATTCCTCTTCTGCGTCCTTTCAGTTAATATAATGTTCCTTTTTTTTTTAATCTCTATAAATACCAATAATAAGTAAAAGATAGTTTAATCTCTATAAAAGTGAAACCTTCCATTTTAAAAATGTAATAATTGTTCAAAAGGTTTTAGAAAATATTTTCTTTCAACTCCATAATCCCATGAAGTCATTTCAACAGCACATAATTGGTTTACAGTTTACAACAACAAAACTATGATTGTTAATATATATTCTAATTTTAGTATTCTCCTAGTTATTAAGATTTGGACTACAACGGTTTTTTTTCTTCTTTGTTTCCGAAGGGTTTAATACATTTCGAGGCACGTTGATACATTAAGTTGGAGATTTGGACTACAAGTTATGTTTAACATACTACTTCCTCCGTCCTTTATATAATTGTTTATGCTAAAATTTGCCACATAAGCAGCCATGTGACAAGTGGGACGATATTCCAAAAGAATATAAAATTATAGGAGGAATTTGACTAAGTGATATAGTTTGGGACGAAAATCTAAAATCACTAATTAGTTTGAGACATTTTTTGCAATTTTACCAAATTAAAATAAATAATTGAGTCCTACATTGGCTTGACCTCAATCACACCCTACTCTACATAAGTTCTCTCTTTCTCTCTAATACCAGACCGCCGCTTCCTCAGCCCTCCTCCTTCTCCTCTCTCCGCCGTTCACGGCGGCCCAAACCCTAATAAATAAATAATCAAGTCCTCATTTTTCTTCTATCCACACAAATGGCTGCGGCGTCTTCTTCCTCCGAAATCACTACAGAGGGCCCTGTCCTTAACCTAATCAACAAACGCCTTCGCGCCCTACGCAAAAAGCTCAACCGCATATCTCAGATGGAAGATTCCCTTTCCCAAGGCAAAACCCTAAACAAAGAGCAAGAGGAAACATTCCGCTCGAAGCCCTCAGTTCTCTCTGCCATAGACGAGCTCGAAAAGCTTCGCGAACCCCTCGCTCAAGCCGTTGGTCAAGAAATTCAACTTGCTTTGGAGAAAAAAGATGAGACTCCGATTGAATTGAAGGTAGAAGAGAAGGACGAGTTTTCAATTGTTTCCGATCTGCTCAATTTGATCTATTTCGGGAGTATTTTTGACGTGAAGACGTTAATGAGGGCTCACGAGAATTTGCTGACTAGGACTCATGAAAGGAATTGCTGCCTCACTTATGATTACGTTACTGACGATGATGCTGCGGGGGATCCTCTGAAAGAGTGGGATTTGGACTTGATCTCAGAGCTTGGTGGTTTTTTGATTTCGCGGCCTATGACTTCCAGTTTGTCACACAAAAACGCATTGCTGAACTGCGTGGAGCATGCGAAGCTATGGCTTGCAAATTCGGAGCAGCCCATTGAGCCCAATTCCAATATCACTTGTATGAAAGCTTTTTCCATTTTTTGCTATTGGTGCCTTTTCTTTTGCTGGTTCGATTTGCGTGTTTTTTTTAGTTACTGTTATTAATCTTATATTGATGAAGTTGGAGTTGTTTTGATAAGTTCTTGCGTAGGGGTATTATTAGATCTTGTAGTAGTGATCCTTTTAAAATTAGTTCTAATGTTACTTGTGTAAATAAAGCATATTTCCTATGGATTGTGGTGATGTTTATGAAGTGATAGTGTTGTAAGAGAATGTGGCATTATGTGTTTTATGTATTGTGAAGTATATTAAATTTTGTAGTCTGAGTGGTCTGTTAACCAAACTTTAGTATGAATATGAGAATTGCTGCTGAACTATTTCCCTGTGTTTCCATGTGTGTTTGTCTGTATTTTTGTTAGTACATGCATTAATGTTTTTTTTTTTTGGGTTTATAATTGAGAAATATATAGCTATTACTTGTATATGTCCAAGTTAGTTCTTTTCATTTTATTGATCAGTATGTCTATTGGGTATTGGACGTTGTGTCTCGTGGAGTCTACTAAGGTTGTTTTGTCCTTTAAAGTGTTGTGAGCACCTGGATGCCGATGTATACTTTTTGGATTGGACTCATTGCCTTCTGATATTGTCTCTGTCACTGTTATGAGAGCTTAATTTTTTTTGAATTCATGTTGATTTAATACAGTTTTAGTGGGGTAATTTCAGGGATTTTTTTATTAATTATATATTTTAGTTAATCTAGTATTAATTTTCCCATTTCCTGGGTTAAAGTTGTTTGTTGGTGGTAGTTTCAACAAAGGTTTATATTTTTATTGGTTTTGCAAATTTGGCTTGTGAAGTAAAAAGTTTATTTTCTCCTTTTAAAGTTGAGTACTTGGAATGCCAACATACTTCATAGGCATGATTGTGTTATCATGTATGTTGATTGTTGTAACATGTAACCTTTATGAGAAGTATCTTTTTTAATTCAATTTGCTCTTACTTGGGATATACTGTTCATGTGAAATGCAGGGGAGTTTAAGTATTAGTTATTCTGGTAGTAGGTTACTTCCTTATACTTGTGTTATGTTATTTTGCTGGTGACAATTCCATAGAAATTATATCTTCAGATTGGAATACCATGAAAACATTAAAATTTAATGCCTTTTCTGGATCTTTTTCTTTCTTTGACTAATGGGGATCATTTTAGATGCTGGTCTGAAGGAGAAACTAAATAAAATAATGGCTTCGGACTACTTCATAACTACTCCAGAAATAAGGGCTCCGGTTGAAGTGGCAGCAGCTGCTGGCAATTTTACTTTTCAGATGCATGAGTCTGTGATTCCTCCTGTCCCTGCGACATTCCCAGTGGAAGGCCCGGCTTCAGAGTACCCTCAAGAGGTAAAACTAAGGATTTTATGTATTAATTTAGATCTTGTGACTTCAGTTATAAATACGAATGCAAAGGTTTTCAGAGTATCAGCATTACTGCTGTTTATGTGATAACTATAATCTCATGATAATTACGATTCTTGGACCATTAAGTCTGGATTGTTCCTTAGATTGGATGAAATTACTCTCTGACTGCTTATTTACTAGGTCATGTGGCGAAGAAGATGGTTTTGACTCACTCCTCTCATCCGTGCTGGTTGACAACACATTTGGGAGCTTGAAGTTTTTAGGATGCCAAAAATTTATTTGCTCAAATTTTAGATATGCTGAAGTGTTTTGTCAAGTTTCAAGATCTTATCTTTTACTGCACATTTCATGGCTTTCATTCACTGCATTAGTCTTTATTTAAGAAAATGCTGAAGTCCATATCTGTACTGGAAAAATAAAGTTGGAAACCTCATGTTGGATCCATGTTGATCATGCTAGGAAATAATACCAAATTAAAAAGACCTGGTAATGTATTTTTAAACCCATGTTGCGCTGCGTGCTTTTAATAATCCATGATTTTGACTTTTGGAAGTTCAGTAAATTTAAATTACTAAAATGTTTTATGGCAAAAATAAATGAAGTACTACCTTGATGGGAAGTGGCCACGGTCGTGCGCTCTGGCTCTACCCTATTCTGTATCTTCTGCTTGCAGTTGTCTTTTCCTCTTCCATTTTTTCTACTTCTGGAAACTGTTGGAGTCAACTACGAGTGGAGGATTAAAAGGGTTTTGGGTTTTGGAGAGGGAAGAGAACTGAAGCATCTTCTGGCGTTTAGAAAGATATGAGATCCTGTTGCAAATTGATGAGTGTCTCCTTAGTTTAAAGCCAGACTTCCAATGAAATCATAATTTGGAAATTAGACTGCAAATTGAGTAGCTCGTGTAAGATTTGTTTTCTTGGGCGAGCAGATCTTTGCAATCAACCTGTTTTAAGGAAAAATAGTAGGAAACGACCCATAATTATTACAAGCGCTCGGCAAGGCCTTCTCTCCTTGCGTTGCCCAAGCTGCCCACTGCAGCTTAGTGTCGCGCTTCAAGCACATTTAGCGCTTAAGCACTAGTTGGATAGAGTCGATATTTGCATTATTTCATTAAAAAAGAAAAAAGAAGCCTCCCCTTAGAAAACAGAACAAGACGACTCCTACCTTCTGCCTCTCCAAACCCGTAATCATTAATTTATGATTCATCCAAAACAAGTTCGTAATGTACAATTTTTTTAGAATTATATCCTGGTCATTTCAAATTTACTTTTTATGTGTTACTTGATGCACATATTTATTATCTTTTTGTTGATTTTAAACTTCTTTGTTTATGTTTCTGAGTTGTGTTTATTATTTATAATCATATTTACAAAAATAATCTAGATAAGAGTGCTTTACGCACATAAAGCTAGCGTCTTGAGCGTCGCTTAACGTCATAGCCCTGGGAAACCTCTTCGCGTCGTACAGCTGGTTGTTATTGACAACTATGTTCTAACCACCAAAAACTAAAACTAGTGCACTGTGTTGACAAAATTTATGTGAAACTTGAAGCTAATGATTTTGGCTTAGATAATCCTTCCATCCGTAAGAAAGTATATAGATATGGTAAAGAGAAAACTTATTATGATTCTATTTTTTATGAAAGTAAATGAAGTGTCAATCACTCGTGCTAGGCTGGCTAGTATCTAAAATGACTTTTGTAACACAAGTTGTTGATTACGTTTTTGCATAGTTGATAAAAGCCTGATTTAGCCCTCACAGAAAGCACATGCCTTGCAAGCCTTTTTAGAAAAGGTGCACACTAAAGCGTTAGATTCATACAGCCATAGTAGTAAGAATCGTACGATTCACGATTCGAATCGTACGATTCGATACGAGTCGACCCCAACACGAGTCAACTCGTATGGATTTATCGCTGGACCAAAGAATCGTACGATTCTTTTGCGATTCGATACGGATCGTACGTATCGCGATACATACGATTCTTTGACTGCTCGGGTCGCGGGTCCAAACCGGATCGGACCGGTTCGGATTTTCGCGACCCGGTTCATTTTAAACATGTAATCCGATATTTTTTTCCAAACCTAGTCATTTTTTCAGCCTCTCTCAAGCCGCCTCCTTCAATTCTTCAAACCCTAGATTCTTTTTCCCCAAAATTTCATCAAAATTCAACTAAAAACTTTAGTTCCAAGCAAAATTGACTTTAAAATCGCGATTCCAACCAAAAAAAATTGCAATTCAAGACCTTTCTAACCAAACCGAAGCGGTTCACTCGGATTTCTTGCGGGCCTCTTGGATTCCGGCGTGATTCTGGCCTATTTCCGGCCATTTCCCAACTTGGGCATTCTTGAGATACACAAAAAGTCCCTAAATACCTTGTTATTGTTATTATTTTGATTTGTAAGTTATTATTTTAGATTGGGTGTTAATGTTTACTTGGTTAGTACTTTAGTTTGTTGAATGGGTATTAAATTATTAATATTTAGTACTTTATTTTGATGATTAGGTGTTAATGTTTAGTTTTTGTTTTGGATTAACGTTTTGGATTGATATTTTGATGTTAATTTAGTGAAAACTTATATTTGTTTTTATTTTGTGACTTGAAATTTGAAAGTTCAAACTTGGAACTTGATTTAATGATGTTTTTGGCTTTAATTGGTTAGTTTTGAGACTTTGATATGCTTATGAATTTATTTAATTATGTGGAAAATATGATTTATGCATTTTTTTTACATTCGAATGTATCTTACGATTCGATACACGATACACGATTCGTATCGATACAATGGGTCTCCGATACACGATACGATTCACGATTTGATAACTATGCATACAGCGACTTATAGTGCTGAATTTGCTTGTTTAGACCTAAATTTCAGTTATTATTTCTAAAATTTTCATTGAAGTGCAAAAACTTGTTGAAAATAATGGTTCTTTTGATATATACTAAATCTATCTATTCATGCAGTTTACTTCGATGAAGCGCGCACCTTGCTTTGCGCCTTTCGCTTTAGCCCCAACACACCTTGTTAGTGCGCCTTGCGCTTAACAAATGTGCATTCACATCAGGGGAGTAGGATTGGCGTAAAAATGTGAATTTAAGCTTTTTGACATTTCGTAACTATCCTATTCTTACATCCTTTGGTGTATTATCGTCGTATCAACTGCTACTTTAGAACATGAAATATCTGTTAATGCTGCTTTGATCAGTTGTCTGCAGTACTTTGCATGTCAATGTATTTGTTCACCTGTTTTTGTTCCTTCATCACTCAACATAATTTTCTAGAATCTTTATGAAGGTGAGTGTTAGTGTAGTAATTGACCGGACACGAAAAACACATTAATGTGGTTCATGGAATTGTTATAGAAGCACTGATTTAGTTAAGGAGTTCAGCGCGTGAATAGGTTTGGTTTGTGTTTTGCTATTCAAATTTTAAGGCAAGTGTTGCCTAGTGGTATTTTCCTTGACACAAACATCATTAGTTACTATGTTTCATAGATTTACCATGGGAACATTAATTGCTTGCCCCTATCTAGGGCTTTGGTGCTTGGGGATAGGATTCGTTCATATTTCGCTATTGAATAACTTAATAATTCCTTAATTGCCAGCTTTTGTGTTACCGACCAGCTTTGACGATTACCAAATATACATTATAGTTTGACAGCCTTATCATATATTTACCAGCTCGATTTAGAATTCCACCATAGATTTTTAATGTGCTTTACTCTTTCGGCTGCGTCTTATTTTCCTCCTGGACATTAATGTTATGTGAGTTTTGTTTTCGTGGCCTGTGGATTGTCAGATTCAGAGTTTCAAACTCTGGAACACTAAAATGTTTAGTTTGAAGTACGTTTAGGCTTTCCTATGGCTGGTGATCGTCCACCATTTATCTTCTCCCTTATAAATTTGTTTCTCAAGATTTGTTTTATTTGTTTTCGTAAAGAGGGATGGTGTTCTTTCCTAGCATCATTTGGTTTCTAGTCAAAGTACATAGTCGTTGTGCTTATATTGAAATAAAGGTTTTGCAGATGTTTATTGCTGCTGAGTGAATCATTTGGTTTCTAGTCAAATTTGTTTATTCTTTCCATGAAATTAGTTAGATAATAATCAGATAGACTTTAATTATTAATGTTTTCATTTCTTTTGCAGGAAGAAGAATCATCCAATTCTCATGGCAATGAAATTTATGATGATGAAACTGGCCCTGTCGAAGAGGTTCATCAAGAACAGGAAGTATGTTTGTTTCTTTAAAAAATGTTTTCAAAGTAAACCATTTCAAATTATGTTTCTTTTCTTTTCCTTTCTTGTACCGGAAAATTTAGCAAGTACATGTCTTAATTTTTGTTTTAGGGTGGATCAGAGGTAGAAATTATATCGGTAAAACAGACACACAACGAGCCTGAAATACCAGATACAGAAGTTGATCAAAACTCAAGGGATGTGGACTCTAAAGAGCAACAGCATGGTAACCGGAGACCATATAGAGGTGGTCGTGGTGGTAGCCGCCGAGGTTATGCTAATGGTCGTGGAGGAAGAGGCGGCAATAGAGGCGGGTATCAGAATGGGCGCAGCCAAGTTTATGATCAGCCTAGTGGGTATTATCCGAGGAATCATAATTATAGAGGTCGAGGTGGCAGGGGTATGGGTGGTAACTACAACTACCAAGCTTCTACTGGACAACCTAGGCATGCTCAAGAAGCGTCGTAATATAAGTTAAGGTATGGGGTGGATGGGGGAGGAGGGTAGTTTGGAGGCATTATTTGCTTATAAATCCAGGACTGTGGTGGTGTTTATGGAGCCTTTTGCACCCCTTTTTGGTAGTTCAATGACTGGGTAAAAACACAATCATGAAGAAATGAAATGTTTTTGAACTACATTACATGTGCTATTGTGCTTTTAGTTTGATCTTTTGTTATGTCATAATTCTTTCATTTCTTTTTTATCTACAAATTGCCAACTATATTTGCTGGGATTTTTCCTTTTATGCACCAATTTCTGGTGAATTCCATGAATAATTTGAAACATCTGCCAAGTGATCTTTAATAATGATGGCCAGTTTAGGAAACTGAGAAGTTTGCTTTGATGATTGTGCTGCCATAAATGAAATATATTCACGAATCTTGTTTGAAATTTCAGTTCCTAATCCATATAGATTCGCCAGTTTATAGTAAACAATATGGATGACCATTTTCATCCATAAAATAAAATTTGTCAGTGCCATTGGGCCTGTTTGTTTGGTGTTTGGGAAAGTGGTAGAAGTTTGTGAAATAATCTTGATTTGCGTAATGTTGTTTGTTTGGGTTTTGAGAGACTGGTTTGAGAAATAAAGTAGGTGTAAGTTTTTTCTGAAAGAGTTAGGTTGTAGGTGTAAGATGTGTAAGACTATGTCAAATCATGTTTGTTATGTGAGATAAATTGTGTAAGAGATAGGTTACTTTATGTC
Organism: Penstemon davidsonii; assembly: GCA_034814905.1. Taxonomy (NCBI): domain Eukaryota; kingdom Viridiplantae; phylum Streptophyta; class Magnoliopsida; order Lamiales; family Plantaginaceae; genus Penstemon; species Penstemon davidsonii. Next base: position 24,259,084 of record JAYDYQ010002685.1, read on the forward strand.
AAATCATAGTAGAGAATGTATAGGTTTTGTTTAGAGATAATAAAATTGTTGTTTGTTTGACTTTTGAGAGAGTAGTTTGAGAAAATTGAGATATAAAAAAATTATTTCGGAAAACATGTTTAATTTAATATTTTCTAAACATGAAATTTCTTTGGGAAACGCCAAACAAACTGGCTCATTACCTTTGACATTGATTAGGATATGTAATGTAAAAACTGCATAAATTATACGAAGTATTAAATTTAAATTTTGTCAACTGTCGTACGTCATGATCAAGGCCGTAAAGATTGAATTATGGATTTACTACTAATACTTTGAAGAATGTCAAATGAAAATAGGTGGCGTGGTGCCTAAATGTCAAGGCAACTATATAAACCAATTTCTTATAGGTGCAATTTACAATTTTTACCTTTTGCAAAGCCATGTTTTTTGCGATTCCCAAAATCGAATTTCAATCCTAAGTGGGGTACAAGTACAACCCAATAGAATGAAAAATTGTTAGATCACCCAGTGAAAACTTGTTTTTTGAAAATATTTACGAATCATGTACACACAGGAGACGAAAAGTTCTAGTCTGTTTGTGGATTAATGGAATCGGGTTTGAGCTAAATTCTTATTGGAGCACTTAGGATATCTCCAACCAAATCCCATGTCCAATTGCTCAATTGCCCAATTGTCCTTGCCCTTTTGTCTTGCCCTCGTGCATTTTCGATCCACCTAAAAACTCATCTTCAACCGAAGGGCAATCAACCTTCATTTAATTCAATTTCACAACTATCTTCACTCTCTCCACTCTCACTTATTTTAATAATAATAATAATAATAATAATAATAATAATAATTTTTTAATAGTTACACAATCATAAAAATTACGGGTCTTTGCGAAATTATATTCTACTCCGTGAGTAGATTAAAACAGTATATTGTATGTCCAAATTGGAGTATGGGTGAATGAGAAATTGAAACTTAAAGACCTTAAAGACCACCATTTGAAATGAAAGAAAAGAAATATGAAAAACTTTCATTCCACATGGGAAGATGAGTAATGAATTTTGAAGTTTATATATGATTTGTCAACCAAGCTGTGTAACAACTTAGACCCAACCCATTTACCGAGCACCGTCGGCAATCCCCCCTAATGCCCGATTGCTCGGTTGGAGAAGGCCTTAGGACTTGCCATTATTTGTTTGATAATCCATACTTTGTTGGAGTCTTTATGGGTCAAGGTTGTTTCAGGTCTCGACCCATCTAACCAGGATCCAAACTCATTTTGTATGTAGTCTCATCTCAACCAACCGCAAATTCTAATCAACCCTTCTCCTCAAATTCAATAAAATCCTGATAAGAATTATTCATTTAGTACTTCTAATGTATTTTTGTTATATAAAAGTCATTATTTTGACATAACACTTGTTCTTTTCTCCCAAACTCCAATATTCAAACTCAATCAAAATTATAATTCAAATTTTCAAAACTCACGAAACAAACTTTCGCTGAAAACCTATTTTACAAAACCAAAATCGATCGAGACCCAGCTATATAGCCTTCGAAAATGGCATAAACCTAATTCAAACCAAAGTGTATGTACCATATAGGAGCGCTTAATAGATAACATTTCTCATGTGATGATAAGAATGTGAAAAATGAATTTTTTGAAGGTTGGTGGTGAAAATTGGGACCCTTCCTTTGGGTTTTTTTGCATGATATGTCTAATGGGCAATTTACCTCCTTGTGAAATAAAAATAGACAATTTAACTCCCTGTGAAATGAACTAATGAATAATTTACCTCCTTGTGATATAAAAATAGGCAATTTATCTCCATGTGAAATGAAATAATGAGCAATTTAACTCCTTGTGATATGAATTAATGAGCAATTTAGAGGGAGGCAATGTGCTTTTGCCCTTTTATTTATCACAAAGAGTTAAATTGCCTATTTGGAATAACACAGGGAGCAACTCCCCTACCTTTACTGCCGCAATCTTTCGAACTAGTACTACAAATTAAAAACGCGCGAAAGTAAATCACATGCGAAAGATTCATGAAAAAGCTGAGAAGTGAATAGCTAGCGAAAGTAAACAGTAATTTTTATCTAAAGTGATATGTGAACTTTTAAATGTACTGCAGAAAACATTCTGTTTTTTCGTACTAATTAACAATGCATTGAAAATGGATTCCAAATAGACATTTCCCAACATTGGTTCACTACAATTTGTTCCAGAAAATGTTTTGTAAAGATACCGTTCTTGAATTGGAATATTTTTTTTTTTTTTTTTTGATAATTTTCTTGCATTGGAATATTAATTAGCCTTTCAACACAATAATATATTTTTATTCTCTCCAGTTTTAAGGATTAATGCGGCATGGCCGGTTTGTTTCTTACATGTGTAGTAGCACACGTAAAGAATGAGAAAAGAACAAAATGCAGAATTTTACAATACAATTTCAAAATGGTTTTTTATAACTGAGGCATCAAGTTATAATTTTCAGTTTATCATTTTTTAATTTTATTGGAAGATTATTCCCATTTTTCTATTATCTTGATATTTTTATTTCATAGAAATTTGTCACATTCATTGCCCATTCCTTTTTTTTTTCATTTAATTTACATTCAAAAGCAGAGTATTTGATATTGCTCTTTGGTGTAGACACTCTGCAGATATTTTTGACGGTACTCATTCGTTGTAAATAATGAATAAACTTTTGAGTATTCAAAAACAAGAATATTAGAATAATGTATGAAAGAAACAGTTTCAATGGTTTTTATCAATCCTAGTACTATTTTTTTTTTTTAATTAGTACGGGCAAAAATTAGCACAAAATCTTTCCACATAATATAATACTGGCGGTCTACAAATTAAAGGGTCCCAACAAGAACATATTCTTCATGGTATTATTACGCAAAAAATAAAAAAAAATAAAAAGATAAATTGCAGCTTGGACGACTATTTAGCTACCGAGCTTTAACCTCAAGCCACAATTCATATTCATAGTTTCTGATTTCAAGTTGCCAAATTGTTAGAGAAATAATATGGGAGCCAATGTTTCAACTGTTTATGAGAATAATAATGCAGAGCCAACAAAAACCAACATATTACCCACGCAAAAAGGTCGTGTTATTGCATTTCACTCCTCATCTAAGTGGAAAATTCATTTTGAGGCCTCAAAACAAACTTCAAAGCTGGTAACTTTATAAAACTTCACATTTTTCACTTATTAACGTAAGATCGTTTCAATAATTTTTTTGTTTATTTTGTTGAAGATGGTGATCGACTTCACGGCTTCTTGGTGTGGACCTTGTCAGTTCATTCAACCTGCATTCAATGAATTTGCTGAGAAATATACAGAGGTCGAGTTCATTAAGATCGATGTGGATGAGTTGATGGTAAATGCTCAATTAATTAAAATCTCATTTATTGGTTTAGAGTCCCATGCTTGTTTTTTTTTTTTTTTTTTTTTTTTTAAAAACAGGATGTGGCACAAGAATTTGGAGTTCAAGCAATGCCAACTTTTGTGCTAATAAAGAAAGGGAAAGAAGTTGATAAGGTTGTGGGGGCCAAAAAGGAAGAACTTATGAAGAAGATTGAGAAACACAGATACTGATACATTTCATTGAACACCAAGTGGGCTTTTGGAATTATGGATGAGTTGATGTCAAGAAAGTAGCAGATACTTATCATATTTTATGTATTTTGTCTTTATGTAATTCAAATGTTTCAAATAATTTTGATGAGAATAAAACATGACTTGTAATTTTCCACTATATGTATGTTGAATATTTATACATACTACTGAAATTTACAAGGCAAAGGTCACTTATCTTCATGTCAAGTCTCATTATCATGACAATTGCATAGGCCTTCCAAAATTTGGAATTTTGATATTGTTAATTCATGTATAAGTATGACACTGACACTAGAAGTGCCTGATTTCTACTAGAACTACAGATTCAATCTGCTCAAAGTAAAACAAATCCAAGAAAAGCAGAGAAATTAACAGGAGCAAAAGTCTAATCGACAAAAACATTTCACAAAAATCTCAACACAACCTAGAAATGAGATTTATACCCTCAAATCTCAGAACAAAATTATATAAGATCCAACTCCTTAATTAATAACCACCATAATCATTAGATTATTATACAGATTTCACATCAGTTGCAAATTAATATTTGTTTAGAAGCTGAAAACAACAGCTAAGTTGGGATCTTAACATTTCTAAATATTTAAAAAAAAAAAAATCAATATACTCTCCTACTATACACAATAGCCTTTCTAGTCTGAATAGGTTAAAGTATATATACACTTAGTTTCCACTTCCATAACTAGTGTTAACAGCAAATCATAACCTTTGTTCCAAATCCAGAGCATCACTCGGTTGTTCTTCCCAAGACCCTCCGAAGATCTGATTTTTGATCTGTACTAAGCCTTGATGGAAATTTAACATCGAACTTGATCCTCAAATTTCCATTTTTACCCGGTTCTTTTGATATGGGCATTCCTTCGTTTTGGATCACCATTTCATGACCCGGTTTCACAATATCTGATACTGAAACGGTTAAATCTCGTCCGTCCAAGGTTGTAATGTTGAGAGTCTTGCCCGTGAGAGCATCTAGTAGAGATATTTTTTGATTGCTTATTAGGTCATTTCCATCTCTTTTAAAAAAGGGATGGGGCTTTTCGTCAACGACAAAGATGAGGTCTCCAGGGGCAGCATTTGATTCGTGGTTCCCTTTTTCAGGGAAGGTAATCTTTGTACCTTTCTTCCATCCGGGTTTAATGCTTATAGCTAAGACCTCTTCAACAGTGCTAGGCTTGCTGCAATAATGACTTGTACCATGAGTATAGACAGAAAACATAATGGAGAGAAAAAGAAGATATGCAGAGAATATCATATTGCAATTCAAATTATGCGTAAAAATCTTGATATTATCCTTTCCACATATCTTAATGCTTTATTTATGTGGATAATAATAAATAAATTTCCATCGTACAATAAATTCTCTCAGGCCTGATTCGGATGGGGGATTTGGATTTGGCAATGGATCTGGAAAAAGGATTTCAAATAATTGCATGTCCATTTTGGTAAAATATTATAACAAAATAACTACTTAGGGATTTAAAATCCATACAAAACTCAATCCAATGAGACCTTAGTTGAGAACTCATAAAATTATGACACAAATATTTATGCTTAAAAGATTATGCCAACTTTGATTTGAAATTTACAGAAATATCTAAAGCAATATATCAAGAGATTTCAGGGGGGTCTGGATTTCTATCCGAAGACCCATGGAATTAAATTCGAATCCGACAAGAACAAGATCCGAATCTTAATCCGATTGAAACTAAATGGGTTCAGAACAATCCTATCCGAATTTGACCGTTGACCTCTCTACATCCACCTTTTCCCCCATCAAGGAAAATGAAAAGTAAATAAAACAAGAAATTGATATAGTTTATATCAGCAAGCAATAAAACCACATTGTAGTTGAGAAAAAGCATATGCATTTCAATCATAATGAATACTGCCATTTATACATAATAAAGTAGCACAAACCTTCCACCTAAAAATAGTTGAGCTGAAGTAATGTAAAATGAACATCTTCTGCTTTAGTTTAATAGAAAAGAAACAATAAATTGAAATAAATTGTAGCTCTGTTTTACGCCTACTTCATTTTACATGTATCCAAGCCACCATATTTATTTTCACAGACGTGCCTCACGGGTTAACAAGTGCTCCACCATGTAGCTCCCAATAGATGATACAGAGGAAACTGAAACTATCTCAACTTTAAAATTTATAAGTAAATATTTCTAACATACATGATACCTCCGTTTCATGAAACCAGGACAATTGTTTTAACTTCTAATCTGATCTAAAGGTATTCAAGTTCCTTAACGTGGAACATGTTATACATGTTTCAAACATTCAGATCATGAATTAAAAGGCAAAAAATAGATGCACCATCTTCAATACATAGATGAGAGGCTAAAATAAATGTCGACGTAGACAGCTCCAAATAAACATACTTCTGAAATTTCTTGAGACCATTAAAAGGTATTTATAATAAACTTAAATAACAAAAGTCAGCAAGCAGCATTTGTTCGATATTGAACCATATACTCAAGCAGAGACAAAGACCAATCAAAATGACAAATTTTTGTTATGAAATTATAGTTTGTTACACCTAGACAAACATGCATATTACTCAATTTTAATCTGATTAATAAAACAATATGTAATCCATCTTTCTCAGTTTTGTACACACAAATACTCCGCAAATCAGAAGCCACAATCACGAAAACATAATCATCATAAACCAATCAGAGGGCATAACAACATAAATCCTCCAATATATTATCAAAATCTAAACAACAAGATCATCTCAATTTCCAATCCCACACACATTTAGATAAAAAATAAAGTCAAAGCAGAGTCAAACAACAAATCAGATAACCAAAAATACATACCCAGATTCATCAAGTACAGTTCTCGATATCTTCATCTTCCTCCTCGACCCCTTATACAACTCCTCCAAGCTACACGGCAACTTAGTCTCCATCGGCGCCGCCTTCTTCAAAAAACTCCCTCCACCAGTACTACTCTTCCCCTTTCCACCATCTAATCCACCAAAAAACTCCTCAAAAATATCCTCCGCATCCCTCGGACTGAACCTATAGCCCCTCCCCCCTCCAAAATCTCTATCTTTTGAACTCGGCGGTGGCGGAGACAAATTAGCCTTGAGCCCTTCTTCGCCGTACGTATCGTAGATCTGCCTTTTCTGTGGATCACTCAGCACATCGTACGCCTCACTAATCTGCTTGAATTTCGCCTCCGCTTGCTCGGTGTTCACTGCGTTTTTATCTGGATGCCATTTCATCGCCAATCTCTTGTATGATTTCTTCACATCCTCTTCGGTGGCGTTTTTAGAGATTTTCAGTATATTGTAGTAATCAACCCCCATTTTTCCAACGCAAAAAGCCTTGGCTTTGCTATGTGTATATTTTTAAGGTTTGGAATTCCGACGAGTAGTTGGGGAATCCGGATGCGCAGGCTAGCGGAGTGGCTGATGATGCGCTAAGGTACGCTGAAGGAGGTATTTAAAGAAGAGGAGGTTGTTAAATTGACAGGGGGGTTTTGGACTTTGGAGAATGGGAAGAAAGTGATGGTGGAGGCGTGAAATCCTAGGGCGTGTTTGGGTTGGGAATGTTCTTAGAATAACTCAAAACTCCACAATATATCGTAGTAATAATTTCCGTTTCGAGTCTTTCGACATTTAAATTAATAAATATTCATTGAATTCCTAGGATGAGTTTTGAAATATTAAGTATGAAAGAAAATTTAACAAACATTAGAAAATATTGCAAATTTAATGTGAAGATACATCTAGAAAAATACTTCAAAACTAAACCATAAACTTTGAATATTACGATAATATTTTTAATGATATACCAAATAATTTAATGTGTTTACGTATCCAAGTATGAAATAAATGCGATTGTTGTTATAATGCTTACTCAAATAATTTTGCATGAATCATTTTTTACCCCCACTATTCCTAACCTCTAGTACCCTAGATCATAGATGCCATTCTTATGTGAAACTTTGTACGCTGAAGAAGAAATAGTAGATCTTTATTACTGGAAAAAAGTTTTACAAATTTATGGGAAAAAAAGTTGTACAAAATTGTGAAAAATGAGTTGAAAATGTGAAACTTTAATATTATTCTTTGGTTAAGTTAGTCACTCCCAATAGATCAATCATATGTTGTTGAAACTTTAATATTTAGTACATACTTACCAACAACATTTTATGTGAAATACTAGTTTTAAAATACCTAACACAAAATTTAGAATCAATGGGCAAGGATTAAAATTGCTACATATTTCTATCAAAAATAAGGAAACATTTCTATATTTGAGTCAATTGAACGAAAATGTAGAACATTACTTCAATAGATATATTTGATTTGGTTCTTCAATATTTTCTTAAACATGTTCACATGTAAGTTAAAAAAGTTTTAGTATTTAAGGCCATCTCCAACCGACAAGGCAACCGGGCATGAGGGGGGTTTGCCGGCGGCCTTCGGTTGGAGATGGCAAAAAGGAGGAGGGGGGGATTGGGCGGTCACGGCGGGCAGGGCGGGCAGGGGGTGTTGGGCAGGGGATTGGGCAATTGGGCAGTCATTGAATGACTGCCCAATTGCCTCCAGGCATACGCACCCAGCGTATGCCTGGAGATCCATTGCTTAGTTTTTGTTTTTTCTTTTTTAGTTAATTTTCTTTTTTTGTAAATTAGTTTTATTTATAATAATTAGTTTTGTTTATTTTTAAAATATGAATAGTAATTATTTTTAATAAAATTGCATTTTTTCTTGTGTGTTAGATTTAATAAAGTGATTAATTTAAATTGTGAAATTTAAAATATCTATATTCATAAAATTCATACAAATAAAAGAATTAAATAAACTAAAACAATTTTTGGTAGTTTTAATTTTTATATCTATAATTTTCAAAATAAGAAATATTAGATTATGATAACGAAAAACACGTCTTAAGTAGATTTGTTGAACAAAAAGACTTAATTTAAAAATACACAATAGAGCTTATTATTATTCTTATTATTAATATTATTATTATTATTATTAAAATAAGTGAGAGTGAGGAGAGTGAGGAAAGTGAGAGTGGGGAAAGTTGTGAAATTGAATTAAATGGAGGTTGATTGTTCTTCGGTTGGAGATGAGTTTTTAATTGGGCAAAAGGGCAAATGGGCAAGGGCAATTAGGCAAGGGCAATTGGGCAAAAAAGGGGTCAAAGAGGCAATTGGGCAATGGGCATTGAGTTCGGTTGGAGATGACCTAACTAGTCTAAACATCTCTAGCTTGTAACCAAAAAATAAAATAGAAACATCTCCTAGCAAATAAATGTTGATGGCAGTGAGTAACAGATTCCAATCGAGAATGCTTGTGAAATAATTACTACTACTCTTCTCTATTTTTTTGAGAGGAAATAATTATTACTCTTTAAATGATTATTGTTTGTTTTGGAAAGGAGATATCTTAGCTAGAAGATATATGGTGGGTAGGATTAGTTAGGTGACAGGCATGTAACTGAATATAAATCCAGAAAAGAAACAAAGAAAGGCAAACAGATGAGAACGTGCAAACGCGTAAACAATGGGGCCGACACAGTATCTTCCTTCATTTCATTATTTTTCATTTCTTCTTCTCTGTGTGTGTTGGCGCTTACGTGACTGAGAATCTCTTTTGGCGTCCACTGGCGGCAATTTTGGCGACTGCACGTCCCATACGACGCCGTTTTTAACGCCTTCCCTCACAAACTACGCCGTCGTTTGTCGCGTTTGATCCGTGTCCGTTTGGATGTAGTGGGCCTTGGGATGATAATGTTGGGCCCATTCATGTTTGGATATTATTTTGGGATGGCCCAGTATTAATATTTTAATTTAAGATTCTTTTCGAGTTAAAGAAAAAAAGGGGGCCCGTGGTGAACTTGTTTGAACGGAAAGAACGTGGCTAATTTTTCAACCAATAGAGTGGTTTTATTAAAGAAAGATATTTTTAAGCCCAACTTGTTTTCTTTGTGAATCATGATAATAATTTATTTTTATTTATTAGTGTAGCATGCTTCTCATTATTTTGGGTTGGCATCATTATTCATTATCATCCTTGCTTTTGATTCAATGATTCAAATTATGTATTATCTAAATTTTATTCCCTGTCTCTTTATGAATATCCAAGTCTTCAAAACCCCAAAACTCAAAGTTGAAATCAAAATGAGATCCAACTACACTGATATATATATATATATATATCCTGGATGTATAATAAAGTGTACATGAAACAGAATATGACAGCAAATTCTTGGGCCTTTGTGAGGCATCTTCTTTGTGTTTACTTTTTAAAATAGATCTATTCTTTCTTAATTTTTTTAGACTACTCTCCCAAAAGTCAGATAAAAAATAATTTTCTCTTCTCTTAAAAAACACCTATACCAACTCAATTTTAGTTTGACATAAAGTAATCTATCTTTTACGCAACTTATCTCACATAACAAACATTATTTGACATAAAATCTTATATATCTTACATCGTACACCTACAAATCTACAACCTAAACTCTTAAAAAAAAACCACTCACCTTATTTTACAAACAAACATTACGCAAATCGAGATTATTTTACAAAATTCCACCACTCTCACAAATGCCAAACAAACAGGTCCTAACTTCATGGGGTCTTTATTATATTCTTATGTTCCACATCACACCTGGGAATAATGAAATATAATTCATGCCCTATCCACCCGCTTAAGTTGCTCTCATCTTACTAATGACTATGCTAAACAGCTCAACAATCAACCAAATTACATAATTATAAACTACAATATCAGTTTAAGAACCACAGCCCACAAGCAACACAAAAAAAAAATGAATGAGAAAGTATAAGAAGCTAGCCCTTGTACATTGCAGTTTGTACAACCTTCAATCACTTGATTGCATATTTATATATATATATATGCTGTGTATCATTTATCTCCCAAATTTGCTTATACAAATGCAGTGTGCATGTATTATGTTCTCTTCTGTATCTCTGAAACTCGAGCAATGTTGTTGAGATCTCTGAACTCTGACGACAAGAGAACTCCTTTTACGCAGGCATTGCTATTTTATCTTCTTCTCGACTCACTGATACAATAAAATACGGACAATAAGAATATATGTTTTAACACAGAAAATGCAATTAAAGACCACATAAAGTCATCTTAGGCTTCATATGGATTGAGGGATTTGTATTTGCACAAGTATATATATTTGGAGAAATGATTTCAAAGATGGGGTGAATTTCGAATTTATCATTTTGGTTAAAAGAACAGTACAACTACAAAACGAAATGATCCAAACAAGTGTTGTGGATTTGTAATACTTAGGTCCAAATATTGAAGTCTTCATATATAGATGGTGAGTGATGTACAGAATAGACTCTAAAAAGTTCACGAAATGTTTCTGCAGCAAAGTTAATGTGTGACAAACAGCTAGTCAAGACAAAAGAAATAGGACGACAACTTATCTAACGGCAAATGTTTGCAAGCTGCAAGATCATTTGAAATTTATGCTAAAAGCCACTTCCCCACATATGTAATCCTATGTAAACTATTTCCAATTACTCAACCCTCGATAAGAAAACAAATATGGTGGATTAATTAGCAAAAATAAATTGAGAACGAAAGATCACCTTGTGTTGATGGTGGAACCACAACAACGTGCATAGTTGCATTATTTGGAGGAAGCTGGAGATGAAGAGGATAAAGCTTTCCATTCAATGGACTTCGTGTGCACACAGTGATGCCATCAATTCCTAACTCTGCCTCTAGCCTTTTAGTCAATTCTTGCACTCCGCTTCCTTTAAAAGTAATACATAGCTCCTCAAAACCCTCGTCTATCTCCCCATATTCATTGGCTATGTGAAAATGAATTAACCGCCCATCACTCCCCTTTGGTGGCGAACTAACAAAAGAATCATTCGACTGCAAAAATTCCCCCAAAAAATGTAGTCAGCATCAGTAAATACACCATAAATCTCTAATACAAACCACCCCATATAAACTTTTGAATCCATTTACTTTAGCAACTAAACCCAATTTTTGTCATTTTTTCCAAGATACCTCTTCTTCAGAGAATATACTAAAAATAGTCCCCCCAGCTTGCAGAACGCTATATTTTTCAATCAGGGTTACTTTTAAGCAAATTAAAAGCATGATTTGGCACAACTATCTTAAATGACAACATATCGGAGAATCATTGCAAGAGTTCCACAGGGTTAATCACTAAAACTTCAGTATAATGCTTTAGCATTTTTTTTATTTAGTTTCTTATACCATACTTTGAATATTCCATTACTTTTTACCCAACTTCAAACAACATCAACATGCTTTCCAAATTCGATTTAACTTTCATCTAAATTCCAACACCATGCTTTGAATATTCAATGAACTCTCATCCAAATTCGAATACAAATATACAATACTCCGAATATTCGATTAAGTTTCATCCAAAAGAAATTCCAAATTCAGTATATACCAAAAATCTATAATACTCATTTAAAAAAAAATAATAATAATAAATTTAAACAAGAAAAATGAAGCTTAATATATAATCTAATTCAATTACCTCTTGCCTAGAAAAGCTAGCAGACACGGATGAATGGCTAGTCGACGGCGAGCTAGACTCCGAAGCAAAAGAAGAATCCTCCTTCCCGGCCGCCACCTGCGGCTCCGCTTTCCCCACCGGCGACAGCGCCGGCAGTATCTCTACAACGTGAACTTCCCATAAAATCCACTCCTGCGTAGCCGTCCGATGCGGGATATCATGCGTGACGGAATTCCTCCACGGCGGCAAACCCCCGTTAGCCCTCAAAAATTGTCCGTACCTCGTCTTCAGCTTTACGGCGCCGTTTTCCTTTATCGGCTCCCACTCGACGGAGCTATCGAGACGCTTTGGAAGCGTCTGGGTTACTTTCCTCCCCGTCATGCCTAACAGAAACGGCTGGTTCGACGCCGTTAAGTACTTTCCGTAACAGCTTTTGAGACGGATGATCGTGTCGGAGTTGTCGACGAATTCGACCGTCCACTTGGCGGATTTTGAAGATCCCTTGCGGTCTTGGGTTACGGATTCTTCGTCTTCTTCGGCAGTGAGGTATTTGTCGTGTGAGTTTTTGAGGCGGACAGCTTTTGCGTGGTGGAACAAGTCCATAGCTGTTGTTCTTGAAGCAATAGAAATCAACTGGTTCTGTATTGTATAGAGATTTGTAAATTAGTTCAGGATCTATGAAATTGGTTTAGATATGGAGAAGTAATTGTAATTGTTTTGTTTTGTAAGTTGATTTCTTTCTGGATGGATTTAGATGAAAGATAAATGAGAAACAAAGGGAGAAAAAAGCAGAGGAAATTTCTTAGGACACACAGTTAGCGCCAGCCGTGTTTTGAAAGACATGGAAAAAGTGTGACACGGGTTCTTGCTTCGATTGAGTCAACGCGGTCAAGATTTGAAGGCTCTGGCTTAGATATATTCTGTCTAATTATTTACTACTAGCTAGGTGTTTAATTAATTTCGGGTATTTTTCACGTGAATAAAGGATTTTTTTTTTTTTTGAGATAAGCGTGAATAAAGATTGAGGGTAAATAACTCTAATAATAGTACGAATATTGCAGTAAGTATTCTCTAAAATATGTAATACTGTTACGTAATTTTATACATTCTTTTCTAAAATAAAGTAATTATCATATTACTTCAAAAATTAGAGCAAAATAATTGGCCAACTATAGCAAGTAAGAAAAATAAAACAGGACATAAATAGTAATAATAAAAGAAGATCATGACCAATGCTAGTCCGATTGAATTAGTTTGGAATTACAAAAAAAATTGGACTCTTATTAAAAGAGGGCATGCTAAATTGCTAATCAATAATCATCTTATTATTGCCTGGAATAAGGTACACTCTTACACACCAAATTGGAGCAATGATTGGGACTTTAAGATGATTTAATAAGAAGTAAGAAAGTAAATAATATAATAAAAAACTATTTGTCATGCAGAAGGTGACATTGCTAACCTAACATGAATAACTGAATTAATTATTGCAGCACAATACTCATATCTTGTACGAAAATTAAGAAATAAGCTAAATGGCCGCCACTATATGCCATAAAGTCCATAACAAGTTAACAACAGCTTTATAAGAGCACACATCACCCTAATTGTGAGTTATTATTATAATATATGTCCAATGGAGAAGACACACCACAATAATATTGTAATTAAATGTACGTGTCATGTAAAGCAATCATGCTCTTTTCTTAATCTCTTTTTTTTTTAAATAAAACATATATATATATATATATATTCATGGGATTAATATTAAATATTCTTATAGTAAGAAAATGTAATGGGAATTGAAGTGGGTTTCCTAGTAATCTTCTACTAGCTAGGAAAATCTAAATGTTGCAATCTGGTCTGATTTGGTTGGAGTAAATTTGACTAATTTGATTCCTGCTAAATTAAGTCTACTCATTTTTAGAAATACATCCAAGTCCAGTCTAATTTAATGAATTTCCAGCTTACAGTGGATGAGAAACTTATTCATAAATTAGATCCTAAAATTGGCCAAATGGTTTGCAGAAATTCAAGAGTTGTAAATATTTTGGAATTCATAAACCTATAATCACATCATATGTATGAATTTGATTTTCTAAGACGGTTGGATAGTCAGTCGTTAAATTCAAAGAATGATTTATATCCTAATATATATGTTTCATTTTAATCAATCTAGGACTAGGAGTATACTTATATATTAGTTCAAGTATACCAACAGGTGATTGGTCTAGTGGAAGGAACTAGTCACTACAAAGTAGCGGACTCAGGTTCGAATCCCTGTTGGGAGAGGTTCCCACTTTATGTGTCCGACGCGCCTCGAAAGGGATTAAACCCTTGGGAAACCAAAAAAAAAAAAATATTAGTTCAAGTATATTCTGAACTAAAATCAATGTTGGTAAGTTGAGTCACAACTCATGGGCCAACTCAGTCTTGTTGGACCACTTGACACTAAATTCTACTATTTTAAATTTTGTTGGGCTGGGCTGTGTTAGTAAATATAGAATTTAAAATATAACTAGATTAACAAAATACTGCATTAAATAAATAAAATACGAATGATTAGTTAATTGACATAAATTTTCCATCTAACATGTTTACCCAACTCAAATGTTGTTCTAGTCATTTTTAATCCTAAATGATTCACTTATTTATTCAAGTAAAGTATATCAACCCATTTAGCCAGTTTTGTTAAGAGCACAATTTCCTAAAATGTCAGCATAATTGATACTATAGAATTTAGAAATTAATTACAAATATATATGAGTAGGAACCAATTAATTATTAAAGGGCTGATGACATACTATATTACTATTGTCTTGTACGTATACACGACTTAATTAATAGTAAGCATTTAGGAGTGTAGTACGTTTGAATTTTTGTAGGGAGTATAGTTAAGAATATTACTGGTCACCAAAAGAAATAAACACCAAGTTATGACATCATTAACATAAAAATCGTACCATGTTATGACATGGGATTATATAATCATATTAAACAAAATCTGGAATGGGATGAGGATTAATTTAAATAAGACAAATTAATAATGTAATTCCATATTTGAAAAAGTATTTACTTTAGTAAGAAAAAATACCTTATTCATCGACAACCTTGGGGATGGACTGGGGGAAGGCGAACCGGACCCGAACCCAAACCCGAACTCCAAACCCAACATCTCATCCGAAACGGAGGAAAAGCTCGAAACCAGAGACCAATAATCCGTCACAGCTTCATCTTCCGGCACCTCCACCGCCTCCACATCCCACACCACCCAATTATTCGTGGTGGCGGCGGCGTGTGGGCTGTCATGGGTCACTGAATTCCTCCACGGCGGAGTTCCGCCGTTAGCCCTCAAATATGTCCCCCCATAAGTTTTCAGCTTCACCTGAGATTTTATTAAATTAAGAAGTATGTTTTAATTCTCTTTTTAAAAAAAACGGGGAAACATTTAAAATAAATAAGTATTTTAATTTAATTCGATTGATGATTGAAAAATAGAAATTTATCATCATCATCATCATCATCATCATATATATATATATATATATATACCTGAAAGCCGTCCCTGATTGGCTGCCACTCGATGGTTAAATCCTTTGTTTGGTTTTCCGGTACGGTTTGGAGTACTTTGTGACCCGTCATGCCTAGTAAGAAGGGCACTTCAGAGGCGGTTAGATAGCGGTTATAACAACTTTTCAGGCGGACGACGTGGTGTTTGGTATCGACGACCTCCACCAGCCACCGTGCTTTCCTGGCGGCGCCGTTCCTGCTCTGCCGTGTGGAGATTTGATTGTCATCAGCGACTAAGTACTTGTTTAAGTGGCTTTTCAATCTCACTGCCTTTGCTTTGTTGAAAAATTCCATTGTCACCAAACTGGAAATCTAATTAATTAATTACGAGAAGGTTAGAACATAAAAGGATTCGATTCATGCAAAGTGTATTTATATTTTTGGATGAAATTAAACTTAAAAGAGGGATTTTGTCTCAAGGTATTTGGATTATTATTACAGGTTCAGATTAAACTAATGGTAATATGAAAGGGCGATATTTAATTTAATATTTTTCTATTTTTGTTTCTTGGTACGTAAGGTTTTATAAATGGTTGAAATTTTGGGAGGTTGACGTATTAAAGAGTGAAATTTCGTGGTGGTATCATTCGTTGGAAATACATGAAGAAATGACGCGAGGTGAGAGCGTGCTTGATTTGTCTTAAAAATGCTAGTGATTGATATATATAAATGTGGTAAGAATCATTTTGTTATAATAAGCATTCATTATAATTATATAAAAAACATAAGCCGTTCATTAAAATTGACTTGCCTAATCATCATATTTACTCTCTTGGCCCATTTTTTATATGATGATACCTAATTTTATATTATATAAAAAAAAACATATTTTTATCGAGAAAAAAAAGTAAAAAAAAAAAAAGAGAAAGAACATATTTTCAGGTTTACTGCGAAAGTAATCAAACATCACCTACGGGCTGATAATTTCCCAATTTAAACTCAACAGGCCCACGAGTGAGGTTCATTTTCGTAATTGGACCGAAAAAGTCTCAAAATTGCATCAATTTTGTAAGTTATGGGGTAAAACTTGTCGGCCCGAATTAATAATTATTAGGTAAATCATCGACCATTAGTTAGGAGATCGATTTTGCCTTTTTCCTATATTTATTTTAAGAAATAGTAGTTGAGAATAAATTAATCTTTATTAAAAAAAATTGGACAAAAGAGCGAGATAGTTTTAATTATCTTTAACCGAGAAGTGTGCTATTATTATTTGAATGATTGCCAAATTTTTTTTGGTCAGATCCATTTTAATACATAGTTAAATGATTTAAAACATTAATAGCACATGAATCTCTTTTTTATACTTTTAATATTTTTGAACAAAGAAATATACATGCTCTCTTTTTTGACAAATATAAGAAAATATCGATAAAATTAGAAATTGTTACATTATGGATATGCATTTACAAGATAAGATGCTAAAATTAGTTTATCTCTGATTTGGTCCTCATATAGTGTGATTGCCACTTTCATCCACAGCATTCCGCACATAAATAGTAACAAATGCATAATCTCCATTGTGGTACAAGCAAAAATGTAAAATATTGGGAGTAATCATATGTGCATGGAAAGAAGAATATATATCATTTAATTTGATTGTCTTATTTGTTTATTTGAGAGTGGAATTTTAATGAGCTGAAGCCAACTTTTTTTTTTTTTTTTTTTAACCAAAAAAAAAAGAAGCCAACTTTTTTAGATGCTAACTTTAACTTATAACAGATCAATTACTCATGTATATATACATCGCACTTATATTTCTTTTTCAGCTGATTATAAATATAATTCAGAGGCGCTCGATCCGGAACGACTCAAAATACGTAAAAAAATTATTTGTTTGGAATGTAATTTTCCACAAGCTATAGGTTTTACTAACTAGCTTTGCACCTGATCGCACTACGAGAAATTAAAATATTTATTATTATGTATATGTTACGGCTAATTAGCCGTTTGTACAAAATACAAGTCGTCCCCCCCCCACCCCCCCCCCCCCCCACCCCCCCCCCCCCCCACCCCCCCCCCCCCCCACCCCCCCCCCCCCCCACCCCCCCCCCCCCCCACCCCCCCCCCCCCCCACCCCCCCCCCCCCCCACCCCCCCCCCCCCCCACCCCCCCCCCCCCCCACCCCCCCCCCCCCCCACCCCCCCCCCCCCCCACCCCCCCCCCCCCCCACCCCCCCCCCCCCCCACCCCCCCCCCCCCCCACCCCCCCCCCCCCCCACCCCCCCCCCCCCCCACCCCCCCCCCCCCCCACCCCCCCCCCCCCCCACCCCCCCCCCCCCCCACCCCCCCCCCCCCCCACCCCCCCCCCCCCCCACCCCCCCCCCCCCCCACCCCCCCCCCCCCCCACCCCCCCCCCCCCCCACCCCCCCCCCCCCCCACCCCCCCCCCCCCCCACCCCCCCCCCCCCCCACCCCCCCCCCCCCCCACCCCCCCCCCCCCCCACCCCCCCCCCCCCCCACCCCCCCCCAAATGCATGGATCGGAAGAACCCCATGAAATGCTTCCAGGCACCGAGGGTGACTCTGATAACCAAAAGGTTCCACCTTCCAATAGCTCAACCTAAATCAAACATTAAATATACTAAATTAATTAAGAAAATATACAGCAAATTCAAATGATAAGTTCCAAATATATTAGACATTCCACCTTTTCCTTGTCATAAAAGATTGTGCAATGTTGATCTGAACTGTCTTCGGACCCTTTCCTTGAAATCCCAAATTGTTCATAACCTTGTCGATCAACCAGAATAGCTCTCACATCATTCAAATAATTCAATAAATGAGATATTGTTAAGAACGAAAAAAATCAAATTATGCAGGATTTTGATATTCTTAGCAAGTAAAAAATGAAACAAGCACCATCTTAATAATAAAATTTGATGTAACCAATCGCTTCTCCAAGAAAATTTCAGTTGTGTGTATTTCATTAAATTCTCATCTTCCTCTCCACTCTTGTTTATTATTCTAACTTTGTTGTTCTTGAATCCTTGAACATGTAAAACTTTCTGTTTTCCCAATCAAATCCAAAGAAACTACATTCATGTGAGAATTTAATTCTATAAAATCATCTCAATTTGCATAATGCATTTTATGTGCCTACAATCCCCAAATTATTTGATAATATAGGAAACCAAAAACTCTAAAATGCAAAGTGATTAGTGTTTCAAAATTAAATGTAGGCAGGACCAGTCCAGTAGTAGCATAAACTTCATAATAATTACTTTTGTAACCATAAATACAACAACAGTATACTACTTGGTGATTAGTATTAACTAAATAATTATATTATCAAGAGGTATACCTGGCAAGCATTGGCGTAGGTAGTCCAACTGTGACTTCACACCTACCCAAAAAGCAAAATCATACAAATTTATATAAAAAAGAAAGAAAAAAAATCAGCATAATGTAAATCCAAGTAATCCCAGATCACGCATTTCACAAATATATTGATATTGAAGAAAAAGGGGAAAAAGGAAAAATAAAAACACACACACACACACTCAATTACCAAGAATCAAGATCCAATTTTTCAAACGCATAGACAAACCTTGCTGTGTGCAAATAATCATTGGAGAATAACTAGTGATGACTGTTACGCACAAATCCTTTCTTTTGTCCCATGAGTTTGGGCTATCTTCGGGTTGATCTTCGAGAAGATTAAAGGTCATTACTGTCAAAGAAACACTCATCTTTTCCTATTTGAATACTAACCCCTTTTACTTGATTACTTCATTTTCAATTGTGGGACTCATTCAAGAAAAAGAGACAACTGTTTTCTTCAAGGTGGAGTTCCTGTTACTATAAAATCAGAGAAAACGCGGAGGAATAAGAATTAATGACTAATTTAATCAAATCAAAATGAGAAAACAAAAATGGAAAGAAAATCGTGTCCAAACGGCACGTGAGAATTTGAGGAGTAGCACGTGCGTGTGTAAAACCAAAATCTACTTCTAGTAATAATCCTTTCCTCAACATTTTTATTGTTGTTGTTGTAGTTTATTAGTTAATTTATTTAGAAATTATTAATTCAAGATTTAAAATTTGTAAAAATTTGTACTTTGGTTAAAATTACTCTATTTGACTTTATCGTGTAGCAAAATTAATAGACGTTATAGTATAGCAAAATACAGTCAATTATCCTAAAAAATAGGTGTAAGAAGTGATCAAAATGAATTTACAGACTCTTAAGCAAAACTTGTACCAATATTAGAATTGGTTGGCTAACAAGAAATGGTCCTGGAAATCTTTAGGGTCTGTTTGTTTGGCGTTTGGGAAAGTAGTTTGGGAGAATAGTGGGGGTTTGTGAAATAATCTCGATTTGCGTAATGTTGTTTGTTTGGGTTTTGAGAGAGTGATTTGAGAAATAAAGTAGATGTAGGTTTTTTTGGAAGAGCTGGGTTGTAGGTGTAAGATGTGTAAAATTTTATGTCAAATTATGTTTGTTATATGAGATAAATTGTGTAAGAGATATGTTGCTTTATTTCAAATCAAAGTAGAGTTTGTATAGGTTTTGTTTAGAGATAAAAAAATTGTTGTTTGTTAGGCTTTTGAGAGAGTAGTTTGAGAAAATTAATGAATGAATAGAAAACATGTTTGTTTGGCATTTCTCAAACACGAAAAAATTCTGGGAAACGCCAAACAAACAGGCCCTTATAGTCTTCAGATGGAATAAATCTAAATTCAAATTACCATTCTGTAAGTAGGTTATGCTGAAAACGAATACAAATCAAAGTAATTTGATTGTTATTGACATATTAGGTGCGGCCACCAGGATGCCAATTTAATCACAGTTTCTTGTACGCGTAACAAAAATCCTAGTTCCATAAAATGTTGTGATAGTGTATCAAAATGTATTGGACCTCGTAATGACCAAAAAGCCAAACATAAAGGGGGAAAACAAAAACATTGCATTAAAATCCTTCATCTTTCAGAGAAGCAATAGCGCTATAGAAAGTTCAACAATCCCACAAATAAAAAAAAACCTTTCCACCAATCCCATATCAATTTATTGAGATAAATACAAGGAAAAAGGAACTAAGAAGAGTTCTTAAGCACCCATTCAACCAGCGTCGAGATACCAAAACCAGTCGCGGTTTTCTTCTTGTCGTTCCAAACAGGGCCAGCCATGTCAATGTGCATCCACTGGACCTTCTCATCAACAAACTGCACAGACACAAATCGAGATATTTATCAGAGATGTCAATTTACCAAGGGCAAAAATGTCCAGAAAATTATTTTACCTGCTTCAAGAAAAGAGCTGCAGTGATGGAACCACCTTGACGACCACCTGTGTTCACCATATCGGCCACTCCTGATTTCATCGTCTCCCAATAGCTTTCCTCCAATGGCATTCTCCATAGCTTTTCCCCACTTACCTCAGATGCTCCAATTACCTCTTTTGCAAGCTCATCGCTCGGTGTAAATACACCTTTTTTTTTCCCCAAAAAAGAAAGCAATTATTTAAATTTACATAATTCTCCCATTTATGAGGCCCAAAGTTCTTCTTCATCTTTCTCTTAATATTAATTATTTAAATTTACATACCGGCAATAGAGGGTCCAAGAGCAACTACACAGGCCCCAGTCAGTGTAGCTAGGTCCACTATCTGCACATTCAGTAAGAGTTAAACGTTAATTGCAAATGCTATCAAATGGAAGAAAATTAGAAATGCAAATAAAATGTGTACTGATATAATATACCTTCTCTACGCCTTGATTACAAGCATATACTAAAGCATCGGCTAGTGTAAGTCTGCCTTCAGCATCAGTGTTGTTTACCTACAATATTTATCGAACAAAAAATTTATCTTCTCATGAATCATAGAATTGGGAAATTGTGTTCTGTAAGAAAATATACCGAGAAGAGTTTATGTAACAAAAGAAAGAAATCAGTATAAAATGGAGAGATTACCTCAATAGTCTTTCCATTTGATGCAGTGATAACGTCTCCTGGTCTCATACCTGTTCCACTAATCATATTCTCACAAGCTGCAACAATGAAGTGAACCTGCACTACAAGAAAATTGAGCTTAAGTGACAAAAAATTAAGTGATAATGTGGAAGTTGTCACTCTTTATATGCATTTAGTGATAAAAATATTAATTTTGTCATAATAATAATGGTGACAAGTGCAATAGTGACAAAATATGTTTTTAAGTTGTCACTAATAGCTATTAATGACAAATATATGGTGATTTAAGTTGTCACTATTGACAATTAGCGACACCCTTTTAGTGACAATCTAGTGACAGTAAATATTGTCACTATGGTTTAGTGACAACTTTTTGGTTGTCAATAGTTAAATTTTTTTTACAATTCTTGTCACTATTATGTTTATGAAAACCATTTTAGTGACAATATTTGAGTTTTTGTCACTTAATATATATAAGAAGTGACAACTTTCACATTGTCACATAAATTTTTATCACTAAAATTTAATTTTTTTTGTAGTGCTGCATTGCATATATATCATCATTTGTCAAGTTGTCTTCAAATCCATCTCAAAACCATTCAAAAAACATAAAAAGAAATTATTTTGAACATAGGACATAGAGGACCAAAAGGTAATATCAATCAACTGACAAAGAAGGAAGAAAGAATAATTATCCACCTCGACTCCAGTCGGTTTGATTTGAGCAAGAGCTTTTGCTGCACCCAATACTGCTGCTGAGCCTCCCATATCAACTTTCATGAGTTCAATCGAACAACCTGGTCCTGTCTTGATGTTGTAGCCACCACTACATCGAAAGGAAAATTATTCAATACTATGAATCAATAAAGATATATTCCATAAGCAGACAATATAATATACACATATATATTTACCTGTCAAAAGTCAAGCCTTTTCCGACCAAGGCAAGTTTGGTTTTGACTTCTCCACTAGGAGGCTTGTAACATAGATGAATGAAATGTGGAGGATTGGCTGATGCTGCAGCAACACCTAAATACGAGCCCATTTTCAATTCTTTGCACTGCTCCACATCCAATATTTTTGCAGTAAAAACATCACTATACTCCGAAGCAATTCTCGCGGCTTCTTCAGCAAGTACTCCTGATTTTTTTATGAAAAATCCAAATATATGAACAATTGTGCCTAATATGAACAAGTCAATAACAAAAAACGAGAAATTGGAATACAACTCACCAGGGGTGAGTACATTAGCAGGAGCATTTACAAGCTGTTTTCCAAAGATGATCCCCGAACAAACATCTTCTGCATACTTGAGTTTTCTCTCTATCTCAGGTCCAGTGCCAAGACCTAGAATATCCACTGATTTAAGAGCAGGTTTCCTCGACTCTGATTTGAACCTATTATCATCAAAAATCCCCAACACAGCTCCTATAGCATTTGAAAGTTCCATTAGTTAGTAACAAAGAGCTGGTAAATTTTTAATGGCAAAATTTCAAAATAGTCCTGTAACTTTGGGATCCTTAAAAAAATAGTCATGTAATTATACTGAGCACACATTTTGTCATTTAACTTTCACCCAATTTCAATTTTAGTCATATGCACACAAATTTTGTTTTTGTCCTTCAATTACAATCGTTTTTCTCCAGTAATAGGACCATATTTGTAATTGCAGACGAAGATTGAAACTTATTGAAAGTTCGAGGTCGAAAATTGTTATGCATAGGACTAAAATTGAAATTAGTTTAAGTTAAAGGACTAAGGACTATTATTGAAAAAATTCCAAGGTTACAAGACCATTTTCAAACTTTTGCCAATTTTTAAATTAAATGTTGAAAAAGAAAATGAAGGAAAAAGTACCGGTAGCTATTGCTGAAGCAGTGCTTAGCTTCAGTTCTGCCGGGATCACATCCGAAGAAGCAAGTGTGATGGCTACATTACTTGCCTGAGCCGACTTGGCGGCATTAGCAACAAGCTCACCAAGGCTATGATAAGCTGCGGTAGCTGATGCTGCTGAACCGAGTCCAATCAGACCAACCCTTTTCGAACCAAGACCTGGAAGCCTAAGAACTGTTGATTGTCCAGCCTTTCCAGTAAAATCCTCCTCGGATGAGGCTTCAAACAATAATCCACCTAGGTGCGTATCTAGCTTTTGTAGGATTGAGTTCTTGAACTTTGAATTCTCGTCTTTGGCCATGTCCTTTTCTGTGACGCCTACGGTAAGTATGTCTCCCTTCCATTGAACCAAATCAATCTCTTTTGCGGCAAATGAGATCTTAAAACATGATTCCAAGAACACATCAATTTAGTAAAATATGTGTAATATAATACATAACTATCATGTGTGTGGCATAAAATATAGAATGTGTACAAATATAGAAACTTTAGAAACAAACTTTGGCAAAAGAAAAGGCAATAAAAGTATACACAAAGGGCCAAAGATGACAAAATCAGCAGAGAATTAAAAAAAGATACACTTTTGATGAGTTAATCAAGAACCCTATACACTGAAAGAACATAACATAAACAGTCACAGAACTCAATTCAAACAAATCAATCAAGACTCAAAACTTCATAATATCAATATACACAAACAACACCACAATTAAGTAAAATTTTGTATTAATATATTCTCATCTAAATTAAAAAAGACACCCCATAAACCTAAATCCACAATAAGCACAGTTCGGATTAAACCTCCAATTAAATACTACATACTATCTTATTTAAAAAATAAAAGAAGAAGAAGAAGAAGAAGAAGAAAACTGTGAATTGGTAATTTATTAAAAGATTAAACCTTTGGTGGGTCGATCTTGTTGGGTTGGGTGAGGCCAACAGTGGCATGAGCAATTGAGTGAGCCATGCGTTTAACAACTCTTCTGGAAGAAGAAGAAGAAGAAGAAGAAGAAAAGGGTGTGATTGCAAAGGAAATGTCCCAGATGGGGCTAAATTGCAATTTCGTGAAAATCGAGGAGAGGGATTGATAATAACAAGAAGCAGAGGAAGTGGAAGCGAAAAGAGTGAGAGAAGTAGAGGCTACTACTCTAATGGCGACCATTGAAACGTGTGCCTGGGTCTTGGTATTTATACATGGAGAATTATAAATACGTACGAATGTCAAACGTAGTCGTGCCTATGAGAGAGAGTATAAGCGTGGAGATGGCCGGGGCACCGGCTGGGCTGGGCTGGTTGGGGTTGGGTTATCTCTTGGTTTATGAGTTCATGTCCAAAACATAAAAATAAGTTATTTTTTAATTAATTGAAATAAAAAAATAAAACATTTTTTATGTTGCTATCTTCACTTAATTTATTATTTTTTAGATATTTTTTAAAACTTTCAAATAAATCATAATATAATTTAATACTAATAAGATGTATTAAGAAATCGAAATTCTAATTTATAGTAGGTTCAAGGGTCTTATAGAATAAGTTTTACATTTGGATAAATTAAATATAAATTCCTTTTTGAATTTTAATAAGCATTGATCGTTCTTTAGGCACTTTAATTCAATGAGCAAGATGATACTTTTGACTTTCTTTAGGATATACTCCAGTATATTTCTTTCGAGTTAATGACAATTTACACATGTGATATTCATAATGTTCAATTTACCTCACTGTAATTTGAAAAAGAATAATTTACTCCTCTATAATTTTATAAAAATTTCACACCGTCTTCCCTAATATTTTTATATGTGGCACTTTATTCCCCTGTGTTACGATAATGTGACACTTTACCACCATATATTATGATAAATATGAAAATTTACCTCATATCTTATGATAAATATGATGATAATTTACCTCATATCTTATGTTAAATATGATAATTTACCCCATGTGTTATGATAAATGTGGCAATTTACCCCATATGTTATAAAATATTTTTCATGCCACTCTCAGTTTCGACAAGTAAGTTACACTCTCCGGCTGAAGGGTGTAAATTGCTTCTTTAAAATTTTCACAGAAGGATAAATTGAATATTATGAATATCACAGGGCACAAATTGTCATTAACTCTATTTCTTTTCCTTAAATGTCTTCTCGTTGTTAATTCTGAGATATCTAAAACAAAATTAACTTTGTTTGAAAAAAAAAGTAGATTAAAGAGAAAAGAAGTTAACATTATCCACTAACGCAAACGTGACACTGGCACCAAGTCACCAACCACTATTTAGAACAAAAAAATTAAAAATAAAAACTCCATTATCTAAAAGTTCTAAGGAAACAATATTGGGTAAAAATTAAAAAATATTGGATCTTTTATGCATAGGATAACATGAATTTAGTTTCTTATCAGCACCAATATATGTATTATAAATTAATATATATACGTTGTAAGGACTGCTGATTTTTTTTAATTAAGTAAGGACTGTTAAATTATCGTTACGTATTATCAACATGAGATTAAAAGTTGAAATTCAAACCTCCTTTAGTTATCCTTTTTTTTCTTTCTTTTTCAGAGTTGTTTTACCCTTTCTAACTTTAGGGAAGAAAAAAAAAATAGCTCAAAGTTACAAATGGAGTTATAAATTTTCATAGTACTATTACTGTAGTATTTAAATTAAAAATTATTTTATCCTGTAACAGTATATGATTACAATAATTTTTAATTTGTCATTATAAAGCAATCATATAATTTGAATTAAAAAAAGAATCTGGCATTTAAAAATTACTACAAATTTGATTTTTTTTTGGGTAGGAACTACAAATTTGATAGATGTACTCTACTAAAATACAAATTAACACGACTAACTTGTGTCTATTCCAGTAATCCTTACCTAGAATTGTCTTTCGTGAGAAACAGAAAAATAATTTTCAAACCAATTGCATATCACAATCATTTTTCTAAAAGTTATTTCGTGTTTGAAAAATGTCAAACAAACATATTTTCTTTTTCTAAAATAAAATTTTCACCTCTTAATTTTCTCAAACTACACTCTCAAAAGTTAAACAAACAACAAACAATTTTCTTATTTCAAACTCTACTTTGATTTGACATAAAATAACATATCTCTTACATAATTTATCTCACATAACAAACATGATTTGTTTACACATCCTACACCTAAAAACTAACTCTTCCAAAAAAATCTACACATACTTTATTTTTCAAACTACTATCTCAAATCTCAAACAAACAACATTTATCAAATCGAGATTATTCAACAAACCGACACTACTTTCTCAAATTACTTTCCCAATCACCAAACAATCGGGCCAAATATTTTATTTTTTGGAAAAGATTACTGTTCCAAGAGTACACGTTTTTCTTGAGCGAGATTATCAGATGAAGTATGTATGGCCCCGCTTAACATGCAATAATTTAAGCTAATTAGGTATTGGGGTTCTTTTCTTAGAGAGATTTCAAACTTGAGCCGAACGGAGAAGAGAGATTTGGAGTTAATGCAGCAGCCTTTGCTCATGTCAGGTTAACTTAATGATTTTAATAAGTGTTCATGTTCATAATCTCCTGATTAATTTTGATTGTTTATGGTAATTACCAATTATCGTTTTTTTTCTTTTTGAACCTATAATTCACTAATTGGAATAAATATGTGTGGTGTTAGAGATATAAAGGTTATTGGTTTAGCTCAATAACTGAGGTTTATTGGTTTTAGGGATTTAAATTTAATTTTGCAATTTGAAATTGTTCAATCTACTGGATGAGGGTATTTGGGGATTGGGTAGTAATTCCTCGATTGTTTGATTTGTGCTGTGTCAATTAAACATATGTTTGGAGCTGGTTCAAAATCCAACATGAATTTATGAGGTTTCATTCAGCTGATTTAGTGATGAAACGAGTCGAGAAAATGAAACAGTGAGTGAAATTGAATAAACTATTCAAGAAGGATCTTGTATTGCTAATATTACTAAGAGAATGATTTTCTTGTTTTAAGTAGTTCAAGGTAACTTAAATTTTCTCGAGTCCTTGACCTGTTGGTGTGATACCCAAAAGGCTTGATGCCCATTTTCTTTGCGAATATCAGCAATTTCAACGTCCTCCGCTATATTGATTATCGCTTTCTGAATAAAAGGAAAGAAGTTAAAAGTGATTTGGGATCCAATTTACGAAGTTGTCTGCTGTTCGAGTTCTTTTCCTCTTGCTGTTAAGTTTATTTCTCCACATAATTGCCGAAAGAATGAATAGACCCGTGGGTTCCTGATTTGTCATGTCCTAACACTAAGATCAATAATTTATGTGTGCCTTCAAGCTTTGGCCAACTCAAATGGTCTAAAATAAACGCTTTTCTTGCATAGACATTTGTCTCTTAAGCATCATTTGGATTTGGAAAAAGGATTAAAAATGACTCCAGTAGTGGGTGGATTTCAAATTCACCATTTCAGTTAAAAGAATAAAAAAATGGTTACCAAAGGATTTGAAATCCAAACAAACTCAAAGTGATCCAATAGGATGCAGTTGTTATCATGGATTTGAGATACTTTACTCCAAATCTTTCAATCCAGATGAAGCCTTATGGAAAACCACTAAATCAACCTCTTACTCTCTATCTATTGTTCATCGTGTTCTAATTCAATTATTTATTGATCTCTCTATCTATTATGAATTCTATATCTATCTTAGATGTCTAATGTCATTAGCATATTCCTTTCAGGGGAAGAAATGGAAGCCCCAAGGCCAATATCATTCCAAGAAAAAATGTGTACGTATAAGACCGCTGCTTGGAATGCATATAAAAGCAAGCCAATCTCACATTGGATTCTTTTAACTCTAAGTAGTTTAGCAATGCTTGTAGCATTCCCTGCTTCTTCCCTTTTGTCTCGTGTTTATTACTCCGATGGTGGGAATAGTAAGTGGATCATTTCTTGGGTGGCTGTAGCTGGATGGCCTATTCCTGCGTTTATCTTAGTTCCTACATATTTCATTTTAGGAGTTTACCCCACTCCTCTCAACCTTAACCTCGTTCTGTCTTATGTTGTATTGGGCTTCTTAAGTGCTGCAGACAATCTCTTGTATGCATATGGATATGCTTACTTACCTGCATCAACTGCTTCTCTATTGGGATCAACATCTCTGATATTCTCGGCTCTATTTGGATATCTACTAGTCAAGAACAAAATCAATGCTTCCACAATAAATGCTATAGTACTCATTACTTGTGCAATGGCTATTATAGCACTAGATTCAGATTCAGATAGATATTCATATGTCACTGATAATCAGTATATGATGGGATTTATATGGAATATACTGGGATCGGCACTTCATGGCCTAATTTTTGCTCTTTCAGAGTTAGTCTTTATAAAATTACTCGGAAGAAGATCTTTTCACGTGGTTCTTGAGCAGCAAGTAATGGTTTCTTTCTTTGGTTTTGTGTT
Source organism: Penstemon davidsonii (assembly GCA_034814905.1). Taxonomy (NCBI): domain Eukaryota; kingdom Viridiplantae; phylum Streptophyta; class Magnoliopsida; order Lamiales; family Plantaginaceae; genus Penstemon; species Penstemon davidsonii. The sequence continues at coordinate 24,288,067 of JAYDYQ010002685.1, forward strand.
TACGACTATTGGTCTCATAGTGAACAAGGACTTTCAATCGATGGCATCGGAGGCAAAAGGTTTCAAAGGTGGTAGAAGTGAATATCTCTCGGTTCTCATTTGGGGGGTTATTACTTTTCAGTTGGGGGTTCTTGGAGCCACTGCTGTGCTGTTTTTAGCATCCACTGTGTTTGCTGGTGTTCTTAATTCAATAAGGGTTCCTCTTACGAGCATTGCAGCTGTTTTAATTTTGAGTGATCCAATGAGTGGTTTCAAGATATTGTCTTTAATTATTACCTTTTGGGGATTTGGTTCTTACATATATGGCAATTATCCTGAAAGAAAAGGGGAGTTGTAGTCGCCGGTTAGTTCAAATTTTTAGACTATATGCATCTATTCTGTTACTTGTACCGTGTATCTACTTGTATGCTAGCTAGAGGCAGTCGATAAGGGTTCAGGATGGAGTTGTGGTCGCCGGTTAGTTCAAATTTTTTATCGTCTGCTGTGAATGCCTATTATACACTGTTTGCTATCATGATAAATTATGGTATGCTGCAAGATGTATACATATTTACCTCATTGCTAATAGAATTTATGGTTTCCAAATTCTACTGTATATGATATATGTGAGTCCAATTCGATTTCATCATGTCCAAAGTATTCAGAAAATAAAATCCATTTGTTTTGTGATCAAATGTGATAAATATTGGATGGAACTAATTCAGATGGTATATCTGAAATAGTTGAAGGGACATAATTTACCCCAAACAATGCTGAGACTCCTTGCACATATTGCCTCGGTATTCAATTTGGTCATCAGTTTCAAAGTTGATTTTAGGAAAACATATGGTTTAATAACCGTAAGGTGAGTGATTACTAGTAAAAAACGTCAAGGGAGAAAAGTGAAAATTATACATGATATAGTGATGACCGATTCATTATTATGTACCCTAATTTCAGTCATTAAAAGAAAAATCACAAATTGCCCCCAAAACTGAAGGCCTTGTTCACTTCACTTTTTCTTTTTTCTTTTTGAGTGAATACATAATTATGTCAGATCAATAAATGCTAGTATTAAAATAATAAACACCTACAATAAATCTTGGGATCTCAGTTTTGGCAGTAAACTACGATCTATCAGCAGCAAACACATTTATCTATAATTGCAATGAGAACATCATATTCATATCTACCCATTCATTCGAATTGTTTTACATATCCCTCTCTAACTTTTTGAAACCCGGATACGAATAAAGAGCTGGAATGAAGTACCGTTTTACAGTCGGAGATTGTGATGGGAACTTCTGAATAAAGCCAAACTCAGAATGAATGAATGAATGAATGAATGAACACAACCAAAAACAAACAGTAGAAAATACCATAAGTCTATATTGCCTCAAATCAAGTTATTTTCTTAAAGGGCCACACCAGCATTTGTTCTATAACAGTTTCACCAATCAGAAAACAGATAAAGAAAAAGTTACAAATAAAACTTTAGACCATATAAGTAGGAATTTTAGGGCTGGTTCTATATATATTGCAACATATATTTAATTCTTAGGACCAATGTCTTTCAGAGCACATATCTGCTCCTCTCCCATTGCAGACATGACCGAGACAACGAGATCCTTTCCTTCCTCAAATCCACCTTTAATCTGTTGCATACCGTAAAAACAAGTTTGCTACTCGAAAAACATCAAAACATAATTTTTTTCTAAAATAATGCATAAATACGAAAAATTTACCTGGCTAAGAAGATTATCATCAGTAGGAAGCTTCAAATCATCTTTGGTGTTGCCATTTTCAGTTAGAAGAGAAACCTACAACATAGAGTTTAAAACAACAAACATATTATTAATTGTCAACAAGAAAGAGGCTTTTAATACAATAAAAGTTGCTTTTAGTGAAAAAACAACTTACGAAACCATCTTCAGAGATGTCAATCAGCTGATAATCAGTACGATTCACGTGAGGTACCTGAGGAAACAATCCAAAACAACATCAGCAAATTCTGTTTTAATTTTTGGGAAATTCGATTCAGGAAAATAAATGAATAAGTAAATAACAGAGATTATTACATCACAGTTGTGGGAGGAAGGAACAATATCTTCGAGCTTCTTGCCATTGAAGATATCGATTGCCACAAAGTGACACTTGGCATGCCCATGCTTGCCAGTTTTCGAGGTGGAGACTTCAACGACCTATTCAAGTATCAAAGGAAAAAGTAATTTATAAGTATCAATTCCAAGAAAAGGACAATCTTTTTGGGGGATTGTCTAGTCATTCCATATGAAAACAGATGTATTAAAATAAGACAAATTCAACGAAGAAGCCCCATGCTACACCACTAAATTCATCGTGAAAGTGGTGGCAAAGCTCTAAAACTACTGCATCGAAATTACATAGTATACTAAAAGAAAGTGTAACTATGAAACAAGTATTTAAATTGGTATTCTTAAAACAATATGTTTCTACGAATCATTACACAGCAAATTCAAAGCCATAATATGTTTCTACGAATAAGATATGGAATTTTTGGGTTTTCTCGTTTTCATAATTATTGCATATAATATACTAGTATCGTGTCTATCGAAATTGAATTCATCTCAAAGAATCATGCGTTTTTCAGGAGTATTCATCATCTAAATCTAGCTGGTCGGAGTGAGTACTTAAAGGTGGTTGGCTAACTAAATTATACATATAGCGAACCTATTTTATGTTACTAGGAATCCTAACCGCTTTAGTACGACTCTTCAAAATCAACACTGGTAGTATGGAATCAAAGTGAATAGAATAAAGTAACAAGCCATTATACAATCAAACATCCCAAATTTGTGGGAGAAAGAAGACAGGGTTCAAGGAGACTAACAAGACCCTATTTCTAAATACATTAAACAGTTGTAAAAAGAAAAGAAACATAACCTCACAACACACACCCTAATACTGGACAAATAACTCCGTTCCAGAATCTTTCCAATAGATCGATGTAAAAACATGAGGAACACTATATCTATGTACAGACCGGATTGAAAATCCAAGAACCCAACAAGATCTAATGAAATTAACAAATACCCAGGTCGAAATCTACAACATATTCCACAAAAATCGAATCTTTGAAACAAATAGAACGGAAAAAAGTTATTAAGAAATAAGAATTATAAATGAATAAAACCTTGCAAGGCCTTCCTTTGATGACTATGTGACCATTTTTGCGGATGGTGCCAGCTTGTTGAGGGTAAGTCTTGGAGGCACCTGCGTCCGCCTTTGATTCAAAGTGATGCTCCTCGTCCGACATCTTTCTCTAGAGTTGTTTTCCTTTCTTTCTTGTTTTATTATTTATGAGAAAGAATTTCTGACTTTTTATTTATTTTATTTATTAAAGGATAGAGATGGGTGATTTTATATTTATATTAGTAGTACTTTAGTATTGAAACGAGGAGGATAAGTAGTCTATCACTGTTAGAATGCTAATCCGTTAAGGAAGTCTAAAAGGGAGATTTTAGTCTTTGACTTAAATATGATTTGTTCATTGAAATCGGTTTCATAAATATAATTCTTGAAATCGGTTTCATAAATCTGTCTGTTGGGGTTATAAATAAAATATAATAAGTTGTTGATGTGATTTGACAGTTCACAATAAATAAATAAAGTATATTTACAGTGTAATTTATGTTTAATTTATTGAGTTTATTGAATCTGGATATTTTGTTTAAATTAAAAAAAAAGGTCATTTATTCAATAGATTTGTATATTGTTAGAAATTTCAAAACATTAATTCGATTGGATGCTTTACAAACATGACCATTAGGATCACAAACACTTTTATTGTTTTCTATAATCACTTTTGAGAAAATGTATAACTAATCAAAGCAAATATTAGATCCCATATTTGAAAGTTTCTAATATGGGCCGGCCATGTTGAGCTTGTTCATACACTCAGTTTTCTAAGGAACCTAGATGTTTTTCTACTATGATTATTTTCGAATTAAGTTATTCAAAAACTAGTTTGAAAAAAATTACATTTTTCAATAACACTATTTAATTGTCAAAAATAATAATAAAAAATTATTTAAACGTATTACAATTTCTGTAAGATAAAGGATCATTTTGCAGCATCCAATTTATCATCATAATTTTTGACGGTGAATGAGATGCCTTAGGTCCACAATATTCTATCTTGTTGATCCACATCTAATATATTTGGGCTGAGTAAAATAGAAGGGAAAAAAGAAGGAAAAAAAAAACATGTGAGCTTAAGTATTGAAGTTTTTTTCCGAAAAAAGCTTAAGTATTGAAGTTTAAGATCATATAGATGTCATTATTCATTCCATGAACTTATGAATAAATCTTAGATACGTTTTACCAAGCTCAACCCATATATATCTCATACGTGTATTTATCACATTTCTGTATGCTCCTTTGATTTTTTTAATTTATCTTAAAATGAGAAAAATAATTATTTTAATTTTATAACTCTTTTGGGCTAGTAAACTTTACTCGGATTGAGAGAATATACAAGAAGCCCAGCCTTTTAAAAAGTTAGAATATGATGGTTTGTTTGGGTTAACCTAATTTAAAAGCTAGTCCGGCCCAAAAAGGATGGGCTTTAATTGAACAACCTTAAATTTTAATTTATTTTGATTGATATTCATATATATACCAATGAAATGGATAATGTTCTTTTCATTGAAGTGGAAACCATGTTTAAATATTTTAATTCTATCAAAATCATAGATAAAATATTTAATAAGTGGAGAATTGGAAAAACAGGTCATAACTTCCTGAACATGTTTGTGCATAAACCAAACTCATTTTACAAATTCCTAGCATAAAATAATGAAGGAGATTCAACAACATTTCATCTCAACTTTATTTACCACATCAATTGTATGAAATAAAATAATCCCACTTTATATCTTATGAGTGGAGTAAGAAGAAAGAAATGTAATACTAATAATTAAATTGTGACTGCGAAGCCAATGGAGATGGAACAAACTCAAAACAGAGGTACATTTAGTGGGCTCATGTTTTTGCTTTTTAGTACTACTTGTTTTCAATTTTTCATGAATGCACCAACTAATGCATAGTAATAAATTTAATTAAATAATGAACTCTGACATGAGTAACTTCAGTTTGACGCTGTTTCAGTCAACTTTTCATTATGAGGAGTGGTTAAAGTGGGTTTGCTTTTTTTCATGAAAACATTTAATTTAATTACCTTTTGTGCAGTAGTTCTGGACTTCTGCCATTAAAAGACTTAATAAAATTTAATTTGGTTCTTGTTTCCAGATATTTATCAAGAAACAATTATGTGCAAAGTGAACTTACTTACATACAGAAATATTTTAAAACCTACCACAAACTCCTCGGTATATATATACCATGATATCAGATGAAATCAATTTATTTATAAGGTAAATCCAATAATTTATTTTGGGAATGTTTGGATTCTGAATCCTAAGACGATCGATCAAGTCTGTGTGAGGGCATTTAGAGCTTAAGTTAGGGAAAAAGATGTTGCAAATGTAAACTAAACCACTTACATTTTCTTTCTTTCAAATAAAAGAGGTATTCATAGCATTGGTGGGAAGTTAATTATATGACTTTTACAACCTAGGAAATGTTAAAAAAAAAAACATTGTCCTAACACGTCTATCTTTGGATTTGTAACTAATTTAAGATTAAGAAAATCGGTTACTTTAATTTTTACTACTACTATAATTTTATTATTGTAACAACTTCTAATAAGAGAAATTTTGAATTGCTCTTTATATATGTTAAATTATGATTATCGAATAATAATTTTGCAAGTCATGATCAGTTACAAACAAACACACTTGTCTTTTATTCTGGTTGGCACAGTCAAAGGTATAAGACTAACGGACAAAAAAGAGAAAGAAATAGAAAAATGAAAAAAAAATACTATATAGCAAAAACAAGTTATAGAGTATGTATTAATTTAGACAGTACGTGGCACATTATCCGGCAGTACGTACGTACTTGGGACTAATGCTGATGCTGCAGCCCACATTTGCTGCTGTTTATCCTAAAATTTTCAAACTTATGTAATTAATTAATGTCGATTCCTAGAAAGGATTGAAGGTTTTTCAAACCTTCAAATAGTAGTAGTAAAAAAGAATCCAACATGCTGGACAACCAAACAAATTAAATAACTTAAATATTAGACTGAACATGATCTTAGTATTAATATACAAGCAATCATACAAATGAAAACAAACATATAATTTTACCAAAAAAAAAAAAAACAAACATATATATTTTTAGTGAAATTATTGATGAAAACTAACTATATTTTCAAGACAATGACCAATTGATTGATCATATGCATGAAGTGAGCTGACAGTCTCAATAGATTAATAACACACTAATTAATATATTACTATGACTTAATCTTATAATATATATATTTATTACATACTAGTTGGAAAGGACAAATTTTAGTAGGTTTGTTCCTACCAAAATTGGGCGTCCATTACTGTCAGAGCACTATTGCATTGAGCTTATAATTTCCAATTAGCTAGGTAGGTTGTCAATAGAACATAGTTTATTTCCAATTGAGTAAATATATATAATTGTCATACTACTAATTACTAAGCAGTACGAATGTTTGCAAATAAATAGAAATAGTTACAAACTGTATACAAGAACGAACGTGACTCTAATTTGGGGTCCAGTAGTCCTCCCCTCATCTACGGTTGAGATGCAGATATATTGTCTCATTCTGTCCACAGGTACACCACACCAGAATCTTCTAATGCAGATTCCTCTCCATAAAGAGACATATCCCATTAACACAAAAAACAAGTCTCTACCAATAGTATTCAATTCATTAATTGTATCCTTTCACAGATAGATCATAGAACAATGTGCTTGCTTGCTTGGACATTTTTTTGGAAAATTCAATTCTAGTCACTTAACCGGATTGATATTATAGTTTTTTTTTTCTATATAAACAACATTCGTTTGTATTGTTGACTATATACACAAAATGTTAAGCTACAAATGAAATGGATTCAAAATTCTTAGTGTATAAATTAGACATCAAGCCATGAAACAAGTATGGGATGATGGATGAGAAACACAAAAATTCACAAACAATCTCGAGCTGCTATACAATCTTCTCATGGCAGCATAGAGCTCATAACACTAATAGAATCACAATATGAAAGGGAAAAAAAAAAAGAGAGCTAAAACCGACCCCCCACCCCCCCCCCCCCCCCCCCCCCCCCCCACCCCCCCCCCTCCCCCCCCCCCCCCCCCCCCCCACCCCCCCCCCCCCCCACCCCCCCCCCCCCCCACCCCCCCCCCCCCCCACCCCCCCCCCCCCCCACCCCCCCCCCCCCCCACCCCCCCCCCCCCCCACCCCCCCCCCCCCCCACCCCCCCCCCCCCCCACCCCCCCCCCCCCCCACCCCCCCCCCCCCCCACCCCCCCCCCCCCCCACCCCCCCCCCCCCCCACCCCCCCCCCCCCCCACCCCCCCCCCCCCCCACCCCCCCCCCCCCCCACCCCCCCCCCCCCCCACCCCCCCCCCCCCCCACCCCCCCCCCCCCCCACCCCCCCCCCCCCCCACCCCCCCCCCCCCCCACCCCCCCCCCCCCCCACCCCCCCCCCCCCCCACCCCCCCCCCCCCCCACCCCCCCCCCCCCCCACCCCCCCCCCCCCCCACCCCCCCCCCCCCCCACCCCCCCCCCCCCAGAAGCGAACTCCTCTAGTCATGCGCGCATCTCAAATCCCTGCATAATTAAATTTTACCAGTTAAGATTAATGATTAATGATGATCGATCTCCAAGTAATAGTAATGGGATATATGGTATCAATTTCATTTTTTATTAACGATGCTGCTGCACTGATCAAGGCTGAGAAGTGGACGGTTACGTTCCGGTCTTAGCAGTGAGCACGCCAAGGATAAAATAATGATATTGGAAATTAATTAAGTGAGCTCCCAGAAACCTGAAGGGTAGTGGCGCCCACGCTCTTGTATATTCTGATAGTGCGCGCATCGACCCATCTCAAAAATTAAAGCAAATTAAGGAATTAGATTATTCTGATAATTGATGCTAAAACTATTCTTAAGCATGAGAATTATATATGAGCTTCATGCTCTTGTTGCTCGAGCACGACGAGACTCTTTCGATCGGGTAGCCAGATTAAGGCAGGCTGCAGTGCAGCTGATACAGCCATGGCAAAATTAGGCATTAATTGCCCCTGTGGGATCTTAGCATGCTCATGCAAATGCACTCACAGTGCTTGCTTGTGGCCATGATGTGCATATGGTTGGTTATATTTTCCTATTTATTTTCAGAATGGTGATCAGTCTAGCTATATCAATAATGAAGTGCACGTACTATTACAAACTTTTGCCTACTTAGTTGTGCATGCAAAGTTTTAAAATCTACTATCATAACTTGGACGATTTAATTAATTCAGACAAAATCTACTATTAACAACAATATACTATACAATAATTAATTAAGCTTAGTTACTTAACACCACTTTATAATCTACTTAGTTACGGAGATGGAATTAATAATCTATACTCCAATCATTAACAATATACTACATAATTAATAAACGCTTCAAGGTAAAAAAAATGTTGTTTAATACTTAACACCACTTTATAGAGTTCTTGTAACATGCACTAAATGAATTAATTTATGAGCTTTATAACATTAATTTAATTTTTCCTAACTTAGTGTAATATAATTGATCGATGTTAATTTGTTATCATCGCAGTCGCACATGATATGATTAGTTAAAGCCTTAATGGTCAGGTACATATGGAAAGATTAAGAAACATCACAATAAAAAAAAAATATTATTTTATTATCATCATATCGCAACTTGGCATGTGTTTAGTTTAGAACTCTAGAAACAAACACTAAAAAATAGTAATTAGAATGTCATTATCATCATGTAAAGCAACATTTAAAAATAAGCATGTATCCCCCAGGGTGGGGAGTTCGAATCCTGGGAGGAGCAGCCAAGTGTTGTAAAAATCTTTAAGGGAGGATGGAGCAGCTTGGTGTTGTAAGTTCCATGGTAGTAGGCTCCCTTGGGGGCCAGGAGTATAAAGAGTTAACAAACCCTGACCAACTCAGGCACATCCCGCGATTTACTTCCGCACATTGCTGAGAGGCCAGTGATGGGTGGTCCAAGACTTAACCTGGGTCAAAAAAAAAAAAAAAAAAAAAAAAAATAAGCATGTATGGATAACATAACAGAGTGTATAATGAATGGAAATACTATAATGAATCGCCTTTCCAAGAAATGGGGATGGAGGAGTCAAATTCCTAGCTCTTTGTTAACAAGGTTCCTGCAGGCTAGCTAGCTAGCTGTATCCGAAGAAATTATAAGACCAATAGACTAAATTATTATTAAAGAAAAAAAAAGGCTCTATTTAAATTTTTATAACATGTTTGTTTGTCTTTGCATCGATCATGCTTAATTAAAACGCCATATATGGTTCATAAGGGCATATCAATGGTACGTAGAAAGGCTAGAGTTCCAACAATTTGTTCTATCGATCATGTCTTATAACAAAGAACTTCACATGCAATACAGGGAAACCTTTGAAAAAATAATATACATCATGATATCCAAAGGACTTTTTTTTTTTTTTTTTTTTTGTTTCCCAAGGGTTTTAATCCCTTTCGAGGCGGGTTGGACACATTAATTGGGTACCTCTCTCAACAGGGATTCGAACCTGAGTCCGCTACTTTATAGTGACTAGTCCCTTCCACTAGACCAATCACCTGTTAATATATCGAAAGGACTTTGATGAATTTATTGTCACCTATAAATAATTAATCATAAACTATATATATATATATATAAGGAAAAGTAAACTTTGATGAAAAATAATTAAAAATTCAGAACTAACCGGTCCAGTAATTGCAGTTTCCATGCTTTTACATCGTCAATCTCAAACACCTTGAAATCATTATTCATTAGATTATATAAAACAATTAATAAGTTGTTTATCAAATGTCCAGAGATGTAATACAACAATACTTAAAGAAAGTCCCTAATCGATTTTGTGGTAAGATAAATTACAAGGGGGGGGAAAAAAAACCTTGAGGTAAAGTTTCAAAATGTCCCCCTCGGTTTAGCGGAACGTCAGAAACCCTAATGGAAGAGGTGAAGTTCCCGTTATACCCTTATGATACTTTATTTTTCAACCCAATAAATTATATTTAACCCCCTAATATTAATAAATTAACAAAAGAAAAACCCAATCCTCCTCCTCCCCCTCTCAAAAAAAAAAATCCAATGAACTCCTATTAGAATTCACCACATGAATTGGGCTAAGTCCACTCACATAGCTTGGGTTTAACTCAATTAAGAAGTGATGATTGCTGTCAAATTAAATCCACGGTTCAACCCTCAATAAACAATCACCTTATCAATTAGGCTGCTATTATGAACAAGCATAACTTTACTTGTTCTCTAACCCGAACTAGAAGAATTCAAATTCACCTTCCTAACTTTCACAAATGCTTTAAATTATGATCAACTCTAAGCATCCAAAAGAGTTATTTACTAAAGAGAAACACGCCAAAGTAATATTTAACAAGTCAAATTATTGCTAGCTATAATTTATATCTGAACTGCTTCCAATCCATAAAACTATCATATGTTGCTCTAAATGGAAAACAATTAAGAGACTTTTTAATGAATGCAAATAAACAATATAGATCATCAATGTTGGGAGATATTCTTGGATTAAACATTTGAGAAACCAAAAAAAAAAAAAATAATATCATCAAGAGAATTAATATGTATATATACTTAAATTAAAATGCACATTAATTTCCTAACCTGTATATAGAAAACTTAATTCCTTTGATGATAGGAGTATATTCCATTGCAAGTCAAGCAAACAAAAATCTTGCCATGTTTCATGAGTTGCATCCACAGGCCAGGCCGGCGTTTCATATTCCTTGAACTCAAATTAAATATTAGAAAATCAAAATTCACATAACAAAGAAAGAGACTGAAATCAAAACATCTGTCCGCATGCAGTGTGTTTAGGGAAATAAAAGATTACATAAAATATAACTTATAGCTAGTTTTAGTTTTAGACGGAAACAGGATACAAATTAAAGCAAGATCGATCAAAGACATGGAGAAAAGAAAAAAAAATGGTAAATGAATGGAATTCATGAAATAGTACGTACTAGTATTTTATTAAGTAGATCGATGGATGGATGACCCTAAACACAAGAGTAATTTAATTTCCGTTAATTAGTTGGAGCAGTAGGCGTACCTTAATTATTCCGAAAACCCATGATTAATTCATCGATCCTCTCCAACATCAATATCAAAAGTTAAATAGATAAAATTAAGATAGAAAAAAACTAGTCGTAATTAATATATATTATAGTAGTAGTATATATAGTATAATATATATTATTTCTTTGACAAGTAAGTTTTGTGAAAAAAATATATGTTTGAAACCGTTGCGCGCACTTGAAATCTGAGAGGAGAGGAGAGGTATAGCTGACAGAAAGAGAAGTGAGCACACGTAAAAGCAAATTTGTATAATCTTTTATACAATTGCCTGCGTATGCTCACTCTCTTCTGTCAGAATTAACTTCTTTCTCACTTAGTTTTCTCTTCATTTCTTATACCACAGCTCCAACTGCTGTGCACAGCACCATATACTATTAAATACCCTTTTGAATCGGATCGGAGGAAGACATATATATATATATATATATATATATACCATCCATTAGGGTTTCTTTCTTTCTTTGATGAATTACATACGTACCTTTGCTTTTAATTTGTTGAATTTCTTAATTTTCTGTCTATCTTCTTCAACCAACTAGTATATACTATACCAGTATTATATTATGACTAACATGATAGTACTACTGTACAACATTTGACAAACTACGTACTGTCGGTTCATTTGTAGCTGGCTACCTACTTAAAGAGAGGGACACAATTCTGCATCAATCTATTGTCTTGTGACTTTTTCTCCCCCCCACTTTTTTTTTTTTTCCTTTTTAATTCATTTCATTCCATTCTACAAATTAATTAATTAATCATCCGGTGTGAGGGTACCCAAAGGACAACTAGCTAATTCCACGTCCTGCTGGGGGGTTTTCCCCATTCTTCTACACAAAAGAGGATTACGACTTTCTCTTCGTGTCTCTCGTGGGGAATTCAAGAAATATATATTCATTCATCAACAAAAGTTATTATAAATAATTATATGAACTATAATATACTTTTAGGTACACGATTTATATAGTATGTTCTAAAGAAAGAGTACAATTTATTCGCTTGATATAAAGAAACACTTAATACATCGTTGCATTAATTACTACTTGAGCAAAGGACAAAAATACCCCTTATGCTTTGTCTAATTTCCAAAAAACTCTCTGTGTTATTTTAACTCCCAAAAACCCCCTTGTGTTTGGTTTTAAATACCACATTCGACCCAAGTAGTATATACTTATAATTTTATTTTTGACTTTTGATGGAATGACAAGATTACCCCTATGTGTTTGTTTTTTCTAAAATTTATTTATTCTTTTTGAAAAATCAAGTATATACTACTTGGGTCGAGTGTGGTATTTAAAATCAAACACAAGGGGGGGTTTGGGGATTTAAAATGACACATGAGGGAGTTTTTTGGGAGTTAGACAAAACATAGGGGGTGTTTTTGTCATTCGATATTAGGGGTAAAATTGTCATATCAAAAGCAAAATGTGAACAAATACTTGCAATTTTGATGTTTGAAACACACTCTCTTTTTGGGAGTGTATTTGGCACTTATTTGAGATCACATGGGGTTTTTTGGGAGTTAAAATAATACAGGGGGATTTTTGGAAGTTAGACAAAGCATAGGGGATGTTTTTATCTTTTGCTCTTACTACTTCTTTATCAAAAAAAATATTCGAATTTACATTATCACTATTAATGTACAAATATAATATATACCTATCAAGACTAATACTCCATCCCATCCGTTTCATTATTTTTACTCCATTAACTACACTAACCGGTCAAATTTTTAATCTTTTAAGTGACTTATCATATTAAATTATTTACATTTGTGGTGTATTAAATCTTTTAAATATATATATATATATATATATATATATATATATATATATGATTTCATATAATAGTATCAACTTATTAGTGAAATATATTAATTAAATTATTTATTATAATTTTTATAAATTTAGTCAAATTGACCAGTTGATCGTACCAAGGGAACAAAATAAATAGGAAGGAGGGAGTACTTTAGTTTAAATGTTAAAATAAAGGGCAAGTAAATATCAAACTTATATGGAACCAAATTTTTGAGGAATGGTAATTTTCTTCTAAAATTATTATACTAAACTATTTTTTAACATTGGGGTGAGGCAGTTGAATTCGGCACTCTTATTTTTCAGAAAAATGGGTGAAAGTTTGATTTGGGGAAACCTGGTGCAACAGTAATTGTGATATTTTTGTCATATTAGGCTCCTCAATTGGAAAATTTTGATGTTACCGCTGCAAACATAATTTGACTGCAATTAATGTTTTTTATGGGGAGCTGTGTCTTTTGATGAGTGGATGTCATGCGTCCCTTCAGGGAGACCTATGAATTACTAATTAAAAGGACCATAAACTTTAGGGACCGACTCCCATTAATTCATTCTCCTTTTTCTTGTCTCGAGCCCATAAGAAAATGTGGAGGAGTGATTTTCTTGTCTTGCACTTATCAGAGTGATTTTAGAATAAATTAAGATTTCTAGATTTTCATGATATTATTTATTTGAATTTTGTAAAAATAATTTTTTTTTATTCTTTTAGAGATTAGCGAAAGAAGATAAATAGTATAAGAGATAAAGAGATTTTTTTTTATAATGAGATTTATTGATGAAAATTGAAAAATAATAAATTTATTTATAAAAACAGAACACACCGAAGTGTAATCTGAAATGCGAGACAAACAGACCTACATATTACTACTTGGATTAGGCTATCTCAATCAAACTAACATATTGGATTGTTGGACAATTCAATCAACATTGAGGTTTTACGGTTTCCTGTGACACACACATCTTAAATAACTTCTTACAATAAGTCAATGGGACAGTAGCCCATTGATAAGGCACTAAAAGGTTATGTGTTTTACTTAAATAAATCTCTGATTTGGGAGATTAATAAATATGATTCAATATCCATAGATTTATTTAAACCAAAAATTACCAACGATGATGTAGCATTACCTATATTTTAGGAACACTAATACTCACCAAAATCCATTTATAACTATAATGCTGCACAAAATATTATCTCACGACTTTCATGTAAATGTATAGATGATTATATATTTTGAGAACCATGGGCACATGTACATCCAAAATTTTGACTTGTATAACTGAGGACTAAAAATTATGGCAGATGGAAATTGGCCGGGAATTGATTGTACGTTGACAACTTGTCCTCCTCTTGTCAAGTTTGTCCACACACGCTATTCTTCTCAAGGAATGGGACTGAACCAGGCCTACCAAGGCCCAGTGGCTCAAACAATCATATTCGAGCCGACTCTAATTAAATTGGATTGAGTTTGAATCATTTTAAGCTGAATGAGTTCATCCACCGAAGAATGTAAAGATTAAACAGACTCAACACGAGTAAAATCTATTTTTTTTATTAAAATTCTTAAATAAAATGAATGTCTAGCTATTTGAAACTTAAAAGAACTGTTGAAGTATAACTTTACTTATTTTTATACTTCAATTTTTTCTTTACAAGTATTTTAGATATAGATATTGGTATATATGTCTGATTGTAATACTTAGGAGTTGACTTTTAACTTGAAGTGAAACTAAAATTTTTCATGGACTATTATTATGAGTCCTCTTTTTATGCGAATTAGCTCAATATAAACCACAGGTCCAACATAGTCTAAGTAGAGTTTGAGTCGAAAACGAATCAAAATTTATGAACTGAGTTTAAGCAAGTCAAATGAAATTTGAGTTTTAAGTCCTTCAAGTCAATGGACTCTCCTGGATTCAAGAAAATCACTATAAGCTGATGTTAAATTTTTCATGTTGGTAAGGTATAAGTTTCTTTTGAATTGGCTAATGCCACTTTCATATGTATACTTCATATATAAAATAAAACTCAATACTACTGCACCCATGTACTAAAGCTTAAAAAGTTGCTTACTCGTGAGATTGAAACCCCCGCCCATGATCTTGATGCAGTGCGACTTCTTAATTCATATAGCTGATGCATTGAAGCAATTAGATGACCATAGCCGGCCAGTCTCGATTCCGAAATGTGAAGGTTGAAGCCAAGTACATGCAGTATGCCTATGGTTGGCATATATCCCACAACTCAGCCCATCCTGCCAATTTTACTTCATCAAACTTAAATGGAAATTGATAGATAATTATAAATTGTAATATAACATCTCAAATGAACAATTAATGTTAATCCACAAACCAACAGAAGAGAAAATTACAGAACTAGGCTATTTGGCATCCCACATGACAAGTAAACATACAATACAGCTATTCTAAATTATCTTCATATCATGTAGGATTTCTTCACAAAAATCACCCCATGAATTAGTGCAAATTAAACAAAATCCTACAATACACAAATAATTCACATCATAATTTGGTGCACACCAGCAAACTTTTAAGGGGGTAGGGGTGTAACCGACCGAGCAAATAGTGGTAATAAACTCGAGATTAATTAATTGGTTCTTTTATCGAGCCTAGCTAGCTAATAATTCAAGCTTGAGCACTGAAACAAATTCCAAAATGATATATCTTCTTTGAGGATACAAATTGCTATTCTTCGAGAATACAACTGCTTGGACTTGGAGCATCATCTAAATATACAGATCTTCTTACACTACTCCTAAAATCAGACACAACTGCTAACTCCTCGATCGTCCATTAATTAATAAAGACCTTTTGGTGGTCTTTCATGGATATTCTGGAATTAATATCTGAAATGTTTACATAGTCCATTCTTGTTTCAGTAAATCACACAATCCCTAGCTCGTCCTCACTAAATTACTAATACACATGATCGATTTCAACCAAAAAAAACTAAGATCAAACAGTACTACCCACCTCAAGAGGGGCCGGGGGAAAAGAAAAACCAAAAAATTGCAACATGTTGGTCTTTACCACATTATGATACCGAGGTACGTACATAGAATTGCACATTTCATACCATGGTTTAATACATGATTGCACATTTCCTTCGGACAAATTAATTATTTGGAAAAAATTGGCCACGTGTGTCGTATGTGACCCTAAAATCGGGAAAGTCAAATAATCAACGATATTGCCAATCGTGTGTTAAATTAAGGTATGCAATGTGTAAATTAATATGCCCAGGCAATAAAGATGCAAATCATCCTATTATATATATGGTACCAGAAAAATAACAAATAACATATATATAAACATGAAACATCAACTAAACCAGTGATAACTAATATCACCTGGGGACCAAGATATGCAAATGAAAAACTGCATTATATAACAGACATAAAATTAATTGGTATTAAGTTCTTCCACCTTAAAGATAAAGAATCCAAATAGAGTTTCAAGAAATCACAAGTAAAAAAATGAAAATTTCCAGGGCTATATATAGAAATTAATTCTCCTTATGAATATCTCCATGCGTATAGGTAAAGGAAGCTGTAAACATATAGTATTTTCCACTCAATCATAATCAGAAAATTCAGGAAATTAAATAGAACAAATCCATAAATAAAAAAAAAAACATATATACTACTGTTCATGAACTATTAGCCAGATCAAATTACTGTTTCTTTCTATAAATGTTGGAAAAAGAAGATCTGGAACAAGTCAATGTTTACATTAATTATTCTTCAATCAAGCAGATGAAACTAATAAATGGTACAAAGAAAAAGCACAAATAATTTAATTTATATTAAATTTGCATTAAAATCAAAACAGAGAACAAGTGAAAAACCCACTTAATTAAAGAACAACATGAAAAGACCCCAACCTTTTTTTATAAAGAATAAGAAGAATATTAATTAGTTTTAATAGTAAAAGAAAAGAAAAGAAAAGAAAATAAAAGAAATTTAAGAAGGGGTAGAGAGGAGGAATTAAGCTGATGCATGACAGAAAAGAGATGAGCACACGCACCCACAGGTAGCCACAAAGGTATAGTCTCTATACAATTGCCCGCGTGTGCTCACTCTCTTCTGTCAAATATCACTAATTTCTCTCAGATCTAGCTACTCAAAACCAACCCAAATATGTATGTTAGTATGTATGTATATATATAACAAATAATAAAATCCATGGGATCTGAATTTAATTCTCATCTGAACACAGACTATTTAGGGTTTCAGAGGAGTTGTGTGTGTGTGTGTGTATTTTGTGATCTAAAAATATAGATAGATAGATAGATGTATCATTCTTCTTCTACCAAAAAAAAGATAGATGTATCATGTATGTTTGGTACAAGTTGTGCAGAAAGCATGATGTGATGGGCCCCACCATTTTATGTACTTGTTTGGCTTTTTAAATCAACAAAAAAAAAACTTGTTCTTCGATCGCCTCCCATTCATCATATCATCATTCATTCATTCATTCAATAGTACCAAGGGACAAACTCCAGAAGCAAGCAGTCCAAAGGACAACATCTTCGATCGGTCGGTTAGACCCTTTTTTTTTTTCATCTCGATCTTTTAGTTTTAGAGCAATTTTGACATTCGGATTTTCGTTTACTCGGAATCCAAACACTCCCACATTATAGGAATTAGTATATTAAATTACGTAATTAATTAGTATTCTATATGATACTATTCATTATATGATACGATACTGCAGTTTGGTACGAACAATTTTAAGCTATGTTTTCACATTTTAGTTACCTAACATAAAATACTACTACAACATACATTACACTTTTACTAATTCTTCTTTTTTATTCTAGCTAAACCATTATTATTTTTTATCATTTAATAACAACTTTCCTATTTTCAAGATTTCTTTGGCAAACATGGCAAACATTTTTTATTAATAATGTGGAGACATAACCATATATATATATTTTTTAATCCATGGATATGGTAATAATATTTAACTCTCCAAACAGAGAATTATGTAGTGTAACCATTGCACCGCGTCATCAAGTACACTTGATGCAACCCACCAATATATTTATTATATATGGAGTGAGAATCCACATCATCCATGTTCTCCAAAATAATAGGATTTGAAAAATGTGTTTACATTGGTCAGAACATGACTGATGTGCATTCCCACTCTACATGTGAAAAGTATATTGGTGGACTGCACCACGTATACTTGATGACATGATGCAGTTGTCGCACTAAATAATTCTCCAAAAAGAACACCGCATTTGGATGGGCATTTTACAAGTTTACCCTAAGGCCATCTCCAACGAGCCGGCAACCGGGCATGAGGGGGGGTTGCCGGCTCGGTTCGGTTGGAGATGGGGCTGGCAATCGGGCAAGGCGGGCAGGGGCCTTCGGGCAGGCAAGGCGGGCATTGGAAGCCCGCCTGCTTGCCGGCTGGCAAACGCGCCTGGTGCGCAAGATCTCCTTTTTTTTTTTTTAAAAAAAAAAAAAATGTTTTATGCATAATTAGACCAATTTTGTTAATTTCACAACTCAAGATTATTCCTTCACCAATCTTGCTTTAATTTGGTGATATTTGAGTTAATTTGGTGTAATTGAAAATTGGGGTGAAAATCTCCTTAAACTGCTACGGTACGTGAAGGTAGGGTGGGGAAGATGAGTAATTTGCACATTCAGCCCCCATGTTCTGTCTCTGGTCAAAATCACCCACAAACTTTCAGTTTTACTGAAAATTTGACTTAATTTAAATTTCTAAATTTAAAAAAAAGACTTAATTTTAGAATAATTAATTTGAATATTAAAAATACAACTTAATTAGAATTCTAAAAAATACTTAATTTAAAAATACATTTTATGTAATACACAAAAAAAATACAATAACGAAAAATAAGAATTATTAGATTATGATAACGAAAATTAAGACTTATCTTAATTCAAAATATGACTTAATTTAAAAATACATCTGAATTAATACACAATATCAACTCATATATAAATGAGATTTGTTGAACAATTTCATATATAATTGGACAAATACAAATTTAAATAAATGAGATTTGTTGAACACAAATACTTAATTTAAAAATACACAATACAACTTAAATAAAAAATACAAATACTTAAAATAAATGAGATTTTATTATTATTATTATTATTATTATTATTATTATTAAAATAAGTTTGAGTGGGGAGAGTGGGGAAAGTGAGAGTGGGGAAAGTTGTGAAATTGAATTAATGGATGTTGATTGCCCTTCGGTTGGAGATGAGTTTTTTAGGTGGGTCGAAAAGGCATGAGGGCAAGACAATTGGGCAATTGGGCAGACAATTGGGCAATTGGGCAATTGGGCAAGGGCTTCGGTTGGAGATGGCCTAATACTTAAGATGAGATGATCCATGGAGTTGAATACTAAATAATTAAACCAAATTCGGGGGGAATTAAAAATACTCAGGAATGTATTAATCCTTCAAATTTATGAATGTATTTAACTACAATTCTGAAAGTGACATCTTATTAATATCATTATGACATAAAATAATAACTACATAAAGTAATACTCCAATATTCGAAATAGTATGATTTGAGAATTGAGACGTCATCTGATATCATTTGGGCCAATTAAATTTTTTAAAGTTGGGCTTAATTTAGTCTAAAAATAGGACCTAAAATCTAACTTGGCCCAATTAATTAATGGCCCTTTTAGCCAGACAGGTGTATAAAAAAAGAAAAACGGAACACAGAGAAAATGTTAGAAAGAAATACAACGCCGCTACAGTTGGTAGAGACGTTCTCTTCATGTTCTAATTCCGACTCATGTCACTTGAAGTCTTCAACACAAGTCTCACTATTTGTCACTAGTACTTTTTTCAAGTGTAATTTTTTTCTAAAAAAAAAAAAAAAAAAAAAAAAGGTAATTTAAATGATACTAGTATATACAGTGACCCCTAATTCTATTTGTATAAACCAGGCCAGAAAGATGATAAACTCTTACCAAAAAATAAAATAGGTAATGAAAAGTGTAATTAAAGAAGTATCATAACATTTGAAATCGAGAAATACTATAATATGATTTGGGAATTGAGACATCATCTAATTCTAATTGGGCCATTAAAAATATATACTTGGGCTTAATGTAGTCTCATAAGGGCCTAAACTAATGCCCTTTTAGCCAGACTCAGATATAAAATTGGCAGTCTTCTTGTCCAAGAAAAGTTAGAAAAGAACACGAGAAAAATGGCGAAGGAAGCTTACAAAGATACAGTTCGCACCGACGTTCTTTCAGAAGCTAGGTTAGCTTGCCACAAGGTAATCAATCGATTATATCTTATATAGCTCGAATCATTTAATAGCTTTCAGAGAGTTATTAATTTTGAATGCCCTAATAGGCACGTGACGCGTTCTACGCTTGCTTGGAGAAGGAATCAAACAAGAAACCCACAGAAATCGCGTCTGTAGGCCTGCTTTACCCAGCTGAGTGCAAGAATAACAGAGAGGCATACGTGAAACAATGCCGACCCACTTGGGTAAATTCTCTAGTTTTGTTGAAGAATCTTCGGAATTTTTATTATTGTTTTAATTTTGTACGTACAACAATTGCAGGTGAAGCATTTTGATAGGCAGTACTGTGCGAAGAAGAGGGTTCATAGGCTGTTGGATGATGGTAGTGAATCCAGGAGAGGTCCGTTATCACTTCCGCAGCCTTATACTTTCAAAACCCCTTCCACATCTTGATCTTCAATTTCTATAATTAGTAGAAATATCTTGACCTAGCTGCATCATTACATCATATAATGGACCCTTTGGGAGCAAAGTATATAACATTGGCTGGCTTATCATTTTGATTTCACCAATTGCTCTTTTACTACTTGTATTCAATTGTTTGCTTCACTATATTATACTTGAATAATATCAGAGTTTAGGAGAATAGATGTTGTCTCGGTGCAGTTCAAATTTGTGGATTTATTAGTTTGGGTTGGATTTGGCAGGGTTGTAGGATTTGGTCTTTTGAGGAAGAGGCGAGTGATTACTTGTTCGTATCCTGGTAATTTAATGAGTATGTCTTGAGATGCTGAGTTCTTATGGATTTGAACCCAAGTACGTAAGTTTTGGCGTTTATGTGTAAACTCTGCCTGAATGATTTGTTGAAGTGGCTGAAAGAGAAATAAACAAAAGTGTTTGATTTCATTTCCCTTTAATATCTGTCCTTTTTGAGTTGTCAGCTAGCAAATTTGTATAATTTTAACATCATAGATGTTACATTGTTTCCGTTGAATATACGCAATGGAAGTATTTGAATCCTTAATTCATATTTGCTTCAATTTAAGCTTGATACTTTCACTTTCATTGTCCTGTGCACTTTTCTCAAACAAGCTTAATCAGTGAAGCTAGATACTAAAATAAGTACATTGTCAACTACTACCTTGGTGTGTTTCTAATCACCTTCTCTTGGCATGTCTGCTTACTCTTTTTAGTAGACCTGGTTTTAATAAATTCTTTAGCAACATGTCTGTCAAATGATGATTCATTCTCTTTCGTTTGCATTTGAATCGTATTTTATGGAAAATTATTCAATATTATTGAGAAGTAATTTGTTTTACATTCTTGCGACTTGATTAATTGTAGTTAATTATCACTTGATTAAAATCAGTAAGAACGTAGCAAATGCAATCTCATGTATTCATTAAGTGAGTAGGACAGAAATAGATGCATGTGTCATTCAAATTGGTTCGACCTTTTTGTGACTCTGCAGAATGATGTTTGTATAAAGATAGTATGTACTGAGTACCATGAGATATTCAAGACTCTCTGCTGATGGGTTTATAGCTAAAGGTTAGATGAAGTCAGTATAGGAATTTATTAGCATAACTGCAGTATTCTTAGTGATGCCATGAATTGTATTTCTGGGTGGTTTAATTGAGTAGTTGTTCAACTCAAACACAAGAATATTTTTATATTCAGAGCCCCTAGTTGGGTTTAGGAAATACTCCAGGAGATATAGCCCAATTTGTTTTGTTTATTATGGGTTTAGAAAGTGGGCTATCAGGTCCAAATTTTAAATCCCAATTAGAAAAGTCCTGGTTTCTTATTGTGTTGATAAACCCAGTATTGTTTCGATACGATGAACATATCTTTTTTTTCTTGAAAAATGAGGATAACTTCTGTAAGATATTATATATTCTATCTATATATAAGAAGAAGAAAAGGAAAACCATATCTTCCTGAAAAAATAAATATACATCAAATCGTTTAACCATTTTGGATTTAATGGTATTGGAGGTTTATCTTATCTTACCGAGAGTTTATATTGTTTTTGGTTGAATTCATTAGTTACAAATGAAATGGATCCTTTGTAGATCTACTGAAAGAGAAACAACTCAGTATTTGAAATTAATTTATAAATAGATATGATTTAATTTTTTCTTGGAATTTGCATTTCAAAATAACATTGATACTCGGATATACTTTATGTTGGTAGAAGGCTAAAGTTCTTACTAAGATTTGGAAGGAATATCGGAATGCAAATTCATGCACCTCTTGGGCCGGGGTACCCGATGTCCGATTAAAATGGAACAAAAGTAATCATTAGTTTCCTAAGAAGCATATTATATATGTATAAATAAAATCATATAACCGGCCGGGCAAAGGTAGTATTGGAATTGGAAAAGAAATGAGTTTTGACAAATTAGAGATGCTTTGTTGATCATGGATTGGTGTATCAAACTACCACCACAAAATTAAGATTCTTAAATGTCATTCTTTAATTTGTAGACAAAATAATATATATTTATATCATTTCTCAGGGGCATGTGGCTTTCTAGAGCGATCGTGCCGCCATGTTACAAGATATTTTGTTAGTTAATTAGTTGACGTGGATATTATTCGGGTGAGTTTACTTTAACTAGCTAAGACGATTATAGGAGAGCTATAATTAAGCCGTTAAATTATAATAAATTTAGACATATTAAGATGATCTTTTGAGGTTGGTAGACTATGTCGCATCAAATGAATCATACAAGGAAAGAGTGGTGCGTTGACTAAATTCCATGTGTACTTCGTTGCGACGTTTCCCTTTAGCAAGAGTTGGAAGAAATATTTTAACAATGTATGTATCGCACAGCTTCTTCATCCACCACACCAAAAGAATTAATACAGTATATATAAAGTTGACTGGCATCAGTGAAAATTAAAATACATCAACAAAAAAATTAAATTATAAAACCAACGCAATGCTGTCTGGCCAATTGTGACCGTATAATTATAAAATCAGTTTCTCCACTTGATTGCATAAGAAGCAGTTAATCACTCAAACATGGATTAGGTAATATGAATCAGGATGATTTTAGTGAGAGTGTCATGTATCCAATTCGATTGCACACATTCACACAATGTAAATTTCATCACACAAGTATCAAGTATGTAAGTAGTTCATCACTGTCGTAAGGACCTCTTTGGAAGTGTGAGTTTGTAAATAGATTTGTATTGAGTTTCACGAGTTTTGTCAAACTTCATTTCGAGGAATTATGATTCAATTACACAAGACCCGCGAAACTGAATCAAAACTTATCCAAATATGCCCGTAATATAATGCACCGTTTATGTTTAATGACCGTGTGCAGCCGGTGCAATAAAAAAATAATTGTTCATCGTCAGAATGTGTTAGGAGGAAAGGTTTAAAATGCAAAACTCTGGAAAATTATTTGGTATGGACTATGGAGAAATTTATATGTTGCTTTCCGTTAAACAAAGAACAACTATACCGCATATCTTATATATCTCATTTTGAGAAATAATTCATCCAGAACAGCACCTCATATAAAACAAAGACCCTTATTTTGCTACACAACGCCAGTTGAAATTTCAATACAGGGTAAAAAACAGACCCACTAATTCTAGGACACATTTTCCACACTTTTAACTTCAAAGAATAGGTGAAGAAACAGTCAGCGCCGTTAGGAAATGAGTTAGTTAGGATGATGAATCCAGCTTGGAAACAGAAGTCGCGTCTTTAACGGAGACTTCTCCGCCCCCGCTACCACCCATGGCGGCTGATTGGGCGGTCAGAACCGACATGCTTGGGGAGCTGGGCCCACCATCCTCGCCGTTTCCATTAATGTTGAGGTTGTTAGATCGGGCTAAAGGGTTCCTGGTGTGACACGTTGAGGTGGAGATTGCGGTGGCAAGTGAGATGGGCATGAGGCAAAGGCCCTTTCCTTGGAGATATTGCATGGCAGAACCCATGTCTTCTTCCATCATCTTCACCACCTGATTCTCCGTCACCATTGTCCCTTCATTGTTGTTTGATGACGGGACCGTCAGTGTTCCATTACTGCTTCGTCGACCCTGTGCACAAAGTCATTTTCCAACTCATTTAGGTCATAGAAGTTTTCATACATCTTCATAACTAATTAGCCTATTAAAATTTCGTTTTCTTGATACGTTTGGTTCGATGAATATTAAAAAAAATCGATAATTTTTTTAAAAAAATTGTAAATCAAAGAAGAATATTAAATAAAAATTGCTACGTGATTTCCTCTCCAATCTCTATAGACCAAGAATAGAAAAATCTCGATGTTTCCAGTGAAAAAAGTATGAGAATTTCAAACCAGGCTCATTAGTAATAATATCCTGACTCATTCACAAATATCCCAACCAGGGTTCACAAACTTACATGTATTTGATTTTTATCGTTATTTCAGATATTAATTCATGATAAAAAGATAAATTACCTCAGGAGACATATCAGCTACTAAAGGTTTAGTAGCTGCAGCACCTCCCAATCTGCTCATGCTTAGAACCTATGCACAAAGAAAATCAATGAAATTCTAAGGAGAAGGTTGTAAATTTTAAATGGATTTTTTTTTAAAGAAAATTAACCTTAATTGTTTGTTCCATAACAATTTTTCAACCCAAAAAACCCTTTGTAATATTTAAAATCCAATAAACCAAGTGAAGAACTACTACTTTATTATTATTATTGAGACAGGGAGAGAGTGTAGTACTTTGACTTGGAGTTGTAGGAATTTGACATAGTCTATGATCTCATCCAGCATTGAAGCCTTGTCCGTCTGTCATTCAATAAATGCAACAAGTCATTTAATTTACTTAATTAATCTCTTCTAATCTCATACAATAACTCTACCATCTTATCCCTGTATCATTGCTAATATAAAAATACTTGCAGGAATTAAATATACTATTATTTATGATTATGATCCTCTATAAATCATCATTTTCCAGCTTTACTTTCAATACTAAACACGTGCCGAGGGATATTCCCTTTGATTTCTACACCAATAATTCAGTTAAAAGCACGTGGTAATGCAATTTGATTAGCAAACAATGCAATGTATTATGTAATAATAAACCCCTAAAAAATCCCTTATAACATATTACCATAGAATAAAACATTTTACTATCCCTTATGGGATTCAAGATGAAGTTTCGTCTATCTTTCCAAAGAAGAGGCACTAGTAAAATATTACTATGTTAAAGTTTTAATTACATATACATGAAGACACTTGAGTTAAATTGCCTTGGCATAAAGTCCCTAGTGATATTCCAAATAAGTTGTTTTATAACTATTTGTGGGCTACATTAAATATAGTAAATATAATCTAATTCTTAATTATCAGCTAAATCGGAAAAATTCAAAATCTAAACTTAATTTTGAATAAAGGGGAAAGTAATTAACTAAATTAAAATGAAATGACCTTATTGGGGTTGGGTACGAGCTCCTGCAGTGCCTTCATTCTATCCGCAATCCTCTCCCTCCGTAACTGCAACATTTTCATTTTCATTTTCACAAAATCAAATAAAAAAAACCCAACGAATCATAGATATGACAGTACAATCGCACTGAAACTATTCCTATAGTGCAGAATCCGTACTCTTTCAGCGATGCTATGAGGATCAGTAGCCTGTCCTCTCCTCGCTCTGACCCTCTGTTTTGGCTTTCCCGCTCCGCTTGGGGTCGGCGCTGCCGGGGCTCCGAAATCCTGAGACTGCTAAAATTCATAATTATTCCGTTATTATTAATTTCAGAGAATATGTCAAACGATTAGCAGAAAAAACAATTTTAATGAGATTATGATTACGAATAAGTAAAATTAAACCTGAGGGTTGTGGAAATTCTGAGATTGATTAAGGGATCCAGTGAATCCATTAAACATAGCTTTAACTGCCGCATCATTATCCTACATTAATTTCAATAATTAATGATTAATTAGACGCGGAACAATAAAGTACAATACCAATTCTCATATTAATTGAAAAAATAGAAAATAGAGCTGACCGGGTTAGCAGACTTGAGAAATGAACCGTCAACGAGGCCATTGGAGAGCAACAATTGCTGGTGGTGCTGAAGAATCAGTGCCTTATTGCTGATCTGATGCATTCTCATCTGGTCATCTAAATGCGGCGGCGCGTGGTCGTCGGACCAGGGGAAGGAGGCAGGGGAGGACAACATTTGCTCTAGAAAGCCGTCGTGCGACGACGTATCGAAGTCGGAAGAAGGCGACATTTGGGATTGGGTATGATTGTGTGAGATTTGGTGTTGGTTTAGCAGAGAGTTTATATTGTTCATGGCGGCTCTGTCTCTACTGCTGTTTGGTTGCTTCATTTTTCAAATTTGAAATGTTTAGTTTGTTAGTAATGGTGAGATTTTGAAGGAGTGGGATTCTGATCATGTTTGGGAAATTTGGAATGTTTTATACTATGGAAATTGAGGCCTTTCTCTCTCCTCCAGTCCATAATTAAGTAAAAATAATTATTCCTTTTCCTAAGTTTGGGGTGGTTGGTTTGCCAAGACTTAATTTGGACAAGTTGAGAATCATTTTATAATTTAGATTAATGTCAAACACTCTTTATTTTCATATTATAATTTCGTACCTATTGGAGACACCATTTAATTTGATAGAACTCAATTTGAAATTGGTTTACTAGGTGTTAATTTTTTTTCTCTATTATATGTTTATTGAACTATTATATATATTTTCAATATCTTATTTGCTTTATTTTAA
The DNA here is from genome assembly GCA_034814905.1 of Penstemon davidsonii. Taxonomy (NCBI): domain Eukaryota; kingdom Viridiplantae; phylum Streptophyta; class Magnoliopsida; order Lamiales; family Plantaginaceae; genus Penstemon; species Penstemon davidsonii. Next base: position 24,315,201 of record JAYDYQ010002685.1, read on the forward strand.
TGAATAATGAAATTAAAAAATTTACTATAATAAACGGCAGGTTAAGAGATGCTAACAAGAAATAACAAGCCCAACAAAGAAATATATTTGATCCACATATAACCCGATATATTATAGAGGCCCATCGAGGGGAAGTTACTATACCAATCCATTTGGGCCTTTCCAACAAAAAGGCAGAATATTACAGGCTTACCAGAATAGTCCGAACTCTCCCAACCCGAAAATATAAATTTGAAATGTCACTAGAGTCTAGAAGATTTTAACCCAGCCCTTGAGAGAAATTATTTACTTCATCCGTTGTATGGATGACGTGGTACACCTCAAGTAGAAGATTAAATCAAATCCCTAAATTAAAAAGGAAAGTTGGTTCATCATCCCATCCCCACCATGTATTGGTATGCAAACACTAATTTGACCAAATACCAACCGTTTGATGTACCACGTCATCCACGCAACGGTTGTACCAAATAATCTCTCGTCCCAGAGCCCCCACCCGACTCTTGCAGATCCAACTTGAAATCCAGTTATCCGCTCCCCCGGGAAACCCCAAAATTCAGTTTTTTGCTTCAAAAAATTACTTATTTAATACATCCGCAACATGGATTATTTTTAGAAACATAGGGCCTATTTGGAAGGGTTTTGGCTCGGTTTAAAAAAAATGGTTTCGGTGAAACCAATGAAACCTCATTTGGTTAGGTTTTGGATATTGGGCTTTGTGGTTCTGAGAAAACTGAAATCCCATTTCGATTGAGTTTGGATGTAGGGGATTTGGGAAAAATAGTAGGTAGTAGGTGTCAAATCAATATCTTTTTTATAGAGTTTGTGGGGGAAAAGTAAGTGGTAGGTGTCAAATCAAAGTTTTATAGGTTTCAAGAGTTTTGATGTTGGTCTTTGAATAGGTTTATGATGAGTTTCATGGGTTTGACGAAAACTCATTTGAAAGGATTTTCGCGAGACCGGACCAAAATCCAACCGCATAGACCCATACATCTGCAGCAGTGCAATGAAACTATGACAAGCTTTTTGTTATTTGAATTATTGTAACTACAAGTTTCTAGTTTAACATGTACACTCCTCAAATTAAGTCTGGTGGACATGAACATCCCCTCATGGCTCATGTAGATGACTCATTAGTTTAATTATTTTTGTCTTAAAAAATATTCAACCAACAACTATTTTTATTTTATTTTTATAATTCAATTGACAAGTGACAAGACAACTATAACTAAAAAGAGTATTATTTTTACATTATGATGTATATATTTGTAATTACAATTGTTCCAGGAGAAGTTTACTGACCCCAAGGCCTCAACTAGAGTGGTATTCGGAAATAGCCATAATTAACCCGACATATTAATATGAATTATGGAAAATCCGAAAGTTGTCAATTCTTGATCCCATAAACAGATTTATATTTTTTTTTTAAATTAAAAGTACCATTATGTTGAACCATAATATTGAACCATAGACTCAAATGTTCAATTAGAAAAGGTGGAGCCTATGACAAATATTGAGCAACAAATGTATTCATAATCCAACTATGGGAAGTAGAGAGAATTTATACATAATTGAAATTAATCTAACTCATATTTCAAATAATCTCTTAACCATGATTTGAAGATTGAAAATGTTTGCTAACAAACATTAATTGGTTCAAGTCCCCCAGTACAATTAAGTGATTTTGACCATCACAAATTTCTTCATTGGATTCACCACCCAACAATAATTATACATAAAAATATTCTTGTGTGGTTGAAGGAGATGTCACGGTCAAGTTCGATTATAAATTTCAATCATTGAAAAGTAAGAACTGTTTTAATACACCAACACCTTTATGTTAAATCATTTTGCACCGCCCATTTACCAACTAGGTCCATTAGTCCTAATTAATTATTTAGGTATCTTAGGCCATTTCCAACATATCTCTTAAATTTCGACCTCTTATCTTAAAATTTAAGTAATGAACAGTGTTATACACTCTCACTTTTTGTTCTGCACTCCAACAGCTAATTTATATTTTAAGAGATTACTTTTAAATAATCACACCACTTTATTCTAACAATTAGTTTATATTTTAACATACTACTTTTAATTATTATTTTAACTAAATAGTAATGATATATTTTTTTATACTTATTTATTTAGTTTTATAATAAAAAATATTTTGTAAAAAATGTTAATTTTTATTATTTTGAAAAAAAATCCGATTACATGATAATTGACATATTCAAACACTACCTTAAAGAAAAAAAGAAATAAGGCCGCGTTTGGCTATTTTTTGCATTAACCTGAAATCTGAAAAAACAGCCACCCAAACGCGTCCTTCAGGAAAAAAAAAACAAAAAAAAAAAAACTAAGGGCCACGTTTGGCTGTTTTTTCACATTAACCTGAAAATCATATTTCAGGCTAATACAAAAAACAGCAATCCAAACGCGGCCCTATTTTCAAAAAAGTTGAAAAGAACAAAGAAAAAAAAGACAGCAAAAGTTCTGCATTTTTGTACTTTACTGCAGAAAAGTTCCAATATACACTTCTACATGGCCTCTTGTATTTGAGAGTCCAAACCCATTTTTTTAAGAACCCCATATAATATACAAGAGCTCTTGGAGCTCTATTTTTATGAGAAATTTAACAGCACTCTTAAAATTTGAGTTTTAAGAGTGCTATTGGAGATGCTCTTAGGCCATCTCCAACGGCTCTTTTAAATTTCACCCTTTTATCCTAAAATATAAGTAATGAACAGTGTTATACACTTTCACTTTTTACTCTGCACTCCAACAGCTAGTTTATATTTTAAGAGACTACTTTTTAACAACCACATCACGTCACTCCAATAGCTAGTTTATATTTTAACATATAACTTTTAATTATTGCTCCCCCCATCCTATTATTTTTACTCAATTAGCTACATTATCCAGTCAAAATTTTCAATCTTTTAAGTGATTTATCATGTTAAATTATTCACATTTTTTTGCTTATTTAAATCTTTTAAATATTAATATACATAGTGTCATATAATATTATCAAATTATTAGTTCAATATATTAATTAAATTATTTATTAATTATCTTTTGAATTTAGTCAAGTTGACTGGTCAACGGTACCAAGGGATAGAGATTAATGGGACGGAGGAAGTATTTTATATAAATAATAATGATATATTTATAATATTAGTTTTTTGATTTAATTTCAGAATAAAAAATAGTTTTTTTAAAAAAATATTAATTTTTGGAGTTTTATGGGCATAATATTTTAATGTTTTGTATGAAAGTACAAAAACTTTTGTACTTTCTTGCAAACAATTGCCATATACACTTTGCTTTTGGCCTTGGGTATTTGGCCATCCAAACTCATATTTTTTAACAATCCATAAATTATACAATAGCTCTTGGAGAGCAATTTTTGTGTAAAATTTATCCAAACTCTTAAAATTTAAGTTTTACAATAGCTATTGGAGATGGCCTTAGTAGTAATTTATTATTCATTCGTGAAGAATAATTAACAAATTCTATGTTAATTTATCAAATCCTTTATTTTATTTAGGAGTGGTTATATATAAATTTTATGTCGATTCGCCTAGCACAATATTTTTTATTTAGCGGTTTTGTGCCCTTTTAAGTACTTGCCATCACATAACTATATATGTAAGATGCATACATAGTTTTTATTCCTAGTTATAAACTTTTATTAAGTGGAGAATATAAGCGTACAATTACTGATCAGTCAATCCGAGTATAATGTCAAAGCATTTTAAGATAGATTTCATTTTCTTATCTACTGTACTTGTTTTGATTATAAAGGGCAGGGCGAACACAAATCAAACTTAAACAACTTTATATTTTTACATACACGTAGTCATTTTTTAACTTATTAAAGCAAATTTTAATTGAGCTTCAAGTTATCAAACCATAGATATGCTTTAGACAAGTTTGAAATGACGAAACTAAAATTGGAACAAGCCGTGAGCCAAATATTAAAAATTAATTTACTATTTGTTTTACTTAATAATTGGCCTAATATATAATCTATAATCGCATCTTTACATTGGCAATATGTCTTCTACGATTGTTCTCGGAGTGAAGATTTTATGTGTAACATGTGATGAACCAAAAAAGTCATAACTCAACGAACTGGTGATTGTTTAATGGTAAGAGACTAATTACCTCAATGTGTACATGGAACTCATATTTGAGTCCACTTCCACAATTTTTTTTAATTTTCACTTAATATGTGGTACACACCTCATAAGGAGTTAACCAGGGAGGTGGGGAGGGAAGTCATAACATACCTTAGTATTGAAGCCCATGATTTCCTTCTCAAACTCAACTTGAGCCCATTTTCTATATATATGTGTTAACTTGAATTCTTCCGGTGATAAAATTTTAATCAAAGAAAAAAAGAATTAATCTTGGAGTCCCATTAATGTGGGTTTTTCTACTAGTATTAATGATTAATTTTCATTGTAATTTGATTGTTATTTGGTAGATTTTTTGATTTAGTAATATGATGTAATGATCGTTTATCTAAAAAAACAAATATTACTTAGTTTTACCAATTTAATCAACGTCCACACATTAAATGCCGCAAAATTAAAATGAATTTTAATTTCTTAACAATTACCACCTAATTATACAGGTAATTTGTACATGTAAAGTAAATCCAATGGGAAAAATTAATTGAAAATAAAATATGAAGTAAACTATCATATCATTGAGTCGTAGGAATATTGTTGTAATTTCGAATTTATAAATAAAAAAAATATGCATTGTGGTATGAAAGAAATTTACCAGAAGTTTAACGGGGACCATAAAAGTTCATGCCTAATAATTTAATGCATATTTTTTTTTATTACTGATGTATCTTTTTTTTTTTTTTGGTTACATCAAATGGTAGTATTTGAGCTACCACTCCGAGCCGGGTCGCTGTTTACGGAAAGCTCTTCCCAAGAGATTCTTTACAGTGGAGGGGGTCGAACCCTTGACCTCCCTGTGGTACTAGCCAGCTTTTATCCACTAGACCAAACCCCTTTGGGTACTGATGTATCTATTTTCATACCAACATCAACATCTAAAATTTATTGCTACTGAGAAAACTCAAACAACGGTCTTTATTATTGTTTGGATTGGAATGTGGTGTAGAGGTTCCTATTCTTCATCCCATGTGACTAAATTTTGTCCACGTCAATTAGATGTAGGGTCCTTCCAGTTACATTTGAATTGAAATATCCGCATATTCGAGCCTAGCTGTAAAGACTAAAAACTAGTCCCGTGATATATAATAGCAAACATAAAATAAAACTCTCGACGGAAGAGATGCTCACTGTTGCATTCAACCATGCCTATATAAAATTTGACTATTATTGAGAAAAGAAAAGAAAAACTTAAAAAACTAGTCCCATAATTTATATTATAGTTTAAAATTAAGGATCACGGTAGACTGTCTCCACTGTCACAACTTAATACAATCATGCAACAAATGTTAAACGAAGTGAGTTATGGGACTAAACTGAGGATGACCGGAACAAAAAGCAATTTAACTTTTTGAGAGTACATGTCAGGCAACCATAAGAGCAACTCCAACAATGGGAATCAAAGCTAAATATAGTGCCTTAAAGGTCAAAATGATGCCAATATCTACTCCAGCGGAGGCATTATCACTGGACCTAAATTCAAGTCCAACACTTTTTGGCATCAGACACGGACATGTAGATAAAATTATTGTCAGAAATCTTATCTAAATAATTTAACGCAAGGCACGATTATTTAATACATTTTAATTTAAATTTAATTTTCTTTACTTTTAAGTAAGCTTTAATTTAATTTGAATTTAACCTAATTTAAAAAAATTAAATTTAAATTAATTTAAAATGATGCTCCATTTATTATGTTTATTGCTGGAGTAAAAAACATTTATGCAGGTATCAAAACACTGTAGCAGGCATTAAAGAGTGATTTGATGCTGTTTTTTTATGTTGTCTGCTGGAGATGCTCTAACAAAAGAAAATGGTTCTATGACTAAGGTTAAGACATATGAGCTTCATATGGTCAATAATGGTTGACTTAATTTGTATCAATTGGTTCGTAAATTAACTCGAATAATTTCAAACATAATATAACTCGAGCTCAATAAAGCTCTTACAGTCTTACATATGTTTTTTCAGCGTATGAATTGAACTCAAATAAGTTAATATGGTGTTTGGCCCAATTACTGCACAGAAAACCCAATTGAAAACAATGGATGTTTAATATTAGAAGATACTGTTGAAAGTCAATCGTATATATTCATGATTCATCTATAGAGACTATAATAATGACAAATAAACATAACTGTAAGTTTTGAATATCCTTAATTTTAAAGTTACTTTTCATTTTACCCGTACGTATTTGTTGTGTAATCATAATTATTGCCACAACTTGTGTAATTGGCATTCACTTTATTGTGCAATATGCCACTAGTGGAAGTGGGAGTATTCACAATTAGTCTCTATCTATCCTGCAGTTGAGTTTCTTGTCCACCTAAAACATTCTTCGGACTCCACAAACTAGCAAACAAATTTTTAAAGAACTATATCTACCATCATCACTAATTAATTAATTCCAATCAGTGATTTTTTCTTCTTCTATATAATATGAAAAATAACGAATCGAAATGACAATATTCATAAAATAATAAAATTTAAAAAAAAAAAAAAACATCTTGAACTTTAAAATGTAACTGGAAGGACCCTACATCTAATATGAGAAAACATCTTGGATCCATTAAACATTAACAAAGAGAGATCCATGGATCTGAATCATAGCATATTGTTGAACAGAACACTTAACCACACATAGTTATACAGGAAGAGAATTGAAATGTTGCCTAATCAATTCACAGAAAGATCTCAATTCCTAGACAATCTAAAAACAATATCAACAGAAACAACATGAATTCAACAATCAATGCAAGCAGGCACAGAATTACCACCAGTGGCTGTTGTCCACAGAATATCTTTAAGCGCAGGTCTAAGCTCTTTGCTACAGAACTGATTATACTCCAACGTATCTCCACTCGTCTTCTTCACCTCCACCACCAGAAACGACGGCGTAACAGCAAGTATATCCGCATCTATCCCAAGCTTCCCTTTTCTCCCACTCTCTTGCCCCTGCAACCTCACACAAGAATCACTCTTCTTCACCTTAAAATTCTTCGTCTTCGCCACCTCCTCCAGCGTAGAAATCACACTACTGGCTGGCCTCATAGTAGCGAATCTCAATTCTTCTTTCTCAGCTCTCTTCTTCTCCTCAAACAATGGAGACAAATTAAACCCTTCTGATAAAGAAATTATATGAAAAGCATTCAAACTCTCTGCTTCCTTCCCTTTCCCCTCATCGAATTCCTCAACCTCCTTACTCCTAAGCCCCCTCGGAATCGATTTCTTAAACCACGACGAGTCCATGATCTTTGCTATGCTTATCCTCGTGCTTGGATTCGGATCCAGCATTTTTGTAATCAATTTTCGAGATTCCGGTGAGAACCATGGTGGACATTTGAAGTCACCTCTATAAATCTTTCTATACATGGAAACAACGTTATCATCCTGAAACGGCAGGTAACCTGCAAGCAATACATACAGAATAACACCGCAAGACCATATGTCAGACTTTGCTCCATCGTAACCTTTTTTCCCGATCACCTCAGGTGCAACATACGCCGGCGTACCGCACGTGGTGTGCAATAAACCATCCTGCCTTAAATGGTCGGTGAGAGCGCTCAGCCCGAAATCGGTAACTTTGAGATTCCCTTCCTCGTCCAGCAACAGATTTTCGGGCTTTAAGTCGCGATGGTAAACGCCGCGGCTGTGGCAGAAATCGATTGCGGAAATCAGCTGCTGGAAGTAATTTCGAGCGGAATCTTCACGCAATCGTCCTCTGGCGATTTTGGCGAAGAGTTCGCCTCCACGGACGAATTCCATGGCGAAATAGATTTTTGTTTTGCTGGCCATGACTTCGTGGAGCTCGACGATGTGGGGGTGATGCATCATTTTCATGACGGAGATCTCGCGTTTAACTTGTTCCATCATTCCAACGCGAATTACTTTTTCTTTGCCCACAACTTTCATCGCCAAGCTCTTTCCTGATTGAAGGTTCCGCGCGTGATACACCTTCGCGAATGTGCCGTGGCCTAACAGCCGCCCTAGTTCATACTTTCCGTTCAGGACGCCGCACTTGTCGTCGGATCCCATGGTAGGAGAGATTGAGATTTATTAATTTTCTGTAGAACGAAATTAAAAAACAAAATAAGGATATACGTAGGTTGTGGTGGTTTTAGGTAAATTCACCCGTCTTCTACGTGTTTCCGGTGGCAATTACGGCCACTGATAAGCGGTTTATCGGCTCTACCGCCGCTGAATTGGGGGTTAGAAACCGGATTTTTTACCATCTCTCTGCATTCCCAGGTGGATAAACAACTACAAAAAGGAAAGAAGATAGAGAAATATAAATGAATTCAGAAAATTCAGAATGCTGGTTGTTTATGAGGTTTCTAATTTCTTTTCAATGGCCGGTCCTGGGGGGTGATTTATAGCGGGGTTTGAAGGGTATATTTGTCAATGCAAGTTTCTCCGTGCAGTTTCAATCCGACGGCTGAAAATAGCTATTGACACGCTTTGGGACCTACACGTTAAAAACTAGGGTTTTCTTTTTCAATGGGGAGGGAAAGTTAAGGCCGCCCTTCTTTCAGGCCACAATTACCATTTTGTCCTGGTTGGCGGGTTAGCTGCATTTTTGGTTTTATTCATTGGGAATAATTCAGTGGGTCCCTATCTGCATCTGAAATTAGCTTTTTACTTTTTTTAGGTAACTGTATTTGAAAGGGCATAATTATATTCGGAATCTTTTAGTAGACATTAAGCCAAATCTAAGGAAGAATTTTTTTTTTCCTTTCTTTTTTCACGAAAGAGGGATATATTAATCTGGCTATTAGTATTACGTTCATGTTACACTGATTTTTTAGCTGATAAATTAATATTTTGGTGCGAGTAAATAGCCCTTTTGGTCATTCTTATGGCAAATTTTTGCACATTCGTCCTTCTTAAATTTTTTGTAGCAAATTCGTTCCTCTTATCAATGTAATTTAATATATTTGTCCCTCTTAAATATTAAATACATCAATTTTCGTTCATTTTCGGATATATATGGTACTAAATGATGTATTTTAAATTTAAGAGGGACAAATGTGTTATACTACATTGATAAGAGGGACGCAACTGCTACGAAAGATTAAAGAGGGACGAATATGTTACACTACATTAATATGATGGACCAATATGTTACACTACATTAATAAAATGGATGAATCTGCAACGAAAAATTTAAAAGGAATGAGTATGCAAAAATTTGCCTATAAAAAGGATAAAAAGTGTTATTTACTCTTTCAGTGCAAATGAGTAAACTTCTGCGTAATACTAAATGAAACAATGTTCAACATTGTAATATACTTTTTTTTTTTGGTAAAAAACATTGTAATATACTGGTAGAATAACCTATGCGACTTTACATAAAATCACATTATAATGGTGTTAAATATACTTAATTCATATAGATTTTTGTTTTTAGGTATTCATTCATAAAGATTTGACGTATTGCACAGAGTTCCACTAAGATGGTGAAACGTGGCATATGACTGAAGTGGGCTCCCTGTCGGGCTGATTAGTACGCGAAAAGTTAAAATGTGAAGAGCCTTATTGGGCCAGTAGTACTTTACCCCTAAAACAATAAAAAAATAAAAAAATGCCAAAACAAAACAAAACCACCCAACTTATTCTTAAAACAATCACCCCAAAATTATTTCGTGAGAAATGTCAAACAAAGATATTTTTTATTTTTTGAATAAGTTTTTCTATCTTTCATTCTTGTCAAACCAATTTCTCAAAAGTCAAACAAACAATAATTTTTTTATCTCTAAACAAAATTTATATAAACTCTATTTTTTTTTTGGTTTCCCAAGAGTTTAATCCCTTTCGAGGCGGGTTGGACAAATTAAGTGGGTACCTCTCTCAACAGGGATTCGAACCTGATTCCGCTACTTTATAGTGACTAGTCCCTTCCACTAAACAAATCACCTGTTGGTATACAAACTCTATTATGACTTAACATAAAGTAACATATCTTACACAATTTATCTCACATAACAAGCATGATTTGACATAAAATCTTACAACTATAACCTAATTCTTCCAAAAAAACATACACCTACTTTATTTCTCAAACTACTTTCTCAAAAATCAAAACCCAAATAAAAAACATTACGAAAAGAAAAAACATTTCACACTCATTCATGGCTCTCTCAAACTAATTTTCCAAATACCAAAGAAACAGGCCCATAGTATTTCTTCTATTTCGTTCCAATAAAACTTTAATACATTTATCTAAACTTGAAAAGAAAGCACTTAATTAAATAATTTCCTAACGTTAGTTGAATTATCTAATAAATTTTCATCATATCATAGTTTTAATGACATACCACATAAATTTTTGACTAAATTACTTTGATTATTACTATGTTGTTACCAAGATTTAAAGTTATTATCATAATTACCTAAATCAAAACTTGAAAATAAAATAAATATAATTACTAAATATTTCTAAGCTAAAAGTACATATCTACATAACTATTACTCCCTCCATTTTTTTTTATTTGTCGCTTTGCCAAAAATTTATTGTTTACTTTTATTTGTCGCTTTAGGATTTCAATATAAAATTAATGTTCTTTTACCAATTTTACCCTTCTTACTAATACTTGTCATTAATGCTAAGATTATTTCAATAAAAGGGTATTTTGGAAATTTTCCTTAAAAAAAGTGACTATTTATGACATTCCTTAATTCGTGTGCAATCCTCCAAAGCGATAAATAAAAAAACGGAGGGAGTATTCTAAAACTACCACTTGAACAAATGGACAACATCAATTATTTTCTTAATTGACTTTGATATTTCCATCTAAACCAATTTTCACAGGTTTAACCCATTTTTTTCTTTTATCGATTTCACCATCTTTGTCGGTTATACCCATCATTTTATTGAGTTCATCCATTTCAGTTACATGCCTAATCAATTTTTTAACCAATTTAACCCATTTTTACCAAATTTTCTCAATTTTGTCAACTAAACATATTTTATTGATTTAACCCCTATTTTCACACTTAATTTACCCATTTTTTGTTATTTTAACATGTTCTCTCATCGATTTCACCCGCTTTTACATTGAGTTTAACATTTCTCTTTATGTTATTCGAACTCATTATTTCACCGATTTCACCCATTTTTTTGTGGTTTATCTTATTTCTTAATCAATTCAATCATTCTCTCCAGTTTAACCAATTTTAGTAGATTTTCACTTATTCTTTTGCAGATTTCACCCCATTTTCTCGATTATTTCACCTAATTTTTAGCCAATTTAACTCGTTTTTTTAGTCATGTACTTTTATCAATTTGACCCCTTTTTTGTTATCCTATGTTTAGCCGATATCCTTCATTTTTTACAGGTTTACCCATATTTTGTCGGTTTACCCCGTTGTTTTATCAATTGTATCATTTATATTGCTTTTAACTCTTTCTTCTTCGATCTAACTCATTTTTCAATTATTTTACCATTTTTTACTCTATATTTTTTAATCGAACTTTACCCGTTTTAACCATGTATATATTTTGAATTTTTTTACTTAAGTCAATTATAAATTTTTCAGTTAACTATATAGTACTTTATTTTATTCATATAGCACAAATGCGGCATTTGTTTTTAGGTTCTTTAATAATTGATAATTTCTTAAGATATGTCCAAAGAAATATCGATTGCACTCGCTTTTACATTGAGCTTCCCATTTCTTATTTGTTATTTTAACCCGTTCTTTGATCGATTTCACCCGTTTTTATTTTTTATCCCATTTGTTAATCAATTCACATATTCTCTCGATTTTAGTCGATTTTACCTATTCTTTTGTTGATTTAACCTATGCTCTCACCTATTTCACTTTTTTTTTTTGCCAATTTAACTCATTTATTTATTTTGTTCTTTTATTGATTTGATCCCCTTTTTTTTTTTTTTTTTTTTTTTTTTTTTGCTATCTTATATTTAGCCAATATCATTCATTTTTACTAGTTACCAATTTTTTGTCAATTTATCTCGGTGTTTTATCAATTGCACCATTTTTCTTGCATTAACTGTTTTTCTTCTGTCAAACTCATCTTCCCATTGATTTTACAATTTTTCATCATATATTTTTAATCGAATTGTACCCGTCTTCACCGATTTTAACCATTATATGTTTTGAATTATTTTGGCTTCAGCGTCAATTATAAGTTTTTCAGTTAACTAAATAGTACTTTTTTTATTCAATCAATGACATGGCAAGTTACACGTCAGAATAAAGTCAAACTAAAACTAAAAACTGCTCTTATTCGACATAGACCAAAATTTGGACCTGTTCGACATAGACCAAAATCTGGACCTATTTGACATACACCAGACTGGACCTGTTCGACATACACCAGACTGGACCTGTTCGACATACACCAGACTGGACCTATTCGACATACACCAGACTTGGCATGTTCGACATACACCAAAATCGACCTATTCGACATACACCAAAATCGATATACATATACTTGATCTCCAAATTGCCTTTAAAACATGTCACTCGACATCCAAGCATGGCTATTCGACATGCCCACATACATATCGATATATATGGGCCTTATTTCGACATAACCACTAAAGATCCGACCCGAAAGATTCGACCCAAAAGATCCGACCGATCCGATATCCCCTCCTATAAATACTCCGCCATTTGTTACATTTAAAGGTAGATTCTGCTCGACTTAACTACTACTTTTCTGCTATATTCTGCTATGCTGTGAATTGATCTGACTTAGGCATCGGAGGGTCAGCGCCGGGTCAACCACCGGCACAACCTGACGAGTTTCTTTGAGCACAGGGTTAGGAACCTTGAAGTGGAGTCCAGCTCGATCTGACCGGCTTAGGATTCCATACTGTGGAGCGGAAAACATCATTACGTGGCACATTGGACGTGGACCAGACACTTCATCAGTTGGCGCCGTCTGTGGGAACCTCTAACCAATGCTCGAACAAGAACGACGATCAGATCAAGGATTGTAGAAGCAACGCTAGAGTATGATCAGATTGGAGACAACGTTTAAGTTGATCGAATAAGCATATGCGATGAGGAACAACCAAATATAAAGACCTTCAGTACCAGAACGAGTTTTTATCAAGTTACTCGACCAGAATTGAAGGAACTCATCGATGACACTTATGTATAATTGATGAAAATGAAAGCAAAAGGTGATGAATCAACCATAAAGGTCTTGAACTACCACATCGATGAACAAACAAATTTGATGAGGAAAGGCAAAAAGGTCTTATTTGACATAAATGTGTTGTTCGACGTATAAAGCCTTGTTCGACATCAACGATCATAAAGGATCATCAAAGCCTTGTTCGACATCATCGTTGATCAAATCAATGAAGAGGAGAGCAAAAATGTCACAATTAGCTTTCAAAGCCTTGTTCGACATCAACAGACATAAATGCCTTGTTCGACCAAAAAATGCCTTGTTCGACATCATTGATGATCAAATTCATCAGCTGTTATAAAGGCGTTGTTCGACAAAATCGAAGGAAGTGTTGTTCGACATCAACGATCATAAAGGCGTTGTTCGACATCATCGATAAACAAAATCAATTAAGAGCTAGCAGAATGTCACAAGCAGCTTCAAAGCCTTGTTCGACATGAGTAGCTTTGAAAAGCATTCAATCGACTTCATCGATGATCAAATCAATGAAGAGTGGAGCAGAATGTCATATTCTTCGACATATCAATGAAGAGGAGCAAAATGTCACAAGTAGATTTTGAAAGTCTTGTTCGACATCAAAACAGCTTTGAATGTCACAAGGAGCAAAATGTCATAAAGGTGTTGTTCGACATCATCGATGATCAAATCAATGAAGAGTGGAGCAGAATGTCATGTTCTTCGACATATCAAGGAAGAGGAGCAAAATCTCATGTTCTTCGACATAAACAAAATCAATGAAGAGCAGAGCAGAATGTCACAAGCAGCTTCAAAGCCTTGTTCGACATAAGTAGCTTTGAAAAACATTCAAACGACTTCAACGATGGTCAATTCAATGAAGAGTGGAGCAGAATGTCATGTTCTTCGACATATCAAGGAAGAGGAGCAAAAAATCTCATGTTCTTCGAAATAAACAAATTCAATAAAAAGCATAGCAAAATGTCACAAGCAGCTTCAAAGCCTTGTTCGACATAAGCATCTTTGAAAAGCATTCGATCGACTCCATCAATGACCAAATCAATGAAGAGGAGCAAAATGTCATGTTCTTCGACATATCAAGGAAGAGGAGCAAAATCTCATGTCCTTCGACAAGAGTGGAGCCAAATGTCATGTTCTTCGACATATCAATGATCAAATCAATGAAGAGGAGAGCAAAAATGTCACAGCTGCTATAAAAGCCTTGTTTGACATCAACAACCATAAAGGTGTTGTTCGACTTCATCGATGATCAAATCAATGAAGAGGAGAGCAAAAATGTCACAGCTGCTATAAAAGCCTTGTTCGACATCAACAACCATAAATGTGTTGTTCGACATCATCAATGAAGATGAGAGCAAAAAGTCACAATCAGCTTTGAAAGCCTTGTTCGACATCAACAACCATAAAGGTGTTATTCGACATCATCAATGAAGATGAGAGCAAAAAGTCACAAGCAACTTTGAATGCTTTGTTCGACATCAACGACCATAATGCGTTGTTTGACTACATCGAAGAAAGTGATTTTCGACATCATTGATGATCAAATTCGTCAGCTACTATGGAGGTATTGTTCTACATCATCGAAGGAAGTCTTGTTCGAGGTCATCGATGAAAAATTCAATGACAAGCTTGATGATGAGGAAAACAAAAAGTCTTCATCTACCCAAAAGGTCTTCTTCGACATAAGTGCCTTGTTCGACATCATCAATGATCAAAATCAGCTGCCAAAAAGGCCTTTCTTCGACATAAATGCCTTGTTCGACTTAAAATACCTTGTTCGACATCATCAAATGATCAAATCAATAACAAGCTTGATGATGAGGAAGCAAAACGCCTTATACAACATAATTGATGATCAAATTCATCAGCAAAGCCTTGTTCGACATGAGCGAATGAAGTGTTGTTCGACATCATCGATGATCAAATTCATCAAATGCTATGGAGGTGTTGTTCGACATCATCAATTGCAAGTTTGATGATCAATAAGCAAAATGTCAGTCATCAGTTGCCTCAAAGCCCTGATCTGCCTACTTAAGAAGAGCTCGACGATAATCTTCGACGAGAAAGCAAAAATTGATCGACAACTGTGAAAGCTTCGATCAACCACATAGATAAACGAGTTGATGAAATGCAACTACAAGTTATTTATTTGACAGACTTTCTAGAAATACTAATTCTATAGCAAAAAGAAGAAAAAAGTAAATCGATCATCACTCAATAATCGAAAAGGAGAATCAATCTTTCATCGACAAACACTAAGATGAACTGATCTACAACTTTCAAAACTTCGAATCCTTACACTATAAAAGTGATAAGTTGAACAGTTGATAGCTTTCAAAGCATCGAATCCTTACACTATAAAAGTGATAAGTCGACAAATCAAAAGCTTCAAAACTTCAATTCCTTACACTATAAAAGTGATAAGTTGAACAGTTGATAGCTTTCAAAGCATCGAATCCTTACACTATAAAAGTGATAAGTCGACAAATCAAAAGCTTCAAAACTTCAATTCCTTACACTATAAAAGTGATAAGTTGAACAGTTGATAGCTTTCAAAGCATCGAATCCTTACACTATAAAAGTGATAAGTCGACAAATCAAAAGCTTCAAAGCTTCAATTCCTTACACTTAAGTGATAAGTTGAACAGTTGATAGCTTTCAAAGCATCAATCATTTCGACAGCTTTCAAAGCATCGAATCCTTACACTATAAAAGTGATAAATCGACAAATCAAAAGCTTTAAAGCTTCAATTCCTTACACTATAAAAGTGATAAGTTGAAACAACTGATAGCTTTCAAAGCATCAATCTTTTCGACAGCTTTCAAAGCATCGAATCCTGAACAGTTGATAGCTTTCAAAGCATCAATCATTTCGACAGCTTTCAAAGCATCGACCAAAAACACTATAAAAGTGTTAAGTTTATGGTCGACATCAAAGCATCGACCATAAAGACGTCGATAGCATTAAAAGCATCGACCAGAAAGATTTTGGTCGAATAGCTTTAAAAGCATCGACCAAAAACACTACAAGAGTGTTAATAAAGAATCTGGTCGACATCAAAGCATCGACCAGAAATATTTAGGTCGAATAGCTTTAAAAGAATCGAACAAAAATACTATAAAAGTGTTAAGTTTCTGGTCGACATCAAAGCATCGACCAGAAAGACGTCGATAGCATTAAAAGCATCGACCAAAATTAGGTTGATATCATCCAATAACATGTTCGATCAAGAAAGTAAAATTGAACACCCATTGAATTGACAATTACATCATAAAGTTCAAAATTATAACTTCCAGACTTCGATTTACAAACGAACTCTCGAACTTGGGGGACTATTGATATACCAAATATTCAATCAATGACATGGCAAGTTACACGTCAAAATAAAGTCAAACTAAAACTAAAAACTGCTCTTATTCGACATAGACCAAAATTTGGACCTGTTCGACATAGACCAAAATCTGGACCTATTTGACATACACCAGACTGGACCTGTTCGACATACACCAGACTGGACCTGTTCGACATACACCAGACTGGACCTATTCGACATACACCAGACTGGGCATGTTCGACATACACCAAAATCGACCTATTCGACATACACCAAAATTGATATACATATACTTGATCTCCAAATTGCCTTTAAAACATGTCACTCGACATCCAAGCATGGCTATTCGACATGCCCACATACATATCGATATATATGGGCCTTATTTCGACATAACCACTAAAGATCCGACCCGAAAGATTCGACCCAAAAGATCCGACCGATCCGATATCCCCTCCTATAAATACTCCGCCATTTGTTACATTTAAAGGTAGATTCTGCTCGACTTAACTACTACTTTTCTGCTATATTCTGCTATGCTGTGAATTGATCTGACTTAGGCATCGGAGGGTCAGCGCCGGGTCAACCACCGGCACAACCTGACGAGTTTCTTTGAGCACAGGGTTAGGAACCTTGAAGTGGAGTCCAGCTCGATCTGACCGGCTTAGGATTCCATACTGTGGAGCGGAAAACATCATTACGTGGCACATTGGACGTGGACCAGACACTTAGAAGAAAATTCCCTTCATCAAGTGCGCGCCATTAGACCAAACAATTGGTTATAATTAATTAGTTTAATATTTTATACCAAAAATTGATGATTAGATGATTAATTGATTTTGAGATTATGAGGCGTATGAGAAAAGGTCCTTCTAATTTGGGTAGGTTTATTTTTGTCTGCGCCGTTTTGGGTTGCCTACAATATATTCTTATTGTCATAAAAGTAATTTGCTTTGTAGATATAATTATATTAGTATGCTTAATAGCACAAACGTACTGTGTGTAGATTTTCAAACTTAATTTTTAATTATCCCATTGTGGAAAAAATCATTTCGTGTTAAAGTTGACTCCATAAAATTATAACTTCATTATGATTACGTAAACAATTTTTCTTTTTCTTCGAAACTCACTCAATTGAAAAAGTAATTTTATTTATACATGATATCATGTAATTAATAATTTTGCTATTCGTATTAAGTTTGATATGCCAATCCAAAATTTAATTGCAAAACACTGTATTATTCAATCTTGCAAAATTATATCCTATCAAATTCTATATTACGGAGTGTAATTTATAATGTAATTATACTCTACCAGTTAAGTCTAATAATAACTCTCATATATAAAAAAACACTCTCTTCATGTCTCAATTAACTCAATAATATATGTTCAAGGGCTAGGACAAACGGGGACTAATAAAAGTTTCACATGGGTGCAAAAATATTCTCTGGGGAACAAAAATATAATGTGAGTAATATATGCATACTCGTGATTTCTCATGATGTTTGGATCCAAAAGAAGTGTAGTTGTCGAAGCAATCTGACCATGTTATGTGCTGTTTGGTTCGTGCCCACAAGAACTACATGTGCTTTGTCCAACGCATAATGAAAGCATTTCCAAACCAGAAATTTTCATTTTGTGCCTTTGGAAAATTCTACAACTACTTATAACTGAAAATTAGTCGTTCTCAGGTTATATTCAGTTTTCATTATACAAGAAGATCGATAGATAGATAGCATTAATTATTCAAGTATTCAAATGTTTAAAAAAATAACATGCACTATATATTTATATGTTTAACATGTACCTTTTACTTACACGTAGATGGTTCATAATTGTTTTTTTAATTTAATACTTGGAGCTTGTTTTCCAATAATAAGTGGTGGTATGATTAGCTTGAGATTTCACCTTATTTTTCTTTTATTTAAAATGTAATTAGCTCATGAGTTGAGAGAAAAAAAGAAAAAAAACTACATCTCCAATAGATCCACGTATTGCCGATTAAACCGTAGTCTAGCGACAAAAATTGAGGCTCCAAGACCAATAGAGCAAAAGGTTTTGAGTTCAACTTCAAATAATATGGGTATTTTTTTAATTTTTTATTAGTCTTGATAGGTTATTTATCTTTAAGCATTGATAGCAATTGAACGCATTAATGATACAATGACTGATGTAATACCGTTTCTCAAAAAAAAAAATCCACCTAATTTTAATTCTTGACATCATCAACAAAAATTCTACAAAATTAGCAAAATTATTCCACCTAATTTATACAAAGTATTCAGTATATTTTATTTTTTTAACACACCGACCCGTACCATTGGAATCTACTTGCATCACCATGGATCCCAGTTGTTATATATGGAGAGTGAATAAATATAAATATATATATATATATATAATGTGCATCGCGAGCTTATAAAGAAAATTACCAACACATGATCATCTAGTTTCTCAAACTATGTATGATTGAATCTTAACTACGTCCATAGCGGAGAAAATAAATCTCACCTGCATTATTCTAAAAGCACTTCACGAGATATATGATTAAGTTTGACACTATCAGAAAATAATAATGATTATATTCTATATGATGAGATAGGCAAAATTAAGTTTTTAATTAATTAACCCGAAAGTATATATATATATATATGCCAATTAATTATGATCTAGGTAATTTCTCCATAAGAATGGCATGTATATAACTTACAAAAGCGAAAGATAATGTAGTTCAGAGGCATGCACGTCTTAATTAGGAAGAGATATATATGTTTAAACACTATTTGATAAAGCGAAAGGTATATATAATAGTCTTTTCGAACCTCAAAAAAAAATTTTTTTTTATTGAGCGTAAACAACACCACAAATTAATAGGGAATTGCTTTGAGAAAATTATATGATTTTTATATGATACAAAATTATATTGCGAAAGACATTTCTTGAGGATGGCCGTCAAATGCTGAAAAAATAGCATAACAGTTCGACAGGATGGATCAATGTTTCAAGATTTGAAAAATTGAAAGTAACATGTGAATTGGGAAACTAGTCGAGAATTTGTGAATTTCAAATTATTGGATTGAATATTATTTTTCAAAACACGGGCTACTAGTTTGTATCAATTTTTTTTGTTTATTTGCTTTGTTTCTCTCAGATAAATATTAATAAATTCGAAACTACTTGAAAATATTTTTTAATATCGAATAAAAAATACTCGATAGTTTCATATTAATTATATTGACAAAAACACAGAGGACATGTTTATTTGGCATTTCCCAAAATTATTTTGTGTTTGAAAAATGCCAAACAAACATGTTTTCTACTTTCTTTCATCTCTCAATTTTCTCAAACTACTCTCTCAAAAGCCAAACAAACAAAAAATTTATTATCTCTAAACAAAACATATACAAACAAACATGTTGGTCCATTAAGAATACTATACACATACTTTATTTTTCTCTAGCCTGATATGACATAAAGTAACATATCTCTTACACAATTTATCTCACATAACAAACATGATTTGACATAAAGTCTTACACATCTTACACCTACAACCTAACTCTTCCAAAAAAATATACACTTACTTTATTTTTCAAACCCAAATAAGATTACGCAAATCGAGATTATTTCACAAACTTCCACTACTCTCCCCTCCCAAACTACTTTCCCAAACACCAAACAAAGAAGCCTAGAAATTTTCAGTATATTATGTAAATATTAATTCATGCCTAAGTGGACCTTAGCCCAATAGAACTTAATGGGCTAAAAATTGCATATGGGCTGAACACAGTTTACTAAAGGATATGTAGAACGGTTTACCTACCCTCCATTTTGTGCATAATGTATTGTATCACCAAATCATGTTGGCCCATTAAGAATAATAACTCGAAATATTGAATGCTTATTTTTTTGTTTGGAAGAAAATTAGTGAAGAAAAATATAATCTAAGAGACTAATACTCAAAAAATTTCCTATGTACAGTACACATATAAAATTTGAAATAAACATACACATGTTTATTTATATATATATAATAATAATAATGAAATGCACAATCTCATGAAAATTTCTTCTGCTTTCGAATTTCTGTTAGAGTAGATGTACGCCTTAGCTTATTTTGCTTATTATGATCATGAGTACTACTGGCCCATCCATCTCCGATCAAGGTATGCTTATAGTACTTGAATGCAACAAATAACATGAACACTGCATCCATAATATTTATGTATAAATATTAATAAAACATATTCTTTAATTGTGATTGGATATTAAAATAGTAAGAATGAGTTTTAATTTTTACCTGCCCAAATTCTGGCAACAACTGAAGACAGATTCCAAACGAGGGTGAATATGGCAAATCCTAGTGCTTTTTTGTGGGAACATGATTCCCAAGCGTCTCCAAATCTTCGAATCCAAAATGTACCTATAATAAATACTCCTTCATTGCTTTTTCGATCGGGACACATACTTATGATATGATAGGTATAATTGAAATCAATAAATGACTCCATAAACTAAATATATGTAAATTATCAAGCTATCTTATAATATCGACTAGTTTACACGAGGTGGGTAGTGGGTAGAATTGGAACTTAATTTACCAAAGTCAAGTGTAGAATTATGATTTTACCACCCACCAATACAAATCAGGGAAAATTATTTTTTGTCCAAACCAATCCAATCACAAGACAAATGTATTACACTTGTTTTGTGATTGATCACTCTCCTGTGAGTTACATTCAATCTCAAAGCAATTGTACATTTGCTAAGTAGTTGGTTTGGGCAACCCGACCAAACCGGGTATGAGTAACAAATGTGCCCAGCATAGAGAGTTGTGTGGTGCATGAATACATAGTGAATGATTATTTTGTTACCATATGCGGTTAACTGCGAGGAGTAGGAACAACAGATTTTCGGTACGGTAAATACTCCAAAGAAGCCTGCAATCACAAAGTAAAAAACCTTTTTTAGTTTGTTTCCTAGTTACTGTAAATATGGACGCATAGGATTTTGCAATATCAAGATTCAAATCCCAATGAATACAACTAGTAGAGTATTTTTTATTAGAGAAGTTGACTAAATACAAAGAATAATAATAATAATAATAGTCACCTAATTTGGCCATCTTCCAAATGGTTATGGAGCTTCCACACCGTGCCAAAATAAAAAGAATCACTGCCAACTGAAAGAAAGAAAGAGGCAAATTTTGTCATTTTTCTACTAAATTTCACAACAAGAGAAATTGAATTCTTCACCTTCATTGTGGTGGCAGGATCCCCAGAAAAAAGGGCTCTCAATTTCAAAAGAAACTCATTTAAGTAAGGCAAAACCAATTTTATAACCCAAATTGCTTCTTCTTCTCCAACAACATATTCTTGGTCCATATCATTTGAACCCCTATCAAATTCCCAAACATTTAGTAATTTTATAAAAAGAAAAAAATTCAGATTGATTAAACCAAAGTGTTGATAAGTTACCTAGTAATGAGTGATCTGAAAAGAAATATTGCAGCAAGATAAACAAGGCCTAAGTAAGAAATCACAGAAATGAAGCTGCAAATCCATAAATAAATAACTATTAATCATGCCTTCTGGTGTCAGATACTACTAAAAATTACATTTATATCTAACCTGATGTTGAGATCTTTTGTGTATGAAGAGGAAATAATAAAAAATGTTCCAATCCCAAAAATGAATGCTGATTTTGATACATCTCTCCACATAACTAAGTCAACTGAAAATTACCAACAAAAACATGATATCAGAAAATTACTAATAAGACAACCAAAAAAAAGGATAACTCACCAACACTTTGAAGTTTGCTATGAGTTTTTGGAATTACATGAAGATGGTCTGAAACTGGAACTGAGAAGCAGAAAAAAGAAATCCTAATTAAAAAAATTGGACTAATGCATATATAAAAGAAGTGAAATGAAATATTTTCAGAGAAACTAAAATATGATTACTTGGCTTAGTTTTTGTTGGATTTGGGTGAATTTTGGCATGATTAACTGTAGAAGGAGCCTTCTTCTTTACAATTGGTGAAAATTGAACTGTTTTTTCATTGCTTTGGATCAATTTCTTTTCCTCAATGACAGTTTTATTTGGCCTCTGTTCTTGAACACTGATTTCTTTAATTTGAAGAGTCTTCTCTTCGATCTCAACCTCAATTTCCTCATCTTTTTCCTCCTCTCCTTCATCATCATTCAACACATCTTCTTCTTCTTCTTTTTCTTCTTCTTCACCATCAATTGGAGTTTCAATTTGGCTAACATTTTCTAACTTGCTTTTCACCAACTGAAGTGAAACTGATTTCTTCAAATCCTCATCAGACGTCTCAGATTTCACCACCTTCTTCAAATCCAAATCACAATTCAATTCGTCAGTAGAATCAGATTTCACTTTCCTCAACTGAATTAAATCCTTCTTCTCATTTCCATCACTTGATTGATCGATACCCACATTAACAGATCTCGATTTCCTGATCCCATCAACAGAAACTTTTATCAATTCCTTACACTCTTTATCCAAATTCTTGCTCAATTCAGATCTCTGCTTCGAAATCTGAACTGGGCTCCCCTCAGATTTCCATGTTTTTCTTTTTCCAATTGGGCTCTGTTTTGGCTTCATAGTACTAGTACTACTCTGTTTTTTATCCTCTACAGTAACACTAACATTTTGTTCTGAATTTTGATGAGTGGTGGCATTGAAGACTTTGATTCCACCTTTGAATTCATCAAGCCTCATCCTGCTTTCCCAAATAGAGCCTGTTTTTGGGGTACTGGAACCTTTTCTTCTGCCACCTAAATCCATTGATTCTTTAGTACTAGTATTTCAGTTGTTTTTTTTTTCTTTCCCTTTACTCTAAACTGCAATGAGTAGTAGACCCAAATATTAATTAATGGAGTTTGGATTTGAGCTCACGAAATAAAACAGCGGTTGGTGTTATGAAAGTCATGTAACATTGGGATTCCTTTACACAGAGACAGACAGTTAAAGAGAGAGAGAGAAGCTTTTCAATGCACCCTCTTTTTTTCATTTCCTTTCTCTTTTTATATGTAAGAATAATATTTAGTAGTAGTAGATAAAATTTGATGTAATATATATTTCATGTTGCAGTTTCGTGTACAGATTTTACATATAACACATGTGAGTTTCTTGTATTTATTCAATGTTATTTTCCTCATAAAATAAAATGTGCACTATTCTCATAATGGATGAATTCAACATATTTTCCTTCTTAGACGAGTACTGTCGGAGCAGACCTGCGTTCTTTTCACTCTTTATTTGCATTTTAATTAATTACAAGAATCATGGTCTAGCGCGTTCTGTTATGTATGTTAATACATAATAACAATTATAAACATGATGTCTGCTCGTGTTTATATTTTCTCAATATTTACTTGATAAGTCATGGTTAGATCTTTCACGAAGAGATTAAATATCCAAATTACTAAAACGATTTTCTTAATACTTTATTTATTTATTTTATAAATTCATTTATTTACCCAACGCTTGTCAGCATGTGATATATGTTATTTTTGTAAAGTGGGGGTAAATTAATCTTAGTAGCTAGGGGTAAAGTGAATGATTAGGTTATGAGGTAAGATTTTGATGTTTATTCCTTCCCCTTCACTTCACTCTGTCACTTGAGTAACCGAGGCATACAAAAGTGTTTCACATGTTGCATGCCTGTAGCTAGCTTTTCACGTTTCGACAGACACCAAACACATATTAATTTTGCCCAATTTCTTTACTAATTTTTAGACTTTTACATAGTTTTCTTTATATTGGGAGAAGATAGATGTCATACATCCAAATTCTTTTCTAAATGAAAAAGACACTATGATAACTGCATCTATAACAATATTAATTTCAGTAGAAGAATTACGAGTTTGCTCATGAAAGTCGAAATTATGCATATCACAAGGATGTTATACATACAAGTAAAAAAAATGTATATGAGAGTTTTTGGATGGTCCCCTACTTTATACTAAATCCCAAATTCTCACTAGTAGGCACGTGAGGCCAAATCCATATGTTAACCTGCACTCTCTTTTGAGAAAGCTGCATTTTTATTGCGACAAAAGTTGCCTCCTTTGTCCACATCCAACCACCGACACATGCTTACTCCAATTCTTGTTGGTACAAATTACTCCAATTTAATATACATAATAATTTTTTTCATTTTCATTTCATCGATTTTCAATTACCTTAATCGAATCACACTCATTGGATATTTATTCCTATACATATCCTAAATTCCTAAGGAACTTACAAAAATCCACACAATTGAAAACCCTAATAATCACTCTATAATTTTGCAAACCTGTCTTTATTCTTTTCATGTAAATCAGATCCAAAACAAACGAGCCCAAGTTATGATTTTAAAAACATAACTTTAATTTGTTTTAATTAAAATATTTTAATTTAAGAAATTTAACTTTAAACACACAAAACATATAAATATAAAAAGTTATTAGTATTATTATTATTAAGTGAAAGTAGAAAAGAATGAGGATTATAATAAAATGAAATAGGAAGATTGATACATTAAAGATGACTATAAAAAGGGGAAGGGGAAAGGGAAGGGAAGGGGAAAGGGAAGGGAAAGAGAGATAGCCATTGGAGATGAACTAAATGACTAACGTCGAATGATACCAAAGGTGTGGTCTACAATTTCTTTTTGTGGCTCACAAAGGGCAAGACATATGATTATGACGTCGTATCTTTGGAGTGAGGAATGTGAAAATTATTTATATCAATTGTTGTAGCATATATAAAAGCCTAGCGTCCACGGCACGAGATACACGGAACAACGTTCAATCTACAAATTTGTATTAAATAAAATAATTTCTTATGTGGACTGGACTGAGCTTTGGATCTTGGTCTCCACAAAGAAGGTAAGTATTTATACTCTACTTGTAAAAAAACCTTAAACCATCATTTTATAAGAGAAAAAGAAAAATGGAACAACGCCAAAAGGAGACTGTCTATTCTATAATTACAACATCCTGATTGTACTCATGGTCAATTTTGTGGTTACTTACCAATTACCATAGATGCATAGGCTAGTGGCATAATATGCTTTCATGATGAAAATCAAATAAACAAATATGACTTGAAGACAAGTTCATGTTATGCCCTGCTCGCCTAGCCATAAAACTTGGCTAATACAGTTTGAAGCACATTCAGTACTGCAGTTCATTTGAAATGGCACCATGTAAGTTATAGAGGAATAAACACAGCTTGCAGAAAGAAAGAAAAATTCTTATCGAAATGATGCCATAAAACTTAGCTTGCATCGAGGAGATCAATTAGCGACCTAAAATTCTTGCTACAACTCGAAATGCATATAATATACAAGGTAACCAAAAACTGAAAATAATCTCATGAAACAAGGAAAGATACCTTACATTCTCAGCCTCCATCTAAGAAAAAATATATACAAAATTCCACCTCGAACAAAATTGGCAATCCCAGATCTGCTCAAACATTGACATGCATAACAAGGAAATTCACGGATTAGTTTCTTTATTTTTTCCTCTAACATGGTTTTGAATATGAAAATAAAAACTAAAATAGACTGCATAGTTTACCTTACCTGATAGGTGTGGGACATTCTGAACACAGTTTTTTCATGCACCAAGTGTCCAAAAAGCAAACTACATTCATTAGCAATCACTCAACACGTACATTTTGCTTAATTTACAAAAGAAGCTCTGCAGTGGTTTGTGAATGCCCATGCACAAAACTATTTTTAGTTATCGTTAGGCTGAATTTTGACATCCAGTCATTTGACAATTTTAACTGTTGACTGTAACACATGTTCAGTTTCTGAAGCATTTAATTTTAGCTTCTCAGAAGCTTCCTTCTCAGCCTTCTTCCTCTCGAACTCTATCTGCTTGCAATTCTCCTCATGGGCTTTCTTGAACATCCTCACAAAGTTTAGCAGAGTTGAAATCACTGCATCAAAACTCGCGGTAAAATATTCACATTGTATAAGAACTAGTCTCAAGTTCCATGACTTTACCAAATACATGTTTAAGTGAACATAATTAGAAGGATCCCAGGAAAAAAATTGTATACCGAGATTTATAATAACATTCACCCACCATGAAATCAATATCATTGTAAGGGCAAGTTATAATTACCTTGCTCAAATGGGCAACGAGATGGATCTTCCCCGAAATACAGGATCAATGCATCAACATTTCGACCCTGCATAATCAGTATTACACACCAGCCATCAAATCATTGCTTGGAGGGGGGACAGACTAGCTGTTCTGTAAGACAAGTGATACTTACCACTCCAGAATAAAGTGAAGCCAAGGATCTTACTTCACCTTCAGAGAAACAAAGGAACTCCTTCAAAGCCTGAAACAAAAACAATAATTTAATGTAAAGAATTGTCCAACGGCAAATGTGCAAGAAATAGTTGTATGGGAAAAAAAAATTCATCATCATTGGTCATTGCCCATTCTTCATTTACTAGTTATCTAAATGACACAATATATATGTGCGACTCTACTGCCAGGTGGCATCATCAACAGATAACTCACTTCAAACGCATCAATAATAATATAACTCTATGCCACAACACTATTTTTCAGATAAATATTTGTAAATGCACACAGCCTGTTATACCTTACGAAAATGGTCAGATATTGGTCCATCATTTTCGGACATGGATAACTCCTGCATAACTTTCTCGAGCCCTTTGTTAATGGCTTGCATTTCTTCAGCCAAATATTTCAGTTGTATCTAAACAAAGTTCGTTTGGTCTAGTTAGCAAAAGCAAGTTATATCCCAAAACCATTTCAATGAAAATTTATTTGAAATTGTTATAAAAATGTAACAATTATACCTTTGATGCAGGTTCCAAGCTAGAAAGATCTTGCCAAAAATCAAGAAGCTCTGGTAATTTATCAGCAAGCATCTGGAGAAATAAAGTAGAAAAAAGTTGACCTAGGAATTTTTATGGAGTCTAACTTCAACCTTCACAGTAGTCTATTGTAATAAATCCCAGCATATAAGGACAACATATTAGCATGTTTTTGACACCTGCCAAATTCTCATGCTCGAAATTACTAGAGCTTCAGAAAAATAAAAAATACTACTATAAAAGAAAGGTGGCTAAAATGATATGGGTATCCTCACCTTGCAAAGATAGTGCATCAGTGTCATTTTGTTGTTTCTGGCACGTGTTTCAGTAAGTTTGAGGAGGCTATCCAACCTAAACCCAATAGCAGAGCCTGCCACAATAGCATCAGTTGGGACTCAGAACTCAGGCAAAAGTGAAGTATCATCAGAAGATAAAAGAATTGCAACTTATATATCTAGTGCCCATGGTACAATAGATATCACCACTCAACAGATGAAGGTCTATAAAACTTATGCAATGCTAGAAACTATTATAATTTGCTTGACCATTATATATATTTTGTAATATTCAAGGAAAGTTATCATCCAAGTTACACCTTCATATCATACTGAAATTCAAGAGCTGGAAGACTGTATATCCACTGTTACATGTACTGGAACCGTTGATATTTTCAAATTAAGATTAAGCATTAAACATGTGAGGTAAGGAGTGGCATTTTCATGTTATTACACTTGAGCGTAAAGTTAGTAGGCTAAAAAACATAAAATTGCATATTGGAGAATATGAGTAAAAAAAAAAAATTAACTGACCTCTGGCAGTTCCTTGGTTCAATGCATTACCCAAAGAAAGGATTGTTTGCATGATTCTTTTCAATTTAGCAGAACCCCTGATCTGATGTGGTTGTGAAGATGAATAAAAAGTCAATTTCTACTTGATTTTACGAACTTAGTAAGACATTAAAAATAAATAAAATCAATTGCCTGATCTGCGGCAGAATTTACAACATTCAGACTATTCCTGAGGTCAGAAACCTGAAAGAAAGCCAAAAAAGAGATAAGTATTACATTACAGAGTTCAAACACAATTCTAAAGAATGTGGAAAATAAGAAACTGATAAACTAACTCCTGACCTGGGAGCAAAATTGCATCTTAAACGAAAAAACTCTCAACTTAGATTCTATTCGAGGCACTTGCATCAACTCCATAAAAAACTGGGTTAAAGAAGAAGACAAAGAAATTCATATTTCTAGCTATATAGGTTGCCGACCATTGAAAAAATTGAAATCAGGTTAACACGAGCACAATATGATAAGTGTTTAAAAGTTGCACACCTGTTCACATTTTCCCAATTTATCTCTCTCTCCTTTATAACCCTGAAAGCAGTAAAAGTCAGTTAAAATGTCAACAGATGGTCACAAAAGAAAAAAGATTGGTCTGTTCCTTGCTTGAAAATCTACTCAAGGCCTCAAAATATGATGCGATATACTAACTAGCAAATCAATTCTTTTCTGTGACCACCTTAAGCACTTCCATCTCTTCTTTCGTTGGACAAAACTTGATGAGATTATCGACCTGATCAACATCCAATGCAGAGTCTTCCAACGCAAGTACTGAACTCTGTAAAAGTTCCACGAGCATTAAGAGATCAGACCAACCACAGGCCAAGAAGGAAACACAAAAGAGGAATTATAGAACTTACAACAAAACATCCTTAAACTGGGTCCAGAATACAACTCACAATACAGAAAGCATGCATAAAAATGAAAACTCCACATAGAAAGATGTAAAATTTAAAGGGCTACATGGATCAGTTTCGGCTTGGTTTCAATGAGTTTAGTTTAAGAAATAGGTTTTGGTGGTTCCAGAAAAACCTTTGAAACACGATTTGAATCAAGTTCGAATATGGGGTTTTGAAAATTTGAGATGTGATTTGTATTGAGTTTTGATGGTGGGAGTTGGGAAAGAAGAGGTGATAGGTATCAGATCAATAATTTTTAGAGTTTGCGAAGGAAAAAGTAGAAAGTAGGTAGTAGGTGGTAGGTGTCAAATCAGAGACTTTTATAGAGTTTGAGAAGAGAAAACATGGATGGTAGGTTTCATTTGATTTTGGGTTGGGTTTCACTTGAGTCTTGTCCAGACGCGAGTTGAATTGGTTCGGTCTCAGTTTTGCTGTTAGTGAAATTATGCCAGAACAGATCCATAAGGAGCCTAAGATTCCAGTAATATTTATACGTAACTCAACTCATACGGAGATCATGAGAATAAATTGGATATCAAATAAATGGAAAGAACATAATATAAACTGAATCAGAATTTACGGCAGATAATGAAGCAAGATGAGAAAATAAGAAAATTTCCAAAATGAAGAACGAAAATTAACCTAAAATCTTTTCCCAAAAACAAATCATGACATGAACAAAATTCTGAGAATTGGTAAGATCTTGACAACTAAAAGTTTGACAGTTTTGAAAGGAAAAAATATTTTTTGACGAGGTTGCACATCGAAAATGGGGCCGTCTTAATAGGAATGAAACGTTAAAATGGATGAAATTAAGTTGACAATATATTGCCTATGTTCTCCAAGCTTAAAATGTCAAAAAATACATTTGAATAAAAAAATGGTTATAAAGAGAGATACAAAGCATGAGATTTAGCTCACCAGTAAGTCATGTAAGGGTATCTTTACTTTCGAAAGCATGATCTCGCAATTGTATGCACGCCGGTGATCTATCTGCAAAAGGAGATAGAAATGGTTTAACCAGAAAACCCAGTTTACTCGATTTTATGCTCTTTCATAAATGGAGGGCTGCAAAGAGGCCAAAAAGCAATCTCAACAGTAGTGGCCAAGAATTTTACAGAATTATCAATGTCCTATATAAGAATTCATGCATTATGCCCAGCGAGGAACTCAAAAAATCAATACTTTATAGTGATATTGGCTGATCAAACCCAAAAAGGAAATGGAAAAATAAACTGGATAAAGTAAATAAAATAGGACGGAGGTAAGGAGAAGAAACAAAATCATCTCACTATGGACACCAAAACGAAATTCGAATAAAATGAGACTAAGAGATGTGGAAAAGAACAGTACTAGCTTAACTATACGAGCTTAGGTAATATATTACTTTTCCCTTTTATAGGTAAATAAGAATTTTATGATCACAAATTGTCGATAATAGTAATGATTAAACAAGAAAATTATTCGAAAAAGAAATATTAAGTATTACTAATTAAATTACAGTTACAGACTGCATATCTTAATTCGGATCCCTATAAAATTTGTTGGGAAATCCATCTAGAATTTGGCGGTTGTGATAAGTTTTTTCCACAAACCACTTTCTTCCCCAACAAGATCATGGATAAAATATTATCATAATTTTCTAATGAGATTTTAAGTGTGTGTGTGTGTATATGTATATATATATGTATATATATATACATATATACATTATATGTGTGTGTATATATATATATATATATATATATTTAGAGTTTTTTCAGCTTGAAGAAATTAATAGTGTGTTTGCCTAAAAAATAATAAATTACACTCACCTTGGGTGTTTCATTTACTTAAATTATGTGGGGGATGGAATGGGAGACGAGAAATACAATGATGCATCAACAACGCCTTTCTATAAGTACTACATCAGCAAAATATAAATTTCATTGACTCTGGCTAACTGTATGAATAGCTATATCTCATGTAAAATATATCCTATACTTTTTTTTTCCAATAAATGAAAATATCCTACACTTCAACCTGGTAAGTTTATAATAGTTGCAGAGAGATTAGGATATTGTAATATGAGCGAAAGGGAAGACGAAAACAGAAAATTCAATTGTTCAACTAGATACTATTGAGATGGAATACTTAATCATGATGAAAAGAGGACATGCATGAGCACAAACTGACAAGTTAAAGAACAAATATTAAAGTAAAAAGAAGATAAATAGATTTATTCTCCAAAAATTGCACATTCAAGTGAATTAAAGACACATTCCAATCATCAGAGGGGTAAAGATTCATGAAGTTAGAATCAAACAATCAACTGAGGAAATAAACAAAGGTACAGAGAACATTACGCACCAGTTGCACTTTTTCAGGTTTATGCCCTATTGAGGTTCGTGACCCTGCTTTTCTGCCTGATCCCCCTTGATCTGGATTTGAAGCCGCTGAGAAAAGAGATTCAAGTTCTGAAATATCAATCTCTGGTGCCCTAACAAAAGAATGAGAGAGGACATGAAGAACATATAATAGGAGAATCCACAAATCCCTAAAGAAGAATGTGAAGGATTGAAAGTATCCAATATAAATCAAGTGAGCAACACTTACTTGGAAGATTCACATTTTTGTGCCTCCGCCCACAAGCTTCCTGAAACTGCCCTTGATATTTTTAACCAGTGTAATGGCTTCAATTTCTTTGTCTGGCTATTCCTAGAAGTTACAGTACGAGACAGTAAAGATTTCCCTTTGCTGCCCGGTGGAGGTATAGAAGGTGGTGGAGGTCCTGGAGGAGATGGAGATCCAGACAAACTACTAGCTCTAGAATTTGAAGAATTGGCACCATCTTTATTGGAATGGAATGGAGGAGGAGGCGCCGAAGGAACCGGAGGAGAGTTATTAGCAGAGCTAAGGATATTGGCAGGGGCGGGAGGCGGGGCTGGTGGGGACATTGGCGATGGATTAATTAGTTCTAAACCTTGCCTAGAATGCAAAGGAGGAGGAGGAGGAAGAGGGGCTCCTCTAACAGATGGATTCTCATTGGGGGACATTGGAGGAGGAGGTGGAGGAAGAGGGGCTCCTCCAATAGAATGATTCTCCTTGGGTGCCACTGGAGGAGGAGGAGGAGGTGGAGGTGCATGTGGAGAAGGTCTTGTAATTTTATTATCCCTCATAGGTGGGGTCGAAGGAGGTGGAGGTGGAGGCACAACTGTGGAAGGTGAATGTTCTTTCAAAGGGGAGGTTGAAGGAGGTGGAGGTGGGGGTGGAGGTGGAGGAAGAGGGGATCGTCCTCTAACAGATGAAAACTCTGTAAGAGGCACCACAGGAGGTGGAGGTGGAGGTGGAGGTGGAGGTGGACTAGGTGTGGGCTTACTAGCTAAATGATCTACCAAAGCTGGTGTATAGGAAGGTGGAGGTGGAGCTGAAACTACAGTTCCAGATGCTGAACTCTCCTTTAGAGGGGAGTTGGAAAGAGGAGGAG
This sequence comes from Penstemon davidsonii, assembly GCA_034814905.1. Classification (NCBI taxonomy): domain Eukaryota; kingdom Viridiplantae; phylum Streptophyta; class Magnoliopsida; order Lamiales; family Plantaginaceae; genus Penstemon; species Penstemon davidsonii. The sequence continues at coordinate 24,347,956 of JAYDYQ010002685.1, forward strand.
CATGTGGGGGAGTTTGACCACTTGTAGAAGCTAAACTTTCCTTAATAGGAGCCGAGTATAGATTTACTGGAGGAAGAGGTATTGGAGATAGTATTTCATGAGTTGCATCTTTTGTCAAAGAAGAAAGTTGAGGAGGGGTGGATGGTGGAGGTGGTCCACCTTTAGAAGCTCGAGTATCACTTAGATCCGATGACAGAGTTGTTAGGGGAGAAGGCCCGAGTCTAGTAGATTTCCCTACATCCACTGTTGGAGAAGATTTTGTTGGATGAGGAAATAGTTGATTAGGAGGAGGAGGAGCAAGTCTATTGGGTTTAGTTACATCTTCAGCTGAAGGAGGAGGTGCAAGTCTATTGGCTTTAGTTACATCTTCAGCCGAAGAAGAATTTGGAGGAGGAGGTGCAAATCTATTGGCTTTAGTTACATCTTCAGCCGAAGAAGCATTTGAAGGAGGAGGGGCAAGTTTATTAGGTTTAGTTACATCTTCAACCGAAGAAGCAGTTGAAGGAGGAGGTGCAAATCTATTAGCTTTAGTTACATCTTCAGCCAAAGAAGCAGTTGAAGGAGGAGGAGGTGCAAATCTATTAGCTTTAGTTACATCTTCAGCCAAAGAAGCAGTTGAAGGAGGAGGTGCAAATCTATTGGCTTTAGTTACATCTTCAACCAAAGAAGCAGTTGATGGAGGAGGTGCAAGTCTATTGGCTTTAGTCACATCTCCAACTGAAGAAACAGTCGGAGGAGGTGCATGTTTTTGAGGTTTATCCCTGATGACATTATCAAAGCTCTCAAGACTTTTTGCAGAAGGAATAGTTATACCAGGCCTAACTGTAGTATTATCCTTTAACGTTGGAGTTGAAGTACATGGCACTTCTGAGGGCAAAAGTGCGAGAGGAACTCCACCTTGAGCGCATATTTTATCCTCTAAACCAGGAGTACGAGAAGGAAGTAATGTGTCCAGATTAAATGGAGGTCTTCCAAGCTCAAAATCAGCATCTTTTGTCGGTTGAATCTGAGGAGTTGAAGAAAGGGTTTTCGGAGATGACGTATTAATTCCAATTAGAGGATGTTGGGCTTTGGATTCAGAATGCTTTGTTTTTGAAAGTTGTTGAGGTGCTACAGTTGATGAGGTTGTCGAATGCAGTGATGTTGGATCTGGGAATATGATTGGTCCGAGTGAATGGAGCTTAGCCTGCCTTTTACCCACATCTACATCTGGAGACTCTGGAGACAAATTAATATGGTTATCTGAAGTTAAGTCTGTTGAACTTTTAATATTATATTCTAGTACATCAGCGCTTTGAATTTGTTGAGGCTTTTCAGCATGAGAATAAGCTTCAATAACTGCGTTTGATATATTTATATGTTGCAGGACTTCAACTGCAGAATCACCCTTTGGGGCTGACCAATCCACACTACTAAAGATTTCCCGAACTTTAGCAAATGCTTCCACTGGTAGGCCATCCTTCTCTTCTAAGAATGAAAATTCCACAGGAACTATAGAAGTAGCAGTATCCATCTCAGAGAAAAGAACCTTCAATTGATGATGATTTTCAAATTATGTTTATGCTTCCTATAGAGTAAAAGAAATAAATTAAGAACTTTTGAACAAGTGCAGAAACATACCTCCGCTCTGAAATCCTTTGGAAATTGATCCTTTATGTCCCACAATATGTCAATTTCATCTCGATTGAGCATCAAAATATTTGACCTGATAAAAGCTGTGTTAAACATGGCACGGAACATCATCTCCTCTTGCTCCATGTCATCGTGCAAGTTGATACACTCTAGAACAACATCACCTTGAATATGGCAATTGATGTCAATCTTAACTAATTCACATTCCGCCTGAAAATAACAGAAAAGGGTGGCTGAAAAATCCGTAGTTCGGGTAAAGCTTACAGATCATGCACACGGAGTACACACACAGAAGCACAAAAACGGCACAAAGTAAGTGAGACAGACACCAAGATGCAGATTGTTTGTATATAACAACTATGAAAAGGGAGAGGAAGAGGAAGAGAGAGAATTGCCTCTGCTTCTGAATAAGAGAGAACAAAAATATGGAAAATTACTAAGTGTTACCTTATGAGATTAAAATTAGAGTTCAACTAAAAATAAAAAACACTGATACAAATACAAAGTCACAAGACATACTTATTACTTCTGAAAAGCACACAAAATAAAGTGTAGACAACAATTTCAGCTACTTAGATACAAAGAAATATTAAAAAAGGAGGGTTGTTCATCAGTCTGAACATGAAAATACAAACCGTTAAACATCCTATTAGAACCAAAATCCATGGGCCTTCACTAATTTAAATAGGGATTTTTCATATACAATAACTCAAGAATATGATACCTGCAGCCCTAGTTATTAATTTATTTTTACAAAGAACTCCACTGTCTGCTACCACATACTTCTTAAAATCATTTGAATATGAATTTTGTGAGAAAAAAACTAAACTAACATATTTACAACTTTTTATCCCAACTTTTTACAGTTTATACTCTGGCTTGTGTATAGAAATCATGTGTTATAGGAAGTACACTATTTTCAGATTTTCAACATAATCTATAAAGCAATTAGAAATTATTGGAAGAGTTGAAATGATTCGCCAAATATAATTTGATGCAATAAAAACTAGCTACGAATATTAAAAAATACATGAGATACTAGCTGTATGCTATTGCTCCCTTGTGTAACACACAATTCAAAATCAAACATGTTGCCCTTGCATGGTTTCAAATAAAAATTATGTCTTAGGCTTGGCAATTCAGTCACCAACTGCATCATCAGTTCCAGAAAGGATTGGACAATCAGCAATTATACCTTTAGATCCTAATTTGTCAGATGCTCAAACTTGATGTATATGGTACTCAGATAATGTCGATATAAACCAAAATGGTTTCAAACCCGGATACATTGGAAAGGCAGATGCTAAGTAAATTTACAAATTTGGTCTAAGAACAAGTTTCTTCATAATTGTGAAGTGAATTAGAAAATATAAGTTTTGGTCTAACTTCTAAGCATGCTGATTTCAAACTACTCCATTAAAATCAAGATTTTTTTAAAAAATAATCTTGGATATATACTTCTATGATTATCAAATTCTAAATAAACTAACACCAAACACTATTGAGTAGTAATTGGAATAAACTCACTCAAACTAAAGAAATTATTTTTGCAATTTTTTTCATCTTCTTTTAAATCACAGCATAATAGAGTAAACTGAAAATCCTATTCAATTGGATTCAGAGTATAGATCAGAATATTATATTGACAAAGAAGTACAATAATGCATATTTTCATGCAAGTGGTGGCTACAATGTTCTGTCTTCTATTTTGTCCCTCCATTAACAAATTAGAATTTTTAAAAGGTAAATTTCAGGGCTTTGCTCCATATCATATTCCGATCTAGTGGAAACTCAGAAACAAAATCTGGAGAAAGGTTTGTTTCCCTGCTACACTGGATAAAATGTTTTAGGTAACTACAAAATTAAGTGTATACCACCAGTTGCCTTAAAAATAAAAATAAAATAAATTAAACATTTTCTTTTTGTGCCATATTATCAACCAACAAGTATATGGAAGCACTAGACATACGAGCTCACCTGCTTGAAATGACGAACAGTTCTACTCTTTCTTGGAGTTTGAAATAGGACCTTAGGTGTACGGTCGGAAACAAGGAGAGGATCTTGTCCATAAATACGAAATACTGGCCGGCAGCCACCTCCTCCATTAAAATCAGGAATCATTCTAATAATGACACAATCCATGGTGAGTGCCCTGTCTAGCGGGGGCCATTCTGTGGCAACATTCCTCCTTGATACATACTGCAAGTACCTTATCTGAGAAGGCATCGGATTCAGAGGGGACAACAAGTGCAATAGCTCACGAGGAGCTTGCTTATACACCATATCCAAGGTTTTATGCTCGCCACTAAATTGCTTCCTATATATTAGTAAGGCAGCCAACATGAAAGCCAAAACTGGCCAAGCACCACGTTCACAGTGCATGAGAAGTAGATTTTGCAGCCCAAGCGAAAGCCAGCTCTCACTAGATCTTAGGAAATGATGGATCACTTCCATAGGAAGTAATGGGCAACCTTCATAGTGCCGAGGGTACTCCATTATTGTCATATCATATTCTGACAAAGCATTTGAAATTAGGCTTTGGGTCTCCGCCTCTCGGAAGTTGAAAACCAAGATTGTAGCATCAGGATAGTGCTCCCTAAGTTGAGTAATTATGCCTCCCACGTAGAACTTGTAATTTTGTTCTTCCCAAGTATCAGTGGTGAAACAACAATCAAATACTGTGAAACATAAAATATGCAAATGCCAGTCGTTAGGCTCCAAAAGTTACAAAATTAGACTCACCATCACAAGAAATTGCCTAATAGTACAATTAAAATTTTTTTTCTTCATATTTTCATACTCAAGTGACCTAGCAATAAATGACACATTGACAATGATACTCTGACAATCTGACTGCTCTACAAAATAAGATGCCAATTTGTACTTTACCATCAATGGAGCCAAACTTATCACTCCCATAAGTTAAATTTCAGCAGTTTACCATAATTTTCATTATTTTCGATCATTACCCAACCATATTGTTTGCAATTTATATGCTAAGAGGTCAGTTGCACTAATTCCACATTCGCTTTTGAATCCACAATTCAGTCAACGAGATAGTAAAATGCATTAAAACTTGAATAAAATCAGTTATAATGAACCATGCAGTGTGGGATAAAGTATCCATAAACAGCTCCCTCAGAAGTATTGAATATTTACACTCAAGCATCAAAAGTCAAATTAACAACAAAATCATTTGCAAATTTCAAAATATTTTACTGTCCAATCATTTAGCTCCCCTACACCATGTTGTGCTTCCATTTATAGTTTCTCTGGTGAGTTATATTGAAGATCAGAGTACAGAAACAATTATATTCAAGTTCCAGAATATGAAAAATTAGTTATGAGAAACCGAAACTGTGACAACCCTGAGGAAAAGAAAATCTAGATGCATATTTTACAGATTGACCAGAATGAAGGATAAAAAAAGCAATTAGATACAGTTGTGGGAAGGTTTCAACAAAAAGTTGTCCTATACTGTTTATTTGTTGCTGAGCTATTATGTGCCAAATAAAATGTAAGGAGGGGACATCAACTTACAGTTACTTGTATATGTGCTCCTACCTTTAAGTGTCCAATCAAAATCTTCTCTAAATTACAATGTATATAAATCTCAGAGAATGCACTTTTGAGTTAACATAAGTAGGCAACACACATATATAAACTTCCTTATGTGTAATGCATTGCATTCAAGTTTGAATTCTAAGCAGAATGGTCCTAGCCTTTATTAGGGCTAACATTGGGAAACTAATGCATTGTATACATGCAATATTGGGTATATGTCATCTCAAGTGCTGATTATATGTGAGCCGATTAATTACTTGGAGATGTCATCTCAAGTGCTGATTATATGTGAGCCGATAATTACTTGGAGATGTCATCTCATTTGCATTACAATAATGCCAAATCCTCCGGTACAAACCCGCCCCCAAACATGAAATGAAACGGAAAGAAAATAAATTACCTAATTTAATCAAATGTATAAATCATAATTCACCGTCTCACAGTCCAACAGTTAAACAGACATTGATTTCAAACTAAATTTCCATAAAATTTAACTAATTAGAACTACGAAAGGAGAACGTAATCAACGCCAACATCTCAAACAACATGCATCATTTGATTTATTTCTCCAATAATTCTTCATTTACAAGCAACAAGATAAAAGGCCAAAAATTATGAACAGTATATCTAAAATGCTACACAATGCTATTTCTTATTTCTGATAAATTACTGATTTATACAGCAGAAAATACAAAACACGCCAAAAAAGAAAATTACCAAAAAAAAATAGCTCGACGAATGAAAGTGCAATAGAAATAGAGTGAGAGAGATAGCGCACCATAAACTCTCTCGGAGATCTCGAGTAGTCCATCTGGCGGCTTCCTGTAAAACAATTTTCGTAACAAAGCCATTCCGTTTCGCTACTCACTTTTGCTAAATCTCTGTACGTATATGTGTATCTGAATGAAACAGTAGAATCTGCAGAGAAAAAATTGCTTCAAACTGCTTTTCTCGTTATTTTGTGATTTTGTGTTCGGGTTTTTTGTTTTTCAGTTTCTTCAAACGGGATTTTGTTAAGATTATCAAAATCGATATTGATCTTCTCTACCGACTCCAGGGAAATTATAAGTCAAAGTTCCACGTATGGGGAGATCAAATTGCAAGAATACGACGACGTGAATGTCACAAATGAGGAGTATAATCTACTAGTGCGGAAAAATCAAATATTTTCTGCAACTGGTTTGTAGTAGCTTCTGATAGGCTGCAAGTCGAAAAGGTAATCAGATCTATTAAGGCTGGGTTCGGTTGGCCCAACAAACATTTGGGCAGATTGCATATGTTCGGCATATAAGAATTGGGCTGATACATAATCAGTCCAATTTATTATTTTCGGTTCGGTTAGCCCAATTAAAAATAGTGGACAAAAATGCCCTCGTATCTGCGTGGACTGCAAAAGGGATCTAACCGTTGATTACGTTTAATCTTGGCCGTTCATTCTAGGGTATATAAAGAGATGGAAAATGCAATAATGCGTATTAAAAAAAATATGAGCTAAATATATATATAAAAATTAAAAATGAGCAGAAAAAATGCCCGTTTAATCTTTGACAATAATGCTAGATAATAAAATGAAAATGAGCTGAATATATTGAAAATGACATCAGCAACTTTCCAGATAAACTAACCGTTCATATGGGTCAAAAAATTTCAACATAAAAACATAGCATAGTCTCTAAATATGGCTGAAGCCCAAAAATTGCTATTGATAATGTAATGCATCTAATTTAAATTCAACAATGTTTCCTCGTTCTTGGCAAGCTCTTGAGTTTCTTCAAATCTGCCAAGATTTGAGAGTAAAGATGTTAGAAATAAGAAAATTATAAGCTACAATAATGGAGATTGGAAGTAGAATTAGAAATGGCCGAAAAACTAGGTTCTTGAAGGTGAGCTTGACCTGAGGAAAATTGAGGGAAAACTGGTTGGAAAAATGAATATTTTGGGAGTTTTGTTAAAGTTGGTCTGGTTTAATTGTAATACATGTGAAATCAAAGGGCAAAATGGGGTGAAAAAATACAATTTGAGCCATTAATTCTGTCCGGATTACAATCGCAGGGGAGTGCCCAATTACAATTCACCAAATTAAAGGGGCTGGCCCACATTTCGTTCGGATTAGCACGGGTAGCCAGTGAAATTATTGGCCCAACCGACAAAATTGGGGTCTAATATGTACCTTATACATAGAACCGAACGAAGCCTAATTGTTCAATGTAAAGGGCATGTTTGTTTGGCCACATTTCCGAAAATTATTTCATTTTGGGAAAAGCGAAACACACATATTTTCTACTTTCTGAAATAAGTTTATCATCTCTCAATTTCTCAAACTACTCTCTCAAAACCAAACAAACAACAATTTTTGTATCTCTAAATATATATATATATACTATACTTTGATGTAAAATAAAGTAACAACCTCTTACCTAACTTATCTCACAACAAATATGATTTGACATAAATTCTTATACATCTTACACCTACAACATAATTCTTCCAAAAAAAAAACCAAAACTTAAACAAATAACATTATGCAAATTGAGATTATTTCACAAACTTTCATTACTCTTCCAAACACCAAGCAAACAGGCCCAAAGTTTTAAGAGTTTTTTTAAAACAATTCATGCAATCTGCTTTATATTAGGCCCATATTCCTTACGATGAATCCAATCATTTGGGCTCATCAAAATTTTATGGAATAAAGAAGTAAGTTATTTTTTTTATTTTTTATTTTGTTACAAAGGACCAATACTACAACAACTACAAAAGTCTACTGACCCCTTGAAAAATCTGCAACACTTCATGGGGATTATTCCAAGAGTGGCCTTCTCTCCCAACTGAATGTCAAAGTTTCACGAGTGCATCCACACAAACATTTCGACTTCTCTTCGTAGGCACGATCTTTCGAGTCCAACTCCAAAATTAATACATGGGAGGCGACGTTCCCAAGCCAAGCTAAAACCTTCACGTGCGACCCAGAATTTCGCAACAGTAATAGTAACATCTCCAAGATTTCTTGAAAAATCGAGAATCCAAACACCTTCATCGTCTCTAATAACGCCACCTGCAACAACGGTCTTTTTTTCCACGAGTACACTTCCATCGGTGTTTAATTTGAACCACCATGTGTTCGGTTTTACCCAATCCACTTGTGCAGTACTAGTTTTGTTTATCAAGTGTTTGCCCGAAAAAGCATGTCTTAAATCCATGATCATCTTTTTTATCATGAAAACCACCTCCCTAGTGTGTTCAACTTTGTTCGCAAAAATCGCACTATTCCTCAACTTTCAAATATCCCACACCGTAGCAGCAAACAATTTGTCCCAACTTATATTAGGAGCAATAATATTATTAAAGGACATACATGTAAGATTATCACGAAGCCAAGAAGATTGAGGTAAGCTTATGAAACTCAATAATTGAGTTGGAGCAATAAGGAACTCCCAAATGCGTTTGGCCCATGTGCAGCCCCTAAGCGTTTGAATGATAGTCTCCTCGAACATATGGGGCACAAGTCCGAATCTGTAAGCTAATACTGTAATGGGCCGTTTGGTAGGACCTAATAGGAGATATTAGGTCATATTATATGTGTCAATATGGGATAATACAATGTTCAGTGGCATTGCTCTAATACCGGGTCAAATGGATTAAATCCTTATGACCCGGTATTAAGACTAGATTATAATCCACCGAGGCATAGGTGGATTAGTTAATCCGGATGAATGTGGATTCGATGAAATGTCACTTATAACCTCAAATTTACATATTACATATTTTAACATATCATTAAATACCATAAATTCTTCTTAAATTTGGAAATACATTCTACATAAATACATCACAAACTAAATCAATTTACAATTAACATGGAGGCATTTGAATTAAAAATCAACTCTTACTCTTATACGAATTATACAAATGACTTCGATGAATTGATATATTTTAACTAACATAATATGTTCAATTAAGTCGTGAAAATATATTAATATATGCTTAAACTCATAATTCCCCCAAACATATTACAGTTTATTGCTTTAATGTAATATGACTCAATCAAATCTACCAAACGTATTTTTAATACGACCTTCAATTCAGCTCTAATATAATCCACCTTAATCCCATACACCCTACCAAACGGCCCCTAAGTTATTAACTTAACCCTATATATAATGAACTTATTTTATTCTGGGGGCATAAGGAACTTTCATGCTAATATACACGCATAATTGATAATCCACAGGGCATACGTACTTATTTTTACTTGACATATTAAAGATTTGGCCATATGCATTCAAGTATAATACCCATATTATGTGATCTAAAGAAATACAACTTCAACCACTTATTGTATGTAATTATCTTCAAGTTTTAATTATTAAAAAAAATAAAAAGTTTGGTGAGCCAAAATTCTTATTGTCTACTAGTTTTCATTTAAATTTAATTAATAAATTATTTACTTGTACATATAAATTAAATAATATATTTTTACAGGAAGTTAATTCTTAAATCAACAATAAATTTATGTGTAAAAATCAAATGCATTGACTCATTTTATTATTAATTCATGCCATGTTCAAACTCGTTTTACTTATCTATTAAATTTAACTAATTATGTTTTTAAATTACGGTACGTTGAAGCTTATTTTACTTATCTATTAGCTTTAATCAATATTTAATAGATAGATGAATATTTTGATAAATTAATTTATGTACAAAACATGATTGATCCGGTGAGTTGACCTTTTTATTAAATAACTACATTTATCGTATAATTATCATAGCAATAAATATATTGGGTAATTTATTTATTTATTTATTTATTTTTGGGTGCAAACAAAAGTTGGGTATTCTAGCCCCATTAAGAGCTGAACTGTTGAAACTATGTTCCCTAAATGGTAACCCACCCATCAACATTATGAAGAAAACTGTGAGTCCATATTCATAACCCATAAAATATATTGGCTCAATAGTTTTAGCGTGTAAAGTAACTGGTTTTCTCCCACATCGGTTTACCTCTATCTCTTTTTCTTGTTTATATAATCCATTGCTTCTTAGCTATGTATTAATGGAAATTATCGTCTTAACAAATTCTAGTGTTCCATTATAGATGTTTGTTTTAATATTTTTTGGCTTTTATTCTTTGCTAGGGTTTCATTATATATAAGTTTTTGGATTTTGCCGTCATTTAATCTTTGGCTCTTAATCTCAATCCTCTTCGATTTGATTTTCCTTTGTTGTTGCAGAATGTTTACCTACCAGTTTCCTTTATCTTAATTGAAAAATTAAAATTTCACTGATTTTCTTTTGTTTCTAATCAGTGAACTATATTATTTGCAGGACCGACTCTATAGCTAGGCAATTTAGGCTCTCGTCTAGGGCCCCGACTATAGAGGGGCCTCAAAAAATAATTTTGTAAATATAAATTTATCTCAATGTTTTTCTATTTGGTATTTTTTTGTCAAATAAGATGTAAAAATGCAACAAACTTGGATAATATTCTAATAAGGTATTGCCCTATTTATATAACCACATTCTCAAACAAACGGTGAAAATCAATTTGATCTAGTGGCTAAAACTGATGCTATGGAGACTTTTCATATATACTTATCTAGAATGTTTTACTCCATAATCTAGAACCATGTCTATGCAAAATGAACGTCCTAAATATCTTTATGGGCTATATATTTCTGCTATGTCCCCCCCCCCCCTATCTACATTATATTATATTAACATTAATGCGTCATGTATTGGTTCAGATGTGCTGAACAATGATCAGAGCGCGACATTGAAATAGATTTAACTTTTCGATTAAAAGTACACGTTCTATTGAAACTCTCCTTGTGTTTGTTATGCAAGCTCTGTTGAACTAATTTATGTAAAAGTGATTATTTCATATTATTGGTGTCAAATACTCCCTCCGTTTTTTTATTTATCGTTTTAGAATTATTTTTTCCTACCAATTTTACCCTTCTTATTAATGCTATGATTATTTGATTAAAATGGTGTTTTGGGACTTCTACTTAAAAAATGGCTATTTATTACATTTCTTAATCCGTGTGCAATTCTCCCAATCGAATAAAAAAACGGAGGGAGAATATGCTAATTGATAGTACAATTATTTTTGTTTTATTGTGTCTTAGTATTTTGGAAAAAACTATTATGATATTGTTGTTTTGCATTAATAAATAAAATTTAAAATTTGATGTAACTTAGATTCAACGAGTTTGAGTCAAACTATCGTTTTTAATATTAATTTATTAAGAAGACTCAAACTAATACACGTCTCGGTTTTTTGGTAGCGAACTGAACCATTTGATAATTGAACCGAATAGTTCGGTTTGACATACTGTACAAATTTTGAAACTATCGCGTCAGACTAGATACCAAAAATTGGTACGGTTCAGTTTATATATATTGAATGCACACACCTAAGATTAGGGTTGTGTACGATCCGGTAAATCGTACTAAAACCGAAGTTTCGGTACGTACCATATACCGTACCGAAATTTCGATTGAGTATACGGTATGAGCTCCATTACCAAAACATTAAAAGTTTCGATTTTCGGTATTACCGGTAGGTTTACCGACCCGAACCGGTATACCCTTTTTTTTTTTTTTAATCCCAATTCCTAAAAGGTAAAGACAGCGTTCCAAATTTCCAATCCCAAGGTTCACTTCACTCTTCTCACTTCTTCTACGGACTGCCCTAGAGCAAAACCCAAATCTTCTTCTTCTTCAATTCAAAAATCCCACCGCGCCGCCGCACCACCCACCCCCATCGCGCCTCCACCATATCTCTCTCTCGGCCCAGATTTGTAATTTACAGGGGTACAGTCCAAATTCTAAATGGCCAATTTTATTCTTTTCTGATTTTCTCTTAATAAATTGGGTTCTAATTGGATTTAAAACCCAAAACTTGAATGATGCTAAAGTAATTTTTGGAGAGGGGACTGAGGCTAGGGGTTCTCTGATGTTACATTTATAATTTCTATTCAACTTCATTGGATGGTTAGAGTGGTAGGAAGCATATTATTATTTACATATGTATTCAAGACAAATTATTTTTGATTCAATAAATTTTCGGTTTTTTTGTACCCAATCAAATCGAACCATACTGAATCTGTAATCTACCGAACCCAACCGAAATTTTCGGTTTGGCAGATTTCAGAATACCGAACCAGCTGGTATAACGAAATTTGGTACGGTTAGGTTGAGTTTTACCGTTTGCACAGCCCTACCTAAGATAGTAGCGTGAGCAGAAATATTATACTGTCATATGTTATCTATTTACAGTTTATGACAAGTAAAAAATTATACGTATTTGTTAACTTACATTTGTTGTATAACTATATTCACGATACTTGAATTTTCAACATATATATATATGTATATTTTGTTAAGAGAAAGTTTAAAAATGAAATGTCATAAAAATATATTACGATTGAATCTAAAATATCAGTTAATTTGTAAAAGAGGGCCCCGATTTTGAAATCGCCTAGGGCCCCATCATATGTCAGGCCGGCCCTGATTATTTAAAATCAGCAGTACAATCAATCATTATAATGAACAAAGGAGGAGCAGGCATGGGAGGTATAGCTGCTGGTGGTGGGCCCACAGCTGCTGCAGCAGCGGCGGCGGCACAAAAGCAGAAATCCCTTCTGCAGAGGGTGGACACTGATATTGGAAATCTTGTTGATAGTTTTGGATATATTGTGAATGTGGCTCGGGTACATCCTAAAATCTTTTCTAATGTTTTTGTTGATGGATTAAGCTCATTAATTATTACAATGTCGTCATGAACAGTGGATAAGTTTCACAGAGCTTCTGGTGTAGTTTCTTATGCTAAGATATAGCAACGCAATGTATATATATTATGGATTGTATGGTGTACGGTGTTTGAAAATTCAGAAAGTTAAAACTAAAATAAATGGGAAAATAGTGAAACACTGTTTTTTTGCTAGAATTTTTGGTGTAAATCAAGTAGATCTTAGACAAAATGACAACTTTTTGAGTGCCTTATGAAATCCAGATAGTTCTTGGTTCTTTTGGTCTTCCTATTCTTGAGGTTTTTTAATTTTTGGTTTAGTGCATGGAAATATAGTTAAGAACATACTTCTCGACAATAATTAGAACCAAAGGACTAAGGGACTCGAGCAACGTTCTATTATAATTGGCTGTAAAACTGTTATCTATCTCTTAGAGATTTTGGTTTTTTATATGTTCAAGCTGTTCTTTGCGTCAATTCATCAAGAAAAAGAAAAAGCTGTTCTCTGCTTCTTGCTTTAGTCCTTTTAAAAGATGAAGAAAATAGAAATTAGGAGTTGAATTACAGAAATAGAAATAAAAAAAAAAAAACTATTGGTTTCTTATTTCATCATTTATGTTTTTCACTGTAAGCATATACATTTGGTAAACTATGTCTATTTTAGGTTAATGATCCACCAGTACGAAATTCTCAAGAATCTTTCATGATGGAGGTGCGTGCTTCCAGAATGGTAAGGGATTTCCTTTCTTCTATTTTGTATTTCCTATAATTTTCGTTATCTTGAGTGGAGAATGCAAATTTGCCAGAGTACTTGGTTAAAATGAAGAAGTCCATGGATATACATACTTCCGATTTTCCAACTTGCTTTAATTATTTGACATTTATCGTGAAGTTAACAACTCAAAAGGAGCATAACCTTTTTGATATGCTTCAGTTTACGTTTTCTTTTCAAGTTATATCCTGACACTTAGTAGTTTGATTCTTAAAGTTTTTGTAGGTAATATATTGATTTCTTTTCTTGCATCAAATGATAGAACATTAAGCTTTAAGTTTGTGCATTTTTCCAACCCAAAATCCAAGTTATAAACAGAGCCTTAGTTTCTAATGTTGATAGTATTTTCATTCATGTTTCTACATGTATGTTCGGCTAACAGAATGCATAAATAACAGGTTCAAGCAGCGGAATCGCTACTGAAGTTGGTGTCGGAGTTGAAGCAGACAGCAATTTTCTCAGGATTTGCGTCTCTGAATGACCATGTAGATAAGAGAACAGAGGAGTTTAATAAACTTGAAGAGAATAGTAATATCATATTAGCTAAAATTGGAGAAGAGGCTGCTGCTAGCCTCAAGGAGCTTGAGTCACATTACTACTCTTCAACTCTGCGGACGAGCAATCCTCGTCAGCCTTGAGAAATTAGATGGAGTTGGTGCATATGAAAGTTTGTAGAAAGTTAATGGCTAATTTTTTTAATTTAATTTAATTTGTTTTCATGCTTCAACTTTTGATTAATCTATCATTATAATTTTTTGTAACTTTATGGGTGGTCTTATGGACCTATGGTTTATGCATCAGAGTTTAAACCTGCTCATATTGATTTTTCTTTATCAATTAAACAGCAACCTCAAAACTACCCCAAGTAGTTAAAGATCTAACATTTAAATTTTTTGATATAAAGTGCATGATCTTCTGAATTAGGTTGGATTTTGATTGAATTTTATTTTCTCTACTTTCTTTAGTATTGATTGAGAAAATCAATATGATGTCATCTTGGTTAAAAATAAATTATCATAATGTATATAATTTCAGAAGAAGAAAAAAAGTAACTAATATACTTTCTCTAGACACTATTCCTATCCCTAACTAATCAATTATAGTAGAGTTCAAGTGGGAATTATATTAATTAAAAAATCACAATAGTGTCACTTTATGCTTGCACAAAAATAATAGAGGTGTCCATTTGTGATCCGGATTTTGATGGATTCAATAATCTCTGAGACATTTGGATCTTGTTCGAATTTGTTTCAAATCTTTTGGATTATAATAAAACTTTTACCAATATATTTTTCTACAATCTTACAACTTAGTTCACAAGACCAAATTATTTTCATTATTCATTGAGCTCCAACATATATATTATTAAATTCTCTGTATTTAACAATTTGTTTCTAACAATATCTAAAAGGTTTGCTAGAAAATAGCCGTATTGATGTTAATGTATCAAAATAAGATCATGTTGTTAAGTAAAAATACATACAAATATAAAATCACAAGTATTACCCCCCCACCCCCCCCCCCCCCCACCCCCCCCCCCCCCCACCCCCCCCCCCCCCCACCCCCCCCCCCCCCCACCCCCCCCCCCCCCCACCCCCCCCCCCCCCCACCCCCCCCCCCCCCCACCCCCCCCCCCCCCCACCCCCCCCCCCCCCCACCCCCCCCCCCCCCCACCCCCCCCCCCCCCCACCCCCCCCCCCCCCCACCCCCCCCCCCCCCCACCCCCCCCCCCCCCCACCCCCCCCCCCCCCCACCCCCCCCCCCCCCCACCCCCCCCCCCCCCCACCCCCCCCCCCCCCCACCCCCCCCCCCCCCCACCCCCCCCCCCCCCCACCCCCCCCCCCCCCCACCCCCCCCCCCCCCCACCCCCCCCCCCCCCCACCCCCCCCCCCCCCCACCCCCCCCCCCCCCCACCCCCCCCCCCCCCCACCCCCCCCCCCCCCCACCCCCCCCCCCCCCCACCCCCCCCCCCCCCCACCCCCCCCCCCCCCCACCCCCCCCCCCCAAAAACCGATGCTCTGGAGACTTTTCATATATACTTATCTAGAATGTTTTACTCCATAATCTAGAACCATGTCTATGCAAAATGAATGTCCTAAATATTTTTATGGGATATATATTTCTGCTATGTCTCCCCCCCCCCCCCCCCACTCTCTACATTATATTATATTAACATTAATGCGTCATGTATTGGTTCATATGTGTTGGACAATGATCGGAGCGCGACAATAAAATAAATTTAACTTTTCGATTAAAAGTACACGTTCTATTGAAACTCTCCTTGTGTTTGTTATGCAAGCTCTGTTGAACTAATTTATGTAAAAGTGATTATTTCATATTATTGGTGTCAAATACTCCCTCCGTTTTTTTATTTATCGTTTTAGAATTTCAATGTAGAATTATTTTTTTCCTACCAATTTTACCTTTCTTATTAATGCTATGATTATTTGATTAAAATGGTGTTTTGGGACTTCTACTTAAATAAATGGCTATTTATTACATTTCTTAATCCGTATGCAATCCTTCAAATCGAATAAAAAAACGGAGGGAGAATGTGCTAATTGATAGTACAATTATTTTTGTTTTATTGTGTCTTAGTATTTTGGAAAAAACTATTATGATATTGTTGTTTTGCATTAATAAATAAATTTAGAATTTGATGTAACTTAGATTCAACGAATTTGAGTCAAACTACCGTTTTTAATAATAATTTATTACAAAGAAGACTCAAACTAATACACGTTTCGGTTTTTTGGTAGCGGACTGAACCTTTGATAATTGAACCGAATAGTTCGATTTGACATACCGTACAAATTTTGAAACTACCGCGTCAGACTAGATACCAAAAATTGGTACGGTTCAGTTTATATATATTGAATGCACACACCTAAGATTAAGGTTGTGTACAATCCGGTAAATCGTACTAAAACCGAAGTTTCGGTACGTACCGTATACCGAACCAAAATTTCGATTGAGTATACGGTATGAGCTCCATTACCGAACCATTATAAGTTTCGATTTTCGGTATTACCGGTACGTTTACCGACCCGAACAGCGTTCCAAATTTCCAATCCCAAGGTTCACTTCACTCTTCTCACTTCTTCTACGGACTGCCCTAGAGCAAAACCCAAATCTTCTTCTTCTTCAATTCAAAAATCCCACCGCGCCGCCGCACCACCCACCCCCCTCGCGCCTCCACCATCTCTCTCTCTCGGCCCAGATTTGTAATTTACAGAGGTACAGTCCAAATTCTAAATGGCCAATTTTATTCTTTTCTGATTTTCTCTTAATAAATTGGGTTCTAATTGGATTTAAAACCCAAAACTTGAATGCTAAAGTAATTTTTGGAGAGGGGAATGAGGCTAGGGGTTCTCTGATGTATTGTTTATAATTTCTATTCAACTTCATTGGATGGTTAGAGTGGTAGGAAGCATATTATTATTTACATATGTATTCAAGACAAATTATTTTTGATTCAATAAATTTTCGGTTTTTTTGTACCCAATCAAATCGAACCGTACTGAATCTGTAATCTACCGAACCCAACCGAAATTTTCGGTTTGGCAGATTTCAGAATACCGAACCAGCTGGTATAACGAAATTTGGTACGGTTCGGTTGAGTTTTACCGTTTGCACAGCCCTACCTAAGATAGTAGCGTGAGCAGAAATATTATACTGTCATATGTTATCTATTTACTGATTATGACAAGTAAAAAATAATACGTATTTGTTCACTTACATTTGTTGTATAACTATATTCACGATACTTGAATTTTCAACATATATATATTTTTTGTTAAGAGAAAGTTTAAAAATGAAATGTCATAAAAATATATTACGATTGAATCTAAAAATATCAGTTAATTTGTAAAAGAGGGCCCCGATTTTGAAATCGCCTAGGGCCCCATAATATGTCAGGCCGGCCCTGATTATTTAAAATCAGCAGTACAATCAATCATTATAATGAACAAAGGAGGAGCAGGCATGGGAGGTATAGCTGCTGGTGGTGGGCCCACAGCTGCTGCAGCAGCGGCGGCGGCACAAAAGCAGAAATCCCTTCTGCAGAGGGTGGACACTGATATTGGAAATCTTGTTGATAGTTTTGGATATATTGTGAATGTGGCTCGGGTACATCCTAAAATCTTTTCTAATGTTTTTGTTGATGGATTAAGCTCATTAATTGTTACAATGTCGTCATGAACAGTGGATAAGTTTCACAGAGCTTCTGGTGTAGTTTCTTATGCTAAGATAAAGCAACGCAATGTATATATATTATGGATCGTATGGTGTACGGTGTTTGAAAATTCAGAAAGTTAAAACTAAAATAAATGGGAAAATAATGAAACAATGTTTTTTGCTAGAATTTTTGGTGTAAATCAAGTAGATCTTAGACAAAATGACTTTTTGAGTGCCTTATGAAATCCAGATAGTTCTTGGTTCTTTTGGTCTTACTATTCTTTAGGTTTTTTAATTTTTGGTTTAGTGCATGGAAATATAGTTAAGAGCATACTTCTCGACAATAATTAGAACCAAAGGACTAAGGGACTCGAGCAACGTTCTATTATAATTGGCTGTAAAACTGTTATCTATCTCTTAGAGATTTTGATTGTCAGTTATATGTTCAAGCTGTTCTTTGCGTCAATTCATCAAGAAAAAGAAAAAGCTGTTCTCTGCTCCTTGGTTTAGACCTTTTAAAAGATGAAGAAAATAGAAATTAGGAGTTGAATTACAGAAATAGAAATTTAAAAAAAACTATTGGTTTCTTATTTCATCATTTATGTTTTTCACTGTAAGCATATACATTTGGTAAACTATGTCTATTTTAGGTTAATGATCCACCAGTACGAAATTCTCAAGAATCTTTCATGATGGAGGTGCGTGCTTCCAGAATGGTAAGGGATTTCCTTTCTTCTATTTTGTATTTCCTATAATTTTCATTATCTTGAGTAAAGAATGCAAATTTGCCAGAGTACGTGGTTAAAATGAAGAAGTCCATGGATATACACACTTCCGATTTTCCAACTTGCTTTAACTATTTGACATTTATCGTGAAGTTAACAACTCAAAAGGAGCATAACCTTTTTGATATGCTTCAGTTTACGTTTTCTTTTCAAGTTATATCCTGACACTTAGTAGTTTGATTCTTAAAGTTTTTGTAGGTAATATATTGATTTCTTTTCTTGCATCAAATGATAGAACATTAAGCTTTAAGTTTGTGCATTTTTCCAACCCAAAATCCAAGTTATAAACAGAGCCTTAGTTTCTAATGTTGATAGTATTTTCATTCATGTTTCTACATGTATGTTCGGCTAACAGAATGCATAAATAACAGGTTCAAGCAGCGGAATCGCTACTGAAGTTGGTGTCGGAGTTGAAGCAGACAGCAATTTTCTCAGGATTTGCGTCTCTGAATGACCATGTAGATAAGAGAACAGAGGAGTTTAATAAACTTGAAGAGAATAGTAATATCATATTAGCTAAAATTGGAGAAGAGGCTGCTGCTAGCCTCAAGGAGCTTGAGTCACATTACTACTCTTCAACTCTGCGGACGAGCAATCCTCATCAGCCATGAGAAATTAGATGGAGTTGGTGTATATGAAAATTTGTAGAAAGTTAATGGCTAATTTTTTTAATTTAATTTGTTTTCATGCTTCTAACTTTTGATTAATCTATCATTATAATATTTTGTAACTTTATGGGTGGTCTTATGGACCTATGGTTTATGCATCAGAGTTTAAACCTGCTCATATTGATTTTTCTTTATCAATTAATTAAACAGCAACCTCAAAACTACCCAAAGTAGTTAAAGATCTAGCATTTAAATTTGATATAAAGTGCATGATCTTCTGAATTAGGTTGGATTTTGATTGCATTTTATTTTCTCTACTTTCTTTAGTATTGATTGAGAAAATCAATATGATGTCATCTTGGTTAAAAATAAATTATCATAATGTATATAATTTCAGAAGAAGAAAAAAAGTAACTAACATACTTTCTCTAGACACTATTCCTGTCCCTAACTAATCAATTATAGTAGAGTTCAAGTGGGAATTAATTAAAAAATCACAATAGTGTCACTTTATGCTTGCACAAAAATAATAGAGGTGTCCATTTGTGATCCGGATTTTGATGGATTCAATAATCTCTGAGACATTTGGATCTTGTTCGAATTTGTTTAAATTTCAAATATTTTGGATTATAATAAAACTTTTACCAATATATTTTTCGGTGTCCATTTGTGATCCGGATTTTGATGGATTCAATAATCTCGGAGACATTTGGATCTTGTTCGAATTTGTTTAAATTTCAAATATTTTGGATTATAATAAAACTTTTACCAACATATTTTTCTACAATCTTACAACTTAGTTCACAAGACCAAATTATTTTCATTATTCATCGAGCTCCAACATATATATTATATTAAATTTTCTGTAAATTTAACAATTTGTTTATAACAATATCTAAAAGGTTTGCTAGAAAATAGCGGTATTTATGTTAATGTATCAAAATAAGATCATGTTGTTAAGTAAAAATACATACAAATATAAAATCACAAGTATTACTTACCCGTAATGTTACTTCTAGAAATAATTATATATATATATATATATATGTATATATATATACTGTATTTATTAGATTTATATTTTTAATGAATCAGATAGACCTAAATTCAAGTTCGTTATAATATCTGGTTAGATCCATCTCATATCTATATAACATACAATTCCATATAATAAATTGGGCCGAAATTAAGTCGCACTCCCACTAAGATCCGCTCAGTTAGCCCAAATAAAGCCCACCTGATGCATCAGCCCAAAGTAATTATACCGCCATCATTCACCTCCTCTTCGTACGTCGGTTGCAACCACATACAATTTCTACATCGTGCAGAACTAAAGACGAATCAATTGAAGAAACTCCGACCGATCTCATTTCTATCCGAATTCGCGGAATACTTGTCATCTTCTACAAAATCATGGAATCCAAGCCCCAATTTTTCCAAATTTTCGTTCAATCCCCGAACCTCCGAATCCCCACCCGTGCCCTAACCTTCCAAAACCCTAACCCTTATCTCACTCTCCAACACCTCAAAACTTCCCTTTTCCCCAATATTTCACCTCCTCCTCATTCCCTATTCTTCACTCTCAATGGAAAACCCCTATCAGATTTCACCCCTCTCCTGCAAAATTCCTCAATTGCCCCTCTATCCACCCTAACTCTCCACCTCCGCTTCAACGGTGGCGGTGGAGATGGCGGTGCCACCGGGGCTGAGTCTCGTGACTGTTACTTGAACATGTACGCGGTGAAGAAGCCCGATAAGGTTGACCCAAACGAGTCTAGACTTTCTAAATGGCTCAATTGTAATTTATCTTATGAGCCTCTGAAGCACCCTGTAGTTATTGATAAGTTAGGTAATTTGTTCAATAAGGAGGCTTTGGTTGAGGCTTTGTTGAAAAAGAATTTGCCTAAGCAGTTTAGTTATATCAAGGGTTTGAAGGATATGATCTCGATAGAGCTGGCAGAGATTCTGGGGGGTAGGGATTCTGGGGCAGTTAAGTTCCAGTGTCCGATAACTGGGTTAGAGTTTAATGGCAACTATAAGTTTTTTGCGATCAAAGGATGTGGGCATGTTTTTAGTGCAAAGGGTTTTAAGGAGGTGAAATCTTCAGCTTGTTTGATCTGTCATAAGGAATTTGTGGAGAGTGATAAGATTGTGATTAATGGGAGTGAAGAGGAGGTTAATGAGTTGTGGGAGAAGTTGAAGGAAGAAGCAAAAGTTAAAGATAATGGAAAGAAATTGAAGAAGGTGAAGAATGGGGATGTTGTGGCTGGAAAGGAGGTGGGGCGATTGACTGGGACAAAACACGGGATTGAGGGGAATGGTGTGAAGAATCATAGTAATGGGCCGAGTAAGAAATTTAAGGCAACAGATGTAGCTCCAGCGAATGCAACAAAGGCTGTATATGCATCAATATTTACTTCATCGAAGAAGAAAGATTTTAAGGAGACATATAGTTGCAGATCATTGCCACTTGGTCGGAACTGATGTGCTGGTGTTTGTGAGGTATTTTAATGTCTCTGATTGATTGCATTTGTATATCGAATATTCTGATTTAATCATAGCTATTCAGAGTTTTGATAGTTTATAGTTTGTATGTGATGATAATTGACTTTGAAGCATGCGACTTGCAACACAGAGTGGAGGGACTTACATTTTTTACTGCAGTTGTTTGTAATGTATGCCATTCTTGAGGCATCAAGGCTCATCTTTTGTATGCATGTATCTTTGCCTTTGATCCATTTGTATATTTTCAAACTAAATGTGTTGTATTACTGTCTTTTACAAAAACAGCTTATGGAATAGCATTTGATTCCATATGTTTCCCTGCAACAAAGGTATTAATGTAGTGTCCTCTAATAGGGGTGTAAATGGGCTAAATTTTGTCGTTTATCGAGTTTGGTTGAGGTTGAACTTGGTTTGACTTTTAGATAAATCTAACTCAAGGAGCTTTAATCGAGCAAGTCACCTCCGACGCTAGCTTGACAAGCTCTCAGATGATGAGTTGTTTGAAGCATGTTTGAAATCCATAATGAATCGAGCTCAAACAACTTTTTTTATCGGTCGAACTTGAATCTGAGTATCAAATTTGTTTAGTGTGTTTTACGTCTTGTTACCACGCGACTTGAAAGTATGTAGTTGGTAACTTTGTCTGAAGTCATATTGTACTTGCACCAACTGAACTTTTGAACAATCTGATGCATTTGACTTGGTTCTAGATTTTGTATATCAAACCTTGACAAAAAGCATTTTACGTCCTTTAGCTTTCTAGGGACGCAAAATCAGGACACTTGGTTACCGGCGAGCAAAATACATCCTATATCTTTTTTGTACCAGCAAATTCAATTCATGTCCCCCCAATTTCAGTTCTTATTTTGCCAGAAATTACATCGCTATTCATTAATTGCCAACTGTGCAAACAATGTGTGCATATGAAGGTTATGGCATTTTTTTTGTAGGGGCAAACAATTGTGCACAATTGGCCATTTTTGAACATCGTGATGAATTTCGGCGAAATAGGAACTGAAATTACGGACATGTGTATTGAAATTGCGGGTAAAAAAAAGATATAGGATGTAATTTGCTTGTCGAAAAATAAAGTGTCACGGTCCTATAAAAATTAAAGAATGTAGAACGTTATTTTGCCAATCTTGACATATAATGTAAATCAAATTATGCTTGTTGTATTCAAGCTTGACTACTGATTAAATAGGGCTATCTTTTCAAATTCGATCTTATTAGGAATTTTTTTTTTCTTTTCGTTTTCTGAGTGGGGGTAAGGGTTCAAGTTTTCAAGCCAAAAAAGGCTCCAGTAATGTAACTTGGAGAAGAAGGACACGGAAATGTAAATTTATGTGTATATCATAGTACTCCATCTGTCCCAAATTATATGTCGTTTAACATGTTTTCACACGTATTAAGGTACCTATTAAATAACTTCGGTTTTAGGGAAAAAATAAATTATATACCTAAAATACCCTTATTATTTATTTATCTCACCATTAGCTATTTACACATTCTTCAAGTTTTACACTCTCTCTCTTACTTTTTATCTTACATACCTAAAATATGTTATTAATAGTGTATTGAAATTTTAAAGTGACAAATAATTTGGGACAAATTTTTTTCTCTAAAACGACATATAATTTGGGACAGAAGGAGTATTTGTTAGGGTCAATGCGCTACCTGAGATTTTTAGTCGAATTAAAAGTTAAAACTATCTTCGTTTGCTCAAGGGCGTCTAATATGTTTTTTCTGGTAGCAGTGGCACGCTAGCTATAACATTTGAGATTGCAAAGAATATTCTTTTAGAGAGATTAATTTTATTCATGAAGAACATATCTAAATTTCTTACTCCAATAGTGATTGTAAGGTATAATTATCAAAAAAAAAAAGGTATACAGTTAAGATGGGTTTAATTGATGAAGCCAATTTAACGTGAGTTTTTCTAAAATGAGATTTCATCGAAAATAAATGTATATGAGATATTTCATTTTAACCATTAAAAAATCAAAATTAAATATGGACCATAAATAAAAATTTCAATTGTCTGATGATGACAAGATAATGGGACATTCGAAAAAATTAAACATTCTGTAAATTATATAAATACCCTTTTGATAATTAAAAAGAAAAAAAATCCTCCCTCCTTTGTTTTTCTTCCAAATTTTATCTCCATCTTTATGGATCTTCATTTCCTTATTATTCATGTCACTTCATTGATCTCCATCCCTAGGCCTCCAACCCCTACATTCACCATCATAAATAAAAGAAAATCGTCCTTTTCAACAAATTTACAATAAAAGGGTCGCTCACTCAATCACTTGCGATTTCAGTTATTAGTATTCCCCAATTCTCATTTACTCACTTTTTTATTTTATTTTACACTTTCATTATCATATATCTTTTCATTTTTCAGAAATTAAGGTCAATATATAATTTTCAGAAATTGCAAACCCCACCGTTGTACCCCGAGTCCTGAACTCCTGATCATCCCACACCCAAACACCCACGGATTCTTGATGGAGACCATTCTCAGCAACCACGCGCAACACTACCTCTTGCACAGGGTTGCAAATGGTTTGGTGGGATTTAAGTAACGGATATCCGTATCAGGTGCTCAAGGAAAACAAATACAATAAATAATGAGCAGAGAAAGTATGAAAATCACTAATCGACTCTTATAATCTTCGATTAAAACGCAAAAAATAAGCAAAATCCCTCATTGTGTATGAAATGAATGTTCTATATAAAACTAATTGATGTGGGAATTTGAAGAAGATGGTCTCCTGGGTGGTTTGGATTGTGGGGGTGGGTGGTCGGGGTTTGGATAGTTGGGTTGGGTAGGGTGGTTTAATGGTGAAGTTGGAGTGTATAATTAATGTTGGGGATGAATAATGTGTTACAAAATAAAATAGGGTATTTTTGTCTTTATAAATATAACCTATTTAATGATAATAACATAAAATGAGACACGTGTCGATAGGAAAAAGGTTTATCTCACATGCTCGTCATCCCACAAAATCTCATTTTAGACAACCCCATTTAATGTTTTTTTATTTTTTTTTTCATTTCATATTATAGATTACTTTGCTTTATTTACTCATGGTTTTGGACAAAATCATTAAATAGAAAAAGAGTGTACGACTTTAATACTTGCTTTTATGAAAACGTCAATGATAATTGCGTCAAGTGTAGTAATTTTTTTTAATAAAAAAGTTATCAATAAATATTTGCATGTTATAATTCTCTTTATAATTATAATAACTCGCTTTATGATTTCATATTCTGCAATTGGATTAAATACACTCCATGGGGATTCTACAATGCAATTGTTACCTTTTATCACATGCCCTTGAAAATGATAAAATATAAATCTTAAAAAAAAATTAGAATTTCGTCAAATACAACCAATTGAAACAAAAAAATTAATTCAAATAGATGAGCACGTATGCATTCGAAAAAAAAAGTTTTTGTGATATAGTTAGAAATTATTTTTTCAATATTTAAATATTTACTTGTATTGAAATGTATTTAAGTATATTATTAATTTAAATAAAGTACACATTATTCCGTAATTTTAAATATGTATAGAATATTAGCCAAACAATTTTTCTCGCGGCAATCACGTTATATATATTATAGCTAATTATTATATTTATTATTTTTCATATTTTAAATATAATAATATGCAAATGATGTCATATCGTACTTGTATAAATAATATATAAGCAATACATATAAACTAAAACAATATATTAAATGATATAGTAACTTTTTTAATATTTAAATAATTATTTAAGTACTATATGTCTATATCACAATGTATTTAAGTATATATATATTAAATAAAAATAAAATGTACATAGCGTATTTTTTTAGGACAACTGTGCTAATCTTTTCTAATTTTTGAGGTGGATTTGCCAAACTTGTCAAATAAAACTCAAATTATGACAAACTTAATATAAAGAAAATAATTTTGTTTTTTATGTAAACGCGATCTATCTCTTTCCCCTCTCTATTCAAAATCCGGAACTCCCATTTCTCCACAAAAGAAGTAAACCCCCGTCGTAATAGTTCCCTTCAAATTAGAAACCCAAATTTTTTGAACTAATATGTAAAGAAAAATAGATTTCTTTACTTTTAGGTTGTAAAGTTTACGTCTTGGAGGTCAGATCGCACTCCCTTTCTCTTCATTTTTTTCTCTGTTCTTATTTTTACAGTATGTATTTGACTATTTGATGTGAGTTTTAATTTGAATTGTTAAAACTGAGTTTTTATTTCTGAATTTGTGGGTTATTTTTCCCTTGTGCAGATTTTGTTGGTTCCCTTGTCCTGTTATTTATTGAGATAAAATGACTATTTTGCCAACGTGTGATTCGATTAACATCAGGGAGGTGTGGAATGACAATCTCGAATACGAGTTTGCTTTGATTCAAAGTATCCTTGATGACTACCCTTACATTGCTATGGATACCGAATTTCCTGGTATTGTTCTTAAGCCCTTAGGCAATTTCAAGACCTTATCCGAGTATCATTTCCACACCCTAAGAGCTAACGTGGATGTTCTAAAGCTAATTCAACTGGGACTTACATTTTCAGATGACAAAGGAAATCTACCTACTTGTGGAACCAAAAAATATTGTCTTTGGCAATTTAATTTTCGTGAATTTGACCGTAATGAGGATGTACATGCTCGTGATTCAATCGAGCTCTTAACCAATAGTGGCATCGATTTCAAGAAAAATTACGAGAAGGGTATCGATGTGTATCGCTTTAGTGAGTTACTAATGTCGTCTGGGATTGTGTTGAATGATAATGTGCATTGGGTGACTTTTCACAGCGCATATGATTTTGGATACCTACTTAAACTCTTGACATGCCAGAGCCTTCCTGATACTCAAGAAAGGTTTCTTGTTATGATCAAGATGTATTTCCCGATTGTCTATGATATCAAGCATCTTATGAGGTATTGTAATAGCCTTCATGGTGGGTTGAACAAGCTTGCGGAACTATTGGATGTCGAGAGAGTTGGGCGTTGCCATCAAGCTGGTTCTGATAGTTTGCTTACATGTTATACATTCATCAAGTTAAAATTATGTTTCTTTAATGGATCGCCTGAGAAATATGCTGGAGTGTTGTATGGACTTGATTTTGGAAATGGACACGTTATTTACTGAATTTATGAAAATAAAATAACATTGTCGAGACTGCATATTGCTTTGTTCTTGTTATCCATTCCATGTGATGTTAACTTCTAAGCAGTTTTGTCCTGCAATCTATTCATTTGTTTTAAATCGAAAAAATTACTATTTTCACGATTCACAGCTATTACTGTTAAATGTTAATTGTTGAAGGTTCACTATTCTGAAGTGTGGTAGTTTCTTTCTTTATAAGGTTGTACAACGAGACTAATCTTCATTTCAGGTTTAAAGAACAATGCGACTAAGCTGCTCGGATAGGTAAGTCATTTCACATTAGTTTTTATTCTTCAAAACTCGCTAACTCGGGTTAAATGGGCATAAGGGTTATTGAAGTAAATAGCAGCATTATGTTTTTCCATCATCACTATTCACTAGCTAGTCATTTATACACTGTGTAGCGTAATGCTTTGTAAGGTATTTAACTGTAAAGCACGAATAAATGAATCTGGTCATAAGGTATTTAACTGGGATCAAGAATTAAATTCTCGTTATTTTGTTGATTGCAAAGTAAGATTGTTAGATGACAATCATGAGATGAAAGCTCAGTTTTTTCTTTAGTTTCCATGGAGATTTTGTGCATTATATATGTTCTTATTTTTTAATCGGGCACTTAATCGATAAATTTGTATGTAGAGATATAAACCAACTGAGTAACACCAAACAACATAATGTTTAAGCTCGGTTTGATTTTTTATTGAGTTTGGTATGATTGTCTGAAGAAGCTCAAACGAGCTTTAGTCGAGTCGAATTCGAATCAAAATTGAGTAGCTCAATATTTTTATATATTTTGATCACTTTTTTTTTTTGGGTAGACCTTTGTTCAGTTGTAAACTTGTACCTCTTCACCATTGCTGATAATCAAGAGCAGTATAGCATACTATTATTACATATGAAGAACCATGATGCAAGCTTTTTATTAATTTTGATTTTGCTTGTATGATTTGTTGATTATTCTAGTTGAATAGGTTTAGCTGTGTAGTATTTATATAAAAAAAAAAGGTTTATTTGCGTAGACATGAAGGGTTGAGTATAAAAATAATCCCATAAAATATAGTTCGTAGAAAAGATTAATAGATTATACATTTTTGAGTTCTTATACACGATTACATGGGAATATTGCACAAGTAATTTGCCATTGATGTAATGGTAAACCAAGAACGAAAATCTGGTTATACGTTTTGAATTTACTTCTCCCCCCATTATCTAAAATAATCCTTTATTTTCCTGTTTAGAGCTGAAAAGAAAACTGAAGGTTGACATATTATTATAATCCGAAAGAATTAATCCTTTCATGTAAAGTGTCGGCTTCAAAGAATTAATCCGAAATCTTAATTCAGTTTATCACTAAATGCATAAATCTTTGCTTACCATACAAAGACCTAAATTGTTTCATGTAAAGCTGGCACACTTTTGCAACTCATAATGTCTAGTTTACCAACGATCACCTCAATAATAAGCACTAAATTGTAAAATTATTTATCAATACAGTTTTTGAAGTTTTTATAAGAGGCACAAAAAGAATTTCAACTTCACTCAAATTGCCAAGAATAGATAAATATGGAAACCGAGGGCCGATAGTTGCTCGGTTCCACATATACTTTGGGACATCAACCTAATCTCGCCTCTCTTTGTAGTACCTAAAAGGCAGCAATAGGCAAAACAGTTTAGGTTAGTTTTTTAGACAAAGTTATCTGACCAAAGCTAGATCGCTACTTATAACATAAGATGTTTGTGTCTTATAATAAAATGGCAGCAAATGAGCAATTATACTCGCAACAACCTTCATTTGTTAACTTCACGACACTGAAGAATGAAATGCAGAACACAAAGGCATCGCCACTACTAATTTTAACGATTCTTTAAGCAGAAAACCACTAATAGCATGCTCATGACAAGTTTATGACATTTGACGACATTGGAACCAAGTTGAAATCAGAGCCGAGAAAGCACCTCGACATGAAACTTATTTTGGACTTCAAAGATACTAGTGTGAAAATGTTCATGGCAGGGATAACTAGACAAATATTTGAGTGTACAAATGCAATGTATGAGAAATCTTCTTATATTAGTAAGTATTACAGAGAAAATAGAACAAAAATTCTTTTAACTCCGTCCTTGGTCACCAGATCAGTATCATAGACAAATACAAGGCTCATTCTGCCAAACCAAGGAAGTAGAAAATAAACATCTTGGCACTAAAAGAGGCGAGTAAAGCAAAATTAAGTCTGGCACCAACAGACCTCTTTCAATCATTCGAGGATACTTGTTTATTCTCAAAATTAACTTCTAATAAAAAACCACTCTGCATTATCCAGTTGCAACATAGATATACATGCAAAGTGACTTTCATTTATTTACCAATATCAAAATTCTAAACTTAAATCCGATATGAAGTTCTTTACAGGTAAGGATGCCATAAAGGATTACAATAGCCAAGCCACAAGGATAAACCTATAGACAAAAGTACACACCTCGCTAGACACGATGGGCAGATTGAGTACAGAACTACGTATTAGGCTTAATCGCATTTAAACTAGTAACTAACTGATGTTCAGGCCACTATTATATTCAGGCAATTAACAATGGCACACTATCTTAATATTTAAATAAGGATTATCTCACAGGTATATTTAATGGATACCTCTTCAGCAAATTTAATCAAAATGGTTGTCCTAGGTCGTTGTTGCCCATCCACGGGTACAAAATGCGCAGTGACAACAGCTGGAAAACCCGCATTATCCAGAACTCCCTTGAAAAAAAATTAGTTATTAGAGCATTGACTAACCCAAGCATTACTCAAAATAGCTCAGGTGAATGCAGTATGTACCCTCACTACTCCAGCAACAAATGCTCCGCAGTTAAAGGCTCCCATATCCTTGGGTATTGAAATAAACCTAAAATGTAAAACCACAAATAAGCAGGACAATGCAAAAACAAGAAAATTACCTACTCAATCACGACATAAACTGGAACATAAAAGTGTAACCTGTTGACAAGGAGTTCCTTCTCGCTGATCATGTACTCGTCTTCATGCTCAGTGCCTTTTTCAAGAGAGTCAGCCACCTGATATTAACATTATGTAAAAACTAACATAAACTATGAAGTTGGTCTTTAATATACAAATTTGTTCACAAGATAAAAGATAGACGAATCATAAAGGAACGAAGCCCCTGATAAATTTTGCAAACTACATTTACAATAAGAATAAGAAAACCATATGCTGTTTTTCGCATCGTGCATTTCTCTAGTGACCCGGTCTTGCAAATAACAGTATCAAAGTCACTCACTCACTCATTAACAAAAGTTATGTGCCTCATTCAAAAGATGTATGGAAGATGAACAGATTGCTTGATGAAGTAAGGTGCACAAATTTAAGTGTAAGGATTGAGCAACTCAAGAGTGATGCATCCCTTCCACACACAGTAAATGCTCAAAGTCTTTGTATTCCAGAGTCCATATTCCACGGGTAAAGATCTCAAAGTAATTCATTTGACTCGAGTCCATGAAAACTTGATGGATACAAACACAGAAGACAACTATCTCTTGCTTCACTTTTTTCATGATCCACCTAACTAAATAAATCTCTGCATGTTTAAGCAGATCCTCACTTTACATGTTCCAACTAACTAAATATTTACTCTACCGAACTAGCCTATGATCATAAATGTGGTCAAATTGTAAATATATTGCTGGCTAGGTGAAAGTTTTGAGTATGGTGGGTAAGAAGCCCACTCGATAATATATTTACCAATAAGTTGTGTCAAATTTATCTAGCTAACAGATAGATTTTTAAGCATTTAAAATTTTCAAGCACCAATCCTAGATACCCATTAATGTAATTTCTTTTAATCAATTTTTCTTTCAGCACAAGTACAACGTGCCCATGGATCACTTTTAGCCTTTAAGCATATCCCTCCACACAAAAAGCATAATAATATCCTGACAATCCATTACATCATCTGAAAGCAGAATATATCCTTCAAGTCTTCTAGAAGAAAGAAACTCAGACAAGACAAAAAGGAGCTCAGTATATATCGTAAAGACATAATTTGCCTGGACCTAAGATTTTCTTTGCAGATTGAGATCCATTTCAGAACTAATTTTTACTACATTTTAAAAGCATAAACAGAATCAAATTTATATATTTAAAATGATCCTATGCCACAAGGAGTCTCAAAACCTTGTGGATTGACATTATGCCTTGGATCAGTAAATATGTCTGTTAATAAAAAATGAAATAAAGAAAATGAGAGATAGATGTACAGAGAGCAAATACCCCAACCTTTCCAAACAAGACTTTCCACACGGTGCTGTGTATGAAGGACAAAATACCCAATAGTCGTGTCTCTCTTCTGTTACCCTGATGCATCATAAAAGTAAAACAAAAACAAACTATTTATTGATATATATTTCATGTTTCTTATATGATATTATTTACTAGCATCAAACAGCTTAATACCAATTCCTTGGACAAAATAGAATTAGAGTATATGCCCAACTCACAAAGTAGCAAATAAGTTGCAGCAGGGCTATCTTAGTGCTCGTTCTCTAAACTTAATGAAATTGCAATGGTAAATAACTCTAAACTAAAGGAAACACGCGTGTTTCATAAAAAGAGACACAATGTGAAACATCTCTTTCTGGATGGAGTGCAGATGCTACATGTTTACCCCACTATATAATAGAGAAATGACCTTTAGATGAACACTTCTGCATAAAACAGAAAAAACGTAGAAACTTCTAGCACTCTAAAGTGCTTTCAGTGGGATAAAGAGAGAACCGATAACAAGTAAAAACTAGTAGATCAAATCTATCAACCACACCCAATTCAGGATTAATACTCATTGCACAGATTCTCGAACACCCAAAACACACCCCACAAAAAAATTGCTCTGTTTCTTTAAGAACAAAAAGTCAAAGCTTAAAATGCTTTTTATTGCATTTCTTGGAATACATATATGCAAAACTTTCATAGATAGTCTCGTCTAATAGAAAAGTAATTAACATATGAATTACCGAAAGGCAGATATATAAGTCTCATCAAGAATGTCGCTCACTTGCACTATGCTACCGACAAATAAAATGAAGTGGTGACATATCATATATGGATATACCACCATTGAAGTTTCC
Source organism: Penstemon davidsonii (assembly GCA_034814905.1). Lineage (NCBI taxonomy): Eukaryota > Viridiplantae > Streptophyta > Magnoliopsida > Lamiales > Plantaginaceae > Penstemon > Penstemon davidsonii. Next base: position 24,380,079 of record JAYDYQ010002685.1, read on the forward strand.
TACCTTCTCTCTGTGACAAAGAAGTTCCAGAACCCTGGCTCCAACAGCATAGCCAGCATCCTCTAACCTGATCCAGATAGGAGAAGCTTATCAATATTCCATCTACGCAATACTTCACTAACTTGGGCATGTACATTTTTTTCTAAAATATTCCATCTACGCTGAACCTCGAAATGTGTTGAAGCTATGTACCATCATTTACGGTAAAAGTCAATATAAAATGCCCAAATTCTACACCGGATATCTCCATTTAGGTGGGAAGAAAGATTTTTGCTTCCTCATTTTAAGTAATGCGAAGGCTCTTCTCATTAAATTAAAATTAGACATTCAATCACCTCAATACATGAATCTTGCTTTCAATAAAAAAGAAAAGAAAAACGTATTTACTCAGATTCGAGCCATTTACTGATATCATAATCAGGAATCACTAAAACAGATTGATCAGCAATCACCTTCTTTCAAGTTCTGCTATGTTGTCAACTTGCGTTTGATTGTACTGAACAAGCTCGGAAAACAAGAAAGCAAATGCACTCAAACTCACCTGCAATCAAATCCTCATTCAATTCACACCAAGCAATCTATAAACTTTAGGGTTTTGACGGTCATATGAAATTGAACTGAAGATCTGAATATAGAAATACCTCTTGTTTCCCTTTACCTAGGGGTTTGTCCAGCACGTTCGAATATTGCTTGATTTTCCCAACTCCTATCATCTCTTCCGTACAATTTAGATTTTCAGTGGGGTGCAGTTTCGTAGTTTAGTTGTCTGCGGTCGAATCTAGCAAGCAAAATCAACTCATTTTCTCTGTTAGACTCGTTATTTTTCCACGGATTATTTGCTGGGCTAATTTCCGACTTAATTGCCATAGTACCCTCCTATTTGTTAAAATAAGAAATAGCTCCTCTGTATACAACTTAATTACTTTGGCACCCTCGGATTTGGCGAAATAAGAAATACCTACCCTAGATTTATTTTAACAACATTTCTTCGTCACCTCACATTGATTAGTACTGTAATGTATTGATTCTTGGAGAGCCGTGAAAAATGTGTTAATGTCAATTTACCCCTTTTTAATGTTCATATTTTTTTTTTACCTTCATGTGATTTAAAAATCATGTGTTTTATTTTTTTATTTATTAAATTAACTATTTTGATGTTAAAATTATACCTCTCTATGTTCTTATAAAAAATTATTTGTATTCTTGACATTTTTAAATTTTGAAAAAAAATATGACTTGACAAAAATATTTTCCCTTATGTATAGCTCATGTGTTCTTGTGTGTACCACGGTTTACCTTATGTATTGCTATACACAATTAGTTTACCTTCGTATATTATTATAAATGTGATACTTTACCTCTATATTATCTTATGATTATTACTTTGCCCTCTTATGTGATTATAAATATTGCATTTTACATCCTATATTATTTTACGTGGATCAATTTACCCCTCTCGAGAAGTAATTTTATCTTTTTTTTTATGGAATACTTTCCACGCTCACATTAAATTTTGTGCGAGTGAATTACACTCCCAACGAAAGAAGGTAAATTGGTTATTTTAAATTTTCCAAGGAAGATAAAATGCTCCTTTTCGAATTACGTAAAAGTAAAATTGAAAACAATGCTTATCACATGGAATAAATGAGAATTGACCTCGTGAAAAAAAAAAAAAAAAAAAAGTAGTACAAAATTCTTAAGAGTTGGATTAATGGGGTTAACTGGTAATTAAGTATTATCAACAAGTAATGGAACTTTGTTATGATGTGTGGGGTTAATTATGTTGTAGAATTTTACCTAAGAAGACTTCCTAAAAAAAAAGGCATGTTTGTCTTTTTTTTAGAGAGTAATCGTGTTTGTGTATTTTTGGTTTTTGTAAATTTGAAAAATATTGTTTGTTTGAGTTTTAGGAGATTAAATGAATAGTTAATTTGTTTATAAATATAAACTTGTAGGTTCTTTTATTAATTATGGAAAGAAGATAAATATAGTAAAATATATGTTACATTATGTCAATCTAAGTGCAATTTGTATAAGGTTTTTTTTTTTTAAATGAGACTAATTTTTAAATCCGATAGATAAACTTATTTGAAAAGTTTATTTTAGAAAAGAAATATATTGTTTATTTATTTTTTAAAGAGCATCAATGCTCTCTGAAAAGTAAAACAAATACGGCCTCAACAATTCCTCACAATATTTAATGTAAGTAGAATGAATTTCAATTACACGATAACTAATGAGAATTGAGGAAAAATAATTGCAGTTACGGTAGTATTTAGTTTTAAGAGTTTGATATCAAACTACTCTCAACTTACCTATAATATTGCTCACCCTCCCACTTTCATATTTGATGAATTTGGAGGAGGGACTAAAATGCAAACTCCAAATATGGAGTTTTGAATAGTGATTTGAAGGCTTCTCCAAACCACTATTCACTTGTTTTAATCACATTTGTGTCCCTTTTTATTTTGTTAATATTTATTAATTACTTTCACATTGTGTATGTTATTAATCATTTCTATTTTCTTTAAATTAATAATAAAAACATTAATGTTTGATATAAATATTTTTAATAGGTTATAACTTAGATTTCAATATTGAAATGTATGTTTTTACTTTTAGATGTTAAAGACCATAAATAAGAAAAATTAAAAGATGAATAATAATTAATATCCAATACTATTTAAAAAATTACATGAAAACGATAAATAGAAAACAACAACTTTTAAGAATTCACCAGTATTTCATGAAAACTTCAAATAGACAATCACATCAAAACAATAATTAAATGTTTTGATTAATGTATTTTGCATTTAATTTTAGTATGTTATTTAGTAAATGATTTGAATTTTATTTAATCATATTAAATAAACTATTTAAATTTTATTTAATTATATATTATTATTTAATCAACAATTCAAATTTTAACTTTGATAAATATAGATAAAATTATTTATTTAATAAATGAATAATGTTCTGAAATTTTTGGATGGGAGATGAGATGTGGATAAGTGCCTTCAAATTAAAAAAGATTCTAATTTGAAGTCGAAGAATCCAATTTGAAATTTTGGGTGATGGATGCTCTTAGAAACAATCATAACAAAGTTACCCATCTAAACCACATAGAGTGTCTCAAAACATGACTTTCAATCCATAAAAACACACACAAAGTTGCAATTTTTTTTCTTTTGGCACGACCTAAATTTACCTATTTTTATATCCAGTGGAAAAAACTTAGAATTTTTTATATTTTGCATTCACGATGAGAATCCAAAAATCCAAACTGTAACATAATCAAATCATTAATATTTAATACCCACAATAATATCTTTCATTAGCTCGGAAGGAACGAACAAATAATTGTGAACCCTAATAATTACATTTATAGAAAAAAAAAGAACCCTAATAATTATTACGATGATAAGATCCTCATATCAGCATGCGGTAAAAGTTCTCAAAGTACATTATTGTTTCCACCCTATGCAGAACACCTCTTCTTAATCTACAGCACATATAAATTCTCACAATCCCCATTTTCTCCAAAGCCCTTTGTTTCTTTCTCTAAAACTCAAAACACTCACATGGAGGACGACGATGAGTTCGGGGATCTCTACACAGACGTCCTCCGCCCCCTTACGGCGTCGTTCCAGTCTCACAGCCAAGGAACCGATGCCGCCGCAGCTGCAACCAACGCGGCGCCATCGTCTTCCGAAAGCCGTTCGATCGATCTCAAAATCAACAGCGACGATGAAGAAATTCTATACGGAGCTCCTGATTCGAAGAATTCGAATTCGAGTCGTTGTTTCAACTTGAATGTTCCGGTTCAAGAAAAACCCCTACATGTACCAGGAGGCCGACCCGAACAGAAGGTGTTTAACTTAAATATAGGATCTAATTTCGAGGCTGATAGTGTTGAGAGCTTAGGTGGAAATGGAGGTCGTGATTTGGATTCTCAAGCTAGGGCTCTGGAGAAGGTGAATTTCATTGAGGACGAGGATGATATTAATATCGTGGTGGAAGAGAGGGACGATGATGATGGATTAGTTGAAAAAGACAATAACTTAACTGTAGATAATAATCATAATATGTATAATTCTGCTGCAGAGAAGGAAAATACCTTCAATTTCGTGAATGAAAGTGAAATGCGATCGGAGCAAATGATTCCAGGGGTATCAGGGAGGTTGGAGAATCACGGGGGTTCAAATTTTGAGGAGGATTGGGAGAGTGAGGAGAGTGAGGATGATTTACAGATAGTATTAAATGATAACAATCATGGGGCTATGGGGATAGAGAGAATGCCAGGGTTTGACGGTGAAGATGAAGAGGACGTTGAACAGTTGGTGATCGTCGCAGATAATGGTGATGTGGGCCACCATCACCATCAGCCAATGATGATGGAGGAGCAAGAGTGGGGCAGCGAGGAAGGGGGACCTGGAGCAGGTGGGGAGAGGAAAGAGTTGGGTGATGCCAACAAGACAACTGCAGGAGCAGGCAGCGCGGCTCAGGCAGCAGTGCAGCCAAAGATTGGGTACACCAATCATGCTTACCAACATCCACTGCATTCACAGTTCAAGGTCAGCATCTTGTTAGATGAAATACCGAATGTAAATTGGATTCTAGCTGCAACTGTAATTGTTGTATAGTGAAACTTTGGATATTAGTGACACTGAAGTTGATCAACATTCTTGTACTTGAGATTAAGTGTCATGGTGGTGAGCTAATAAATTGTACTGCCTTTGATCATTATTTTGTCAATGAAGTTACTTATTTTCTACATGGAACTTGTTTTTATTTGTTTTTTCTTCCTAAAGTTTGGATGCTTGTTTCATTAAAAACTTATAATGAGTATTTTTTACTTCTTCTTATGGTCCAAGAAGTTGTTCATCTTGAAGGACTAGCACCTGAGCATTATCCAACTACATCAATCTGGCCTGTTTGATCAATGTTATTAACATGCATAGACACAACAAACCATTGGCATCCTTCTCTCATATGAGCATGTTTTCATCAATAACTTTTTCTTACCGAACAGACCGAGAAGATAAAATAAAGTGACTTGAGAAAATGAAGAATGCCCGACCATGAGGGCCCTCGATATTGAGTCTCTCTCTTTGATCATAATAATCAGTGCTATATGATCCCAAAGAGTCTCTCAAACTAGTTAGATAGTCTTGACGGGCAGGCTGTTCTAGGTATTTCCAATATATTGGTACTGGCAATCGCTGACAGTTTAGCCATTTAAAGCAATCAGTAACTGATTTGGACACAAGTCCAGATGAATTTGCTCTAAAGAATGCATACATCCACGCCCCCCACCCCACCCCAAAGTGGCATAAGCAGGTTTTGTTAAAGACTATTATTGCCTGAAAGGCACAGGGCAAGATTTGCGTTGTGCTTGTAAAGCTTAAATTTTCAAGATCAATAAATGACACAAAGATCTAGCTAACAAAAGCTGATATTTTTAAGGTTATCTATATATTTATTTGTGATCTATTGATTAGCATAAGAGTGGAGAACATCAAAATATATTTTTGATGCCAGTGCTTACAGTCGAATTCAACCCTATCAACTTATATGCACTCTTTTCTTTGTTTCACCGACTCAAATCCTACAATGAACTAAGGAAGATTCATATTCTATCAGAATTTAGGTATCAACTAAATTTTGTATTACACCGTGAGCTTCTGAATTTTGTACTGGAATTTTGTTATAGCAAACTGTTCCTTTAAATTAATCCATTACCTTCTTGACTGGATAGTTTCAGTTTTATATTACTGCAAAATCTCCTTCACGTAATGAAATATGAATGTGATTTGGAATCTGTTTTTATGCACGTCCTAGGTTGCCGGTTTTTCCAATTTATCTGCTGGGAAGTTTTCCTCTTAGGTTTCTTTAATTGATTATTGACCTTGTTTTTTTCTTTTTCCTTGTTCTGTCATTGGGGAACTGCTTAGTATGTGAGACCTGGTGCAGCTCCAATACCTGGAGCAGCTTCTGTTACTCCAGGAGGAATCCCAGGACAAGTTCGTCCACCTATCACCATGGGCCCTGTAGCTGGACGAGGAAGAGGTGATTGGCGACCGGGAGGAATAAGAGGTTCCACTCCCATGCAGAAAGGATTTAATCCTGGTTATGGAATGCCTGTTTGGGGAGTTAATTCAGCAGGGCGTGGTTATGGAAGTGGACTGGATTTCACTCTCCCATCGCACAAGTAAGTTCTTTGACTTCAGCAAACAACTATTTCTATGTTCTATTGGTAGTTGAATACCTGATAGAATTGGTCACTATTTTAAAACTGACGCTTGATACCTTACCCATTTTTATTCAGCTTGAAGAGTTCTGCTCTGTTTGTCATCTGTTCATTCACTCACTACAAAATTTTGGTTCGGTGAAAACATAGATTCTCTCTTTCCTCGATTAGGCTTCCATATCATATTCCATAAAGATATTTTTTGCAACATGCTTATGAATTTGCTATCTAGATGAAGTCTGTTAAGATAAATAGGTGTACAGTGTACTTGTCCTGCTGGAGGCACACATTCTCCCAGATTAAGCTGTTCTGTGATTAAGTGAATGCAACTAATGCTCTGAGGAACTAATAATAGCAGTAATGGGCTGTCACAAATTTCGATGATGTTGCGCTTACATTTCAAGTATGAGACTGAATTGTTTTATACTTGAAACCAAATTGTTTTATGAATATATGCACTTTATCCTCCCTGGCCTTTGTCCCCCTAATCCTTTTTTCCTGCCCACCACGTGATCTTCTTTTCATTTCTCAGATAATGCGCAAGATGATTTTTCAAGCATACCTACTATTCCAGTGGCAGCTATCCTATTGCTCTTAGCTTGCATTTAGGCACGAACATATTCAGGTCATAGATGGATCTGATGAACATAAAGTAACTGTAATCATTCTCAGCAGCTCATGGATAATCTTAGTTGAACTTTCATAATAGCAATCGGAGAGAGGGGTGGCTTGTCCCAATCCCCTGTTTCTACTAACAGGTTTAGCAGGATAGCCATTTTAACTGCAAGAGAACTTAGCTGTAATTTTACTAAGTTTAGTTCAATTAAATTACATGTTACAAAGCCGATATATCCTACATTTCACTTTAATTCCATTGTTCTGATACTATGTGGTGCTATAGTTTCAAGAAATAGATGTTAGTGGTATTATGTGCCTCATCATGAATAAATTTATGTTCTCATGCCATAACTTTTATATTCGCAGAACCATATTTGAAGTTGATATTGATAGTTTTGAAGAAAAACCTTGGAAGCTTCCAGGCATAGAAATATCAGACTTTTTCAACTTTGGTTTGAATGAGGACAGTTGGAAAGATTATTGCAAACAACTGGTAGGTCTGAGTCAAAATTTGTATATCCCTTATTTGATTAAAATATGTGCTATGTCACTGTGAATGAGTATTCCAATCTAAGAAAGGAGAAGCTAAATCAAGTGAATTTGATTTCTTTAGGAACTACTACGCCTTGAGAAGACCATGCAAAGCAAAATTCGTGTTTATGAAAGTGGGAGGGCAGAACAGGTACTGTTGTTTTCGTGTTTTTTACTCATCTGGATACACTTGAACATTAACTTTTCATGTAAAGATGTTTCTTTTGTTTCTAAATAATGTTAAAAGTATTTTCTTACTAAAGTCTTCTTCATTGTGTTTGATGTCAAACTTAGGAATACGATCGTGATCTTCCCCCAGAGCTTGCAGCAGCAGCAGTCGGTGTTCAGGATATTCCATTTGAAATTGCAAATCCTGGGAAAGTAGATTCTGGTTCAACTGAATTAGTAAGAGCAAGTGCAAATGGACGAACACCTCTTGTATGTGTATTGTGTTTCCATTTATTGCATCTGTTGAAGATTTATCTGCATTTAGCTTTTCATGCTACCCTTGCTTGCTTTCAGGATTTCTGCATGATGTTCTTTACCGACCTCCTCTTCTCATATTGTTTTTAGGAAAAAAATGCTAGTAAAAGGGCGACTATTTTTTTGATGTTTAAATGAATTGATGTCCTCTCAAGTGTTGTATGATATATATTCCATTAGAACTTGTCCAATAAACAAATTGCCTCTTTGTTTATTCAGTTAGATCATTTTAACCCCACATGTTATCTAAAGCTTAATAAACCATCACCACTAGCTTTTCTTGTGGAACATTCACTCATTATGCACAACATTAATAACCAGGGCCAACTTATCCATAGTAGCAACAACAATTCCCTGAATTGCAGCCTCATATAGATATGCATTATCAAAGAGAGTAAAATACCAGTTCCCAAAGATTGTGTATGACACAAAAAACTCAAGAATGTGATACAGTCTGGTTCTGGAGAATCCAACAGAATGCAGTTAATTGAGCACCATGTAAATTTCTTTAAGTACAAGTCCTAAAAAGAATACTGTATGGAAGCAATATGTGGAATTATTATAATTCAAGGAGGTTCAATGTAGTTCACCTAATGGATATTTCCTTGAAAGAACTATCGTCTCACCAGCTTTTTTGATTCAATACCAGCCTGTTGGCAGACCGATACCTGTAGAATTTGGTTCTGGTGATCGTACCCCTTCAGTTGATTCCAGGCGTCAACGGATGCACGATATTGATGCTATTATTGAGGTAAACAGCTATGCTCTTCTCTACTTAGAGCAATAACCTGCCTTCTGTTTTTTACTCTGTGCTATATTTCATCAAACATGTATCTTAGGAGTGATGTCTTTTTGGCAAACAGGTTTTCTGCCACAATCCCATGGATGACAATGACATAACAGAACAACAGGACAATGATCCTGCAGGAAATGATCTTGGAGGGGGTGATGAAATTGATGACCTTCAGCAGGATGATACAGAACATATTGATCGCAATTCACATGTATATAATGGTAGAAAAAGGGAACTTGATGCAAGAAGAACACAGTTTGAGGGCTCTATCAGACGTGTAAGAGAGGATGTTTTACAATTTCCTCCAGAAGTACCTGTGCACCATAAACCTGATGGGGAGATTGGCATCACTCATGAAGCGAGGTATATATAAAATTTCTACATGGAGTTATTTAGTTACCTTCATCATCAAAGTTCATCTTGAATAGTGGTGCTTCTTAAAATGAAGGAACTCATGTTGTTGTCGTTGTACTAGATATTGGTATAGCTGCAGACATGTTTCAGTTGCTGTATTTGAAGCAGGATATTGAAACATGTGTTGCCTGGAACTAATCAACCATAGCAATGGAGTTTTTTTGGTAATAACCATAGTAATAGGGTTGCAAACTCAACTTTTCACTCACAGAAAAAATAGTTGTGGGAAAGGTTCGTGTTTCCAATGACATCTGCAAAGGCTTGCATTTTCTAAACTTATTTGGATAGTTTGTCAATATAGGTTGAACTATTAAGAGTATTTATAGATAATCTTTTGAATGGAGTAATATCATTTCATTTCAATTGTTGCACTATCATTTGTCTGATAAGCCAGATAATTATGACTTGCATTTGTAAAGGTTTTCTCTAATGATAAGAGATAACTTTCTTTTCCAGTTGTTTCAAATTTAATCAGCATCACCTTTTGAATTTCCTAATTCATCATTTCATCTGCCTATGTTTCTTGTCTCATTCTGTGTGCAACGAAATGTCTAGGATGTACTATGTCTGTTATTTGAACTTCATTAAATTGCATATTATCTGATGGAAACTTTTAAAACGTTTTGGATGACCATAGGCTTAAAAGAGAGACTATGAGTCATCAGAATGACGAATCATTTCCTGTTGGAAATGATACACGAAGTCCTTTGTCATCTTCTCGCGCCATTGGATCTGATGGGGAGCAGAATGTGGCAGTTAGGGATGATACAAATGATGAATCTGTAATCGATGATATAAGCTTTGATGAGGAAAGAGAGGATAAGGCTGTGGATGAAACATGTACGGATACCCTTGAAGATGGAAACTTAATGGATTCAACAAAGAATCAAAAACTAAGTTCACGCTTGGAGCAACTGTCTCAAGAAAATGATGACATGGAAGACTCAAAGGCTGCTAGTAGTGATAACAGCAAAGCAAGGTCTGGAAGTAGTAAAGATCACCGGAAGCTTCGTGACAGTGCCGAAGATGAAGTTCTTCAGCACGGGCGCCCTAGAAGTGCAGGTAACACAAAGAGACCAGTAGAAGATGAGGATAATGCTAGTAGAAAAGTTCGCCGTGGTAGAGAAGAAATTGGGAGGCACCACATGTCAGTTAAAGGGAGAGAAAATTCTTATCCACGTAGAGGTGAGGATCATAATTCATCTCTTCGTCGGCTGGTGAAAAGTGAGAGAGCAGACTGGAGGAAGGAGAGTGATATATCTGAGGGAAGCTGGCATCGGAGAGACGAGGATCATCATGGGCGAAGGATTATAGTTGAAGACACAAGAAAGATGGAGCATGGTGGGGAATTTGGCTCCAGAAATTGGGGTAAGGTTAGAGAAGGGGAGAGGAGTGAAAAAGAATATCACCAATCAAGAAATCAGCTAGATAATGGTAGTTGGAGTGTGGTGAATCACGACAAAAATTTGGGATCAGGACAAAGAGATTGGGATGATAATCGCAAAAGTCGAAATTCAAAAGTTGATCTTCAGAGCAAAAAACGGAAAGAAGAGGCATATATAAGTCGAGAACATGCAGCGAAGGACGATATATCACGTAATCCCAGAGAAAGTAGCAGTCGAAGGAAGGGAGTGCGAGATGATGGTACTGATCAGTGGAAAAGAGATGACCGAGCCAGATTCAGAGATGATTCTGTTCATTATGTCAGGCAAAAAGAAGATGGGTTGTTTCAAAGGGAGAGGAATGATCGTCAAAGAGAGCGTGATGAATGGAGGCTTAAACAAACCCATGAAGAAATTTTATCAAGGAGGGAAAAAGAAGACACACAATCAATGATGAAAACTGGCTGGGCTAATGAAGACAAAGCATGGATCAGTCATTCAAGAGGGAAAGAGGACTTCAGAGGATCTAGCAGAGAATTCCATCCAAAAGTTGTAGGAAGGTACAATGATCAACCTAAGAGAAGGGATGAAAATGAAAAAATTTCAAAACACAGGACCACTGAAGATGTTTATCCACATCCGAATCAACTTAGTCATGATGAAAAGAGAGCAAGATATGAAAGGCCTGGTAGTCGTAATGAACATGTTCCTGCATCTGATACTTCTAGGGTGCATGAGCATAAACAGAAAGAGAGTAGTAGAAAGGGTAAAGATTCTGAAAGGGGAGTTCATAGTTCCTTGGTCCCTTCTAAGAGGAATCAGGACGAAAATGGTGGCCAGAAAGGTCAGACGGTATGTGTTCCTTCGCACCAAATGCCATAAAATTTATGGAAGTATATCTTAATAAGAAGCTGAATGCTCATTTTTGAATCACTACTAAGATGTTACATAAACTGTACTTGGTCATTAGAAACAAGTCAGCCTAGATTTCTAAATTATGGCTATTCACCTGTGATGGTGCAGTCCAATGTGATACCATTACAACAATTTCACTAAATTTGGCATTTCGACAATCAATCAAAAAAAAGAAAAAAAGATTGGCATTTCAACAAATTATTAATGATAATATAACTGCAACCCTTTAGATAAGGAAGAGGAAAGGCGTAGATTCACATTGAAGTGGATTTTTAGACTTTATTATTTTGTTCCACTTGATGAAGGGATTCACTCAGTTCTTCAGAAGACTCCCTTATGCTCATCAAGTTATGGGGCATTTTCTGCTCATGTTCTTCTATAAGCCTTCCTATGTGCAATAATTCAATCATGCATCACGTTCCTTTTGCTTAGAGGGTTCTGTACCTTTTGAGATAGTATTGTTAGTACACATAATGATGAACAAAAGAAATATATATTCGAACCTAATACCTTGGCTGCCCTGCCTTTTTTCACTAACAGATGCCAGAAAAAGGTTACTGTTAACAAATGCTAGTATATTATCCATTGAGTTTTAACTATGTACTCAACTAATTTATTGGATCATCTGATATCAGAAAATATTCAAATGGAGTATATCTTACATGTAAACTTTATAAGATAAAAGTTCACGTTCTGTATGCAATATCATTTAGAAAAAAGTTAGGTTGACCTGTCAACAACAAGAAACTGCAATTATAAAGAGACAATAGTAAATGGTTTCTTGGGAACTCAAGGATTTATAAATTACTGTCACTCTACTTTGGCAATATCTTGGTTGAGACATGTCGAGTTGTCGTGTTGCAATGGTAAAATGCTTATTGTGGCTGTTGGTACAGTCTATTATTGTGTTTATTCTCTGCCGTTCTTGATTCCTTAGAAATTTTTATACCCATAAAGTTAATTTGTCATATTTAGCAAAATGATTTTGGGTCCTGTGTTTAATCCTTGAAGTTGATACTTACATTTAGTAGATCCCATCGTTTTACAAGCTAATGCTAGTTTGGTCGAACCACATTTGTACATTAAGTTTGATCTCCAGTTCACGTGCAATTTCATTTTGCTTATTATTTGCTGTGGTGGAAATTAACCTTTCTTTCTTTGCCTTTTCTTTTTGTGGATAAATACCTTTCTTACCTTGCTTGAAACATTTAAAATATGTGGTATCTGATTTACTTCCTAGTACAAACAAGTCTATAAGATACTGGCCCGACGGCTCAAGAACTTGCACCATGGATACCTCTGTAACCTTGAGTTCCAAGGAGACAGGAAAACAAGTCTGGTGGATGAACCGTGACTGCTTGACCAGAGCGTGATTAACAGATCCATGGTGCAAGTTCTTGATCACATCAAAACCCATGTTGAGGAAGTTGCGTGTATAGTTGATATATTCTACCAACTAAAAATTGGCTTCATATTGATATTGACCTGTGGAGGTCAAATTCTGTTAAAATACTGTATATACGCGGAACAAATCTTCTTGCTTTCAGCTATATGCAGTTTTTACTTTTAGCTGTGTAAATCCCACTGCATTAATGGGGAACAAATGTCCTTGCTTTCAGCTAATTGTAGTCTCACCGTTAGCTGTGTAGAGCTCATCATATATCATTCTCAAATCTGAATTATGACTTTTGTGAGAGTGAGACCATGCTTTTTGTCCTCTGATTTTATTCTGCCCTTCCACATTAAATTATCCGGTCAATTCAGAACTCAATTTTTTCTTATGATATACAACTATCACTGCTGAGAAATCATGGATCTGGAGCCTTGGTTGTGCTACTGGGATCTATGTGCAACTTAAATTCTTTATCAGGTAACTTGTGGATATAAGAATCGTGACTTGGTGTTTTTGTGTTGCACTACCCGTAGCCGTACTGACAAAAACAAACAGTACCCAGAAACTGAATTATTAATTGGTTTTTTATTTTTAGTTTTCTATAGTCCAATTGCTTCAGAATTCTCATCAACTATGGCTTCCAACAGTTGTGTGACTTCTTACCCCCACTCGTTTTCTCTCTTTATCTCTTCCTCTCTGCTCTCTTTTTCTCTATCTATATCTCTCCCTCTCAAATTTTTTGTTGGTTGGGAAGAACTTTTGAAATGAAATCATTTGCTTTAACTTGGCATAGTTGATAAATGTTTTCCATGTCGCTCTGTGCTTCCAGGGAAACTTGAGAGGCAGAACAGAGCAAGAAATTGGTGAGAATGGGATCCATGTGAATCATCAGTCCGCCAAAAAGCTCAAGGAAGAACCTTCATCGGATGAGGAGCATCCTGACTCGAGGAGGGGACGCTCTAAATTGGAACGTTGGACGAGCCATAAGGATAAGGATTTTAGTATCACCTCCATTTCATCATCTTCCTTGAAAAATATAGATTTAGATACGTTTACGAATGGTAAGGCTTCTTTGGTTACTAGACTTCCTGAAGAACCTTCCAAAAAGGTAGAAGATAAGCCACAGCCACAGCAGCAGCCTCTGCTCGATGATAAAGACACTAGTGCAGAAATAAATAATGTCAATGCAAAAGTAATGGAGAATAAACACTTGGATACAGTTGCAAAGTTGAAGAAGCGAAGTGAGCGGTTCAAGCTTCCCATGCCAGGTGAAAAGGACTCTATTGTAATTAAGAAGATGGAGAGTGAACTTTTGCCTTCAGGCAAAACTGAAATTCCTCCAGATTCAGAGATTAAACCCGAGCGTCCAGCAAGAAAAAGGAGGTGGACTGGCAATTGAAGTCCAAATGAGGAATTTACTTTGATTTTGGATGCTCAAGTTTGTTCTTGAATTTCTATATGTTGATAAATCACGCCTCCTTATCATTGAGGTTAAAATTCACACCTGGGATATATCTACGAACTCCATAACTATTGCTTCTGCCATTAACCTTTTAGAATGTAGCTTTAAATTGGCTGCGGATTGGCAGTGTCGTATTTTTATTTTTTATTTTTGTTATACGACATTATATATAGCGTTTTACAAATTGGTAAAACATTGAAGCTATAGGCAGGAGGGTGGCCTGGGGGAAGTGAAGCTCCGCGATTGCAGGCCTTTTGGGATGCCAACTTCTTTGAACTGTGATTCAGAGAACTTAAGAATGACCCGAACTTTGTGAAGAGTTTACGGAAGAAGCGCTTTGGGAAGTAGATGATTTTGACTTATACTGATACATCAGTGTTGTATTTTATCTGATTTTAGTTTTTCCTTTTTCCTTCTCTTTCTTGAACCTAAAGAGAAGATAAAAAAAGTAGAGAGCCTATTTTGTGTAGTGGAAAATGAGATAATAGTTATTAAAGGACATAATTGTTCATGTTACTGGTTGAAATGAGAAGCATGTTGCTGAATTATTTGAAAAAAAGATAAAAGCCATTACATAGGAATGAGTTACTAGTTCATTATATCTTTACTAGTATAGAACTAAATAAATGTATCAAATATAAAGGTGGTTACAAAGAAAACATTAATTCTTAGGATATAAAAATAATCGATAATATAAATAAAAAATTGTCAACTATAAGAATTGTGAAATATCATTTGATAAATTTGCTATTGTCGTTAACGTATCAATTTAGCTCGTATGTTAACTAAGTACTAGTTTAACAAAAAAAGTTTCACACATTTAATCACTCTAATCAAATAATTTAATAAATTATTTAGAAACAACGAAATCGATATTTAATGTATCAGAATTATTTTATGTTGGAAGTTCAAAATATACATAACAATGATATCATGAATTAAATATTACTTTAAATAAATAAAATAAAATATTACATAAATGAATATCTTGATAAATTTATTTTAAAATATTAATTATAAAAATAAAATACAATATGTAAATATTTTTTTGTTTGTTTAGTATTAACCCAGATCTATAATTACTATCACATACTTTGGATTATAAATCTTCTTAGTCCAATCATATTTAGGGGCATGCAAGGTTTCATATACCAACTAAACTATACCGAAACTGGGGTGTTCGAATTTCAGTTCGGCAATCGATACACGCCAAATTATTGAACAGGGCAACTCATCAATTTTGGTATTACATGCCGGTTTACTGAACCGAACCGATAATATCGAAATGTGTATAAATATAATTTATCTTACTTACTTAGTTCCATTTATCTTTATTTTTTTGGTATACTTAATAGTCAATCAACTTGGCAAAGCATATAAAAATTATAATAAATAACTTAATAAATTTCACTAATAATTTGATAATATTATATGACATTATATATATTAATATTTAAAAAATTTAATATACCATAAAAAGTTTAGTCTTAAACAACATAATAGATTGGAATGTATCTTTATCTCTGGAATCACGGGTCTATTTGGATGGGTTTTGGCTTGGTTTTGCGGTTATCGGTTTAAAAAAAATAGTTTGGGTGGTTTCGATGAAATCTTTGAGACCTCATTTGGATGGGTTTTGGCTGTTGGAATTTGTGGTTTGAATAAGTTGAAGCCTCACTTGGATTGGGTTTGGATGTTGGGGTTTAAGGGAAAAAGTAGGTGGTAGGAGTCAAATCAATGTCTTTTTTAGTGATATTTGGGGAAAAAGTAGGTGTTAAATGTCAAATCAATATTTTATAGGTTTTAAAAGTTTGAGTGTGAGTTTCTGAATAAGTTTTTGATGATTTTATGAGTTTGGCGAAAACTCATTTAAAACCCGCGAGACCGGGCCAAAACCCATCCCCACGTATTCTCTCTCTCTCTCTCTCACATCCAGAAGTCCGCCGCCATCGCCTCTTCCGGTTCTCCTTCCTCCGGCCGCTCGCCTCTCAGTTAAAGCCCTATCCAGATTTCTCTTGGTTGAAATATTTTGTTTACCAATCTCTGTAAGTTTAAATCTTTTACAAGCAGCTATTGTATGTGTGGGTTAAATTTTTGAAGCTCTACTGCGTTAAATTTTTTAATTTTTTGATTTGTCATATCGTTAATAAATTTCAGTATAAAGAAATCTAGTGAAACTTTAATTTGGTAAAAATCATAATAAAATCGCATTATTGATAGCCATAAGCCCAGCCCAATTGGCCTAAATAGAAAAACGACACCCTGCTCAAATTAAGGTTCACATCCTAATTCTTGCATCGATTGATTGAGGTAGAAATAATTTTGCATAAATCTGACGCTACATGATTCGCATATCTGGTCTTTGCAATCAGGATTGTACATTTTTAATCTAATTTAGATTGTGTTTTGGACTTCAAATTTGCTTACACTTTCTGATTTTGGCCGTTTTATGTTTTTTTTTTTTCAATGCTAGGATTTCGTCATGTTTGCTATCAGTATACCACCATTGGCGTGCCACTCCTGTAGGTGAAATTACCAGGAATGGACGATGGTAAATTTGTTTATGTTTTTTCCTTAGTTCCTGGAGCTTCTTAAAAAATTTCATTTTTAGGTTAATGGTATTGTATGTGTAGCTTGTTTGAACTATTTGAGTATCTTCATGTATTCCCCAAACCTTGTATTATGATATTTATTTGTTCACTTGAAAAATTCCATTTGCTTTTAGAAGGTGGCTGAAATTCATTGCCTTAGGCTTTTGATTTATTTCACTAGGATCGTGTTGAATTATAATCGAGTGAAATTCAATGAAAGACGCGGCAGACTCTACTTTAGAAAATGGGTAGGGAAGGAGGGAAAGCAGAACCATAAACAAATAAAAAAGTTGCAATTTTATGTAGTGGTTCTTTACCTGTTTTCTTTCCAATGCCCAATGTTATAAACAGCACGAGACCCACAAGCCTTCATCTATAAGAAAAAGAACGAAAAAAACTCGGGGTGGGGGGAGGGTGTTAGCTCTCTGTTGAGGAGAATAAATTATGTTCTCTGGAGGATGAGTGTTGAAGGCTGGGAGGGAAATATATATAGCACTCTGGTCTTCTACAATTCTGATAATCTACATTACTTGTTATTTTGGTGGTGAGATATTAATTTGCTAAATGAGGTCTAATCCTTTTGCATTGCCTTTGTTGAATGCAATTAGACCAAAAGTTGTTTAATCGTGCCTCCTCAGTTTCACTTGTCTCACTAAATGAGATGTTCTAGGATAAACTTTTACCCCATTATGACTTGTGAGTTTATCATAAATATTTATTCATCATTCATTGACATGTTCATTTCATATTTCAAAATTTACAGGAAACTGGTTTCATTGATGCATTTAGCCACTCCAAGTTGTAGATACGCTGGGGTTTGAGCAACTATCAGCCTCTCTTTGCTCCTGAAACTCCTATCCAATTCTAACCCATTTTTTTTACTCGATCCCTCCAAATGTCTTTACGTAAACCCCCACTCCCTCGTCTCCTCCTCAACAACGTTTCCTGCATGAGAAACGCACAACAAATCCTCCGCCATGCCAATGTCTCCATCCACGATGGAGGTGCTCTTGTTTTAACCGGTACAAATGGCTCAGGCAAATCCACTTTCCTCCGTATGTTAGCTGGATTCTCCAAACCATCAGGCGGTGAAATACTTTGGAACGGCCACAACATAACTGAATCGGGTGTTTTCCATCAATACAAGCTTCAACTTAACTGGGTCTCCCTCAAAGATGCCATCCAGGATAGGTTCACTGTACTCGACAATGTTCAGTGGTTTGAAGTTCTGGAAGGCTCGCAAGGGAAATCATTGCCTGCACTGCAGCTTATGGGGCTAGGAAGATTAGCAAACGAGAAATCAAGAATGCTTTCAATGGGTCAGAGGAAAAGGTTACAACTTGCAAGGCTATTGGCTATTGATAGGCCAATTTGGTTGCTTGATGAGCCTTCGGTGGCGTTGGATGATGACGGGGTGAAGTTGCTTGAGTACATCATTGCGGAACATAGAAAGAAGGGTGGAATTGCCATTGTAGCCACACATTTACCGATTAAAATTGAAGATGCCATGATTATGAGATTGCCTCCAAGGTTTCCAAGAAGGATGACTTTGGTAGACATGCTTGATCGAGGAGGACCAATTTAAGATAGCTTATAATTATACAGCCATCTTTTCTATATACACTCGAATAGATGAGTTTAAACTTTCAAGGGTTTGTCATATCCATCAACCCACTCAGAAAGAAAGGAAGAAATAATAAGAAATTGTGTTTCTTAGCTTAATGTTTTTGCTGATTGCTTGTTTCTAGGGGTAGGTCTTGTTTGGAGGGTTCGTGATGTGCCACCCCTGTTTTGGTTATCTATATAGTAGGTCTAGTTTGGGTCTATTTCGATCCAATGTTTTGTCCATCTGAAATTTTGAAACATCATTTATATCACGTTTTGTTGGCCTAAACTCATCAAATCAAGTGAAATGTTGAAACATCAATTGTAACATTTGTTTGCTTAAACTCTTCAAATCTAGTGAAAGGGTCCCAATATTCTGGCTAAGATATAATTTTGCATTTTTAACTCTTACAATATAACATTATTTCAGAATTTATCAGCCAACACACTTTGACAAATATGTACCTTTTTTTTTATGAGGTCTTGTTTCAATGGTGAAACTGAGTACCATGACTTTAAGTTCGTGATAAGAATAAGTTGGTATTGTCTATATTTTATATTAGTCATGCTAGTCCTCTTGTCATTGTTGTCATTGTCATTTGTTTTCTCCGTTGTAATCATGTCATTTGCTTTAAATTACAATTTTGATGAGATCTTGAAAACATCCGGTCAAACATAACAACAATTCTCTGCGACAGTTTGTTCACCAATGTGCTAGTGTTTTCCTAGAGCAAATTGTTACCCTTTCATAAAGTAGTCTTGTACATTTGACATTTGTGCTTTCTGATCACTAATCCTTTTGACAACCATTATTTATTTTCAACGAGTCTTTTATTATAAATATTACTTCTTTCTCAATAAAAATTTGATTGATCTAGGAAGAATATTACACTAGTATGCTTCAAAAAGTAATCTTAATTTCCAACATAATTATCTAGTGATATGATAGATGAATGTTTTATTTTCAACAAATCTTTATTGTAATTATTACTTCTTTCTCAATCAAAATTTGATTGATCTAGGAAGAATATTACACTAGTTTGCTTCAACAAGTAATCTTAACTTCCAACATAATTATCTCGTAATATGATAGCTGAATGTTTTTCTCTTAAATAATTACTATAATACTTATTTAAGAAAAAAAGAGAAAGAAACTATTAGACAAGATTGAATGTGATCTATGTAGACATGAGATAAATGCACAATACTACCATGTGTTATGCGGAACCTGCATAAAACTACCATGTGAGTTTTTTTTTTGCACCAAACTTCCTTGTTCTTTCAAAAATCCTGAGTAAAACATCAAATCTCCGTGATTTACTAACACCGTTAATTTTTAATTGAATTGCTTAAATTACCCCTAGATATAATTAGAGTACAAGGAGGTTTTGTGCAAACGTTCAAAAGTATAAGGAAGTTTTGCGCAAATATTCAAAAGTACCAGGGAGTTTTGTGCTTAAAAACAATGCAACAATCAACAAAATTGTACATTGTTAAAAAATTGACGGAAGGAGACATATTGGGTGTTTTATGTAGGATTTTTGAAACTACAAGGGAGTTTGGTGCTAAATTAAATAAATCCACGGGATAATTTGATACATGTTTTGCATAACACAAGATAGTATCGTGATTTTTCCATGTAGACCTATCAAAGGAATCCTAAATATTTAAGGTTTCTATTTTAAATGAAACAATTACTAAATGCTAGTTGACGTACTCAATCAGATATTATGCAAGGTGTGTTTGGGAAAAAAAAAATGTCAAAGACTAGGACAACCATGTATTGAAAAGATATATGGGAATAATATTTTTGATTATATTATCAGAAACTTTAATCGTATTCTTTTTAGGTATTCAAACCAAAACAATAAAATACTGTTGAAATTGGATTCTGTAGTTATTTTATTGCAAAATAAACGCTATCATATTAGCTGTAAGCATTGGGAATGTATATTTTTTTTTGGGTACATACTGGGAATTTATTATTTTCTAAAGAAACTACTATCAGACAAGAATGAATATATGTGATCTATAGGACCTAGCAAAAGAATCCTAAATATTTAAGGTTGCTATTTTAAATGAAACATCTACTAAATGTTACCCCACGCACACCTAACACTAAAATTTAGATTATACAAGTCGTGCAATGTACGGATATATTCTCCTAATAATATGTGTCTTTGTTGTGAACTAACATTTAGGGAGGGTGGCTATTTATCTAAATTCAATAGGAGTCTACTTATCTAACCAATGTGGGGCGGTGGACGAAGGAAGAGGTGGGGTAGCAACGGCGGTGGCCAAAGATGGAGGTGGGGGTGGTGGCAGTCGAAGGTTCTGATCTTGGAACTTGGATGCTACATGTTGTACAATGCATTGGGTGCATTCTCCTAATGATAAGTGCCAATTTTATTTTCTTTTGAAATACTTTTTCGGTGTGAGAACATTATCGGTGTCCTTTGCGCTTTCTGAGGGAGGGTGGCTATGTTTGATAGCGCCTTTTCTTATAGCTATTATATGTTTTGTTTCTACACGGGACTACTGATAAAAGGATGTATGGATTCAAATCCTTTGATAAGAACCTATCTTGATATAGGTGAGGAGGCTTTCGGGAGAAAGGGTAGAATACTCATATCAATATGTTTCTTAGTTGCGGTTGAGTTTCTAATAGTTGAAGGAGACGGATAATTTGCATAAACTTTTTCCAAAATTTGGCGTTTAACTCTTGTGATTTTGCCTACGACATGGCTATATAAGGAGTTCGTCGTTATTAGCTTACATTTCTATTGGTGGAGCTTTTACTTTCGTTGCTCTTATTGGCGTTGTCTTTTGGATGGGTGAGTTTGAAGGTGCAGGGTTTACTCATGAAAAGGGACTTCTTTGGAAGTGGAATGGAAGTATGTTTACTTTTTGATATATGGGTCAGTCAAGGACAAGAAGAAATTCCCCAAAAAAAATATAAGCAAAAAAATATATCCAACATTGTGTTTAATTTGAAGAAGGAACATAAAATTCACAGTTTAATTTGAAGGGTATAAATGTTAATTTGGCTCGAGAGTGATTTTTTCTAATAAAAAGAAGCACAATGGGCATTTTCCTAATAAAAATAATACAGAGGAGCACAAGGGGTGTTTTTACATTTCGCTCATTAAATAAAATATGAAGTCAACTCTATATATTTTTTTTTGAAAATCCAAAGTACTTTATTCAGTAAATTCAAAGCTAAAAAGAAAAAGTAATTTCAAACTCAAGCTAATTATTAAATTGCACAATTTAGATTTGGATGTGTTCGCCTGAACAACATTTGTCGTCTCGTCTATGGTGCAATGAACTCTTTCCTTTTGGGTTTCACTCAATAATTGCAATTGTTTAATCTTAGTACGACTGAATAATATTGTTTTATAATCTTTGAGCAAAAAGTAAACCACTTTTTTGTCTTAAGTGCCAATTCATGCAGTAATGTTCATCAGATAAAATGAAGGAAAAATCATGGGTTTGCACTCTTATTACACAGCTTTCTCTGTGTGCTGCAGCTTATGTTGCTCTTAATTTAGGACAGCCTCAGAAGAATAGTTATAGGAACATTTTAAGCCAAGATAGACCACTAGATATGCACTTTATAAGTGTTGCTGGGGGCTTTAGGCCACTTCAAGAACAAACCCTTTTGCTTAAACAGGTCAGATTTGTATTCTCTTTGATGGGTTCTTGTTATTTTTATCTCAAATTGTGTTTCTGGTTTGTTCTATATACAGTTAATGAATTAAGAACTAAATTTGATTCTATCTAATATGGTATTATTGTTGGGATTTGAAGCATTGATCGGATTTGCTATTTTAATTGCTTATTAAGCAGTGAATCTACTAAAGCAAGATTATTGCAGGTGGATATGGAACTTTCTTGTGTTTGTAAAATGAAACTTAATTAGATGCACTATAATTAGATATGTAATCTCTGTATTGAATCTTCTTCAGTTTGACATATCTAATTTATTGTTGATGCAAATGAAGATGGCAAATGCGGCGAAGACCTACAAGGCTCGTGTAGTGGTTGACATTAGTGAACTCGGGGAATCTGATCCACTCCTGAATAATGTGAGATCTTTTTTTTATTGTACAGAAAAATCTCAACTTGTATAGTTTTGCTTCTTAGTTAACTCTTAAAAAGTAAGCATACACAACTACTAAATGGAAGTTATCATATATTCATGTCCAATTACAATATCTTTAACACCATAGCAAGCTCAATGAAACATAAACTCCTCATGCAATAAAATTGAACATGAATATATGAAAATGTTTCTTTCAACGAAAAAGTGGTTTTTCCTTTTCCCTTTGTTTGTGATGTGAGTGGCTTTCTAGATGTTATATTATCCACTTTGGAGATTTATAGCTAACTTTATGACAATGTGAAAAATATTTTGTTTTGCAATCATGTATAACAATGCTTTCATTGAGTTGTATATTAATATTGTCAAAAATATTCCTTATAACAAAGTTTGTTTCTTTGAACTTCAAGTCCCCTTTGTTCAGACAATAAAAGTAATATTCATTCTAGCGTGACTTTGTTAACAGGCCACATTGTATAATTACTTGCAAAATATTCCCTGGTATGTCCTCTTCTTTGTACAGTTCTATAAGTTTTAAGTATATTGCATTTCACTAATGAAACTATTCTATTGATTTCATGTTTTGATACTCGACAAATTTTCGAATTAAATCTAGGTATACTACTGGAGCTCTGGCAGGACAAGGGCAAACTTACTTTCTAAAGAAAATCAAAATTCCTAACGGACGATCTTTAGATATCATTGCAGTGGATACCACTCTATTCCAGGTGAGGCATGTGTTTCGAAAGTGCTATCTTTATTTAAATACCTTAATTTCTTTGGGATTAATTGCTGCAGTTTAACCATTTTTACTTCTTAAGAAGTAGATGTTGTACATTTTGTCTTGTTACTTCTTAGGAATATAGTTTATTAAGACCCTTGTTTCCTCTTGACTTAGGATTCATCGAGTGTAGCAGGAAATGATCAGATTCAGTGGTTGAGGAGGACACTAAACGAAAGCAACGGAGACTGGTAAATTGCAATATATTACTGGTTTTTCTTCTGGTTCTTTTCATTTATCCATGTGACAATAAATGCAACTTTATCACTTTGCAAGTGGCAATCTATCGAAATCTTTTAGATATCAAGTATTCATTATAGGCAATGTCTCATGATCATGTTTGAGGTCCACAATTTTTATACACTTATGAAAAGAAAATCAACTTGTCCTTTGATTATTAGTAAAAAATAAAAAGAAAGGCGTCATGATGTGTTTTCAACTTTCTCCTCACATTCCGTCCCACATCGACTTCATGTCTCTTATGCTTATTCCACTCATTCATTTCTTCTTAGGAGAATTGTTGTTGGATTCCACCACTTAGGCTCCTGTGACTATAAAACGCGGAAATTGGAAGAAAAACACCGTTTTGAGCTTTTGCAAAACATGTTATTGCACTATGGAGTGGTAAGCACTAATTATATATCTTAACCAAGTTTTAGTTCATCTCACATACTTCTATAGGAAAGGAAAAATCAGTGTTTATATCCCACTAATCACACACCTTCATTTGAATGGCTTAAAACGAAGAATTGAATGTAACCATGTTTCGAGTTAACTAACTTCTGTCCCATAGGATGCATATATGAGCAAAGATATTTGTGCTGGTAACAACGAAGGATTCCTCCTCCACAGAGTCAGCTCATTGGAGATGGTGAGTGATGGCAGATGGCCTCCTTTCTATACTTGCATTTTTATGCATTCTATATTCTTTTACTTTTATGCAAATGTTAGGAACTAATTAATCCTTTTACTCTTTTGCCCTTTGTCGTTCAATCTCTCCGTAAATTTGTGAAAGATGCCCCCAGAATATGAATGAAAAGAGATGGTGTGTGTTTGTGTATTCTGATAGGCATGTTGGAGATTTAAAAAAGTAATAATTGTTGTTTATGTGTGCAGGTCACATTCTTTGTTAAATTGACAGGAGAAACTGAACATAAGTTATCATTTCAACAAAGGGATAAGGCAGTGTGGAAAGGGGCATCTTTTTAAATCACCCAATATTTGTATCCATGAGAATAATAAAATCTTGATCCCCCATTTTTGTTGTGTTTTATTTAGCTGAAGGCAATCAGCTGCAAGACTTTTTTGTAGATGAGCATTATGTTGCAAGCACAAATTTCTTGTTGGGATTTGTACTTATTTAGGACTACTACTATTAGATGTAATGTAATGTATATCTGAACCTCTTCTTTCAAAATTGAGCCATTGAATCATATCTAAGTTTCTTCAGAAATTGGATAATTGCATTACATCATTATCAGTTCAATTTTAAGGAATACAGGATGCTGCTGTGTAACCCCTCCATTTATCAAAATGTCCTTTTAAATCCGATAATCATGACCAATTTTTATTACGTATCCTGAAAATTTTCTCAGTTCTGTACTTTTACCCTGAAATTAAATTTTGAATATTCATTGGTAAATTGCATTAGCATCATAATATATTAATATTCATTGGCAACTTGACATTTAACTCATCCGGTTAAGAGTCACAAGTGTAGTTAATTTAAGTCGGACACTTGTATATTTATTAGGGTGATTTACACTCAGACCCCCTCAGGTTTAGACATATTACAAGAAACCTCTTACGGCGTTAAAAATAAACGGAATTTGATGACGTCAGCAACTTTTTATTTTATTTTCCAAATTTCTAAATATACCCACAGAAGGTGTCTATGTAATAATATTATACCACATGGGGTGTATTTGAAAGATTACAATAACTTTAGAGAGTTACTTATAGCCAACGATCATATTTTGAAAATTGACCAATGAATGTTAACTCCGAGTAAAAGGTGAAAGAAAAAAAAAAGGGATGGAGGAAGAGGAAGTGTTAGATAAGAAAATCTGCAAACTCAACCCAACTTAGGTTCAACAGTATGGGCTATAATCCAATTAAACCTGCACTGCTAGTGTTATCCCATTTTAAGATACATAGGCCCAATCTGCCAACTCTTGATATCTGCTCATTGACGATGACCAATATGTCCTTAGGTTTGACTAAACATGGGGTGTGTAATTAATTAACTTAAAGTTGCCGCAACAAGTATAAAATTGCGAAATCAGTCAGCTTTCCGTTTTGAGTCCATGTATATAATTATAAACCAAGACAAGATAAACACTTGACACAAATGCTCAAAGAATGAATGAGGCAGCAAAGGGTAAAGGGATTTCCTCAAGGGTGGTTGCCCCTCTTTGCTTTGCCCATGATTTCCTTCAGACCAACAGCCCTTTAGGGTTAATTGCATTTTACTCCCTCTGTTATCAGAAAAGAGCTCTAGTACCACCAGTGTTTTTGAAACATAAAACCTGAAAGCAGACTTGATGGTTAGTAGTTTGGTTAATTTAATCGGTGACCTTCGTGTGTGTTTTCTGAGAGGGCTGTGATGATATATGGATTCTTTGAGCAAATGGGTCAGGTTTTGAGGCAAACCGGCCCGTAACTTGGCGGGGCAACCCGGATGGCAAGTGGGGAGTCAATTCTTCACTTGCAACCGGAATTTGCAGCCATGGCGGGTTTTCACTCTTCCTCTTTTCCCGATCTTTTCTTATCTAGATCTGAGCCTCTCTCAATGTCACATATTTTAATGTTTTTTTATGTACCTAAATTAGACTGTACTGTACTGAGGTTTCATGAATTTTGAGAATTTTTTTTTTTTTGCAAATATAAATATAGTATCTACTGAAAAATATCGGGCCTGTTTGTTTGGCGTTTGGGAAAGTAGTGGATGTTTGTGAAATAATTTTGATTTGCGTAGTGTTGTTTGTTTGGGTTTTGAAACCTTCTTCAAGGGAGTTCTTATATCTCAAAATATTAGAGAATTTATAAGAATTGCACAAAAAATGAACTCCAAGGGAATTTTTAAAAAATAAGAATGCCAAATTTTTATAAGTTTGGACTCTTATATTTGAGAGTTCAAAGTGAAATTTTAAAATTAAAAGTAGTGTGTTAAGGTTGAATTGGAGTGGTGTGGTATAATTATTTAAAAGTAGAATCTTAAAATATAAACAAGTTGTTGGAGTGCAGAGTAAAAAGTGGGAATGTATAACATTGTTCACCCCTTAAATTTTAGGATAAGAGACATGAATTTAAAAGGTCTGTTGGAGATGGTCTGAGAGAGTGGTTTGAGAAATAAAGTACGTGTAGGTTTTTTTGGAAGAGTTGGGTTATAGATGTAAGATGTGTAAGACTTTATGTCAAATCATGTTTGTTATGTGAGATAAACTGTGTAAGAGATTTGTTACTTTATGTCAAATCAATGTGTTTGTATAAGTTTTGTTTAGAGATAAAAAAATTGTTGTTTGTTTAGCTTTTGAGAGAGTAATTTTAGAAAATTAAAGGATGAAAAATTTATTTCGAAAAATAGAAAACATGTTTGTTTGGTATTTTTCAAACACGAAAAAAATCTGAAAAACGCCAAACAAACATGCCCATCAACTCTCAAGGATGAAATGAAAATCAGATGTCAGACAAAATTGTTATGGGTTAATTTGGTCTTATATACAATTTGATTTGATTGATTTCTCATTTTTTTGGGTTGCCTTACCAAATGTAATAGAATAAATCATTTGCTGCATTTCATTTAAAGGAACTAATTTCTGCTCAAAGAAAGAGTTAATAAATTATACTACATGTACGATAGTAAGGCTTTTGCCATCCGGCCAATAAATTTGTGGAACCTACCCAATAAAAGCGTTTGGGTTTTGGAAGCAGAGTAATAGTTCTTAGCCCAAATAAGTACTTAATAAGGAAAGGAAAGCCCTAAAAGCAGGGGTAAATGTGTAAAGATGGAGAACTAACTACATATATACTACTGCAAAGGCCTCAGTCAAAATGGTTAGAAACTCAGAAGAGAAGAATGAGGGCTTAGAGAGAAATGGGAATTCTATAAGGGTGGTTGCCCGTCTCTACAAACCCCATGATTTCTTCAAAATGACAAAATTCAACAGCCCTTGAAACAAACAGAACAAACAGAACAACAAGCATACACACACACACATATATGTGTTATTACCCAAAATATGAAATTCAAGGACCAAACAATGTGATATTGTGACCCTTTCTCTCTCTCTCTTTCTCTCTGTAATGTGATGGGGCTGTGATGATGTTTCTTCATTCTTCTGAGTTAATCAATCGGGCAACAGGGATGACCAGACCCGTATCTTGGCAGGGCGACCCGGTTGGCGTCTGATTTTTAGGGTGTTTCCCCTTTCGTGTCAGATGCAACAGGTGGTTTTGCAGCCATGGCGTGGTTGAATTCTCGTTGCCTCATCTTTATAATAGATCTGAGCCTCATTTTATTCCCTTTATTTATTTTTCTTTATCTAGGAATTTTTTTTGTTTTTTTTTGTTTTGCTTGTTTAATTTAAGATTCATTTTCGGATTTTTTATTTTGAAGTATATAATATGTGGAATAGCTCTTCTTCTATCAGACAGACAATACAACCGTGGTGACAATTTTTGGTTGCACAATTACACTAAGATGAAAATACAGAAGCAAGCTTTACACCAAAAAAGGATATTATTGTACAAAAAAAAAATGGACCGTATGGATTGGGTATTAAACATGGGTTTTTTTGCAAGTTAACTCCCTGTGATATGACTAATGGGCAATTTACCTCCCTGTGAAATAAAAATAGGCAATTTAACTCCCTGTGAAATGAAATAATGAGCAATTTACCTCCTTGTGATATAAAAATAGGCAATTTACCTCCCTATGAAATGAATAATGAGCAATTTAATTCCCTGTGATAAGAATTAATGAGCAATTTAGAGGGAGGCAATGTGCTTCTTTTATAAAAACACAGGGAGGTATCTTGCCATTTTTCTTATCACATGGAGTTAAATTGCCTATTTAGAATATCACAGGGAGGTATTTTGCCCTTTTTAGAATATCACAAGGAGGTATTTTGCCCTTTTATTTATCACAAGAAGTTAATTTGCCTATTAAGAATAACACAGGGAGTTAATTTGCTATTCACTCTATTAAACATAGCTAAATAAACGTAAGAAGCTTTAGACGATCTGGAAATCTTTATTTGTTCTATATTACTCTAGTAAAAGAAAAAGTGTAGAATATTTAGTAAATTTTGACACTTAATAATTAATGAAAACTCTGAATTTTACTTAAATATATTTAATTGTCAAAATTAGATGATGGTCTTAGTATTAGTCCAAGAAAAAGAATTACTCCTACTTACCGGTTAATATTGTCAAAATGTATTAAACTAAGAGTAATAATGTCAAAATGTATCAAAACTAATTAAAATAACTAAATAAAGAGCAATAACTTATCAAAAAGAAGAAAGAAAAAAAGTTAACAATGAGCAATAAGTTAGTAATATTGAAATATTATTAATTGTTTGTAGTTTTACACAGAAAAACAAAAAGTAGTACTGTATAGTGGAGTAATTGTTTGCAAAAAAAAATGTGATCTTGGAATTTGGTTTCACATAGAAAACTGCTCAATCAATCAAAATACAAAGGGTACGTATTATCCGAGGCCGTAAAACCAGGAGCAAAGTAGGGGCAAAAGCGACATTGTGAAGGTGCTATGAATCTATCATTTAACTTGAAAGCACAATTCAGGAAACACATCAGCTCAGAAAGGAAGAATGAGGGTTATAGAGAGGTTGTGGAATTCTCAGGGGTGGTTGCCCCTTTCTGTAATCCCCATGATTTCTTCAGTTTTTATCAACCAACAGCCCTTGAATTGAAAAAGGAGCATGGATTGATTTTTCTTTTCTATGATCATGCAAAACCATCAGCTTCCATAACAGTTTCACTCTGTCTGTCTGTCTGTCTTTCTTTCTTTCTGTTGTCTGGTATATGTACAATCTGTAATGGGGCTGTGATGATGTTTCTTTATTTATCCTTTCTGGGCTGATGTTATCGGGCATTGAGATAACCCGGCACGTATCTTGGCGGGGCGACCCGGATGGCGTGTGGATTTGGGGAACTTGTTTGTTTCATATCTAATCGCACGCAACCGGAGATCTTCTGCAGCCATGGCGTGGTCGAAATCCCTTTGCTTGTTTAAACAACAGATCTGAGCCTCTCTTTTTTCTTCTTAACAGTTTACCCTTTCATTTTTCTTTTGGATTGGGCTAATTTGAAAATTTATCTTTGCTTTTGCATCAGTTTAATCTTGAGACTATCAAAAAACTTTTACGAACGGACTTTAATAACCAAAAAACTCTTTGCCCCGTAATTGGCCTTATCTTAACTTTGATAAATGAAATGTTAAAAACAAAAACAAAAATTTGAACGAATTACCAGAACACCCTCCCTTTACGTCCTTAGCTGCTGATGCAGTAGACAAAGTGAGGGCAAAACGAGAAGTATAAACTAATAATTCTAGGAGAGTGTTAAAGATCAGAAGAGAAGAATGAGGCTAATGAGGGAAGATTTGGGAATTCTCAAGGGTTGTTGCCCCTCCCTCTTTCCAAATTAAATCAACAATCCTTTTCCGTTAAAGAGAGACAGGGAGAAAGATAAATGTTTTGTGACTATGATTCTGTTTGGGTTCTCTTCTACCAAACCCTTACATCTAAACATAGCCTTGTTTAAACTGTTGAATTCACCATAACCATATACTCTGTGGGAGTTATTTGCATATATGGCCTTATGGAAAGTTTAATTTGTAAAACTAGGCTGTGATGATATTTCGTGAATCTCTTGAGCTTTCGATCTGGCAATTCAAAAAGTTCGACCCGTATCTTGGTGGCTTCTTAGATTTGGGAGTCCTCTGTGCTCTATCTTTTATGCAACCGGTGATTTCGCAGCCATGGCGCGGCGCCATATCTTATTGCCCGTCGGAAAACAGATCTGAGCCTCATTTATCTTTTTTTTTTTTTCTGTCAAAAAAAATGGTTTCATTTTCATTTCTTTTATCTCTTTAGTATTTTTCAAAATATTTTTTAATAACTGGAGATCTGGGCAAAAAGAAAGGGGTGATAGAGTGGAAATTAAAGACACTGAGGCTCAGATTCGCCTCTTATCATCAGAAGAAACAAACAATGGCTAAAACCGCCATGGCTGCAAAAACCAGTAGCCAAATGAGATGGAGAAATGAGTGAAATTACACAAAACCCATCTCAAGACTTTCTGATTATGCCACGCCAAGATACAGGCATGCTCAAAATCTGATCTTTTAGCTTAAAAAATCATCACAGCCTCAAAAGGATTTTAACCGTGGCACCATGGCCACAGCTCAAGAGGTCTCGAGGGAATCCTTGCCAAGAGATGAACGGCAGGCGGAATGAGAATCGGAAGAGGCCGACGGACGAACTTCAGCGCATGTGAGAGAAATCAGAGAACGTGGGCTAGGATCAGTAGAATGTGAAGTGACAGACATCTTTAATGGTCACAAAGAGTTCTGTAATTAGGCATTACAGAAATAAAACCGCAAGTAACACATTGAGGCTCAGATTCGCCTTTTATCATCAGAGAAAGAAAACAATGGCTAAACCCGCCATGGCTGCAAAAATCAGTAACCAAATGAGACAGAGAAATGAGTGAAATTACACAAAACCCATCTCATAACTTTCTGATTTTGCCAAGCCAAGATACGGGCTTGCTCAAAATCTGATCTCTAAGTTAAAAGAATCATCACAGCCTCAAAAGGATTTTAACTCTGACACCATGGCCACAGCTCAAGAGGTCCTGAGTCTCACGATATTGCTCTTAACATTATTATTATTGTTTATTTATGTATTCACAAGGGCTGTTGGTTTTTTTCTTCAAGATTGAAAAGTTTGTGAAATCATCGGCTGTGATTTATCCACAAACAGAGAGGGGCAACCACCCTTGAAGAACCCTCACCTCTCCGAATTTGAAAATGTGCAGCCTCATTCTAAACTAATGAGAATTTTGAATCTTTTTAAGGGGTGTTTGCAAATGCTTCTAGGAAGTACTTTTCAGCTTTTTTTCCTCGAAAAGCGGTTTTTCAGTGTTTGCAAACTCTGCTTTTGCTTTTGCTTTTCAACAAAAAAACAGTTAGAAGCTGGTTTTGGAAAAGCATGTCATGACCTGCTTTTGGGGCTGATGGCATTCTTGTAATAAAATAGAAGCAGTTTTGTGACATTTATATCCTTAATATTTCTCTTAATTCCAACAATACCCTCATTTTATATTTTATGTAATTGATGCTATTTAGTTTTACTTTTCACAATTTTATTTATATTCTTGCGGATAATGACTATAAAAAATATTATATTCATTTTTTACAACAAAAAAATTATTTTTGTTTGTTTGTCGTCTTCGATTCAGAATATGTTGTTCATATATATATATATATATTTTATTTTTTTAAATTTCTAGTTTAGCTTTGTGCATTGTTGTAGCCATTTTTAATTTTATGTAGGGTTTTATTATTTTTGTTTGTTCGCTAATTATAAGTTTTTTTATAATGGTAACTTGAAATTAGTTAGTTTTTTATGCTCAACTTGTTTGTTTATTTTTTTATTGTTTGTTTATTTTGATTTCACTAATAGCTTATTGTTAGTTTGATTTATTTCTATTTTACTAAAGGATTCATTCTGATTTGATTTAAACTTAGTTAATATTTAGTTGATTTTGTTTGATTCATTATAATTAAATATAAACTTAATTGATGATTTATAATAATTTTGTTTGATTCATTTGATTTGATAAAGTTTAGCCAATGGTTTACATATATAATTATAACATTGTTTGTTTTGATCTTAGTTGCTTTACGTGTGTCTTACAAAAAGACGTTTTCAAAAATTAAACAAAATTAATTTATGAACATGTCAAGTAAAGAGTAAAATAGGGCTTGTAATAAAATTCATTTAAAATAAAATTAATGTATGAACATACCAAGTTAAGGGTAAAATAGGACTTGTAATAAAATTCATATAAAACAAAAGACTCACTATATTCTGCTTTTCAGAAATTGCAAACACCTACATAATTGCTTTAAGCTGCTTTTTATCTTATTTTGCAAACACCCCATGCTTTTTTCTAAAAGTACTTTTTAATTACTTTAAGCAAAAGCAACTGCTTTTCCAGATAGAGAAGCTATTGCAAACACCCCCTAAAACCTATCTATGGTATTTATTGTCTTGTTTTCTCTCTCTCTCTGTGTGGGTCCAGTTTATTGCCTCCGTTAGTTACAATGAAAATGTAATTATTATAATGAAATGAAATGTAAAGATCATTATCGTATTACCATTCATAATCATACTGTGTCAATGTTATTAAGTTAGCATTATTTTTTTTAACATTTTTGTCCTTGCTATGATACCATATTATAATTGATCATATGAACTGTGGTAAGTCCACTTACATGTTAGATTGGATTAAGTTCACTCGTATTAATCACATGGATTGGACTTAACTCAATTTCATAAACTAGTTTTTGAGGTTGAGTTAGGACCAAACAATGTAAGTGGATTTAATCCAATATGAGAATTCTAACACATACCACACTTGAATAACTGAAAGCAATAATACATTATTCAACATTGGCTATACAATATTGTAACCCCATGTTCATATGACATATACAACACATGCTTCAAAATAAACATGAGTCTATTTGTTTGACATTTCAAAGGGTAGTTTGCTAGAATAGTTTATTTATTTGAATTTTAGGAGAGTGATTTGAAAAATAAGTTACTTAATTTTTTCTTTCTGAAAGATTTTAAATTGTAAATATTATTTATGTCAAGTCATATTTGTTACGTAAGATAAATTGTGTAAAAAATAAATTAATTTATCTCAAATCAAAATAAAGTTTATGTAAAAAGAATTATTGTTTATTTAGCTTTTGAAAAAGTAGTTTGAGAAAATTGAAAGAGAATAAATTTATTCTGAGCACGATTTTTTTAGGGAGATGTCAAACAGGCCCATTGTGCCCGGATCTGAACAAAATTAAGCGCAACAAATATAACCATAGTAGAAACAATCACATATAAAAATTATACAGTTATAACATGATAGAACTAATTTATTTCCCAACATTATTCTCCCTTTTCCAAACTTGAAACAAAGATACAAGAGAAGAACAAAAGAATTCCGCCTCACGACATTACATATAAAACTATATGAACAAATTTTTCAAGCTTGACATATGACAACAGCACAAGAAGTTGTATATAAGTGGATCCTTTTTCTCCCCAAGCATTTACAAGATAGTACAACATTGATTGGTTTTCTTTGCCTGCTTGTAGAACATCTGTTTCAAAAAGTCCAAGAGAGTTTTAGCATTAGAAACGACCAAACAATAAGTTGAAACTTCAAAGTTCAAATAGAACACTTGTTGAGTGGCAAATTATAGTTTAGCAGGAACATAAGGACAGAATGCACACATAATACAAAATTTATATACCATACCTATATTTCTGTTGATTAGTTCAAAGCAAAGAAACTGAAATACTTTAGGGACTCAATAAGTTCTGAAGGACCTACACCCTAAAAAGTTCCTAATGGAGGTGCAAACAAATCCAGGTAATCACAAATCAGAACACAAAAATAAAAAGCTCTATCAGTATAAGTTGTGAGTCTTATTCATACTAGAACACAGGTAAAATGATATAGGTGTGCTTCATCCAATATTATTTTACTAGTTACACACTCTGTGTGTGCATAGCTGGAGAATATACTTGAGATAGATAGAAATGCAAATGCAAACCTGAGATGCTGCACTGAGATCTGAACTCTTCTCTACCAAACTGTCTAGCTTCTCACCACGTGCTAGGACGCTATCGATAGTCTTGTGCTGAATTAAGGCCAAATATATGAATTATATCACGACTAACACAATTGTAAACAAACGAAGAAATAAAGCAATAAAGAGATTATTCGATAGATCAGATGCACTTGCTCATACAACAGTTGCTAGGAATTTAACAACCCACCACATGCTTAGTGGCTAAAAATTTAAAAATATATACATATGCAACTGTTCTGCCATCATGGATCACTTAAATACACATTTATGCAGCTAGATCAAATAAAACAAAACATATAAATTGGGAAAATAAGAAAAGGAAAAAAAGAAAAAAAAAATGAGCTCAACCGCCAAAATCCCTACTTTCACCCACCCAGGTTTACAGCTGGGGAGGTAGGTTTGTATGTTTTTTCTTTTCAGTTTCTATAGAGAGAAAAAGATAACAAACTGGAAGGAAGCAGAGTACTGCCAAAGACCTTTGTAAGTTGTAACAGGGTGAGTAGGATGTAGGTAGAAAATTGTTTTGGAGAGACAGATGTGGGAGGTTTTATGGAGAGAGAAGAGAGATCGTGAGGGGGCAACAAAGGCAGGCGCAACAGAGGCAGTGGCGCCTGAGGAAGGGCTGAAGGTGGTGTGGGAAATGATTGAACAAGAAGATCAACCATGCTTGAGCAATACGTCGTTCAAATCCCCTCGACTAAAGCCCTATTATATACTCCCTTAAGTACTTTAAAATATTAGGCACACCCCTCTTCAAGAAAGGAGATTTTTGCTCCAAAAACATGGTAAAAAGTGAGTTAACCTGACAAATTTTGGTTCATGTTGACATCAATTACTGATATTACGAAAAATAATGACAGCGAAGGATCTGTAAACAAACATGAGGAGTAGGGAGTGTAATTGTAGTTTTTAATACGAGGGAACCTCGATTTAAGTATTGAAGAACATGTAACTCAATGATTATCTTCATGGTACATGAGTTACATACGACAAACAACTCAAATAACACAGAGACGATCAATTTATGTTGTGGTTATATCTACAAATGCGAAAATTCTAGTATTATATACTACTGATTTCGTAAGGACAATTCTTAAATAAAGCAACGAACATGGGAAAGATGCAAGCCAGATACTGTTTGACACAGATTTTAACTAGAAAAACAAGAGAATGAGTTAAGTACTCATTCATTTCAATAAAAAAATTCACTGCACAAGTTACAATATTTGAAGTAAATTGACGGAGATAGTTTTAGTAGCTTCTGATCCAGAACCAAAGATTAAGTTTCCTGTTTGCTAAAACAAGCCACAACACCAGTTATACATAATCTCTCAATGCATTACCACAGGTCTCCTGATTCCTAATGTCAATAACATCTTTGATTCCATTATGTTGGGTTTTAAATTTACATGGTTTACCACTTTTAAATTGCTCCTTGAAACCAAGAGATAACGTGCCCAATTCAGTTAAAACCTTTTTCTTCTGGATCATTCACTACCAATATTTTCAATGACTGAGCGAGTGATAGCCAAAGGCCTACACTAGCATGTTTGGTATTCTTTTCATCTAATAAAGCAGGATAAAGAAGAGTGAATATTTGGTTGCTGCATAATGAGGTAAACCTAATTGAATATAATCCAAAATGATCCTTGTCTCCAATATATGAAATGGTTAATATAAAAAAATGATAATTCAGTTCAGGTGTACTTCCAAATCATGAGTTGGCTTACTCAAATGATAGTTTAGTCTTTTTTCTTCTTCTCTTCCTTCTTCTCGGGATTTTTCCCTTGGTTTGAAATAAAGTTAAACATCTCACCTAGTAAGCTATATCACAGGAGAGGAGTTTGATCTTAAATGGCAGTTAAAAAAAATTCAGATAGGAACCTTAAATGAAAATGGCCAATAACATAGGAACAACTATATAGGTGTTAAAGGCTTTAAATAAAGTTGGAGAAGTGGACTCACGAGAATAATTTTGGTTTCATCCAACTCCCTTTGAATTCTCAATAGCTTGTCAGCCTCAGCAGGGTCCTAAACAGTTGAAAGGAAAGAATTTAAGATATATGCCCCAAATTTTCCCACCAACAGATAACAGAAACAATTAAATACCTGGAATTTGGTCAGTGCCTCACTTAGATAGGGCCATTGTTGAGCATTATCAGCTTGCACAGTTTTCCATGAATCACCAAAGTTCTTTTGGTATTCATCCAAGACCTGAAAAATAATATAAAAAAATTGCAACTTCATATTCGGTCGGAAGACAACATTTTTCCCATAACAAATGTATACCTGGTTGAGCAATGAAAATGCACTTCGGACGGGGTAGTGGTCATCCATATAACCCAATGCACACAAGCCATTTCGATTGTATGAATGAACCTTGTATTCTGTTTCACAAATGAAGCAAGATGTCAATTTTTTGCAAATACATCGTATCTAACAAAGATATTGCATAGTCCGACTCTAACCACAGAAGGAAAAACTGTTCAGCAGCCAAGTTTCACATAATTTCTTCTTCATATAGTTCAAGCAACAATGAGCACGAAACCAATAAATTCAAGCTCTGCAAATTTAATTGCAAAGATGAACTTTTACAATGGAACACAAACTAACATTTCAGTACTTGTAAAATCCTTAACAACCAAGTTTAAAGTACAAACCAAGCACACATCCAGTATGCCAATATCAGCAATGAGACAACCAAGTGATAATTGTCCTAATTCTCCTCTGGGTCCGCTGTAGTAACTGACGTGCAGACCATCTTCCCTTCCCGCCAATCCACTAACCTAACAACAGTGATAATTCTTAAAGATAATAAACATGTTGCTGCAGTAAATAACAACTGTTTGTTTCTGTAACAATTGTCAGGAAGAACATTAACCAAATTGAATTGAACACTAATCCCACACAAATCAAATTAGTAGTAGCTCAAGGAAACCCATAGGTAGGAATGTGAAAACATAAATACCCAAAAGATTACATCATAAATATTTCTTAATTTCAAGTCCTACGAGAGGTAAGGAACCACCCACTGAGAAATCAAAACTCCAACCATAATCCCATTCAAAAAAATTATCAACAATTACCAAATTTAAACAAACAAAATAATGAATTAAGCAAAACGTGAAAATTGAAAGAATCTCATCGAATTGGACCTTCGTGCTGGATGG
Source organism: Penstemon davidsonii (assembly GCA_034814905.1). NCBI lineage: Eukaryota > Viridiplantae > Streptophyta > Magnoliopsida > Lamiales > Plantaginaceae > Penstemon > Penstemon davidsonii. The sequence continues at coordinate 24,417,484 of JAYDYQ010002685.1, forward strand.
ACTGTCTTTGTCCAGGCGGCGTACGTTTCGCTACGGTCCGACCGAAGAAAACAATAAACTCCTTCACGCTGGGCCGCTGAAAGAATCCGAAACTGCTTAGATCCGACGCGTTTGCCAATATGATCGGGTCCGAACCGTCCGGGTTGCATTTCAGTACCACCAATGCCGTGATCTTCACCATCCTTTATCTATCTATTTTGTTCTTAACGTACAGTATTAGTTACAGAAACAAAACTTCGTTATGTAAAACAAATTTCTATCAAAACCCAACAATAAAAACTGAACGAGAATTGAAAGATCTATCGTTTGTCGGTTTAGTATTTGTAATTACTTGCTCTATCTGCAAAGGGTATTGTACTTTCCTTATTTTATTTTATTTTATTCTTTTGCTTCCAATTCATGGTGGTGGATCTGATGCTGGGGTTCGTCAAAATTTGTACAATTGGGTTTGGACACCATTCTTTTACATAGACACCCTTGCCTGGAGGTCTATTTACAAAAACTTACCAACTTTATAAATAATTATAAGAATACCATAATATTAAAAGAACATTATTGGCTACTCTCTAAAAAATTACAATAATTTTAATTTGCGTGTATAATAATATGAACTATATCGAAAATATATATTAGACCTTAAAAGCTTTGAAAGGAATAAAATTACAACATTTTCAATACGTTATAGCATTTATTAGACCTTAAAAGCTTTGAAAGGAATAAAAAAAAGGTTAGATTCAGTTCATTTTGTAATCCTTTCAAAGCTTTTAAGGTCAAATAAATGCTATAACGTATTGAAAATGTTGTAATTTTATCCCTTTCAAAGCTTTTAAGATCTAATATATATTTTTAATATAGTTCATATTATCATATATGCACATTAGAATTATTGTAATTTTTTAGGGGATAACATGGAATGTCCTTGTAATATAGTTTTGGTCGAGGGGATGTTCTTATAATTTTTTATAATGTTGGTAAGTTTATGTAATTAGGCTTATAGGTAGGGGGTTAATTTCATGTTAAAGGATTATCTTTCTAAAAAAAAATACATGATTATAATTAATTAATACAATAAGTGCTGTAATTTCTAATTATCACCACATTAATTTATAACTATTAAGTAAGTAAAAGAATAGAGACTTTATTCTTGGTGTCTATATGATTTTACTCTTAAGGCTAACATTTTTTCACAACTTAATTTTAACATGTTACCTAGTATTTTAATTAACCTAAAGTATTCCTACCTTAAGAATCTTTCTTTCTATTAAGTTTAAAATTTTGTTAAGTCATTTTCTCAACTTGTGAGTGATGATGTTTTGGTAAGAGTTAGTCTTGTTTAATTTTAATTAACTGCAAGATAAGGTGCTTGTTTTGTAAAAATGGACAAAACTATATGTTATATGCTTTTATAGGTAAAAAACAAAAAAAAAAAAAAACCAAACAAATTGGTGTAAATACCTTTTTCTATTTGAAGGTCGGCCAGATAACGTACAAAATTACATGAAAATGTCTACACATTAGGCAATATAGATTTTTTTAGAGATAATGACAATTATCATCACAAAATATCTTGGACAACAACAAAAATTAAGGAAAGAGAAGTTGCTGTCTTTGTGCTAGTTTTCTATATTATTATTCAAGAAAATTAACTTGAAGCTAGCCTAAATTGAATAAGCAAAAAACAAATCAAATCAATTATCATCTCCAAGAAAGATGATGAATTATTACATTACATGGCCAAGTGAAGAGAGCTTGCCAGCTGTTGCAGTAAGGTGGCTAAGCACTTCCGAACAAATCACTCAATAAAGAGACCATAATAAGCACTTCCGAACAAATCACTCAATAAAAGAGACCATAATAATTTCTCTCTCCCCCTCTTCACACAGTACACACACTGAAAGATATAACTATATTATATGGCTTCATTTTCTTCTTTCCCATTGCTGTTATTTCTCTTTGTCACAACTTTAGCAACATCACCTCCAACTTATTTTCCTGGAATATTACAGTCCTCACTGAAAAAAAGTGCCAAGATTGTGAAGCCGAAATTACCATACAAGACCCATTATTTTCCTCAAATTCTAGACCACTTCACATTTAATCCCAAAAGTTACAAAATTTTCAATCAGAAATATCTCATCAACAATCAGTACTGGCACAAGGGGGCCCCTGTTTTTGTCTACACAGGCAATGAAGGAGATATTGATTGGTTTGCTGCCAATACTGGCTTCTTGCTTGAAATTGCTCCCAAGTTCAATGCACTTGTTGTCTTCATTGAGGTATCAAAAAAGACATTTTCAGAAAAGACATGTCTTCATTGAAGTTTGAATCTTTTTTCTTGATGGTTTGATTTCAGCATAGGTTTTATGGAGAATCAATGCCATTTGGGAAGCATTCTTATAAGTCTGCAAAGACTTTGGGATACTTGAATTCAGAGCAAGCATTGGCTGATTTTGCAGTTTTGATAAGGAGTTTGAAGCATAATTTATCTTCTGAGGCTTCCCCTGTTGTGGTCTTTGGAGGGTCTTATGGAGGAAGTAAGTCCAAACAAACACTCCCTTCCTCCATTATCTGGTGACATGACATAGACAAACTGATTTTTTTCTTTCTATTTTTTTTTTATTTGTGTGATTTTGTTTATATGTTTCATTGCATTCTTTCTAGGTGGATTTTTGGAACTTTTCTCATTGTACACTGTCTATTCTGAAAATGAGTTGCATTTGTAGAGAAGATATTTTTGATGCATATGTGGTGTTGCATAGCACTTAAATTTTAATTGATACAAAAATAACACGAGAATTGGGATTAGTCTGTACATTGGGCCTGTGGGTGTTCCCAGTTCAAACCCTTCGACTATAACGTTGATACATATACGTAAGAGTTGCTTATTGTATTTCCTTACTCAAATGAAATTATTCAATATTCTTGCAGTGCTTGCTGCTTGGTTTAGACTAAAATACCCCCACATAGCTATTGGAGCATTGGCATCTTCAGCCCCAATATTACAGTTTGATGACATCACTCCATGGTCTAGCTTCTATGATGCAATTTCCCAGGACTTCAAGGTCTATATATAGTGATAACAAGACTGAAATTTAATGCTCCTTCTCCGTTCATGAACAAATTGTTGAATAGATTTGTTTTGGACAGGACGCAAGCTTAAATTGCTATGAAGTAATAAAGTCTAGTTGGGCGGAATTGGAATCATTTTCGGCATACAAAGAAGGATTAGCTGAACTAAGTCGTAATTTCAGAGCTTGCAAGTAAGTTTTTCAAACAATAGTTTGCTTTTGTTCTTCACCAGTCATGTTAATTAACTAATGCCTTAACATTTGGAATTAATGATCAGAGAAGTTAGCTCGATTAATTCTGCTCGAGATTGGCTTTGGGAAGCATTTGTTTACACAGCAATGGTAAATTACCCGACAGAAGCTAATTTTATGAAGCCATTACCTGCCTACCCAGTGAAAGAGGTGTAACATTTTTCATAGCAAATTGAATTAAGCGAAATTTCTAATTTCTGAAACTAAATTCTTTAATTTTTTTTTCTTTTTTAATGAAGATGTGTAGGATTATTGATGCATCATCGTCATCACCAGGAGCTACAAAACTTAACAGAGTTTTTGAAGCTGCAGGGTTATACTACAATTATTCAAAGACCGAAAAATGCTTCAAGTTGGAAGACGAAACTGATGATCATGGTCTCCATGGTTGGAACTGGCAGGTAAATGGACGAGCTTTTAATTAGTTGACATGATCATTAGACTCGATCACTTCACCACAATTTTTTTCGTTTATTTTAGGCGTGTACAGAGATGGTTATGCCAATGGTAGTTTCAAATGAGAGCATGTTTCCTCCATCTTCATTCAATTACAAAGAGTATTCGGATGACTGCATGAAAAATTACGGTGTTAGGCCTCGTCAGCACTGGATCACTACTGAATTTGGTGGCACTGTGAGTATTCATTAATTCTTCCATTTTCCTATCATTTTAGTAGGAGAAGTTTTTGTTTTAACTTAATGTTAACTGCCTTAATAGAATATTGAACAAGTGTTGAAGAGGTTTGGTAGCAATATCATATTTTCCAATGGACTGCAAGATCCATGGAGCCGAGGCAGGTCAGTTCGAAATATCATTACCCCCCCTATATTACTTGATAATGTTTCAGTTTCTCTATCTATGCTTTGAAAAGTATATATATGATGCTTAATTTGTTTTTTGACATTATTCAGTGTTCTGAAAAACATATCGACTAGCATTGTTGCTCTTGTGGCTGAGAAAGGTAGTTATTTTTACCCGCGACTGCGACTGCGACTGCGACTGCTCTTATATATGTAGTTAGATTATAATATAATCCATTGATAGCTCGTGTATTAATGTCTCAATTGAAACAGGAGCACACCACACTGATCTGCGTTCTGCTACAAAAAACGATCCTGAGTGGCTCGTAGAACAGAGAAATCACGAAGTTGATATAATCCAGAAGTGGCTATCGGATTATAATTTAGACATGAAGCAATGATCAAGATTTCTAACTGATATTCATTAAAAGATACTAAAGTACTTTAATTAAGTTTCAAATACGAAAAAGGCCAATATGGCTGGGACAATCATTCTGTATCAAGCTAGAATGTACGAAAATATGGGGCGGTCATGCACGCACATTTCGTGTATAAACTCTTTCGTTTATTGGTTACAGCTTATTCTTCTGCTCTTCACATATTAGCATGGAATGATGAAAGGAAATAATAGGCTAATAAGTATAATGAGTTCACAAAATGGCAAGTGCTTATTGTACTGGCCGGCAATTTCTGCTGTTTATCATTTATTATGGGGCGTGTTTCTTATCATTGTATATAATGATTGAGAAGAATATGATAACAAATAATAGATCTCAGGCCATCTCCAATGAATTAAGAGTCCAAGTCCAGCTTTCCTTCCCTCCCCTTTTTCTCAGATTTCAAGTCAGCTTCTCTTTCCTTTTCATAGTCATCTCAATGATTCAATGTATCCATCCATTTAATTATAATTATCATTCTTCCCCACTCTCACTTAATAATAATAATAAATAATAATAATAATAATACTTCTAAATTAATTTAACATTGGCATTAATTTCAAGAAATAAAAATTAGTACACATAAATCGTAATTTAAGGTTCCATATATCGTATTTAATTTCATATTTGTACGTTTGGTGTGCTAAATTAAAACTTTTTAACTTTTAAATTATATGATTCTAAATTAAGATAATTTAAGGTTATAATAATTTTATCTAATTTCTTACAATGTTGTTAAATTTATTAAATCAAAGTTAAGTTCTTTTAATATTTAATTTTTAATAATTAAATTTCTTAAATAAAAGTTATATTTTTAAAACTAAAATTAACCTTTTTAAAATTAAAAAATTAAAGGATTTATTTTTTCGAAAAAAAAATTTATTTAGCTCAAATAAATTAAAAAAACAAAACTAGATGGCCTATCCCCAACGCGTGACGACCTCAAGGGATGGAGCAAATCAATCTTAGCTTGTCCCATCCCTTAGAGCAATGGAATTTTTGGATTAGAGGGGACCTTCCCTTGAATTAATGGAGATGACCATCTCCATCCCCCTAATTGTCCCTTAATCATTGGAGATGGCCTCAATCCCAACTATATATGATAATTCTAGTCGATGAGGCATTTTCACAATAGCAAAAGCTACAGACCCAAGACTCTAGTTTTGCGTTACCTGAATTAATTTTGTGTATGTTGATTATTTATTTAAGTTGTTTTATCCAATATAATTTGTTAAGTTCATTGAATCGGGTTTTTCCATGAAAAAATATTAGTATGATTCTTATAAAAACGTAGGAGGGAGATAAAACATGAGGCCCGTGACGACCGAGTTATTCATCATTACAAATAATTGGACGAAATTTGCACTATGATGATAGAATAGTACTACAGAAACTCTTGAGAAAAAATTCTTTAATTTCTTTTTCTGTACAGACAGAGCCAATTGTGAAAGAATTTCACGAATATCAATGCCAATGGACTGGAGAGAGTCACGGGCCTGCATTGTGTGGCTATTGGTCGATCTTGTGACCCAAATATCAATTCCCACTAATCAGAATATATATATATTCATTCCAAACTAAAAGTTAGCAAACAACTTGCTTGAGTTCAGCACAATTAGCGCTAATTAATCCCATTCTTAATTAATTATTCGAGATGCTCCAACTTCTTTAATCTCATCAGAGTTATAACACATGATCAATTCAATTGTTTTAAGCCCATAACCCTTTTGAGGCATATTTGTGCTTTAATTATTATATATATATAGCTGAAAATTGAATTTAATGTGTGAAAATTCCTTTGAGTTCCTTTGAAACGACATTATAAACCAATTATAAACAATACTGATCATTTCATAGCTTTTGATGAAGTTCGGTTAAATCTCAACTCTACAAACTAAAAGAAACAATAGTAGTTATATATCGACGACGACTCAATTAATAGTAAGATGAATATTAAAGTTTAACACAATTTCAAAACTCTAATAAAATTTCAAGTTTTCGAGTAATTTTTGGAGGTTATTATCGTGGACAAATTAAATTCCATGTAAACCCTTGCCTCTGCCCCTAAATTCTTAAACGTTTTTTTTTTTTGATGTTTCAAAATAATGCTATATTTTTCTATAAATCGATTAATATTTCTAAAAATAACGTTTCACATAAATTAAAGATTTCATCCGTTAATTTTAAGACTTACATGTAAAAATACCTAAAGAAATTTAGGGCCTGTTTGTTTGGCGTTTCCCAGAATTTTTTCGTGCTTGGAAAATGCCAAACAAACATGTTTTCTATTTTCTGAAATAAATTTTTCATCCATTAATTTTCTCAAACTACTCTCTCAAAAGTCAAACAAACAATAATTTTCTTATCTCTAAACAAAACCTATACAAACTCTACTTTGATTTGACATAAAGTAACATATCTCTTACACAATCCCCCACCCCCCCCCCCCCCCACCCCCCCCCCCCCCCACCCCCCCCCCCCCCCACCCCCCCCCCCCCCCACCCCCCCCCCCCCCCACCCCCCCCCCCCCCCACCCCCCCCCCCCCCCACCCCCCCCCCCCCCCACCCCCCCCCCCCCCCACCCCCCCCCCCCCCCACCCCCCCCCCCCCCCACCCCCCCCCCCCCCCACCCCCCCCCCCCCCCACCCCCCCCCCCCCCCACCCCCCCCCCCCCCCACCCCCCCCCCCCCCCACCCCCCCCCCCCCCCACCCCCCCCCCCCCCCACCCCCCCCCCCCCCCACCCCCCCCCCCCCCCACCCCCCCCCCCCCCCACCCCCCCCCCCCCCCACCCCCCCCCCCCCCCACCCCCCCCCCCCCCCACCCCCCCCCCCCCCCACCCCCCCCCCCCCCCACCCCCCCCCCCCCCCACCCCCCCCCCCCCCCACCCCCCCCCCCCCCCACCCCCCCCCCCCCCCACCCCCCCCCCCCCAGGTCGAAATTGAAGCTTGATAAGGAAATAAGATTACAGAAGCTTCGTAAATTCAAAAACATTATGTGGATCTGAATTGGGAATTTAGTTGGTGAAATATCAAACCTTTTCTTCCACTTTCCACATAGCCTGTTTATGCTCACGCATTTGAGACTAAATTCAAAAAGTGCAACACCTTTATATTATTTTTGGTGTAATCATAAAGAGGTTTAATGCAAGTGGTTGCAAGATTAATCCCATACGATGGGATATTCAACGTTACCTGTAATAGGATTACTCCCAAAAATGACAGATGTGAATTAGATTTGCCGTGGGCCAAGTCGCGCATGAAATAAAAGCCTGTTTTTATTTTATGAAAATAAATTTGGATTTTTTATTTTGGCCTGATATTGAAATTTCAAATTGTGGGTAAATTTGTGAAATTGACCTTGGCTTGGACTATGTGTGCAATTCTAAATTGTGAATCTAGAATTAAGTTTTGAACTTAACTAAAATTGTACGTTTGATTTGGGTCATTAGCACAATTTTGAATTGTGGGTTTTTTGATATAAGTTTAGAACTTTACCAAAAACCGTTTGAGCTTGGTCGACTTTGGAATATGGTCTTAATGGAGAATATTACAATAAAAGAGCTTGGAGATGGAGATCTGTAAATGAATCTATTTTTGTAATAATTAGGTCCAATTTTTTTTCCTTCTGGGTTGTAATTTTTCTCATGGGTTGTAATTTTAGAAATACCCAAAAACACCCGACCCGTCATTTTTATATATGCTTATGTTATGATTGGTAGCATGTTCATGCATATTACATGTCATTCATGATACCCACAATCGTTTTATTATGTTCATGCGTCACATATAGATTTATATTCGATATATATATGTTTTTATGCATGCGCGTATAATTGTTTTATGAAAAAAAAATTATTTAAATAATGAATTAGTTTAATTGTTAAACTTATGAGCATTATTTAAAATTAGGCGATTCTTGAGTTTGGTAAAAATTAATAAGGGTTCACCTAAAAGTTAATCAAGTTAGAATGTCTAAAGGAACCGAAGTCCAATTTGATTGGATAATTATTAATTTTAGGTCCCATCTCAACTTAGATAGTCTAAGATCACCTAATGTCCAATTAGAATGGAAGATAATCTACATAATAAATTAGACCCGATTAGATTGGATTTTAATCCTAAATTAGCTTAGAGATTAAAAATCTAGTAATGTTAACGTAGATTATTAAAACGTAAATATTTATTCAGATAAAACACATGTTTTAAAATTATTGAGTGGGAGAAGGATATATGTCGATATGTCCTACGGTCTCTATTGTTAATTTAATAAAGTGAGATTTAGGTAGCGCATCGCGGTGCCTAGATTGCATCCTCCCTACGGAAGGTGTCTTACCTATATCAATAACAAGATTAAACTTCCTTGAGATAGGATTTATTGATGTATTTTAGCTTGATCTACCCTACGGTGACAAGTCTAAGTTAAGTCATAAAATCTGAAACAATAGGTTGCACTCATAAACATGTATTTAAGATAGTTGAATACATGTTGACCAAATAATGCGGTAATTAATAGTGAAAGATGAATATGAGATATTTTAGTTCACTTATTAATTTGAGACTGTCTCGAACTTAATTTAGTATTAATATGATCGACCCTACGGCAGCATATTAGTAGCTAAATTATTTTATCGCGGATTAGTAAATTGTTTTATGTGTTTTTCTTAAGAGTTGCATTCATGCATCACGTTTACTATTCCGAAATATGATGTTTATTATGAATGTATGATCGAATTTCAATTTATTTATTCAACAATTATGTCTATTATAAAACTCATTTGTCGATTTCATCTCGAACGAAAAACTAACTGGGGAACGTAACTACGTTAATTGAAAATCCAATATTAGCATACGAATGATTTGTGAGAATCAAGAGTTCGTTCTCACTAAGGATTGTCCTCCTGAACCTCTCGCTGGTGCTTCTCGTACCGTACGAGATATATTTGATAGTTGGTTCCGAACCAACAACAAGGTGCGTTGCTACATGATTGCTTCCGTGCACGTTGTTCTTAAGAAGAAACATTAGTACATGGAGAACTTATACGAGTTATGAGAATCTTTACAAGTCATGTTTAGCAAATCTTCTGAACAACGTCGACATGAATCGCCTCGTAGATTCATGGAGGCTAAGTTTAAGAAGGACACTTCGGTAAGAGATTATGTACTTGACATGATCAAAATTGTGCACAAGGCGGCAATACAAGAGGCCACCATTGAAGAGTTGACTCAAATTTGTATAATTATTGGGTGACTCATGCCAGACTTTTCTGCGTTCACATCCAACTATATTAAGAATAAATTGGTTTATAGCATGACTAAATTGCTAAAACGAATTGCAGACTTTTGAAGCCATATTTAAACATAAGGCTAAAAAGTATGAGGCAAACGTTGTCAAGCAAAGTTTGTCTTCCTCTACCGTTAAGAACAAAAAGAGGAAGAGGGCGAAAGGTGGTTCTAAGTCAGGACACGAGGAAGCTATGAGCATCCTAGGGCAAGTGAAATAAGAACAACTCCATGAACAAAATCCATAAGAGAAAATGTTTTCATTATGGAGTTCATGGGCATTGAAAGAGAAACTATAAAAGGTATCTCTGCGATAAGAAGACCAAAACGAAAATGTAAATTTGATTTACTGGTTTTTGGAAACTTATTAGTGGAAAATGATTTGTCATTCTGAATATTTAAATCAGAGACCACTAATCGCATTTGTTCTTCCTTAGATGTTTGGTTCTTCAAAGGGACTTGCCAAATGGAATGTCACAATGAATGTTGGAAAATGGGCGATCATTTTTTGTAAAGACCATATGAACAGTCCACTTAGAATTTAGGAATAGATTCATTGTTTTGAACAATGTATACTTTATTCCTAAACTTTTCTAGAAATTTGATTTCTCAATTATGATTGCATGAATAAGATTGTTATTTTACTTTTTCTGATAATAAGATTGTTATTTCAGAAAATGGTTATGATGCAAACATAGAACATGGACTATAAATGTCAGAAATGATCCATAAATAATTTATGAATTATTTTAGGTAGCAAGTTATTGATCAATCATGCGTTCTAAAACTTCTAAGAGTGATAACACATATCTTTGGCATCTAAGGTTAGTACTTACTAACCTGGATAGGATAAACATGCTAGTAAATGAATGTCCTTTGAGAGAGTTGAAAGTCAACACTCTTCATGTTTACCTAAAGCAAAAGAAATCGGAATCTTCTGGAAAGATTAAAGAATTCCTAAAGATGTTGAAAAGCATATAGGTAAATCACTCAAAACTCTTTGATAAGATCAATGAAGAGAACACTTGGATTACGAATTCAAGGACTACTTGCTGGAGCGTGGAATTCAATCCAACTCACAGCATCTAAAACTCTTCAATAGAAGTTTCTTAGAAATGGTTAGATCAATAATGAACTATACTCCTCATTACCAATGTCTTTCTTGTGATAGGCACTAGAAACCACAATCTACATTTGGATGTAGCAACAAACAAGTCAATCCATAAGACTCGCATAGAGTTGTCGAATGGTTGTAAAGTTAGTTTACAATACTTTCACTTATGTGAGTGTTTGGCACACGTGTTGAAAGGAATGACTGAAAAGTTGAAACTGTGGTCTAAAGTGTGTCTATTTCTAGTCAATCTATTCGAAACTGGTGGAGGTTTCGTAGCACTCAAGATAAAAGATGATTCGTATCGACGAATATTACTTTTATTGAGGAAAGCTAGATAACAAACTTTAAACCTCATAGTTAAATAATATTGGAAGAAATTTAAGCTGATGAGATCGGCATACCTCAGTTAACTACTGATAAATTACCTCAACGAAAGACCACAATTCCTGATTAGAACATCTTGGTACCTCATCGTAGTGGGAGGGTAGTTAGACTACTCACCTTCTACGAGCATGATGAGAAGTACCTCTAGTAGTGTACGACATAAATCAAGAAGGTGCAATGAATCCTATAACATCTGTAAAATTTGTAGATCCACATGATGAGATCAAATATATTTGATATAATTGGATCTATATGAATAAGAGAGGTATGAACAAGAAAGTATAGACTTTCAAAAGGTTAGGCTAATAGCAAGGTGGTTATACCTGAAAAGAGGGAGTTGACTATGAAGAAACTTTCTCACATGTTGCTAAGCTTAGTTCCATACACATCCTCTTATCCATCACATCCAACATTTATTATATGATATGAAAATTGGATGTCAAGACAGCTTTTTTGAATAGCTATCTTAAGGAGAGCATTCATAAGATGCAACCAGAAGGGTTCGTTTATCAAGGCCAAGAACAGAAAGTCTGTTAGCTGCAAAAGTCCATTTGTAGACTTAAGCAAGCATGTAAGTCCTGAAATCTAAGGTTTGATGAAACAATCAAAGTCCATTGATTTAAGGAAAACAATTGATAAATCTTGTGTATACAAGTATATCAAAGAAAAGAATGTGGTTTTCTTAGTAGTTTATATCGATGATGTCTATCTCATTGGGAATGACATAGGATATCATATGTCGTTAAAAACGATGAGTTCGAGCGAAACGTATTCTCAAATATCCTAGGAAGAGCAATGTATTATATGCTCGTGTATTTAGGTGGAGACCTGAACCTTGAAGGATAATTGATTTTGACTCTTAGTCAAAGAAAGTCGAAAGTCGACATCTTGATGGTATAGTTGTTATTTGAAACAACTCTATACTATATGACTCTTAGTGAAAGAAAGTCGAAAGTCGACATCTTGATGGCATAGTTGTTATCTGAAACAACTCTATACTATATGACCATATAAACTGAATAGCATCTTGTGAAGCAGCTAAAAGGCAATTACCAAATTATGCCTTCAAAATCGTTTGAAGCACATTTGGAGCGAATGGGTTTGAGAGATATATCTCACATGCTTTAGAGCAAGTGGGAGATTGTTAGATATGATGCTCTTAAAGCATGTATTTGACATTCTTTAAATGAAATAAATAAATAAATTTGAAATTTATTTTTCATATAATCATTTCGATTATGCATTTAATGCATAATATAAACATCAGAAAATTCCAAGTCTATTAAAGAGACTATGACTTAAGTATATATATTATACTGGAGGATTTAAGCTATAGCTAATAGACTAAAAAGTCCGTAGTGAGTTAAAGTTGGGATCTTTAACTAAACACTACTAGTACGGTCCACGAAACATTTACAATGTAGTAATTTTGATCCGAATTACTGATGTAGAGACATTGAAGGTGGAGGTACTTTGTGTAATTCGATTACATAGGATTGGACCAGACATGATCTAGAATCATAAATAAGATACCGTTGATATTATGGTTCTAGAACATGTCAACTGATGATCATATGCGAATCGATCTAAATCCTGAGTAGGCATAAACTCCTGTTTATGTTAACGAGTTCTTTTGACTCATATGTAATGGCCCGTAACCATGTCGAGCCGAAAACTTATGTCTTGAAGATCCGTTGAGATAAATGGCTGGGAATGTGTTTTACAGATATGGAATCCAACCCTTCTTGCGAGAAGCTGGAATATTGATTCCCTTAAGTGTTAGTTCTGGAACTGAACAGTAGAGCGCTCTGATTTATGAATAAGTTCATAAATCAAACTGTTTACTAGTGAACTAATGGAACTTAAGGATAAAGAAGTAATTAGCGGGGGCAAAACGGTAATTACGCCTAGCTCTAATTACGAATCAATTATTGGAGGATCAAATTGCATGTAGTGATTATATCAATGGACTATCTTGATCTTTTGAGTAAAATATATTGTAATGACAAGAGTGCAATTCCAAGTCATTAGTGGAGTCACTTGGAATTAATAGATCGAATTAATTATATTAAAGAGTTTGATAAATTATTCGATTTATTGGAGCTTGAAGTTACATGTCCATAGGTCCTCAACCACGGCTCCTGTTAATCTACATTTGAACTTAAGAAATTAGAACGAATTCATTCACGTTGCATTTTGGAAATAGTTTCCCAAAATAGAAACTCCGAACTAATTAGATGATATTTAATTAACTAATTTAGAATTAGTTAATTAGAAAAAATCATGATTAGTTACATTAGATTTAATTATTGAATTGAATCTAATGGAAATTGAATACTAGATTCAAGAAAAAGGAAATATTGGCATTTATGGAATTTCTAATTGTAGAAATTCATTATTTACTATGTAAATATATATGATATATTTATATAATAAATAAAAGGAAAATTATATATTTTTATATGTAATTTTCGAAATTATATATATAAATATATTTATGTATGTTTTAATTACTTACAAGAGTTGTATTTAATTAATAACTCTCTTAAGGTAAGAGAAAGAAGAGTTCTTTTCCTAGTAGGAAACTTTGAGTGAGTTATGGTAGGAGTTTAACTCCTCCCATATCTATAAATATACATATGAGATATAGATCTTACAGAATAAATCATTGATTTGTGAAATCATTAAGATTACACTCAAAAGAAGGAAAAATTCTTCAACCCTAAACATACAAAAGCCATCCCTTGTTCAAGAAACAAAAAAGAGATTTTTTTGATCTTGAAGTTTTGATTTCTAAAACGTAAAAGAAAAGTTCGATTCACTTAAGTTGGTGCCCACACACCTAGTAGAAGGAGAACGTGGTTGATATCAATGGTGAAAAAGATCAAAGCCATTTGTTCATCAAATTCTAGAAAAGCATGAACTCAAAAGTTCAACCAAAAGAACGAAGGACTGGAAGCTTTCTGTAAGTTTTCTATTTTCTTTCTATTGCATAATTAAAATATTATCGTTTATGGGATCCTCGTATTTATGTAAGTTATTTTTGAAATATACTTGAAGCATAAAACCCACCAAATTCCGCAATTGGGTCGAATTAGTTCGATCCTGTTTACTCGTTGGGTTGAATCGTTCGGATCCGATTGGGTAAAACACCAACAAGAGGTGGGGTAGCAACGGCGGTGGCCAAAGATGGAGGTGGGGGTGGTGGCAGTCGAAGGTTCTGATCTTGGAACTTGGATGCTACATGTTGTACAATGCATTGGATGCATTCTCCTAATGATAAGTGCCAATTTTATTTTCTTTTGAAATACTTTTTCGGTGTGAGAACATATCGGTGTCCTTTGCGCTTTTTGAGGGAGGGTGGCTATGTTTGATAGCGCCTTTTCTTATAGCTATTATATGTTTTGTTTCTACACGGGACTACTGATAAAAGGATGTATGGATTCAAATCCTTTGATAAGAACCTATCTTGATATAGGTGAGGAGGCTTTCGGGAGAAAGGGTAGAATACTCATATCAATATGTTTCTTAGTTGCGGTTGAGTTTCTAATAGTTGAAGGAGACGGATAATTTGCATAAACTTTTTCCAAAATTTGGCGTTTAACTCTTGTGATTTTGCCTACGACATGGCTATATAAGGAGTTCGTCGTTATTAGCTTACATTTCTATTGGTGGAGCTTTTACTTTCGTTGCTCTTATTGGCGTTGTCTTTTGGATGGGTGAGTTTGAAGGTGCAGGGTTTACTCATGAAAAGGGACTTCTTTGGAAGTGGAATGGAAGTATGTTTACTTTTTGATATATGGGTCAGTCAAGGACAAGAAGAAATTCCCCAAAAAAAATATAAGCAAAAAAATATATCCAACATTGTGTTTAATTTGAAGAAGGAACATAAAATTCACAGTTTAATTTGAAGTGTATAAATGTTAATTTGGCTTGAGAGTGATTTTTTCTAATAAAAAGAAGCACAATGGGCATTTTCCTAATAAAAATAATACAGAGGAGCACAAGGGGTGTTTTTACATTTCGCTCATTAAATAAAATATGAAGTCAACTCTATATATTTTTTTTTGAAAATCCAAAGTACTTTATTCAGTAAATTCAAAGCTAAAAAGAAAAAGTAATTTCAAACTCAAGCTAATTATTAAATTGCACAATTTAGATTTGGATGTGTTCGCCTGAACAACATTTGTCGTCTCGTCTATGGTGCAATGAACTCTTTCCTTTTGGGTTTCACTCAATAATTGCAATTGTTTAATCTTAGTACGACTGAATAATATTGTTTTATAATCTTTGAGCAAAAAGTAAACCACTTTTTTGTCTTAAGTGCCAATTCATGCAGTAATGTTCATCAGATAAAATGAAGGAAAAATCATGGGTTTGCACTCTTATTACACAGCTTTCTCTGTGTGCTGCAGCTTATGTTGCTCTTAATTTAGGACAGCCTCAGAAGAATAGTTATAGGAACATTTTAAGCCAAGATAGACCACTAGATATGCACTTTATAAGTGTTGCTGGGGGCTTTAGGCCACTTCAAGAACAAACCCTTTTGCTTAAACAGGTCAGATTTGTATTCTCTTTGATGGGTTCTTGTTATTTTTATCTCAAATTGTGTTTCTGATTTGTTCTATATACAGTTAATGAATTAAGAACTAAATTTGATTCTATCTTATATGGTATTATTGTTGGGATTTGAAGCATTGATCGGATTTGCTATTTTAATTGCTTATTAAGCAGTGAATCTACTAAAGCAAGATTATTGCAGGTGGATATGGAACTTTCTTGTGTTTGTAAAATGAAACTTAATTAGATGCACTATAATTAGATATGTAATCTCTGTATTGAATCTTCTTCAGTTTGACATATCTAATTTATTGTTGATGCAAATGAAGATGGCAAATGCGGCGAAGACCTACAAGGCTCGTGTAGTGGTTGACATTAGTGAACTCGGGGAATCTGATCCACTACTGAATAATGTGAGATCTTTTTTTTTATTGTACAGAAAAATCTCAACTTGTATAGTTTTGCTTCTTAGTTAACTCTTAAAAAGTAAGCATACACAACTACTAAATGGAAGTTATCATATATTCATGTCCAATTACAATATCTTTAACACCATAGCAAGCTCAATGAAACATAAACTCCTCATGCAATAAAATTGAACATGAATATATGAAAATGTTTCTTTCAACGAAAAAGTGGTTTTTCCTTTTCGCTTTGTTTGTGATGTGAGTGGCTTTCTAGATGTTATATTATCCACTTTGGAGATTTATAGCTAACTTTATGACAATGTGAAAAATATTTTGTTTTGCAATCATGTATAACAATGCTTTCATTGAGTTGTATATTAATATTGTCAAAAATATTCCTTATAACAAAGTTTGTTTCTTTGAACTTCAAGTCTCCTTTGTTCAGACAATAAAAGTAATATTCATTCTAGCGTGACTTTGTTAACAGGCCACATTGTATAATTACTTGCAAAATATTCCCTGGTATGTCCTCTTCTTTGTACAGTTCTATAAGTTTTAAGTATATTGCATTTCACTAATGAAACTATTCTATTGATTTCATGTTTTGATACTCGACAAATTTTCGAATTAAATCTAGGTATACTACTGGAGCTCTGGCAGGACAAGGGCAAACTTACTTTCTAAAGAAAATCAAAATTCCTAACGGACGAT
The DNA here is from genome assembly GCA_034814905.1 of Penstemon davidsonii. NCBI lineage: Eukaryota > Viridiplantae > Streptophyta > Magnoliopsida > Lamiales > Plantaginaceae > Penstemon > Penstemon davidsonii. The sequence goes on from JAYDYQ010002685.1 coordinate 24,434,497, forward strand.
CTTTAGATATCATTGCAGTGGATACCACTCTATTCCAGGTGAGGCATGTGTTTCGAAAGTGCTATCTTTATTTAAATACCTTAATTTCTTTGGGATTAATTGCTGCAGTTTAACCATTTTTACTTCTTAAGAAGTAGATGTTGTACATTTTGTCTTGTTACTTCTTAGGAATATAGTTTATTAAGACCCTTGTTTCCTCTTGACTTAGGATTCATCGAGTGTAGCAGGAAATGATCAGATTCAGTGGTTGAGGAGGACACTAAACGAAAGCAACGGAGACTGGTAAATTGCAATATATTACTGGTTTTTCTTCTGGTTCTTTTCATTTATCCATGTGACAATAAATGCAACTTTATCACTTTGCAAGTGGCAATCTATCGAAATCTTTTAGATATCAAGTATTCATTATAGGCAATGTCTCATGATCATGTTTGAGGTCCACAATTTTTATACACTTATGAAAAGAAAATCAACTTGTCCTTTTATTATTAGTAAAAAATAAAAAGAAAGGCGTCATGATGTGTTTTCAACTTTCTCCTCACATTCCGTCCCACATCGACTTCATGTCTCTTATGCTTATTCCACTCATTCATTTCTTCTTAGGAGAATTGTTGTTGGATTCCACCACTTAGGCTCCTGTGACTATAAAACGCGGAAATTGGAAGAAAAACACCGTTTTGAGCTTTTGCAAAACATGTTATTGCACTATGGAGTGGTAAGCACTAATTATATATCTTAACCAAGTTTTAGTTCATCTCACATACTTCTATAGGAAAGGAAAAATCAGTGTTTATATCCCACTAATCACACACCTTCATTTGAATGGCTTAAAACGAAGAATTGAATGTAACCATGTTTCGAGTTAACTAACTTCTGTCCCATAGGATGCATATATGAGCAAAGATATTTGTGCTGGTAACAACGAAGGATTCCTTCTCCACAGAGTCAGCTCATTGGAGATGGTGAGTGATGGCAGATGGCCTCCTTTCTATACTTGCATTTTTATGCATTCTATATTCTTTTACTTTTATGCAAATGTTAGGAACTAATTAATCTTTTTACTCTTTTGCCCTTTGTCGTTCAATCTCTCCGTAAATTTGTGAAAGATGCCCCCAGAATATGAATGAAAAGAGATGGTGTGTGTTTGTGTATTCTGATAGGCATGTTGGAGATTTAAAAAAGTAATAATTGTTGTTTATGTGTGCAGGTCACATTCTTTGTTAAATTGACAGGAGAAACTGAACATAAGTTATCATTTCAACAAAGGGATAAGGCAGTGTGGAAAGGGGCATCTTTTTAAATCACCCAATATTTGTATCCATGAGTATAATAAAATCTTGATCCCCCATTTTTGTTGTGTTTTATTTAGCTGAAGGCAATCAGCTGCAAGACTTTTTTGTAGATGAGCATTATGTTGCAAGCACAAATTTCTTGTTGGGATTTGTACTTATTTAGGACTACTACTATTAGATGTAATGTAATGTATATCTGAACCTCTTCTTTCAAAATTGAGCCATTGAATCATATCTAAGTTTCTTCAGAAATTGGATAATTGCATTACATCATTATCAGTTCAATTTTAAGGAATACAGGATGCTGCTGTGTAACCCCTCCATTTATCAAAATGTCCTTTTAAATCCGATAATCATGACCAATTTTTATTACGTATCCTGAAAATTTTCTCAGTTCTGTACTTTTACCCTGAAATTAAATTTTGAATATTCATTGGTAAATTGCATTAGCATCATAATATATTAATATTCATTGGCAACTTGACATTTAACTCATCCGGTTAAGAGTCACAAGTGTAGTTAATTTAAGTCGGACACTTGTATATTTATTAGGGTGATTTACACTCAGACCCCCTCAGGTTTAGACATATTACAAGAAACCTCTTACGGCGTTAAAAATAAACGGAATTTGATGACGTCAGCAACTTTTTATTTTATTTTCCAAATTTCTAAATATACCCACAGAAGGTGTCTATGTAATAATATTATACCACATGGGGCGTATTTGAAAGATTACAATAACTTTAGAGAGTTACTTATAGCCAACGATCATATTTTGAAAATTAACCAATGAATGTTAACTCCGAGTAAAAGGTGAAAGAAAAAAAAAAGGGATGGAGGAAGAGGAAGTGTTAGATAAGAAAATCTGCAAACTCAACCCAACTTAGGTTCAACAGTATGGGCTATAATCCAATTAAACCTGCACTGCTAGTGTTATCCCATTTTAAGATACATAGGCCCAATCTGCCAACTCTTGATATCTGCTCATTGACGATGACCAATATGTCCTTAGGTTTGACTAAACATGGGGTGTGTAATTAATTAACTTAAAGTTGCCGCAACAAGTATAAAATTGCGAAATCAGTCAGGGCCTGTTTGTTTGGCGTTTGGGAAAGTAGTTTGGGAGAGTAGTGGAGGTTTGTGAAATAATCTCGATTTGCGTAATGTTGTTTGTTTGGGTTTTGAGAGAGTGGTTTGAGAAATAAAGTAGGTGTAGGTTTTTTTGGAAGAGTTGGGTTATAGGTGTAAGATGTGTAAGACTTTATGTCAAATCATGTTTGTTATGTGAGATAAATTGTGTAAGAGATAGGTTACTTTATGTCAAATCAAAGTAGAGTTTGTATAGGTTTTGTTTAGAGATAAGAAAATTGTTGTTTGTTTGACTTTTGAGAGAGTAGTTTTAGAAAATTAAAGGATGAAAAATTTATTTCGAAAAATAGAAAACATGTTTGTTTGGCATTTCCCAAACACGAAAAAAATCTGAAAAACGCCAAACAAACAGGCCCTCAACTTTCCGTTTTGAGTCCACGTATATAATTATAAACCAAGACAAGATAAACACTTGACACAAATGCTCAAAGAATGAATGAGGCAGCAAAGGGTAAAGGGATTTCCTCAAGGGTGGTTGCCCCTCTTTGCTTTGCCCATGATTTCCTTCAGACCAACAGCCCTTTAGGGTTAATTGCATTTTACTCCCTCTGTTATCAGAAAAGAGCTCTAGTACCACCAGTGTTTTTGAAACATAAAACCTGAAAGCAGACTTGATGGTTAGTAGTTTGGTTAATTTAATCGGTGACCTTCGTGTGTGTTTTCTGAGAGGGCTGTGATGATATATGGATTCTTTGAGCAAATGGGTCAGGTTTTGAGGCAAACCGGCCCGTAACTTGGCGGGGCAACCCGGATGGCAAGTGGGGAGTCAATTCTTCACTTGCAACCGGAATTTGCAGCCATGGCGGGTTTTCACTCTTCCTCTTTTCCCGATCTTTTCTTATCTAGATCTGAGCCTCTCTCAATGTCACATATTTTAATGTTTTTTTATGTACCTAAATTAGACTGTACTGTACTGAGGTTTCATGAATTTTGAGAATTTTTTTTTTTTGCAAATATAAATATAGTATCTACTGAAAAATATCGGCCTGTTTGTTTGGCGTTTGGGAAAGTAGTGGATGTTTGTGAAATAATTTTGATTTGCGTAGTGTTGTTTGTTTGGGTTTTGAAACCTTCTTCAAGGGAGTTCTTATATCTCAAAATATTAGAGAATTTATAAGAATTGCACAAAAAATGAACTCCAAGGGAATCTTTAAAAAATAAGAATGTCAAATTTTTATAAGTTTGGACTCTTATATTTGAGAGTTCAAAGTGAAATTTTAAAATTAAAAGTAGTGTGTTAAGGTTGAATTGGAGTGGTGTGGTATAATTATTTAAAAGTAGAATCTTAAAATATAAACAAGTTGTTGGAGTGCAGAGTAAAAAGTGGGAATGTATAACATTGTTCACTCCTTAAATTTTAGGATAAGAGACATGAATTTAAAAGGTCTGTTGGAGATGGTCTGAGAGAGTGGTTTGAAAAAATAAGTATGTGTATGTTTTTTTGGAAGAGTTGGGTTATAGATGTAAGATGTGTAAGATTTTATGTCAAATCATGTTTGTTATGTGAGATAAATTGTGTAAGAGATATGTTACTTTATGTCAAATCAAAGTAGAGTTTGTATAAGTTTTGTTTAGAGATAAAAAAATTGTTGTTTGTTTAGCTTTTGAGAGAGTAATTTTAGAAAATTAAAGGATGAAAAATTTATTTCGAAAAATAGAAAACATGTTTGTTTGATATTTTTCAAACACAAAAAAAATCTGAAAAACGCCAAACAAACAGGCCCATCAACTCTCAAGGATGAAATGAAAATCAGATGTCAGACAAAATTGTTATGGGTTAATTTGGTCTTATATACAATTTGATTTGATTGATTTCTCATTTTTTTGGGTTGCCTTACCAAATGTAATAGAATAAATCATTTGCTGCATTTCATTTAAAGGAATTACTTTCTACTCAAAGAAAGAGTTAATAAATTATAGTCCATGTACGATAGTAAGGCTTTTGCCATCCGGCCCAATAAATTTGTGGAACCTACCCAATAAAAGCGTTTGGGTTTTGGAAGCAGAGTAATAGTTCTTAGCCCAAATAAGTACTTAATAAGGAAAGGAAAGCCCTAAAAGCAGGGGTAAATGTGTAAAGATGGAGAACTAACTACATATATACTACTGCAAAGGCCTCAGTCAAAATGGTTAGAAACTCAGAAGAGAAGAATGAGGGCTTAGAGAGAAATGGGAATTCTATAAGGGCGGTTGCCCGTCTCTACAAACCCCATGATTTCTTCAAAATGACAAAATTCAACAGCCCTTGAAACAAACAGAACAAACAGAACAACAAGCATACACACACACACATATATGTGTTATTACCCAAAATATGAAATTCAAGGACCAAACAATGTGATATTGTGACCCTTTCTCTCTCTCTCTCTCTTTCTCTCTGTAATGTGATGGGGCTGTGATGATGTTTCTTCATTCTTCTGAGTTAATCAATCGGGCAACAGGGATGACCAGACCCGTATCTTGGCAGGGCGACCCGGTTAGCGTCTGATTTTTAGGGTGTTTCCCCTTTCGTGTCAGATGCAACAGGTGGTTTTGCAGCCATGGCGTGGTTGAATTCTCGTTGCCTCATCTTTATAATAGATCTGAGCCTCATTTTATTCCCTTTATTTATTTTTCTTTATCTAGGAATTTTTTTTGTTTTTTTTTGTTTTGCTTGTTTAATTTAAGATTCATTTTCGGATTTTTTATTTTGAAGTATATAATATGTGGAATAGCTCTTCTTCTATCAGACAGACAATACAACCGTGGTGACAATTTTTGGTTGCACAATTACACTAAGATGAAAATACAGAAGCAAGCTTTACACCAAAAAAGGATATTATTGTACAAAAAAAAATGGACCGTATGGATTGGGTATTAAACATAGCTAAATAAACGTAAGAAGCTTTAGACGATCTGGAAATCTTTATTTGTTCTATATTACTCTAGTAAAAGAAAAAGTGTAGAATATTTAGTAAATTTTGACACTTAATAATTAATGAAAACTCTGAATTTTACTTAAATATATTTAATTGTCAAAATTAGATGATGGTCTTAGTATTAGTCCAAGAAAAAGAATTACTCCTACTTACCGGTTAATATTGTCAAAATGTATTAAACTAAGAGTAATAATGTCAAAATGTATCAAAACTAATTAAAATAACTAAATAAAGAGCAATAACTTATCAAAAAGAAGAAAGAAAAAAAGTTAACAATGAGCAATAAGTTAGTAATATTGAAATATTATTAATTGTTTGTAGTTTTACACAGAAAAACAAAAAGTAGTACTGTATAGTGGAGTAATTGTTTGCAAAAAAAAATGTGATCTTGGAATTTGGTTTCACATAGAAAACTGCTCAATCAATCAAAATATGGTGGGACAAAGGGTACGTATTATCCGAGGCCGTAAAACCAGGAGCAAAGTAGGGGCAAAAGCGACATTGTGAAGGTGCTATGAATCTATCATTTAACTTGAAAGCACAATTCAGGAAACACATCAGCTCAGAAAGGAAGAATGAGGGTTATAGAGAGGTTGTGGAATTCTCAGGGGTGGTTGCCCCTTTCTGTAATCCCCATGATTTCTTCAGTTTTTATCAACCAACAGCCCTTGAATTGAAAAAGGAGCATGGATTGATTTTTCTTTTCTATGATCATGCAAAACCATCAGCTTCCATAACAGTTTCACTCTGTCTGTCTGTCTGTCTGTCTTTCTTTCTTTCTGTTGTCTGGTATATGTACAATCTGTAATGGGGCTGTGATGATGTTTCTTTATTTATCCTTTCTGGGCTGATGTTATCGGGCATTGAGATAACCCGGCACGTATCTTGGCGGGGCGACCCGGATGGCGTGTGGATTTGGGGAATTTGTTTGTTTCATATCTAATCGCACGCAACCGGAGATCTTCTGCAGCCATGGCGTGGTCGAAATCCCTTTGCTTGTTTAAACAACAGATCTGAGCCTCTCTTTTTTCTTCTTAACAGTTTACCCTTTCATTTTTCTTTTGGATTGGGCTAATTTGAAAATTTATCTTTGCTTTTGCATCAGTTTAATCTTGAGAATATCAAAAAACTTTTACGAACGGACTTTAATAACCAAAAAACTCTTTGCCCCGTAATTGGCCCTTATCTTAACTTTGATAAATGAAATGTTAAAAACAAAAACAAAAATTTGAACGAATTACCAGAACACCCTCCCTTTACGTCCTTAGCTGCTGATGCAGTAGACAAAGTGAGGGCAAAACGAGAAGTATAAACTAATAATTCTAGGAGAGTGTTAAAGATCAGAAGAGAAGAATGAGGCTAATGAGGGAAGATTTGGGAATTCTCAAGGGTTGTTGCCCCTCCCTCTTTCCAAATTAAATCAACAATCCTTTTCCGTTAAAGAGAGACAGGGAGAAAGATAAATGTTTTGTGACTATGATTCTGTTTGGGTTCTCTTCTACCAAACCCTTACATCTAAACATAGCCTTGTTTAAACTGTTGAATTCACCATAACCATATACTCTGGGGGAGTTATTTGCATATATGGCCTTATGGAAAGTTTAATTTGTAAAACTAGGCTGTGATGATATTTCGTGAATCTCTTGAGCTTTCGATCTGGCAATTCAAAAAGTTCGACCTGTATCTTGGTGGCTTCTTAGATTTGGGAGTCCTCTGTGCTCTATCTTTTATGCAACCGGTGATTTCGCAGCCATGGCGCGGCGCCATATCTTATTGCCCGTCGGAAAACAGATCTGAGCCTCATTTATCTTTTTTTTTTTTTCTGTCAAAAAAAATGGTTTCATTTTCATTTCTTTTATCTCTTTAGTATTTTTCAAAATATTTTTTAATAACTGGAGATCTGGGCAAAAAGAAAGGGGTGATAGAGTGGAAATTAAAGACACTGAGGCTCAGATTCGCCTCTTATCATCAGAAGAAACAAACAATGGCTAAAACCGCCATGGCTGCAAAAACCAGTAGCCAAATGAGATGGAGAAATGAGTGAAATTACACAAAACCCATCTCATAGACTTTCTGATTATGCCACGCCAAGATACAGGCATGCTCAAAATCTGATCTTTTAGCTTAAAAAATCATCACAGCCTCAAAAGGATTTTAACCGTGGCACCATGGCCACAGCTCAAGAGGTCTCGAGGGAATCCTTGCCAAGAGATGAACGGCAGGCGGAATGAGAATCGGAAGAGGCCGACGGACGAACTTCAGCGCATGTGAGAGAAATCAGAGAACGTGGGCTAGGATCAGTAGAATGTGAAGTGACAGACATCTTTAATGGTCACAAAGAGTTCTGTAATTAGGCATTACAGAAATAAAACCGCAAGTAACACATTGAGGCTCAGATTCGCCTTTTATCATCAGAGAAAGAAAACAATGGCTAAACCGGCCATGGCTGCAAAAATCAGTAACCAAATGAGACAGAGAAATGAGTGAAATTACACAAAACCCATCTCATAACTTTCTGATTTTGCCAAGCCAAGATACGGGCTTGCTCAAAATCTGATCTCTAAGTTAAAAGAATCATCACAGCCTCAAAAGGATTTTAACTCTGACACCATGGCCACAGCTCAAGAGGTCCTGAGTCTCACGATATTGCTCTTAACATTATTATTATTGTTTATTTATGTATTCACAAGGGCTGTTGGTTTTTTTCTTCAAGATTGAAAAGTTTGTGAAATCATCGGCTGTGATTTATCCACAAACAGAGAGGGGCAACCACCCTTGAAGAACCCTCACCTCTCCGAATTTGAAAATGTGCAGCCTCATTCTAAACTAATGAGAATTTTGAATCTTTTTAAAACCTATCTATGGTATTTATTGTCTTGTTTTCTCTCTCTCTCTGTGTGGGTCCAGTTTATTGCCTCCGTTAGTTACAATGAAAATGTAATTATTATAATGAAATGAAATGTAAAGATCATTATCGTATTACCATTCATAATCATACTGTGTCAATGTTATTAAGTTAGCATTATTTTTTTTAACATTTTTGTCCTTGCTATGATACCATATTATAATTGATCATATGAACTGTGCTAAGTCCACTTACATGTTAGATTGGATTAAGTTCACTCGTATTAATCACATGGATTGGACTTAACTCAATTTCATAAACTAGTTTTTGAGGTTGAGTTAGGACCAAACAATGTAAGTGGATTTAATCCAATATGAGAATTCTAACACATACCACACTTGAATAACTGAAAGCAATATTACATTATTCAACATTGGCTATACAATATTGTAACCCCATGTTCATATGACATATACAACACATGCTTCAAAATAAACATGAGTCTATTTGTTTGACATTTCAAAGGGTAGTTTGCTAGAATAGTTTATTTATTTGAATTTTAGGAGAGTGATTTGAAAAATAAGTTACTTAATTTTTTCTTTCTGAAAGATTTTAAATTGTAAATGTAATACTTTATGTCAAGTCATATTTGTTACGTAAGATAAATTGTGTAAAAAATAAATTAATTTATCTCAAATCAAAATAAAGTTTATGTAAAAAGAATTATTGTTTATTTAGCTTTTGAAAAAGTAATTTGAGAAAATTGAAAGAGAATAAATTTATTCTGAGCACGATTTTTTTAGGGAGATGTCAAACAGGCCCATTGTGCCCGGATCTGAACAAAATTAAGCGCAACAAATATAACCATAGTAGAAACAATCACATATAAAAATTATACAGTTATAACATGATAGAACTAATTTATTTCCCAACATTATTCTCCCTTTTCCAAACTTGAAACAAAGATACAAGAGAAGAACAAAAGAATTCCGCCTCACGACATTACATATAAAACTATATGAACAAATTTTTCAAGCTTGACATATGACAACAGCACAAGAAGTTGTATATAAGTGGATCCTTTTTCTCCCCAAGCATTTACAAGATAGTACAACATTGATTGGTTTTCTTTGCCTGCTTGTAGAACATCTGTTTCAAAAAGTCCAAGAGAGTTTTAGCATTAGAAACGACCAAACAATAAGTTGAAACTTCAAAGTTCAAATAGAACACTTGTTGAGTGGCAAATTATAGTTTAGCAGGAACATAAGGACAGAATGCACACATAATACAAAATTTATATACCATACCTATATTTCTGTTGATTAGTTCAAAGCAAAGAAACTGAAATACTTTAGGGACTCAATAAGTTCTGAAGGACCTACACCCTAAAAAGTTCCTAATGGAGGTGCAAACAAATCCAGGTAATCACAAATCAGAACACAAAAATAAAAAGCTCTATCAGTATAAGTTGTGAGTCTTATTCATACTAGAACACAGGTAAAATGATATAGGTGTGCTTCATCCAATATTATTTTACTAGTTACACACTCTGTGTGTGCATAGCTGGAGAATATACTTGAGATAGATAGAAATGCAAATGCAAACCTGAGATGCTGCACTGAGATCTGAACTCTTCTCTACCAAACTGTCTAGCTTCTCACCACGTGCTAGGACGCTATCGATAGTCTTGTGCTGAATTAAGGCCAAATATATGAATTATATCACGACTAACACAATTGTAAACAAACGAAGAAATAAAGCAATAAAGAGATTATTCGATAGATCAGATGCACTTGCTCATACAACAGTTGCTAGGAATTTAACAACCCACCACATGCTTAGTGGCTAAAAATTTAAAAATATATACATATGCAACTGTTCTGCCATCATGGATCACTTAAATACACATTTATGCAGCTAGATCAAATAAAACAAAACATATAAATTGGGAAAATAAGAAAAGGAAAAAAAGAAAAAAAAAATGAGCTCAACCGCCAAAATCCCTACTTTCACCCACCCAGGTTTACAGCTGGGGAGGTAGGTTTGTATGTTTTTTCTTTTCAGTTTCTATAGAGAGAAAAAGATAACAAACTGGAAGGAAGCAGAGTACTGCCAAAGACCTTTGTAAGTTGTAACAGGGTGAGTAGGATGTAGGTAGAAAATTGTTTTGGAGAGACAGATGTGGGAGGTTTTATGGAGAGAGAAGAGAGATCGTGAGGGGGCAACAAAGGCAGGCGCAACAGAGGCAGTGGCGCCTGAGGAAGGGCTGAAGGTGGTGTGGGAAATGATTGAACAAGAAGATCAACCATGCTTGAGCAATACGTCGTTCAAATCCCCTCGACTAAAGCCCTATTATATACTCCCTTAAGTACTTTAAAATATTAGGCACACCCCTCTTCAAGAAAGGAGATTTTTGCTCCAAAAACATGGTAAAAAGTGAGTTAACCTGACAAATTTTGGTTCATGTTGACATCAATTACTGATATTACGAAAAATAATGACAGCGAAGGATCTGTAAACAAACATGAGGAGTAGGGAGTGTAATTGTAGTTTTTAATACGAGGGAACCTCGATTTAAGTATTGAAGAACATGTAACTCAATGATTATCTTCATGGTACATGAGTTACATACGACAAACAACTCAAATAACACAGAGACGATCAATTTATGTTGTGGTTATATCTACAAATGCGAAAATTCTAGTATTATATACTACTGATTTCGTAAGGACAATTCTTAAATAAAGCAACGAACATGGGAAAGATGCAAGCCAGATACTGTTTGACACAGATTTTAACTAGAAAAACAAGAGAATGAGTTAAGTACTCATTCATTTCAATAAAAAAATTCACTGCACAAGTTACAATATTTGAAGTAAATTGACGGAGATAGTTTTAGTAGCTTCTGATCCAGAACCAAAGATAAAGTTTCCTGTTTGCTAAAACAAGCCACAACACCAGTTATACATAATCTCTCAATGCATTACCACAGGTCTCCTGATTCCTAATGTCAATAACATCTTTGATTCCATTATGTTGGGTTTTAAATTTACATGGTTTACCACTTTTAAATTGCTCCTTGAAACCAAGAGATAACGTGCCCAATTCAGTTAAAACCTTTTTCTTCTGGATCATTCACTACCAATATTTTCAATGACTGAGCGAGTGATAGCCAAAGGCCTACACTAGCATGTTTGGTATTCTTTTCATCTAATAAAGCAGGATAAAGAAGAGTGAATATTTGGTTGCTGCATAATGAGGTAAACCTAATTGAATATAATCCAAAATGATCCTTGTCTCCAATATATGAAATGGTTAATATAAAAAAATGATAATTCAGTTCAGGTGTACTTCCAAATCATGAGTTGGCTTACTCAAATGATAGTTTAGTCTTTTTTCTTCTTCTCTTCCTTCTTCTCGGGATTTTTCCCTTGGTTTGAAATAAAGTTAAACATCTCACCTAGTAAGCTATATCACAGGAGAGGAGTTTGATCTTAAATGGCAGTTAAAAAAATTTCAGATAGGAACCTTAAATGAAAATGGCCAATAACATAGGAACAACTATATAGGTGTTAAAGGCTTTAAATAAAGTTGGAGAAGTGGACTCACAAGAATAATTTTGGTTTCATCCAACTCCCTTTGAATTCTCAATAGCTTGTCAGCCTCAGCAGGGTCCTAAACAGTTGAAAGGAAAGAATTTAAGATATATGCCCCAAATTTTCCCACCAACAGATAACAGAAACAATTAAATACCTGGAATTTGGTCAGTGCCTCACTTAGATAGGGCCATTGTTGAGCATTATCAGCTTGCACAGTTTTCCATGAATCACCAAAGTTCTTTTGGTATTCATCCAAGACCTGAAAAATAATATAAAAAAATTGCAACTTCATATTCGGTCGGAAGACAACATTTTTCCCATAACAAATGTATACCTGGTTGAGCAATGAAAATGCACTTCGGACGGGGTAGTGGTCATCCATATAACCCAATGCACACAAGCCATTTCGATTGTATGAATGAACCTTGTATTCTGTTTCACAAATGAAGCAAGATGTCAATTTTTTGCAAATACATCGTATCTAACAAAGATATTGCATAGTCCGACTCTAACCACAGAAGGAAAAACTGTTCAGCAGCCAAGTTTCACATAATTTCTTCTTCATATAGTTCAAGCAACAATGAGCACGAAACCAATAAATTCAAGCTCTGCAAATTTAATTGCAAAGATGAACTTTTACAATGGAACACAAACTAACATTTCAGTACTTGTAAAATCCTTAACAACCAAGTTTAAAGTACAAACCAAGCACACATCCAGTATGCCAATATCAGCAATGAGACAACCAAGTGATAATTGTCCTAATTCTCCTCTGGGTCCGCTGTAGTAACTGACGTGCAGACCATCTTCCCTTCCCGCCAATCCACTAACCTAACAACAGTGATAATTCTTAAAGATAATAAACATGTTGCTGCAGTAAATAACAACTGTTTGTTTCTGTAACAATTGTCAGGAAGAACATTAACCAAATTGAATTGAACACTAATCCCACACAAATCAAATTAGTAGTAGCTCAAGGAAACCCATAGGTAGGAATGTGAAAACATAAATACCCAAAAGATTACATCATAAATATTTCTTAATTTCAAGTCCTACGAGAGGTAAGGAACCACCCACTGAGAAATCAAAACTCCAACCATAATCCCATTCAAAAAATTATCAACAATTACCAAATTTAAACAAACAAAATAATGAATTAAGCAAAACGTGAAAATTGAAAGAATCTCATCGAATTGGACCTTCGTGCTGGATGGACTGTCTTTGTCCAGGCGGCGTACGTTTCGCTACGGTCCGACCGAAGAAAACAATAAACTCCTTCACGCTGGGCCGCTGAAAGAATCCGAAACTGCTTAGATCCGACGCGTTTGCCAATATGATCGGGTCCGAACCGTCCGGGTTGCATTTCAGTACCACCAATGCCGTGATCTTCACCATCCTTTATCTATCTATTTTGTTCTTAACGTACAGTATTAGTTACAGAAACAAAACTTCGTTATGTAAAACAAATTTCTATCAAAACCCAACAATAAAAACTGAACGAGAATTGAAAGATCTATCGTTTGTCGGTTTAGTATTTGTAATTACTTGCTCTATCTGCAAAGGGTATTGTACTTTCCTTATTTTATTTTATTTTATTCTTTTGCTTCCAATTCATGGTGGTGGATCTGATGCTGGGGTTCGTCAAAATTTGTACAATTGGGTTTGGACACCATTCTTTTACATAGACACCCTTGCCTGGAGGTCTATTTACAAAAACTTACCAACTTTATAAATAATTATAAGAATACCATAATATTAAAAGAACATTATTGGCTACTCTCTAAAAAATTACAATAATTTTAATGTGCGTGTATAATAATATGAACTATATCGAAAATATATATTAGACCTTAAAAGCTTTGAAAGGAATAAAATTACAACATTTTCAATACGTTATAGCATTTATTAGACCTTAAAAGCTTTGAAAGGAATAAAAAAAAGGTTAGATTCAGTTCATTTTGTAATCCTTTCAAAGCTTTTAAGGTCAAATAAATGCTATAACGTATTGAAAATGTTGTAATTTTATCCCTTTCAAAGCTTTTAAGATCTAATATATATTTTTAATATAGTTCATATTATCATATATGCACATTAGAATTATTGTAATTTTTTAGGGGATAACATGGAATGTCCTTGTAATATAGTTTTGGTCGAGGGGATGTTCTTATAATTTTTTATAATGTTGGTAAGTTTATGTAATTAGGCTTATAGGTAGGGGGTTAATTTCATGTTAAAGGATTATCTTTCTAAAAAAAATACATGATTATAATTAATTAATACAATAAGTGCTGTAATTTCTAATTATCACCACATTAATTTATAACTATTAAGTAAGTAAAAGAATAGAGACTTTATTCTTGGTGTCTATATGATTTTACTCTTAAGGCTAACATTTTTTCACAACTTAATTTTAACATGTTACCTAGTATTTTAATTAACCTAAAGTATTCCTACCTTAAGAATCTTTCTTTCTATTAAGTTTAAAATTTTGTTAAGTCATTTTCTCAACTTGTGAGTGATGATGTTTTGGTAAGAGTTAGTCTTGTTTAATTTTAATTAACTGCAAGATAAGGTGCTTGTTTTGTAAAAATTGACAAAACTATATGTTATATGCTTTTATAGGTAAAAAACAAAAAAAAAAAAACCAAACAAATTGGTGTAAATACCTTTTTCTATTTGAAGGTCGGCCAGATAACGTACAAAATTACATGAAAATGTCTACACATTAGGCAATATAGATTTTTTTAGAGATAATGACAATTATCATCACAAAATATCTTGGACAACAACAAAAATTAAGGAAAGAGAAGTTGCTGTCTTTGTGCTAGTTTTCTATATTATTATTCAAGAAAATTAACTTGAAGCTAGCCTAAATTGAATAAGCAAAAAACAAATCAAATCAATTATCATCTCCAAGAAAGATGATGAATTATTACATTACATGGCCAAGTGAAGAGAGCTTGCCAGCTGTTGCAGTAAGGTGGCTAAGCACTTCCGAACAAATCACTCAATAAAGAGACCATAATAAGCACTTCCGAACAAATCACTCAATAAAAGAGACCATAATAATTTCTCTCTCCCCCTCTTCACACAGTACACACACTGAAAGATATAACTATATTATATGGCTTCATTTTCTTCTTTCCCATTGCTGTTATTTCTCTTTGTCACAACTTTAGCAACATCACCTCCAACTTATTTTCCTGGAATATTACAGTCCTCACTGAAAAAAAGTGCCAAGATTGTGAAGCCGAAATTACCATACAAGACCCATTATTTTCCTCAAATTCTAGACCACTTCACATTTAATCCCAAAAGTTACAAAATTTTCAATCAGAAATATCTCATCAACAATCAGTACTGGCACAAGGGGGCCCCTGTTTTTGTCTACACAGGCAATGAAGGAGATATTGATTGGTTTGCTGCCAATACTGGCTTCTTGCTTGAAATTGCTCCCAAGTTCAATGCACTTGTTGTCTTCATTGAGGTATCAAAAAAGACATTTTCAGAAAAGACATGTCTTCATTGAAGTTTGAATCTTTTTTCTTGATGGTTTGATTTCAGCATAGGTTTTATGGAGAATCAATGCCATTTGGGAAGCATTCTTATAAGTCTGCAAAGACTTTGGGATACTTGAATTCACAGCAAGCATTGGCTGATTTTGCAGTTTTGATAAGGAGTTTGAAGCATAATTTATCTTCTGAGGCTTCCCCTGTTGTGGTCTTTGGAGGGTCTTATGGAGGAAGTAAGTCCAAACAAACACTCCCTTCCTCCATTATCTGGTGACATGACATAGACAAACTGATTTTTTTCTTTCTATTTTTTTTTTATTTGTGTGATTTTGTTTATATGTTTCATTGCATTCTTTCTAGGTGGATTTTTGGAACTTTTCTCATTGTACACTGTCTATTCTGAAAATGAGTTGCATTTGTAGAGAAGATATTTTTGATGCATATGTGGTGTTGCATAGCACTTAAATTTTAATTGATACAAAAATAACACGAGAATTGGGATTAGTCTGTACATTGGGCCTGTGGGTGTTCCCAGTTCAAACCCTTCGACTATAACGTTGATACATATACGTAAGAGTTGCTTATTGTATTTCCTTACTCAAATGAAATTATTCAATATTCTTGCAGTGCTTGCTGCTTGGTTTAGACTAAAATACCCCCACATAGCTATTGGAGCATTGGCATCTTCAGCCCCAATATTACAGTTTGATGACATCACTCCATGGTCTAGCTTCTATGATGCAATTTCCCAGGACTTCAAGGTCTATATATAGTGATAACAAGACTGAAATTTAATGCTCCTTCTCCGTTCATGAACAAATTGTTGAATAGATTTGTTTTGGACAGGACGCAAGCTTAAATTGCTATGAAGTAATAAAGTCTAGTTGGGCGGAATTGGAATCATTTTCGGCATACAAAGAAGGATTAGCTGAACTAAGTCGTAATTTCAGAGCTTGCAAGTAAGTTTTTCAAACAATAGTTTGCTTTTGTTCTTCACCAGTCATGTTAATTAACTAATGCCTTAACATTTGGAATTGAATGATCAGAGAAGTTAGCTCGATTAATTCTGCTCGAGATTGGCTTTGGGAAGCATTTGTTTACACAGCAATGGTAAATTACCCGACAGAAGCTAATTTTATGAAGCCATTACCTGCCTACCCAGTGAAAGAGGTGTAACATTTTTCATAGCAAATTGAATTAAGCGAAATTTCTAATTTCTGAAACTAAATTCTTTAATTTTTTTTTCTTTTTTAATGAAGATGTGTAGGATTATTGATGCATCATCGTCATCACCAGGAGCTACAAAACTTAACAGAGTTTTTGAAGCTGCAGGGTTATACTACAATTATTCAAAGACCGAAAAATGCTTCAAGTTGGAAGACGAAACTGATGATCATGGTCTCCATGGTTGGAACTGGCAGGTAAATGGACGAGCTTTTAATTAGTTGACATGATCATTAGACTCGATCACTTCACCACAATTTTTTTTCGTTTATTTTAGGCGTGTACAGAGATGGTTATGCCAATGGTAGTTTCAAATGAGAGCATGTTTCCTCCATCTTCATTCAATTACAAAGAGTATTCGGATGACTGCATGAAAAATTACGGTGTTAGGCCTCGTCAGCACTGGATCACTACTGAATTTGGTGGCACTGTGAGTATTCATTAATTCTTCCATTTTCCTATCAGTTTAGTAGGAGAAGTTTTTGTTTTAACTTAATGTTAACTGCCTTAATAGAATATTGAACAAGTGCTGAAGAGGTTTGGTAGCAATATCATATTTTCCAATGGACTGCAAGATCCGTGGAGCCGAGGCAGGTCAGTTCGAAATATCATTACCCCCGCTATATTTCTTGATAATGTTTCAGTTTCTCTATCTATGCTTTGAAAAAAAAATATCTATGCTTTGAAAAGTATAGATATGATGCTTAATTTGTTTTTTGACATTATTCAGTGTTCTGAAAAACATATCGACTAGCATTGTTGCTCTTGTGGCTGAGAAAGGTAGTTATTTTTACCCGCGACTACGACTGCGACTGCTCTTATATATGTAGTTTAGATTATAATATAATCCATTGATAGCTCGTGTATTAATGTCTCAATTGAAACAGGAGCACACCACACTGATCTGCGTTCTGCAACAAAAAACGATCCTGAGTGGCTCGTAGAACAGAGAAATCACGAAGTTGATATAATCCAGAAGTGGCTATCGGATTATAATTTAGACATGAAGCAATGATCAAGATTTCTAACTGATATACATTAAAAGATACTAAAGTACTTTAATTAAGTTTCAAATACGAAAAAGGCCAATATGGCTGGGACAATCAATCTGTATCAAGCTAGAATGTACGAAAATATGGGGCGGTCATGCACGCACATTTCGTGTATAAACTCTTTCGTTTATTGGTTACAGCTTATTCTTCTGCTCTTCACATATTAGCATGCAATGATGAAAGGAAATAATAGGCTAATAAGTATAATGAGTTCACAAAATGGCAAGTGCTTATTGTACTGGCCGGCAATTTCTGCTGTTTATCATTTATTATGGGGCGTGTTTCTTATCATTGTATATAATGATTGAGAAGAATATGATAACAAATAATAGATCTCAGGCCATCTCCAATGAATTAAGAGTCCAAGTCCAGCTTTCCTTCCCTCCCCTTTTTCTCAGATTTCAAGTCAGCTTCTCTTTCCTTTTCATAGTCATCTCAATGATTCAATGTATCCATCCATTTAATTATAATTATCATTCTTCCCCACTCTCACTTAATAATAATAATAAATAATAATAATAATAATACTTCTAAATTAATTTAACATTGGCATTAATTTCAAGAAATAAAAATTAGTACACATAAATCGTATTTAAGGTTCCATATATCGTATTTAATTTCATATTTGTACGTTTGGTGTGCTAAATTAAAACTTTTTAACTTTTAAATTATATGATTCTAAATTAAGATAATTTAAGGTTATAATAATTTTATCTAATTTCTTACAATGTTGTTAAATTTATTAAATCAAAGTTAAGTTCTTTTAATATTTAATTTTTAATAATTAAATTTCTTAAATAAAAGTTATAATTTTAAAACTAAAATTAACCTTTTTAAAATTAAAAAATTAAAGGATTTATTTTTTCGAAAAAAAATTTATTAGCTCAAATAAATTAAAAAAAAAAACTAGATGGCCTATCCCCAACGCGTGACGACCTCAAGGGATGGAGCAAATCAATCTTAGCTTGTCCCATCCCTTAGAGCAATGGAATTTTTGGATTAGAGGGGACCTTCCCTTGAATTAATGGAGATGACCATCTCCATCCCCCTAATTGTCCCTTAATCATTGGAGATGGCCTTAATCCCAACTATATATGATAATTCTAGTCGATGAGGCATTTTCACAATAGCAAAGCTACAGACCCAAGACTCTAGTTTTGCGTTACCTGAATTAATTTTGTGTATGTTGATTATTTATTTAAGTTGTTTTATCCAATATAATTTGTTAAGTTCATTGAATCGGGTTTTCCATGAAAAAATATTAGTATGATTATTATAAAAAATTAGGAGGGAGATAAAACATGAGGCCCGTGACGACCGAGTTATTCATCATTACAAATAATTGGACGAAATTTGCACTATGATGATAGAATAGTACTACAGAAACTCTTGAGAAAAAATTCTTTAATTTCTTTTTCTGTACAGACAGAGCCAATTGTGAAAGAATTTCACGAATATCAATGCCAATGGACTGGAGAGAGTCACGGGCCTGCATTGTGTGGCTATTGGTCGATCTTGTGACCCAAATATCAATTCCCACTAATCAGAATATATATATATTCATTCCAAACTAAAAGTTAGCAAACAACTTGCTTGAGTTCAGCACAATTAGCGCTAATTAATCCCATTCTTAATTAATTATTCGAGATGCTCCAACTTCTTTAATCTCATCAGAGTTATAACACATGATCAATTCAATTGTTTTAAGCCCATAACCCTTTTGAGGCATATTTGTGCTTTAATTATTATATATATATAGCTGAAAATTGAATTTAATGTGTGAAAATTCCTTTGAGTTCCTTTGAAACGACATTATAAACCAATTATAAACAATACTGATCATTTCATAGCTTTTGATGAAGTTCGGTTAAATCTCAACTCTACAAACTAAAAGAAACAATAGTAGTTATATATCGACAACGACTCAATTAATAGTAAGATGAATATTAAAGTTTAACACAATTTCAAAACTCTAATAAAATTTCAAGTTTTCGAGTAATTTTTGGAGGTTATTATCGTGGACAAATTAAATTCCATGTAAACCCTTGCCTCTGCCCCTAAATTCTTAAAAGTTTTTTTTTTTTGATGTTTCAAAATAATGCTATATTTTTCTATAAATCGATTAATATTTCTAAAAAATAACGTTTCACATAAATTAAAGATTTCATCCGTTAATTTTAAGACTTACATGTAAAAATACCTAAAGAAATTTAGGGCCTGTTTGTTTGGCGTTTCCCAGAATTTTTTCGCGTTTGGAAAATGCCAAACAAACATGTTTTCTATTTTCTGAAATAAATTTTTCATCCATTAATTTTCTCAAACTACTCTCTCAAAAGCCAAACAAACAATAATTTTCTTATCTCTAAACAAAACCTATACAAACTCTACTTTGATTTGACATAAAGTAACATATCTCTTACACAATTTATCTCACATAACAAACATGATTTGACATAAAGTCTTACACATCTTACACCTACAACCCAACTCTTCCAAAAAAACCTACACCTACTTTATTTCTCAAACCACTCTCTCAAAACCTAAGCAAACAGCATTACACAAATCGAGATTATTTCACAAACATTCACTACTCTCCCAAACTACTTTCCCAAACGCCAAACAAACAGGCCCTTACCTTTTTAATTTTTATCTAAATCTCCAAGTCAAAAGTAAAATGATTGAGAGAGTATATTATGAAGTACAACATGCATCTTCACCCCTATAAATACCACCAATGTCAGTCACCACCACAGAAAATTAAACACTTGATATATACTATATAGTGTGCGAAATTCGATCTTTAATGGATTCTAAGAAATCCTCTTCAGCTCTTCTTTTTCTCTACATCAACCTTGTTTTCTTTGCCCTTGCAACAAATGGGTGTTATTTTTTGTGTAACAGCCCAACTCCAAAGCCGAATCCAAACCCGAACCCGAATCCAAACCCGAACCCGAACCCAAACCCAGAGAAGGGTGGTACATGCCCAAGGGATGCCTTAAAACTGGGCATATGTGCAAAGCTGCTAAATGGGAGCATTGGAACAGAAATAGGTGCACCACCAGACCACCCTTGTTGCTCAGCACTTGGTGGGCTTTTGGACCTGGAAGCAGCAGTTTGTCTTTGTACTGCACTCAAAGCCAACATTCTTGGAATTAACATTAACATTCCTATTTCTTTGAGTTTGCTTATCAACACTTGTGGAAAGACACTTCCAAAGGATTTCATTTGTGCCTCAAATTAATTTCCACTTTTTAATTTATTTTCAAGTGTAATTTTCATGTTAAAAGTACTTTAGGTGAGAATATTAATTAATGAAGTCGCTAGCTAGTTGTTTTCTGAATGTTCATGCATGATTTGTTAAGTTTGAAATCAATTAATGTTTTTCCTTTAATTATTTGTTTAGCAGTTTTGATGATATATAATATATTGTGCCACAAGTTAGCAGTTAGTACTTAGTACTGTACTACTATATTATTAACAATCACCATGCAAACTACGTACAATATGATAATGGATGAAAGATACAAGATTTTTTTTTGTTTTCCAAGGGTTTAATCCCTTTCGATGCGCGTGGACACATAAAGTGGGAACCCCTCCAACATGGATTCGAACCTGAATCCGCTACTTTATAGTGACTAGTCCATTTCACTAGACCAATCACCTTTTGGTAAAGATATAGGATATATATACATGAGATGAGAGAATTAGTATTTCAACAAATTAATTTGTTTCAATTTTTATCTCAAAATGGGCTCAATTTGAATCCAAAAATAACTGTTAAGAGTTAGACTTGATGATTTACTCAATTTCTAATTTGAGTACGTTTTAATTAAACATTAAAGATAAATAGATCCAACAATAATTTGGACTATCCAAGGTGGTTGGGTCAAGTGGTAGTGACTTGCGATCCCCAGAGGCAAGACTCAAGTTCGAATCCTACTGGAGACATCACACTGGGGAGGACATATACCCTTTGCACTCTTCGATCCGAGCTGTAAATACACAGTCTAGTAGATAAAAAAAATAATTTGGACTTGGGTTGATCACATAATTGTAGGGTCGATTTACAATATTCTAAGGAACTGCATGTGCAATATATTAGTAAAAGAAATTCCCGTTCTCTCTCTAGTTTTATTAGAAAGTAGAATTTCTCTTTGGCCTGATCTTTGGTCTTCTGCCTGGTTGCCTTCGTTGTGTGACCTCCACCTGCCGTCTCTCTTTTGTGTCTCGGTGTCTCCTCTCCTCCCCCTTTCTCCCTCTCTCTGTGTCGTCTCTATTTGTGTATTTGTTCCTAGTGTCCCCTCGTGTCGCCGGTGGTCCCCACCTTACTCACCTCCTCCGTGGTCCCCTCTTGATTTTTTCTCCTTATCATGGAAGAGGCCGTTGTTGCCATTAATGGCTTAATCCATCAAACCCAGAAACTTGATTGCTCTGAAGATCCCTATTGTGGTCCCCAACTAAACCAAAATGACACACCTACCTACACAATCCTTGCAAAAGCTTTATCCACCAAAACCATTAATACTAATGCTATTAAAAACACACTGACAAATGTTTGGAACCCCAGGGGAAAAATTACAACAAATTTTCTGGAACATAATACCTGGGCTTTTGTCTTTGAAAACAAGCAGGACTGTGATAGAGTCCTCCTCTCTGGCCCATGGAACTTTAAATCCACCCATTTAGTTACAAAAATTTGGCCTCCTGATAAGGCTTTCCAAGAAGTAGACCTCAGGTTTTCCAGTTTCTGGATTCGAGCTTCAAACATACCGGTTAACCTCATGAATGAAGCCACTGCTAGGCTTATTGGTAACCAAGTTGGGAAATTTATTTACTCAGATCTTGGAACTACTGCTCATAAATGGAGGAAAGATCTTAGAATTAGAGTGGATGTTGATACAAATGAACCACTTGTTGACTCGGTCCCCTTGAAAAAAGAAAATGGCACTTTCTTAAACACTGAAATCAGATTTGAAAGGCTTGCGGATTTTTGCTACAACTGTGGCTTGTTAACACATAAAATCCAATTTTGCACGACTGAAGCACCGACATCTACCGTTCACTTGAAATTTGGGGCTTGGCTCAAATCTGAAGCAACCCTCAGCAAAAAGCCTACTGTTCAATGGGAAGTTTCTGGTGGTGAGTCACCCAAGCTCCGGCCCCTCCCACAGGAGAAACCTCCAAGCACTTTTCCCGCCAAAAATGGTCATAGCTCCTACTCCGGAGTCAACTCTGACCTAGCACACGTGGCTAGCCCCCAGATTTTTGATTTGACAGAGGAAGGAGAGATGGAAAATGACAGCCCCAACTCTGTCTCCTCTGTTAGCCGAAAATCCTTTTGTCTGCCCCAAAATTCTATTTTGAAGATCCCCGCATTAAATGCTATGCACGCCTCCTCATCTAGCCTCCATACTCACATCCCTTTGAAAAAACCAGAAGCTGGGACCACCTCGCAAATCCAGCCCAATTCTCCTCTCACTTTGAATAAGCCCCCCAAACAGCCCACTACTGGACCTGTAATAGCAGCCCAAACAATTCAATTGTCGTGGGCCAATAACCCAATAATTCTGGATCTACACGACTCTGACCTGGCTAATCCCAACCTCAAAAGAAGCCCAAATCACTTAACCTTCCCAACCCAAAAGAAAACTAAATCCATAGCCCACACCTTACCATCTGTTAACTCGTTTAACTCTCTCTACTGCAATCTAAATACTGAACCATCACTACCAAGAACTCAAACCCTCTGCACCTCGGCCCTCACAATGCACCGAATCCATAATCCCATCTCTGGGGAAGATATCCTCCAAGTTGAAAGAAGAACATTTTTCAAAGCTAAAAGATTTCGAAACTTACTTACTCCTATCCATCCCCAAAATTTGATGCCGTTGAATTCCTCTACCACAGAGCAAAATTATATTCCTAGTTCCGAAGAAATCGAAATTGACGACCCCATGGGGGGGTCGTGCGTGTAATCGTCGTGCGTGTAATCCAATGAGAACCCTAGCGTGGAACTGCCAAGGGCTTGGCAAGCCCAAAGTAGGAAGAGCCCTACGGGAACTCTTAAAGAATTCGAAACCTGATATTCTCTTCCTCTCTGAAATCAAAACTTCTTGTACTGCTCCAATCATTAACATTCTTAATTTTGCTCACCTGCGTAATCACGTCTTCGTTCCCCCAGTTGGAATTGCGGGGGGACTTTGTCTTGCATGGAACTCTGATACAAATGTCCAAATCTCGTCAATGAATGCTTCTTACATTGATGCTATGGTTACCACTGAACAAAACTCCACCCCCTGGCACCTCACGGGTGTCTACTGCCCTTGCTACTATTCCCTCCGTAACCGTTTTTGGGATTATATGAACATTCTTGCTTTTGGTTTTGATGGACCTTGGCTACTTATTGGTGATTTTAACGGAATCTCTTCTCAAATTGAAAAAAAAGGGGGACAACCTTTCGCCTCTTCGTCTAGAAATAATCTTACAAATAATCTCCACTCTTTAGGTCTACTTGACTTAGGTTTTTCCGGTAATGCGTTCACTTGGAACAACAAACGAGCGGATCTCGCTAACATCCAACTTCGTCTTGATAGGGGTGTTGCTAATTCTGATTGGTGTCTCCTTTTCCCCCATGCTAAAATCGACCACCTCCCGGCTATAGGATCCGATCACTGCCCCCTCCTTCTCGACTCTTTCTTAGATCCCCCCTCTGCCCCTAGGCCGTTTAGATTCGAAGCCATGTGGCTCACTGATGATTCCTGCCAGGAAGTTGTCTCTAGTAGTTGGTCTCCCACTGTTAATGGTTCACCCATTTTCAAATTTCACTCTTGTACTAAACATGTTAGAACTGCCCTTAGGTTGTGGAATAAAACTCACTTTGGCTTTTGTCAATCTAAGATTCGGTTGGTTAAGGATCACATTGAGAGACTCCAATCAGAGGATCAAACATCCGAGGTTCTTGCTCTTGAGGAGGCCCTTCAATTTGAACCTGATGAATTATTAAAAAGAGTTGAAATCCTTTGGAAGCAAAAATCAAAAGAAAAATGGCTCCAATTAGGGGATGCAAATTCTAAATACTTCCACCTTACCACTATTATCCATAGTAGGAAAAACCATATCAAAAGCATTTTATTGAGTGATAATAGTGAGGCTTTGGATTGGAATAGTATAGGAATGTGTTTTTCTAACTTTTACCATGATTTGTTTTCTTCTAGTTTTACAGGGACTGATTTGCCTTTTCCTAGCGACTTGGATGATCTTTTCCCAAATGCAATCGGTGAAGAAGAAAACAACACCCTGTGTAAGATTCCATCTCCTAAAGAAATCAAACAGGTAATATTCTCGTTTGCTTCTGAAAAAAGTCCGGGTCCGGACGGACTCCCTGCGCTTTTCTATAAACATTTTTGGAGCACCACATGTATTACTCTTGTACTTGCTGTTCGGCACTTCTTTAAATCAGGTTACATGCTAAAAGCGATTAATCATACTTTTGTAACTTTGATTCCAAAAATTACTAATGCAAGTAGTGTTGAGCACTTTAGACCAATTAGTTTATGCAATGTTTCCTACAAAGTCATATCCAAAATCATTGCTAATAGACTAAAACCTTTTCTTCAAAAAATTATCTCTCCAAATCAAATGGCTTTTGTTGAAGGAAGGTCTATTAATGAGAACACAATTATTTCCCATGAAATCATGCACTATCTTCATAATAGGAAAGGTAAAAAAGGTTTTCTTGCTATCAAAGTCGATCTCTCAAAAGCGTATGACTAGGGGTGGGATCGGGACGGGTTTTCGGGAATTCGGGTATTTCGGGACGGGATTTCGGGTTTCGGGATTTCAAATTTAAGTCCCGAAACCCGGTAGATCAACCAAGGTCCCATGGGTTTCGGGTACCCGATTTAATTTCGGGATTTCGGGACGGGTTCGGGAGTCCCGGGAATCTAAGTTGCAAATTTAAATTGTGCAAATTAAACTTTTTTTTTGGAGCTAACTATTAAAATGAAATGACAAAAAATATAATGACTACTAGTCTACTGTACAACAAAACAATTCAAACATATCACTACAACCATTTCAAAAAAGAAAAACATATTATCATAAGTTCACAACACAATGAAATTAGTAAAACCAAAGTGAGAACTCCAAATAACATGGTTCAACAATCCAAATTACCAAAGTAAAGTGTGCAAATCAAACATATCCCATAAGTCATAATAAAGTCTATTAGGTATTAGATTTTTGGATAATTGGATTTTTTTTATATATATATCTATTTTAATTAAACTATTAATTGGGACCGGGTTCCCCGATCGGGATGGGATCAAAACCCGAAACCCGTCCCGATTTTTCTTGACCGGGTTTCGGGATGTCCCGAACCCGGAAAAAGCCCGTTTTCTTCCTTCCCAAATGGAAAAACCCGATCGGGACGGGACGGGTACCCGAAACCCGATCCCATTTACCCAGCCCTACGTATGACCGTGTTGAATGGAAACTCTTATTACACATCCTTCGTTGTTTGGGTTTTTGTGGTAAATTTGTGTCTTGGATTGAACAATGTATTACTACTTGTAATTTTTCTTTCCTCATTAATGGTGCACCCTTCGGTTTTATTACTATACTCCCTCGAGAGGAATTAGACAAGGAGATCCTTTATCTCTTTACCTCTTTATTATTTATACGGAGCTCCTCTCGAGACTCCTTGTCAAAGAAGAATCAATTGGTTCATTTAGAGGAGTTAAAATTGCTAGAACTTGCCCTTTGATCTCTCACCTTCTTTACGCTGATGATTTGGTTATCTATTGCAGGGCCAACCCGGGAGATGTCCACTCGGTTTTCCAAACGCTGGAAAAGTTCTCTAATTGGTCGGGGCAAATTATCAACACCGATAAATCATTCATCCACTTCAGTCGCAATGTTGACAACCATTTTAAAAGTCTCGTGGAAAATGAGCTTAATCTTAGAGAATGCGACCACAACTCGAAGCATTTAGGCCTCCCATTTTGCAAAAAAAGAAGCAGATCCCAGACTTTTAACGAAACCATTGGCAAACTCCAACAAAAACTTAATGGTTGGAGGAGCAAGAATCTTTCCCAAGCCGGTAGAGGTGTTCTTGTTAAAGTAGTTGCTCAAGCCCTACCCATGTATCCTATGTCCACCTTCCTCATCCCGAAAACTACTTGTGACACTCTTGATAAAATTATGAGAAAATTTTGGTGGGGAGAAAACTCGAACGGCAACTCTCTTATGCTCAAAACATGGACCTCAATTTGTCTCCCGAAAGCTCTTGGAGGACTTGGTTTTCGTAAGAGTGAAGATTTTAATAGGGCCTTGGTTGCGAAGCTCACTTGGAAAATGGCCAACAATGAAAATTGCCTATGGACCAAAGTTATGGAAGCAAAATACTTGAAAGGTAAAAATTTCTTTGATGTTGAGAAAGCCCCTAACAACGCCTCATGGATTTGGAGGGACATTTTAAATTGCAAAGATATCATTCTCAAAGGTATTTGCACCTCTATCAACGCCGAGTCTTCGGTTCAAATTTGGAAAATACCTTGGGTTCCTTCTCTTCCAGGCACTATCCTAACACCAAAACATGATTGTCATGCGGATCTCTCTCATTTTAGTTTGGTTCGTAGTTTAATTTGCCCAAGTAGGGGTGATTGGAATCTTGATACCCTTTCGGAGCTTTTCTCATCGGATATTATCTTCGAAATTAGGAAAATCATTATATCCCCCCCTAGTACCCCTCAAAGACTCTTTTGGCATCCCTCCAAGTCGGGGAAATTTTCGTCAAAAAGTGCTTACCTCTCTAGCCAGCTGCCCCGGTTCCCAAACCTCAACCAAAGTGACTCCATTCTCTACAAGAATATTTGGAACTCTAGAATCCACAACCGACACAATCTTTTTCTTTGGAAAACAATCCACGACCTCCTCCCAACCAAGAAGAGGCTCTCTTTGTTTTTGAGGACAGACACCCCTGACTGCCCCATTTGCAACACTGAAACCGAGTCCATTGAACACCTATTTCTTAGGTGCCCTCTGTCAAAGGCACTTTGGTTTCACTCTCCTTGGAACTTTCGGATTGATGCTTTTCAAAACACATCCCTTCGTGACTGGATTGCTTTGTTACTGTGCAAGGACGGGATCCTTTTCCCCTCTGAAAAGATAAGGGAAGAATTTCTTATTTTTGCCGTTTGTCTTTTTGATTTTGTTTGGCTCCACCGTAACCAAATTGTGCATAACGGTGTGGTGTCTCCCTTTCAGGTTCTATTGCAACGTATCCAAAGGTCTGCCGCTGCTCATGTCAAGGCTCAAACTCACTATCGTTTCACCTCCTCGAGTGTTGCTTCGAACCTGGGCTGGAAACCACCCAAAGCTAACTGGATTTCGGCTAGTGTTGATGCCTCCTTCAAAGATGGCAAAGCCGCTTGGGCCATCATTTTTCGCAACCAACTTGGCTCCATCATCTTTGCAAAATCTGATGTCCTCCCTTGCCTAAATGCTGCAGTTGCGGAAGCCATTGCTCTAAAGGAAGCTTGTTCCACTGCCTACTTTTGTGGAGTTGATTTTGTTCAATTCGAAAGCGATTGCCTTCCTAACATTTTGGCTATT
Source organism: Penstemon davidsonii (assembly GCA_034814905.1). Classification (NCBI taxonomy): domain Eukaryota; kingdom Viridiplantae; phylum Streptophyta; class Magnoliopsida; order Lamiales; family Plantaginaceae; genus Penstemon; species Penstemon davidsonii. The sequence goes on from JAYDYQ010002685.1 coordinate 24,462,702, forward strand.
ATTTGTGCTGATGAGGTTCTTGATTGGGATACCGCCATCCTAATCAAGGAAATCCGAAGGTTTTGGGCGTGTTGGCCCAATTGGAAATTCAAGTTCATCTCTCGGAATGCAAACCGAGCCGCCCATAACTTGGCCGCTTGGACGTTCTCCAAAAACTTTGCCCCTAATTTTTGTCCTTTTAACTTACCTAGTTCGATTTTTTGTGATGGGGGTTACCCATGTGTAAATTGGAACTACTGTTTTGTTTAATTTTTGCTATATATATTTTTAATTATCAAAAAAAAAAAGATTTACAATATTCTTTCAGACCCACTAGCCAAATTTTCTGACTCTGCTTATGTATACTTTACCATCCATCAGGGCTTCACATAAAAGTTAAAAATATTGGATTTGTGGGATATGGGACACAAAAACCCAACACATCTTGTCTAATAGGTCCATGACGATTTAACTATTGGGTTTACTCAGAGTGAAAACTTGATGGGATGGATTTTTCATGTTGAAAATGTTTTTTTTCATTGTTGTGTTTGTGTGTCCTGATTTAATACAAAGACCGTACGTACCAAAGGAAAAGAGAGAGCACGAGAGAAAGAGATAACTCAGATAAGTTAAACTTTCTATTACTTCTGATGTTCGTGTTCACTCTTGTCCTTCGATTTTGTATTATTTCATAACATGTTATCACCACGAATGTTGTGTTTATTTTGTCCTTTGTTTTGAAATATTAAAACTCTCTGTGATATTGAAAATATTCAATTTACCTCTTGTAATTCAAAAAAATTTACTTTACCTTCTTAGATTCTCATAAAAGATTGAGATTGTTTTTATAATATTTTTGAACCTTTAAAATATATAATTTGAGAAAATACCCTCTATTATATACTATATAGTTAAACTTATTTTAAACCTAAAAAATAAGCAATTTACCTTATATGCACCAGTTTAACCCTCTTTATTAATTAACGTGTATAAGTTTACCTCCTCGTGTTACTATATATGTAACACTTTGCCCCCTGTATAATTTATACGGAGAAGGGTAAATTTATGTTTTCATGTAATATTTTGCATGCTCACACTCAATTTCGGGCGAGTGAGTTACACTCTCTAATGGAATGGGGTGTCCCTTGAATTCTTTATACGGGTAAAATGCTATTTTTCAAATCATGAGCAGGATAAATTGAATATTATGCATATTACAAGAGAGTAAATGGTCATTAACCCATTTTTCAAAGTAAATTATATGACTCCAGATGGTAATAAAAATAATAATAATAGAACCAAATTCAAATAGTCATTTGTAATTACAAATTATTAAACCTCTCCAATGGCACTGCATATATTGACTCAAGTTTATTATAAATTAAAGAAAGAAAAAGTGTAGGGGCCCATGCCGCCTATCCATAATAACACTGACCGACTCCTCCAGAAATAGGATTCTAAACATGAGAGAAAAATAAAATAAATCTACCAATTGGGATAAATAGATTACAGTAGATCCCGAATTACACCAATTTTAATAAAAAAATTATTGAATGAACCACTGTTAGATGTCATGTTTTCACACAGGAAAACAGAATCTGTCTCATAAAAAGGCTGAGATGAGTAGGGGATCGGGGAATTGGTTGAGGTGTTGTTTGGTGATTTTTGCTGTGGTTTCTGCACTCTGCGTTTGTGGGCCTGCATTGTATTTTAAATTCAACAAAGGGTTGAAATTGAAAGGGGTTTCCGCTCATTGTCCTCCCTGCATTTGTAATTGTTCCCCTCCTCAATCCCTTTTACAGATTTCTCCTGGTAATCCAAATCCCAATCTTTTGTGTTTTATTGTCATTTTGTGCTTCCTTTGTTCTTGCCCATCATTGTTTGCCATTTAGTATGCAAATTGGTTATTTTACATCTCTTACCCTACTCGATTAGTTGGAGCTGTGATTGGATGTTGCTAATGGAATATATGACTCACAATAATTCTTCTATGTTTGTGGAATACCAAATTGTCTTTGTTCTTAGCTTACCGGTGATCATTGTCTGGCATTAAATATGATGAGTTGCCCCATTTTGTTTTTTGTATTCCATTGATGATTATCCAGTTACCTTGGCTACAAGGAATAGTAATTTTCATTTCTCAAGTTCAACTTTATGTCAATGATACTTTGTCAACAATCACTCATGGAATGCTACAATTAATTGTTAATGATTCTCAGTGGAACAAGAGTAACTCAAAGAATGAGGAACAGTTGTTCTTGAAATGAGTAAATGCAATGTTATATTTTCCTATTGATTTCCACTAAGATCCGTTCCTACTTTCATGATCACTATTCTATAGATTTGTAGAAGGTTTACTTCTGGAGTAAATAATTTATAACATTCAATTTCTTCTAATTTGGAAAGTTTTATGTTGATGGACAAGCTGTTACACTTTCCCGATAGATGATGAAAATTCAAATAGTTTATGTGTCTGGATTGACTTGTCAATCCTGAGTAGTTCCAGGGGTGGGTTTTGAAAATTATCATAAGAATATGTAAAAATAATATTGATGAGAATAAAAAAAGAACAAGGGAGCCTAAGCTAGTAATTAGTCTCATCTCATGTGTGAAGAAAATTTTAGCATGCCCAGCTTGTGCACTGCTTATCATATTCTTTTTGTTTTAAATTGTATATATTGCTTTAAAAGATGCTTACGGTTTAATTTAGCCTTGTGAATTAGAATTTCTCGATTTCATTTACACTTTCATTTTGTTTTCCCTTTTCCTCTTTGCAGGCTTGGCCAATCTCTCTGTTACAGGTAAGCATTGGAAAATACATTTTTTTGAGCTTCTTGTTAAACCATGCTGAACAAACATGACACAGATTATTTTATCATTTGAAACAGATTGCGGAAAAGATGACCCTGATCTAAAGGAAGAGATGGAGAAACAATTTGTGGACTTATTATCAGAAGAACTAAAATTGCAAGAAACTGTAATGGAAGAACACTCTCGACATATGAACATTACTTTTGGGGAGGCAAGAAGAGTGGCTTCCCAATACCAGAAGGAAGCTGAGAAGTGCAACGCTGCCACAGAAACTTGTGAGGGAGCCAGAGAACGAGCTGAGGTGCTGCTCACTAAGGAGAGGAAGATAACTTTGTTATGGGAACAAAGAGCTCGACAACTTGGTTGGGAAGGTGAATAGTTTTAAATAGAAATCATATTTTTGTAAACTTTAGAGATCATCTAGCAAGAAAATTTTGCGGAAATCTCTATCATTTCACTTGACTTGTTTTTGGGTACTTCTATTCATGTGTTTTTGGGTTAGATGTGGTTCACAAAATGTTGAACTCAGATGCATTGAGAGTAATAGAAATTCTTCAATTATATAATATATAAATTAGAAGTGTACGTAAGGCGACTAGAATTGACCAAACACGTTGAATTTCTGATTGTTCTTGAAGTTCAAAATCTATAATCGAGCAGAACGCTTGTCGAGTTTCACTCTGATCGTTTTATGTTAATACATATACATACGTTGCCTACTTATAACATATAATGAATTAAATTCAAATCATTTAATAATGGTAAATATTGTTTAATTTGGTTTGTAATGTAATAAGATTGAGTACAATAGAGCCTCTTTGACTGCATAAATAAACAACCAAATCTAAAACATTATACTATGGTAACAGAGCAGTTTATTATTCTTTTCAAGATAACAGCAGATTCTCTAGTCTTTTAGTGTACAAGAGAATTGGGTTAAATTTGACCACATATATTTGAAAGCAGATTCCTCACTGAAATGCTTTATTCATAATTAAATCTCAGTCTCACTAACAAAAGAGTTCAGAGCTTCTCATACTACAATGCTATTTTTCAATTGAAACTGGGGATTTAAAAAGGAAAAAAAAACCAATGAAGATAAAATTAAAATCCTACAAAGATTCTTAAAGAGAAGACAAATCACATATAAATACAGACTCCTGATGAGGAGTTTCAGATTTTCCCATCCTTTGCAAGAATCGGTTGCTACCAAATCCTTACACACCTTGTCCAAATGAGTAATCATCAAATCCAAAGTCGCAATTTGGTGTGGCTACATCTTGTTCCTACACATCAAGAAAATATGTCCAGAAATCAATCACACATGAATAATAACAATAAACAACTTTGAGATAATTACCCGTTTGATCATAGCGCTAACTAGATCATCCAAAGAATCGTAACTTTGAGGTACAAATCCACCTTGCAACTTTGGTTGCTCCAACATAAAGTTCTCATTGGACCTTGTTCTTGGTTCTGTTCCCAACTTTTCATTACCATTCTGCTGCAGAAGAGTCGAAGCACCTCCACCAGATCTCCCATTTACGAACATGTCCATTTTCTGGTTGTTGAAGATTCCACCATTCTGGTCCAAACTCCGGTTCAAAGGAGATAATATGTCATTTGCCGGAATATGAGAGTTTAAGGAACCAAAATTATTGTTAGAGCCATGAACAAAATTCTGTCTATTCTCTCCCCATCTTTGGTTATTCGTTTGATTCATATTCATACTGTGTGCATTTGAATCTTCAAGAGGTCCCAAAGCCACGTTAGCAGAAGAAGAAAACTCGATTGAGTTGTTCTGAATATAAGGACCGTTAGAACAGTTATTACCATGAAAAGGCTCGGTAAATAGCAATGAATTGGAGGAACCAATGACATTAGCATTTTGCGGTTCCGTGTTGAAAGAAGCCGCCATGTTATGAGAAGACTGATTCCCAAATCCTCCACCACCACCCATTAAAGGATTACTTGGTATACCATTTAACAAGTTACTCGAGCTACCTATGGCGGGTCCCAAATCTTCTAGTTCCAATGATGATTGAATTCCTTGAAATAAACTCGGATTTTGACCCGCAGGTGAAAGTACAGGATGCATTTTCAAGTTTTGAGTATGATTTGGTTGGATTAATGAAGGTGGTGTAAGATTACGTAGATGGCTTATATTAGCCGGACTATTTAGCCTACCAAGCATGACACCAGAGGTATAAGGTGATAAGCCAGCGTTTGCTAGCCTTCCGGCTCCAGACAAAGTTCGATAATCTCCAAGGCCGTCTAATGAGCCCATGCGCATGAAAGAATCTTTAATCCCTAGTGCAGCTGCCATGTTCGCTTGCTGGCTGGCGGCGGAACTAATTCTTTTCAGGTAAAGCCGATATTTCTGCAATGGCAAACAAAAGTACAAATAATATATGGCCTTAGATAATTAAAAGAGCTAAATATATAAATACCCTCGGTGCTTAGCCTAATTGGCAAAAAAACAAAACCTATGTTATTTTTATTAGTAATAGCCCCCAGATTTCTTTTTTTATTAGCAAAAAACTCCATTTGAAATTCCTTCATAAATCAATAGGGGGTTATTGCCAATTTTTTAAGTGAAAAGGGGGGGTTATTGCCAATTTTCAAAGTTAACGGGGGGATTATTATCAGTTTTTTAAGGGAATAGGGTTGTTTTTGCATTTTATGATGGAGTATAATGGTCATTTTTCCTGAAAATTATGTACTCCGGCTTGAGAAGGATTTTTTGCTAATAAAAAATATCACGGAAGGGGTTTTAGTAATAAAAATAACACAGGGGTTTTTGCTAATTAGGCAAAGCATAGGGGGTATTTTTGCAGTTCAAGAGAAGCCGGGAAGTGAAAAAATAAGCAGAAAAAGAAGGAGAACTCATGCCTGAAGATGGCTTGCCACATTTTCCCTCGTTAGCCCTTCCACATTCATCATGTCAAGAATCCTTTTAGGAACGGCCTCTGAATTAGAAAACATTATAAAAAGAAAGAACGAATATTAGAAAGTGCGGTAATTGACAAAGGACATTTCAAAAGCACAATAGTTTTGAGGTAATAGAACATACTTTCGATTCCCAATTGATTTACGGCTCCAACGAATTTCCTATGAAGCTCTATAGACCAGACAACACGTGGCTTCTTCTGTGTGCCAGGATCTTCACTATCATTTCCATTGTCTTCACTCTCATATCCCTCGTCTTTCCTCTTTCTACTAAATTTTCCATTTTGATCTCCATTACCCGACGTTGGAGACCCGTTAGCTTCTCCACTTGCCTTGCCTTGATCGTTTGACTTAGTCTGGCTAGGCTTTTTTCTTCTGATCACGTGCTGCCAAATGTTCTTAAGCTCTTCAATTCGAACTGGTTTGACTAAATAATCACAAGCACCGTGAGTAACCCCTTTCATTACAAGCTTGGAATCGCCATTTGCAGACAACACTGAGACAACATTAGAGCATAAAAAAGTTAAACTTATGCATTAATACAAAGGGAGGAAAAACGAGAAGGAACGAGACTTACTGATAACGGGTAGATCCATTTCAAGACCGACAAGTTCGAGAAGCTTAAAACCGTCCATGTCGGGCATATGCACGTCACTGATCACGAGGTCAAATTGGTCTTTGTTTTCCCTCAACATCTTCAAAGCCATTCTTGCCTGGTTCGTGGTAGTCACTGTAAACGGAATTAAAAAAACCAGCCATTTAGATACAAGGCAATTGAATGCAAATACTCGAATAAAAATATAAGACTATATTAAGATACATTTTTGGAAAATCAAAGAATTATGAGATAAGTTTGGCAAAATATAGGAATACAAAAAACTTCTACTGGAGAGTACACTTCAGATGGTATTTCCAAGAAAATAAAAAAAGCCAAGTCCTAAAATGACAAAACAAGAGCAGTTTTGGAGGCCACTTTTACCAAAAACTTTTATATCATTTATATATTAAGAAAGAAATTGGAGAATTTGGACACAATATTAGGCAAATGACCACTTTATTGTTTCAAACACAATGGTATGGTTAACTAAAATATAAAAAAAAATGACCAAAAAATTCACCGAAACCTTAAGAGTATAGAAACTCGGAATCTCTCAAATGTCGAGAGAACAACAAATTGGAAAGTCCAGAAATCGGATCCAAAAAATCCAGAGCATACACAAAAATTAAAAGCTAAATCAAACCATAATCATTATTAGATTAAAAAATCCAAAAAACCATGAAGTCAAACAATTGAAATTGAATCTCAAAAGCAAAGAGAGAGAAGAGTACCGTGATATTGGCATTTTCTAAGAAGAGTATCCAATACCTTCAAGCAAATCGGGTCATCATCAACAGCAAGAACACGAAGCCCCACTGGAAAATTGTCGTAATTATCACGGTCACCCCTAATTTCCTCCACAGTCATTTTTCAACCCCAAAATTCCCAGATGAGAACAAAAAAACAGAGTGAGTATTATTACACCAAGTCACTTTCTCGAACACACCACCAAAACCCCCAAATGCAAAAAAGGCTCCTTTCAATTTCAAAACAGAATAAATTAATGGAAGTCAGACAGAAAGAGATCAACAAGAAAACACAAAGTACACCGTTTGTGTGTGTAGAGAGAGAAAGAAAGGGAAATGACTTAGACTTAGTTGAAGCAAGTAAAAGCTGTATGTGTTGACAATGATGGTGACGGCCAGAACATTGTGAATGGATTCAACACCAAATCGTATCAATTGGACAATTTCTCTTTCTTTCTACTTCGATTTATTTTGTCTTTTACTTTTTATTTTTTTATTTCTCTTGTACTGATTGGTGAGAAAAGGTGAATATTATAGAATATGGCTATAGATACAGAGAGGCGTATGTATATGTATATGTATATGCATGTGTGTAGTGGGTGTGAACTGTGTGTGAGTCAAATAATAGAGCTTTGTTTATAGTCTGCTTCACAGCAACTTTTTTCCTTCTCTCTCTCTTTCTTAAATCAGATGGGAGCCAGAAGCATGCAATTTTTGGAAGTGGATGACTTTTGGGTACAATCCGGTCTATCTCATGTCCAGCAACAAGTCAATGCACCCGCGTTAGTGTGAGTAATCTTGACCCTCCATCTAGCATATTCTTGAGTGAAGGGTGATTACGTCACCACCAGCGCATTCAAACTCCAATTATTCACAATACAAAGTTGTATAATTATATTAACCACCATTTATGTTTGAAAAATTACAAAAAAACTCCCTATAAGGTACTGAATTCATTTAAATTAGTCTTTGCAAAATTAATTTTTTATGGCGCATGTCGATATTATTAAAAAATTGATGTGAAAAAACATATGAAATTAGTGAAAATATGGTAATTTTGGATAAGATAGGTGAATAAAGAGGTTTAAATCGATGAAAAAATGGGTAAAATCGACGATATGGATGAGATCAGTTTGCTGCCCTTGGAGGTAAACTAAAAGGAGCTATAATGAATTCTAAAATAGTTTGAGTAGTTTTCAAAACTTGAAAGTTAATCAATGTAATTATACTAAATTTCAGGGACAGTTTGATAGTTCTCCCTAATTTTTAAAATGAGCAATTTAAATTTGTCTAAATATAGCTGTATTGCTATTGGATAGTATATAATTAAATGAATTGAGTTTGAGATGAAAGCCATGTAGAATATAATCATGCATTTTCAAAACGTGTATTTTGACCTTCAATTATCAATCTAAGGAAAATAACTCAGTTTTGGAAATGTTAAGGTTATTTTCATTAAAAATTCCTACCCTGCCCCAACATTGATATGAATTTGGTTAAGAGGTTGTAATTACTTCAGGGTAGTTTTGACTTTTTGTATAAACGGAGACAAAATTATTATAGGACAATGTACTCAGAATCTTGGTAATAATTTAGGAGTTGAATGCTAATGATATTGTAATCTTACTTTAGGGGAAAATCATTTACATTTACCCTATATGGTTCCTTTTCAAATTAAATTTGACAGTAAGTTTAAGTACCAAGATTTAAGGGGCCGCCATCCAATAAGAGGTGACGAGCAAATATATTTTACATGTGAATTACATAAAATTGTGTGCGTGTGTGTGTTTTTTTTTTTTTTTTTTTTGTTTGTAAAAATTACATAAAATTGTTTAAATGAGAATATAATGTTTAAGGTTATCCTAGTGAAATTTATATTTCTAACTTTGTTACGGTTATAGGGGTTAAATGTGTTGTGTTGGGGTTAGATCCAATCGATACATTACTTTATTCTAGAGTTTATTAATGATATTTTGCATATTTTATTCAATTAAATATTAAAAAAAACATGCACCTTAAGTTATTTGCAATATGGCGACCTACAAATAAATAAAATCTAATGATTTAACTGGTATGTATATTATGAAAACTAACAAAATTGCATATTTTTTGTATATGTCTCTTAAGATTTAGAATCATTAAACTAATTAAGGTCCATTGTGATTGGAATTCGATAATTTATATTTAAAAAAATATATTAGTGTATCGAGAAGGTAAAGTTTTTTTATCATATCCAAGTTATATTGATCGATTGAATGCTAAGTTAATTTACATAACTCGTTAATCATTCAAATCAAATTAAATTTTGACTCACACCAATCCTAGATCAATTCAAACTTAACCTTGCAAGAGACACTAAAAGAATTGATTTGATAAACCAAATCAATCCATGGATCAAGACTCGTATGACAACCACTAATTGATTGAATTGCCAATTCTGATAAAGTTTATAGATCAATTTCTTTCATAAATGCTATTCGAAATTTGAAGACTGAAAATTTACCTTTTATATGTTATTTTTTAAGGAAGGACGTTTGTATAAAGATATTCAATCCCCGATCATATCCAAATAATATTGTAACGCTTCACGCTTTCACTTACAAAAGCTCTAAATAATTGCATGTGTTTGCAAAATTCGCTATAGATTAGCACATCTCTAAACAATGAGCATGATTTTCTAAAAGTTATTTAATAAACCTATATGAATTTTCCTCTTTTAAAGGAATCATAAATAGTAAATTCATAAATACACACACAAATAGAGAATTTTCTCGATAAATACGGCAGGCAGTGGAAGAGGAAGGCTAATAATTATTCCTCAAAGAATCTGGTTTATTAAATATGACATTGACATCCTAGGTACAGGTTTAGCATCTTAACAAGTAAAACCGTTTCAACATCTAAAAATGGTCCTTTCTCGAAAATTAAGTTACAATAGGCATTAATGCCATTAAACAAGAAAGAGTTATTTGCTTTTTTGGAATATAATACTATCTATTTTTCCTTGTTTTCCTCTTTCTTTTTGATAAATCAGCATTCAAAAAATTCTAGGGAAAAAACAGGATCATGGATCAAAATTTCCATATTTTTCGTCGAAATTTTTATTTTTTAATTAATGAAAATAAAAATAAGGTGTATTTCCGAAGCTTTATATTTGTCTTGGAAGTTGGAACTTCCTTTTTTTCTTAATTTAGTAATATTTTTTCCTAACATTTTCGAAAAGTTTTCAATATTCAGTTAACCGATACATACATCAAAAAAAAACTTTGATCCATGAACACGATCAAAGTTCAAATATTGGGAAACCGGCCTCGTCACAAAACACTGACACAAGGATCCCGCGTGAACACAACACCAAATTAGAATTTTCCTTGGCCCATTTTGTACAATTATTGGCCCAACTAAAATTCGGATTTCTGTTAACAAACTTGAACCTTGTGTGCCTTTGTTTGATAAAAAGTTTCTTACAATACTTTGAAAAATGAAATTTCTAGGTATATTTACATTTTTTTTTAAATAGCGAATGAAATCATTATTTTATGTGAGATAATATTTCGAAAAAAAAAAATTAAATATGATATATTACTTCATTATACTTTCATTTTAAATCTTAATTATAAAAATGATGTTGGGGTCAACTAGAGCGGCTTGGGTCTACCTAACAAGGACAAGTTTGAAACGGATCTACTCATAAGTGATCTGATGATGAGACTCGCCCCCATCGAGGCCACACATGCACGGACGCTCTATTGGCCAAAACAAACCTCATATTTATAAGGTAAGATATATTCCGCATGTTATTAGACCTCTCCAGCATGAGAACTTTTTCTATGACACAAGAACTCTAAAGATTGTGAAAATCTCTAAAATATGTATAAATACCCAAATGTATGACCTAATTAAACTAATGCACATTTACATAACTTACACTTATGCAAATTCTATTAAGCTCCGACAACATTGTTGACTTAAGCATCGGAGGAGGCTCCGAGAGGACAACCTTGATGTATGCTCATTATTGTTTTGCAGATTCAAACGTACATGTTATCAAAATCTTGAAGCGGACTTACATATTCGATCCGATTCAGGATGTATCACTTTCATTTGCATTAATTTCAAGAGGCAAATCCAAATGCCAATGATGTTTTGTTTTTCAAATTTATTGAGCTTCCTTACATAAATATTACAAGTGAATAGCAAATTAACTCTTAGTGTCATTCTAAATAGGCAGTGTAACTCTCTATGGTAACTAAAAGGGTAAAATATCTCCATGTGTTATTATAAAAGAAGCACATTGCCTCCCTTTTGATTTGTACATTTTTACAAGGGGGTAAAATGCCCATTATGCAATATCACATGGAGTTCAAGTGTCCATTTACGCATATCACATAGAGGTAAATTATTTATTTATGCATATCATAGGGGGGGTAAAGTGAGGTGAATATGTTGTCAAGAGTAAGGTTAAATTGGTCATTTTTTACATGAAAATGAAGTCTCAGCCGCATTATACTAGCAAAGAGGTAAATTGCTCATTATTTCATATCGCGGAGAGGTAAATTGCTCATTATTTAGTTTCACATGGAGGTAAATTATCTATTTTTTGTATCAGAGAGGGGTAAATTGCCCATTAAACATATCACATGAACTTAACTTGCCAATAACCATAAATATTACATATACTTGATCTATAGTTTAAGAAAAAAGAGACCCTAAATTTTAATTACATGCTACAAAATATAACATCTAGGCCTCTTTTACTAGCTACACTTTAGGTTCGAACAATCAACACCTTACATTTTTCAATTAACTTTTCAAGCTTATCTAATCGAATCCCGTAGTGTTTGTTTTCTGGAGGACAAATCATTGAAGTTTGATTGACCCGCACTAATCACCATTCTCTAGCGAATAAATAAGCAAACCAAATCCCCTATTATTACACCACTTAAAAATATCTTATTTTAACTTTGTATATATATATTTATATAATGAAAGTTAAATCAATTCATTTGTAGTTTTACTTAAGATATAAAAACTTAATTACTTGAGCATATGAATATATAACAATTAAATTTAAACAATGTTTAATATTATTAAATAGATTTTAAAGTTCAGATTGAAGTCGACAAACTTAAAATGTATAAAATCAAAGATTCTTAATGTGAACTCGTGTGATTTTGAGCTTTGTTATTTTAAAAACTAAGTCAAGTTTAAACACATATTCAAATAATTGTATAACAACTTAAGAATGTGTAGGTGTACTAATTAAACTCGATATCTTACATACGTATTATTATGTTAATGAAATTGTAGCACATATTCAATTGATTACTTAATTGCCCTTAAGGAAAGTCGATTACCTTAATTGTTCTTAAGGAATGAAGCACACTCGACTGGCAATTAGTAGCATTTTTTACAGTTCGACCAATCATAATTCACATGTAAATACATTGTCATGTGCTCAAATCGATGTGACCAAACCTAGGTTAGAATTTTGATGTTCTATTATGAAAGTGCCATAAACATAATGCATGATTTGACAATTAGTAATATATTAATTAATATATTTAATATTGTCTCTAGCTCATCTTTGTGATCTGTAGAACTTGTATTATGCCTCATGATTACTTGTATAAAGCCAAACTTACACTAATTTTAATGTTTTCTTTGATTTGAATGTGTCACAGAATCTCCGAGCACTACTTTTGCAACACTTCTAGTGAATCGTGCTTATGTTGCAATTTTTAAATTGCCCAATTTGATGTCCCTCAATGATCATATAATTAGATTATAGTTTATTTGAAAATACGAATTAGTCTAATTACAAAGAGAATCCACCACACCCCATTCCAAAGTCTGAAGAAACTGAATCAAAATTTCAATCAAAATCTTTGGAGAGAAATTAACCCAGATTTGATCGGTACCCCCAACCCACCCCACTGGCCCACATAGTGAAAGTGAAACTACTGGCAGTGGCACATTGAGTAAATTGCCCAAAAGAAGCTAGAAGAAACCTTTGAACAAATATAGTATATAATTTGCATAAAAATGTTCAGTTTATCGGTGTACTGATACAGTTCCTCCTTCTGTTTGTACCAGAGCTTAGCTACAGCCTATAAGGTACAAGCATGTATACCTCGGATGTCCTCACCTGTCTAAGAAGAATCAGATTCCTCCACGTTTCGATATCCCATTGGCTAGTGTTTAAGGGTCTAGCTACAACAGAAAAAAAATTTAATTATACAAATCTGTTGGAGTTTCTATCGTAAAATCCATTTGGTTTGAGCCTATTTGGATTGAGCCCATAAAATTATAAATATGAATGAAATTGAGGGAAGAAGACACTATCCCACATTGAGATGGAGAAGAAAAATTTAGCTAATTATATAGCTAATAAATGGTATATGGGTTGGGCCTCTTCGGGGTAACAAAGATTTTAAAGGGTTAAAGACCTAGGTGATTAAAGGTTCCCCACACGCGCACCGCTGGCTCGGGCTTTGGGCTTCAAAAGATTTAATTTTTTGGAGAAAAATCAATTAATATCTTGACCCAAATTCTAAAGCCCAATTAGCTAAATATTCAAACCCAACATGAAAGATCCAAATAGGATCCGCGAACGACACGACCCGCTTCATGAGATCCGCACGTTTTTTCTTTTCAAACGAACCGGTGAAACCGAACCGGTTACACCTTTTCGGACCGAAGCAATGCTTCTGATTATGTTTGAACAGACACACCCTTCAAGATACAACCCTTCAGTTGCTATAAATAGGAGAAGAATCTGGCCAATTCTTTAAGCATATAAGCAGAAATTTATAGACTCTCCTTTCTTTCTTCCGTTCTTCATTTTAAATATCCGTCGAAGTTCTGTTTGTTCAAGTTCGCCGTGAGTTATTTGTTCTTGCAAACAAAGAGCATCAGGTTGTTGTATCTTGGGAGACTACGGGGATCGACTGTGTGCACCGTAAGCAGCCCAAAAATATTGTCTTAAGGAGATTGCTTCCGCAACCTCAGTCTTATTTCATCTCCTTTTCTTTATCTCGTTAAATAATTCAGTGAGTTAATTTGATTTTCATATTTACAAGTTAGATCAATTTCTGAAAATCTCTTGCTATCAAGTTTTTTTTAACAAAATTCGGTTAGACAACTTTATAAATCAGAGTTCATATTGAAATACTAATTTTATTTTATAATTAAGTCTTTACTCCACTACTTTAATTTGTTAAATTTTTTCTGAACATAGTAATATAAATTATATTGGTTCGGTATACTATAAGAAATATAAATCGAGTATATTTCTATTACACAGATTGTTAAACGCCACCAACAAAATCTACTTCACATATTGGTTATTACAAAAATCCCCTCAAGTTTCTCACATTCTTATAATAACCTCTTGTTCCTAAAATATTCTAATTTTGCCCTTGTGGGTTATTTGTAATATTTATAATATCTTATAAATTTTAAAATTTGGGTGGTAATTGTTATCAATTATGAATTATAGAAATGATTATCATATATTTACTAACAAAATAATTGATATAATTTATAATTTCAATAAAAAAATTCAATAAATATTGATTTTTTTACATATCTATTAATAATTTAATTTCTATAATAATAAATAAAATAAAATTTAGTAATAAAATTATAAATATAAAATTATATTTACACTAATTAAATAAATAATATTTTTATTGCATTAATAAATATTGAATTTATATACAATATAAACTCTATTAGATTAATTTTTTTATTTATAATACAATATATTCATTAAATTTACTAATATAGAAAATAAATTCATTTAAATAAATGTGTAAACAATTTGTTTATATTATTAAAATATTATTATTAAAATTCTATTTAATTTATTGTTATTAAATTAAAAAAATGCAATATTTATTGAAACTTATGGACAATTATAAATTTCATCAATTATTTTAATAGTAAATATGTAATTATCACTTTTATAATTTATAAGATATAATAATTAATACTCAAGTTTAAATATTTACAAATATTACAAATAAAACACAAGACCAAAATTGAAATATTTTAGGGACAAAATATTAATTGTAAGAACCTGACAAAAATATTTTTATAACTAGCTCAGTATTTGTAATTTACCCAAAAGTTAAAAAAAAAAACTCATCTTTATTTGCACAGTGCAGACTTTGATAAAGACACCACTGTCGCAGGTTAATAAGGTGGATGGGGCCCTTCTGTGACTTGGTCCAATATGCTGGAATCATTCTTATATTATTATTATTTCTTTATTTTATAAATATTAGATGTGAACAAATATGGATCAATTTTTTTTTTTTTTTTTAAATAAACATTTTAATGCAAAACGGGAAATCAAATTATAAGCAGTTCACAATAGGGTAACCTTCATCACAAATACATATAACGAGAGAGAGTTAAGAGTATGTTTTTCCTCCCGTTTAGACAAAAAAAATCACGTTGCAAGAATATGAGCGACACAATTAAAAAGACGAGGTACAAATTTAAATTTCCAAATAGCCAGACGCCCAGAAGCCAACGTATTTCTTCAACCAGCAGCTCTTCAATTGCCCAGTCCAAAATCCCCTCATGGGAAGTGATCGCATTAACAGTCGAGAGGAAATTTAAATTTAAATTTAGAATTCCATATGAATCACTCAAGATGCATTATAGATTGGATGTAATCAGAAGTATAGAACATGATACTCTTTAAATTATTATTATACTCTATTTGACCTTCATCTTTTCATTTTTGCACGGAGATTTAGGTAAAATTTAATCCCTTCATTTTTGTTAGCGGTTAAATGTGGCTTTTTCAAAAGAATTAAGAAACTCTTTAGTTAGACACTTATTTAAGATAAAATATCAAAAATACTCTTTTAATGATTAATGTCATTAATTTGTATACTCTAATAATTTATTCCGTAAGTCTAGAAGTAAGATAGGGTAAAATTGAAAAAAAAAAAATACATCCATAATCAAATATGACAATTAATTTGAAAAATAATTTTTTTGCAACTGTAACAATTAAAAAGAAATGGAGGGAGTAAAAAGTAGAATTTTTGGATAACTTTACATTGATACCCTTAAAAGTAGTGGTTGAGAATTAGCTGTGTCAAATCATTACTATATGTGAGAGAGTAGTTTTGAGATAAATAAAGACATCCCGAAAATGAAATAGGAATAAAAATTTAAAGACGGAGGAAGTATGTAGGATGTTTATAAAGATCATCTTTTCAACAACTTTAGTTTCATAAAATTGATTTTGGTGTTTTTAGCGAAATCATTGAAACACAATTAATTTTGACTGAATATTGAGATGTTACAATATTATTAGTAATACATAATTAATGAATGTAATTGGGTAAAAAAAATTAATGAATGTAAAAAATCTAATAAATGATCACCACAAAAAAAAAAAAAATTAGTGATAAAATTTTATGTGACAATGTTAAAGTTGTCACTTCTTATATATATTAAGTGACAACAACTCAAATATTGTCACTAAAATGGTTTTCATAAACATACTAGTGACAAGAATTGTAAAAAAGTTGTCACTATTGACATTTATCGATACCCCAAAAATGACAACAAAAAAGTTGTCACTAAACCATAGTGACGATATTTATTGTCACTATGTTATCACTAAAAGGGTGTCGCTAATTGTCAATAGTGACAACTTAAGTCACCATATATTTGTCATTAATAACTATTAGTGACAACTTAAAAACATATATTGTCACTATTGCACTTGTCACCATTATTATTATGACAAAATTAATATTTTTATCACTAAATGCATATAAAGAGTGACAACTTCCATATTATCACTTAATTTTTTGTCACTTAAACTCAATTTTCTTATAGTGGATTAGAATGTTAGAATTTCGAGGAAGAAATAAAGTATGAAATACGATACTCCATACATTTTGCATTTTTTTTTGTAGGTTATTGGAATTTGAACTTATGGGCTTCAAATTGAGTTTGGCCCGTATAATTGGGCCAAACTTGACCTAACCTTGTAATGGTTCAATTTCACTGGGCTAAAACCGATCCACGAATTCCCCAATACTCTTGCTATGTAGATCTCTCAAAAAAAAAAAAAGGTATAGTGTAGATCTCTTGGAGAAGTTTTTAATCAATTAAGCTCAATTAAATATAACTGTTAAGAAATTAGGAATACAAATGTACTGTTCAATTTACAAGGAAGAGTTATCCATCATGTCCATGTGAATGGAAAATACATTTCAATCCGGAAAATAATATCAACAAAAAAAGTAAGAATTCACAGGTTTATTTCCCCAATTGCCTAAGAATCACCCATAAAGGCAGGATAAATCTCAAGGCAAGAAACCAAAATCATATCTCCCTGCAAATCATGAATCATGAATAAACACGAAACTCAGACTACTTGTATATCACAAACTAATAAGTATATTAGTTCAAAGAAGACTAAATAAAACCAGAAAGGCATGAAATGACATATGCAGTTGAGAGGTTGCATTTACACAAGCAATCACATAAATTATCGTAATGAATAGTCGAGTCATCTCCATTGTCTAATTAAAGGGTACAATCCCTCACTAGATTTTATCGGTAAAATTTACCTAATTTGTGCATTGAAGTGTATACTGAAGTTTGAACTGCCATTCTTGGTCAGGCTCTGGATCATACAAGCTCCATTTGGATCATCTGAAATCTTGTTCTGAATTTGCAAGATCCTAAAAATGGAATGGTTTAATTTTTTCCAAATCTCAAGCATTTGTTGTTTCTGAACGCGGTAATGCTTGGGCCAGAACCAAGGCGGGTTTTGGGTCGTCTTGAGAAGGAAAGTTTTTCCATTGCATTTACAAATTTCCGTAAGTGCTTAATGTACTCTGGAAATGTTTCAAGATTGCAGTGTCCTCCACCTTCAACCCATAATGGATCGTATTTCTCCTTTGCTAACTCCCACAATCGCTTTCCGTGGGAGAAGTCGACTATATCATCATTTGTACCCTGAAACAATGCATTCATAGATATTGAGAAGGACACAAGAAAGCATTAATGCATACTATTTCAAGAACTAAAAATCACTAAGATAAGCACATACTTTGTGAAGTGAAGTATGATCATATTATGAGATGAAACCTCAAGAGAAGACAATAAGACATATGGTATCTTTTGCTCGGGTATAATATTATGTTCAGACCAATTCGGTACATGTTACTGGAAACTAAAGTCGAGATGGATTGGTCTGAAAATCGGAGTATAAAAGACTTGAGACCTGGTTTTTTGTTCTTAGCACTAAAAACGCAAACATGAACTACGAGCATACTGCATTTTTCTTGAAATTGTATTGCTGAGATTTTGTATAGTGAAGATTTCGGCAAGGTTTTCAATATTTTCTTATGTTACCCCAAAAGGGTATAACGTGTCTCTTCATTGTTTCTTTTCTTGTACATTTTCAAGATCTGGAGATTGAACTACTTAATTATATAACTTGGTTATCTTGAACAAACATGAGGTTGTAATGTATGGCCAAGAAGAGATCCCTTTCCTTTGAAAAAATGATAAACATACAACATATTGTATTTCAGAAAGAAATGCATAACGTAGGATGCGATCAATTGTGTCTCATCAACAGAAAATTGAAACAGAGTCACCATAGATAGACATCTTGAAAAGGTATTTTGCGGATACGAAGCGACAAAAAGGAGAAATTTCTTACATGTATGACTAAAACTGGGCAGCTGACATTCCGTATCTTGTCTATGTTCTGGAAAATATAAAGAGATAAAGAACTTCAATCACATACATCTTCTAAAAGCTTATAGTACAAAACACTCGGAAGGTTGCAAAACTTACTTTAAAAATGTCGAACCAGAATGTAACCTTGACATTATACAAAACTCGTATGCCTGAAAGAATAGCACTATGAAGAACAATAGCTCTCAACCTCGGAAATCTAGAAGCCAAATGTAACGTGGGACCACTCCCAACCGATTGGCCATAAAGAATCACATCTTCTTGCTTGATTCCGTACTCACTCCTCAAACAATTATAGACAGCCTCAATGTCATAGTATGTGTTGAATTCAGATGGCTGTCATAAGTAAAAAAGTCACTTCATTAGTTGATGTCTTTAGCATAACTCAAGCAAAAACAACCAGAAAGATTTGTGCTCTGGATAATAATTCTTCCTTTTGCTTCCATATGGTCGAATCCCTTTATATTGCCTTAGACACAAAGGTGAAAATATAAATTTGGGTGCAAATAAGTTTTAACATAATTTCCTTACCTTACCAGTAGATGCTCCATATCCTGAATAGTCATAGCTGCAATGTAATCAAAGAAAATAGGACGAATTAGAGGAATGATCAATCTACGACCCTGGTCCACTAAACACAGACGTTGACACAAAGAAAATCGAAAAAAATTGAGCTTTTTCTAGACAAGACAATTCACAACAGATAAACAAAACCTAGTTCAAAATTTAAAAAATAACAACCCCAAATCAATTCAAGAACAATTCAAAATCTCAAAAAGTTAATTCCCAAATTCGAATCACCAATTTTTCAGAAATCCCCACCCCTTTTCATCTCTACTCAATGATTCAAAAATAACCAAAACCACCAATTTTTTCTAGATATCCAAAGAAACCACAAAAGCCCATTAAAAGACATTCTATCAAGGCTAATAATGCACATTAACACAAAAAGGGACATAGAACAAGAACATTTATATATCCAAAAAAAAATCATAAACATATATACCTCATGATATTGACACGTAGATGAGCTCTGAGCTCAATAAAAAGCTCTTGCATTTGACCCAAATCAGCTGCATTGCCATGAGAATACAATACGGTGAACCTCCCCGCAGGATGTTTCCAGAAGGTAGCAGCAATTTTATTACCAGCTTTTGTATCAAGCAAATGAATGTCTACATTTTTATCAGCTGTTAATCCACTCATTACCAATCTTCCATCTACCTCATCTTCGAACACCTCGTACGTTGGTGGGTCCGGTGGGAAAAATGCAAACTTTGCAGCCACGCTTGATGTTACATTTCCCATTTATTTATTTTATCATTCACCACAAAGCCTTTTCGCGAATCCTCGTTTGGATACGAATATAAGGGATTCTGCCCATCTACATCCTTAAATTTTTCCGGGTTCTCTGTTTTTTGTGTTTTGATTGTTGGGTTTTTCTTTTTCTTTCTCCTCTTAATTTGTGAGAATGGGAAAGTGACTTTCTTTTTGGGTTTCTGTAGATAATAATGGGGAATTGGGGGATATTGGAAGATCCAATGTAATAGGAGAGACGGAGACAGGGGAATTATGAGAAGTGAGTTTGTGATTTTGTGTGTTGCATGTTCATTGATTTCTTAGGTTTTCTTTTTGATAATTTAGTTGTAATAAACAATGGAACTAATATGGAATTATTGTTGATTTAAGGTTATGGACACCCATTACAGAATGACCTTATGAAAAGTCGAGTTTGTCCTTGGCGTGTTCTGGAAAAACAACTTAAACTTTGGGCAATTTTGGTAATAAAGGATGATAACCATGGTTATTCGAGTTTATTAATGCAAATGATTGTGATTTGTGAAGATGACCTTTCACGTTTTAAGTTAGTTGGGTATGTCTACTGTGAAAGGTACTCCCTCCATTTCATATTAATTGTCACATTTTAATCATTGATATTTTTGAGTTTTCAAAGCATTTTTTTTTTAATTTTGCTCATTTCTCTCATTGGAGTTGAGAAACTCAATGGTCACCACTCATTAATAAAAAATTAAAAAGTAGTCATCATTATAAAGGGTATTTGAGACATTTTACCATCAAAAAGTATGTAATTATGAGGTTTCTTAATTTGTGTAAAAAATAACAATGTGTCAATTAATATGAAACGGAGGGAGTCCTTAATTAGATTTCTCATTTGCATGTCATTTTCTCATCAAGAAAGTTCAAAATATGGGATTAATATATTATTTTGTTTTGATTAAAGACCCATAATTGACGTCACATGCTGAATTTCATCCGAAAATTGACGGCAAAAGTAAATGAGTCAAGATGGTGTGAATCATGGTATGAAATGTGTTTTTTTGAAAAAGTTTAGTATCAAATATATTTTTTGGACTAAAGTTTGGTATCAAAAGTATTTTTCCGTCGTTAATTAATATTATGTTTTAGTTGAAAAAAAAATTGAGCTTTGTAAACATAATACAAGACCATAACATAATTAAAATAATCAGACGTGTAACAATTGTTTATATGTTTATAACAATGACATCCACAGTTTTCCATCTATTGATCTTTATTTTTTTTTCTTTTCAATTTGAGTCTGGTTATTTCATTTTATATGATAATTAACTGAATTTAGACACTAATATTCATCAAAACTCGTGGGATACGTATCCGACATTCCACGTGGCATGTTGGTAAATCTAATTAAAAAGTAAAATTAGACACACGTGTTAAATACTTTTTTAGGTGTATCCAACACATGATAACCTGAATTTTGCTAAATCATCACAATTACTAAGAATGATGTTAGACGTTGAACGCCACTTTATATTATATACAACTGCAATACAAAATAATTCATCTATAACGGGACATGTTATATAGTATAACATAATAAAACAATGAACATGATGTATAATTAATAGTATTACTATTTTATTTTCTAAGGAGACGTTTGATTTGTCTAATGGGACTGGACCAAATTTTTATTTCGTCTAATGCCACAATTGGGTAGATTATTAAAATTGATGTTTGGTTATTATTTTGAACCAAATTTTTAATTAGTTCATCAATGAAAAAATGTGTTTGGTTCCACGTTTATGCCCAAAATTATTAGATTAGACAAAAATACCCTTCATTTAGACATTTGTTACCAATGAGAAAACAAGTTAAATTCAAATATTGATTTTCATTCCATGATTTCAATTACTGTTTCGGAAAAACACCATTTGCAGTTATACTTTTTTTCTTCTTCTTTTTCGAGACTTCTAATTAATTACCAATTTCTCAAACAAGAAAAAATATTAATTACTCCTATTTTCTTTAGTGCTTGTTGTAGTACACATGTTTTAGCCTCCGTTTTTTTTATCTTACTACTTTTAAGGACCTTTAAGAAAAAAAATGACTGATAATTATGAGACAAACATGCTCATCAAATTCTGTTGGGAAGAAGATGTATTTTTTCCCAATGAATCGATGCTATATGGAAATTAATGATATATGGAAAGAACATATAAAGTAAAAACAAAATAAATAAAAAAATGTTAAATGGTAAAATCGTAACAAAAAACTGTGAGTAGGGGAAGATAGCTAAATTGCAAGGGGCTCCCCCCAATTATAGTCAGCCGAGATAAAGGGGGTGGCCTACTTTTTCGGGCCGACCCGAAATATTATCAGGCAAACCAAACAATTGATATAGACATGATTATTTTATAAATCTAAGCTTATTAGCAAAATCGAACGCTTTTAGTTATGTAATTGAGTAATTTATAACTTATGAAACTTAACTTGATTATGAATATATAAAAAAAAATTGTTTTACTTATTTCAATATGCATAAATATATAAATATTTTTTTAGATCCGTATTCATGTCGCATATTGTATAATGTAAATTTTTATAAATCCGTGTCATCATATCCCTATTGTATCGTATTCGTTTTGCCGTGTCCATATCGGTGCAACATAGATAATTATGAATACAAATAACTGATTGGTACATTAAACTTACACATATTATAGGAGACGATATTGTTGATATCTATTACAAAAATAAATGTTTGCTCAAGAGAACAAAAAGGAAAGAAAAAGGAAAATGGGCTTAAAAGTTGATCAAAGAGAATGATGGACGGCTAAGATTCGGTCAAAGGCTGCAATGGATCTAAGATCGACAGAGAAGAGAAATGCAGATTGGGGTGTCAGACGACATTGTCAGAGTCGGACATTCCTTCACACTTTAGTTGACACTTCCTTGATCCAATCCAAACATTGAAAAAAGAAAGAGAATCGTTTTCCATCGTATCATAATCGAATTACCTATCGAAAATAAAAACCCAATTAAATTCAACTGATAAATTATTGCTTCTCTTTACTTGTAATCGAATTTTAAAAAAAAATAAACGAAATTTAATGAATAACTGATTCATATGCCGTCTGAATGTTTGAATTGAAAGATTTTGACCTACCAGTTTTTATTTTTTATTTATGATGGATGTGGTACCCTATATTTGAACTTTTTTTTTGTTGAGTCAATAATGTGATAATTTATTGAAAGACAAAAAAATACCATGCATGACGCACCACGCACAATAAATTTTGTTAGTATTATTCTGTCACCTGAAACAAGACAAAATTTATAATATATTTCAAACTTGTTAGAGTGCTTAATATACCACGACATATTTATGAACCAATATCAAATATTTAGATTTTACTACTAAATTCAAGACTCATTGCATGATAAATTCATACCATGTTCTTGTGTAACTAAAACATATTCCATCTTTTGAAAATTCGAGTTCGATTCGTTGAAATTATATATAACTAATTTCTATAATCAACGTCCCGTGAAAATTTGGATTTATGTTAGATTTTGAGTTAGAATATCAATTTAAAACAAAGACCTAATAGGCAATTTAAACAACAATAACCTTGTATATATTCTCAAATGCCTATAATATTTGATCAGAAATTCAGAACACAATTCCAAATGCATGGCCTACCACATTAAGATTCTATTCTTTTAAAAAACACTTAATTACCAATTAAGATTCTATCTTATGTGTGTGCCACTGCAAAAATAGGGCATGGCTACAATTATTTCTCTTCTTTCCAAATCATAAGAGAAAAAAAGATGTACTAATCTGAGTTCAAAGGGAAATAATGAGTCAACAAAGCTCTTAAAAGAATGCTTTGAAGTTGCTGCACTTAGAAATTAAAGTGAGGTCTTGAAGTAAGCTAAAGATGAAACATAGAAGCTTTTAAGAAAGGGATCCCACCAGTTCATCATTAATTAATAGGAGTCAAATAGAAAAAATAATATTATTAGATGCCTTATTGAATTGAATAATTAAAGTACTTTTGAAAATGTCTAGGTGAATAATTACTCATCACTTTTCTATTTTTTTTTTAATAATTCTCATCAGTTTGTATTAGCTTCACTTTTCAGGTTATAGACTATTTAAGTGAAAAAAGAGTTGACACAGTTCTATTGTCTATCATGTGTTGGATTTGGCTCACTTTGCTTTATTTTGGCTTCAAAAATCGATTTGGATGTTTTATTGAATTTTGGCAATACTATATGATTTCAGTTTCAATTAAACGTTGAGATGAAAATTTAGTAACACATAAGTAAATAGTAAATTCAAAAAGTTTAAATACTCCTACAATTTAGACTAAATTTCAAGTAATAGGAATTTGAGAAAGAGATATAGATAATAATGTATATCAAATCAAATCAAATAGTTAGAACCATAGCTCTAAATTTGAGAAAGAGTTTGATTTAGGTTTTGGATAATGGATCTAGACTTAATTTTAGTAGTTTCAATCACAAAACTTGATATATATAGAGAGAGTTAATGGCAACTTAACTCCACGTGACATTCCTAATATTCAATTTAATTCCCAGTGATTTGAAAAAAAAACACTTTACCCCATGTAATTTTATAAAAGTTTCACACCGCTTCCCTGACATTTTTATATGTGGCACTTTACCCCCTTGTTATGATAATGTGGCAGTTTATCAGGCCAAGTGATTTACATGGATTTGATATCAAGTAATTGTTACTAGCATTTTGTTGTATGTTAGCACAAACAAAACCTATGTTCCCAATAGATAATTGACAGTGAAATTACGCGAAGCTCGTATAAGGTACACACCTGGTGATTGGCTAGAGTCCTCTAGTAGCCTTACTGTACAGTATATGCTCGCTCTCTATTGTGGCATTGTCCCCTAAAACCGAGACCCAAGTTTCAGCAATTTTATCCAAACTCCCGTCTATTATGTCCGCAACAGTAAAGCCTCGTAGTGTGCCTTCAGAGTTTAATGGCATGACTTCATTGCTCATGGTTTTAACCCTTGGAACAATGGCCCCATTAAGGTATATTGTATTGTCATCCCCGACTACTATCATTTTTCGAAGACCATTTCCATACGCCAGTCTTTTATGCATGTGACCAAAGACTACCAATGTAACGGACAAATTGGTGGTTTCTTTTAATTTGGATAGCGCTTGTGCTAAATCTGTATCATAAGTCAAGCATGTCCAATAATTGTATATCAAATAAAGTGTCACAACTACATTTGGGAATATGAGGCAATGATTCGAAGACAAATGATAACTAAAAGCAAAACATAATTTAGTAGCAGAAAATTGGAACTTTAAAGACAATTAATTACCAGGATCCCCATGGTCACCACCTCCATATATCCAATCTCTTCCACAAATATCATCCAGATTGGAACCTAGACCTGTAGGAAATTATTATTTATTACCCTTCTGATTACTCTAAAAGTCTCGAAGAAGAAGTGCATTTGCTTCACAAGTTGATACACCTGTAGGCCCGTTATGGGCAAGAAATACAACTGAATGATCTGCAGGAGTTCCTAAAGCAGCTTTATAGATCCTTTCTGCACTTCCATCCATATCGCGGACACCATATCTTGAAAAACATTAGCAGATAAGTTACCCCTTGATAAGGAAATTATCCATTTTGTGTGGAATAATAATTTGTTTCGCCATAGTGTTAAAATTGCGCAGCAACCTAGTCATAATCCATTAATTTCAAATATGCGATGATTGCAACTGTCATTTGCAATTGGACAGAATTCAACGCATGCCACACGCACTGGCATTAAGCCGGCAACTAGGACTTGAAAGACAAGCACGAGAGGGGATTACCAACCAGATAAAAAATTATCTTGCTCCCTTCTAAGATCAGAGGCTAATAGAAGATGTAAATTTTTGGCAATCAGATTTATCACATTTAATTGAAAGTCTGTCCATATATGGTCTTCAATCTTTCACTGTAATATTGGAATAACATTTCTCGACTAAAAAAGAAAGGTATACAGTTGTCCACAAATCTTTCAAAGGAAAGGTATACAGTTGTCCACAAATCTTTCAAATCTTAATTCCCAAGAACAGATACCACTCTTTGTGATGTCCCAACAACTCAAACCGACACATAATATTACAACGTGTCTAACTTATACAGCTCTAGATTAACAATCTCTCCTGTAATTTTTTCCCTCACGAAAGAGATGTTTACAAAAGCCTATAAAAATTTATTGACAATCATATTATCTAGAGTTACCCACCTCCATGCAAAAGGAGTTCATTGCAACTCTTCTTCTCCTTGCAAATTGGATCTATTTCCCTTTTCAGGAAAAAACTCAATTTTCACTGGTTTTCTAAGCACATGATTGCATACATGGAAAGTGCATAAAAAGTTGGTATATATAGACTACATACCTGGCAGTAAGAAGTTTCTTGCGGTACAATTGATTACCACCACAAGAAAATGGTCTTCCTGCAATAATACTCGACTTCAAATTTGGAAAATCCAGGCGTTTATAACCAACATGGTCATCACCAAGACTGGTTATCAAATTCAACAAGTATCGTGTCACATGCCAAATAACACATATAATTATGGTGTTATTGGAATTTTTTGGGTTTTTCCAACAAAAATAATTTAAAAACAGGATAAATATTGTACCAATACTGAGTAATTTTTATACATCCCTATTTATTACTAATTTTGTTAGGCACTACAATTTTGTTAATCCCATAGTCATGTTGTTTATTCTGATTTCCAAGAAGTCCATAATCATCTGTGTTTTTTTGGCATGCCGAGAAAATATGTGTAAACCACCATCGCTGATGATATTTTGTTGGATGTGATAACCAACCTTGGTGACGAGCATGTTGGTTACAGGAGAACTAGAATAAAAATACATAAACCTAAGGCATAAAACATTCGACTCCTAAATCCCAAACCCGAGTGCGTGTTACTCATAGATTAGGTCCAGTTGAGAAGAGGAAACATGTGGGAAAAATAAAACTCAAAGGCACATTTGAACTTTCGAAAGATGATTACAGGGAAACCATTGGTGGAAATATTGCATATGCAAAATTATCTTGAATATGAACATTGGACTTCGATTTGGAAAATTCAGAACTTAAAAAAATCGAAGTACAATTCTTACATGCAAGGAAATCTAGCATATGCAATATTTCTACCAATGGGCCTTGTAAGCATCTTTAGCGGGATCAATTGCACAGGTGAGGTTACTTTTTCCACATGTTTTTCTTCTCAAATGGACTTGATCTACGAATAGCCTACTCTGGAGTTTGATATTTAGGAGTTTGGGATTCAGGAGTCGAAGGTTTACACCTTTAGATTTGGGACTTCTGTTGGTTGACTTTCATCAAATACTTTAGGTCTATGTCTAAATATTCTTGATCTCTTTATAATTATGTACCATTATTTAGCACCACTGACTTGCACCTATGCTTACGTCCATGTAGGATAAACTAGGTCAAATAGTCAACAAGATGACTATTTTAAGATCAAGCAAAAGCTTGAATTTGATTGAACCAACTTTTGATTTGGTCAAGGACAAGTTTGATCACATTAGTGTGAATTGACCCCCTGGCTTGATCGAGCAAAGCTACTTTGCTTTGATCAATGAGAGCTCAAGCAAGAAGGCC
Organism: Penstemon davidsonii; assembly: GCA_034814905.1. Taxonomy (NCBI): domain Eukaryota; kingdom Viridiplantae; phylum Streptophyta; class Magnoliopsida; order Lamiales; family Plantaginaceae; genus Penstemon; species Penstemon davidsonii. The sequence continues at coordinate 24,490,510 of JAYDYQ010002685.1, forward strand.
TGTATTAGCCTCGAGATGAATTGCTCACTTGAGGTCCATCACTAGAGATCACGAGTCGGCGAGCATCAACTTGATCGATCGCAGGTTCCTATGGATGGATCGAGCACTACCTCGATCGAAATAAGTATATTTTGTACGGTTTTTGGAACATGCAACAATCATTAGAGGCCATCCGCTCAAATCTGACAAGATTAGAGGTGGCAGCAATCAGAATCACATGGGTAAAGAGGATCAACTGATCTGATAGATAAAAACGCCATTATCCAGGCCAACTTGAAGACTTTCCAGTGGACTGAATAAAAATCCTAAGTTAATCTCCCTATAAATAATCTCACATTTATTACTCTACTCACGCATTAGTTGCATCCTTAATACCATAATTACTTCTCCTGTTCGGAGCTGAGTTCGGTTTGTTCTAACTTAGTAACCTTGAGGTGCTCGAATTGCCTAAAGGTCTTCCTGGAGTGTTGATATGTCCCCACTCCTTCGAAGTTCCTTGAGTAGACTTGGGGTCGAGGAAGTTCAAACTAATTATTTGTATTCTTGAGTAAGTTTGACCAGCCACGTCAGTTCAATGAAATTAACCCAAATCAACATCTGAGAAGATGTCATCAGCGATGGTGATTTACACATTGTCTCACATGCCAAAAAATACAGATGAAGATTGTCCTTTTGGCACTTTTTTGTGTTTTTCTATCATGACAAAGAAATTAATAGGGGGAAAAAAAAGACATGAGTAACATAGGTACTATAGAATCTGATTGACAAGCTACATATTCTACCAATGTCCAATACTACTGATTTTATACATCCCTATATATTACTAAGTTTGTTAAGCAATACAATTTCTTGGTAATTTCTAATGAATTAACTTAGGCAGTACATGCATGTTTGACAGATTATACATGTGAAGAAAGACATAGGTACAAACACACATATCACATCAATTACATATAAATTCAATTTTACAACTGCCAATCCACCAAGTTTGAATTTTATATAAGGACATGATAATAAAGGGTAAAGGTTACATACAACTAGAAAATATTAACCCAAGCTAAAAGCCAAAAGAAGCAATATAAAACCTTCTCATGGAAACTTACCATTCAAGCTGGAGTTGAACAGCATCCTTTTCCCTACATTAAAATTCTGTGATAATCAGAATCAGTAGATGAATAAAGGAAATACTGAATGGAAGGGAACCACAGAGAGTACCAAGAAATAAGTTGATAATGACATGACATTTACACTCAAACAAATATGAGGTGTATTAGGCAAATCATGCTTACAACTCTTTACGAGGTACAATTGTAACCAGAGAATTTGTTACTCAAAAGCTTCCTCCTTGTACATTTAAATATCATCATTTGCAGTGACATCAAGTTTAAGAGTTTTAAGAGTAAAAACACTAAGTTTAAGAGTTTTACTTTTAAAACAAGAAGCACACATTTCAAGCAATAATTCAAATTACTCAATCAAAGCAAGTGAAACACTTAGGGGCAGGGGGTTGCTTGTATAGTCAAGTGATCATATTTCGGGAATCTACTAGCTTCAGAAATATGCATATATTAGCCTTTGATTTTGTCACTTTGCCCTCCACTCTAGTGTATTTCTCCTAGAAGTTCAGTACTTATTTTCATTGTTCAAATACCTTTCATTTCATACAGAGTTTGAATTATCTCAAAAGGCACTTTGACATGTTTCGCGCATAGTAGATGTATACATAGCATAGGCACATTACACTTGTCAAAATTTTCTGTTATTTCCTGCAGTTAAAATTCAGCTTTTCAAGCTGAGAGTAAGAAAATCCAAAATCACAATTCTCTGGTCAAAGAATATCATTGTTGATAGAATAACAAGAGAAATTTGTATACCACAAGTAACAGTTGGGGACAACAGAGGAAAAATTTGATCCACCAAACAAACCACGTCGCAGTCAACTTAGAATATCCAAATAAACAATTAAAGTCTATGAAAACAATAGATTTTCAGATTATCAGTATAAGAATGAAGAACATGTTTGAGTATGATAAAAAATTCCATGACGCAGTGTAGTTCATGGGTCAAACCATAGTGGTGAGCTTTAGCATCAAATCAACTGAGAATATGTAACATCTGGTCGATATCTAGTCAAAATGGCAAGTATCACCAAAAGCAATCTAGAGCACCAATGCATCCTTTACTTCAATATCAAGTTATTCACAAAAAAATTGTGTACTTGTTGATTTTTTATTTCTTCTTCACTAAGTGCAATAATATATTTTCAGTGACATATATAATCCTAAATCAGTTCAGTTTACCTTGCAGAGAAATTCTGAGTACTCCAGGCATCATGATTCCCCAAAATAATAGCCTTGACAAACTCAAGCTTTGAGATACTTCTAACCAGATCAACATTCTCATTACCAAAATCACCTGGAGAAATCCCCCCACGTGATAAGCAAAAGAAAAGGAGCAGATAACAAGTCTAAGTGCTGGAAAGAGAATAACTAAGCTGGCCTGTCAAGATGTTAGAACAGAGAGGAACAGAGCACCTGCCTGTGAACAGCACCAAGTCCGGCTGCATTTTCCCACCAACACATATTACGAGACAAGATATAAAGATCAGATCAGTAAAACAAGAGATAACACTATACCAGTATACCCAAACTAATAGGCAAATTATACATGGTACTAGCCAAAACAGCATGCACAATTATACACGTACATGAAGAAGAGAACATGTCTCTTCAATCAAGACATTGGGATTCATATTCCATTAATTACAGCTAGAGTTTAATGAGAAAAAAGAATAATAGATTTCCATTTACTAAAATTTAGTACTACCTTTCTTTTCACTTAAATTTCCAATAATGTTGACTGGATAAGATATATAGCTAATTAAGTTCAGAAAAGCAAGTCCTTGATGTACATGTTTACTTGTAGTATGGTCGCATCAGGTGAGTATATGGGTTGGTTTGTCAAGATTTAAACAATCAACTTTTTCGTCTTGAACTCTCATTCCAATACTAGTCCTGCTCATTACATCCTAATATATACAAGCCAATAGAAGTTCCTCCTTGATCTCATCATTTATTTTTCATAACATTATGTTCTTGCAACTAGCTTGAATCGTACAAGAGATTTAAGGTCACATTGGGCAAGTCAAACATTAATTAATCACAGAATTTTCTTAAACATAGTAAAAGACATCAAATATGGTGCATCAGCTATAGATTTTGAGTCTAGAATCAAATCTCGTACCTCTTTCCTGTCTATCTTAGTTGAACGAAAATAAATTCATGACCTTAAGTTACAATTTTTTCTTCAGCCCAATTAATTTCAACTTATTTTAAGCAACATAGTAGTAAATACTTATCGAATCTCTTTTGGGAGAGGTCACCACTCACCACATAATGTGCCCGATAGTCATGGAAAGGAATAAAGTCAGGTGTAATATCTGGATACCCTTGAGAAATTTAAAAGAAAGAAAATAGAAGTAGTAAATATGCATATCTATAGGCACAGTAACTACACAGAAGTCTAAATTCTCCCCATTGAAGTTGAAAATTAGTAATTACTAGTAAAATATAAGTCAGCAACGATAATAGAAACACTAGAAAGTTTCTATCGAACAGATAAGTACCAGAACTTCAAATATCTCAACGATTTGATAACAAAAAGTTAAACATCGAAAACACCCTAAAATTACATGATTTATTAAGATAATGGTCACATACCTTTAAAAGTTGCAGAGCCTTAGTATCGTCTTCTAGATTCCACTCATCATGCTTAAAAGTTATTCCGAAAGGGAAGATAGATTAATTAACCAAGACGATTGACCGTGCTTTTGTGAGTTCGAACGTGCAACAGAAATATAAAGAGAGAGAGAGAGAGAGATTACGACGTCTCCAACGATGGCGATTCGGACGTAGGTAGCCATGGGGAAGCTAGGGCAGCTTAGTTTAGCCGGCGGAGGAGAAGAATTTGAACAGAGGAACGGCAAAGCGTGTAACCACGTGCAACCGCTGAACATTAAGATGTGCTGCATTCGTTGAAGGGGAGGAGTGATATAAAATTAAAATTAAAATTAAAATCAAACTAAATCGATGTTTATTTGAGTTGGATATATAGGTCTATTTGGATGATATTTGGTTCGGTTTCGTAGGTCTCAGTTTAAGAAAAATAGTTTGGGTGGTTTCGATGAAACTTTTGAGACCTCATTTGGATGAGTCTTGACTGTTGGATTTTGTGGTTTGAATAAGTTGAAATTCCACTTGTATTGAGTTTAAATGTTGGGATTTAGGGGAAAATGTAGGTGGTAGTTGTCAAATCAATGTTTTATAGGTTTGAAGAGTTTAAGTGTGAGTTTATGAATATATTTTTTATGGTTTTATGAGTTTGTCTAGTCTGTTTCATCTTTTATGTTATGTCTTTCTTATATTCATGCACATGTAGACAAGGCTCTAAACATGATTTGTGATCTTTTTAATTTTTCAAAAAGATCCTCAAACATCAATATTACCGTCAGTGTATGAATCACTTAATCCCCACGTGACGTCAACTCACTTGAGTGTATATCTCCTGCTAAATTATATAATCTTGGTGTGCAAACTAGTCGCAAATCCTAATATATTGTGATGCTACTAATTTGTTGGTTGAATATTATTAACTGAAGATTACAAGAAGAAGAGGAATATTGAAGAAGAAGAAATTGGGGATTTAGAGATGCAAGATTGACCTAATTTTATTCCCAATTGATTATAGGTTATATGTATTTATTCCGCTTTTATTTGTATGAGTTATGCATTTACACTTTTACCCCTAGAGTTAGTTAATTGGTTATAAATAGGAGTCTGTTTAGCTTTGTAGATTCATTCTGATATTTTGTAAATCATTCTGTACATATTTGATATACAACAAATTCTGTTTTTCATTTTCTCTCTACAGTTTGATTCTTTCTCCATTAGATGATAATTACATGGATTAGTATTAACATGGTATCAGCAGTTTTTTAAAGTTCATCTTCTTCATCCGCTGCACATTCATCAGTCCATCAGCTCTTCTCTGGATCCGTCATAGAAATCAGATCAGTTCATTATTTTCCAGTTCTTCAAATACATATCAGCAATCCAGTCGTTTTTCTTCTTCATCATAACCACGTTCTGCATCAAGATTTGTTCCCTTCAGATTCATCTTCATACGTTCTTCATCCACAGATAAGTTCTTTTTACTTTCTTTTTCATCACTGGTTTTCCTAGTTCTATCATTCAAGAAACCATATCTCCTTCCTTCTTTAGACTTTTTCCCACATATACATTCCAGAAACCACATCACAAACATTTTTCTCCATATAAATCTCAATCAGTTTTCATTTCTTGATATATCCATTCTCCATCCCTCAATTTATCACTTAAAGAAACAGAATTATTCATCTGAATTCAATCTTCTCTTTCACACAAAGTACTCATTCTTTTTCCCCCAAGAAAACACACAAAGTCAGTTCTAATGTCTTCTTCTGAATCCCACTCTGATTCAGTATCTCCTTCTCTTCCTCTCACTCGCACCAGGGCTCAAATTGAAGACCCTTCCAGCCCTTATTACCTGCACCCTGCAGATGGACCAGGCATATCTTTAGTTTCTGAAAAATTAACAGAATATAACTATCAAACCTGGAGTATTGCAATGACTCTCTCATTATCAGTTAAAAATAAATTAGGTTTTGTTGATGGCACACTACCACCACCAACAGATGATCCTATCCTTGCAAACTATTGGGACAGAAACAACAAACTAGTCATTACTTGGATTCTTAATTCCCTATCCAAAGAAATCCATCATACCATTCTTTACCACACTTCAGCCATGGCCATTTGGAATGAACTACAACAAAGATTCAAGCATGCTTCTGGCCCTAGATTATTTCAGATCAGAAGAGATCTCATATCTCTTCAACAACAAAACTTGTATGTTACAACATATTTTTCAAAATTGAAAGTTTTATGGGATGAGCTTACTAATATTAGGCCTAAGTGTACTTGTGGATTACTTACTGAATACTTTGAGAATGAATACCTCATGCTTTTTCTAATGGGACTACAGGACTCACTAGCTCACACTAGAAGTCAACTTCTACTCATGGACCCTTTACCATCTGTTCCTAAGGCTTACTCATTAGTCACCCAAGAGGAAACCCAAAGATCTCTTCAAACTTCTCACAAACTCACTGACAACTTAGCCTTTGCTGCCAGAACAGGACCTTCTTATCCCACTCCCAGACCTCCTTTCAATCCCAATTCTAACTTCAATCCCACAAGACCTCCTGTCAATTCATACAGACCCACATTCCCTTCTACTAGACCACCATTTAGACCAAATAGACCATTTTGTACCCACTGTCAAATGCCTGGACACACAGTGGATACATGTTTTAAGATACACGGTTTCCCCCTGGTTACAGACCACCAAGTCAAAGACCTCAACCACAGATTCAGTCCAAGATTAACAACATACATACTGTCAGTCAAACTGAAGGGACTTCAAAGCCAAATCTACAGGATTTTGTACATACATTGTCTCCAGAACAATATCAACAGCTTTCTTCACTATTTTCAACTCAAATTACTGGTAATAACACTCCCACTCAGACACCAGCCTCTACTTCCAGCTCTTTCAATGTTACTACACACACAGGTACTTGTTCATCAATTTTCACTCCACATGATCAATCCTTTTTAAATTGCTGGATAATAGATTCTGGTGCCACAAGTCATATTTGCAATAATTTTAGATTTTTTTCTTCTTTACACCCTGTATCTAACACCTCTGTCACACTTCCTAATAAAACTATTATTCCTGTTTACTTCAAAGGTTCTGTTATTTTAAATAATCACATACATCTCACTGATGTTCTGTTTGTACCTATTTTTCAATACAATCTGCTATCTGTTGCTTCTCTTCTAAGTTCCTTACAATATACCATCACATTTACTTATACTTGTTTTACCATACAGGACCTGAAATCACAGAGGATGATTGGCAGGGGTGACAACTCAAATGGACTTTATGTTTTCCATCCTAATTCTGTTCCTAGCAACACTCATTTTTGTAATTCTGTTCCTTTTACTATTTGGCATCATAGATTAGGTCATGTATCATCTGACAGATTGGTTTCTATGAAAAATATATTGGGATTACATTCCTTATCAAACACTAAACAACCTTGTGACATATGTCCATTAGCTAAACAAAATGTCTTCCTTATAATTCTAGCAACACTTTTTCTTCTCATACTTTTGATTTAGTGTTCTGTGACAACAACTCTGCCATGCATCTAGCACAGAACCCAGTATTCCACGAACGTTCGAAGCATATTGAAATAGACTTGTACTTCGTACGAGATCACATCTTGCGCAAAAACCTCAAATTGGTTCCAATTTCTTCAGCAGCCCAACTGGCGGATATCTTAACAAAACCTCTGCCACGAACAACTTTTATCAGTATTTTATCCAAGATGGGTATACGAAATGTGTACACGCCATCTTGTGGGGGGGTATTAACTGAAGATTACAAGAAGAAGAGGAATATTGAAGAAGAAGAAATTGGGGATTTAGAGATGCAAGATTGACCTAATTTTATTCCCAATTGATTATAGGTTATATGTATTTATTCCGCTTTTATTTGTATGAGTTATGCATTCACACTTTTACCCCTAGAGTTAGTTAATTGGTTATAAATAGGAGTCTGTTTAGCTTTGTAGATTCATTCTGATATTTTGTAAATCATTCTGTACATATTTGATATACAACAAATTCTGTTTTTCATTTTCTCTCTACAGTTTGATTCTTTCTCCATTAGATGATAATTACATGGATTAGTATTAACAAATATCTAAGTAAATTTCAACATAACTTGCAAATTTGCATATAACAGAAAATCATCACATCTATGTGTAAAAAAAATCTGTTTTGGTTTACCTAAGGAAACCTATGTACCTTTGTTTACCATTTAGTATTATTAAAAAATTGTGATACATGAAGTGGGAACAAAGTACTCCGCATTTGTTTATGATTTTGTTATGAAATAAAAAGATATACTTTGATTTGGTTATGAGTTCAAATTTCTGAAAGTGAATTTCTTATGCAATTCCTTGGTGTATTTTGGTTCTTGCCAATTTCAAAATGGAAAATTTACATAGACACCCCCTTCATATTATCCTAATTACAGAAAAGTACCTTCTTATTTCAAATATTACAAAGACATCCCTTCGACCAAAAACTAATTACAAGAACACCCCTCATGGCAAGGGGTGTATTGGTAATATATTTTATGTCTCATGGGGTGTATTGGTAATATATTTTATGTCACATGGGGTGTCTTTGTAATATTTAAAACTAGAGGATAATTTCTTGTAATTAGGATAATAGATAGTGGGTGTCTATGTAAATTTTGCTTTAACTTAGAACGTGTTTTTGTCATGTTTGTTATTTACCTCTGCCGGTACCTGACACGTGCAAGTTATGCGCTAGAAGCAACACTATTTCTTTTAGTTATTTTTGTCATGAGATTGTCTAATAATAATACTCATCTCGACTGCCGTTGGACTAGTAAAGCCACAAAAGTACAAGTATTTTGGAAGGGAACATGAGTATTAATTAGCTATGCCTCTAATCGATGCATGTTTCTCTTGTCTTCCTTTATTTTCCTTTTTTTTTAGTCAATCCATTTATTCTGTTTTTGCCTAATATTCCTAATAAAATGTGTAAATTCTTAAATACAAAAAACAACATTAATTTAAAGTTGTTCCTTATGTTTACTGCAGCTGCAAAACAAATGGCACAAACAACAATGGTACCAGACAATAGGGTGTGGGACTCCGTGCAGCTTTACACAGTGCGCTGCGAGGAGTGTTCAAAATGGAGGCTTATCCCGTCTAAAGAAAAATACGAGGAAATACGGGAAAAATTTAATGAAAACTCTTTCACATGTGCAAAAGCTCACGAGTGGCAGCCCCAAGTATCATGTCAAGACTCGACAGATATTGAGGAGCAAGACGACAGGTACAGTTGGGCAATGGACAAGCCCAATATTCCCAGAGCTCCTCCAGGCTGGCAGAGACTTTTAAGAATGAGAGCTCCAGGAGGAAAGAGATTTGCTGATGTGTAAGTATAGTTAAAACATTTTTTTGTTTATTTACAAGTTTGTTTAAAATGCAAATAGTTTTTGAGTAATCTTTGTTTGTTTGTCTTAACAGGTACTATGTTGCGCCATCTAAAAAACGGATGCGCTCAATGGTTGAGCTAGAAAAGTACGATGTTATACTTGCATACATACATATATAAACATATATATATGTGTGTGTTTATGTACATGTACATCTTTTGGAGTTCTGAAAAAATTATTGACACATTAATTATAATTTTTTCAGGTTCTTTGATAAGAATCCGGAATTTTTACAAGGATGTATTAACACGTCAATGTTTAGTTTCCAAGCGCCAGTGCCGCTGGATGAAAACTACATTGCAAAACGTCGATCTCGAGCTCCCGCGGCTTCTTGCTCTAGTAACACGAGCAATGTACTATCGGAATGTTATTTCTTCTGGCCTTTAAAACTCTTTGATTTGTTGAATGTATTAGTGTCATACATCTAGAAGTTTTCTCCACCGACAAATGATCATGATTCGAACTTTAATTATTGATATTAGATACAAAATTTGATAAATGTGCAACAAATTTGGAATATATTCTCAGTGGAGTTTCATTAATTAAAGAGTCGTAATTTTTCTACTTTAAGTTATATATATGTTATGTATGTTGCGGTCAATCCAAATCTATGGATTGTTCCATATGAGAATAAAGACGTGAATGCTGGTGTGCCAGATAGCGTATCTACTGAGGCTCCGGGCCGGCTTAAACTTAAGGTATTCTTTTTATAATTTTTGCATTTGTTGCACCCTTGTTAATCTTTTCCTAAATCCATATATAATGAAGCGGCATCTATAAGATTTAATAGAAGCAACTTTGTTTTTCTCGTGCCAGTGAATTTATGTTCTTTGCTTTTTATTTTCTAGTATAGAACTCTTGGTGAAAGGCTGCAGAATTATGCTTGCTAGGCAGACAAGGAGGGTTGAGACATCAAGATAGATGATTATAATTTTCATAAGTTCAGGAGGTCCAGGGAATAAGATAGTTGGACATGGAGAAATTATAATTCATCAATGTTTATTAAAATGTTGCCTAAAACACACAAATTTGGACAACTCAAGTCTAGTCTAGCAAACATATTCATAAAGCACAACAATAACGTTAAAACTCCAAAAGTTTAAGACACAAGTAATAAAGGTTCATTAGTTTAACGAAAAAATACTTTTGATACCAAACTTTAGTCCAAAAAACACATTTGGTACCAAACTTTAGTCCAAAAAACACATTTGGTACCAAACTTTTTGAAAAAACAAATTTCATACCAAATGGTATGAAATGTGTTTAATTGATGAAATTTGGAAAGTTAGGGCTCGTTGATCGGAGTGGAAGTTTCGCTTCTCTTCAAGAAATTCAAATTTTGTTACCCATAACTTTTTCATGTTGACGTTCAACTCCAGTTGGTTGTATTTAATTTCATTTAATTCCTTAAATGTTCTTTGTGATGGAATTTTTTCATTTTTACTTTGTAACTCCTTTTTGCTTTTCAAATGAAATGATTTAGGATGAATACCACTTTTGATCCTTACTATATATTCGTGGATGAAATTATTTTCGGGAAAGTATGTGGAAAAATTTAGACATATATGAATCATGCCACTATTTTTTTGCCCGAATTTAGCCAAAAAAAAACCTCAGGTTAGTCATGTTCAAATCACGTGACGTCGACACCACCTTGGAACCGCATGACAAGGACTACAATGAAACAATAATTGATAGTGGGATTAAAGTGTTAAGAAAAACATAAGGGAGACCAAACTGTAAAAAAAGTATATAAGAAGGAACAAAAGTGGTATTTAAAAAAATAGGAAAGTAAAAAAATCCTCTCAATTTTTTCCCATGCAAGTCGCCCGTTATCATGGTCAAACATCAAATCAAATTAGTTAGTATTTGATTCGAGTTCTTTCGGTTCGCTATGCTTATCAAACAAACTAGAGAAACACTTTTCTTTTATTTATTTTTAGAGTTTTGGTTCAAACTGGACTCAATATGCTGAAATTTGACAAAATATATGTCAAAATATCAAATTACTCATATTCAACCTAGTCTTGTTCAAGTTCGATAAAAGAATTCAAACCAAGTTTGAGAATATGTTGTTCGATATTATTCAACTCGTTTATATCCCTAATTGTTAGTATTTATTAGTGCGCGTACATAGTACATGTAATTTTAAATATATATTAAAGCGAAATCTTTGAAGCTCACTCTAATTGTACGATTTCTTGCTATGAAATAAGACATGATTTTTCTTTTATTTTTTGTTAAATATCAAAATATATACCTAGTGATGCGGATTAAAATCTCAAGATTTGGATCTGGTTGGATACGATCGGTGGAGTAAGTTAGATCGGGGCAACCGTGCCAAAGCCTCTCCTATGCATAAGTCATGAGTAAATGTACTAGAACTTTTGTGCAGAGTTAAATTATCATACAATGGAGGTATTATTGTTACTGACAGATAAAATCTCTTATAATGATGAATCTCTGATTCTGGGGATAGATCAACATGCATGAAAGAGTATTGTCGTATTACAAGTTACAACGCATGTTTCCTAAAAAGTCGGGGTTATGTTTGGTGGCATACCTGTTCTTAGGATGAGATAAATTCGACTGTTAGGGGACCACACATGACAATTGATGGTGAGTTGTCGCAAGATGGCTTAATGGTCTCATGTCGTTTCTAGGAATTTTTTTTCAATATAGCCTTCTAGACAAAAGTATTTCCCAATATGACTCAAACTGAAAAGTATTTCCCTAAATGTACCTTTTGTGATAAATCGCAGTTGGCAACATCGATTCTTCAAAAAGAATCGCAGTTACCAACTGCGACTTATCAGTTTTTACAAAAAAAAAAAAAAAAAAAAAAAAAAAAAAAAATTTACTGATAAATATCAGTAAATTTTTTTTTTTTTTTTTTTTTTTTTTTTGTATTTCGACTGCTAATTTACAATACTATGTGCAATTGTTTGAAACTAAATATTTTTGACATTGAAATCGAGAAAAATGTTTATATATATATATATATATATTTTATACTATGAGACATCACAAGTATATTGCAAAACACCATGTTAAATAGGAGAGAAATGTTGTAGGTTAAGTCATTTGTAACTATACTTTTTCATAATTAATGTCAACTGAGTCAGGTTACATATAAACTATTCTCATAAGTTCATTGCAGTATACTAGTTTACATGTTCTCGCCTTCACAATAACTTATTTGATTCCTTAAACATATATTAAGATTGTGTTGGAAATCAGAACGGATCAAATAGTGAGATAAGTACATAAATTTACAAAGGCACTTGATTGATTACAAATGGTTGTCTGAGAGGCAAAACGTTGTTGGTGATGAATAAAAAAAAATTATGATAATTTACCTGCTCCACTCATGCATCTGTAGTTTATCACATATATAAAGATTCCTTAATTTGGTTTGGATGTCAATGACATCTGCAAAAAGATAGAATGAAAGTGTAATTAGCAGTCAAAATACAATAAATTCCAAAAAAAAAATATATATATATGTATATATATATAAACATTTTCTCGATTCCAATGTAAAAAATATTTAGTTTCAAACAATTGGACATAGTATTGTAAATTAGCAGTCGAAATACAAAAAAAAAAAAAAAAAAAATTACTGATAAATCGCAGTTAGTAACTGCGATTTATCAGTAATTTTTTTTTTTTTTTTTTTTTTTTTTTGTAAAAACTGATAAATCGCAGTTGCCAACTGCGATTTATCACAAAAGGTACATTTAAGGAAATACTTTTTAGTTTGAGTCATATTGGGAAATACTTTTATCTAGAAGGTTATATAGGAAAAAAATTCCGTTTCTAACGATCCTTTGTGCAATCGGATTTCATGGCTCGATCATGTATGCCAAATCGAATTTTATATATCGCGGGTAATCTACATTCACTTCCTACATCACTTATTAGTAACACGTCACATTTATAAAGTTTCAAATAGAATTAAATTCTTAAATAAAAAGTAGGGATTATTGCATTTTTTATGCTACAACTTATGCTCGCTAGCATTTTTACCACATAATTTAATGGACTGACAATTTTGGTGCCACAACTTCGATTTCACTGATAATTTTGGTCCACATTGCAACCCAATTTTAAAATTATCCCGAATTAACCCAGGTGCAGACCACAAGCCTTTTAATGTGGGAATTTTGACCCAATTCAACGAAATTTTAAAAAAAAAATAACAAATCCCCAAAATCCTACACATTTAATTGTTAAAAGTTGTTCCCAAAATTTCATTAACCCCATATTAATTAAGAACTCCAACACCAAAATCTAACATAACTCAAATTCAGAATTTCAGACATCGGAATAGGCAGCAACTGCGCAACTGTTAAAAATTTATCCTATATAGATCTTTCTGAGGAAGAGGATTTTGAGCAAATAACGCACAAATTGAAATGTTAAAGTTTATTTTCCAAGCCTTCCTTCCCAAACTAATACGGTTATAAGTATTGATCCCAAATCCCTATTTTAACTTGTATCCACTAATTTATGGAGGAAATTGCATTTTTCATACCAAATATTTACTTACTTCAGATATTTGGTTCCAGATCTTAAAAAAAACACATTTAATACTAAAATTGATTTTTTTTTTACATTTCCTTTCTCCGTCAACTTTTGGGGGACAAATTTTTGGCTCTTCATATGGTTGGAAAGCTCTTGACTAGAGCTTTCTAATAATATAAGTTTCAGTTCATGAAATGCATAAATAATCCGCATAAAATTAAAAAATATTCGGGATATTTATCAAAATTAAATCATATCTCAAAATCGACAAAGAATAATGCCACAATAATTTTCAGAAATGATACAAGGCACATAAGCATGATATGGTAAAAATTTTGGTGCATAAATTTAAACATAATAAAAATCATTATTAAAACTCAAGCAAATGTGAAATAGTCCTTCGATTTTATTATTAAATATGTCTTTCTTTAAGATTTATCTCAAATATCTAAAGTAGGTAAAGTTTGTTATGAAAAATGCAATTCCCCATAGTACAATAACCCAAAAAAAAAAAAAAAGAATACCAATATCAGCGAAAAAACAGAATTTAAGTAACTTGTGTATATGTATATATTATTAATGAAAGAATTACACTTGTGGTACCAAATTTTATATCAATTCTCATACAAAATCATACCGACGCATTTGATACCATAATTAATTTAACAAATCCACTCACATTTGATACCGTCGTTAAAAAATACCGTTAAGTGAGTGACCGACGATCCCAGGCCACTTTCAGCCTAGAATGATGATCCCAAGCTACTGGCGGCCTGGGATTTTTTTTTTATTTTGTTTGCTTGATTTATTCAACAATTGAGCGTATATTTTAGATGACCATGCTTCTTTGTATTTAAGGGTTTCAAAATGACTTGATTATTTATGCTTTTCAGATTTTTTTTGTAAATCGTATGTTTGTAATTGTCGATTTGGTGTCTTCTGGTGGGAATCGGGCAAATTTTGTTTTTCGCGCGCAAATTAAGGATTTGAATTTTATTTCAATAGATTTTAAAAAATTGACGAGATTTCGTAAAATTGCTTTTCATGAAAAATGATAGTGCGATCGTTATTTTATTCGTGGTTATTGGTAATATATTTTATGCCACAGGGGGTGTCTTTGTAATATTTGAAACTAGAGGATAATTTCTTGTAATTAGGATAATAGGCAGGGGTGTCCATATAAATTTTCCTTAAACTTGGAATGTGTTTTTGTCATGTTTGTTATTTACTTATGCCGGTACCTAACACGTGCAAGTTATGCGCTAGAAGCAACACTATTTCTTTTAGTTATTTTTGACATGAGACTGTCTAATAATAATACTCATCTCGACTGCCGTTGGACTAGTAAAGCCACACAAGTGCAAGTATTTTGGAAAGGAACATGAGTATTAATTAGCTATGCCTCTAATCGATGCATGTTTCTCTTGTCTGCCTTTATTTTCCTTTTTTTTTAGTCAATTCATTTATTCTGTTTTTGCCTAATATTCCTAATGAAATGTGTAATTTCTGAAATACAAAAAATAACATTAATTTAAAGTTGTTCCTTATGTTTACTGCAGCTGCAAAACAAATGGCACAAACAACAATGGTACCAAACAATAGGGTGTGGGACTCCGTGCAACTTTACTCAGTGCGATGCGAGGAGTGTTCAAAATGGAGGCTTATCCCGTCTAAAGAATAATACGAGGAAATACGGGAAAAATTTAATGAAAACTCTTTCACATGTGCAAAAGCTCGCGAGTGGCAGCCCCAAGTATCATGTCAAGACCCGACAGATATTGAGGAGCAAGACGACAAGTACAGTTGGGCAATGGACAAGCCCAATATTCCAAGAACTCCTTCAGGCTGGCAGAAACTTTTAAGAATGAGAGCTCCAGGAGGAACGAAATTTGCTGATGTGTAAGTTTAAAACATTTTTTTGTTTATTTACAAGTTTGTTTAAAATGCAAATAGTTTTTTGAGTTATCTTTCTTTGTTTGTCTTAACAGGTACTATGTTGCGCCGTCCAAGAAACAGATGCGCTCAATGGTTGAGCTAGAAAAGTACGATGTTATACATACATACATACGTACGTACGTACGTACGTACGTACATATGTATGTATGTATGTATGTATGTATGTATGTATGTATGTGTGTGTGTGTGTGAGGGGGGGAGGGGGTATCTTTATGTACATGTACATCTTTTGGAGTTCTGAAAAAATTACTGACACACTTATAATTGTTTCAGGTTCTTTGATAAGAATCCGGAGTTTTTACATGGAGGTATTAACACGTCAATGTTTAGTTTCCAAGCGCCAGTGCCGCTAGATGAAAACTACATTGCAAAACGTCGATCTCGAGCTCCCGCGGCTTCTTGCACGAGTAACATGAGCAATGTACCATCGGAAGGTTATTTCTTCTAACCTTTAAAACTCTTTTTGTTGAATGTATTAGTGTCATACATATATCTAGAAGTTTTCTCCACCGAGAAATTGATTCGGACTTTAATTATTGATATTAGATAAAAAATTTGATAAATGTGCAACAAATTTGGAATATATTCTCAGTGGAGTTTCATTAATTAAAGAGTCGTAATTTTCTACTTTGAGTTATATATATGTTATGTATGTTGCAGTCAATCCAAATCTATGGATTGTTCCATATGAGAATAAAGATGAGAATGCTGGTGTGCTATAGGGCATATCTACTGAGGCTCCAGGCCGGCTGAAACTTAAGGTATTCTTTTTATAATTTTTGCATTTGTTGCACCCTTGTCAATCTTTTCCTAAATCCATATGTAATGAAGCGGCATCTATAAGATTTAATAGAAACAACATTGTTTTTCTCGTGCCAGTAAATTTATGTTCTTTGCTTTTTTTTTTTCTAGGATAGAACTCTTGGTGAAAGGCTGCAGAATTATGCTTGCTAGGCAGACAAGGAGGGTTGAGACATCAAGATAGATGATTATAATTTTCATAAGTTCAGGAGGTCCAGGGAATAAGATAGTTGCACATGGAGAAATTATAATTCATCAATGTTTATTTAAATGTTGCCTAAAACACA
This sequence comes from Penstemon davidsonii, assembly GCA_034814905.1. Taxonomy (NCBI): domain Eukaryota; kingdom Viridiplantae; phylum Streptophyta; class Magnoliopsida; order Lamiales; family Plantaginaceae; genus Penstemon; species Penstemon davidsonii. The sequence continues at coordinate 24,507,282 of JAYDYQ010002685.1, forward strand.
ACAAATTTGGACAACTCAAGTCTAGTCTAGCAAACATATTCATAAAGCACAACAATAGCGTTAGAACTCCGAAAGTTTAAGACACAAGTAATAAAGGTTCATTAGTTTAACGAAAAAAAACTTTTGATACCAAACTTTAGTCCAAAAAACACATTTGGTACCAAACTTTTTGAAAAAACAAATTTCACACCAAATGGCATAAAATGTGTTTTTTCGAAAAGTTTGGTATGAAATGTGTTTTTTGGATTAAAGTTTGGTATCAAAAGTGTTTTTCGTTAAACTAATGAACCTTTATTACTTGGGTCTTAAATTGTTGAAGTTTTAACGTTATTGTTGTGCTCTATGAATATGTTTGCTAGACTAGACTTGAGTTCTCCAAATTTGTTGTGTTTTAGGCAACATATTGATAAACATTGATGATTAATTTCTCCATGTACAAGTATCTTATTCTCTGGACCTCTTCAACTTAAAATGAAAATTATAATCATCTATCTTGTCCTTGAAACTTACATCTCATCTTGTGGAACTGAAAAGTAGGAATATGAATGTGATCAAATATATTTTGAAAGAAAGAAATGGTAGAAGTAGGTGGTGCTTGCATTTTAATTAAGGTTTTCCAAATTTGTTGTATTTTAGGTGATTATCTGTCTTGTGTGAGAAACTTAATTACATCTCATCTCGTGGGATCGAAAGTACTTTAGAATTGAAAGTGAATTGTGTTTGTATGAGAGAAACTGTTGATTGGGCAGGAGATTTGGAATAGAAAATCATACCTTGGCTCAATCAGGAGAAGATCTCAGTTCCATCAGCATTCTTGGTGTATAGTTGCATGAGGTTATAATTAAGCAGACTAATTTGTTCACATTCAATATATCATGGTCAATGCTCTTTGATGTTACATGGTTTGATCAGTAAATTGAGATTCTGATAAGATTATTTTTAAGAGTCTCAGACTATTTATTTTTGTTGAATATTCATTTTTCGAGAAATTTATTTCGTGTTCTCTATTTTTTTCTTGGTTTTGGTTGTGGTTCTTGCATTTTGTTTCGATTATAGGCGCGAGTACATAGTACTGCTTGTATGGTGGTATTTAACTTCTCACTTGTTTTTGTTATATTATTGTAAGATGCTGGTTTTCATAGATTAATTTCTTGTTAGGAGGTTCGAGGTTTGATCCTGATAGTAAAATAACGATTAATTGTTCACGTTTTTAATAAGAATTGTTCATGTTTTTAATAAAAGGTATATGTATAACTGATTCAGTTATATCAAATCTCGTTTACAATTATGAAATTGTAATGTGTTATTTTTAGTCTTATGAACACGACGAGATTGTTATGATCGATTGAGGATCGGACTTGATAATTGTTAATCTATAATTGCTACTCGTAGTTGATAGTTGATATATGTCCTTTTTGTTGGTGTCATTTCCGTGGATCATAAGTTAACTAAACTCTTTGGAGATAAGAATTAGTGAATAAAGCATAAAAAGAGCTAGCACACAAATATTGAGGGAAAAACACTTTTGATACCAAATTTTAGTCTAAAAAACAAATTTGATACCAAGCTTTTTGAAAAAACACATTTCATACCATGATTCACACAATCTTACACATTTAGTTTTGCCGTTAATTTTCGGACGAAATTTAGCACGTGCCGCTCATGTGGACGTTCAACTCCAGTTGGTTGTATTTAATTTCATTTAATTCCTTAAATTTGGAGAGAATTGCACTTGTGGTATAAAACTATATATCGAATTTTAACTTGTGGTACCATAAAAATCGAGGCCGACACATTTGGTACCATAATTTAATAAATCAATCACTTTTGGTACCACCGTTAAAAATGGACGTTAAATAATGACGTGGCATTTAAGTTTTATCACAAAATTGATACCATTACTTATATTGACTGACAATTATACCCCTAAATTTTCAGGTTGTCAAAATAACCCCACATCTTCAAATTTACTGACAATTTTAGTCCATATTGTTGCCCAATTTCAAAATTGGCTCGAATAAGACACGTGCGGACCAATTTAGAGATTTTACTTATTATATTTGCATATTTATTTTACTAATTTAATTTTATAAATAATATTAACAGAACAAATAATAATTTAGTATAAATCCGACAAAATATTAATTAAATCTAAAATTTATATAATAATATTAAAATATTTAATATTTAATAAAAATAAAGTTATATATTACTAATAAAATAATTATAATTTAAAAAAAAAAAAAAACCCATCCCTACCCCCACCACCGGGGGGGGGGGGGGGGGGGGGGGGGTAAAGGGGGGGGGGGGGGGGGGGTTGGGGGTAGGGATGGGTTTTCTTTTTTTTAAGAAAAAATATAATTATTTTATTAATAATATATAACTTTATTTTTAATAAATATTAAATATATTAATATTATTATATAAATTTTAGATTTAATTAATATTTTGTCGGATTTATGTTAAAGTATTATTTGGTCTGTTAATATTATTTATAAAACTAAATTAATTAATTAAATAAATATGTAAATATAAAAAGTAAAATCTCTAAATTGGTCAGCACGTGTCTTATTCGAGGCAATTTGAAATTAGGCAACAATGTGGACTAAAATTGTGAGTAAATTTGAAGATGTGGGGTTATTTTGACAACCTGAAATATTATGAGGTAGAATTGTCAATCAACATAAGTAATGTTATTAATTTTACAATAAAACTTAACTACCACGTCATCAGTTAACGTCCATTTTTAACGTTGGTACCAAAAGTGATTGATTTCTTAAATTGTGGTACCAAATGTGTCTGCCTCGATTTTTATGGTACCACAAGTTAGAATCGGGTATATAGTTTGAAACCACAAGTGCAGTTCTCTCCTTTTCTTCTATTTATTTTTAAAGTTTTGGTTCAAACTGGACTCAATATGCTGAAATTTGACAAAATATATGTCAAAATATCAAATTACTCATATTCAACCCAGTCTTGTTCAAGTTCGGTAAAAAATTCAAACCAAGTTTAAGCATATGTTGTTCGATATTATTCAACTCGTTTATATCCCTAATTATTATTATTTATTCGATATTATTCAACTCGTTTATATCCCTAATTATTATTATTTATTCGATATTATTCAACTCGTTTATATCCCTAATTGTTATTATTTATTAGTGCGCGTACATAATACATGTAATTTTAAATATATATTAAAGCGAAATCTTTGAAGCTCACTCTAATTGTACAATTTCTTGCTATCAAATAAGACATGATTTTTCTTTTATTTTTTGTCAAATATCAAAATACATACCTAGTGATGCGGATTAAAAGCTCAAGATTTGGATCTGGTTGGATACGATCGGTGGAGGTTGGGTAATATGTACGCCACCTACACAAGCAACAATGGTAAGTTAGATCGGGGCAACCGTGCCAAAGCCACTCCTATGCATAAGACATGAGTAAATTTAGTAGAAGCCGATGAAGCCTTAGCCAAGTGGTTAAGGATAAAGCTCAATGACAAGGAGGTCATGGTTTCAACTCCCACGAATGTGGGTATTTACTCTAGTTTCATACTAGCCTTTCTCTAGTTTAATACTAGTAATTAGTTTACTTTGATATCATTATAATAGTTTCGTTTCGATATAGTGTTTGCTGTAATAATTTATTCTCCATCTCGAACAAAAAAAAAAAAAAAGAGTAAATGTACTAGAACTTTTGTGCAGAGTTAAAGCTAAGAGTATGTAACTGAGTATTTAGGTTCAAATTATCATACAATCGAGGTATTGTTACCGACTGATAAAATCTCTTATAATAATGGATCTCGAATAATATTAGTTTCAGTTTATGAAATGCAATAAATCTGCAGAAAATTAAAAAGATTTGGGATATTAATCAAAATTAAATCATATCTCAAAATCGACCAGGAATCATGCCACAATAATTTTTAGAAATGATATAAGGCACATAAGCATGATGTGGTAAAATTTTTGGTGCATAAATTTAAACATAAAAAAAATCATTATTAAAGCTCAAGCAAATGTAAAATAGTCCTTCGATTTTATTATTAAATGTGTCTTTTTTTAAGATTTATCTCAAATGTCGAAAGTAGGTAAAAGTTAACCAAAAAAAAAAAAAAAAAACCAATTCCAATATCAGTGGAAAAACAGAATTTAAGTAAATTGTGTATATGTATATATTATTAATGAAAAAATTACACTTGTGGTACCAAACTTTATATCAATTCTCATAAAAAATCAGGCCGACACATTTGATACCATAATTAATTTAACAAATCCACTCACATTTGGTACCGCCGTTAAAAATATCATTAAGTGGGTGCCCGACGATCCCAGGCCACTGCCGGCCTAGAATGACGATCCCAAGCTACTGGCGGCCTGGGATTTTTTTTTGGGTTGGGGTGGGGTGGGGTTTAATTTGGTTTTCTTAAATTATAATCATTTATTAATTTTATTATTTTAATAAATATTAAATAGATTAATAATATTATATAAATTTTAGATTTTAAAAAATTAACTTTTTTCATATTTATATTAAAGTATTATTTAATTTATTAATATTGTTTATAAAATCAAATTAGTTAAATAGATATGTAAATATAATAAGTAAAAACTCCAAATTGGTCCGCACATGGTCTTGTTCTAGCCAATTTTGAAATTGAGCAACAATGTGGACTAAAATCGCCGGAAACTTGAAGATGTGGGGTTATTTTGCCAGCCCGAAATGTTATGAGACAGAACTGTCAGTTAGCATAAGTACTGATGACATCAGTTTTGTAATAATTCAAATTGTTTTACCTGCCACGTCACCCACTTAATGGTGATTTTTAACGTCGGTACAAATATGAGTGGATTTGTGAAATTATGATATCAAATATGTCGACCTGAATTTTTATCGCACCATAAGTGATAATCGATATAAAATTTGGTACCTCAAGTGCAATTTTCTATATTATTAACAACGTAACTTAATTTACAAGAGAAGCAAATGAATGATGCTTTAAACGGAACAATTCCAGTGTAGAGTTTAGTGATCCGCCATTGATTACTTCTTCTCTTTAGTTTACGGTAGCGGCGGAGGTGTGGTGCTTTTGCTTGTGCTTGGTAGGGTAAACAATGGTGTGAGTAAATAATAACCTGAAGGTGGTGATTTGTTAAATCTATTATATTTTAAAGTTGTATTGAATTGGGTAAAAAATCCTTAAAGCAAAAAGCATTTGGCCCACAATGTGGACTTTATTTATCAGTAAAATTGAAATTATGTCATCAAATTATCAGCCCTTTAAGTTATGAGGTAGAAATATCTTGAAGCATAAAATGTGACCAAAAATTGCAATAATCCTACAAAAAGTAACCCTCGCATTCATCCATCGGAAATTATAGGAAAAAAAAAAAAAGAAAAAAAAGGGAAAAGCTTACATTTGTCAATTTATGCAGGTATAATTCTTTGGACTTATTACTAATTTTTTCATGATACACACACAGATACATACAGACTGTGACCCTCCTCCTTCTTACTCCGTTCTCTCTCTCTCTCTGTCTCTCTCTCCCTCCACCGCTTCGAAGTGATCGTACATTGAGCTCCTCTCGCCAATCCGTGGTATCATTTTAAGTTTTATCTCCTATGTATGTATCTATATATATGCGTATAAGAATTTATTAGGGTTTTTACTTTTTTGTAGACTGATTTTGTGTTGTTTCTTTTCTGAATCATTCAATTATTTCTTCCATTACAGATTCTACATATAAATCAAAGGCCGATTTCTTCATCCAGGTTTCCTATATGGTGTTGTGTGGTTTATTTGATTTTTTCAGATTAGTTATATATATATATTCTTATGATTAGGAATTGTGTTTCTCGGCTGATATAAAAGAAATGGATTCTCGAGTTGCATGTTTCTATTTCAGAAGGAAGAATGAAAAATTTAAACTTTGAAGCCATATGTTTTGTTTGCTTGATTTATTCAACAATTGAGCGTTTATTTTAGATGATCATGCTTCTTTGTATTTAAGGGTTTTCAAAATGACTTGATTATTTATGTTTTTCAGATTTTTTTGTAAATTGTAAGTTTATAAGTGTCGATCATGTGTCTTCCGGCTGTTCTTTTTCGTGGAAATCAGCTTAATTTTGTTTTTCGCGCGTGAAATAAAGATCTGAATTTTTTTTTATATTGATGCAATGTCGTAAAATTGCTTTTCATGGCAAATGATTGTGTGATCATGGTTTTATTCGTGATTATTTGCATATGACTTGTAAATTTATGTCGTGTGTCTTCCGATTGTTCTATTGTGGGAATCGAGCTAATTTTGATTTGTGCGCGCGAAATAAGGATTCAAATTATATGATAATTTTAAAAATAATTAAATTGATGTCATAAAATTGCTTTCATGACAAATGATAGTGTGATCGTTATTTATTCGCGGTTATTTGCATATGACTTGTAAATTTATGTCAAGTGTCTTCAGATTGTTCTTCCGGTGGAAATTAGTATAACTTTCATGTGCGCGCGAAAATAAGGATTTATATTTTATGTTCATTTTTAAAAAAATTTGACGTGATGTCGCAAAATTGTTTTTTCATGGCAAATGATAGTGTGATCATTTTTTTATCCGCAGTTATTTGTATGACTTGTAAATTTTGTGATAGTTGTTTCCGAGAATATATTGTTCTAATGTTTAACGTGAAAATATGCTTTCTCGTTAAGAATTTATGTCAAATTTAGTATAAAGTGCACATGATCGGTTAAAATTTTTACGATGGTGGAATCGAAATGCACATTATGAACACGTGTTTACTCCAAAAGATATGTCTAGATATCACTTCTTACAAATATATTTGATCTGTTTCATCTTTTAAATTTTTAATGTAAGTTTTTGTCTTTTAAAGTTTTGCCTCTTCTACGTTTGTATCCTATTTTTTTTATGTTTCTTTGTCTTGGTTATTCTGTTTCATCTTTTGTGGTATGTCTTTCTTATATTCATGCACATGTAGACAAGGCTTTAAACATGATTCGTGATCTTTTTCATTTTTAAAAAAGATCGAAGCAATTTCCGAGTATGAATCACTTAATCCCCATCTGAAGTCAACTCACTTAAGTGTATATCAACTGTCAAATTTGATAATCTTGGTGTGCAAAGTAGTCGCAAATCCTAATATATTGGGATGCTAGTAATTTGTTGGTTGAGCGCGCTATGTAAATTTTCACATAACTTGCAAAATAGCATATATAACAGAAAATCATTTGTATTACACATATAAGTCTAAACAAAATTTGCTTTGCTTTGCCTATGGCAAACTATGCATCTTTGTTTACCATTTAGTATTATAAAAAACCTGTGATATTTGAAGTGGGACAAAAGTAATTGTTTCTGATTTAGTCATGAATTAAAAAAAAAAAAAAAGCTTTGACTTAGTTATGAGTTTAAACAACTCCTTGACAGTGAACTTCTTATGCAATAACTTGGTGTCCTTTTGGCTCTTACCAAATCCAAATACTTGTACTTGTGTGGCATTACTAGTCCAACGACATACATTTGTCGAGATGAATATTATGATTAGACAATATCATGGCAAAAATAACTAAGATGAGTTTTGATTCTCTAACGCATTACTTGCACGTGTCAGGTACGGGCATAGGTAAATAAAACGACAAAACACGTTATTTCTATTGTAACGCAACAAACATTAGTACTAATTAGCCATGTCTTTAATCGATGTTTCTCTTGTCTTATTTTATTTTCCTTTTTTGGGGGTCAATCCAGCTATTCTGCTATTGCCTAATATTGCTCAAGGAATGTGTAAATTTTTTTTTTTTGTTTTCCAAGGGTTTGATACCTTTCGAGGCGCGTTAGACACATTTAGCGGGAACCTCTCCCAACAGGGATTCGAATCTAGCTTCACTACTTTCTAGTGACTAGTCCCTTCCACTAGACCAATCACCTATTGGTAGAAATGTGTAATTTCTAAAATACAAAAACAACATTGATTTAATGTTGTGCCTTTTGTTTACTGCAGCTGCAAAACAAATGGAACAAACAACATTGGTACCTGTCAATAAGGTGTGGGACTCCGTGCATCTCTACTCAGTGCGCTGCAAGGAGTGTTCAAAATGGAGGCTTATCCCATCTAAAGAAAAATACGAGGAAATACGGGAAACATTTAATGAAGACTCTTTCACATGTGAAAGAGCTCGCGAGTGGCGGCCCCAAGTATCATGTCAAGACCCAACTGATATTGAGGATCGAGACGAGAGGTACTGTTGGGCAATGGACAGGCCCAATATTCCCAGGACTCCTCCAGGCTGGCAGAGACTTTTAAGAAAGAGAGCTCCAGGTGGAACCAAATTCGCTGACATGTAAGTATAGTTAAAAACATTTTATTTTGTTTATTTCCAAGTTTGTTTAAAATGCAAATAGTTTTTTTAGTTATATTTGTATGTTTGTCTTAACAGGTACTATGTTGCACCATCGAAGAAACGGATGCGCTCAACAGTTGAGCTTGAGAAGTACGATGTTACACACACACACACGTATATATATATATATATATTATATATATATATATATATATATACTCGTATATATGTGTGTGTGTGTGTGTGTGTGTGTGTGTGTGTGTTGAGTTCAGAAGAAATTACTGACACACTTATTGTTCCAGGTTCTTTGCTAAGTATCCGGAGTTTTTACAAGGGGGTATTAATATGTCGATGTTTAGTTTCCAGTCACCAGTACCGTTGGATGAAAACTATGTCGCAAAGCATCGATCTCGAGCTCCAGCCGCTTCGAGCTCGCGTAACACGAGCAATGTACCATCTACAGGTTTTTTCTACTGGCCTTTAAAACTCTTTGATTCGTTAAACGTATTAGTGTCATACTTCAAGAAGTTTTCGGACTTTATTGGTATTAGATACAAAATTTGATAGACTTTTTAATGTGCAGCAAATTTGGAATCTATTCTAGAGTTTCTTTAATCAAAGAGTCGTAATATTGCTACTTAGTAATTTAAATGTTATGTTTGTTGCAGTCAATCCAAATTTATGGATGGTTCAATACGAGAATAAGGATGTGCATACTGAGGCTCCGACTCCGGCTCCGACTCCGGCTCCGACTCCGGCTCCAGCTCCGACTGAATTTTAAGGTACTATTTTTATAGTTTTACATTTGTTACATCCTTGTTAATGTTTTCCTATGTCCATATGTATTGAAGCTGCATCTGTAAGATTTATAGAAGCAACATTATTTTTCTTATGCTATTCATTTTTTTGGGTCAGTGAATCTATGTTCTTTGCTTTTTTACTAGGATAGAGCTCTTGGGGAAACGCTGCAGAATTTTGCTTGCTAGGCAGACAAGGAGGGTCGAGACATCAAGTTTTTTTTTCCCCGCAAAGCATAAGATCGTGTGGCGTCTTCCATTAAAATATGTACCTGTATTATCTTGTGTCTTAAAACACGTTTGGAGTTTTAATTGATGTGCTTTATGTTCTATGTTTGCTAGACTAGACATGAACTGTCCAAATGTGTTGGGCATGTTTGTTTGACATTTGGGAGAGTAGTTTGTGAGAATGGTGGAGTTTATGAAGTAATCTCAATTTGCGTACTATTGTTTGTTTGGAATTTGAGAAATAAAGTGGGTGTAGTATTTTTTGGAAGAGTTTAGGTTGTAGGTGTGAGATGTAAGATGTGCAAGACTTTATGTCAAATCATGTGTATTGTGTAAGAGATAAATTATTATATTAAATCAAAGTAGAGTTTGGCTAGATTTTTTTTTAAGATAATAAAATTATTGTTTGTTTGACTTTTAGGAGAGTAATTTGGAAAAATTGAGAGAGGATAAATTTATTTTAGAAAGTAGAAATGGTGTTCGTCTCGCTTTTTTCAAACAAGAATTTTTTTTTTTGGAGATAGCAAACAAACAAGACCGTTGTGTTTTAGGTGATTATCTATCTGTGAAACTTACATCTCATCTTGTGGGATTGGAAGTAATTGAGAATTGAGTGAAGGTATTTGTATTTTAAAAGAAATTATTGGTAGAAGTATGTGGGAAGTTCGTGGCTACCGTCTACATGGGGACGACGGTGGCCACAAATTTTCTGAAGTAAGTGGTGTTTGCATTATAAGAAAGAAAATATAAGCAAGGGTTTTTTCCCCGTTTAGCGGATCTAGGTTTCAATAAAATGAATTGGGTGGTTTCGGTGAAAAATAAAATTGAAAATGTAAGCTAGACTTTCGAGCAGATGTCGAACACACTCAGAGTGATCTTCGAGCAGTAGATGTCGAACATATTCAAGGTGATCTTCGAGCAGTACAACCAAATAGGCCCTTGTTGCTTCGGCTTTTCTCTTCTTTTTTGCCTATTCTCAAAGTAGAATCAAAAGTTGTTCAAATTATTTGGGTTATTTTTTAAGCAAACAATGGAATTTGAATCTTGAGGTGTCACTGCTCCTAAAATTTACGTAGTGACCTAGCTCAATATTTGCGACTTTTTTAGTACTTTAGTTCAAATTCAATCAAATAATTGTACTTGGTAGTCCACTTGAATTGGAGGGGGTTGGTATGAGTTTTGCATTCTTAAATTTTTTCAACTTTGAATGTTTTATAAATTAAATAAACAAATTAATTTTGACTTTATGTTTCATTATTATGATTTCTTAATTTTATGAATAAACTTCGTAAATTCACATAATAAAAAAGTATATTGAAGATAATCTAAATATCAAGTTTAGGATTGGTTTGGCGATTACATTGAACACCCCGAAGAAATATGGCCAAACTCCTAAGGTGCATGAGTCAACTTCTCCACCGAATCCCATTCCAATGGGGTAGGTAGTTTAGGGCCAAAAGAAAGAAGTTTAAAAAGCTTGTAAAGGAAAATGAATGGCAAAGAATTTGACATGTAAATCCTGTAATAAGTCCTCCAGAAATGAAATAGTAAGATAGAAGTAAACTGTCAATCCATTATACATTTTCTCATTTATCTCAGAAATGATCCCCAAATTTTATCCTCTCTTTAGACAAAAGAAACAAAACTTGGAAGCCAAAAATAACAAAAGAAAAGTAAGATGTGTCAAAAAATCATTCGGAATCTGCCCGCAAAGTATACTCTGATATTTATGCCTGATCAGCATTTAGTATACTTGAAAACCTACAAGAAACATTGAGTATAAAGGAGTTGTCTAAAAGTGAATAAAAAAATTTGTTTTGGGTGTGTATGAGAAAAACTATTACCTTGTAAAGCATCAAATCTGATATTTGTGCAGGGGTTACATTTTCTTTTCTTTCATCCATTCAACAAAATTATCGAGAATTAAAGGCCAAGCTTGGCAGGTATCATAATTCTGAAGATCCGGAAAGCTTATCTATAAAAGCAATCGATATACAAAGCTAAATTAAAAAGCTAGAGGATTAAAAAATGAAAACAAATAAATTAAAGAACAGTTCGATGTACCTCCTGGCAAAATCGAAGAAAGTTTGTCCACTGATCCATGTTCATTACCTTGTAATCACTCTGGATCTAGGGTAAAAAATAAAGTCTAAATAAAATTAACGCAAATTATGATTATTTCATGGAAATACATGAGAGATAATGAAATGTTAGCTCAGAGAACAACAGATGATAACAAGTAAAACTAATAATATGCATAATATGTATACACAGTCATAGAATGACATGCACAATAATAAAGGTCAGTGTAACTTGACATCAGCCATTCAAAGCAAAACATTACCAATCTGACAATTAAATATGACAATGCTACTCACCTTAAGAAATTCAGTGAACGAATCAACCTGAGGACGATATTGGGACCCCAGAACCAAATCTATTAATAAGCATGTGCTCTCAATGTCCAAACATTTTTGCTTCTCTTCTGAAAGAGTTTAACAAACCAACTATTTTAGGAAGGGAAGTTCAGAATATAATAACGTTTAAAACACATAAGTTTTGTCTATTAAGAAAATGCAGGTCTACAAAATTCAATGCTTACCTGTTAGGCAATAACGGAAGGAAAAATTATAAAAATTCTCAAAATTCTCTGACTTCAGGACCTTTCCATAAACAAATTTATGACAGTTAGCCAGTCTATAACTTTAAAATATTAAAAGAATATCACCAATGGACTTTGCCACTTGGAAGTACCTCTTTCTCCAATTCTGGTAGTGCTTTCTTCAATTTATTCATAGTATCAACTCGAAGAGCTTTCAAGCCTCTTCGCCATTCATCCTGATGGTTAAGGAAGAAGATTTGAGAATATTATAATGGAATATGCACTCAGATATACTGCAACATATTTTGAGAGTAACTAAAAGACAGCAACAGCACGGTATACTGTACATGAATAACTATCACGCAAGAATGGAAAAACAATTGCACAGGATAGATACTTCAAATCCTACAATAGTATGTCAGAGCTTCTTAATGCATTTTTCCTGTGAAGTAAAGTAACAAATCAGCGACCTCACTTGAATAAGAGCAAAGAAATACATAACTTAAAGGTACGGTGTATAATCATATTGGCCAAAGAACAATTGCTAGGCGAATGCACATCAATTTCATGAATCTAGAACAAGGTAGCTTTTCTTATTATGTAATTCAAAAAAAAAAAAACTAAAATTGATTAAAAGAAGTAAGGTTTACCTTAGTAAAATACCCCTGCTTTTCAGCTTTCATTTTCCTTTAAATCAAGTCAAAATCGTGAAGGCTCAGTACCATTTAAATTCAGGGTACATCCTTTAAAAATATTGAACATGTGAGTTGTTCAGCAAGAAACAACTTACCAAGCAAGCATCAAAATCCTGACATCAGTATGATCAACTTTTAAAGCTGAACATAGTGCTTCGATCCCTTCTGGGCTGTGGAACAAAAATTGAGATCAAAAGACAATCAAATTTATTTTAGTAACATATCTTTTGTCATTGAAAGAAATAATGAGTGCTTCCACTAGAAGAAATGCAAAATAACATTCTTTGATACGCAACATGTCAAGGGAAAGACACTTGGCAAACATTATGGTTTTCAGTCAAAAGAATCTAAACATCTACACCTTCTCGTAAGATCTGACTGAGCCCAGGCATCTTAAGATATACCTTAATAACATGAAGCTACCCAATTAAGCACAAAAAGATCCCTACAAAGCCAGGGCAAAGCATGTACAGGAGCCAGCAGTAACTCACTCTAAGCTGATCATCAAAACTCGAGGAATTGCTATTTTCTCAGCCAATGACAACTAACATAAATACATATATCTGAATAGGAATTAACAGCCATGTAAAGTCCTTTACATCAGGTTACTGTTTCAAAAGCAACAGTAGGCAAATGTTTCACAGTAACTTCACATGTAATCATCACTGTTGCACCTTAAGTCCTCGGTCAACACCAGCTAGGTGTTCTGGATAGCAATCAAGAATTGAAGCATAATGCAGTTAAAGAGACTAAAATATATAATGTTCACCATGATATATAAATGGACACCATGACCAGTTAAGTCATCAGAAGATTTATTAAATTGACTGCAATTACTCACTCAATCAAGTCTGATGTTTTGTTAGCATATTTGTTGTAAAGTTCATCAACGCGTTCCTGCAACTTCGTTACAGCTTTACTTGAGGCTGAAGAAAAGAAAATGTGAAGTCAAAGACTAACAATAAATGTTAGATACGTGCTGCACAACTTTCAATTGGGGGATAAATGTGCCCCAATCATGAAAACAAATACAATCCCCCAAGTATTCCTTTAGCAATTCCACTAATAAAATATATAAGAAAAAGAAAAGACATTTTGAAATTTAAACCATTCTTAACAGCTTAAAGAACACATATAAGATCTCATATTGATCTAGCCAAATTGAATATTGACACGAAGTAAATAAACATAACTCACTGAAGTACTCCTTATAAGATAACATCATGTAATCTATTAAACGATGAACAATCAAGATAAAGAACTCACTGAATCATTTATTTCTGATTCAAGAAGGAATTTCCACCAAATTTTAAAGAAGGAAAGTAATAGGTTAACTGGTCAATCATTTAGTTGTCTAATTTAAATAATCAAGAAAAATCAAAGATATAATTACAAGGAGTAAAATATACCAGAACGGACAGAATCGACGCGAGCATTTTTTGCAGAGGCAGAGCTTTCAAAATCAGATTTTCTCTTGGATGCTCGACCCATTTTGTCGTTTCAATTTTTCAAATCAAAAGAAAGAAAAGAAGATGGGGTTTTTGTTGTTTGGGATTTTATACTTTTCTTTTTTCGAAGAAGGGAGGGGGGGGAAGAGCGAAGAAGAGGGGTGGAAAGTACAAAGGCGCGGGTTTTTGAGGGGTCGGAAGAAAACTAACAAGCTTAGGGGTTCCTTTCTTCTCATTTAGGGAAATGTGGAAAATACCAAGAAATCCTTATAATTGATGTTTGTTCACCCATAATCCTTGGGCTTGTTTGGAGCTTTGGAATGAAAATGAAACGTTATTTTGAAGAAAAATGAATGTATATGTAAAATTTAAGAGAAACATGTAGGTTTAATTTGGATTTGTGGGTAAGAAAATGTGAAATATATTTTGATATAATTTGGGTGTTGGAATTTTCAAGCATGTGGAATGGAACCATTAGATTTTTAGAAATTTAAAAATATGAAAATCTCTCGAAATTTTTGTCTAATATTAGTGTTTGAAAAATGTGCAGGATCATATGTTATTTTGTTAAAGGACTTGTTTGGATAGCTTTTGATATTTTCAAGGGTCTTAACTGGTTTGAATGACTAAGGATTCGTCATAAATAGGACTGTCAATTAAGCCGGGCCTACCCGAAGCCCGATGGCTTGACCCGATTAAAATTGGCTCGAACCCGAATATTTGTGAACCGGGCCAGTTTGAGCCATTATATTAAACCTGATCAATTTATGAGCTGAGCTTGAGCCTAACACGGCTGAGCCCGAATAAAGCCCGGACATATATTGTTTTAAATATTTCGATTAATTATTTTTATTGTACTTATAGTTACTAATTACTGTTTTTATTTTGAAACAAGTAAACTTTACAAAAAAATTATAATGTAAACTCTCATATTCTCATGTTAGTATATCAATTACATACTAAGGCCCAAACACAAAGGAAAAAGTTTAATCAAAGATAAAAAAAAACAAAAAAAGATAAAAGTTAACACAAAAAGTCAATAAATTGTAGTCTTGAAATTTTAAAGTTATAGTGCTTGTTCATATAGATCAAACATATCTTAAAAAATATAGATAAATAACTCGATATTTCAGTTAAAACATTATTTAAAGATATATACTCATGTATTAAGTAATAGTAGTATATTCATATGTGTTTCGGTAATCTAAATATTTT
This sequence comes from Penstemon davidsonii, assembly GCA_034814905.1. NCBI lineage: Eukaryota > Viridiplantae > Streptophyta > Magnoliopsida > Lamiales > Plantaginaceae > Penstemon > Penstemon davidsonii. The sequence continues at coordinate 24,522,626 of JAYDYQ010002685.1, forward strand.
ATATGTCAAACTATTTTTGTCTATATTAACAAATCCGATATAAGCCCGATATAGACCCTAAACCCGAAAAATTACATAGGCCGAGTTTGAGCCAAAGAAATCAGAAAATGTATAAGTCGAGTTTGAGCCTATAGCTATGAAGCCCGACATTATTTAAGTTCGAGCTATTTAAAGCTCGGCTCACAAGGCCGATTGACAGTCCTAATCATAAATATGTGCGAAGAAAGTTTGAGTATATACCGTATTTAATAGAGCTAATATGAGATAGTGAAGTGATATCGAATAGAAGAAATGGTATTTGCACCTAATTCAAAGATAAATTTGAATGTGTTTGGGATGTTTGTATTTGAAGAAATTTGTGTGGATATTGTCTGGGTTAGAGATGATGAATCATTGAGAAAATAATGTATAAGATGGTATCAAATCAATAAATTTTTTTATTTTTAATTATTTGTGATGTGAAATAAAAAGAAAGATCTGCTTTTAATCGTTAATAGTGGTGTAAAATCAAGAAAAAATAATTATCAGCATTTATTAAATTTTAATTGAAAAACGATTTTTTTGGTCATTTCATTTAAAAAAAATAAATTAAATATCTTTTTAATCCAAGCTAGAACCAAATAAATCATACATAATCTTTTCGAATATTGGAAACATGAATATTCAAAAGTAGATACACCCAATAGAGCGATATAAACATGTCGGCTTAGTAGAAAAGTTACCCGTAACATTAAATTTTATTATTTGATAAAATTTATACATTTCTCATATAGAAGTTATTGCTTCAAAAATTAGGTATTAACGACCAAAATAGTAGATGGCATTTTGATTCTTAATTTTTTATGCTTAAGAATTGAAGCCGAAAATTAAATAGACATGAGTTCCCCATTGCAATTTGAAATTTTCTCTTTTCGCTTTTTCAAACGTATTTAAGTGTTCGACATGTTTTAATTTCTTTTGACGCGCGTCAAAAATATCATATGAGAACCTCTCTCAATGAAAATTTGAACATTTCTTCACTTTATGGGGACTAGTCTATTCCTCTAGATCAATAGCCGTAGATTAATAATTTGTAAATTAATTATAGGAGGATTGATAAGTAAAATAATTATACAATAACTTATTTTAGTAAATTGACTGTATACATGTAGAGTTTATCTTCTGTTTTTAAAACTACCAAAAGTGTTAATAACAACATAGTTAAACACTACAAACAAATTACATTCCACCAAAAATGATTTTAATTTTGGAGGTCAAACACTTATTATTCACGATAAAGGTCTTAAAAGTGATTTTTGGGAGTTATGTCAATTTCACTAATAATTAAAAAATATTTGAGATGATTTTTTCGGATATTTTTTTTTAATAAAACTATTAATATGAATACTCATTTCGATGATAAATTCAATTATTTTTTTTAAATATAGCTATATATTAATTTCTTTTATAGCTCATCTATAAAACTCAACAATAATAAGTTAAAAAAAGCAAAATATTTAGACAGAAATTACAAACTGAAAAACAAACATAAACAAATTCATGACCATGGTTTCTTGGGCCGCAGCAGTTAAGTTATGGGCTTGAAACAGGCCGGCCCATATTCATTATTTTCCCAATTTAAAAGTAAAATACCTCTCCATATCTAGGGTTTTATTCAACTTCACGTCGCTAAGAATTCTTCTCTGAAATTCCCGCTTGAGAAAATGGTAATTCTGCTAGTAGTATTTATCTAATGGTGTGTTTTATATCTGTGTAAATTCTAATGTTGTTGATTTGAACAGCCGTCGCACAAATCATTTATGATAAAGAAGAAGCTTGCGAAGAAGCAGAGACAGAACCGACCCATTCCTTATTGGATCCGTATGCGCACCGACAACACCATCAGGTAATTTTGCTTTAGTGACTGCCTATGTTCACTTTTTCCCTCTATTACTGCTCATGTTCGTTGTATCCTTGTTGTAGGTACAATGCGAAACGCAGGCACTGGCGCCGTACGAAATTAGGGTTTTAGTTCCAATTTTATGTTTCAACATGTTGATTCTTGAACAAAGTAAACAGAATATGCATTTGCGATTTCATTTTAACTCTAGATTAAGTTAAATTGGGAATATGTTTCATTGAGAAATCAGTGTTATTTTATAAAAGATTTTATTTTCGGGTATTTGTTCTATTGGATATGTCTTTTTCTGGTATTTGTCTATGTAGAAATTATAATGCCTGTTTTGAATTGTGTTTCATTTTTTTTGCAAACAACTTATGAACTTTTACTACGCAGAAATTTGGGGTTTGGGAAAACTAATTTAAGTAAGTTGTAAGTTTATTTAGAGATGTTTTTTATTGTATTAATGACGGAGTAGAAATTTTATTATGGGTGGCAAAAATGGGTCAAAATCCATGGGGTGGCTCGACCAAATCCAACAGAACCCTTATTTCATTACTTTGTTGGATTGGGTTGAATTACAATTTATATAGGTAAAAAATTATTTTTAAAGGTAATTATTCACCTTAAATATTTTTTTCCCCCAAAAATCTCATTGATCTAATACGAATATGAACTTCATTTAGTTACTTTTTACGAAAAGATACATATATATTATCTACATACGAATTAGATCATTGTCTTAAACTAATTTTATAGCTGATGTGTGAATATTCAAAATTAAATTTCCGTATAATATCTAATTAATATATTACTACGTAACAATAACAGAAGTTTTAAGAAAGGATCGGTACACCACAAGCCATTTTGACAAGGACCATTTTATAAATTACATGTTTTCAGCTCGTAGGAATAATCCATATAGACCTGAAACATTTTGACCCTGGGCATGTAAAAATTAATTTCCAATTCCACCCCACACACTTCTAGAAGGACAATAAAAAAATTATCCAATGATAGTTCTGACACGTGCTGTAAAGTTATGATTATTTGTTCTTCCAAATAATATATTTAGGGAAGAAAGATTCGAAATCGGATCAGGTCGGATCCAGATCTTGTTTGGATTGTGCTCGGATCTAGATTTTTTGAATTCAATGGATTTTGGTCGGATTTGGCCGGATATCGGATCTTTTTCGGATCCAACAAAATTTTCAATTAAAAAATTACCTTAAATATTTTTTCCTAAAACAAGTTTATTAATTTTATAATTTTATTTAATTTTAGCTCAAATGTTCAAACATCCTAATATATATATATATATATATATATATATATATATATATATATATATATAATTCTTTTTATTTTTTATCGGATACGGATCTTTAACGGATCGGATCGACCTAAATCCATATTCGTTCCATGTGTTTCGGATTACAGATCGTTATAATCGGATCAGGTCCATCGAATCTCTAATCGGACAATTATCCTAATAAATCGAACCGGATTCGGACGGATCCAGATTGAAATCCACCCCATTGACAACCCTATTCGTACATAATGATTAGGACTATTTTATACATTACTTGTTTTCTGCTCGTAGGAATAACTCATATTAACCCGAAATAATTTTACCCTCAACACGTAAAATTAGTTTCCAATCCTAGCCCACACATTTCTAGAAAGACTAGAAAAAATCCAGTGATAGTTCTTACACGTACCATAAAGTTATGATTGCTTATTCTTCCAGATATTATATTTACAGACGTAAGATTCGCAAATCTATAATAGCATAATGTTTGATTGTTATATAGAAAAAATATTTTTCCATTTCAGTCATCCGACACGTTGTGAGTCTGGCATGCCGGACTACCTTACATAATGATTAGGACTATTTTATACATTACTGATTTTCTGCTAGTAGAAATAACTCATATTGACCCGAAATATTTTGACCCTCAACACGTAAAATTAGTTTCCAATCCTAGCCCACACATTTCTAGAAAGACAATAAAAAAAAATCCAATGATAGTTCTTACACGTACCATAAAGTTATGATTGTTTGTTCTTCCAGATATTATATTTACAGACGTAAGATTCACAAATCCATAATAGTATAATGTTTTATTGTTATATAGAAAAAATATTTTTCCATTTCAGTCATCTGACACGTTGTGAGTCTGGCATGCCGGACTACCGTACATAATGATTAGGACTATTTTATAAATTACTTGTTTTCTGCTCGTAGGAATAACTCATATTGACCCGAAATATTTTGACCCTCAACATGTAAAATTAGTTTCCAATCCTAGCCCACACACTTCTAGAAAGACAATAAAAAAAATCCAATAATAGTTCTTACACGTACCATAAAGTTATGATTGTTTGTTCTTCCAGATATTATATTTACAGACGTAAGATTCGCAAATCTATAATAGTATAATGTTTTATTGTTATATAGAAAAAATATTTTTCCGTTTCAGTCATCTGACACGTTGTGAGTCTGGCATGCCGGACTACCATACATAATTTCTTTAACCCTTTTTTTTTCTTTTGGTTAGAGAATTAATACAAAAGAACAATAAACATTTATTTTTTCTCATATAATAAACCAGGACAATGCAAATGCTCGATTGTTATAGGGCATCCAAATTTAAATTGATTTCCTTAACAATATTTCTTTGACATATTTTTAACAAAATATAAAAAGCAAGTCCTAACCCACACCCTAAAAGTATATGGTTTCCCATATTAAAATAGTACCACAATTTTATTTAATATAATTGCACTACTTATATAAGACTTGTAATGAATCCACTTTGTCTAGGCCTTTTCCATTTGCTCCCTTTTCCCCTTCATTGACTTCAGTTCTTCCTATTCTATCTCCCCATTGGACTCTTTCTGGTATTCTTCTTATCTCTTTTGTACCTATGAATTTTGCTTTTTTCACTTTTTCTTGTCACCCTCATCTCTATATCTACTTGTTTTAACTTCTAACCAAAGTATTTATTTTATATAAAGTAATTAACTCGTAGACTGTTTCCTCGTGGATTTTCAATAGATTCAAGAAAGTTCATTCAAAGCCTTCACTATTGCGTACATTCTAATTCTTCGTGTCTATATCTTGCAGGTAAACATTACCAAAAGAATTAAAGGTGCGTCGTGTAAGTAACTCTTGTGTTCTTTTACATAAGGTGAAGAAAAAAAGACAATCAAAGACTTTTTAAATTGTTTTCTATGATCATTATGTGTGAACATTAAGTTTACGTACCTCCATGAATCAAAATTTACATATTTTCCGTCGAACATCGAAAAGTTTCTGTTTTGAATCAAGCCAAACGAAAACAATAGATGTAATTTCGAAACTACTTGTTTGTCCGAGACTTTTTTTTTCTTCTTAATTTAGTAATTTTTTTTACAATTTTTTCTTAGTGTTTCCCAACCATTTTTGAAAAGTCTTTGGCTAACCGAAACATACACTCGCAACGAAATTTTGATCCATGTATGTTTTCTGTTAATAGTTTCACTTAAAAAGATATCTAGTAATTGATATGCATTATATCTTGGTGTAAAATTTCAGTCTTGCAAAATGGAAAAGGTTTACAAACTTTGAAAATTGATAATAATCCTTATGTTCATTTTAAAAATTAACAATAACCCCCATATTGACTTATGAAGGTATTTCAAAAGTAAGCTAATAAAATGTTGATATATAGAGAGTTTTTTTCTACAAAAAAAGAATACATGAGCATTTTTGTTAATAAAAATAACATAGGGGGATCTATCTATTAGGCAAAGCATATTTTTGCGTCTAAATCTATACGAAAATAATCTATTAAATTATTATCAAAAAATATTATATAACAAAATCTTAAGCTATATTCTTAAGCCTTTTAACATCATTTTGAGAAAGAAAAAAAAAAGGTCGAGATAGGGAATTATAGATAAATTTTTAAAATTAAATATACATAAGATCCTGTTCACGTAATTAGTTTCAATATTTCATGTACTGCTTTTTTGAGCCATTTAATGAATATATGTTAGTAGTTAGTGCACTTATGTTAGTAATTAGTCATATATGAATAAGTAAGACATAATTCAATGTATAATTACAGGAAAAGATGGATGGGAAGGGACATTTGAAAATGAATTCCAGTTCATCCAAAAGTGATGAACAAATTATGCGAGATGAAGAAATTGATAATGAATCTGAAAGCGACAACTTGGATGATTCCATCAAGAATCGACACCAGAAAAGAAGGTGTTACCATCGTCACACTCCATTTCAAATTCAAGAAATGGAAGCGTAAGTTTTATTTAACTAAAAATTCGTAAAATCACGAAATACTAATTATTTCATCTACTTTGTTCCAAAATTTGAAAAACATATTGATAGGATTGCTTTGCCGAAATGATTTTTCCTCTATTTTAATTGTTTTCTAAAGCCAACACATCTTTAAATTGTAAGCCCTTATATATATTTTTGTTTGTTAAACTTTAAAAGTATATATATATATGTATGTTGAACATCATTCATTTGTTTAGTGCAATTTTAGCTAGTGTTAAAACTTTGTCAGTAATCTTGCATAAAAATACTAATCCAGAGGCTAACCTGGTAGAGAAGGTAGGCATAATCAACTGTGTCTGACATCCCCTAATCAAAAAATGGTACAACTTTTTCAAAATGGAGGAAAATGCAAGATACTTCCCCGTTATGGAAAATTTGCACGAAGCTCCCCTGTGAATTTTTTGTTGCACAAAATCCTCTTCTACTTTCATATTCCCTGCGCGCATAGAATTCCCGCCCGTCCATTTCCGTTACTTTGTTAATTTCACTTGGCATGAAATTCCCTTGCACTACAAAAAAATTAAAGTTTAGTGATAAAATTTTATGTAACAATGTTAAAGTTGTCACTTCTTATATATATTAAGTGACAACAACTCAAATATTGTCACTAAAATGGTTTTCATAAACATACTAGTGACAAGAATTGTAAAAAAGTTGTCACTATTGACATTTAGCGATACCCCAAAAGTGACAACTAAAAAGTTGTCACTAAACCATAGTGACAATATTTATTGTCACTAGGTTATCACTAAAAGGGTGTCGCTAATTGTCAATAGTGACAACTTAAGTCACCATATATTTGTCATTAATAGCTATTAGTGACAACGTAAAAACATATATTGTCACTATTGCACTTGTCACCATTATTTTTATGACAAAATTAATATTTTTATCACTAAATGCATACAAAGAGTAACAAGTTCTACATTATCACTTAATTTTTTGTCACTTAAGCTCAATTTTCTTGTAGTGTTGTACCTTTTAAACTGAGCACAAAATTTCCTTATAATTTCTAAACTTGGCACAAAATCCCCTTGTACATTTTAAACTTAACACATAATACTCTTATACTTTTTAAACTTAACATATGATTCTCCTTATATCTAGGGGTAATTAAGTTATATCACTAAAAATTAAAGGAACAACGTGCAATAAAAATTTCACTAGGGAGTATCGTGCATTTTTCCCTTTAAAATGTGAATTTTGACAACGACAACTCAAAATAAATGTAACCTTGAGAATTTAATATTCCATGAGATTGAGAGAGGTGTTGTAACAATGCATCTAAAACAATTAATTTTATTTGTACATTATTCTTTATAACTTTAAATATATTCTTATATTTTTAGGTTCTTCAAGGAGTGTCCGCATCCAGATAACAAGCAACGGAACGAACTTAGTCGCGGCCTTGGAATGGAGCCACAGCAAGTCAAATTTTGGTTCCAAAATAAACGCACTCAATTGAAAGTAAGGAATTAATTAATCCATGTTTATGTTTCAAAAGAAAAAGTTAAGATCAAACTGATAATTCAAAGAAAATAAGTAGTCTTTAATTGAATGAAAAGATAATACAAGCTTTAGAGTTCTTTAACATACAAGAGAAGAGGCTAGCTAATTAAAGAATAATGAAATAATAGTGTTTTTGAAAAGAAAAAAAATTTATAATATATAGGTACATTCCATATATATTCTTTAATGAAATTGATATTTTTGAATATATATTTGATTTGTAGACACAACATGAGCGTCAAGACAATGCAATACTGAGAGCTGAGAATGAGAAGCTTGGTGCTGCAAATGCAAAGTACAAAGAAGCTTTGAATAATCCTTTGTGCCCTGCTTGTGGAGGCCCAACTGTTATACGAGAAATGTCCTTGGAGGAACATCAACTAAGATTGGAGAATGCTAAATTAAAATTAGAGGTTCAAATATTAATTAATTTCTTTCTCTTTCTATATATATATATATATGTAGTAGTCGATCGAAATTGATGATTATTCATATTTTCTTTTAACTTTTTATTTTTATTTTATGTAGATTGATCGCATTTCGGAAACAGCATCAAAGTATGTTGGCAAGCCTTTGACAAGCTCCATGACAACTCATTCTACTCCTTGTTTCAGTGATATTACACCATCTATATTCAAAAACAAAGTTTGTGGAGCTATTGATTCGGTTAATAATATACCACAAACCAATAATGCTGATGAAAGGCCCGTTGTTCTTGAACTGGCAATTGCGGCCATGGATGAACTAATAAGGATGGCTCAATTGGGAGAACCGTTGTGGCTGCCCAACACTGGTTGCAACTCCGCCTCTTTGTTGAATGAGGATGAATATTTCAGGGTGTTTTCTAGAGCGTTTGGCCCCAAACAAAATGGATTCAAATCTGAAGCATCGCGAGAAAGTGTTGTCATAATGAGCCATGCTAATGATCTTGTTGAGATCCTCATGGATGTGGTATGTTTTTATATATTGAACTAATAACTTTTGAACAATGATTCTCTGCATGCACGCAATAATTTATTGATCTAATATAACTAAAGTGCATGGTTCGTGCAAATGCAGAATCAATGGTCTAATGTATTCTCGGCAGTAGTTTCACGGGTAACGAATGTACAAGTCATTTTGTCTGGAGTAGGAGGAAACTATGATGGAGCATTACAAATGGTTGGATCATGCATGCATGTTCTCTCTCAAATTAATATTCACTAACACAAACACAATAGTATATATATATATATATATATCTAGCTATTTTGAGGCGTTTATTATTATATATGTCATGAAGTATTTGTTTTGTAGATGAATGTGGAGTTTCAAGTTCCTTCGCCACTTGTTCAAACTCGGGAGAGCTATTTCTTGAGGTATTGTAAGGAACACATGGACGGTATGTGGGTAGTGGTTGATGTTTCGTTAGAACCCACCCATACTCCAATGGTTAGATGTCGCAAAAGACCATCGGGTTGTGTCATTCAAAAAATGCAAAATGGATACTTAAAGGTACTTAATTGTTTTTCCTCTGAAAATTTTATTAAGAATTTCATTAACAAGATTTAATTTTGTAAATTTAAGGTCTTTCGTGCAATTTTCGTGCAGGTTACATGGGTTGAGCATGTTGAAGTGGAAGATAAAGGTGTCAATAATATATACAAACCTTTAGTGAATTCAGGTCTTGCATTTGGGGCTAAACGTTGGGTTGCGATTCTTCAAGGCCAAGTTAATTATATTGCAAGTGCAAATGCTCTTACCAACAACCTGAATAATATAGGTAACATTATGTCAATACTCAATTATCAAGTTTTATTTTATTCATGTTGTTGCTCCAATACTTTGAAGCATAAATATCAAAATTTCCTATATATATAGTAACATATTTATGTATGTACTATTATTATTATTATTTTTTAATGAAATGTTATTAACCAACCAGAAGCTGGTAGGAAAAGCATGTTAAAGTTAGCACAAAGAATGATGAAAAGCTTTTGCTTTGGTGTGACTGCTTCTTCTGCGAACACATGGATGAACTTCTCAAAAAACGGAGCTGATGAAGTGAAAATCATGACCCGAAAAAATATGGATGATCCAAGCAAGCCATTTGGTACTCATTTAAGTGTTGCGACTTCTTTCTGGCTTCCGGTCCCACCAAAAAGAGTATTTGATTCTGTTCTTGATGCTGAGGTAATAATTAACACAACAATTTTGGGTTTTTAATTTGTTCTCTGTATTATTGTAGGTCTTTTTATTTGTGTATATAATAAAATAAAATAATACTAAATCTGATGTTTCTTCTTTGTAATAGAGTGACATACTTTTCAATGGCGTTGAAATTAATGAAATTGCACACATTGCGAGCAGCAAGAAAGCAGGGAACCGTGTTTCATTCTATGAAGTAAAGGCAAGTTATTTATTTATTTATTTGTTTGAATGTGCAATAAACGGCAAAATTGCACACACAATTTGGGCATGTAATTCTTAATGCATTTCAATTTCAGTCTTGTAAGTTCAGTTTTTCAAGATTAGTTTTACCACCGTCTACCCTATTTGTGTAATAAACTATGAAAAGAACAGTAATATTTGAACCTTGGTTTTTTTACAGTCAAGCCCGCAAAAGACGACTATTTTGCAAGAAAGTCGCACTGATCCAACAGGCTCGTATATTGTTTATGCTCCGATTGAAATGCTTGCAATGAAAGTGGTTATGGGTGGTGGGGATCCATATCAAATACCCTTACTTCCATCTGGATTTGCAATCCTGCCCGATGGGCCAACGGGAAACCAAGGAATAACAAAGTCCAACGAAGTCGATTCTGGAGGAACTCTTTTAACCGTGGCATTTCAGGTTTGTGTTATGCACTATATATATATATATATATATATAGCAATGCAAATGAAACTCGATTCTTTTGATCTGATTGTAATTGGGACCATTTTTAATTATTCTTTTAGCTCTCAAGAAGTCTTTCTCCTTGATTACAGGTTTTGGTTGATTCTGCTACAAATGCAGAGGTTTCTGAGGGATCAATTGCGGCTGTGAAAGAACTTATTACTTGCACGGTTGACAAAATCAAGAAGGCGTTGATTAACAAATCTTGATGAGGTAAAATTTATATGTTCTTTCAAGATAATTAGCCAACTTCAGCTATCATTCTTTAAATTAATTTCCAGGCATTTGGTTGCAGAATGCAAAGGGGGAAGAATGTAGCAAAAGTTCGTTTAACAAGAAGCATTGCTGGTTGTTGTGTGATATTTATATTTAATTGAAGAAATATTTATTAAGTTCTGCTGGATACTACAGGATTTAAGGTTTTATTAAGGGTTTTTTTTTTTTTGGGGGGGTTTAGTTTAGGTTTTGATTAATTTCAAATACTACATTTGCATGCATTAAGATTTAAGTTTGAAGACAATTTTATTTATTACTTGTGCTGCACTTTATTCCCCCAGTGTTTATATACTATACTATGATTATATTGCATTCTGGCCTAATTAAGATTTAGAGAAATCCACCTTGAAATGAAAGGGCACTGATATTGGTTGATTGGTGCAAATTCTAATTCAAACCTATTGAATCATATAACTAACAAAGTATATTGCACTTGTCATGTGATTGAGACTGAGATACGACAAGTCAAATATACCATGAACCCCAACTCTCTTTCTTCTCAACATCAAACCACAAAAACCTTTATATACTCTTGAAATAAGCTATCACCTTCTTCCACGGGCAATCACGTTTTACCTATACATCCTCTACCCATATATAAGAAATATAATACTATGCATTACCCGCAAAATTCAATCTTTTTACCACTTGTCATTGTTATAAAACACAAAATCCAAACTTGAGTCTTTAACAAAATTCCTCTATTTTCAAATATTATACTCAAAAGGGTAATTAGGGCTATAACAATTTACCTGACCTGACTGAACCCGAACTTCCCCTCCAAACCTGCACCCAAACCAAAAAGAATTGCAATTCCCAATCAAACATACATAAATACCAAAATAACTTTAAAATGTATCTCCAAATTTCCAATCCAAAATCTCAAAAATTATATCAAAATCACCTTTGTTTGGTAGCCTTGATCATTTTGATAGGAAAAAGGTTCTTCTGGTGCTTTAATAGTTCAAGTGGTTACTCTGTTTACCGCTTGAAGCCTAAAGGCTTTGAATAATTTAAGAAGTGAAGTGGGGGTCTATCTTCCGCCTCTCTTTCTTAGGTTATTTTGATCTTTTCAAGTCTAATTTTCCTACCAAAACATGGAGTAAATATATTGGAAAATTTAGGCTTGTTAAATCATGTCATCAATAACTATTTTGTAATTTATCACTATTTTTTATGAATATGGTTTTTTCTAGAATAAATTCATAATCAATCATTACATCAGAAATCATTTCAATAATTGTCCACTTACAAAGAATTACAAATAATAAACCACTACCAAACACTAGTATTAAACTAGAGGAAAACTCGGATTATTAGGAGTTGAATCTTAGTTTTGTCATAAACTATAACCTCATTGGCATGAATATGTTTTTTTTTTTTTAAAGTAACAATATTGTGATTTAGAAAGCATCTAATATAAATTATAGAGTGAATTGTAAAAATATCCCCTATATTTTGTCTAATTAGCAAAAAATAATGCATTGTTTTCATTACCAAATCCACCTATGCTATTTTTATTAGCAAAAAAACCTCTTCAAAGTCGGAGTACATATTATTTGCAAGAAAAATGACACTTATAGCCCCACAAAAAAAATGCAAAAACACCTCTATTCACCTAAAAAATTGATAATAATTCCCCTGTTAACTTTAAAAATGGACAATAACACCCTTTTAACTTAAAAAAATGGCAATAACCTTCCTATTGATTAATGAAGGAATTTTAAATGGGGTTTTTTCTAATATAAAAATAACACAGAGGGCTCTTTGGTAATAAAAATTATACAAGGAAGTTTTTGCCAATTAGACAGAATACATGTGTATTTTTGCATTTAGCCAGTGTTTTAAAAATTGGACCAGCCCGGCCGGTTCGACCGGTAATCGGCTGTCAATTCGGTCCGATTATTCCTCCAAAACCTTTGTTCTTGACCAGTTCGAACCGGAAAAAATCGGTCAAAAACTGATAAAACCAATTAATCACTGAACCGATTAAACCACTAATCCACTTATAAAAAGAAAAATTTACGCAATGGATTTTTACTTTTCTTCCGCGGCCTTTAAACTTCAATACTCTCACATCTCTTCTTCTATTTTTCACTTTGAATCAAACAAAATCAACAAGAAACAAAAAAATCTTTTATATAATAAGTTATAGAAATATATTTGAGCATAAATTTCATTAGAAAAAAAGTCATTTTTTCCCCAACTTCAAGTATTTTCATTTTTTTTATATAAAATTCATCAATTCTATTTTCCTTAGGTGATTAGCAATAAAATTATTGTTTTTGATATGGTGTTTATTATAATTTGAATTATTGCCTTGATATCTTGTTATCAAACTTGTAATTTTATTGCTATCATTCATTCTCAACTCAAGATTTGTAGGAAAAGTAATTGGTCATGAGATACATTTAGTTTATGGAAATAAACTTGAATAAATGGATAAGATTTCTTTTCTCAAATAGTTGATTACATACATTAAAACTTAAATTAAATTATTGCGTTGTAATGACGTCACACCGTTTGAATCAGTGATTAAAACGGTTAAACCGATCTAACCAGTAATCAGTAAGGCTATCGATTCGATGTCCGGTTTGGTTTTTAAAACATTGCATTTAGCTCGATATAAATAGAATATCCTAACTCAAACCTCGTTCAAGATTAATCATGTTAATATTTTATTTTATTTTAACGGATTTTCACATTAATCACACTAATTTTTTTAAATGAATTATAGATATAAATGGCCCTTTGGATGAAATAATGTTTGGTTGTGTTCTGAATGTGGTTATAAAGTTTTGAATTGAGTCAAATATTTAACAAACTCCATGAATGGTAATCCATATTTTAAGTTAAACTCAAACAAAGAAGACCGTGTATTTTACATGACACACACCAAATTGTCCAAGATTGTCCGCAAAATTCGACATTGTAAGGACACCCACCACAGTTGTCTAACTAGATATAAAGGGGGAAGGGGCCTCTGAATATTGTAGGCCTTCTCATTGTCTCATTTCTTGAGCTTGTGTGTTATTTGCATGGAGGCCTAATAAGAGAGAAGAGATTTGGTTCTGAAAAGTTAAAAAATTTAAACTCATAGGGAGGAAGATAGAGAGAGCGATATTTCACCTCTCAATCTTTCTTCCTTTTTCTTTTTATCCTTAATTAATTTAGTAGGTTGTTCCTTTCCTTGAAAATAAAAGAAAAGATGGCCTCGGAAATTTCCTTAGAAGAGATCAAAAATGAAACTGTCGACCTTGTAAGTATTGCATTATTTTTTATTTGAATTTTTTCTTCTTATTCTAATGGAATGGTTTATATATTTATATAAATACAGGAGAATATACCCATTGAAGAAGTATTCACACAATTAAAATGTTCAAGGGAGGGTTTGACATCAGAAGATGGAACAAAAAGGTTAGAAATTTTTGGCCCAAATAAGCTTGAAGAGAAACAAGAGAGCAAATTCCTCAAGTTCTTGGGCTTTATGTGGAATCCTCTTTCATGGGTCATGGAGTCTGCCGCCATCATGGCCATTGTTTTGGCCAATGGAGGGGTAAGATTAGAGCTCATCTTTTATGTATATTATAGTATTTGTTTAAGAAAGTAATCAAATGTGAACTTTTTTTTTCAATGAAATTGTTATTTTGGAAAAACAATTGCAGGGCAAGCCTCCGGATTGGCAAGACTTTGTGGGTATTGTTGTGTTGCTTATTATCAACTCCACCATTAGTTTCATCGAAGAAAATAACGCAGGAAATGCTGCTGCTGCCCTTATGGCTGGCCTTGCTCCCAAGACCAAGGTTTACTTGATCATATATACAACTCATTTTTAAAGATATATTGAATATAAATTGGTCTCTAATTTTGTTGTTTGGTAAACTATTAAAGGTTTTGAGAGATGGCAAGTGGACTGAGCAAGATGCAGCGATCCTGGTTCCAGGAGATATGATCAGTGTCAAGTTGGGTGACATCATCCCTGCTGACGCTCGTCTTTTGGAGGGTGATCCTTTAAAGATTGACCAATCTGCCCTCACCGGTGAATCCCTTCCCGTAACAAAACACCCTGGTGATGAAGTGTTCTCTGGTTCCACCTGCAAGCAAGGTGAAATCGAGGCTGTAGTAATTGCCACCGGGGTCCACACCTTCTTCGGTAAAGCTGCTCATCTCGTTGATAGCACCAACAACGTGGGACATTTCCAAAAGGTATACAAATATATCGATCATATCAAAAGTTCAAAACCAAATTTTTGTCATAGATTATGTCTCTAATGTTATAATATTCTTCGTTATTAGGTGTTGACCTCCATTGGGAACTTTTGTATCTGCTCAATTGCCGTGGGGATGTTGATTGAAATCGTAGTAATGTACCCAATCCAAAATAGGAAGTACAGAGAAGGAATCGACAATTTGCTTGTGTTGCTCATTGGTGGTATTCCAATTGCCATGCCTACGGTTTTGTCCGTGACTATGGCTATTGGATCTCACAGGCTATCACAACAGGGTGCTATTACGAAGAGGATGACAGCTATTGAGGAAATGGCTGGCATGGATGTGCTTTGCAGTGACAAGACAGGAACCCTTACTCTCAACAAGCTTACAGTCGATAAGAACTTAATTGAGGCCTTCCCTAAGAACATAGATAAGGACACCGTTTTATTGCTCTCTGCCAGGGCTTCCAGGGTTGAGAACCAAGATGCTATTGATGCTTCGATTGTTAACATGCTCAGTGATCCTAAGGAGGTATTTATATAGAACTTGTTATTGTTGGAGCCTTCTAATTTCGATTCTTGGATTAATTTTCTTTTGGGATTTTTTTAGGCGAGAGCTGGAATCACGGAGGTGCATTTCTTGCCCTTCAATCCTGTGGAGAAACGAACTGCAATCACTTATTATGACACGAACGGGGACTGGCATAGATGCAGCAAGGGTGCTCCGGAGCAAGTAATTATAAATATGCATTTATACAAATAAAATGGACTTCTTATATTCATTACTTAAATGGCTTACTTTGTCTTTTTTACGTGATAGATCATTGATCTTTGTGAACTGAAAGGAGATGTCAGGAAGAAGGCTCTTGATATCATCGAAAATTATGCAAACCGTGGCCTTCGTTCTCTTGGTGTTGCACGACAGGTGAGTTATTCGTAATTCATCCTTTGAAGTATATATATATATACCATTTGCAATTATTTTATTAATATGGTCTATATTATGTCATGATCTAGACTGTTCCGGAGAGAACCAAAGAGAGTGCTGGTGCACCATGGGAGTTTGTTGGTTTGTTGCCTTTGTTCGACCCCCCAAGACACGACAGTGCAGAGACGATTCAAAAAGCTCTTGAGCTTGGTGTTAATGTGAAGATGATCACAGGTGATCAGCTCGCCATCGGTAAAGAGACTGGCCGTAGGCTTGGTATGGGTACCAACATGTACCCATCTTCTTCCCTTCTTGGCCAGAGCAAGGATGAGTCCATTTCTTCGATCCCGATCGATGAACTCATCGAGAAAGCTGATGGCTTTGCCGGAGTCTTCCCAGAGCACAAATATGAGATTGTGAAGAGACTACAGGACAGGAAGCACATTTGTGGTATGACTGGAGATGGTGTGAATGATGCACCAGCCCTGAAGAAGGCAGACATTGGTATTGCTGTAGCAGATGCAACTGATGCTGCTAGGGGTGCTTCCGACATTGTTTTGACAGAGCCTGGGCTCAGTGTCATCATTAGTGCAGTCTTGACCAGTCGAGCCATTTTTCAGAGAATGAAAAACTACACCATTTACGCAGTTTCTATTACTATCCGTATTGTTATGGGATTCATGCTCATTGCCCTTATCTGGAAGTTCGACTTCTCACCCTTCATGGTCCTAATCATCGCAATCCTCAATGATGGAACCATTATGACTATTTCTAAAGATAGGGTGAAGCCATCTCCGTTGCCTGACTCGTGGAAGCTGAAGGAAATCTTTGCCACCGGTGTTGTCCTTGGAACATACATGGCTCTCATGACTGTCGTCTTTTTCTACCTTGCAGCTGATACCGATTTCTTTTCTGAAACCTTTGGTGTGAAATCAATTAGGGAAAGCCCATATGAGCTTACGGCTGCTTTATACCTTCAAGTGAGCATTGTCAGTCAGGCACTCATCTTCGTGACCAGGTCTCGAAGCTGGTCATTTGTAGAACGCCCTGGTTTCTTGCTCTGCATTGCTTTCTTGATTGCCCAATTGGTCAGTTACATCAAAAACTTAATTATCAATACTAATTAACTAAAGTTCTAAACATTATTGTACCGTGATGTTTCTCAGTTGGCTACGATTATTGCTGTATATGCAAGTTGGGAATTTGCAAGAATTCAAGGCATTGGATGGAGATGGGCTGGAGTCATCTGGATCTTCAGCATCGTTACCTATTTCCCACTCGACATTCTCAAGTTCATCATCCGATATGGATTGAGTGGCAAAGCCTGGGATTCAATGATTCAGAACAAGGTATATTTTTTATTTTATTTTGGTTTCTGAAGGCCTTAGATCTTATATGATCTGATCTGAGTTAGTATATATATCAAGCTCTTTGATTTCATTTTAAACAAATCTTGGTTTTTGTAGACTGCTTTCACAACCAAGAAGGATTACGGAAAGGGTGAGAGAGAAGCACAATGGGCAGTGGCTCAACGAACCCTTCACGGACTATCAACTCCCGAAAATGCTTCTGTCTTGTTCCATGATAAGAATAACTACAGAGAATTGTCTGAAATCGCGGAACAGGCCAAAAGAAGAGCTGAAGTTGCAAGGTAGATATCTATTTATATCCATCCAAATAATAAGTATATGAATGTAGCAATCAATTAATGTGTTAGTTTATAATTAAATAAATATTCTGCAGGCTAAGGGAGCTTCACACTCTTAAAGGACATGTTGAATCTGTAGTGAAGCTAAAGGGATTGGATATTGAGACCATCCAACAACATTACACAGTCTAAGAGGCCAATATATGAAGACAGCAGACAGACAGACAGACAAACATTCATGTTTTTGATAATTTTTTCTGTTTATATAAGTCAAGGTGATAGGAATGTGAATGAAGTTTAGGTGCAGGAAACTATAACTGCTATATATTACATTGTTTTAATTTACTAATTTATAATAATAAAAAAAACACTTATGTTTTTAGTATTCTTTCTTGTTTGGAATAAGTTTTATATTGAATAAAATAATTAAGAAAACGATTTTGATTCTAGAAGCTCTCTCCTGTAAATATTCTGAAATGTTGTGTATGCAAGGGTGAAACTTAATGGAAATGAATAATTGGTTTTGGAACTTTTGGTTATATAATTCAGGGCATTTCATAGGCAATTTGTACCCTCTTATCTTATCACTTCAATAGATAAGACTTCAATCTAAATTTGATCTATTTATTGATTAATTTTGCGAATGATAAAGATATTCAACGAATGATCTGATTCAAAAAGTTCACATCTATATATTTAATAAGTAATATCTAGTATGGATTTTTTTTATCCATTAAAAATTTAATTCTATAATGCCTACAATCTATTATATTTATCTGAAGAATATTAATAATATTTTTATGACCACTCTAACAAAATACTTTTATTTAATATATTCAATTATAGTCTCATTTCGCATACCAATTTTACCTGGCAAGGTAAATTATCCTTAAGGCCATCTCCAATCTAGGTAGGCAATAGCTCACTCATGCCTGCCTGCCTGCCTGCCTGCTTGCCTGCTTGTCTGTCTTGCTTAGTCTGTCATCCCCAACCTAACAAACAATCCAAAACATTTAATTCAATTTCAAACTTTTCCCACTCTCACTTAACAATAACAATAACAATAATAATAACAATAATAATATTAATATTATTATTGGCAATAATAATAATAATAATAAAGAAGTCAATAGGCAATTGAAAAAAGATTTAGTCGAACACTTGTGGGCAACACACGAGCCATTTTCGAATTAGGTGTTCCTTTGTAATCGTATTTGTTAAGTTGTTTACTTGATCTTGTAATTGTATTTTTAAATTAAGTTGCAATAATAATAAGTTTTGTTAAGTCATATTTATATAACAATAACTATATTTTTTTTAAACTAAGTCGTAGTTTATCAAAATACACCCAATTTTTCTACAAACTCACATAAATATTTTAATTTTTTTAAGAAAAAAAGTGACCAATTACATAAAATTGACTATTTTGTAAGAACTTTTACACAAACTTTTAAGGATTTTTACACACACATATACATGTTTTATTTATTTTTAAAAAAGTGACCAATTAATTATATATATATATATATATATAATTAATATAATTTAATTTTTTAAACACATTTTAAATATTTTTTTAAATTGAAAATTAAAAAAAATATACCATTGGCCTGGAGCTTGCTTGCCCGAAGGCAGGCAGGCAGGCAACCATTGAATGTTTGCCTGCCTAGATGCCCCCCAGGTTGCCCTCATGCCCGCTTGTCCTCCAAAAAAATTTCCATCTCCAGCCGACGACACCCCTCATGCCTGCCTCCCCATTCAGTTTCGGTTGGAGATGGCCTAATTTGTCATCAAGACTTTTGGATTCCTATCTAATTAATACTTTTCGAGCATGTGAGTTTTTTTTCTTTTTCTAGAGAGCAATAAAAAAAATTGAACAACTAAACTAAATTGAATAATTATGTGTACCTTAAATTTGAATTAGAGTTGAACAAATTCGAATTAGAATTTGACCCATAAATAACCTATCCAACTAAATAATGGAGAAAATTCAATCATTTGTTTATTGTCAATACTCAAGTTTAATTCAGAAGTTTTTCAACAAAGGATTTAAAAGTATAAGGCCATCTCTAATGTATCTTTTCATCCATTTCCCTTTCCCTTTTAATTTTTTGGTTATCTCCAATTAGGGCTGCAAATCAAACCAATCTATTTGATACTCGGCTCGAGTTCGTTCGATAAAAGCTCGTTTGAGCTCAGTTCGTCAAACAAATCAAACAAGCTTGAACATGATTTTTCGTTTGATAAGTTTTGAAGCTCGGCTCAAACTCGACTCGATAATTAAATTAAATTTATGTTTTTAAAATTAAATTTAAAAAATATAAATGTTAGCTACAATTTATTTAATTTTTCCCCACAAATTATAAATTTATAAATTAAAACAAAAACTTAATAATTTCTTACAATGTTATTAAATTTCACACAATAATAAATTAAATTAGTCTTTTTCAAAGTTACATTTTTATTAATTACAATTTCATATTCTTAAATAAAAGTTCCATTTTAAAAATTTATATAAAACTTATTTTATTAAATTAATTTATGTTTTTTAAAATTAAAGACAAATTTTGTGTAAGTATTAAAAAAAAAAAAATTTAATTATTTTCGCTACATATAAAAAAATAAACAAAAAAATAAAGGCAACATGTGGACGAACTGTCAGCCAGCCATTGCCAGTGCCCGCGCCCGCCTGGAGGGTGATGCTGAGAGGGGTTGGCCAAGGAGAGTATCCCTTGGCCAACCCCTTCATCACCTTCCACATCACCTCCACATCATTTCCACCTCATTTTTTCCCAAACCCCCCAACATTATTTTTCATTTTTTTCATCACTTCCCCTTTGGACAGTAGAGATGGCCTAAGATGTAGATTTAGTTACACTAATTTACATATGCATAAAAAAAAATGTACACTTGTTTAATTACTGGCTAGCCTATCTCCTCTAATACTGATAATGGAGAGAATTTTAATCGGAATATGAGGATGCATAATTGACTAAATTCGATTGATCTTTATATATTGAAGTTCAGTGGACAATAAATATAGTTTGAGCATATAGTTTGAAGTCATACAAAATAGTGATTATTCTCTAGGCGAGTTTTCATCATAAATCTATAGATCTAAAATGCATAAAAATGAACCCAAGATGGGTAAACTCGAGTGAGAAAATTCTTTCTATTATTTTTTTATATCAATAATCAACTGTTTAAAAGAAGTCCACAAGCCGGACTTTTATAACTAAAAGAAAATAACTAACTAAAAATAGATAGACTCCTAGAGAAAACAAAATAAGTAAAAGATAACAACTAGACTCCTAAAGCTATAACTAAAATAAAAACTAATCCACGACATATGATTATCAATATTCTGTCAAATCAGATATATTATATCTAGATTCTCTTGCATCCGTCTCACCCACATGAAAAGAACTCGCCCTCGAGTTCGAATTGAGAGTGAACCAGAACAAGAGAAGATTCGACCGCGAATCTTGATCAACCTTTTAATCAAGGGAAAAATGAATTCTTGCCATGCTAAAATCTTGATTTGAATCCTTAATATAATTAGCCCAATTAAGATGATAATGTTCTGAAAATGTACCAATAATAAAATCGATGTCGTTTTCTAAATTTTCTTCATTTTAAAAAATCACTTAAGCCAAATCTTTACTTAACTCAATTTCTCCTTCTGATTCATCATAATGAACTTCCCCAAAAACGATCAAGCATATTCTTCTTCGTCATAAACTGAAAGCTCTTCATTAACAAATGAACATATTCCACATCAGATCCATTATAAATCGGAAGTCCTTCATCAAATCAACGTACATCTTTCATGTGAGATGTACCTTGTTAATAAAGTCATATGAGTTTAAATGAAAAGTATTTCTCATAATGTGCATTTTGCTTAAAATCACAATTAATAATTGCGATTCTTTTGAAAAATTAATTTATACACATATCAAACTGCAAAAATTGCAATTGTCAACTGCTTTCGTAGTTGCTAACTGCAATTTTAATCAAAAGGCACATTTTGAAAAATACTTTTCAACTAAAGTCAAATTGAGAATTGTGATGATCATGAAGGCTATTTTGGATTAAAAAAAATCTTTCAAACACTATCCATGACTGTATAATTAGTGAATTCTTTACAACATTGTGATTATAAGCAAACCACAACTTAATGTTAGCATTGGGATAAATGAAAGAATGATGGTAAAAAGTTAAGGAGAAACTATCATTTATACATTTTTATATTTGCTAGTACAAAAAAGATTGGAAGACTGATTTAATTACATTGATAAAAATAAGTTACATGTATTTGACTAAATGAGAAAGACATCATCAAGCTTCGAAGGCAACAGCTGAATCAAGCTGTACACGATTAAGTCTAACAGTTCCAAGTATGTATTCTGGTAGTTCTTCCACTTCTTTTGCCTGTGTAACATACAGGGAGGAGAATTATTCCTCACTCCAAATATACATACAATAATATTAAAATCTGTGTAAAATTTTGAATGATTTAATTCACTAAAAATCAATATTATCTAACCTCTATTACTATTGCAAGATCAACAACAATGCTTGTTACATATCCAAGCACGAGACCAACAATGCTCCTTGCTACAGATGATGAACCAATATCCACATCAATCTGAAAAAGAAAATGGTTATTAATTAATCTCTCAATCTGAACAAAGAGCCAAATACAAATTAAGGTAATATCTTACCTCCAGAAAATTATCTTGCCTTAGGTACTTGCAAGTTACAGCTTTTCCAAGCATGCAAGCTTTCGTTCCAACAGCACGTTTTACCATCCAATATCCCTGTTGTTAAAAGAAAAAACGATTATAAGCATCACAGTTAGAAAGACACCTATTCTTTCTTGAAATCAGCTAATAGTGATTGATACCTCAACAATGCTTGGAATAAGTTTAAATCTTGAATCGCGAAACATATCAGTTCCATCAATAAATTTACCCAACAAAGAATCCTTGTTTACAGGCCTCTCTGCGGCGTAATAGAGAACAAGGCTGTAGTTTGGTCTGGCTGGTACCTAACACAGTGAAAAAAGTACAAATTCATTCCTATAAAAAAAGGTGCATACGAAAGAAGAGAGAAAACTACTATTTGGTGTACTTTGTTGTCATTAAGTAATAATTTTCGAAAGTAGAACACAAAATTTAACTACAGGAAATTGTTGACGTTACAGTGCATGACGATTGAAAATGAGCCCTTGTAACACATGTTGACTCTCAAAAGAATGAAAAAGAAGGCAGGTATATAGTCTTAAGCAAACCTCAAGATTGATGACAAGGATAAATGGAAGCATTTTCCCTGCAGCACTCTGCAATTATATATGATATTAAAAATAATATTAGGAAAACGAGTTTCTAGCTAAAGTTAAGGATCAGAAGCAAGAATTTGTTCAAAATCATCACAGTCAACCACTAGAAATGATCAAGGCCAACATTTTCAATCTACAATGATATATTAGCAGTACCCAAAAAAATTATTAGCAAAATATTTAGAACTAGGACAAAGAGGCAATTACTTTGCATTTCCTTTTATAGGTCAAATCGAGAGATATCTTAACATATGAATCTATGGTATAACTTAAAGACTTAACAGCTCAAAAGCTGTCAGCCGATGATTTAACTAAAGATATACAAGTTCATTATCTCCACGAACTCAAAGCAACATTATAGACCGGATATGAATATAGCTCATATTAGATAGGCATCACATATCTGTCTACATCACCTGAACAACGCTTTTAGGATGCAAAGCAACCTTTGTGACACAATTTTCCACCTTGAACCAATCAACTGCAATGAGCTTAAGAAGAGGTTGTCCACCTTTTACCTGAAAGGAGATCAAGCAACACAAGCTAAACGTGAGGATCCATACGCGACAATTATGACATGAAATTTTGATCTGTCTTTTTGTGTTAGCCTTGTTTTGTTCCTTAAGAAATACAGCGGATGAGGAAAAAAAACTATGATACTCAAATGATTGGGGGTAACAAAAGGGATAAAATGTAACAGTTAGGAAAGAAAATACTATAGTAGATAGAAAATCAAGCTAATAGAGCCTTTAACTTCCCACAATATTATATATGATTATTCAAGAGTAGAGAATTAAATGTCTTGAACATGTCCTCGTCTCTTGAGCAGGGGTATTCTTTTCTGGAAGCCTAGCACATAGAACTCCTTGAGAAAATATTAATGGGTGGAACTGAGACTTGAAACTTGGAACCAGGACCTCGTCTTTGTTACAGAAGAGAGAGATTTATAATGTCTCAAACAATGATGATCTACACTATTGAAACTAAAGTTGTCATATGTATTTGTAGCATAAATACTTCTCCAGCAAGAAAATGGCTTAATAGAAATGACTAATTTATTAACTTCATAATTAATGCTAGATCACTAAATACATCAATTAAATAAGAACTCTATCAATTATGGAATGGAACTCTTAACTAGAATTAAAAAAATCGGAACTACTAAATAATAGATGGCTTTGGAGATCAAATAAATTAAAATACATTGATAATGCAATTATGGAATTCTTAACTCACTGAAAACCTATTTGAACTTTCAGAATAGCATTGATTTCTCAAATGATGAAGAATAGCAAAACTTCTGAAAGGCGCTTAATCATGTCTAGGGCACATTCCTCCTCTTCC
Organism: Penstemon davidsonii; assembly: GCA_034814905.1. Lineage (NCBI taxonomy): Eukaryota > Viridiplantae > Streptophyta > Magnoliopsida > Lamiales > Plantaginaceae > Penstemon > Penstemon davidsonii. The sequence goes on from JAYDYQ010002685.1 coordinate 24,546,988, forward strand.
TCTAAACCAAAAAGATTTATTCCTTATACAGGAAATACAGTAAAAAAATTAGATTCTAAGCTTTAGGATGACAGTGAAAAAACATCTAAGACATGCCCCTTTTAACTACAAAGAGACTAACAAACTCTGGTTTTGCCTTAGTTCTCACGGTTTGCATCTTGAAGTCATATATTAGACCTTTTCCACAAAATAGAATCAACATAAAAAGAATTTCAGTTGATGCATGAGATTGATTCAATTGTAGGACTTCTTCTAAGTTTAACCAAGAGAAGGAAATACTGTCAAAGGAATTAGTCAAATCTTGATTAGCAGATTTTATGCTTTAATTAGCAGTTACATATTTGATTAGCAGATTTTACGCTTTACAGATTTGATTAGATATTAAATCTTTTATTCTTTCATTTAATTAGGATATATTAGTTGTAGGATAATTCTGTACATAGCTTTTTTAGAGGCTGAATATCAGCATGTATTTTATGTATTAAATAGTGGTTACTCTCCTCCTAGAGGACACATTTTTCTGAATAAAATCTCTCTAAATTGACAAATACTACGTAAAAACATAATCATATGTAATGGAAATTTATTTATAGATAGCTTTTAGAAATAATCCTTATGTAACTCAAACTAAAGTAAATATATACTGATAAGCTTTTGTATTTTATAACAGAATGAGAATGGTAAATAAAATACAATAAGTTCTACTTGAAAGATGGACAAAATGGATCAAGTTCCATTGCATATCAGTACAAGTAAGGAATATAAACTTTCAGGGAAGCGCTATGTTAAAAATTTATGAAATCACCTTACTGCTATCTTTCAAGTATGTCTTCCCTCTGATCATGTATGTAGAACCATCTGGACAAGACCAACAATTCTTATCAGCTTCATCTTTAGCTTTCCTCATGGATCCTTGAAATTTACTTGAATCAAGATTGATAGGAGGTACATCTGAGTTCAACTCATCACTTGAACCTAGTTCTGTGTCAGATAACAAAATTAATATTTGCGAAAAGAACTTATACTCCGTTAAAGAGTGTATTAACTGATTGAAGGTGGTAACATGTTAGAGAAAAGTAGTTGACATTTTCAGCATGAGATGCTCAAACAGATACCTGAAGCTCTCTTTTGTGTCAAACTTTCTATGGCCGGAGATATATTCTTCAAATTAATGTTGGCGTCCTGGCAAATAAAAGAAAAACACAAATTATGCAGTCTCTTGAAAGTGAATAAATCAGTATGTCCAACCACAAAGGAATTTTATCCAAATGAACAACGGAACAACCATAAAAAGAAGAATCATAAACCTTAATGACTTCTATTTCTTTGTCACTATCCTCATCTTCTGAGGATGAATCAAAAGTAATTGCATCATAAAACTCATCTGCTTCTTCTGCATCCTCAACTTCACTATTGGATCCAGAAAGATCAGATACTTTTGATTGAATTATTGTGGTAGATGACAGAGATGTAAGTGCTGGATTTGCTCCAAAATATTCCTTCAAACCTAATAAAATTATAAAGCACGAATTCAAATTAGATTTGACTGCACAAACGAATTTAATCCAGGCTATTCATGCTAGTGAAGGAAGAAAAGCAAAGCAAAATTATGTGATGTTGTGGGATAGAAGAAGTGAATCACAGATAGTGTCCCCAGGAATTACAAGGTAAGGCTTTGTTGAGCAGATTTGAGGCAATCGGAAGGGAGGAAAAATATTAACGAAGGCAATATTTGTGGTTTTACAATGAGAAACCAAGTTCTGAAATAGTAGGTTGCATTGACCAAATAATGTGGAGTTCAAATACTCAAAATTTGAAAAACGAGAGAGACAAGTACACATGGATGTTGCATTGAACTTAACAATCACTAATTAGTTCATTAAACATATTGGACTGATCTAGCATTTCATTAAATGGGAGAAATTGGATAATCAGAGAGGGTGGTTGCACAAAAACTAACCAGGGTTGAGAGCTACAAATCAACTCCAAGTAATATGTTTTAACAAAAAGAAGGTGAAAAAAGGCATTAGAAGTATTACCAACCTGCTACTTGACTTAGCAATGCATATGGAACAGTCTTCTCAAACTTCTGACTATGTTTATTTCTCCATTTGAACCAACCTTTGGGGTTTATCTCTAGAATTTGTGTCACAAGACATCTGGCAGCATTTGACGAGGAAGATGTGCTTATATTACTAATTTCCCACGTAGAAGCTACAAAACAATTGTAAAGCAAGAAGAAAAAATTAGAAAAATGGTTCATAACTTTCAAACATGTAACTGTGAATTACATAAAATAAATGATCCAAGCGGCTTTAAGAAGCATGAAGTCAATAAGGAACAAAACACTTCACTAGAGCAATGAGTCATATAAAAGAAATTACTATTTCTGTGAGTATGACCATGTAATCTGACTCCGAGTGAATTAGGGCTGGAGTGAACCTGGATTTAAAAGAAGCACTATTTTTCACCTAAGAAAGCAACTGAAGTACTGTGGCAACTTCATAGCCACCAAATTGAAACCTATTTAGGTCGAAAACACCAGGAGAACATAATATTATGCCATATTCAGAATGGCATCTAAACTTGGTTCAACCTCTAAGTTCTTTCCCATGCCTAATACAACACATACAACAAAGGAATTAGAGAGCCTTTGTGAAAATTGGGCTACATTGCTCAAGAAGATTTCCAAAAAGGCTTCTATTCTAAGCCTCTAATGAGAAAGTGAATACCTCAAAACCCAAAACAAATATGTGAGAGATTTAATGCCCTATCCATTCTACATTTTGGCGCCGACTTCTAAAAGCATAACAATCTTCCAACTCATCTAATAATGAAATAATAAGCTTACGGATTTTCTAGTTACTATGCTTTCACTTCTTTGTATTAGAGCAAATAATTAAATAGAAAATCGAAAATATATGAATGGTCCAAGTCTCCCATTACTATTATCCTTCAATTAAAACAAGAATGTTTATGATATATATGAAACTCTTATTAATTCAGCATTCGATTCGCTTACGGTTAATTTTTGTGCGCTCATATCCAGATCTTGGAGGACGCTTCTTGTGCACAGAAGGAAACTGCAGGATTGCTGCAGCAATAAGTGTATATCAAAGTCAATCGCAGAAGTAGTCTCAATAATATTGAATTAATTAAACTGCATGTCTACCCTGTTATTGGATTTCAGATGGTTGCCTAAGAGAAATTAAGAAGATTAATAATGTTCCACATAAATAGGCACAAATAACATTTATTCTTATTTTTGTAGGTATCAAACATGTGCTAAAAACAAAATATCCTGTATTTCTTACTGCTGAAAATAGACTCAACCAAAAATTGATATTGCGGCTGAAATAGACTGAATACGATCTTTAAAAATTAAAAACAAGTGTTGAGGAAGAGCAGGGTGAACTAAAAAGTGCAGTAAAAAGGTCAATGCAATAAACTCGAGGATTGTAACAATAATAAAATGGAGATCCTAACTGGACTAATCTTCATATTTGCAACAACCATATATACAGAGCTATTTGTGAAGTTTCTTAATATGTTCTCTATTCTTCTCTATTAGTTCATCTTGAAACTTCCTCATGTATGCTTTCTTTTACCTCTCTAAGCAGACTTTAATATCGTTTTTGTCCTTTCACTTGGCAGGAGTTATCCTATTGTGGGGTCAACCTCTGAAACCATCATTGCATTTCAAGTTATAGTCCACACTCCATAACTTCAATTCACCTACTAAACTATTTGAATCTACATGGCCAAATTTTTTATTTATGAAATATTAAAATACCAAGAGTCAAATTTCAAAATTTTCATACAAAATTGTGTATTACGTTCCCTGCCCTCCCACGACATAATTTGAACACCAAAATATTGTGGCACAAAGCTCTTGCTTATTTTCAAGGACCTCAAAACCAGCATTGGAAAGGGCAGTTCATTTTATTTAAAAACACCCACGTAAACGGATAACTACTCTATTGAACATGATGAAATTAAAAGACCATTAAGCATCAAGAAACCAAACTAAATGCAGGCACATATAACCAGCAATAACCGCAGACTCTTACTGTATGTTCCATCTTGTCCGCGAAACCATTGCCTTGAAAACACGAAGTCCCTTTTTGACTGCCACCTGCATGTAAAACATCTTTGGAGTGATGGTCAGTGATATAGGCTGATTACACGAAGCAAAAAAAAAATAAAAATCCTTTCATTATATTCATCAGCAAAGAGAAGAGATTGGAAGTTTTAGATCATGAGCTCGAGCCTTTCAAGGCAGTCAAGACATGAACATGAAAAACTTCATAATCTCAATCAAGGAAGAAAGAATAAAGCTTATCCCCTGCTTGCTGCATGCTCATACCAAGAAAGATTGAGTTAAAAGGGTTTCTAGCCTTCTTTATAAGGACGGGGGAAGGGGGAGAGGGGTGCCACCAATAAAAGTGGAAAGATCATAGAAGTGAATATAAAGTCCTGAAACTTGATCAAGATAAAACACTACTAAGAGGCAAATTCTGACAAGATTCCAGAACTAGTGATGAAATCGAAGTGCAATTACATCTGAAGCTTTACAGCTCCACATATTAGGGAAATAAACTTCCAAAGTACATGGTCCATAAAACATCAGTTCCATTTTTATGAAAGCCAAAATGGTTGTGTTTTACAAAATATAAAAATGTTGAGATTCATATATGAAAGTGAAGCTAAAATAGTGAGGAGATATAAATAAACCTCCAGCAGGCCTTTTAACATGATATGCAAGAGAAAATGGATAAAGTCCCTAAGGCTCAGTAATTAATCGCAGTATCTAGGGAGGTTTACATAGAACAGTTTCAGTCATGGAAGATGAAAGGCTTGTGCTACTTTAACATGTTACTACCATGTCACACCATCTACTCTTTTGGCACTAGAACGGAAAATTATAGTTCCAAATAAAATTAACATACAAACAGACATACCAAGTTATATAACGTGGATCAAATGTCCCATAAACAATATCATAGTGTCCATTTATAGGATCCACCAACTCCAATTCACCTGTCAAAGTATCCCACCTGTAAAAGATCAATTAGATGTCTTTCAGTTGACAAAGCAAGTACCAATATCGTCAGTCTGACCAACTCACTCATATCTCTTATTTCGATCAGGACTCAGTACAACTTCGAATACAGCATCAGCACTTGCATCAACAACACCGACAGCTTTGACAAGAATGCCTTTACCATTCTACAAAAGACCAAATAAATTTAAAAAAATAATTATGGAAAAGCCTCGATCTGTCTTTAGTTTAATTTAAGCAAAGCAAAACACACATACACACATATAAGTGTCTTGGGAATTTTAGAGAGCATTTGTCAAACATATGCATGTCTATTATTGTCAAGTGACAACCAGAGTACTTTCAGATCAAATTTTAATATTATATTTCTAATGCTTTTAGATGGTTCTCTTTAATTGTTAGCCGAGATCGAGGTGTTGTTGGTGGATCGTCTTTCGGTTTGCATCTTCTTGAGAAAATCAGTACCAAGTCCCGTGCGCATAGCAGGAGAACAAGATGGTAGAAAACGTTTTTTCTGAATCCTCTTATTCTACTCCTCCAGTATTTTTAACTCATGCAACATCTTTAAGGGGGCAATCTTAATAAGTCTTCTGATAAAGTAAAGCTACTAACTAGATTTTTAATAGATAAACTAATGGAAACTGTAGGAGTTTCACCAAGAAATATCTTTCCTAGGGTTTGACTACATAAGCATCATTACATGGGACAAAAATCTAAAAATATCAGCAGTAATTTGTTTTGTTAAAATGGTTTCTAAGTCTATGTTTTCTCAAATAAGCAATGCACGACTAACGACTGCCAAAACTGAAGAAGGGGGGAAGGAAGAAAAAATAATAATTAAGGAACGAGCATTTACATGTTGCTCACAATGGTACTTCTAATTAAAAAAAATGGAGAATAAAATAATTCTCTTATTGTGGTTTCGAACAATATTGCTAGGAATTCATAAGTTTCACCAGTAAAATAAAGCACAAGTTCATGGTTTTTAATATATGTAGAGCATAATAGCAACAGTATGGCCATTTCCAAGAAAAAAGTTACAAACATACCCTTGAGTTAGCCACATCTTCAAATATCCTCACACCTGAAACCCAAGGTTGTTAAAACCAAAGATACCTTAGTCATTTTTCTCCAAGTATACAGCTAATAATACCAATAAAATCTTTATTATCCATTTATTCACATCAGTTTGACCTGCTGTGTCAATTAAATTCTTCTTCCAGTTCATAAATTTTACAAATTTTAGCCCATTACTAGCAGAAATTCGTAGTAATATTTGATAGGTTCAATGCAGTTCTGTATAATGATGGATATATAAATTCATTTCACAAATATAATTGAGAACTCCACGAATAACAAGGGAATTACTCGGCATCCAATGCCGCTGGTTAATACTGGTAGACATCCAGAATCATCCGAGTGAAATATTAGGTCCAGGAAGCCTCTAAATGTATATCTTACTGAAATTATTTGATTCCTTTAACAAGACAACCTTGAATAGATCACTAGCTTTAGTGTGTCCTACTTTGGCAGCCACAGTAATGATGGCGTGCGATAAAAGCAGGTTCGCAAATTGTACTGCAAATCGTACTAACTGTACTGTTTAGCTGTTGCTGTTAGATGGAAAACATGAAATCTAGTTTATCAGGAAAATCTGGTGTTTCAAATATATTTCCAAAAAAATGAAATTAAAACATTTGAATAATGCATTTCCAACATTTTCTAACAAGATGACCCACCAAAAGTACAAAATTTTGCAATTTTAAAATGGTCACAAAACAGAATAAGTTCTCAAACCTTTTTCAACCAGAAAAGAGAAAACATTTAAAGAAACTCTTTGATGGTACTTTGAAGAACTAGAAGAGTTCATTCTAATTCAGATGTTGTTCAGTCCAAGCTCGATACAAGCAGATTTCAAATTGCTTCTTGGAACTCGTGCTTATTTTAAACAACTTTTATTGAGTTCCTCACATTATACTTATATATCAGAAACAAAAAATCGTCTCAAACCTAGGGCCAAGTTGAACCAAGTCCAATTTAGCGAGGGAGTATAACATTTGATTAGCTTAAGATAGATACCAGAACCCAGTTTAATAGCTAGTAAGAAAATGACTACTTTCAACTTTAATATTAAGATGTCTAACTGTTAAAAAAGAATGCTGCAATAGCAAACCACACATTCTAGTTCATCTGATCAATTTAGCAATGACAACAGTGATAAGAATAATAAGGTAAATAATCAAAAATTGGGTGTACGGAAAAACATCCATTACATCAATTTAGACAATCTTGGTATTGACCATTGGCACATACCCCACTATATTTGACTCCATTTTGGAATTCTGAATCCTTTTAAATCACTCCTGAAAACAGTTATGTGGTGAAAATGTATTGTACACGATAAATGAGAATTATATTAAGGTTGGAGGTTGAGGATGATTATACAAAAGCATATAATTTAGATGAAACAAAAGTTGATAAAAATATCCATTCCATCAATTTAGACAATCTTGGTATTGACCATAGGCACATACCATTTATTGTACGAACACATTTCCATTCATGTGCTTCAACCACATCTCCATCATCTTCATCAAAATACGCTTCCAATCTACCATCTCCACCTAAACTTGAGGCTCTGCGCAAAAGCATTTCCGGCCCTACACAGGCCACAGTAAAAGAAGTTCGCATACAACTTTAGAATTATTAAAGTAAAACAATAAATGAGCAACAAAAAATGTTAAACCACAGAGCTCTTGGAGAACTACAGCCTATGTGATAGATAAACCAAAATATTATTTAAAAAAAGGAGAAGCTGTAAACACTTTAGACATTTTGACATATATATAAAATAACTTTTAAGTATAAGAAACTCAATTAGTCAATTTCCAAAAACTGATACAATCACGAACTTTTGGACTTGCTTACAATAAAATCTCACATTGATGGGTGTGTTGTTGAAACCTTAGATACTTTGAAAAGGTTAAAAGCAAAGCCAAACTGGCCAAGAAAACTTTATATATTTATTCAGCTGATAACATATATACAGCTTATACATACATATAGTATATATATGTACTGTATATATATACATACGCCTGTGTGTGTATGTGTGCAATCTGTATTGAGATCAAACAGCACAAAGCAAAACCAAACTTCTGATCTGGAAAACCTCCCCCACCCTCTCTTTATGTATCTTTCCATTCATATGAAATTGTCATAAAAATGGATGTAATAGAAAGAAAAACTTTAGCACTGTAGTTTTACCTCCATATAAAGATGAAGACCAACATATATTATTCCCACATATAATAACAAAAAGACAAAACCCAGAGGTTTAATAATAAAAAAATTACAATAAATTCATCAGTCAGTCTAGGGTTCCCTCATATCTTCACAAGAATTATTTCATTTGGAATAATGGTCAAGAACAACAATACTGTAATCAATGAACTAAATAAGACCATAACTAGAATTATTAACCACATAAAAAGCTACCTCACCTTGTCCTATTCTTATTAGCTTTTTCAATCCACTGGCATAATGCCGTACTTTGGGCCGATGTCCCTCCAGATTAATCCTTCCAAAAAAGAATTTCACTTTATACTAAGTAGAATTTAAAATGCAAGTCTAAATAGAATAAACCATACAAGTGGAATTTAAAAATCTAGCAAAGCAAACCAGCATTTTCCAATGTAAAATAACAGAGCTCAAAATTGTTATACAAATAATATTGAAACTAAGCACCTTGTAGATTAAAGATTGGATACGAACGTAAAACAAAGCTGTCAGTTCAATCGTTTCTAGCTCATTGATTTATTTTCTAATTTATAGGCCTTATGCTATCCTATTGGAGAAGAAACGAAGGTGATAGAAGCGACTAAGCGTGAAGTTATTTCACAAGAAATTTGTCTGAAGAGTTATCTTCTCCAGTTCTCCATGAAAAACAGAGAAATAAGATTCCTTTTTTCAAAACTTAATACTTGGGAGAGCAAACATACTCATCCTCCATGTTCAGCTTGTTTCTCACACTACCACCTCTTGAAAGCTCGTACTCTACCTACAATTAAAAATAGACAGGGTGATAGACAATGCACAAATAAAAGTAAAAAGCTTCTCAGTCAATTCTCTTAAGCATGGCAATTTATAACAAGGAAGCATATTATATCAATGCATTAAAATACAAATCATGTGCCAAGAAATTTTAAGAACAAATCTAAGTATAAAGCCTTTAGCAAATTCAATAGCTCAATTTCACCACCACTTTTAACCAGGAATTCAGCTTTACAATAAATAAATACAAGTGCATAGTTCATAAATCATATTATCAATGTTTTCCAACACCCACCCCTTGCATGTCAAATATTCAGTAAATCTAGGCTGTGAAGAAGGGTGGTACATCAACAAAACAGTAAAATATTAAAGTTAATATGGTTATACTTGTCAAATGTCAAACAAACAAAGGTTAACATCAGACACATTAAAACGAATATATCAATCTCCCACTCCAAGAAAATTGGAATGACCACAAGCAAGAGTTTTTATCATTTATTTAACCTGTTGCTTAGCTTGATCAAATGCTTCCATCCATTTCTGGGCATCACCAGCTGTAGCACAAGCAATCTTGCAGCAATAAAATATTTGTTCAACGTTAGCAACTTAAACATATGAGTGCCCCATGCAAAAACAATGACTGCAGATAGAGCAAAAGCCCAGATATATATGTTGAGGAGAAGCTTGAAGTAGAAGCTTCATCTTTACTTCATGAACAGAACGTATAAAAATATGGACTCTTGGCCTTTTTTTATTAATCTTTGAGAGGCAACCAATTGCATTCGGCAGTGTCAAAATATGCAAGATAAAACAAATATTCTGCACTTACCAGTAAGGATAATTTTCTGTGTTTGTTTTCTACCAACTTTGGGCATTAAGGAATCATTGAGCCTTACCAACAAACTTTAGTTCATAATATGGGTTGTGTATGTTTCGATTCATAAGAATAAGGGGAACAAAAAAAATGTTCCAAATAACCATCATAAGGATACCAAATAGACAAATCCGCAAGGCCAAAAAGGTACATATAGGTTTATCTGACCAGCATATGAACAGAACGCTCATGATGCAATGTCAAAAGGATCTCATCATCTTAAAGATGAATTCAACACATGAGTGATATTAAGAAAAAGAAACAATGCAATTGATTATGATCACAACTATGGCAACGATGATGGTTCTTTCACATATATAAACTATTAAATATAATGAACATGTCACTTACTTCCCCCTTTTTTGTTTCATCCAACCGATTGTAGAACCTTAGCACATAAACATCCTACAAAATGATATGTGATATTGAGAGGAAAAAAATCAGCTTTTTTATCTCAGAGGCCTCAAAACTGTTCCAAGTACTGTGAAATAAAACTAAAAAGATTAATATGAAGGAGATAACAAATGAAATAATAGATTCAGACTATTAAGATGGTAGGTTGAGATAGAATAGCTTCGTGGAGCCATCAAAAGATCCAAAGAAGATATGTAGGGCCTTACACCGTGGCTCACTTTTCGACGACCTAAATCCTCCACCATAAGCGTATGACCAATGACACCTCTACGAATAGGTCTCTGCAGTAAATGTATAGACAGTCATGAAGTGAAACACATAGCACTAATATATTAAATTACTGAATTCAACAGTAAGTATAAGAAAAAAGTTTGATATCCAGCAAACATATGGTCCAAACTCCAATGTAATCTAATCCATTAATGTATCAGATTAAAAATCCAGACTAGAAAAGTTTAAGCCTACATGGTTCCACTTTAGAGAAGGCCTTTGCCATAGAACCGTGGAACAAGTCGAAATTTGCATATCCTATTTCAAACATGTGATATGGCCTAGTCAAAACAAGTTAATATAAGATGTGTGCAGTCAAAGTCCTTCAGAATTCTCCATCATGATTCATCTCTCTACATCAAAAGTAATCCTTCATGGCCTATGCAAGGAAACACATATCTAATCCTGAGTGTAGCAGAATCTTGCAGACAAATTTCACTACAATGCATCAACACTTCTCCTTGTTTCCATCATGTCTTATCTCTAGGCAATTTAACAATCCATATTTTGTCTTCTCACAACGCTCCTTCCATTCACAGCAATTTATGAATTCCTGATACACTAGAAGCTGCATGCAGATGAACTGCATCTTGAAAAAATGTGTGCATAATCCAATACATATTGCAATCAACATTGCTTACACTTATTCACCAATCTGTACCACTGTTTTTTCCTGGAACCACTCTTAAGTAAGCAGACAGCTGCACATAGCAAATAATTAATATTTGAAAAGAAGTAATAACTAAGGCGGCACAGGACTCTTTCAATTTAATAGACAGAAAATTCGTATTTCGTCAACAGAAACCACCAATTTCTTGCAATCCATCTCATTCCTCTGTTTCTTCCCTGTTTATACCTTTACAAACTCACTTACACGTTGATACAACACACTACGAATGGATACTTTAAACAGATAAATCACGAGAAAAAGAAGAATAAGATATAACATACGATTCCGGGGCTCTCTTGTGGATCGCGTTTATACATCTCAACGTGCTTGCCTCGGATAATGAGGAATCGGAAATGGCAGTACTCATGCCCAATTGAATTGACTCCGACATGATAAACCCAACCGAAATACTCAAGCCTATCTCCTCCATCGATACTGTTGCTTCTTACATGAGTGCGACGATTCGGTTTACTGGAGGGAGGCGGCAATACGTCTTCGGAGCCAGACTCGGAAGCCTCGCTATCCGACGAGCCTCCGTCGCTTTCCACCTTCTTCAGTATCGGCTCCGAAGCCATTGCCAAAGAATGAAGATCTGCGGCTTAGAGAGAGAGAGAGAAATTACATAGAATTCGGGTTTTTGTAAGGAGGAGGGACATTTGAATTGAATTGTAGAAGTTGCCGCTTTTTTAGCATTGTAAAGGTTTAGTTTAGTGTTGTATTAATTAAGGGAATTTTTTTCCCCAGAAAGGAGGAGGATAAACGGCGAATTTATTGTTGCACGTGAAATTGGATGCAAAGGGACACTTTCCTAATTTCTATACATTATTATTGAATTTTCTTTTAGAGTACTACATTGCGTGATATAGATATTAAAAACAAATATGTATTTATAACCCTATTTATATTGATTTATTGGGTTATAGATATAAAAATTATAATTGTGTAACAAATTTACAAGAAGATAATTGTGTTAAGTATGACTAATAATAGGTCGACAAATGACGCGTCAACGGCAGAAAACGAACAAAGCAGCCTAAATTAAGTTCGTCTACAAATCCTCATCAAATTAAATGGATCACGAAAAGTATTTAAAATTTACTAAACTTCACGTTCTTAAGCAAATATTATTTTTAACTTTTTGGGAACTTTAAGCAAATATTTAAACAGTTTTGTGATTTTCTATATATAACGAAAAAGATAAAATCGTAAGAGTGACTTTTCGTAACATAGTTGGATAGAATAGAATTTTCTTTATAATCTTTAGGGCGGTTTCATATTTACAGAAATACAGTTCCCCCTTATAATATAGGGGTGATATCAGTTACCCCTAAAATATCAATTGTAACACTTATTTCCTATGTTTATAGTATTGAACATTTTATTTCAAAACTACCACAGTCCCCTTTATAAAAAATAAATTGTTTCTTTATTATTTTATCAAACAAAAATTTATTAATTATGAATTCATCCATCCACCAAACAATATTATGTTTCATTTTCTTCATTTCTTTTGTTTCCTTCAATTTTATGGTCTCAATTTTTTTCTTTATTTTCATCTCATTTTTTTTCTTTATTTCTATTCCAATTTATTTTATTTATTTTATGTTTCAATTCTTTTTATTTATATTCTTCTGAGTTTTTATTTGGTGATAATTATCTCATTTATTTTTTGTACGAATTATTATTTAAAATGTTGAGTAATTCTCCTTCAAATTATTTCTCACAAAATTCAAGTTTGACACCAAATAATATTATGTTTCAATTTCTTCATTTCTTTATTAAAATTTTTTTTTATTAAATTATGAATTAATCCATCCACCAAACAATATATTATTTCAATTTTATCATTTCTTTTGTTTCCTTTGGTTAGAAAAAAAATGAGATAAAAATAAAGAAAAGTTTTGAGATCGAAAAAATGAAGGAAACAAAAGAAATGAAGAAATTGAAACATAATGTTGTTTGGTGGATGAATGGATTCATAATTAATAAAAAGACAATTTTTTTTATAAATTAATAAATAAATTTATTATTTATGAAAGGGACAGGATATTTGCAAAACTATAACCTATGGGGTAAATGTTACGAGTGATGCTTTAGGGAATAACTATACCACCAAAATAGTTTAAGAGGAAACTGCATTTCACCCTTTACATTAATATATATTTATATTTCTTGGTGTTGGATTCAATCATTTGATATATTGATATCATTATCATTTTAGACACCTGACACAATAATGGCTTAAAGAATAGTCGATTCATAAGCCATAATGAATATGAATGTTGGCATGGAGCAGCGTCATACGTAGGTTAGGTGTTGATCAAAACAGGTCAAGTGTTAGGAGAGTGCTTGGCAGAATTGTATTTCCTCCGTCCCTTTTTTTTTCTTTTTTTTTTTTTTTTTTTTTGCGCGAAGTTGTAGGTATACGTTAAAAATGTGGAACTTTTAGGTATTTTATATATATGCTCTTAAAAATAGTGATTGAGAGTTAACTGTATTAAAACATAACTTTAAGTAATAGGGTATATTTGAGAAAAATAATCTCACTCATAAAAAGAAAGTATTATTTTGGAACATTAAAAAAAAAATTGCATACGAAGATTGCAAGGATATATGTAATTGGACATGCCAATATGCATGGGAATTCGGTTGCAGTGATGGCTCGGCCATAGGCACACATGACACACATCCATCCATTGATTTGATTCATCGAGTTTTCTCGGCGAAATCATTACTTGGTAAAACCAAGTACTATAAAGATAGAACAACAAATCATAACGAATTAGATAATTATCCAAAAAATTGTTTATTTGAGATTCTATGGGAACTTGATATTTTAAAATTCGAATTAGTGGGATTACTTATACATAATAAAAAAATCTAAATATAATTATTACAAACTATTTAATTTATTTTTGAAATCCAAGTAAAATTAAATAACAAATGAAAAATATCAAGTTGTTTGAATTCGAGTCATGATCGGTACGGTTCATTTAAACATATTTGAACTATTTTAGTGTAACAATAAAATCAAATTCCAACATAATTTTAAGTTCAATCATTCGCATTAATCCCATATCCATTAATTCTCACTGCAAAAATTAAACCAACTCATCTACACCAAGTTTTACTCAATAAAATCCCTAGTGATATAAAACGATCGCTTACAGAAAACAAAGGCCTCCACTAAAGGTCAAACATAATGCAATCCACGTTATATGCACGTCTATGAACAATTACTCCAATAATTTTGAGCCTGAAAGCATAAAAGGTTCTTGATTATACCATATATTCATTATAAATTTATTAATATATACGCACGTAAGAATTCTATTTAGGATTGTGGTACTAAAGCTCTGAGAAATTTAATCGTGATCGAGCTCGGATAATTGATATTTTTACAAATATTATTCATAACTTTATAAGCCACAAAAGTTTGTCCATTTAATTTTCTTTGTTCCTCCTTTTTTTTTCTTTTTCATGACCTTGAGGTACAAATGAAATTAAAACAAATGAACGGAATGCAATTAAGCAAATAAATAACAGTTGATCTGCCTGCCGAGTCCAAGTCGGCAATATTGGCACACACAATTGAATTATAATTTCACCTCTATTTAATTTCTTGATCTCATTCTCATCCACGTACGGTTAAATTAAATGATCAAGATTATATAAGAAGAAATTAAAGGAGGAGGCAGATTGCATGTTTTGTGAAACATATATATATATGGCGGATGAAACAGCTGTTTCGTACGCCACGCCGCATGTCATAAAAAGCAATTGATATGGTTGCCAGGAGTTCATGCAAAATGAAAATGACCTAAAATGTCACAGGAATTTTCACAAAAAAGTTGTACACATGCAGGAATGTTCACAGTCATGTATACGTGACGAAAGTGGTCATGTACACAGACAGATCGAATGCTACAAGTCTCATGATGTTTATACCCTTAAATCCGTGGATGGGTGCAGAGAATTCATGGCAACAGAGGAGGCTCTCACTTGCGCTCTCTGTGGCTGTCACAGGATCGAGCTTCCACCTCCGAGAGATCAATTACGTAAATATGTGTTCATTTCTAGATCAATCGATCACCTTTTTTTTTTTTAATTGACCAATAAATATATTCATCACTTCTCTTATCTTCTCTTCTCTTATTATTTGAATGTATGGTTGCATTTCTTTGTTCAGGTACCTTCACAAGAATTTGATTCGCAGAGTTTCAAACTACCCTTTGAGAAATTGGATCGATCAGGAAGCTTCTTTCTTTAATTGAATTGCTCTTCTGGTATATTTTCTTTAATTTCATATACATCTGAATTACTTCGAGTTATGTTCCCTCTGTTTTCCTATTTCGTATTAATTTTTTATTGGACCTATTTTCTGTTTCAAATTAGACGACACTAAGTTTTATGAGTGCATCAATTCTATATTTTTGTATATTTTAATATACTCAAAATCATAAATAAAAAAATAGATATAAATTATTTATATCCAAAATGGGGAAAATTAAAATAACAAAGGAACACCATCCCACATTTATTGAGAGAAGAAAATACACTTTCTGATAAAAAAAAAAAAAAATTTAATTGTTTTCTAGGAAAAAAACAAAAAAGGATAGGAGTGTCGTCCATGGCAATGTGCCTGCAAGAATGGTAGCCTTAAGTTTACCATGTACAAATTTTGCTGTCCATGCAATTCAAACGAGTCATTAGCCATCTTTCTTCAAAACAATTTCGAGCTAGCTCTTCCATTCATTAAGTTTGTCACATTTCCAAAATCCAATTCAAACCCAACTCTCTCAAATCTCCTCTTCCAACCTACACATAGTTGTTCTCGCAATTAGAGAAGTTTTGCAGTTGTGAATGTACAGCCCCCAAACGGCAAGGAAATCTTAACAACAGATAACTACAAGGATTACAATTTTTTTCTGAAATTACAAAGCATAAATGAGCTTGGAATGGAACAAATGAACCGCGACACCATTTCACACCGTCTGTGGCCTGGATCAAATATCAATCCACTTTCCAATATGTATAGTAAGAAAATTTATTGTAACCTAACGCGAAAAATTGATCCTGCAAGAATATTAACTTACTACACCATGGCTTCAATAAATACACAGCATTTGTTATTCAATCTCGCCTATTGGTCTTGAATCACTAGCAAAAAAAGGGACAAAGCCTTCCACCAGAAGGTGGAGCCACCCGCATTCAAATACATTACCAGAGTGGTTTACAAAAAATGCCTAACCATAGTTCAAACATCCATAGAAGAAAGAAACAACCATATCTCATTTGATAATAAAACTGGTATTTGCATTAGTAGCGAAGTATAATCACCAAAAAAAAACACAAAAACAAAGATATGATGTAGCTAGCCACATCCTCCATCACTCTTAGTTTGTTTCAGACTGCTCCCCTTCATACTCATCATCATCATCGTCATCGTCTTCCATGTCATCATCATCATATGCATTGCTCCTGAAACTCCTTAGCTCACTTTTACCGTCTTCTTCGTTATAAAGTTCCAGCCCAAATTTTACGTCACGGTGTTTAATCAGAAGCCACCGCAGCAACCGGTCTTCTTTGTTCAGATAATGCAGCTCTTTGTTAAAGCTGGGTGGTGTCATCATCGTCATCTGCATTAGTTGGCCCTACAAGATATACCTAAAAATTATCAGGATGAACAAACAGTATTCTTGACAAGTACCAGAAGAGTTGTATACTGAAAAAGTATACATAAAACAGCAGAAAAGGAAATACAAATTAGGCACATTAGCCAAATGAACTGTCACTCCTCTGAATGTTAGAGAAGGGCAGAAGAAAGGACTGAAAATAATACAGACTCATGTGATCATAATTAACGATGTTTAAGTTATGTTACCAGATGAGAAACATAAAAGGACACAGGAAGAACATAATAATTAGCTAATCACCAAGTTCCGTTATCTGGCTTTGTTTTGGGCCATCCAGACAACTAAATTTCACCATCTTGCCATTTACTCCTCCTCATAGATAATCCCAAGGCATGGTTATCATTGACAGAAACCCCAGGCAAGGAATTCCAATATGTGGCTTCACAGAGCTATAAACCATGCTCTGTGACTTTCTTACCTCTGAAAAGATAGACATGTATCACATCGAACAAAGAATCCTCATAGTTGTCATAATAGTTTATTGTACACATTCTTTCCAGGAAGTCAGGTCATGTAGTCGGATTTTACAGTGATCTGGACTTGAGCCAGTACTACACGCAATGATTTGAAAAACCCACCAGCAGAAGATTATGTCACTTGCAATTAATTACTACAGGTGTCATACGCATGTACGCATCCATATTTTAGAAATTTTCATTTTTTTGGAGAATTAAAATGATGGAAACACATATACAACAAGAATATTTCAGGCTTTCAGAGGTATGCATAAAACTTACAAAAAAGAAAGTGAAATTGTAGCATTTATAAACAGTCCCAAAGAACACAGCCTAATAAAGTGCATAATGCATACCTTCTTCATGATTCTTAACAATTTCATCAAGGAGTTCAGTTAAGGTTCAGGAATAACCAAAACAGTAAGAACGAGCCTTGTCTTGACTCTTGATAAAAAGTGTGATAAAACTAGAAATAAGAATTAAGGAACTGGTGGAATATCATCCCATGGTATACAAGACTATGAATCATGTGCAATAACTTGGCTGGAGGCAGAAATGACCAACCTGGTCTTATTAATTAAGCGGTTACCAATCAGAAATTGCTTTACAAGTTTGGATGTTCAGGGGTATATTTAGACTTAGTTAAAAAGGTTGGAGGAAGAACGTGAACTGACTTAATCATAGAAATCCCAGGTGTTCAGGTAGATCCTTAACCACTGAACTGATCCCTTGGAAATAGAAGTGGCGAGTGCAACTTTTTCCTATGGATCTTGGAGTTCAGTTACTCTATTTTGGGGTTGAAATTTTTAGATGATAAAACTTGACATGCACAAATAATGTCCACATTCCACAAAAGATCACTTTAAGTTCTCAACTGCAACTAATATAACACAAAACTTTGAATCTTAATTCATCTAAGTATTTCTTTCTTTCTGCCATTTATACTGGGTTGTTCCTTATGCTTTAGAGTTAATATTAATATGTCGGAGCTTGGGAACTAGGTAAAACAGATACTTCTTGAAACTTAAACATCATTCACTCTCTACTTATTACACTACTAAACTGAATGACTTCATCAACTATTTTCTAAAAACTAATTTCAAAAGTCTATTATCAATATACACTGAGAACACATAGCATCCTGCAGGAAAAAAGTCAACTTCACAACTAAAAGCTTTGATTTATGCAGATCATGTTAAAAAATAGAAGTACTGAGAACATCACCAAATAAAGGATGCAATTTAATATTAAATTCAAAAGAGCAGCAGATCCATAAACGTCAGTATTCACCTGATAGTATCGTCCATCGAGTTTCTTTATTCCATAACCCAACTGCACCGTTCCAAAGGACTTCATATCGGTAATTACTCCGTTTTTTCTGTAAACATGTTTTCCAATCCTTTTAACCAAATCCATTAAGGGCTCCTGCCGCACACTGGGTTTCAACAGAAGCATACAATCATAAAGAGGCATCTTTCCTCTAAATTCTTCAGCTTCCTAAATATGGAGAAACAATCATTAAGCTGATCCCAAATACCAGAATAAGAACAAGGAAAAAAGAACTGACACCTCCAGTTAATTTTCCATATAACTCTGATGCCTCCAACCCCAAATTTAATGTATTATTGCAAAACTATAGTATCATAAAAAGCTTTGCCAAAGTACTAAGATACAATAAAATAGAAACACTTATACTATCAATTAGCATAGATGCTTTATGGCTTTACCATTTGACACCAACACCATGAAATAATCATTTTTAAAGTATCAATTAGCTAAACGGAGCTTACATAATAGCAGGGCTGGCCTGACATATTACGGGGCCCTAGGCGATATTTAAAATTGGGGCCCTCTTTTACAAATTAGTTGATACTTTTTAGATTCAGTCGTAATATATTTTTATGACATTTCATTCTTAACCTTTCTCTTAACAAAAGCAATATATATATATATATATATATATATATGTGTGTTGAAAATTCAAGTATCGTGAATATAGTTATATAGCAAATGTAAGTTAACAAATATATTCTTTTACTTGTCAGAATCAGTAAATAGATAGAATATGAAAGTATAATATTTCTGCTCACACTACTATCTTAGGTAGGGCTGTGCAAACGGTAAAACCAAACCTAACCGTACCAAATTTCGTTATACCGGCTGGTTCGGTATTTTGAAATCTCGTAACATTTGCCAAACCGAAAATTTTGGCTTGGTTCAGTAAATTACCGATTCAGTAAGGTTCGATTTGATTCGGTACAAAAAAACCGAAAAATTTATTGAATAAAAAATAATTTGTCTTGAATACATATTTAAATAATAATATGTTTCCTACCACTCTAACCACTAACCATCCAATGAAGTTGAACAGGAACTATAAAGAATATATCAAAGACCCCCTAGCCTCAGTCCCCTCTCCAAAAATTACTTTAGCATCATTCAAGTTTTGGGGTTTAAATGCAATTAGAACCCAATTTATTAAGAGAAAATCATAAAAAGAAAAAAATTGGGCATTTAGAATTTGGACTGTACCTCTGTAAATTACAAATCTGGGCCGAGAGAGAGATGGTGGATGCGCGATGGGGGTAGGTGGTGCGGCGGCGCGGTGAGATTTTGAATTGAAGAAGAAGAAGATTTGGGTTTTGCTCTAGGGCAGTCCGTAGAGGAAGTGAGAAGAGTGGAAAGTTGGAACGCTGTCTTTACCCTTTAGGAATTGGGATTAAAAAAAAAAAAAAAAGGTATATCGGTTCTGTTCGGTAAAGTAAATTTATCGATAATATCGAAAATCGAAATTTATAATGGTTCGATAATGAAGCTCATTCCGTATACTGAACTGAAATTTCAGTTTGGTATAAAATTTACCAAATCTTTCACAACCCTAGTATTAGGGGTTTGTTGTCGTTGCATTCAATATAATTAAACTGTACCAATTTTTGGTATCTACTCTGACACGGTAGTTTCAAAATTTATACAGTACATCAAATCGTACTATTCGGTTCGACTATCAAACGGTTCAGTCCGTTACAAAAAAATCGAGACGTGTATATAGTTTGAGTATTCTTTGTAATAAATTAATATTAAAAATTGTATTTTGATTCAAACTCGTTGAATCTAATTTACATCAAATTCTAAATTTTATTTATTAATGCAAAACAACAATATCATAATATATTTTTTTTCAAAATAATAAGACAATAAAACAAAAATACTTGTACTGACAGTTAGCATATTCTCCCTCTGTTTTTTATTCGCTTTGGAGAATTAAACACGGATTAAGAATTATAATAAATAGCCATTTTTTTAAGTAAAGTCCCAAAACACCCTTTTAATCAAATAATCATAGCATTAATAAGAAGGGTAAAATTAATATAAAAAATTTAATTCTATATTGAAATCTAAAACGATAAATAAAAAAAAGATGGAGATCTTTATAAAGCCACATTTCTTCACTAAATTGAACTGAATCTATATATATTTGAATATATCCCAAATGAGAAGCCATACTTGATAACCAATCAAGAGAAGGGAAAAAAAAAAAAAAAACATCAATTTAAGAGCATATTTAGTACGAAAATCAGAAACGCACCTCTCAGTTTGAGTTCTGAAATGGTTAGGAGATTTGAGCTCGTACTGTTAAACCATACGCAACAGAATAAACAATTTTGTTATTACCATCTAAAAACTCTAATGAGAACTCAAGTTGGGCTTGAGTGGGTCCTTTAGGATCAATCTTGCGTGGGCCCGTGGAGCCCAATGGTTTCCCCTCTAATTTTCCTCAATATAATTTAAAACTCGTAAAAGTTACTAGAAATTGTTTAAAATGTTTTTTCAAAATATGAAAGGCCTCTGCTTCTAATTTCTATCGCCGTTGAAAAACTTAAAAGTTTAACTTTCTAATTCAAGTTTGATAGAAGGAAATTTGTTTGAGTTTAATTCATTATATAAAACAAATTAATATTGAGCAGAATTCTCTAATTAAATTCGGTTTGTTAGATACAACAATCAAAATTAAACATATTTATCATTTGATAACTTTGAAACCGTTTCCGATTTAATTAGCTAAAAATATTTGGACATATAATATGGTGAAACTACTCGAACTCAAATAGCATTTGACTCAATTAAAAATGCACAATTACACTCAGTTGATAAAATGGAAAACAAAATATAGCACATGGAGATGGAGGGATATTTTCTCCAATTTTAGCAATACATTCCGACACATTTTCAATGAACTTCCTTTCGTTTCCAACAGAAATATTGTTTTAGAGGCATTCTCGGCCACCTCCCACACTCTGTAGGCATATATTCTGATCTAACCACACTGTTTGGGACTCTACTTGTTTGAAAAGTATACAATAAGAGCAAAATTGTGTACTAATTTGTGGGAACATGTTAAGCGCCAACAGATAATTTTACTAGGTCACTTAAGAAGGTCTTCTAGAACAGTATCTGTAAAGCACTCAATATATCAACCAACATGCTACTAAAACATAAATAATTTATAACATAATTTGGACATTTGATTATGACACCGAAATACAAAAATTCCAACATCGTAAATATTTTGCGGCGAATAAAAACATCCCCTGCAACTCTATACCAAAGGTTCCTGTATGCAAGAAAATTTCACAAAGCACGCTGTTGCTCACATAAATATTCACTGAACTACTACTTGAATTTCTTTTTTGCCCGTTTTCATGGTGGGGCGACCCGGATGGCTCGTTATATTTGAGAGTCCTTTGTACCCTCTGTGTCTTTTATGCAACCAGTGTTATCGCAGCCAGGGCTTACAACACTTCCTATTGCCTGTCTTAAAACAGACCCGTTCCTCATTTCTCTTCTCTTTTTCTTTCACTTTTAGTTCTTTCTGATTAGCTTTGTTTTTCTGTCAACATGGCTTCATATTCATTTGAAGGATTCCTTAAGAAAAGGGTGAAAGGAAATAGAATGGAAATTAAATACACCGAGGCTCAGATTCGCCATTTATCATCAGAAGAAGCAAAACAATGGCATGGCTGCAAAAATCAGTAGCCAAATGAGTAAAATTACACAAAACCCATCTCACAGACTCTCTGATTTTGCCAAGCCAAGATACAGGTCACAGGCTTGAACAAAATCTGATCTTTTAGCTAAAAAAATCATCACAGCCCCAGAAAGATTTTAACGAGAACCGGAAGAGGCGAAAGGACGACACAGGCTTTGTGCAAACTTCAGCGCAAGTGAGAGAAATTAGAGAACGTGGGCTAGGGATTTCACTGAGGAGGAGGATAAATAGAATGTGAAGTGAGAGACATCTTTCAATGGTCACAAAGAGTCCTGAAATTAGGCATTATTACAGAAATAAAACCGCAAGTAACACATTGAGGCTCAGATTCGCCTTTTATCATCAGAAGAAAGAAAACAGTGGCTACACCCGCCATGGCTGCAAAAACCAGTAGCAAAATGAGATGAGAAATGAGTAAAATTACACAAAACCCATCTCATAAACTTTCTGATTTTGCCAAGCCAAGATACGGGTTTGCTCAAAATCTGATCTTATGGTTAAAAGAATCATCACAGCCTAAAAGAGATTTAACTGTGGAACCATGGCCACAGCTAAAGAGGTCATGAGTTCAACTCTCAGTCTCTCACAATATTGATTTGGCATTGTTATTATTGTTTCTTTATCTATTCACAAGGGATGTTGGTTTTTGCCTTTTAAGATTGAAAGTTTGTGAAATCATCGGCTGCTATTCACATACAGAGAGGGGCAACCACCCTTGAAGAACCCTTAACTCTCTGTATAATAAGAAAGGTGCAGTCTCATTCTTAAACTAATGAGATTTTGGGTCTTCATTAAGAACTATTTATGAAATTCAAAGGAAGACTCTGAGGCTCAGATTCGTTTTTTATCATCAGAAAGAAAACAAGGGCTAAACCTGCCATGGCTGCAAAAACCAGTAGCCAAATGAGACAGAAAAAATGAGTAAAATTAGACAAGACCCATCTCACAGACTTTCTGATTTAGCCACGCCAAGATACATGCTTGCTCAAAATCTGATCTTTTAGCTTAAGAAATCATCACAGCCTCAAAATAATTTAACTGTGGCACCAATAATACGAAATAATCCTTTTTAACACATCAATGAGCTAAACGGAGCTTACATAACAGAGACAAAGAAAATTTCAATAGAATGTGTACTGTTATTCGAAACAAACAAAGCAGGAAGAAAAACGAAAGAAATGAGGGAATCCTTGCCAAGATAAGAACGGCCGACGGAAGGAGAACCGGAAGACGCGGACGGACGGACGAACTTCAGCGCAATTGAGACAAATCAGAGGCTAGGGCTTTTTATGAGGAGGAGGATCAATTAAATATGAAGTGAAAGACATCTTTATAATATCGGCTTCAATAAAAATAAGATTTCAACTTTAAAAAAAAAATACATAATCTCGGTATTTCGACGTTCGATTTGGGCAAGGTGAAATGGAATAAGATTAGTTAAGCAGGCTTGTATTGAATATAGAACTAACATTTCGACTTGATATTAAATACGAATCGAATCGTTCGATTTCGACAAGATTCGATTAATTTTTTTATCTCGTGCACATTCATACTCATCATAACTGAAATATCGACAACTAATAATTATTCTTAGACTAAAACTCAAATAAAATTAACCAAATTAATTCAAATTCATATTTAAAATTTAATAGTTAAAATCTAACATAATATCCCTCTTCGACTATGTGTCCAGCACATGAAGTTTGACCCAATTAAATTGGCCCATAATATTTTATTTAGATGGAGTAGTTGGTAGTGACATTTCCCCATTTATGTAATCACTAAACCAAACTCACAAATATTAATCATTTGATAATTTTGAATCCATTTTCGATTTAATTAGCTAATATTAAAATATGTAATAGGGTGAAACTAATCGAGCTTAATTCAAAATTGACTCAATTAAAAATACACAATCATGCTCCTTAACTTGAAATAAAATGGAAAATAAGATATAGCTTATGGAGGGTTATTTTCTCCAAATTATAGCAATATACCTGTCACTCAGCCATGTACATAAATAGCAATTCTTCTCCTATACATTATCTATAGACTTCCTTGAAAACGTTCAAAGTGTACTTTACCATAAAAAGGTTCATCATACATTCATACTTTCCAGTTTAATAAGAAAATCAAATCAAGTTTATAAAATTTAATTTAACTTTACTGAACTCGTTTATTTCTTCGTCGATCTCGATTACAAGCTTGTATCTACTACCAATGCTGATACTACGCATTATTAGTTGATATAAGCCTCTCGTTTGTCTCAAAGTATGCCACTCAAGAAGCCCCTGTGTGAGTGTGTATAAAAACAAACCATTTCATCATCATCAAATACCATATCTACGTATAATAATTTCAGAATTCTTACCATATTCCGGTCGGTCACTTGTCTTTACTTCTGCAATTATTAAGCCGTGTCATTGGACTTCAATTATAAGAAGCCAATTATGGAAGAAAAAAAAAAGTAAATGCAATTGTTTCTATGAATTACCTGGATTTTCCTTCAAAAGAATCATTTATTTCATCTCCGCTTGGTCTTTCTGCAAATGTTGTCAACATAACGTACTTCTCCTTCTTGGGAGATTCGTCATCAACCCTCTTGTATAGCTCGTAAGCATATGGGTGAGACATTCTAGTTCAATAAATTGTATAGTAAACTCGAGGAAGGAAAACTAATTCATCATAGGATAAATCATTAATTTGAGTAAGCTCATTAGTAATAATCTCACCTGAGGGCACCCATGATAGGATATTGTGTCCCTGCATAGTAGAGTAACCGGAAATGGTAGCAAATCTCAAAAGAGGCAGCGTATTCCAATCTTTTATCCCGGCCCATAGTCTTGCAGGTAGATCATAAATAAGAAGTCGAAGAAAAGATGATGATTTTGTATATACATTTACAGAATTTTTGGGTACTTACTTGCATGATACCACTTGAACCTGGCAAATCCTAACAATTTAGGAATGCAATCAATTAATCACCTTTTAAGAACGCAATGGGATATAACTGAATAAGAAATTTCAGTTTTTCATTATGAAACTAACCTTCAGCCTTGGATTAACAAGTATGACCGGACGATCTCCAGCAGCATCAGTCATAGCTCGTAGATCCTGCATTATTTGAATAACAACAAATAAATTAAGGTGCTTTAAGGAATAGAAAGCGTGAATATTATTATCCAGTACTCCTTACATCAATAATACAGTTGCCTACTGCATTTTGAGGAGCCACTAAGATAAACATGTCATCCTGGTCATCAACCTCGTCCCCACCTATAGAACCAATCTTGACAAAGTTACCCATGGCACCATCATCACCCCAATCCATGAACTCCAAAATCTTTCGAGTCCCAGCAAGTTGCAAAGGCATTCCAGCCAGTGATCCTTCTCCCATGGACCCCTGCACACAAACCTAAAAGAAACTCGAAGATTTAGTAAACTAACGTAACTGCTAGAGAAGTATGTGAAGTGAATCAATGGTTTTAACCTTGACGCGCTTCCCATCATCAGCAAATGAAAGAGCAAGGTTGCGGATAAGTTCCATTAATGTACCTATTCGATAAACATCCTGTTCAACGAATCATTTGACTTCAAAACTTTTGAAGAATCGAGGAATGAAGAATTATAAGGAAAGGAAGTTCTCTCACCATTTCTGGATTTAGCTCTGGAATATTGATTTCCACCTTCAGTTCAAAGTAGTCAAGTCAATATTCATTGTCATGTAAATAAACCTTAGTGTTAAAGTTAAAGCAGAGGAGGGTATTTTGACCTTTAATCTAGTTTTCCCATCTCTTATTGCTCTTTGGGTTGCTTGTAATACATCTTCGTAGAAATATTTCCTGATTTCTCTGGAATGAGGAATATTATTCAGTCTCGTAGGTATTCCTCTCCAATTCTTCTGCAGGCCAAAGGATTGAAAATGTGAAGATAACAAGTACCTTCAATTTTCGAAATTGCATCAAAAAAGAAAATTAAAAAAACTTATAAGCGGGTATCAGTAAATTAACCTTGTCAGAAGATGACAAACTACTTTTGTTTCTTGTCAATTTACCTGCAAATAAGTAGAAGTTTTTTCGATGAAAAGATGTTATCAGAAAATACAAAACTTGCCCAGAAATGTAATGTTGGGCTGAATTATAAAGGAAACATGAGAACCTAAAATGTAACTGCTTCTTATATCAAAGCAACTATTGCTAAATAAAATAGAAGGATTTAAAAAACTTGCAGGAATTGCATTATCAAGGATCACTGGTATTTAAATCCCTCAAAAAAAATCCATGTAAAGTAAGAAGAAACTAAACCTGATATAGATGCCTCATCTTTATCAATTTGCAATCTTGTCAATAGAGAATCTAGTTCTTTAAAAATCACTTCTTTAGGCCGGTTTCCGTCAATCTGTACGCTAAGCAATAACAATTTCATGGGAACAGTTCTAGTTCTAGAGTAAAAATAGTAAATTAAGCACCAGCATAGAGTTTCGCAGTACCTTATTCAACACACCGGAGTATGTTGACAAGACTGCCTCTGCATTTTGCTTATATATTTGCAACCGTGATTTCACCTGATAAACAATGAAGACATTCAGCTGTATAATAATCAAAACAAGCCATTTCAAGAAAACAATACAAAGAAGAAATAGATCCAGGAATGAAGTGATGTCATTCTGCATTCAAAACAACAAAAAATTTGTTACATGAAATTTGGCACATCAACTTTTTTATTCATAAATCTCCTCCTAATCATCCATTGAAGTCTGGAAATCAATATTGACTCATTCAAGACTTCTTTCTATGGAAAGATCAGGACCATTGAGTGAAGTATATAAATATCAGAAATTCTTGTGTCTAATTTTAGTACATTGAAGTCTTATTCAGAAATTTTCTTCCAAGGATGGTTCAAAGTCGAAACAACTAGACCTGAATCATGTGAATCAGCACTTTCTTTTTCTCCAATTATTTTTGCATGTTGTACAGTTTATATTCTAGCCTTTTTAAAAAAAAAAAGAATATTCAACTTAAAACACCAAAATAAGCATGCATATAGAAACGTAAAACATGTATCACTGTTGGGTAGGGTTACCTTGTCCTCAGTGTCATCAGAACGAGTAACAAGCCTGGCTTTGATCTCATCATTATCTGGAGGGAAATTATTTACATGGTAAATCCTTCCCGTTAAAGGATCTATCCTTCTACCAACACATCGGTCAATTAATATCTCATCAGGAACCTGAATAAAAGACGTCTCACGTAAAAATTAAATCAAATGAAATTTAATTAATTTGATAAGAGCAACAGCTCAGCATCATCGAGGCAAAATGCCATACACACATACATCTAGCATAATGTATATATCAGGCCTAATATTCAGTTTTTCCAAACTCTCTGCTTGTGCAGAACTCCGAGGGTATCCATCCAAAAGCCATCCTTTCTCCTTTGCATCTTTTAATGATAGTCGTGCTGTCACCATCTACAAAATGAAGTGTTAAATGTGGTTTCTTTAACCAAGGAAAAATAAAAAAAAATTATGATAATCTTTTCATACAGCCGTGACTATTTCATCTGGAACTAATCGACCAGAATTCATGTACTCCTTTGCTTTGTTTCCAATCTCTGTGCCAGCTGATACTTCAGCTCGTAAAAGATCTCCAGTTGATATATGTACTACTCCAAACTGAAGAAACCAAGGAGGAAAATCATAAAATACGAAATGCAAAGCGAAAGTTTCTTGACTAATTTATGCATGATTTGGTAACAAGTGTGTTAATTAGGGAAGTAATAGACATTTATAACACGTGAAGCCTGAATCCCAAAAATCAGATGTAAAATCTGCTTCAGAATGATCCTTTTGAAAGTGAAAGGTGAAAATTGAAATATAGAAGCCGCTATAATGAAGACAATAAAAAAGGTATCAACTCACCTTCTGAACAATCATCTCACACTGAGTCCCTTTCCCTGAAGCTGGTGCACCCGATATCATCACTTTCAATGGCTCACTTTTGGAGCTTACAATCTTGAGTCCCTGCTCCACACATAAGTATAGAAATATAATACTCTTCCATAATTCTATTTTTCTTTTGTTAATTTGATGTTCACCCCAAAATAAAAAGAAAAATCCATCCTTAAATATGATAAAAACATATTCTATTTTTTTTTTCCAACATTAAGCACCTAACATGTCAAATTTCAAAATTTCGAACCAATTTAAACAGAAAAGATTCAGCCTTACACCAAAAGAATATATATGTGCACATATAATTGTACTATTTTTCCATCAATTACACCTAGAATCAAACACTTGAACACACACAGACACGCACAGAGTGAGAATCAGACCTTCCGCAATGGTTTTCTCTTGATAATATTGTGGCCATAAACATGGTGTGATAGAAGTTGCTGAGTGGGAAGAGAACAAGGAGAAGATGGGGAAAATGAAGTTACAAAGTTAGGAGATAATTTTGGGGTTAAAGGGTATACATTGCAGCAGTGAGACACAGTTGGGGAGTAGTTCATTAACATGGCTGAAAACTCACACACACACACTGAAGGTGTGACCTGTTTGTGTTTTATGATTTTTGAGGGAAGATGGATCGATCAGTTCGTTGATTGAGTAGAAAACGGAGGGGGGAGGTATTGGCTGAAATTTACGGACAAATTGCCGCCATTGGCTGAAAATCTGGACTTATTGATATTTCCAGTCGGGCCCGGTAAAGGCCCAATATTGGGAAAGTGGATACTCCAATTAACTTGTGTAGACTACTGTGGAGCTGTCAACGGGTCGAATTCGGGTCTGGCTCAATCTAAATAGGGCGAGATCGGATTTTGTCCAACCCGTCATCGGATCTTTACCAGAGACCACTCTCAGTTTACAACCCGGTCACATATGATTACTCCCGCCCTCCACCCGACCGACCGAATCGAAACCAAAAACTTCTTCCACCGCCGGCGTCTCTCTCACGCACACACACATAAGAGATAAACATAGTCATACGAACATTGAATCTATATCCAATTTAATGGGTGGATATAAGAGAAAAAAGCTGAACAAATCGAAAAGCCGTGGGCACCGTATGGTTTCTGCGAATCGCTCCCTGTTTGTAGAAGGCGGCGTATTATCCGATTGGTCGAGCTTCAGTTCTCCTCCTTCCAGAGGTGTCTGTTTATCTTAATTTTATGGGAATTATTAATTGCGCATATACATGTTCTCTTTATGTCTTTTAATGATTGTTGTGTGTAGGGAGTAAAGGTATTAACGGAGGAAATGGGAGATCGAAGAAGGGTTCAAGATCCGTTAACCAAAAAGGGATCAATTCCAATTCAAAAACCGGGTCGGTTCCGGGTATGAGAAGGCAGTCAAAGCAGAGTAGAGAAAATGGTGTTCGTCGCGTGTACCCTCAGGTATTCTGAGTTTCTGAGCTTAGGAGCTGTGATATATGTAGAAATTTAATCTAAAATGTGTGCATTGTTCATACTTGTTGTATTTCAGCATGTAATTTGTTGAATGATAATGTTTAATCTGTAATATGGATATATTTAATTATATTTATGATGAATGAGAATTTGAATTTTATTGTGCTCATAAAAAGAACACTTCTAGGAAAAGCTGAGTTCGTGTTCTAGATCATAGTTCACTTGATGGACATAAGGCATTTTAAAAAGATATGTAGCAATTTATTGATTAAAATTAGATGATTTCTAGGAAATTGCATTTATTGATGGAGGTGAAAATCAAGAAAGCAATTTGGACATATCAGATCCCACATTGTTGATTGGTTCAGAAAAGACCCCTATTGTTGCCTATGTAGATGAAGGACAAATTAAGGAATCCCAAACTGTGGAATATATTTATGACTACACTACAGGTTTTACATTGGATGAGAGCTCGAATAGGGGTATGGGATTTTCTGATGAAGTGGGAACAACATCTAATGGTATTGGATCTTCATCCAAAATGGAAGAGAAAGAGAGTGTTTCTATGAACTTATCTTTCGATGATGAAGGTGAGGTGGATGCCGTTGCCAAATGTGTGCATGGTTCAAATGCTGAAGTAGGCAAGGACTTTCTGACAGAGGATAGTCCCGGTTATCTGCTAATTGGAGGTACTAAAATATATACTCAGGATATCAGTGATGAGGATGATGTGGATCCAGAAAAAGAATTGATTGATGAAGAAAACTACAGCTCTTTTGTCTCAGAAGATGGTTCTGAAACATCAGATTGTGATGGCTTGTGGTATAGTGGTTCAGACATTGGTGATGAGATGGCTGCAGATTACCTTGAAGGAATTGGCGGGGTTAGCAACATCATTAATGTTGATCAACTGGTTGGACAGATTCCTGATTTATCTGATGATTACGGTGATTATGAAACTCCGCAGAGGTTTGGTGAGTTTTCTTATCAGGAGGCATCGAGGGGGTATGTCATGAAAAAATTTGGATCAGGAAGAAAATATCGCACAAAATATCAAAAATCAAAAAGTGGTCATTTTGCATCGTCATCTGCTATAGATGATTTGATGCTTATTAAGGAACCACCAAGTGTTCCGTGGAGAAGGAAACATCTTTCTAGAGTTCCACAGACTTGGCCTCTTGAAGCTCGTAAAAGCAAAAAGTCGAGGAAAATACTAGGTATTGGATTCTAATAAATTTAATACTGTGTTAAGTTGATTATTACTATATTTATATTTTTTGCTATTCGTATTTGGATTTTTCTTTGGCTGGGTTTTTGTGTGTGACTTGGGTTTGTCCTGATAGTTTGTTTTTTCTTGCTTGGTGAGCTTAGATTCATCGAGTGAGCCACGTTCCATCATTATATGCGGAAAAACATTTCTTTAAGTTGGGAAGTTTGTAACACTTTATATCTCATCTGCTGTAGGAAAATATTTAGTTTGAATTCGAATGGTGTATTAAGTTTTTTTGATAATTTCTACTGGTCAGTTTGGGCTTTAGCATTCTTATACAAGTTGTAGGTGGACAATTATGTTGGGGTCGTTAGGGTGGTCTGAATTCTTACAAGTTGTCAGTCCCTTTTCTTGTTTCATTAGGTAGTTCTTGAATTTTCAAGTGAAAGTAATGTCGTCTATGGGCTTCAAAATTCTCTTTGATTGAGTTTTTTGTGTTTCTTCTGAGTTCTTACTTCCTTTTGTGTTTTACATTTATTATATTCATCTTGAATGTGTGGCTTGAAGGCCATATTATATAATCTAAGTTTGCAATTTCAGGGGTGAAAAGGAAACATAATAAAAAAACGATTTCAGCAAAGCATCGGGATAGAATGATGCACCGCAGTGTAAATCTTCAGAAGAAAATTTTGGTAAGATAGAAAGCAAACTCGTCTTTGACATTTAAATAGGGTTCCTTGTGGTTTTAACTGTTGATTCAGAAATAGCATTTGAATGATGAATCAAGTTTTTTTTTTCCTTTTTCTCTTTTCAATGTATATTCTCTCTCACATTTTTCTTATCCACATTATTTCTCCCCACTTCTGTTTTTCATTGCATGAGTTCTGATGGTTGGTCATTTTCTTAATCACCAGTGTAACGGTCGACCACTGTTATTTAGTTCACTCTAAGCCTTGTAAGATGTTTCGTGTTACTTTCGGGTTGCCGGTGCCTTTCTTACTGCATTTCATTCTTTTAGGTCTGTAAACATGATAACAACCTGTTTGCCATCGTAATGTACTGCTGTGTAACTTCATGATTTGTCAGTACACATTAGTGAGATTTGTGACAGTGACACGAACAAAACACACAGGAGAAGGTATTTGCTTAAGTTGAATTTTTCTTATCACACTGAACAAAGATATTGCTATTCTGATTTTCAGATGACAGGAGATTACGACGAGGATGAGGATTTCTCATTCATTAATGGGAAGCCTTTTAAAGTGAATAAACATGCTGCTAAGAAGGTTGCAAGAGACGAATCAAATAAGAAAGAAGCAAAAAAGAATAAGAGGATTAGAAAAGAAGGTTCCTATGCTGCTGATCAACCCCTATCCTTTATCTCAAGTGGTATTCTAAATACTGAAAAGGTTGAACTCGGAACCATTGAATCAAACGAAACAAGAGACACATGCAATGAGAACAAAAGTGTGCCTAACTTAGTAGACTACGGGGCATTTGAGATGCACACAACTGGGTTTGGATCGAAAATGATGGCTAAGATGGGATATGTAGAAGGTGGTGGCTTGGGAAAGGAAGGTCAAGGTGTAGCACAACCTATAGAAGTGTTTAAGCGGCCTAAATCACTTGGATTAGGGGCTCGGGTTCCTGAAACTAGTGATGAAGCAAAGAACCTGCAGCCTAAACCGAAGTCAAACAGACGAGCTGCCAGATCTTCTAGCACAAACAGTAAATCGACAAAAAAGGAGAGTCGAACAAATGTGAAATCGATAAAGGAAGAGATCCATAAGTTTGGTTCATTTGAAAATCATACCAAGGGGTTTGGGTCGAAGATGATGGCGAAGATGGGTTTTCTTGAAGGCGATGGGTTAGGCAAGGATTCTCAGGGTATGGTCGACCCATTAGTTGCAGTAAGGCGCCCAAAATCGAGGGGACTAGGTGCTAAGAGTTGAAAGATGTAACATTTCAATTCTTTAAAGTTTAATATTTATAATAATAGTTATTATCATATTATTTTATTTAAAAAAAAAAAAAAGAAAGAAATTTATGTATTTTTATGACGTTCTGAACTTCTGATACTTATTAGTGTTTCAATAGCTTTATTGGATGATAATAGAAAAATGAATTTACTACCCCTTTGGTTTGGTCAACTCAACCCCCAAATTCCACAGTTTATATGGGTTTATGTGACGTTTGGTTGTCTACATTTTGTTTTTCCATTAGGTGAATAGCATTGATCACAGTAATTTGTCTCCCTAGTGATTACAGTTTATGTTTATTTTAACTAATTTGCACATTTCTATAGTCACGTTAAGAAGTTAAAATGTTAAGACATTTTCATTTTAGGCAACGGATAATCAAACAATATAGTGTATATGATAGTATTATTTTATTACAATTGTAACAGTGTAACTGATGTAATAAAAGGAAGAATGATTTTGTCCAATTATATAAAATTTAAGCAGTATATACATATAATAATCTTATTGCGTGATACCTTAAGAAAATGTGTAACGCGTTTTTTATTATAAAATGAAGCTCAACACACCACCACTATTAAGGCATTCACTAAATACACATAATTCATAAATGCACAAATTGAACTTTAAAAAATTCCAAGAAAAACATCATATACTCTCTGTATTAATTTTCACATCATTCACCGACGCTGAAAAAAGACATTAAATATCGAATCGTGCCAACATTCTTGTACCTGTGATTGTGAATCACCTTGTTTCTGTTCTTTTCTATGTGAATTTCCACATCTGCTTCTCCACCGCTTCAGTTTTCCATTTTCACTGGGTTTTGAACAGGTTAGATCTGAATAAATTTGTTCATTTGACATTGTATATCTTCATATTTCTTCAGAATCGATTAATATATCTTTCACTCAATTTTTAGTTTTTTTTTAATTATTTTGGTGCAGTAATCTGTTATTGGTTGGAATATATAAATTTAATTTCGTGATCTGGGCCATCCAGATCTGTCGTGAAAACACTAAAGATGGAATATTTTCACAAATTCACGATCTGGGTCTTGCTTGTTTTCATGGTGTATGTTGAATTCGGGCAAAGCTTTTATCTCCCTGGTAGTTATCCTCACAAGTATGGTGTCAGTGATTACTTGAATATGAAAGTCAATTCTTTGACTTCAATTGATACTGAACTTCCCTTTAGCTATTATAGTTTACCCTTCTGTCGGCCAAAAGAGGGCGTTAAAGATAGCGCAGAAAATCTCGGCGAGCTTTTGATGGGTGATAGAATTGAAAATTCTCCATATAGGTTTAAGATGTACACGAACGAAACCGAGATTTTTCTCTGTCAAACCAAGCCTTTGTCAGCTGATGAGTTTAAGCTATTGAAAAAGAGGATTGATGAGATGTATCAAGTTAATGTGATTCTAGATAACTTACCCGCTATTCGGTATACTCAGAAGGAGGGTTTTATGTTGAGGTTCACTGGTTACCCTGTTGGTGTTAAGTTACAGGGCAACTATTATATATTTAATCACCTGAAGTTCAAAGTCCTAGTTCATAAATACGAAGAGCCAAATGTTGCTCGTGTTATGGGTACTGGTGATGCAGCTGAGATGATCCCTACTGTTGGCAACTCAGAATCAGAAACACCAGGGTACATGGTTGTTGGTTTTGAAGTGGTGCCCTGTAGTTTCCAGCACAATGCCGACTCGTTAAAGAATTTGAAAATGTATGATAAGTATCCAACTTCGATTAAATGTGATCCAGGGACAGTCGCCATGGCTATTAAGGAGAATGAACCAATAGCTTTTACTTACGAGGTGTCATTCGAGGAAAGGGACATAAAGTGGCCATCGAGATGGGATGCGTATTTGAAAATGGAGGGAGCAAAAGTCCATTGGTTCTCAATTCTAAACTCTCTCATGGTGATCACTTTCTTGGCCGGCATTGTGCTTGTGATCTTTTTGAGGACAGTTAGAAGGGATCTTACTCGTTATGAAGAGCTAGACAAAGAAGCTCAAGCCCAAATGAACGAAGAGTTATCTGGATGGAAACTTGTTGTGGCTGATGTTTTTCGCGCACCTTCTAATCCATCACTTTTGTGTGTAATGGTTGGAGATGGTGTTCAAATTCTTGGTATGGCAGTTGTGACAATATTGTTTGCCGCCCTCGGGTTTATGTCCCCTGCATCTCGAGGGACTTTAATAACCGGAATGTTATTTTTCTACATGATTCTTGGAATTGCAGCTGGATATGTAGCTGTCCGTATGTGGAGGACTATCTTTTGTGGGGACCACAAAGGATGGGTTTCGGTTTCATGGAAAGTCGCTTGTTTCTTCCCCGGTATATCTTTCCTTATTCTTACAACCTTAAATTTCTTGTTATGGGGCAGTGGAAGCACCGGAGCTATTCCTTTTTCATTATTCGTTATACTCATTTTAATGTGGTTTTGTATCTCTGTCCCACTTACCCTCGTTGGTGGTTACTTTGGTGCAAAAGCACCACATATCGAATATCCTGTTCGAACTAATCAAATCCCACGAGAAATCCCGCCTCAAAAGTACCCATCTTGGCTATTGGTTCTTGGGGCAGGTACCCTTCCTTTTGGGACACTTTTCATCGAGCTTTTCTTCATCATGTCGAGTATTTGGATGGGTCGTGTGTACTATGTTTTCGGGTTCCTTTTCATTGTCTTGACCCTTTTGGTGGTTGTTTGTGCTGAGGTGTCACTTGTTCTGACTTACATGCATCTTTGTGTGGAGGACTGGAAATGGTGGTGGAAATCGTTCTTTGCATCTGGTTCTGTTGCATTATATATCTTTCTTTACTCTGTTAATTATTTGGTATTTGATCTTAAGAGTTTAAGTGGACCAGTTTCTGCTACGCTTTATCTCGGTTATTCACTCTTTATGGTCCTAGCGATTATGCTTGCTACTGGCACGGTTGGGTTCCTTTCTTCGTTCTGGTTCGTGCACTACTTGTTTTCTTCGGTGAAGCTGGACTGAGTTTATGGTCGGGCATCAAGGATTACTATAATGAAGTAGTGGTTTTCGAGGTTAATTGAACTCTGGAATTTCAGGTTTCGGAATTTGTTCTTGTAGTTTTTATGCCCCCCTCCCCCACCACTTCCCTTCCCTTCCATTCCCTTATAGAATTTGGACAAATTTACAATGATCTTGTGAAGTTTTTATTAGACAGAAATATTTGCATTTTAGGTAAGTGAAATTTGGATATTTATTGGATACAAGGTGGTATTGATACCTTTGTTATGCATTGTTGGTTTGATCCATTCATAATGAAGTAATTCGATGAATTCATATTTGGATCTGCAATACTCTGGGCCAAGTACTATAGGCCAAACCAAACTATTACAATACTGCTCATGTGCTTAAATTTCATTTTAAGATATACCTATCAATTTTGATTTTATGCATGTTAGTACTTGAAGATTTCCCTACATATCTAATAAAAGACTAGTGAAGTGAGCCAGGGCAACTGTCCTAATTCCAGAGCAAATGACAAAAATACCCTTTAATAGAATTTTATTGAAAAGAAAAGAAATATAATGGACCTCTCTCACCTTCCTCTCCAATTCTCCCCTGTTTTCAGAATGAGTTTCGATTTTTTTCCCCCTTTTCCGTTTTTTTTTTCTTGGTGAAAAAAGAATCCAGGTAGCTTACCTAAAGAGAGAAAAACAAAACAACAAACGTGTGACATAAAATCTTTGGTATTTCGTCCCGGGTGAACTAAAACACACGAGGAATAATAGCTCAATGAATGAGTAGCTGTCTTATTAATTTAAACAAGAAAACAATATATTTAGACATGACAGGTTTGAATAACAAGGCTATGCAATTTTTCATAAATCAATTCATGATAATCACGAAACTTGCTTGAAAGTGGAAATGTTTAAATCAATTGATTTAAGTAAACCAGTGTGATTCATGTGAAGCTTTTCCATGTTTAGTCTGAATCGTAGTATTAATTAAGTTTATCTCATAAACTCAATTTCACTGCAACCCAATAGAACTAGAATAGGATATGATAATTAATTATCTCCAAGTACAAATTTCATCTAGACAAGTAACTCGAGAGGATTAAAATATTATTATTCAAGTTTAATTTCATTTTTTACCGTAACTTGGTTTAATTTACATAATTAATCTGGTTTGATTTGTGGCACATATATATCTTGAAACTGCTACACGCTAGCTAAATTAAAGTGAATGTCGTCATTAGTCGTGGCAAGAACCTCAGCTAATAGATTACATGCTGAATGCTAAAATACAAATATTTTTCTCAGTTCTATGTGTTTTCTCGGCGAAACCTACAAATTTTTTTAGTCAAGATATCTCTACACTTTTGTGGAAACGATGTCAGTCGCTCCATTGGATTTAATTAATATATTTCACTAATAAGTTAATAATATCATATGACATTATATATATTTATATTTAAAAGGTTTAATACTCCATAAATGTGAATAATTTAATATGATAAGTCACTTAAAAAATTGAAAAGTTTGACCCGGGTACTATAACAAATGGAGCAAAACAAATGGGACGGAGTGAGTATTTCTCAAGGGTTTAATCACTTTTGAGGCTCGTCGGACACATAAAGTGGGAACATCTTCCAACAGTGATTTGAACATGAGTCTGCTACTTTGTAGTGACTAGTTTATTCAACTAGACCGATTCATTTTGATGTGGAAAATCATATATTTAATTCTTCATTGACAAAATATAATGGACAATTTACACATCTCTCCCTTGTGATATTGTCTAACGGACATTTTACTCTTCCTGTGATATTATATAAGAGACACTTTACCCCCTTTA
Organism: Penstemon davidsonii; assembly: GCA_034814905.1. NCBI lineage: Eukaryota > Viridiplantae > Streptophyta > Magnoliopsida > Lamiales > Plantaginaceae > Penstemon > Penstemon davidsonii. The sequence continues at coordinate 24,584,961 of JAYDYQ010002685.1, forward strand.
AAAATGCAAAAACCAAAAGGGAGACAATGTGTTTTTTTTACAAAATGACAAAGAAATATTTTGCATACCCTTTTATTTAGCACATGACCTTGTAACAAAAATACATGGAGGTAATTATTGGTGTAAAAAGCAAATTGGAAAAGGAAATATTGAATAGAAAAACAACAGTAGAATTGTGGTTTCTTAAAGTGAAAAAAGTTATTTTAAAAAGTGTATTGTTTGTTGACGAGTGTTCTGAAGATGGATTGCACAAGGACTTAAAAGTTTAAATTGAATTGGAGCAATAGATTCCTTGTACTAATCGAGATAAGAGACACCCACCCATCTTAATTAAAACAACATGAAATTCAGCCCCCCTACACAATTAATTGATTGTCTGATTATATTTTTAATTAAACAACAAATACATTACTACATTGTAATACTCATTTCAAATTAATCGTATAATTAAAAAGTACTACTATATGAATTTTTTTGGGAACGTACTACTACTATATGTAAAGGCCTAAATAAAAAGTGCAACCTTAAGTTTTTGATGAAAATTAAGATAAAATTATTCGAGATCCAATTCGAGCTTGATCAACCAACCAACTGATTTTATAATTTGATTCAATATTAGCTTAATAAACTAGAAGTAATGAAATACTCTAACATATATAAAATTTGGATCTATTAAACTCGTACTCATATCAGTATTTAATTACATCAATTTTAGAAAAGAAATTCTAGATTTTGTTGGTGAAAATGTACCACAATTAGAAAAAAGGTTTTTAAGTTTGACGGAGGGCCCATTAAGAGTAGTAGATATAGGGCCCACTAAGAGTACTAGGTCTAGGAGCAATCGTGGTGTAAAAATCCTCTGATGCCGCATATGGCGCTCTCTGTACACGTTTATTAACAAAAATAACAGATTATTTTCCCCCATATTTAAGAAGTATTTAACCCTCAAATTCATTTCCACTCCACCGTTGATTCCACCCCTCAGACCCGCAATCTCACATCTAAAGGAATTAATTTCCTTTAAAACATCTCAAATCGATCGAATCGAATCGATCGAGGAGAGTGAGATATTCAAAGGTTATATAAATCAATGGCTACGGGGGCAGCTGGAGACGGATTTGTCCGTGGCATGTTTGAAGGATGCCTTTCCGGTGGAGATATGGGCATCCAGCGCCGCCCTTACCATAAGAATTGCAAATGCGCGTTGCATAATTCGCGCGGCGGACACTGCACGCGCCACTCTCGGTACAATAATGTCTCCTATCCGATTAGACGCGCCTGGAGCGAGAGCAACCTCGCTTTGATGGTCCACGCGCCGGCCCAAGCGTCGCCGTCCGGTTACTCCTCGCCCTCATCTCCCGCCGTGGGGATCACGAGGACAAACACGCAGTTGGTGTTGTGCAAAGAAGAAGATCAGGATGATGAAGAGGGGGAGGAGATGCAGGGGGTTGCGTTTTCAATATCTATGTCTAAGGTTTGATTTATTGTTTTCCTTTTTTTTCTTTTTCTTTTTTTTAATAACTCGGGATGTTCAGAATAATAGTAGTAGTTGAATGAACTGTCTAGTTTTTCTTTTTTTAAATTAATTTGGTAAGGGGAATCAATGATGTGGTTGTTCGGTTGTGGTTCTGTCTCGGTTTTTGATACATGCACGGGACTATGAGTGCCAATTTGTAAAATCAGTCTCAATTTTGTCCATGCATGTATTTTTTTTTCTTTTTAGTTTTTTTGATCTTATAATGGACAAATTAAAATATAGAGTTATATTTCTTTCAAATTTTGTTGTTCCATTCTCTTTTTATTTTGACGATTATCTCTGTGATGAATCGCTGTTATTGAGATACCGTGGAATTATAGTAAAATGTTCTCAAAGTTCTGTTACAGTTTCACTTTATTTCTTTTTAGCCTCGTTTTTTAGTTTTTGGAAATGAAATAGAGTTTTTTTTTTTTTTTTGATAATTAAGTATATAGTTTCTATACTCTATAGATATGATGAAATTCGATGATCTACTTTAATTTTTATTTACAAAATTAGATGAAGGACAAAAATCTGTCTTTTAATAGATAGAAGTACTAGAACTCTCTATCTACATTATTTAGTTTGAATGGAATTTTTCTTTTATTATTCAATTAGATCAGGACACAATTTACTCATGATATTTGATGTGTATAATATAATGTTGCGTGGATCGGGCTTATAGATCGAATTGGATTGATTCACCAAGTGTTGGTCTCTTCCGACAAGAATAGTACCTGCAAAACCAAAAAGGAAAAACTAGGTTTGGGGTGATTCAGGCTAAACCTTCTTCGACCCTGTATATACGAGAGCATATATAACTTAGGCTGAAAACTCTATCACTTTGTTAGGTCGAGTTGGGACTAGCTAGCTTGTTGTTTTGACCGCTCCGGAAATGAAGAACAATTAAGTTGTCTCTCTTATATCCCCGAGTGAGTAAGAACTCTACCATGAGATCGCATCACACTCACAAGAATATAAGAATTTATAGAATTTTTTGTGAAGTAAATATCTTATAAAACAATCATATCCGGAGAAGGAGAAACATTAATAAAAAGTGGGTTATATTATTTTCAAACATCTCACATGATTGTTGAAAATACATCCAACACGTAGAACTGAACGTATATTGAGTGATCTGTTGAATAATATTTTAGAATACCTTAAATTGAATCTAAGAAATGTTTAATATGGATAGGAGTCATAGGACCCTCTAAGAATAAAAGAAAATGTTTAAAGTAGTGTCTTTATGTTGTAGATTGATGAATTCCAGTTCACATGTTATAATAAGAGCAATTTTCCAGCTATTAAACAGCTCGATTTAAACAAGTAATATTAACACTTTGTCCATTTTCTTTTCTTTAGTTTGTGCTCGTTGCACAACTCTTGCACCAATTCACTTCAAGTGCAAAGAGTCTAAACGAATATAATAATTTATTTTTAGAAACAAAATGAAAATTTGTAACTGACACTCGATTGGGTCACACTCATTGTAAATCTCATATATTTTGTGATTTAATTTCTAACTATACATTCACATATATTTTGTGATTGAATCTAACTATTAGACAATTAGGTTCGTCCGTATCTCTTCTGATCTAAATTAGTGAGTAACTTGTAAATATATTTATTCTTGGAATTGTGTGAATTATATTAATTGAGGAGATACATGCGTCCTTTCTTGATCTGGCTTGGTAGGTGGGTGGTTTGGGGGTGCGGGGAAGAGAACAAGTAATTTTTTTTTTTTGAAAAGGAGAACAAGTAATTAAACAACATTAATTTGCTACCTAGCTAGTTATCTTTGCATGTGCAGACCAGATCAGGTAGTGGTTGGTTCCTGAACTTATTTGGGTTAGCCTTAATAATCTCTAATCGAACATAAACTATAATTGATACTCCATAAAAATAATACAACTATATCGGAATCGGAGGAGGTTATCATGTCATCTTGTTAAATTAAATACTACTTAATATGAAAATGAAATGCTGAATTGAGATCCTATAGCACAGGCTACTCTGCCATCAATACATCATCTGTATCCAATCACATGATTTGAATCTTGAGCCACTCGTTTATTGATATTCCATAGTCTCGATCCGATCACATTCTAGTTGTATCCGTAACAATCCAATCTCAAATAACATAACATCTATCTTTTTACTACATTTGACCCATGCTAACTATTAGTTGATCCATTTGGGCCCGTATTAGTTGCAAGCCAGCCCAATTTAACTAAGCCCAGTAACAATTGGGTCAGAGTGGGACTTGGGTTGTGATCCAAATTACCAGTCCACTCTCGTTGGTCCAATCACAAGGAGAATGTTACTTAGCAGATTCCATGCAAAAAAATGTCTAGAATCTTAATTAAATTAAATTATGTCTTTGTTGCTTCAAAGAAGCATTAAATTACAAAAAATATCGTTACCATGCGTGCAAGCATGGAACCAATACAATGGAAGCTTTGCTTTGAATGAACTATCAAACTAATTGATAAGTATGGGTAAATAGATCTCTAATATATTTTATGTTTGTTTGTTTAATAGTACATACATGATTATATTATTTATTATACTTATGTCTGTAATTCTAATAATAAAAAGATATTTTCAATTCTAATGAAGTATTAATGATATATTCAAGATTTTCTCCACAGTTAAAAGTATTTCCTATAATTAAAACATGTCATAGCCTGGATTAATATAAAGGAAAATAAATTACAAGCAAAGGACTAATTCACTCGTATAAAAATAAAAGAATCAACATTTACACAATAATATATGTTAGCAATGATCGACCAGAGCTATCCTAAAATCTAAATCAATGGGAATTAATGTACACAGAAAGCTAAGGGAATGACAATTAACGAAAGAAACTGTATATGTACATTGATTTCTGAACAATCAACCATTTTAACCTGCAGAATTAAAATACTGGGCTGCTGGCAATTAGAGGATTTTACTTATACGTACTATATATGTATATATAAGATTAATTAATTAGAATCAGGGCCTCATCATTTCTGTCTGTATATATATATATATTCTTCTCAGTAAGTCCACAATGAATCCAAATCAGACATATCTGGACTAAAAGCTAGCCCCTCAAGTTGTTGATCATCATCATCATCGTTTAATTGTTTATTGGTTTGGATATGATTCATAGATGTTATCTCATGATTAGCCATTTCTTGAGTGCTAATCCCAGTCTCCTGTGAATGGCTAACCGCAGAGTTGTTAGTCGAAAAATTCTCTTTTTTGCACACTAGTCTTTCAAATGTCATCACTTGATCATTAACACCTTCAAATGGAAATATCCCGTTTTCATATTCGTAACCAAGAGATGATGATACTTGATAGGGGAAGGGGTTATGAGGAGCCATTTGGGGAAAGAAATTGGGATCATGGGTTGTAAAAGTATTAGGCGGCCTAATTTGGTTTAAACAAGAATAGTCCGTGAGTGGTACTGCAGGTAGTGTAGGGCTGCCCAAGAGATGATCCACAAATGAGTCAACGATACCTGTATTAATAATGTTCTTGTGAAGGACTCTACTAACAACCCATTCCTCCTGTTATGTATAATACTAGTTCATTAAAGCTGCGGAAATGAATGAAAGCAAAATAAAAACTTCCATGTTAAAAAGAAGAGTATGTATACCTTTGCTGTCCTGGAGAAGTTGTAAGTGGAAAAGTTGCCTTCCAGTCTGTATTCGTGCATGACCCAATTGGTTTTCTCTCCTTTTGGAGCTCTGCCTTTGTAGAAAACCAGTGTCTTTTTCATTCCCACAAGACAATTTTTAGCTTTATAAATCTCCTTATCTTTGCCGGTGGCTTTCCAGTATCCGGACTCTGTTGCTCTGTTTGTTCTCATCCCTGTTGGGTACTTTCTGTCTCTCTGGAAAAAAAAGTACCATTCTTTTTCTCCCATCTTCGCCTTCTCTGCCAAGTCAATGAAAACAAATCCAAATTTCATACTCGTACGTATCTTTCTCAAGTTAATTAATTATTAGAATCATAACAAACACAAATAGCTAGTAGCTTGGTCTTATTAATAATTAATCTCAATCGAACAAAAGCTCCAAAGAACATCAGCAATAACAAAAAAAAAGAAAGAAATAAGAAGATGGAGAGACAGAGATTAATAAAATAATTACTTGGTAAATCCCAAGGTTCACACTTATTAAAATCAGCTTCTCCAATAGCTCTGGCAGAAAATCGTTTATCCATGACTTTTTTGAGAAGATAGTGCATAATAATCTCCAAATCTGTGGGGTGAAATCTGAACCCAGGAGGAAGGTTAAGTAACCCATGATAATCTAATTGATCTTCATTACTACTATTAGCATAATTAATCATTGATGATGGACCTCCTTCCATTTTAGAAACACTAGTATATATATTACTATATGAGGAATTAAGAGCAGCAAATGAGAAAGAAAGAATGGATAAAAGGGATAGTGTTCTTTTTATAGAATAAAGAAGATATGAGGGGTTTGGTGTGGGGTTGAACAAGTTTCTTGCGGAGAAAGGAAATTACAGAGAAAGAGTGGTGGCAATACAATTATTTGCTAATAAGGGACGGAACCCCCACCCCCCCCTTTTCGATTGGACTTTTTTTACGGTCTTTATTTATCTTATCATCAAAAAATGGTGGGAATAGAATAGTGCTCCAAGTTTTATTTACTTACTAATCAAAAAACACTAATTCAACACTAATTAAATTAAATACTTTTCCGAGTTCCCAATTACTTCATTTTTTGAGTTGATCTTCATGCTGATAACGTATGCAAATTGCAAAGCAAGAATATTGTGTTGTGTCATGTATGTGTATTCTGGAAGACACGCGCTCAGCCAACGCGGAGTACAGTAGAAATTTAATACTTGTATACATATATATCTTCAAATGAAAATTGCTATGAAATGAAAATGTCAAAATTGAATAATTCTTCAATAAGAATGATCAAGATTTATTAACAATATAATAAATGTATTTAATTCAATATATATACTTTTTACAACTGTGTTTTAGTTTATGGATTGAATTTACATGCTAGTATAGACAAGAAACTTCAAAAGCATAATGCCAACTATCTATATCCTAAATTTCATCTCTTGATCACTCAATTTACATTCTTTCCCTAATGTAATACTAATTAATAAACAAATAAAATATATACCATTTTTCAACTATATGAAGTGTTGCAAAAATAAGAAGAAAAGAACTATACAAACGAGTTAATATCAAATTATTTCACTGTGTAATTCTTCAAAAACAGGTTACCCATGTGTGATAGATAAAATTGTAAGATACCTCCCTGTGCTTTTGTTAAAAAAAAAAAACAATTGTCTCCCTCTTGATTTTTTAATTCCATAAAGTGTTAATTAGACAATATCACAAATTGCTAAATTGAAGGAAATATGTAGTCAACTTAGGGTTAAATTAGTCATTTTTCACATCAAAATAATGTTTCAATCGCATTCTAGAGGACATGTGAAACACCTTCGTGAGGAAAAAAGTAAAACTTCTATTATAAGGGTGATGATCATCAAAATCTAAATTATCCATTAAACATATCATTAAAATAACTTACCAAAAACCCCGTATAAACTAAAGAGTATATTATAGTCCAATTTGAAAAGCTCAAGTTGTGTACTTTATCAAAACTTTGTAGAGAAGTATTATAAAATTAATAAATTAATTTTGTTTGGAGGGTGCTTACTAACATAAATCACATACATATTTTGGTCAGGAAAAACCAAAAAAATGAGGGAAAAGATATTCGGAAGTGGCCTACCAAACCATATATATTATTAATAATTCGGCAAATCTGAGTTTAGATTTTGACTTTTGGTAAACGGGAAAAGCACAGCATATTGGAAGATAAGATTAAGCTTCAAACTTCATCTTTCTCTGAGGCTGACATCACGTACGCCTCATCTTATATAACAAGTAACGACCAATCAATTTTGGCGCACGTGGCTACTAGGAGTTTTATTTTTGGTAAAGCCCTTTTATATTAGTATCAATTACTATCATATTCTCTTGTTAACGACTTTTGCTGAAGATTAAGCCATGGTATTAGTCAAAATCCTTTTATAAGCTACGTACAAATTTATTATGCCGTTTTACCAAATAAAAAGATATTCTGCCCAATCGAATTTTAAAAAATTCTTATTTTATTATAATATATCCCTCACTTTCCTCACAGCAAAGTTGTAAATAATTATTATATACTTATTTTTCACTAATAGTAACAATTAGCAATGTGTGTATAGTTTATACAATTTAACTAATATGTTGTGCAATGTTTTATATATATCACCAGGGCGCATGTGTTATTAATTGACGTTAGTGACAATTTATTTTACTATGAACCTAACGTTAATATATATATAGTTATTGATAGTTAACTCAGTAAATATAGTTTTGTGACTGTTGTATTTGTTATAGTTACTCTTGTGACAAATTAATCTTTTCCCATTAAATAGATAATAAGAGTGACACTTTTAGTATGCCCATTAAATATTTTCTCACTTATCCACGATTTTTTTTTTTTTGTATTATAATGTATTCATGAAACAAAACTATTGCTTAAAAATGCATTCTGAAGGCCTTCAAACAACCATTTGTTTCGGCCTTTCGGGCATGCCAATGGACCAACAAAGTAGTGTCTGTGCAACAAAATTAATAATAGTAAGGGTGCTTATTGAATGTCAACAACAAAAACTAATTACTAGATTAGCGATTGTATATTTCGCTTTATTATTTATTGTAACATCTTGTGAATGTTCTTTTTTTTTTTTTTATGAATGATATCTAGTGAATGTTATGTCAACTTTAAATAGGAATCTACTGAGTTTCTAACATAGTTCAAAATATTGCCAAAGTCAATTTATTTGACTTCTCATTTAAGTTTAGGTGAGGGTATAGAAATTCATTACCTACAACTGCTCCAACCAATTATATAAACAGAACAAAATTGTATTTTTAATACTATGGAACTTAATTCTCAACATTTTATATTTCATATTTTTAAAACTTATACTTTTAATTCTAGTTTTTTTTAAATGTTTGGCACTTTTGATCCCATACTTTACAAAATTATACTAAATAGTTTTTATTTAGTGCTCTCAATTCTATACGACTACTCAACTTTGCACTTCTGGTTCCAAATTGGATGAAAAGGGATGATGAGAACAAAAGTGAAATATATTTTAAAAAATTTAAATCAAAAGTACAATTTTATAAATCGTGAGACCTAAAGTGCTAAGAAATGAATCATGTGAGACTAAATATGCAATTTATATATCTAATTAATCACAGATCTTCACATAATTATTTGTAACAAAAAAAAAAAGTATGCGTCCGTTACACGTGTATATCTATTTTATGCTTGTACTAATTGCTTGTGTCTTGTGGTGATACAGAAAATCTTGAATAATATAAATAAAAATTAAACCCAAGGCATTGTCCTAGTGGTTAATTAAGAAGATTTGCTTCATCTATAACTTTATGGGTTCGAATTTTTGAGAACATAGACCTATTTAATAGGGGATTATTTGGTCGTTCTACCTATAATATATTCACGAGTCTATATTCACGCGAGTCTAGAGGTTTGTCCAAGTGCACAACAGATAGATTGGGACACCTATAAAAGAATTAGCGATATTAGAGCAATAATTAATTGTTGTTGTCCAAGCAAATTTCATAAAATTCCTACTCCCCCCCATATATTCAACACAATTTATTTTTCTTCAATTAATGGACTAATGACTTCCTGACGTTCCAGTCCCCTTAATAGCTATTTCATCTGTCCCAAATTATCTGTCGTTTTACATGTTTTTACACATATTAATGTAACTAATAAATAGCCTCAATTCTAGGGAAAAAACAAATTATCTACCTAAAATACACTTATTCTCTATTTATTTCAGCATTAACTATTTACAAATTATTCAAGTTATACACACTCTCTCTCTTAAGGGCAAAATAGGAAAATATGTAATTAATACTGTATTGAAATCCTAAAGCGACAAATAATTTGGGACAAAAAAAATTATCTAAAATGACAAATAATTCGAGACATATGGAATACTTAATTAGTTCCTTTCCCTATTTTTCATGATTTTTCTTAACTCGAGGGAATAAATGTATTCATATTTTCCATTACATATCTATCTCCATCTCCATATTCTTGTTGAGACCTGTATTACCACTAAAAATAACTACTGAAAATTTTAAATCAACATAATACATCTCAATTTAAATAAATTTGTTTGTTTGACTTGAACTTCATTATCCTTTTCTAATCAAAATTCCCTTATTTGTTAAAAAAAGAGTAAAAGACAAAAACACCCCCTATGCTTTGTCTAACTCCCAAACCCCCCCCCCCCCCCCCCCCCCCCCCCCCCCCGTATTATTTTAACTCTCAAAAAACCCCCTGTGATCTCAAATAAGTGCCAAATACACCCCCAAAAAAGAGAGTGTGTTTCAAATGCCAAAATTGCAAGTATTTGTTCACATTTTGCTTTTGATATGACAATTTTATCCCTGACATCGAAAGATAAAAACACCCCCTATGCTTTGTCTAACTCCCAAAAAACCCCCATGTGTCATTTTAAATCCCCAAAATCCCCCTGTGTTTGATTTTAAATATCACACTCGACCCAAGTAGTATATACTTAATTTTTCAAAAAGAATAAATAGCTACTGGGAAAATAGCTAAGTTACTTCCATCTTCTTATGTAGACTATGTGCTTGTCACATCAACAGCTCCTTTTTAATTTGTTAATAACCTTTCTTTATTGATGTCATGATCATATTTTCGACTCTATTTGCTATTGATTAGTGATGACCTTCTAGATCAAGATACAAGGATTATGATATTATCATTCGATGTAGTTTTTTTGTTATTCAGATAAAATTAAGAAGTCTTTACATTATTTATTTATTTACCATAGATACCATATCAATCAATTCATAATGACGTAGTTTTATTTTTTCAATATTAGCCCATATCCCTTTTGTAGTTGTTTACTAGTCAATATATATACTTCAATAATTGTTTGGATCGAGATGACAAGTAAATACATAGTATCTTGAATATCTAGTTAACTAATGTTTATTCGTTAGATCAACAATCACTTTTCAAAATTATCCTTCTACCATAGCTATATCACATATATAATAATTTGAAATGTTAAATACAGATTTTGATTAGCTGATAGTATATATTAAACAAGAGATGGGATATTTTTTCTATGGCACACACATAAAATAAAAGTATTCTTTGACTTGAAGTTGCCAGTGGGTAGACAATTTTAAATGATAACAAATTAAAAAAAATATGATAATAAATTAAGAATGAATTAATATCTACAAAAGAAGCTTCCAAGAGTAGAGGAGAATACGACTGCTAACTGCCTTTACAATTCTTCCTGTGATGACGTAATGCATGGACAATCCTAGGATTAGAATAATTATTATTGTTTTCTTTTCTTTTCTTTTCTCAGTAAATATAAGAACAGCCAACTGGGCCGTACCCTCAAAAAAGTGAACTTGGAATTTAAATGAAATTGTTTTTGGGCTTTAGTTAATGGACCAGAATAGATTAATGATGAAGTGGTCTTTTCATCACTGCTTGCCTAAAAATTAAACTTTCTATATTGGTACTCTGTAAGATTGAATAAAAGCTTTATTGGTAGTATATATATGTAAGAGTAAGACTAAAAAAATGGATAAATGCATGATATTATCCTGTGTTATATGAAATCTACACAAAACTATCCTGTGAACTTTTTTTTTTGTATCAAACTTCTTTGTACTTTCAAACGTTTGAACAAAATTCCCTTGTACTTTTAAATATATGTAGGGGTAATTTAGGAAATTTAATTAAAAATTAACTGTGTTAGTAACTAACGGAGATTGGGTGTTTTATGCAGGGTTTTTTAAAGTACAAAGGAGTTTGGTGCAAAAAAAAATTCACATGATAGTTTTGTGCAGGTTTCGTATAACACAAGGTAGTATCGTGCATTTTCCCCAAAAAAATGGTTTAATTTCCTTCCCTATCACCAAACTGTTCCAACAATAGTTTACTGCCAAATTTAATTGTAAAAATATGCAGGACTTAATTTGTTTAAAGCCAAACTAGATGGACCAAAGTCAAATTAATGGAAAAAAAGAACCTACCTGAAGCCTTCGATTCTCCCTTATTGATATCGCCGAATTAAAGGTCAGATTATTGATTTTTTGAATCACATTAGTTATTTTATTCTCTATAACTTTTGTTGAATTTGTCTAATTTTATTCACAAGTTACATGTAAAGTGAATTTTTTGGGTAATATGGGAGCTGAACTGTTAGAAAGACTCGGACCGGAGAATACTATTTGAAACATGATTAGTTTCTCAAAAAAAAAAAAAAAAAAAAAAAAAAAAAAAAAGAGGTATAACCCTTAATAGGACTATCTAGTTTACGAGAGTTGAAGTCGAGGAAAGTATAAAACATACAAAATTAAAACGAGAATTAATTTTTATTTACTTAACATGCAACTTTTTTGAACTAGAAGTTTCTAAATTGGAACCAAATTAAGGAATTTGATATTCGAGTAAAGTTGAATAGATAAAATATTTATTTGAACTCAGTTCCCTCAAAGAAACAAATCAAATTAAAAGTTGAATAAGGTTAAATGACAAAATTAAATTTGAGTAAAAAATCTAACTACATACTCTGAAGGTGGACTCATGTTTGACTGGAGTTAGGGGTGTAAACGAGCCGAGTAGTATCGAACGACACGTTGTTCAAGTTTGGTTTGAATTTTATCGAGCTTGAAATTTTGTGTTTGAGTTTGGTTTGATTTCTTAACGAACCGAGCTCAAACGAGCTTTTATCGAATGAGCTCGAGTCGAGTATCGAGTAGCTTGGTATTTTACATGTGTTTTTTCAATTTTAAGCTTATCGAGTCGAGCTCGAGCCGAGCTTCAAAAGTTATCGAACGAGAAATCTTGTTCAAGCTTGTTTGATTTGTTTGACGAACCGAACTCAAACGAGCTTTTATCGAACGAGCTCGAGCCGAGTATCTAGTAGCTTGGTTTGATTTTCAGCCCTAACTGGAGTAGAAAAGCAAAGCATATGCTTTTCTTGTCAAACAACTGTTAGTTATATAAATGGCCCACATTTTGGTTCTAGTCAAACCCTATCAGGCCTTGAATAGAAATAGAAACTCTCTACCTAAATTGCTTAAATGGAATAAACTTACTAAAAAGTTTCTTAAGCCCAATAACAATTAATATGGTAAATTATACATATTTCTTCCAAGTTGTGTTTCTATGAACTTTAAATAAATAGATCTAAAATAATGAAAAGAAAAGGATAAGTAATCAACTATTACGGGTCTATTTGGATGGGTTTTGGCTCGGCTTCGCGGGTCTCGATTTAAAAAAAATGGTTTGGGTGGTTTCAATGAAACCTTTGAGACCTCATTCCCCCCCCCCCACCCCCCCCCCCCCCCACCCCCCCCCCCCCCCACCCCCCCCCCCCCCCACCCCCCCCCCCCCCCACCCCCCCCCCCCCCCACCCCCCCCCCCCCCCACCCCCCCCCCCCCCCACCCCCCCCCCCCCCCACCCCCCCCCCCCCCCACCCCCCCCCCCCCCCACCCCCCCCCCCCCCCACCCCCCCCCCCCCCCACCCCCCCCCCCCCCCACCCCCCCCCCCCCCCACCCCCCCCCCCCCCCACCCCCCCCCCCCCCCACCCCCCCCCCCCCCCACCCCCCCCCCCCCCCACCCCCCCCCCCCCCCACCCCCCCCCCCCCCCACCCCCCCCCCCCCCCACCCCCCCCCCCCCCCACCCCCCCCCCCCCCCACCCCCCCCCCCCCCCACCCCCCCCCCCCCCCACCCCCCCCCCCCCCCACCCCCCCCCCCCCCCACCCCCCCCCCCCCCCACCCCCCCCCCCCCCCACCCCCCCCCCCCCCCACCCCCCCAGTAAAAAAAACAATAATTTTTCATTGAAATCCTAAAACGATAAATAAAAGTAAATTTTTTTTTTTTGCCAAAGCGATAAATAAAAGTAATTTTTTTTTTTTGCCAAGGCGATAAATAAAAAAAACTGAGGGAGTAAATTACAAATGAAACTTGTGAAATTTAGAGGTTAATAATGCGTTCCGTCGGTGCAAAGATTATAAACCTCTTATGCATATATCACCACCTAATTATTTAAATTAATCACGATTCATTAAAAGGTGCACCTAACTTTAATCAATACCTTAAGTCTTAACATTTGTCAGTAGTTTAGGCAAATCACAATTATAAAACTTAATGAGATTTTTAAAGTCAGTTATGGTGGCTTAAATCCATTGATCAATAATTAATGATCCTTTTTATGGTCCCCAATGCCAGTTAAGTTTGTACATGAATGACTCTTGTTATCAATTTTCAACATTATCTCCAAAAAAACATACTATTACAATGCTAAACATAATCTCTTCAGCTTTTATGTGATTAGTACATAATCTAATAATTATTATGAAATCATTAAAGACACTTTATTACAAGCAAGTGTCGTTTATATCCAACACCATCCATTTAGCCCAATAATTATTGTTATTTTCTCATTTTTATTGAAAGTAATTCAAATATGTTTAAGCTTCACGAGGATCGATTATGATATCCCGGATTTTCTACCAATAACATGGGACAGGAGACAATGTTGTTACATGGTTGTCTGATTTCAAACACATCGATATTTTTCTTGATTTTGTTTAAAAGATTGGGTTTTTTGCACTTTGCACCCCCAAAACATAGGAATAAGCACTTTGCACCCTCAAAATACAAATTTAGCATTTTGCACTCTCGAAATAGGAACAATTTAGCACTTTGCACCTTCTCTCATTTTCTGGCAAAGTTGACCACCAAAGTCAAAAAATCTAGGGGCAAAATAGGTAATTCATTTTTTGATATTTGACACTTTGCACTCCCGCAACACGAAAAATTAGCACTTTACACCCCCGAAACAGAATAAGCAGTTAGTACCCTCGAATTAAGAACAACTCAGCAACTTGCACCCCGAAACACGATAAATTCCCTTTGCACCCTTGAAACACAAAATTAACACTTAGCACCCTTAAATAAAGAAAAACTCAGTAACTAGCACCCCCTCGTTTTTTGGGGCAGAGTTGACCACCAGGGTCAAAATAATTTAGCGGCAAAATAGGTAATTCATTTTATTTTTTCCTTAAAATTTGCAAAATACGATTAGGAATACTAGAATACTCATTTCTCTCTTCATATTTTTTTTCATCAATATACATATCCATATTGTAATCTTGGATTAAAATTTTATTTTTGTGATATGATTCAGTAGATTCTATGTATTAAAACTTTCTAGAAACTTTTTAAATTCTTTTGGAAATTTTTGACGATATTTTGAAAATTGGTAATTAAAGAAAAATTGCCAAAGATTAAAAAATGAATTACCTATTTTGCCCTTAGATTGTTTTGACCCTGGTGGTCAACTCTGTCGAAAAAAACGAGGGGTGCTAGTTACTGGGATTTTTTTAATTTAAGGGTGCTAAGTGTTAATTTTGTGTTTTAGGGGTGCAAATTGCCCATTTATCGTGTTTCAGGGGTGCAAGTTGTTGAGTTGTTTCTAAATCGAGGGTGTTAAGTGCTAATTCTATTTCGAGGGTGCAAAGTGCCAATTTCTCATGTTTTGGGGTGCAAAGTGCCAAAGGTCAAAAATTGAATTACCTATTTTGCCCCTAGTTTTTTAGACTTCGGTGGTCAACTTTGCCGAGAAATAAGAGAGGGTGCAAAGTGCTGAATTGTTGCTATTTCGGGGGTGCAAAGTGCTAAATCTGTATTTTGGGGTGCAAAATACGTATTTTCCATGTTTTGGGGGTGAAGAGTGCAAAAAAACCCTAAAGACTTATTATCACTTTAATTACGGGTATTGTGACTTCTTTCAAAATATTGTCTTAAGAAATTGTATTTTGCAAAGTATGATCTTTAATTAACTACATATACATGATAAGATATTACAATTAATACTCAAATTTGAAATTGTATAAGATATTACAAACATTACAAATAATCCCGTAAGAGCAGAATTTGAATATTTCAGGGGTAAATGATTGGTTGTAAGAGAGTGCCAAATTGAGGGGTATTTTTGTAATTTTAAATACATGAAGGGGATTTTTATAATTTGATCTTACCTCATGGAGTATCCGTAATTTACCCTTAAAAGAATAATAATTGATTTATATATTTAGAAATACAAATAAATTTTGAATTGATTGGATTAAAAGAAGAAAAATAAAAGAAGAATATTGTCCCAATAATACAGATTAGATATTAGTACTCTATGGAAGCATAAACAAAAAAGAAAAAATAGATTAGATATATTAAATTCTCTCTCTCCTTTGGTGACGGCAGATGCATGGCAGGTCGCCCTATTCGTACAGTAATAAGTAGAGTATTAAATTAAACTATGATGAGGAGAGAGAAACAAACAGAAGAGACAGACTAGACTAGACTAGACTAGGTAGGGGACCAAACTAACCTAGACTGAATAAATATATAATTCAGGTAGGATTGGGCCCACCCCCGCCTTTAACCGCAGGCGTTCAATCCGCCGCAGCGCAGCAGAAAATAGGAGCACTGCCTGAACTGGGTTCAAATGGGGTCAGGACCTAACCTTGGAGAAATAGAACTGTATGAATGCGAGTATACCATGCACCCGTACCGTATATACGTACGTAGACTGTTATATGTATATGTTGTTGATGGGATTGGGCTAGCCATCTACAGCGGTCCCCATTGGTGTTGGGTGGTCCATGAAACTCGGGACTGACACATGGCAGTTGTACCTATGGTGCTCTTGTCAGTATAGGCCAGGGTCGATCAATGTTTTGCTTTAGCTTGCCCCTCCCTGCCTGTCCGCGCCTTTCTTCATTTTTCCTACCAAATGATTTCTTAAAAATGTAAAATATATAAATACCCCCTACACTTTATCTCATTTGCAAAATATTCATTTTTATTAATTTTATTTGCAAACAATTTTGTATTAAATTCATATAGCTCATTGTATATCTTGAATATTCCCATAACTCTTTTTTTTTTTTTAAAAAAAAATAATCTTCTCATAAGTTAACAAGTATCAGGATTATTGTCAAACTTTTAAGAGAACAAATTATTATTGTTATATCTTTAATGGAACATAGGATTATCAAAGTGAAAAGAGGAATTACTGCTATTTTTTTGTATGTAGACAAGGATGTGTTGGCATTTTATTTTTGGGGTATAATTGTAACTCTCCCTTACATTTTATGAAGAAAAAATGTTACTAATGAGTAAATCACGCAGATTATTTTCTAATAAAAATATGGATGATATTTTGTCAATAGGACAAAATACAGGGGTTGCATTTCACTCAATTATTAATCTTAATTCCTTATAAGCAACAATAGCTAAACTTGATTTTGTCTGCTTGTTAAGAACAAGGGTTAATTACAGGGACATCCCCTGAGGTTTATTGTAATTCGCATCCAATCCCCTCCAAGAATCATAATTACAATGACCTCCCCTAAGGTTTCAAAAACCTTACAAAACCCTAACGGAGTTGGACGGAATCTATTAAATGACTTAATTGCCCTCGTCAATTTTAATTACAAATAAATAAAAAAATCTTATTAACAAAATGTCTTATTTACCCTTCCCCTGATGCACAAAATTACAATGACCTCCCCTGAGGTTTGGTGTAATTCGCGTCCAATCCCCTACAAGAATCATAATTACAATAACCTCCCCTGAGATTTCAAAAACCTTACAAAACCCTAACGTACACTAGCGGAGTTTGGACGAAATCTGTGATATGACTTCATTGACCTCGTCAATTTTAATTAAAAAAAAATCAGAAAAAAAAATTTCGATTAACAAAATTTCCTATTTACCCTTGCAATGATGCACAAAATTATCATATTATCCTTGCAAAATTTAATTATGAATGGATATAAAAAATCATAATTGCACATTGGTACCTAAACTTTAAAAAGACTAATTTTAGACATAAAAAGAATAAAAAACCTAGCCCTAGCCCTAACCCCCCACGCCAACCCACCCATCGTCCCTACCGACACCTCTTCTTACAGGCCGTGCCACCGGCCTGGGATCTATAAACCCAGGCTGGTGACAGATTAGAAGGAGAAGCCAGACCGATGGCACGACCTGGGAGAAGAGGTGCCAATAGGGTGGGTGGGTGGGTGGGTGGGTGGGGGGTGGGGGGGTTAGGGATGGTGATATTTTTTTTTATAATTAATATATATTAAAATTATTTATTGATTTACTAATATTCGTTAATATGTATATATGGTATTATTTTCTATTTTATAGTAAAATATTTTATTAATCATTAATATTCTGTACAAGTAAGGAATATAAAAAAAAATATTTTATAATAATTATTTTACTAAATTGGGTACTGGAGTGAGTAATTTTAATTTTTGTAAAAAAAATTACCTAAAAGTTTACGAATTTTTTTAGTACGGGTTAATTATGAACATGTGATCATTTTTATAATGTCTAATAATTTTTGTTCAAGTTTTTTTACTTCTCATGATTAAACGCAATTCATTAATTTATCCTTGTACTTTAATTATGATTTTTTTAAATTATTAATATTACGGGTTGATTACATTTGTATTTATGTTCTACAGTTTTTTTCTTATAATTAACCATAATTTATTTCAAAAAATATGAAAAAAACATTGATATGCTATTATATTTTTATTTTAAGAATATATATATATACTAATAAACTGATTATAAGTTTCATGTGAATTTACAACATTTTCATCCATTCATAATCATAATCCTTACAATGAACACCCTCCCATATATCAAACATAACTAAGGGCATAATTGTCCACGAAAATTGCTACAGTAATATCAAGGGTAGAATGGGGTTTTCAATAAAATTAGGGGGACAACGTCAGCAAAAACTAACGGATGTAAGGTTTTTGAAACCTCAGGGGAGGTCATTGTAATTATGATTCTTGGAGGGGATTGGACGCGAATTACACCAAACCTCAGGGGAGGTCCCTGTAATTAACCCTAAGAACAATTAATTTCGATTGAGCAAGAAGTAATAATGACGTATTGCAATTATCAGAATTGCTAAACAATAAAATGAGCATAATTGGATTTTACTTAGATGTAGTAAGTCATTTTACTTGTTATTGTTCTACTTCCTTGATTTTAATTGAAATATGTTTATAAAAAATTTCCCTCGACTATAAAATGCACTGAAAAACTACTAAGGGCCTGTTTGTTTGGCGTTTGGGAAAGTAGTTTGGGAGAGTAGTGGAGGTTTGTGAAATAATCTCGATTTGCGTAATGTTGTTTGTTTGGGTTTTGAGAGAGTGGTTTGAGAAATAAAGTAGGTGTAGGTTTTTTTGGAAGAGTTGGGTTGTAGGTGTAAGATGTGTAAGACTTTATGTCAAATCATGTTTGTTATGTGAGATAAATTGTGTAAGAGATAGGTTACTTTATGTCAAATCAAAGTAGAGTTTGTATAGGTTTTGTTTAGAGATAAGAAAATTGTTGTTTGTTTGGCTTTTGAGAGAGTAGTTTGAGAAAATTAATGGATGAAAAATTTATTTCGGAAAATTGAAAATATGTTTGTTTGGCATTTCCCAAACACGAAAAAATTCTGGGAAACGCCAAACAAACAGGCCCTAAATATCTCATATTTTTCATTAAAGCAGATTTTTTTATTTGAATATAAGCTGATTATGAAAGAAGTTGACTGTAAGCCAATTCTGATTTTTTGCCTCTTTTCTATAATTCTGTGTAAAATTCTGATCTCACATGACTTGCGCACCCATGATATTTAACTTGGTTTTTTTTGAGATGTTGAATACACTATATCGAATTGAATCTATTACATTGATATCAAAGTAGGCTAATTATAAATACTAATATTAAATTAGAGTATTAAATTAGAGAAAATATCCACACTAGTGGGAGTCGAATCTATGACCTCTAACTCGCATTAATATGAGTATTTCTATAATTTAATACTAAACTTTATAATTAATTTATCTTTGTACATTAATACCAATTAAATAGATTTCTCGATTTAATGATGTAATTATCCTCTGAAGAAGAAAAAAAAATCAAAGTTTATCTTGCATTATTTCACCAAAACCAATTCGAATTTATAAACTAGCAAAAACAAATTGAGCACTATTCAATTCACGTCTCACACGTTTCTCATTTATTCTTTGTATCAAGTCAATAAAAAAAAACAAATACTTTTTTATCAAAAGAAAAGAAAGAACACTATCAATCATCAAATTTTGTCTTATTGAACACCTTGAGAAACATCGACATTTAAAATATTACAGTATTAATTATTGCATAAGGAGGCCAAAAAGACAAATATAAATAGTATGATTGATTGACGTGGCATTTGTTTACCAATTACCACCCACTCCCCACCAAACACCGTCGTCCTGACCAAGCAATGTATAGCCGGCAGGGCTAGCTCATTCAACCCTATTAATTAGTATTTTGTTGCTCATTCTATTATTCCTCCTCCCTTTAAAGCAAAGATTTGTTTACAATTTTTAGCTTCCAAGTATATATAGATAGTAATAAAGATTCAAATAATTTTATATGTAATTTATATACGGACAAGTATACCACTACTACAAAATGTCTAATATTTATATTTATTATATTAGCAAAAATGATTTTTTTTTTCTCAAATGGAATGAACATATAGTTTATGTACAATTATTTACGTGGGGTTCAATTTTACACTCTCTTGGTCTTGGATATAATCGCACCAAGAGAGTGTTGCTAGTTTGTTTTTATTCTTGTTATCCATGTTTTTTTATTTAAATATCTAGGTAGACAAAAATTAGTCATCCCATGGCGTGCAATTAGTCCGCAGATGTATTATTTGAAGTATATACTTATGTCATACTTGTTAATTAAGGTTAGTTTTTTTTTTTTTAATTAAAAAATGTAAGAAACTTAAACAAATATCAATTGAAGAATACACCCACGGCCCACCCATAAATTATGCATCATTTAGTAAAAATCTAAAATCTTGAGTACTCTACCCCAATTGCACCAAAATTTATTCATATTTGAAAAGTTTAGCTATATATATATATTAATTAATCTTTGGAAATTAAGCAAAACCGGACTTGAACCCCCACCCCTACTACCTGGCCGTCTGGAATATATTCAGCAGGAGCAGGAGGGAGGAGCAGAATAAGTCAGATCACACTACAACACTGCACATAATTTGAAACATGGCATTCCAGGACCACCACCAAAACGAAATGCCCCTTCACTACTCAGATGATAACCACCCCTCCGCCGCCGCCTCCTCCTTCTTCCGCTCCATCCTCCCCGATCACCACCCCCACTCCTCACCACCTACCACCACCACATGGCTCAACAACTCCTCCCTCCACCACTGGCTCCCCACCCAAAGTCCCCTCGACACAGCCAGCGGCGGTGGTGGAGGAGAAAATAATAGTAGTAATAACAGCAGCAACTGGGAAAGAGACAAGTGCAAAGCCGATATTCTCAGTCACCCACTTTACGAACAGCTACTGTCGGCACACGTCTCCTGCCTCCGCATAGCTACGCCCGTTGACCAGCTTCCCAGGATTGACGCCCAGCTTGCTCAGTCGCCACAGGTCGTCGCTAAGTATTCTGTTCTTGGACACGCCGGTCAACACCCCCTCGACGATAAAGACCTTGACCATTTCATGGTACTTTACAAAAGACTAATTCATTCACTTCTTGCAAATGTTTTTCATGTCAAATTCTTAGAATTTTGGTGGTATGGTTTATATCCAAGATTGAATTTTTAGATCTCCCATGTTGGATTTGGTCGTCACTCTTTCAATTCTACTAGTTGTCTGTTTGAGTCTTGAAAGTTAAGTATATTGAACAGTTGATGAAAAACTCTGGCCTTTTAATTAGGCCATTAGTAGTTGGTCTCAATGTCGTTTATTTTCATTTTTATGATTTTCATCTGCTAATATCTTACATAAGGAATAAATTAAGGCTGCCCTGCCATCTTCCCTTGTGTCGGAGTTATCCTTGTTAGTGTTGCTTTTGTAAACCTTTTCTTTCTTGAATATATATAGTTTGAATTCTTCGGAATTTTGATTTGGTCATTAGCATTTCAGGTTTGCTGTTATTAGTATTATTACATTTAGCAGTGTAAGGAATCAATAATTTTTACATTGGCATCTAACCATATAGTACTAGCTAGCATGATAATTCAAACTCGGATAGTGGAGAATTAGTAGAAGAGAGGACCAGTTTCATGAACTGTCTTATTCATATTTGTATGATCTCATCTACGACTCTCAGTTAAGTTGCAGTCCATATCTGTAATTAATGTGTGTAGGAATATCTGATAGGAATCCTGTTGTTCTTGATCAGTACACAACACTAATAATTGGAACTCTATTTTTTTAGTGCTTTGGAGAATCTCTTTCTTGATGTAATGCCACTTAGTACTAGTTTTCTTCTACAACTGAACTGGATCAACTCATTAAATCTCTTCACATGAACTTTGGTATCTTGGAATATCTCTCTCTCTCTCTCTCCCCCCTTGTATCAAGATTCACTTATGGTGAGTAATGGCGATTAATTTAATAAATTAACAAAAACTATTAATGAATTGGTCATTAACCTTTACTAGACTGGAAATTAGTCCTGCTTCACCCCCCAGTGCTGTTAATAAGCAGGTTCAATTCTTTTCTTGCCCCCCATACATCCATTTTCGTATCAATATAATTACAATTTTGTGACCACTCATCATTTACTAGTTTTTCATATTTTTTTTCGTCTTTCTTTCTGATGTAGACAAATTATGTTCTATTGCTCTCCTCATTTAAAGAGCAACTGCAACAACATGTCCGAGTTCATGCGATGGAAGCAGTCATGGCTTGTTGGGAGCTCGAGCAATCTTTGCAAAGCTTGACAGGTAATAAATTCCCTGATTTTATGTATGTATGTCTCTACTTTACATCTTTTATTGCACATTTGAATCCATCAAGATGAACTCTAAATTGGTATGTGAACTTTGTATACTTTCCTCTTAATCTTACGACACACAACCAGCTCTTGGCCTCTTAATTCAAATTGTTTACAATTAAAGACTATGCTAAATTCATTGATCCATTTCAATATCTCATTTACATATAGTTCTTTGACAGAATGATGCATTTGTTTGAATTTGTTACACAATTGCTTGACAGGGGTAGCGCCAAGTGAAGGTACAGGAGCGACGATGTCTGATGATGACGAGGACCAAGCAGAGAGTGAAACTAATTTGTTTGATGAAAGTCTAGATGGGACAGACAACATGGGATTTGGTCCTCTAGTACCCACTGAAGTTGAGAGATCCTTGATGGAACGCGTGCGACAAGAACTAAAACACGAGCTTAAACAGGTGAGACAGCATAAACTTTTATGACGATGATTTGGCTACTATATAATGTTATTTTGAGTTCACTAAGAAAGGTTTTTATTTTTATTTTTTAGGGGTATAAGGAGAAGATTGTGGACATTAGAGAAGAAATATTGCGAAAAAGAAGAGCAGGAAAACTTCCGGGCGATACTACATCTGTCTTGAAAACTTGGTGGCAGACACATTCCAAGTGGCCTTATCCAACAGTAAGCAAACTATATATGACTCAAAACATATTCGTTCCTTTCTTTTAATTGATAAGATTTACATAGTATGTAATATTGTTTTAGGAGGAAGATAAATCGAGATTAGTTCAAGAGACTGGTTTGCAACTAAAACAGATCAACAATTGGTTCATCAACCAACGGAAAAGGAATTGGCACAGCAATACCTCCTCCTCGTCTACTCAGAAGAGCAAGCGCAAGAAGTAGGTTTATATATATACCGATATTCTCTAGTTTCCCATGACAAAACATTTTTAGGGGAACCTTGCCTTGATTTTGGGATTAAATAGTGGTGCAGGTGGTAAAAACGGCCAATGAGCGTCTACTGTGAAGAGAATTTTGGATAAGTGACACAGCTATTTCGTTGTTTGTTAATGTCCAGTAGCGACACTCTATAGATATTCGGTAAATATGGTTAAGAATGGCACAGGAGTGAAAAATTGCAGGCTGTTTAGAGGTACTTTGAGTGGATAAGGAAATGAAATTAGGTCAATGCAATGGCGTGTGCTTTTTGGACCATTGAGAATTAAAGCTGCTGTATGTAATGAATATACCAGTAGGAAGGTATCCCATTTGATAGTTTTGTTTTGTTTGCTTGAGATATTGGCGAGGACATAGCTGCTGTTTTGGTGTTATTTATAGTACTAGTATTTGATACTTGGATTTTGCCGCACCATGAGTAGAATATATATGACTCAAGTTTAATCTTGAATTAATAGTTTTCGTTCATTGCCATTTGCCAAGCCATCCTTTCAGAATTTGGTTGCAAACCAAAATCTACGGCATTATTGGGTGGATTAGTCAAAATGATAGTCTGCGACATAGCTGTACTGGAAAAGGCGGCTGGCTGGTTAAGCTATAAGCCTATAACTGAATCTTGTCTTCTTTCATCTAAAAGCAAACATGCCCCAATATCTCCCTATAATTTGCCAATTATTATCTTGGGAAATTCTTATCCACACCAGGTTTGGCAAAATCCGAAGTAACTACACGTCAAGTGCATTACACTTGTTTGGCAAAACCCGAAGTAACTACATGACAAATGCAATACACTTGCTCTAATGCCTATTAGTTACATTTTTCCAATAAATGTTGATTTGTTGGTCAACATTGATATTGGATATTGAAATTGTCAGGCATTCTAGAATCCCAAATTTTTCCATTTTAAACATGCTAAAAATTTAAAATATCTCTAATGGTAAAGGCCAAACTTATAATATAAAGCCATAAAACCTCGAATATTTTAATTTCGCATATTCTGTCACACTTTTTACATATTCTCAAACTAAATATTTCCGAGTCTATTACATACACAGACACTATAAGCCAAGGTGGCATAAGGCTCTATATGAATTGGCCTTTGTCCGATTCTATGGGCTTTGGGATCATAGGAAAGGTTTGGTTGTTTTTTTGAAACACTAATTAAATTAATTTTGGGTTCTAAAAATTTGAACTATGATTCAAATGGACTTATTGAGTTTGGATGATGTATTTAGTAAGAATTTTGCCGCAAAGCAAAATTAAATATGAAACTGATTGTATTAATGCGTAACACGTATTCTTAAATTATCCACAATAATACAACTAACTCATTTGACATTGAATTTCGTTTTTTGTTTATTTTTAAATAAATAAGTAACATGGAAAGCCAATAACAAAGTAGTGGAGTATGAAACAATACAATAATATTAATTATTCACCAGTTCAGTTCAAATAAATTTTTAGATTATGTTGAGTTATGTAGAATACAATTTTTCTCCCTGAATTGTGTTATGTGTCACTCAAAAGACAGTCTTCCTTTGTTGATCATTAATCAAAGAGGCAGAAGCAAACCTAGACGAAAAATTGTGCATCAAAACACCATCGTCCTCCTGATCCTGATCCAGATCACCACAAAAGTTAAGTGCATAGCTTTCTGGAGTGTACTGAAACTGCGTCGTTTGCTTATTACTAGATTTCTTCGGAATACAATTGCATAGCTTCCCAATTTTCCTAATGAAATTCTTCCATTTAGGCCCTGCCACAAGCTCCGAAAATCCCTTTACTCTTTTTAGATTAGCCACAAGCCATGGCTCCTTGTGCGTTTCTTTCAATAGATAGTGATTTTCTGTGCCGGCGTCCCACCAGAAGCAGAACTGCCGGAAACAGCCGCATCCGCTGGCGGCAGCCGCCTCTTCATAAGGGATAGACATGGGATTTTCTTTAATTTGTGCGTGTGTCGTGTGTGTACGTAATGATAATTAATTGTGAAGAAGACGACGATTATTTATATATTTTTAGTGGCCGTGTTTAAGCGTGTTTCTTGTGTGTTCGTGGATAGAGAGAAAGAAGTGGAAGAAAAATCAAATCAGAAGAGAAATATCTAAGAAGTTTAAGATCCATTATATACATATTATTTGAAAAAAGAAAAAGAAAAATACGCAACAGTGTGTAGATGATGTTAATTGAATTGTGTGACTGGTCAAAATAAGGAATACTTTTTCGGTTTTGAATGTTTCTAGTTATTTGTGAGCATATGGTTGAAATTGAAAACCAATTTGCCGGCTCATTAATGTTCACTATTTATTTCGAAGAAATAGCTATTCATTCATTTGTAGTAGTATTATTATTTATAGAGACCAAATTCAACTAGAACTAATCTTTTCTTTTCATAAATGAGATTTTAATTAAATTACACATCCAAACAAGATAGGGGAATCAATGGATCAAAATCATATTCTGAATTATTTGTTTGAGGTATAAATGTTTTTTTTTACATGTCCAGTTTGTCCCAGCCAAAATGGAAGTCTTAATTATTAGTATCATCAGCCATGTGAGGAACAATACTACAGTTTACAACATAGAAGAATAATGAGACCTTTTGATCTAAACAAATGTGTGAATTTGATTTAATGCAAGTTTGATCAAACCTCAAAACATGCATGCACTATATATATCGATCAGCCTTTGAACTGGAGATTTGATTTAATTCGCTGATGGAAATGGCTGTGGTATTTGGAGGGAGCTTAGCAGCCATGGCTCTTAATTCATTGGCAACCTCTGTGAAATTAGGCCTTTTTGATGGTTCGGATGTCCAACACCTCTCCATCAGAACTCTCCACTCGGGATCACACGTTTCTGGCACGGGAGGACGCAATGTGTTGCTCATAATACCACCTACCATAATTATACAAATAAAGTAAGCAAAAACAACTAAAACATGTTCTCTAGGTAATAGATCGACTCATATAGCATTTAGAAATGCATCAAAAATGCTATATATATGAAGTCAGGACACTGACCAATAATGGCTCCATAGTGCAAGTCTGTATATGGTTCTTTTCCAGTAAGAAGTTCCCACATCACAATTCCAAAAGAAAACACATCAACCTGTGTGGGTAAGACGAAACAATTGAAGAGTTGAGAAGGTACAATGATTCTTTTGCCCATTTTAAATATGTGAGCTTGAGAAACGAGAGAGAATGAAATACCTTATCTGAGACAAGGCTACTACTACCCCCATTAAGAAGCTCGGGTGCCATCCATGGAAGGGTGCCTCTTACACCACCTGAGATTAGTGTTTGACATTTTACCTTTGACAGCCCCAAGTCACCAACCTACAAGTGTTTAAGAGAAACGACAAACTTAAGCGATGCAAGTACAAAAGTACATAAACATTAACATGACAAGTATCTTAAACAGAAAACCAGATCACATTTGAATGGTACTGATGTGAAACTTGTGGATAAATTCAAACATGACACAGTGCGAACTTAACATAAGAACAAATGGAACTGAAGACATCAATCATCATTGAATCACCAACCTTGCATATTGGCCTTTGTGGATCACGGAGATTAACCAATAAATTGTCGCTTTTCAGGTCAAAATGTACTATGTTCTTTCCATGCAAGTATTCCATTCCAAAGGCGACGTCCATGCTAATTAGAACGCGCTTGTGCTTATCAAGAGGCCTGGTAATATTAATCAGGCCAAAAAAAATGGTCATTTATGAATTCAATACAAACAACAAAAAATGTATATCCCTTAATCATGACAGATGGAAAGGGTCATTGCATTACCTGTCACTCTTCTGCAAAACAGTTCTTAAAGAACCATTCACCATGTATTCAGTAACAGTTGCAACTGAATCGTCAAGACCATCAAACACAACTCCATAAAAAGTAACCACATTTGGGTGGTGCAAATCAGCTAGCTTTATTGCCTCATTCCAGAAATCATCTCTCTGTTTATTATTATTATTATTATTAATTTAAGAAACTGCAATTATAAGCCAAACATATAGTACAATATAATTAACATAACAATGAGTCAGGACACTGACCATGCGTTCTTGATCTGATGGCTTCCCAGCAAAACATCTATCATTGATACGTTTAATTGCTACATCGGTGCCTCTCCACTTTCCATGATACACTGTACCGATAGTACCAACACCCAGTTCTTGTAGCTCTTCCAGGTCACTGTTTTTAATTATCTGCCAGAACAGAGCCACTAAAACGGTTAAGAAAATAGTTCATAAGAAATAGAACAAACTAGGATCATTTTGAGGGGGAAAGAAACCTGTAATCGACCAATGCTATCGGACGCAGGGATACCAAGATTTATTTTCTTTGTCAATTTGGTCTTAATGTCCTGAATGGAGACAATATTTAAACAAATAAGCTTCATAATTAATTATATTTTTGATACTTCATATTAATATGTTCATTTGAGAAAGATGAGGAAATTACAAAACCTCAAGTTTATCTCTTTGCTGTATTTCTACATTAGCACGTTGAACTTCACCGATTTGCTTGGCTATAGGATGATAATCACTAGCTTGAAGTTCTTGCTTTATCAGTTCCTCTGCCAAACCTTTATGAGTAATTATAAATTAAATGAGCATCTAAACAAATACTTACAATATATATACATACATATATGAACCCAAAAAAAAATGGACATATAATTCCAAACCTTTATTGGACAGGACCGCGTTCTCTTTTCTTATTGGAATTTTGCTATGTTTAGGAGGGGGGAAATGAACTTCGGGACGTAAACTCCAAGGATCCTGGTTGCTAAATAGTGATGGGGCCGTGTTATCTGGAACTGTATTTGATGGAGATATATATGATGTGTTGTTTCCGTTAAATGCAACACATTCTTCATCACCAGGTAATCTTGACTGGGACCATGGAACGGTATCTTGCCATTCACCAATAGGTGGATGTACAGAGTTTTCAGCATCATCATCATCTGCAACAAAAGGATTAACAACCCTATGAGGGTACAAATTGACATTACGTAAAGGAGGAGGAGGAGGCACTGAAACTTGATAAGATTCTGCTGCCTTTCTAGGATCAAGAACGGACTTGTTCTGCTCGTTTTTCGCTAAGATTGTAGAAGGGCGTATCTGGAGATTTTCCAACCTCCCGTCAATTTGTCTCAAACGATCAGGCGCCGATGAAGTAGAATCATCTTTTGGAATACCTTCACATATTTTACCATAATAATTTTTCCGGCCTTCATGAAAAACATTATTATTATATGGTCTGTTGTGAATTGTTGTTGTGTCCTGTACAACTTTGAATTGTGGCTGAGGAACAAAATGCTGGACAGCATCAACATGGCAAGGTTGAGGAGTATTAGGTAAAAACACATCATATGGAGATTGTGCTCCACTACTCATCATCACATTCTGCGGAAGCGTCACCTTAGAATGTTCAAGATTTTCTCTCTGCGGCGGGATATGTACATATTGTGAGACCCCTATCCCGTTTGTATGAATCTTCACAGATTCATGAGCCTGTGGTCGAGGCAGTTGCGCAATATTGCCTTCTCCGAGAGTTCCAGCTACAATAGGCTTTGTCATTGGTAGTCCTCGATTATCCAAGTGGAGACCACGATACATTGACCTCGAGTCAGGCAAGACACTTCCAGAACCTTCCGAGATGGCCATCTGCACAGAATTTGGAAGTTGAAACCGATCATATAATCCCCCTTGTTTTGCTATCGGAACTTGAGCATGACTTGCATTGTACCCTTGTCCATTTGGAAGTTGGAGAACCCTCTCTACTACCCTCCTTTCTGCAGGGTAATGCTCCAAACGAACTTGTTGCATGGGAACGGCAGTTGGAACTGCAATAGGCCTCGTGCTTGCAAAGGAAGATGCAGGGAATCCCATCTGGGAAGGGTTATGTTGCACATAGTTTGCACGGCTCAGCGTTTCTTGACGAGGATCTATATAAGCCGCCGGTACATAAGGTGAAGATACCGGAAAACTCACACCAGGTAGCGACTGTGGGACACTAAGAGGCACATATCTCCCTACCTCTTGCTCAGGAAGACCACATCTAACCATTGATGGAATACTTAACGGAGCAGAACAAGCATCCGTAGTGTATACTACGGGGTTAGGATCTAAACCCATCATTCTTGAATGCTCTATAGCTGATAATCCATAACTACATGGTATACTAATAACCTCCCCATGACTATGGCCTACAAAATCAACACCCTCGGTACCATTAAAATCCGAAGTTTGAGAAGAAGAAGCAGCATCACTACCAATACTGTCCTTTGTACCAATACAACCGATATTCCCCTCCATAATCCCATTAACAGCCTCAACATACTTTTGCTCACCAACTTGCAAATCCCCAATATGCACTAAATCGGAAGATTCTAGATCCGAATACGAGAACAAGAATATCCTCAACTTAGGTGATCCATCCAAACACCTCTCGATAAACTTTTCGTATTCATCCATCATGTTCTCAAGATCATCAGTACATGAGACCACCACAAGTGCATCAAGATCCTCATCTGGTAACTGATACTTAATCACTACATGTTGAGCATATATATCTGTCATTTTCTTAACCAATTCACCAAAAGTAAGATTTTTTCTTACACTAATTATTCTTGTTTGCCCACCTACATATCTCAAAGCACCATCACTTGGCCTTGGGAGTATTTTCCCACCAAAACTACATAAGAACTTGACCATTTCTCCTGATGCAGAATCATCGCTACACTCATCACCAGAGAAATCAGAAGCATTACCCCCAGCCCTTGTTCCAAGAATTGGACTATAATTGGGCCCAATACCAGTACTGGCCTTAGGGGCGCCATTATTGAATCCTAAAGGCATAAAACTGGAATCTGGTATTGTGGATGGGCAATAAAGTGCAGGGGTACTGGTGTTGGGATAACCCACTACATTACGAAGCGGGTTCGGATAAAACCCATCAATGGGCCTCCTTGAAGAAGTAAGGAAGTCTTTGGGTACTGCGTTTTTATCAAATGCCATAATGCAACTCTGTATATGTTTTCTTGCTAATACAGGTATAAAGATTGGATTTTTACTATGTATTATGAATTTTCTTGCTTAGACCAGGTATAAAGATTTGATTTTTAACAAAATCCCAATGAAATATATATGAAGGTGGTTTCTTTGTATTCGATCTCTCTTGTACTTGTATTATTGCCACATTCAACTGAAATGATTTAAAAAGAAATAGAGACAAGTGGGCTGGCTTATGAAGAAGATGCTAGTTTAAGATAAATGACCTGAATTTAATGGAGGATGAAGATTCTTTGAGGGTTTGATCAGGTTTATGTGAGAATCAATTTCACAAAAAATCAGAGCTTTATGTGAGGATCCTTTTCTAATTTCTCTCTCCCTTTCTAAAATACTTCTATAAAGTAAAATTACTAGTATAAGAGTACAGAGTATAAAAAATGGAGATTTGGACGCGGAGGGTGCATGCAGAATCTCTCTGACAATCTGAGTCAATCGAGGACTATAATGTTGAATAGAAAGGTAGACAGTGTCAGTGTAAAATCTCATTTAATTGACATAAAATCTCCTTTATTTTTTTTATTAGTAATAAAGCTTCTTGTATTAATATTTTTTAGCAAAAATATCTTCGTGTTATCATTTATTCATTTTATTGTCAATTTTAAAGTTTATGGGGGATTACTTTCAATTTTTTTAAGTATCTATCGGGCTTTCACATTTTATTAGTTCCAAAGAAAAATAACATATAAGAGCATATTTGTTTCTTTTCGTTGTAAATCATTAAGAATACTTGAACTTAGAGTGAATAAAATAAAACACAAATTAATTGTAGAGTCGGAGAGATAAATGTCTATAGCTTGTTAATTCATGTGATTTTTTGTAAATAAAAGTAATATAATAGATCTTATGTCAATTAAGTATAATACATGGGGTGTTCTTGCATTTCACTCCTGAGTTTGAAATTGAGGACCGAGGAGATTTATGATAACATATACTATTATTATTTATTACTATATGACATGTCTGTGGGTTTGTTGGTCGTATCATATATAGATCTAACTTCACTTCATCCAATTTGCTTTCAGTTTTGTTAATATCTGTTTTTTTATTGTCTTTACTAATTACTAGTGTTAATTCCGAAATACAAGCAAAAGCAAGGCATACTATAGTCCCGTGTATATTTTGGGTTGACCTTCATTTGTTCAATAGGGCTAGGGCTATATTAGGAAATTAGATGCAACTATATTATATAAAAATAATTATATCTTATTTTCATTACTGCATTTTTTCATGTATGTGAAATACAACTTAAATACTTTTTTTTAATGCTATATTTATTTAATCAAACAAATGTTTCATATATCTTTTTCTTTAAGAAAAATAATGTATCATGTTATCTCAATAATAATCAATTCGAGCACTTGTTAGCAGTTAGTATATTTTGAGCATGGGCCAAATCTAATCTGAAAAGAAAGGGAACTTTAACAATTAATAACTGAGAATTATTGGTCATGGATCCTAATTAGGTCTGACAAAAAAGTCTGTTTCTCGCGAGGATCAATTACAATGCAAGAGATATACAATACAGGTTTATTATGGAGTAGGTCTGACAAAAAAACAAGAAGTATATATATATCATTTTTGTCCAAAACTAATCCTTCTACAAGGAAGTTAGGTGACAATAAATGTAATAATAGTTAAAATGGGCGCTAACATCTACATGCAATTACCATGCATTGGTAGACTGCAAGTGGAATTGTATCTAAAAATCAATTCCATGTTCTGTAATACTTCTATCTTACTAATTCATACAAATTTTAAATATGTAAATAAATTAATATATAGTGTTTTCAAACTATATATCCAGAAATCTACAAATATTAATTTATCAAAAAAAAAAAAAAGTGGGAAATCTACAATATATATATATATATATATATATATATATATATATTCTAAATTAAATATTCAACACTAAATTTGTTTAGATTTGATTCGTCAACTTTACATATGAAGATAAGTTTGGATAGTATTATTCTTATAATTATTATTTAAAAAAACAGATGTGTTGAGACGAAGTTGACTTATGGCCTGTTTGTTTGGCATCTCTTAAAAAAATTCGTGTTTGAAAAAAATGAGACAAACATCATTTCTATTTTTTGAAATAAATTTATTATTCTCAATTTTATCAAATTACTCTCTCAAAAGTCAAACAAACAATAATTTTCTTATCTAACAAAAACCTACCTAAACTCTTCTAAAAAAAACCTACATTCACATTAGGGTAAATACCACTTTTGGTCCCTCTTATCATTAACTTTTTACAGAGTGGTCCCTCTTATGTTTTTTTTCCCGCTTTAGTCCCTACTATGAATTATGTGTTTCACTTTAGTCCCTACTATGAATTATGTGTTTCACTTTAGTCCTTATCAGGTGGTTCCGATAACACGTGACATGTATATGAATATTTTTTAGGGCATTTTCGTCCGTTCACTATTGAGACTATTTGAGATATTGTTTAATTGGTGAGCAATTTTGGTGTTTGAAGAAGATTTTGGGAGAAAACTTTAGTTTGGAACGAAATGGACGATTAAGTTGGATTGGAATGAAAGCCTAGTTTGGAAGAGATTAAATATTTTTTTTAAATTAGAAAGACGAAAATATCCCTGTTAGTTTACTTGAAATGATGAAATTGCCCTCATGTGCATATCACATGTTACCGGAACCGCCTTGGATCACTTGAAAGGGACTAAACTGAGACAAATAATTCATAGTAGGGACTAAAGTGGGAAAAAAAACATAAGAGGGACCACTCTGTAAAAAGTTAATGATAAGAGGGACCAAAAGTGGTGTTTACCCTTCACATTATTTCTCAATTCACTCTCCAAAAATTCAAACAAACAATGTAAATTAAAATTATTTCACAAATCTCCATCACTCTCACAAATTACTCTCCAAAATGCCAAACAAACGGGCCATAAATCTTTCTTTTAGAAAACAATGTCTGAGCACGTGGCTAACTCGCTGTCAGCACCAACGCGCATGGCCTTGTGTGAAGGAACAAGGAAGAAGTCCAGACTCCAGTCTATGAAAAGTGTGATCAAGTCACTGGATGGAAATTTGGCATTATTTAACATATAAATCCGATACAAACATTTTTTTTTCAGATGAGATCCGATACGAACATTTTAAGTGTATAATATATGCAACAAAAAATACACGTGATCCATTTATTATTTATTAATTAAAAATTGGGTGTTGAGTTTTGGTGGCAAAATGGGTAGACCCATGAGTTGGTTTATGACCAATCCGATCCAACCCAATTCAATTCATATTTTTGCTATTATTGATGGATTTGGGGTTGGTTAATATTTGTATGAGTAAAAAATAGGTTCATAAGTTGGTCCAAAACGATTAAATGAAAAACACACACTTAACTAATTAAACTAGTTAACATCTAATGATTAACTTTTACTCAAAAGTATTATTATACTTTTCTCTCCGGAATTCATAAATTTTTAGTTACAATGTAATTTCAAATTAAATATAAATAATTGCTTCAAATAAATGAAAACCTATTTATTTAATATTAATCTAATTCCATTTAGTTTTTTATGAATATATAAATAATATTTACTTAAAAAAATGGTGGATTTTTTCAGTTTTGAATTAACAAAATAATTAAGCATAAAACGGGTCGACACGGTCCAACCTAACCCAACCATTTTTTACCCCATTTTTTTTCAACCCAACCCATAATGTTAGATCTATATTAAGAGATCCTTTTTGACCCAGCCTGTTTTTTTTCAACCCAAGCCACTCTGCCCGTTTACCACCGCTGGAGTTGAGGTTGTCTCTACAAGACTACAACACCTTAGTTTTGTCTCATAAGTCATAAACCACTTAAATATCCTATGTCTAGATTGTCAAAATCACAAATTCAACTTCAAGCTATCTAGCGATGCAATTTAATTTAATTAATTTAATAGATTAGGTTTGGTTCACTATATATAGTATAGTGGCTCTTTCATCATTCTCCAACTCCTATATATATAATAATTGGGTTATTATCAAGACATTCTAACTTAATTTCCTTCTTTGACGCATAATAAAACATCCATATCATGGGTTTTATTTTCACCCTTTCTTTTATTCTAAGCTTGTCTGTTTTTGTTTTAGCCGCAGATGCAATTCAAGAAATAATATGTCCATTTAAATATATATATCAGTTCGGAGATTCAATTTCTGATACTGGAAATTCTATTCGAATTCTCCCTTTTGGTCCCACACTTCCCCCCACCCGTCTTCCTTATGGTAAAACTTTTCCGGGTAGACCCACTGGTCGTTGGTCTAATGGTCGTCTTATAATAGATTTTGCTGGTAATATATATTGTCAAAAACTTTTGATTATTCAATTTCTTAACTAACTCATCGATCATATAGTACATATTATTTGTAACTTAATTAACGAGGGAATTGCATTTTTCATTCCAAACTTTTACCTAATTAACTTTTACCTATTACTTAATTAACGAGGGAAATGTGAAAAAAGTCCTTCAATTTTGGTATTAAATATATCTTTTTTTAAGGTTTGATATCAAATGCCTAAAGTAGGTAAAAATTTGGTATGAAAAATGCAATATCCTCCTTAATTAACTTCAATTCTTATATATGTTCTTTTTTTTTTTTTTTTTGAGTCGAAATGAGAATTCATTAACCAATAGAATCAGAAGTTACAAAGCCACAAAGGGCATTGTCGTAAATCCCAGCATTGCCTCTCTTAGCGTTCAAATACATTGGTTTTTCACAAAATATATTCCCACCATATGTTTTACGCCCACAGGTTAACATATATCTATGAGAATTCTAGTATCTATATTAATGTTCGTGTGCTATATATTATTTTGTCGTTTGGAAAACAATTTATTATGTTTATTTTTGGTATAATTTGCTTATTTTTTATACGATGTGCCTCATATTCAATACATTCGGGGGACAAATTAATCACAATAACATTGGGTACGTAACTTTTGTGTGATTAATTTCCATAGAGTGTGATAATACTCTACGGAAGTCTCTCATTTTCATGGGTGCAATTGGAGGCAATGACATCAACTTTCCATTATCACAAGGCAGATCCCTTGAAGAAGTCCAAAATTACGTGCCCTTCATAAACCAAGCCATTGTCAATGCCACAAGAGTATATATAATTTAATTAACATCAAATTAATTGAATTAATGACATGATTTAACTCCTAGCTAGTAAACTTTTATTATTATTATTATTATTGTAGGAATTGATCATGGCTGGTGCATTGCGAATTGTGGTTCCTGGAAATTTTCCAATCGGATGCTTCCCATTTATTCTAAATGTATTGCGAACCAATGACACATCTGCCTACGATAGATTTGGATGTTTGATAAGTGTAAACAATCTCGCAATTCTACAAAATAATGATCTACAAGGTGCTTTAGATTCACTCGGGAGAGAGTTTCCGAATGTTGTCATATTATATGCAGACTACTACAACGCTTTTCAATCACTTCTTCAAGATGCAACCGTTCTTGGTTAGTTTTTTGATTAATTAGTCCTGGCAAAAAGCTGAGGAAAGTGAAAGAATGTGAAATGCTAATTAAATTGTGTTTTGTTGTGCCATTAATTTGTAGGTATTGATTCAAGGAATTTGTTGAAAGTTTGTTGCGGAGTTGAAGGAGGACAGTATAATCCTCTTGGACCAGATTTTTGTGGAAATCCGAGTGTGCCCGTTTGTTCCAATCCAAATCGATATATACATTGGGATGGCATACATCTAACCCAAAAAGCTTACGGCCGTATTGCAACTATCATCATTGAGGACATAATCTTGAGGATCAAATGCTTTCAATAAATTTAAGTCAAAGTAATTATGTGTTATGAGATAGTATTGTATCGTATAATCTCAATGAATTAATAAGACCTTCTTCCTCAATTATATTATATATATATAATATTCATTCATATAATAATTGCACTAAATCTCGAAAAAAAATATTGCACTAATTTGAAAAACAAAAAACAGGTTTAGCTGACAATGAATTAGTCGTAGCTAAAATAACAATCTCAATAATCTTTTCCAAACCTAAAAATTAAAATTGAATGACTTAATAAAAGATTCCAAAGAAAGGCCCGAGCAAGTCATTATGTACAACTCGAATTAATTAATATCAACAATTATATTCAACTCAAGAAAGAAAAAAAAAACGTCTCAATTGTCCGTTACCTAAAATAAGAACTAAACCCCCAAAACCCTCAACCGACGGCGGAAGACACCGACGGAGACGGCGGCAACCTTGCCGTAAAATTCTTAAACGGAACGGCGTCATCGTCATAATTAAACCCGTCTTCGAAATTCAAAGAATAACTCAAGGGGTCGTACCTAAACTCCGCGGAAGAGTGTTTCTTATGCTTAGTTCCCGTAAAACCCAACATGGATCGGCACTTTTCTTTTAATTCCGATAGAGAGTGCCCGTGGGGTCCTTTAGTTTTGACCCAAATTAAGGTTGGTTTGTTGTCGGACGGAAAAGGAGGCGGTGGCGAAAGAGGAGGGGAGTGGCGCCGCCCGAAGCAGCAGAAGGATTGTTTGAGCTTTTGTTTCAGGGAGGGAGCTGAAGAGTTTCCGATGTTATCGTCGTCTTCCATATTAATTTTGTTATTTTATGCTTTAATTTTTCACTTCGTGTACGTGTGGCGTTTAAATATAGGTCAGTCAGTCAGTTAGTTGGGAGAGTGTGAAACCAAGACGGAAGAAGACTATTCCGTGTGTGTCATTGGTATATATTATGGGCTATTTGGAATGGTTTTGGCTCGATTTCAAAAAATAGTTTGAATGTGGGTTTTTGAGTAGGTTTGTGATGAAATTTCATTTGCATTTTGTAATTTCCATTTGTTAAACTAAAGTTTAAAAATATGCTATTAATTAGCTCTTTATGATGATTAAAACAAGATCACGTAAAATCATACATAAGATCGTGATCAAAATTATTCCATCTCACAAAAAAATTATTTGATTGATTTATCGGTTGCACGAATAACGTGATATATCACATCGAGAAGATCGTATCTAATCCCTATGTTTAAGGCAGTGGTGGAGCTAGAATTCTTTTTCACCGAGGTCCACTATAAAATTAATTACTATGATTTAAAATATTAATAATAATAAAAAAATCAACAACAACAATGAAACTTCGATAAAATTAATTCAAGCTCAAAATCAATTTGATAGAATGAGATTTTTTTTTAACGGGAAATCGTTTCATGATCTATTTATTACAACTAACAAGAATTAGATAATTTACTAATATAAATATACATATTTCATTCATATGTCTCCCTCAAGAATCAATGGTTTCTCCTCTTAATATAAAAACTAGAACCTAAACTTTTTTTTGGTAGATTTTTTGTTTTGCACGTTTTTTAGTAAGTTTGTTTTGTGATAAAAGAGATGAAGATGAAAGATAGATTGATATGAAGTTGGAGTCTCTTGATATTTTGAAAGTGTTAATCCCTAAAAATTAATTGTAAAATAAAAAGAATATGTTAGAGTTTGAGTTGATGTCCACTTTGTGAATCTAGACTTGTTAACTTTACCAAACTCTAATAAACACGGACCTCTTTCAATTAGAATTTTAATTATAATTAGGGGGTCATTTAAAAAAATATTATAAGATTTATATAAATAATAACATAATACAAAATATTACACACATAAAAACAAGATAGGAGAAAATTTTATGGGGTTCCATGCACCCCCTTCTCTTAAAGTGGCTCCACCACTGGTTTAAGGTGAAATTAATTTTATGATCTCATTCTTTTTTTCAAAATATATTTAGGCTTTATACCTAATTTGATCTTGTTTGAAACACGCATGACATATTATATGAGAATATCTCCTAACAGTATTAGTGATCTCACTCTAATTATGTATTGGCACGTGAAATTCCATTTAAACAAATCGCATCAATCTTTTGCATCAGATATACCACGGATCATGAATGAATGAAATAGTATATTTCCGTTCGAGTCATTTCTCTCACCACAATTCAGGAGGAGCAATTCTTGAATGTTTTTCACATGGGGCTTTTGTACTTCCTTTTTTTTTTACATAAGTAATATCTAAATTGGTAAAATAATTGCTTAGCCATAAGTTTTATAAGTGATATTATAATTTATTAAGTTTTTAATTACAAATCTTCAACTCGTGTTATTTGAACAAAGTTAGCCCCATCCTTTGTTCTAAATGATTTCATAAGCACAAAATCAGAGAATTATCGTGTATGCTTGATACTTAATCACAAGTTCTTACAATGCTACGAGTAATATATTTTGAGAAACATCAATTTGAACTACAAGAAATTCATAAAATGATGGAAATCTAAAACGAATTCCTTTTTACTGTTGTAATAAAATGGTTGAAATAAGCAATAAATTAGCTTAGTGAAATGGGCTAATCTCGATATATATATATATATATATATTAAAAAAAAAAAAGCTAATCTCCATAATGTGAGAAATTCTAAGTTGAATTTTTGTTGAGCGAAGTTGTCAAATAATTGTGTGATCGATAATATCTCAAAAGAGATTAAGCTAAGTATAAGCTAAAAAGGAAAAGATAAATTAAACTAATTTTAAGCATCCGAGATTGGAGCTTGAGCTATTACCATGAACAATCCATCAATCTGATTCCATGATATATGGCGCGAACTTGAAGTTTGTGAGACGTCATTTTTCAATAGGGAGCAATGTAGGGTCATGGGCATGGCCCAAAATGTTATGATCCTCTTGAGAAAAATACCACACGCACAACATTTTCTTCTTTAGTGATATGATTTTGCCTCATTTAGCATTAGGCAACTTCTCTTAATTCAATCAAAAAAAGTTGCTCATAATTTCGTTATTTGTTTGTTTGGATGTGTTAACTTTCCTCATCTCTTTTGAACAAATTAATAAATACGTGTTTAGTCAAAAAAATAATGTTGAACGTTAGGCTAATCACATCTCCTCAGATGTATGTCTGGTTTCTTACCCACCTCTGCCCATATTATAATTAGCCAGCTGCCATGAAGATTTTGTATGTTGATACTACTCCGTAGTAGTACTATTTTGTAGATTTTTATTTTTGTATGTTGCTATTGATGATTTGATTATTACTATTATGTTCATGACAGAAAATATATATTTTTCAGTGAAGAAAGCCAACAATCAGAATCATCAACGCTAGGGTAGGGCCGACTTTTTTGTCTCCAATTAATTAATTATTCTCTAGTACTGTATCATTTCCTCCATTTGCTTTCAATGTTCAATCTGTCCCATTTTCAAGAAAACTTGTGCTGGCACAACACAATCTTCTTGACAACATCAAGAAAACAACCATTTTCTTTTCTGAAAAGTCCTGGAAAATACCCGTTTCTAAATACAGTTAATTAATTTGGTGCTGGAATTAAATGGCTGGTATGCTTCCTGGAGTTGAAGCTGCAAGAAGAAGAAGATTTCATCAAAGCAGCAATTATGAATCATCTCATCAAACTACATCTGCCTCTTCTAGGCGCCCTTCCTTGTGTTTGTATGCAAGCTCAACCTCTTCCAAGGTACAAATATTAATTATATCTGTTAAAATTCTTTTACCCAGTCCCATATATATATTTATATTGGGAGGGCCTACAGCAGAGGAATCCAATAAGCCAGGTGCAAGCAATGTGCGATGAGAGCCGGCTTGGTGCAGAGGCAAGAGAAGCTAAGAAGAGATTGGATGAGAGGCTACAAGCACAATGGAGATCTGAAACCAAGAGGTAAAAAAGATAGTAATATCATATTTTCATTCAAGTTTATGAATACTACTTATTATATGATTATTATGCATTCAGAACTCCAACTACTCAAGAAAGGCCTATGATCCAAGTAGACATGCAAAAAGTAGAGCCTAAATTGAAGAGAAGTGTTTCGAATTGGTTGAAATCGAGGTGGAAATGGTCAGAACAAGAAGAATGTGCAGTGTGCTTGGAGCAGTTTAAGGCCACGAGGGGGCAGAAATTGATGCAGTTGGCATGTGCACATAAGTTCCACACTAATTGTTTGGTGCCTTGGTTGGAAGAAAATTCCCATTGCCCTTGTTGCAGGATGGAAGTCCCAACCTAGAACCAAAATTATAAAGGATAAAAGAACATAACTTATGAGCACTTGAGAATGTTGAACTTCTGTGTTTCAGATTGGTTTTATTTGTTTATTTATAAAGAACAAAAAAAAGTTCACCAATTGTGGCAATTTTCATCATCGTTTTTACTCTTGTGTCAAACCAATATGATGAGGAGGTATATATTTATTGTATCGGCAAGATTTTAAAATAATGGTCTGATATGCAGCTGAACATATCTGGCTCCAACCACCAGATCCAGATGGCTAGCAAAGGTGTTCAAAATGTAACTGGGAAGTTACCAGAAAAATTACAACTGGTAAATGCTTAATACAATGCAAAATTGTTTCACCAATTCGACTGCACCATTTTGTTACCTGAAAATAGAACAGAAAGCCTACCATGCACAGTAACCTTGCAATCACAAAAAGTAACCATTCTATAGCAAAAGCATCACAGAGGCTCTAGGAACATGTTCATCCCTTCTCTCAACTAGGAAGAGTAATTGTATAAATCTTATTCACTAATTTTTAATATAATACCCCAGTGAGATTCCAACGTCTCCGAAATTTTAGTATAAGATGACTGAATTTGGGATGCAAACCTTGCTACAAATATGTAAACTCAACCATATATCTCATGGCCATTGCCAATACTAATGACCAAATCTATGAACCCATGCAAAGCCGAAAACCATGAACAATAATCAGACAATTGACCTCGCCTAACTCTATATACACGTAAAAATCAAAGGGTTCGAGCAGAGGCTGAAAAGCCATCACGCTTCTGATCATGATATTACAACAAAATTTCCAAAAGTATTACACAGTTTCTTTTTCTTCTCTTTCCTTGCCCTGGCTTCAAAATTCACTTACTATTGCAACAAAATCCAGAACTATTGAACCCAACAATGGTAATAGAATATATTATTACTTGAGTAGTACCCAAGGTCCATGTTTTCTATACAGCTATATATAAACAGAATCAACTAACCAAAAAAACAGATCTTTCAGTTTGAATCAGAGGCCTCTGTGAAACCATCACGAACATCTCCCCGGCAGAGAGGGCACACGCTGAAGAATCATCATTTGGAATTAAAAAGGGGCACACATAGCATAAAGGTATAATAATTACAGCACGAATTACGTACCCATGAACCTCTTTAAGCCATTTATCTACACATGACATGTGATATTCGTGATGGCATGGAAGAACTCGTATTTTGTCTCCCTCCTCGTATTCGGACAGGCAAATGTAACACCTGAACATGAAATCATAGTTTTTTTAATTATGATAAAGGAAAAGCTAAAGGATAAGGAGACCTTGAAAAGAAGAAAACATACTGTGAAACATCATTTGCACATTCCATTCTCTCTCTTTTTGTGTAAGTTTTCACAGGGAAAGAGTCAACAATTGATTCTGGAGCTGGAAGTGAGACCATTGACAAGGAAAGCGACATAGGCTGTTGATGTATTTGATCAAGCACCTGAATATTATTGAAAATTATTGAATACAAACCAGAACTATCTAAACGAACTGCAAATATGATATAAAAAAACAATTCAATAAGTTTCTCCTTACTATTTTCTTTTACACACATGCATGCATACATTTTGTTGAATGGTTTAAATGCCTTACAAGTTTGGAGTGAATAGCAGATTACCTCCCAGTGTTATTGTTAAAAGGCAATTTACCCCCCTGTGATAAATAAA
Source organism: Penstemon davidsonii (assembly GCA_034814905.1). NCBI lineage: Eukaryota > Viridiplantae > Streptophyta > Magnoliopsida > Lamiales > Plantaginaceae > Penstemon > Penstemon davidsonii. The sequence goes on from JAYDYQ010002685.1 coordinate 24,627,363, forward strand.
AGGCAACATACCTCCCTGTGTTTTTGTAAAAGAAGCACACTGCATGCCTCTTGGTTTTTGCATTTCACAGGGGGGTAAAGTGCCCATTAGTAAATATCACAGGGGGCAACATGCCCATTAGGTGATATCACGGGGATGTAATTAGACAATATCACAGAGGGCTAAATTGGTCATTTTCCACATCAAAATGAAGTCACAGTCGCTAGCATGTGTGCAACACCTCCACGAGGAGAGAGGTAAACACACGTCATTATATATCACATGGAGGTAATATGCCTATTTTCATATCACCGTGGGGTAAATTGCACATTAGACATATCACAGGGAGGTAACTTGCCAAAACCCCACAAGTTTGTAGCAAAATATGACTGATAAAAACTTACTAATCAAGAAGAATACCTCAAACAAGGCTTCAGCCAGCATAACTATTCTAGAAATGCCAGCACGTGTCCCATATTCCTCAGAAGATGAACCTGATTGGCAAGAGCAGGAGCCCTCAGAATGTATCCCTCTAGGACAGGTTGAGTTTCGGCGACCGGTAGAATCAAGACCACTACGAAGTCTTTCCCAGATCTGTAAACAAAATTAGAGATTATTACCTTCACAGGAAAAATTCATTAAAACCTCAAAAGAGTTATACCTCAGATCTTGAATTCGATTGATGTTCATTACTACTGCCCTGAGGTCTACTCCCAACATCATTGGTTAAGAAATCACCAGTAAAATCAAGGAGCCATCTATCGTGAGATCTCAAATGATCAGAATCATCAGGTGAAAATACAAAGGTTCTTGAATCTGTATGTCTCCTGGAACTGCGTCTAGAGAAAGCATCCCAAAATAATCTTCTACTGTTTCTTCTTATTTCACGACTGCTTATTTCAGCAGAATTACCAGATAATATATTCGAGGATATACCCACCAAATCAACCTGTACTTGACTCCCATGTTGCCTATTTTGTTCCCTTTCTGATACCACCTCCTGTGGGGTATGAAAGTCTACTAGCGAATCAGGACCAACAGAAGAATCAGAATCAATACGAGTTAAGTTATTTTCGACTGAAACTTCATCCAAGAACGATTCTCCATGACCATGAGAAAACAGACCATTTGAATTGCTGATTCTTTCACCAACTTGAGATTGGTCTCCATTGGTTTCGGTTATGCGACTCATGTCATCCACTCCATCCATTTCATTTACAGAGAAGTAATCTGGAGAGGGTTGATCTAGATAGGAAGTACTTGCACTTTCAGTACCTCTAAAATTAGCAATGGATTGATGAGAAGGAACTAACTCCCTACTTTCAGACAAGCATTTGCCTTTACCACATGGCTCGACATTACTACTTGTACCAACTTCTCGAGAAGGATTGTCACTACTTTCAGATGAGACCCCATATTCAACTTTGTTGCTATTTTGATCAGCTACATTGCTCGGTGACAAATCAGAATCATTTCTCGGGAATTTCAACTTTTTACTTTTTTTACCATGTTCTGCAGAATTCACCAGTAATTCAGCTGGATAATCTTCCATCTACAAAGAACAAAATGACAAACAACACCTAAATACCTATCCCGGTTTAAAGAATGCATAAGGAAGTAATTAGAGTGATATTCTGAGTACATGGCTAGATAAAGTCTCGTCTATAACCTTTAGATGATTTTAAAACTGCAGACATCCAAAGACAAACTATTTCAGATATTAAGTACTATACCATGGTCATTTTTGTGGTCCAGTACATTAGAGAAATATCCTGGATTGATTTTATTTGATTGTATAGATATTCTTTGTAATCCTTTTGATTGTGTAGATATTCTTGGAATCCTTAAAGATTCTCCTCTTGTATATATATTTGCAACTCTATATCAATGGGCATGTACGTTTTCCACTATTCTACAAATTGCTATCAAATACAATTTAAAAAAGGGAGATGAATAAACTATTTGAGGCAAACACAATCACAATTCAGCTATATTTTAAAAGCTTATGACAAAAAAGACATTCACAAACCATATAAACAATAACTAAGAAAATCATCAAACAAATAAATGAAATTATAATAGGAAAATAATTCAATACAATTGGAATGTGTATAAATAAATCTACGTATAGATATATACATCGTTGGGCGTACGGGAGGAAGAGGCGCCGCAGACGAGGAGGGATGAGATGGTGCGCTTGATCGTGGGCCAACGGCTTTGTTGGGGTCCGGCCCGACGAGGCCCACCGGAGCCCATCCGGCTGCTGCCTGAGCCCATCTCAGATTCTTTCACTTTTTCTCTTTCTCCGGACAGAGAGAGAGAGAAAATGTGAGATGCTATTTATGCATTTAAATATATTTTGTGTATGTGGAGTAGTATTATTTTGATAAAAGAATGGAAGTGATAAAAATGGAAGGCTGTGTTTGTGCGTGTGAAGACACGTCTGAAAGGTGAGAGGTCATTTGAGTTCTGAATTTTTCATTTTTCCTTATTTATTATGTGGTTGATTTATTGGGGATTAATATTGGTCTATATTCCTAAATAGTGGCGCACTTCAAATGGTTCTTGTAATTAACATAACAGAAAAGTAAAAGTTAACTTAATCCTTAACTCAAAGTTTATTACTTCTTTGGTTTTATCGATGTTATGTTACACCTTAAGCTCCCATTTAATTTAATATAAACTTCTGTAATTTTCTTTGATGCCTTAATACTAGTATTTCAATACTCACCAAATAACTTTTTGTTACTCATTTTTCCATTCTTAGAGTCACTTTTTACTGAAAATAGGAACTAGTCTTCTTATTTGCTGATGCTTTAATGCCCATGATGAATGCATACAAAATTAAATTTGCCCTTAAATCTGAACTACTTAATTAATTTGATCTTATAGTTTCCAAATATGTCAATTAAGGAAATCTCTCAAAATATTTATGTATTTATGTACACATGGTCCCTATAGTAATCCTCCTTGCTTTTATAAGTTATAACCTGTTTAGTATATCCACTTTGGCAACCGAATGGAAGCTTTACTAAATACTTCATCCGTTCCATGATATTTGTAGTTTTAGAATATTGCAGGAGTACTAAAGATTCAAATAAATAACATTAATTTTTGATAAAAATAAATAAAAGATATATCTAAAATACTCTTAAATAATATATGTAGTGAAACAGAGTGAGTATTATCATTATAATTATACCTATGAAAAGTCATGGGATTATGCCAATTTTGGCCCTCGAGGTAACAAATGAATGAACAAGTGAACATAAAAAGGGGGTTGGGATTATCCAAAAAAAAGAAAAAACAATGACAGGTGAAAATGCAAATAACGAAAAAGAGGAGGGGTTGGGAAAAAAAGAAACAGTGGGCACCTCCTAGGAATTGACGGAACAGAGACTACAAAAGCCATTTGCGAGCACAGATTACATCCACGTACACACACACATTCATACGGACTTGTCTTCTAGAAAAAAAAAAAAAAAAAGAGAGAAAATCAGACTATGGCGAACTCTCAGTACGGTGGCCAGGGCAGGTCAACGGCGTCGGGGCTTCCTTCTCTTCCTCCTCTTACCGGAAAACGCACACGCTCCGAATTTGGTGAATTTGACTTCCATTGATTTCCTGCCTATTTACATTGTACATTTTTGTTTATTTATATCCATGCATGTCTTTGTTTGGTGTTGAGTTAGGGTTTAGTTTATGGAATTAGTGAGATAGGGTTTGGATTAAGTTAAGCTATGGTTTTGGAGGGATCTGCATTGGGGAAAATTAAGTTAAAAGTTATGAACTTTAGATTTTCCTGTTGTTTTCCTGAAATAGTGGATTCTTTCACCTCGATTGAGACCATTGAAGTTGGATTTGTTGATTGAGATAATGTAAAAACTTATTTGTCTAGGTTATTGATGGCCAATCATGATTTAGATCATTCGATCGCGACAAAAAAAATTGCGGGAGGTGGGAGTACTATAAATGGTATAGCACTGCTGAGTTTGTTATAGTATTTTTGATGTCATAGCTTTTTTACCATGTCTGCGTGACCAACTACACTGTCGTTTAGCGTAAGCAAGAAATGCGGCACGTGGGATACCGCTTTAGTTTGGCATACTAATTTTGATGTCAGAATTAAATCCACTTGCCCACTTTTGTGTTATTGCTAGAGTTTGAATTATTTGGCTGCTTAGACAGTTTTGTATGTTTATGGATTTGGTTTAACTTTTTTTCTTCCTTCATTTGCAGAGATGGTTCCAGGTGTTTATGATATGCCAATATACTATGATGACAGGGCAAGCCACACTGTAGGTGCTGTTTATGGTAAGGATTACTGCTCCTTTTTTCTCTATAGTCTCTAAATGCTTTTCAGACTTTGTGTATATCTCATGATTCTCATCTTGTTTTGCTCATGCATACCCTTGTTTGGTGGAGGATTAGGGTTTTCTTTGTTTGTTTTCCCTTTTTTACGTACATCTGTCGTTTTTAGTAGAGGTAGGGCTGTGTGGAATGCTGCAGACAGGGAAAAAGTGATAAAATCTCCGATAAATGTCTTTGCATTTCCTGCTTAAAATTTGTCTAAATCTATGGCTGCAGTAGTTTCTTACCTTATTTGCTCATGCCAGCTGAGCTCATTAACTCATGTGTATCCTTGTTTGATGGAGGATTAGAGTGTGCTTTGTTTATTTCTTCTTTTTATGTACGACTATTCAATTACTGAATTTTAGTCGAGCTAGGGCTTCTGTGGAGTGCTGCAGACATGCAAAGAGTCATAATATCTATGATAAATTCTTTTGTATTTGTTGCCTAAAATTCTTCTAAATATGTGCTGCAGTAGTTTCTAACCTCATCAGACCATGCCACCTGAACTCGATTAAATTTTTGATAAATTAAAAACTGTATTGTTATTATTATTGTAAATTGATTGTTGATCATTAATCATTTCACGGGATCATCTAGCCACTATATATTTAGGGGAGTAAGGACAATTCGGAGTTGTACAAGCATAGAAGCACAATTGGTGTTTGGTTTACTAATTTTCAACTAAGGCATTTCCAATCCTTCTTTTTTTGTTGCAGCATAAAATTTCACTTACTTGACTGCTACTAAATATTTTGATTTTAGTTATTCATCTTTTTTTTTTTTTTTTTTGTTATGCAGATCTTCCTATTGGCTCACATCAGGGTGACCTGGCAAGGCACCAAGTCAACCTACCGTTCGATTATTACCATCATAATGGGGTATCAGTTTCTTATATTCTTTTAAATCATTTAGTGCAATTCTTTTGTTTCGTATTTTCATACTTTAAGGGTTTAACATACTTTAAATGTTTCAGCCAAGTTCTTATGCCACCACCGGAGTTGGTGGGATCAGGTCGGAGATCCTTCTCCCTCCTGATGCTTCCAACACACTCTTTGTGGAAGGCTTTCCTGCTGCGTGTACTCGCAGAGAAGCGTCCCGTATCCTTTTTATACATGGTGCTTTACTTTTTTTTAGTGTGCTTTTCATGTCTATTCTTTCCTTCATTTGGATTTCCAGATATCTTTCGCCCTTTTATTGGCTTTAGAGGGCTACAACTCATGACAAGAGAGTCGAGACAGGTAAATATATGTTTAAGGGCTATTTGATCATTTCTTATCCTTCTTTCTTGTAATTTCTAACGGTGTCGAACTTTGCAGCTAGGTGATGGTCTACTGGCTCTCTGTTTTGTGGAATTCGACACTCCGGCACAGGCGGCAACTGCTATGGATTGCCTGCAAGGTAAGACATGCTGTTATAAGTAAAACACAATTTTAAAATTGGTATATTAGACTTGTGTGGTTCTTTGTTCTCTTAGTCATGTGATTAAAATGAGTTGTCTTTGATGGGAAAGTCCAAGTATTTGGCTGTCAATTTGTGACCTGCATGCAATTGACCCCAAACTGAAACAGTTGACTGCACTGCTTCTATTTGCATTGTTGAGAATTTGTACTTCGTTTTCTATTCTTTCTCTTTATATACTACTTGTAAAATATGTTTCATTTTCCATGTGTTGTGTAATAATATGCCTGTTGGAGTTGATTAGTATGTTATTCATTTTTTCTCCGTTCTAGCATTCGTAATTGTTATTTCTTCTCATGCTCTTTAAGAAGAATTTTTATTGGGCACTCTTAGCAAGTGTGCTTTATATATATGCAACTATATGAACTCTGACGTCACCTATTTTTTACATCCCTGCTTCTTCTATAAACTTGCAAATCAATGTTTGTTGGCTCACTAGTCAGGCTGATCAACTCTTGCAGGATATAAGTTTGACAGGGATGACATCAACTCATCCCACTTAAGGCTGCAATTCTCTCGATGGGTTGCAAGATCAAGGGGTGGGGAGCGCTAGTTGCTGTCAGTCGTTGAAGACTGGTTATTTGACTCTTGTATGGAAAAATAAATTTTTCACATTTTGGATAACTATCTTTGTCGGTGTGGTTGCTTCTAGATACACTTTATAATTGACTGTTCAGATTTTGGCTCTGTGTGCAGCTGTCGCTTACATAGCTGCTTGATTATCTTTACTTAATTTACATTTTAGATTGTGCTACTTATTAATGTCCAAGTCTATAAATTCCCACCCTCTATACCTTATTTAAGCTTTTTCACAAGTGACTTGCACTAGCTACAAAATTCATAAGTACTGGCGACAGTACCTGCTTCTTTACTGGCTATAGATACTGAGCAATTTGATTTCATCCAAACCAATTTTGAACTTGCTATTGTCCTACAACTTCGTTCATTTGCTCATGACATTAACCTGAAAACTCAATTCAAAACTTCTACACAAAGCTCACAAACTAGAGGTAAAACTCAACTAGTACATTAAGAAACAATAACAATGTTCAGAAATTTATGCATCGAATTGTGTTGGACACTTGTCATGCACTCACAATCTTTGGACACTCTTATGCACTTGCAAAACACTCCTATAAAACATAGTTGCTGGCATATGCCAAACTGTTATCAAATCATCGGATATGTCTAGGTCATGTGAAACTTAAGAGATCAAATCATGTCATTCCCATAGTAGGTAATATCGAGCAGTACAGGCAGCACCTTGCCAGCCTTCTGCCGTTTACTGCGCTCTATGTGTGCTGCTATGTGATTATTTGCACATAGTGCACGCTGTGTGCACTACTTGCGCGATAGTGCGCTATGTGCGCAATAATGCGCGCTATGTGCGCAATAGTGAGCTATGTGCGCAATAGTGCGCTTTGTGCGCAATAGGGCGCGCTATGTGCGCAATAGTGCGCGCTATGTGCGCTGTCTGTGCAATAGTGCGCGCTATGTGCGCAATAGTGCGTGCTATGTGCACTGTCTGTGCAATAGTGCACGGCTCCACTCTATGTGCGCTACAGCGCTATTCCGCACATGAAACAGAAATGCTAAAAGGAACATTGTATGGAGGCTACAGGTCCAATTGCTATAGCCCCAGGACAGGTTCTTGCGTTATGCACCATAACTACTATGGTGTGTGTAGGACAAAATTTATTAGGATTATGGTTATAGGATGATGACTTCATTAAATAAATGGTATGTGACCAACAGAATTTAGTGCTTCAGTTTGAAATTGCATTGAATGATAATACCTATCCGAGACAAGACTTATAGGATGTTTTATAAATAATATTTTTTAATGGCATAAGTGTCATGATAGAATTGCAATTTTCCACATCTGCAGTAAAACACAATATTGACATGTATTTGTATGCATTCACATGTTTCCAATGCACTGAACCTACTCTTCAGATAATTTATGTATCCTTGTCATGTTCTTTCTTCTCATACTCTTTAAGAAGTGTTTTCAGTGGACACTTCTATCAAGTGTATGTTATATATATGCAACTATATAAGCCTCTAACGTCACCTACTTTTAATGTCCCTGCTTTTTCAATAATCTTACGAAGGAATGTTAGTTGGCTCACTAGAAAGTCTGATCAACTCTTGCAGGATATAAATTTGACAGGGATGACACTAACTCATCCCACTTAAGGCTGCAGTTCTCTCGCTTAGTTGCAAGACCAAAGTGTGGGGAGCGTGGGAATCACTGACTTATCCGAGTGCTGCCAATCTTTGAAGACTGGTTATTTGATTCTGGTCTGATAAATAAATATCTATCTCCATCTGATACTTTTTTACATTTTAGTAAACTATCTTTTTTCTGGTGATTGCTTCTAGATATACTGTAAAATCGACGGTTTAGATTTCGGATATGTTTGCAGCTTCACTTACATAGCTGCTTGACCATCCTTTTTAATTTGCATACTAGATGGTACTAATTATTAATGTCCAAGGCTACCTAAAATTCCCCGCACACTATACCTTATTTAAGCTTCTTAACAAGTGACTTGCGATATCTAAAAATTCACAATTATTGGCGACATCACCTGCTTCTTTACTGGCTATAGATACTGTGCAGTTTGACTTCATCCAAACCAATATTTAACTTGCAGTGTCCTACAACTTCATTCATCTACTCAAGAAATTCACCTGAAAACTCAATTAAAATCTTCTAAACAAAGCTCGCAAACTAGAGGTAAACATAACCTATTTATTAAGAAACAACAACAATGTGAAGAAATTTATGTATTCGTGTTGGACACCTGTCATACAATCACGATCTTTGGACACGCTTATGCACTTGCCGAATACTCCTATAACACATAGTTTTAGGCGTATGCCAAACTCTTGTCAAACACTTCCTATATGTGTATAGTCATGTGGAAGTAAAAAGATTAAATCCTGTCAGTCCATATTAGTGAATAGTGCGCACTGCCTAACCTTCTACCATTTATGTACTATTTGTGCTATACCGCACGCTCTGTGTGATAGCGCTCTCACATAGCGCACGCTATTCGCGCTGGCATATGACGCACGCTATTCGGGCTGGCACATAGCGCACACTATTCGGGCTGGCACATAGCGCACGTTATTTTCGCTGGCACTATGCGCCATTAACTACTTTGGTGTTTATAGGACATAATTTACTAAATTATGATAATAAGATGATGTACTCATTAGATAAATGGTATGTGACCAACGATATCTAGTACTTTAGATTTCAAATTGCATTGAATGATTATAGCTATCAGTCACAAGACTTATACATTCACAATTTCACATGTTTCCAACTCACTGCCTTTCAGATAATTAACGTATGCTTGTCATGTTATTCCCATGTCTTGAATTTTGTTCTAGCTTATGTTCGTTAAATGAGTATTTTAGTTCTGAAGAATTTCAGAGCCATGATTATTAATTTCAACTCTGGAGAGGTATCTAAAAAGCTTTACTTTACAAAGATATAGGAACCTGCCAGAAGTTGAGGAAAAACCGAAAGAAAATAGGAACATGAACACATAGGCCGTGTTTTAGAGAAGCTGTAGGATGAAACACATTTCTTGTGTACTTGGTTGCTTTGTCCACATTAGAAAGTGTGAAGTATCATAAATCTTGAAAACTTGTTCGCCTTTCACCTTTTGTATTATCTAGTTTTATATTGTTAGTAATCAGTTGTTACACTCCTTTAGCATGTGACCAATTACGACTATGAGGACTTACCCACATGGTGCCGATTTTGGGTTTGAAAATTTTCATTATAATTTAGGTACTATTCATTTTTAATTTAGTAATTAGTGTTTTGCCTGGAAATTTCAGGTTAAAACTTTTTTGATCACCTGAAAACCAGAATTTTAAAATTTGTTTTCCTCTTTGTGTAATCGGTGTTATTTTTTTTTCTTTTCTAATTTCCAAATTTGCATCCTTAGTCCTACAACAGATTTCTGGGTTTTCTTTTCTGTCCATAGTTAATTAAATTAGTTCAATAGCACATTCTTAAATTTGAAGTATTATTTGAGAGTAAGGTGGTAGAACTTTGAATGTAGTTCCTGATCTATGCAATATTATGCTTAACTCAGTATGTAATTTTTGGGTCTCTAATATAAATATTGGGATGTCAAACAGAGTCGGTTGCTATAGATTTGAGAAATCTTATCTATTTACTTCTTTCCTTTCAAATCTTTCAATCACAAGAATTAATTGATTTCAGTTCACATTGCATGATAAGAGTATTTCGGAACATTTGAGATTAGTAAAAAGATTTAAGGTTTACCATCTACTATGTTTTTCCTTGTATTTCTTCCACTTACAAGAAACAATTGATTTGAAATGCGCTTTATTTAATTATGAAAGTAAAAACTCCTTGACCCTAGTATTGAAATCAACCACTATCTCAATTTCTAATACGAAATAGAGTTCTTGCTAGTTAGTTCCATGTACTTCGTGACCAGAGATTTTAACAATCCAGTCTGTATTTAACAAAGATTGCTGCATCTAGCTGGGGCTTGATAGATGCAAAATTGTACTGATTTATCGTAGGGATGACCCCTAATTTGCAGCCACCCTTCAGTATTAATCTATTTCTATTTTCAAAATATTGAAAATAATTATTTCATTTGTGCAAATGCTTTTAGTAAATAATAAAAACTTACCATTTGTGCTAACTGAAAGTCTTCAAGTTTTTTTGTATGCCAACCCCATTTTTCTAAAACAAACATTAGCATTCAGTTTATTTCCTAATGTGTCAGCATCCTATGTGTCGCACACTCATGTGGGTTTTAAAATGCTAGTAATGTTGCATGCCCCTTTTTCGTAATTCTGAGCTCCTTTTTGTCTATATCAGAAAATTGCTGAAGTATTAAATAAGTTTCACAATTGGTGTGATCAGGACATATAGAGCTTTCGGAATCAGGATTCTAAGCGGAAGAGGAGCACCAAATATAGCGTTGTTTGTATTTAGCACATTAAGGTAGCAGTTGAAGCATGCTTCTGCTATATGGCCTCCATTGTTCTGTTGGTATGGCTTCCTTTCATTTTCTTATTTTGTTTGACAGCTTTAACGAATTTTATTTTTCGTAATATGTTTGTTAATGATTGGTATGAGGCAGCTCCCGGTATCATGGTGAATTTGTTGGTGGTGGTAATGTCACATTGATATATCACATTTTGTGCTTCCAATATTTTTTCTGTCCAATTCTTATTATGAAGAAAAGCCGTTTAATGGACGACATGGTCTGGGTTTGATGTTATGTTGTCGTAACTAATTTTCATTGTCTCATGTGCTGATATTCTAGTACAGCCATTTGCTTCTCTACTTGTATGAGTTGTGCAGAGAAAGGTAAGCAAAATAGAATGTTGGAATCAACTCTTGAGAGGCGTGCACTCGGATTTACGCTTGCTGTTGTAAGTAACTTACCTCTATTGTTCGCAGTTGTAAGAATCTTACCTCTATCCTAACCCTGGTCAAGTTTGTTTCTGCAGATATTGCAGTGTTGTTTATGGCAGTTGGGAGATCGAAAACTTTTCCTCTTTCTTTCTTTTAATCTCATCCTCATTTGTAATGCTTCGATGCTCAATCAAGTGTGGTTCCTTTTATAGAATCGCTGTGAATGGACTCCATGTATTTAAAGTACACTTAGTTGATATACGAAGTAAATTTATCATATGATCTCATCTCCTCTAGAGCTTAAATTATTTAGACGGTGGTTGAGTTTTTTTTTCTCGTTTACATGTTTTACATAAACATGTCTTTTACTTGGAAAAAAAATTGTACTTTGATTTTTGAGCGTACTTGTTTGTACTTAAGCCTGAGTACTTATATTGTCAAGTTGAAGGTCATCTATATGCTACATAGAAAAGCTATGTTACACTCCGTAACAACTCACAAAGTGGTGATATCGACTCCTTTGATAATAATGTTAGACTTAATATATATTTTCAATCTCTCAAATAATCATTTACCCAAAAAAGAAAATCTCTCAAATAGTAACATTGCATATTATAATCTTCATAATACTGAAATTATGTTGACTTGGTTGGAAGAAAGAATAGGAAAATTCTTACATAGACCAGGTCTAAGAGCTTAGTGGTAGACCTTGTGGTTGTAAATGCACCACATAATACATTTTGATGATGTCATGCTCTCACAATGTATGATGTGGTGCATTTACAACCACAAGGTCTATGAAAATCTCATAGACCAAGTCTATGCAAGAATTTTCCGAAAGAATATAATGTGTGATATCAAGATGTCTTAGCAACAGTTGCGATTTTTTTGAAGTTCACAAAAATCTCACTTATCAGCAGGGGCGGTGGACCTACTTGGGGGCTAAAGATTTTTTTAATAGCAAATTTGATATTTTTTCTATTTTAGATCAATTGACAAAAGATAATTCTCAATAAAGTAATACGGAGTTTTAAAATTTATTTTATTTTTTATAATAAACTCGATAAATTTATTTTTTTGGGTAAAATGACAAAAAAATAACTTAAATGAAGTAATATTACTATGATTTAATCCAACAAAAGATGAAGAATAATATTGTAATAGAATTTTTAAAAGTATAACCACTCAATACATATATTTAAGATGCAATCGTGTTTAACTAGAAAACAAATAAATATTGCTTATTTCAAGGCATAAAAAGACCGAATGTGCCCTAATATGTGTAGTATAGGGGCTATAGTGTATTTATGTTTCCATAATTTAATACAAAATTATATCAACCTTAGGAAAGTTAAGTTTACATAAACACAAAATTCATGAAAAACGTTGATTAACGAACACCATAAAAAGGAATAACTAAATGAACTTTGGTTAAATGGATAAATGAAATATATCTAACACCTTAGTTTATGTTAATTAAATTTCTGGAAAAAGAAAAAATATATCATACTATTGGACCAAAATAGAGAAAAAGTTTAAATTATCAATAAAAGATAATACCATAAAAATATATATTTTTTTAAAAGTCTTACAAGTAGACCAAAATAAAGAGAAATGTTGAGTCACCAATAAAATAAAATGGAGAATATAATTAAATCTCTATTATAAATCATAAAAGACAAGAAAAAGAAGAATGAGGGAACGGGAATTGAACCTCTGCCAGACTTCCCGACTGATTACCAATACCATCCTCTTCTAGTAAAATTTATAGATAATTATTTATAATTAAATTATTTCTTAGGGGACCATGGCACCCCCAGTCCCCACATATGTCATTTATTAGTAAGATTTTTATTCCATTTTATGTATACATATGCTCTGCATGGTATTTTTTTTTCTTTTCAAAAGCATGTAACTATGGTAAGAAAATATCGTATTGGTTGTCCTCGATAAGTATTTGGCTAGCGAGCTTTAGTTGTTGGATCATTTTTGCAATTGCACATTAAGTTAGAGTACAAATGGCGGACACAGTGGAAAAAAAATCCTAACTCAGACCAAAATAAGATTAAATTATCAAATTATTTTAGTTACATGACTTAATTATGAGACCATTTTTGCAAATTTCCCTTAGCAGACGTGTTTTGTTGAGGTGAAGGTCTTGTTTCGGTTGGTCGACTAGGAACAAAAATTTGACACAAATGGAAGGCCAAAAATGATATGATAATTGAAAATGAAGTCACATTTTGTGGTCCTTTGAGGTTGGGCCAAAGCTTATATATATGACCCAACAGAGGGTAATGAGCCCACATGCCATGATGGGCGCAAGCATTCAATGCATGAAAAACAAGGATCATGGATGTCCCATACCCAAATAGAGTTCTCATCATCATCATCATCATCATCATCATCATATAATACAAAGACAAGTCGCTCATGAGAGAGAAAGAAAAAAAAATTGAATGAATTGGAAGTTTCTTCTACTTTACTAGTGATCAAATGAATTTATTGATATTATGATGTAATTATCATTTTTTTTTAAAACAAAAAAATGCAATAGCATCGAATAAATACATGCATCTGAATAAATGTGTTCTATTTGATAATGTGTACATGTGGTCCAAAATCTGATGTTTATTGCTTGTTTGTGCATGTTGTGGAGCAAAATAATTGAGCAGGAAGAAACAAAAAAAAAAAAAAAACACATATTCATAACCTAGTAATGAACATAACAAGGAGAATATATCATATACTATTAATTAAAACTGTTGCTTTTGCCATACGTACTGTACTTTTTAAATAATAATTACTAGCTATACTAGAGTACACACATTAAATTACAAATTCAGACTATCTCATTAGCACTTTTCTAGTGCTTATGATTTGAACATATTAATTATCTAAATATTAATTATTACATATTATGTATAGATCAATTCCTAACCTAAATCCACAAAATTGGCAGCATTTCTGTAATGCTGTCCTTAATTAATTACAAATTACTTTTTTCCAGTATTCTTAATTGTGTATTGGAGATTTTCTTCTTGCCAGGGAATAATCCATTCCAGCTACGTCTAATAGGTCCGGATATGGCTCCTGGACCTCGGACTTGGACGATGAATTAACAGATATGTTTTCTTCTTTTCTTTGTAATTTTTCATTAGTCGAAGAGGAGCTCTTTGACAAGGGGTGAGCTTTATTTTCTCCATTTTTGTCGTTCTGTACATGAAGCGCAAAAATCATGTAAGAAAAACAAGGAGAGAAAGATTTGATATTTTTCCAACTGATCATGTTGTAATTGTAATTACCAACCTTAGGAATGGTGGTAGTGCTAGCAATGTTAGGGTTCATAGTTAGTTTTCTAATACTTCCTGCAGCAATAACAAACACATAATTAATATATGAAAAGTATTACTTCACAATTCAAAAGAAATTAAGGGTGAATTGTTTCCCACTATTGATTATAAAATTAAATGGTTATGATGCTAATGCAATGCATCTTCTGCTCTAGTCTAATTAGATGTCCCTAGAATTAGAAAATTGATATACTATTTTGTTTGGTTGTATAGATCACTTGTAACTAAAAGAAGATTAATAATAAATGGTGTCTAGGCCTATGAGTTCTTGGATTCTTGGTAATGAATTGTGTGAAAGTTTTCTCTCATGACTTTTACCTGAAAGATGCTTTTCTTTGCTCAAAATAACATCTTCTAATTCATCATTATTCTTTTCCCCTAAAAGAATTTCCTGTTTAATAGAACAAAAAGGAATAAGAGATGATATAATATTTCTGAAAATCCCATCAAAAATATATATAGAGTGTGTGTGTGTGTGTGTGTGCGTGTATTGAAATTTGAAGATATGTGTTATGATAGTAAACTTACATGGATATTATGTTGCTTATCTGATATAGTATATTCTTTTCTGATCAAGCGTATACCTTTAAGAGGATAGAAAAATTATCAGTACAAATTAGATATAACATAACAATATTTTATATATTTTAGTAGTATTTTCTATAGAATCCGTACCTTGAGCTTGAAGAACAAGACTTGATAAAAGAAGCAAAGGTAATAGCAGCAACAACCTCATTATGAGAACAAGTAGTTGTTTTTGAGAGTGCAGAAGAACAATGAAGACAATAAAGAGTATATATTAATTAATGAATAAGGAATAATGGAATTGATTTGGATATTCTTTGCAGAGTATGTGTTTTTTGTTGTAAGAATTTGAATGAATGATCTTCTTCAACACAAGGGCTCACTTGCTTATATATATATATATATATATATACACACAAATGAAATGAGATACATGATACATCCAAATTAAGAAAGCATAAGGGGCCCCAAGTTAGCTCTTGAACATGGCACTACATTAAATGCTATTTGGACTTGTATTATTTTGGTTGGTTTCATTTTTGTTTACAGTTTGTTTGTATGTTTTCATTGAAAAGTGGGATAATTTTTTAATAATGAACAGGGATTCTTGGTAAAGGTTAATTACTGGAATTAAGGGGAACAAAACATATCTGTCCTTCGGAAATTAATGAGGGCTCCATTTTCTTGAAACTGGAAAACTTCAACCCCAACAAGACAACTTTGTTTGGAAATTGAAAAAAGTGTGGGAAAGTACTTTTTCTTTGGTATGTAGTAGTATGGTCTAGCTCTCTTTGAACAAAAGTATTTGACTTGGGACAATGGCTGCTTAGATGACCGAAAACATCATCATCGGACAAATATACCACAAAAAGACCAATCACTCGCGTCTACTTTACCCGTCAACTCAACCATGGTAAAACCAACCTACCAGATCTGGTCAATGCCAATAAATACCTCATCAGTTAACTAAGTTAGGACTATAACCACTCGAGTGATGTTCAAACTAGCTATAAGATTTGATTTGAACTAAGTATGGGAGAATCTTGGTGGGGTTCATGTCCAATGGCCTAAACTACTGTATAGTAGTATTTTATTTGAATGCAGATCAATTAATTAGTAGTTTCATTATTGAATTGTTAACTTACCTTGACTACTCATTAAACAAGAAACAAATAGTACTACTAGTATCAAAAACTAGTAGAGTATTTACTAATAAATTCAAGGAAAAATTGACCTCCGATCCAAGTTTTAAATTTAATGCGCGCGGGACGGGAGGATGAATATGAATGTAGAAGATGCCGATCGAGGAGGAGGAGGAGGAGACAAGGGTATTAAATGCGAAGACGACGTACAAGCCACCACCTCTGCCGACGTGTCCTACAGATCCACGTGGACGTCCATGTCTGGGTCCCGCATGTGCTTGCGTGGCGGAATGGCCACATGGATGCCGACGTATCGCACTCCGTGTATCTACTTTTGGGGAACAAAAAATCCTCCATTTCTTTTCCTTGTCCGGTGGGTACCGGGAAATACTCAAGAAATTGGCTAGCTGCTCATTCTCAATTTCAATTTCCCCTTGAAATGCCGTAATGGATGTTTTGCCCCTCTTTCATTTTATCTAATTGGCACTTTACCCCCAATGATTTATTTCAAAGACCACTCTACTCCACGTGATTTGGTCCATGAATGTGTAAGAATATGAGATAAATAAACACTTTTTTTTTCTACAAAAATATCCAAAGGTATTGCCATTTAATTTATCATAGGGGATGAATGTCTTTTAAGAATAACACAAGAGGGTGATTTTTTTTTAAAAAAAACACACAAGAGGATATTTTATTATTAACTCATGAAAATGTATAACACAACTTATATATTGATCTCACCTGTCCAGATTTTACGTTTTCTCCCCCAACATTAATTATTAATGTCCAAGTTCTTCAAACTCAGTGATTATTTAAAATGGTATCATAAAACTATTAAAATTAAAATTTTGTCTGTTGCAATTTGAAAAGTCTAGACCATAAAGAAGAAGATAATAACAAAGAATTAAAAATAAAATTATCAAAATGTTTCCCTGACCAAATTAGAATATGAAAAGACAGGGTAAGAAAATGAGGGTTTTTTTTTTTTTTTTTTTTTTTTTCTGGGTACAATATGAAGAAATTAGAATATCAAGACCTTACAAGGTGAACTAACTCTTGATTTTCAATTCATGCGAGAAATTAGTCTCAACACTCCCCCTTCACATGGACTGAAAATTAAGGGTACATATCGTATTCAAAACCGTACCATACCATACCATACCGTATCGTCCTGAAATTTTGGATTTATTCTAAAAATCAAAGGTTATTTGGCCGTAATTAATAATAAATATATTACTATATTACTTGTTTATTGATTTGTAAAATTGGACTTTCAAAATTCAATTTTTTAAACCTAAACTTTATTACATATAAAGTCAATTACTACGTACTGGAATTTCCATATAATTCATGTTATAAAGCTGCTTTTTTTTCTTTCTACAGAGTTCATGTTCGAATATTGCATCATGATCAATGAGCTAATCAGTTAAAAGTAAATCATTTATATGATCTCATTACTTTATCTCGTATAAATTGTCTAGTAAAACCACAAAACTACAAGGTTGTTTATTCGGAAACCTACCCACTTCTTATCCGACTAAGGGTGTTCGGTTACTATAATTAGATTGAACTAAATAGTTAATTGCAATCCAATCTTGAGCAGATTGTTGGGTTTCAGGTGGAGCTTTCCAAAATAAGGGGAGGTGGCCCACTTTTTCGGGTCATCCCGAAAAATAATCAATAAAAATAAGTGTATGGGAAGATAATGAAGTTCATCATGTTACAAGGAAAAGTCCATCACGGAATGAGGTGACCCACTTTTTACGTGTTAGATTTCATCATATGAATTGGGTTAAAACCACTTAAATGGTTTGAGCCTAATTCAACTCAAAAATTAACTAAAATGTTAAGAATTGTCCAAAACTTTATAAGATGAACTTAGTATTGATTTTCAATTCGCGTGGGAAATTAGTCTTAACAGAATTTATGAAGAATATGTGGAATTTATGAGTGTAGGGTACCTCGATGATTGATATTATTAATTATGTATCATGCATATATAGCTGATGAAGAGTTATTGATGATCACTTAGTAGTTCTACTTGCCTTCAGTTTCATTTATTACATTAATGGTGAATATCATAATAAATAAAGTTGACTCCCATAATTAAATTATAGTAGGAATTTAGAAATTCATATCTTCTTCCCATCACCAATAACATAAATGGGATAAAAAGCTGAATTGAAAAAATAAATAAAGCAATTAGGTACTGAAATGTTATACTAGACATGCTTTATTTGTTGAATGATACATATTTGTGACACGGGAATATGATGAAAAACATACATATATGATATATTCAAGAGGTTTGATTAGCATTCAATTTGGTATTTCATTTAAGAATCATCAGCCGACACAAGAAAATGTCGATTTGTTGTAGATTAAATGGGAAAAATAAATTGGACCGTGAGGAACTCTTCTATTTTTCATTTAGCATGCACAGTGCACTTTGTTCTTTTATGTCTTGACCAGAACGAACAAAAAATTAAATGTGAGAACCCATCAATCCACTTTGGGTAGAACATGAAATTGTGGTGGATTTAGGAATTCATGCAGTTCTTGTCGAGTGGGCTACCTTCTGTTCATATTAAATGAATATATATAGTCGTCCATGTTTCCCTCTTCCAATGACCAATTTAGTTTGATAAAAAGGGTGAATCAATCGTCTCTCTATATATAGGGCGTTTTTTACTCTTTGGTCCTCTATAAAAAGAATATCATTCTCGTGCGAAGGCGATGTCACGTGAACAACTACATCATGTTTTAATCCATACTTGATATGATCATCACAATTGTTAATACCTGATCAACTGATGAAGTTGGTCCAATTTGCTTGCCATTATTTGTCAAATATATGTTTATGAAAAAATAATGTAGTAGTATATCATTTGGCAACAACTTCTGCATGATGGCAAGAGGAACTCGATTAAGAAAAATGACAAAAATCCCTTACTTCCCCTATAAATTCCACCCGAAATTTAAATGGATCAGAAAGCAATTATATACTTGCACATATAATAACATGTAATAGTCACTCTCCGACTAGTGTCACATAAACACACACACACACACATATATATATATATAGCAAATGTATTGCATTATCGAGGTATGCTAAAATCATCGTCTATGCTCATTTCTAGACACCTCAAACTAGCACTTTGGAAAGAGACACTATCCATGTCTACATGAAACCTCTGAAGTCCAATGCCATCTATGCTCACAATGCTTTGCGAGTAGTCATGTTCTGATTGATTACTAATACGAATAACTGATTCATGAATTGATCTGCTACTAAATCTTTGAGAATCCAATGGAATCGGATATTCAGGTGCCAAGTTGAGATTGGCTTCAAGTTCTTGCCAAACTTGACTCATTGTAGGCCTTTCCCTTGGCACTTGCACCACGCATCTTAACCCGAGTTGTCCCATTTTCAACATCATTTCCATGTTACATTCTTCTAGTAGTAGATTGGCATCAATAATTTCCTCAATGCAGCCTTTCTCAATACTCGGTCTTGCCTGCATTTTTTATTAAAAGTTAGAGAATTATTTGGTAATTTATGAGTAAGACATTATGTTACTTTAAGTAACATATCATCATACTCTAAAGGGATTTCATTTTTCTCACTTGCTTTTTTGCTTCTATTAGACAAAATATTGCATTTAGAAATCATCATATATACTTACCCAATTAATAATGTGAGAAATAGTACTACTCCTACTCGACTCGACTGCAGGTCTAGCCGCAATAAGTTGGAGAAGTATGACCCCAAAGCTATACACGTCAGTAAATGGAGTCAAATGAAAGCTTGCACAGTATGCAGGGTCGAGGTATCCCGGTGTCCCTTTAACCAAACTGCTAACATGTGATTGATCCCCCACGGGTCCTGACCTTACAAGCCCAAAATCTGAGACTTTAGCCTCAAATCCTTCCCCTATTAGAATATTACTTGGTTTTATATCGCGATGGATTATACTCGGGTGAATCCCTTCGTGTAGGTGAGCAATCCCTGATTATGTTAACGAGTAAGTAATGCAATTTGATAACTTCTAAATAAATTGAGAAATGACAACTTACCTTTCGCTGCTCCAATCGCTATATTTACTCTTTGCCTCCAAGTTAAACTCCTTCCTCCCCTCCCTACCATTAGTATAAGAAACGTGATATCGAAACAGTATGATGGATTATTATTTATTTCAAAAGTTCTAAGTTAAACATACCCATTATATAGTCAAGTAGAGAACCATTAGTCACATATTCATAGACCAAAATTTTGGCTGCCTTTGGCCCTGTAGAAAGCAAGATAAAAGAAGTGCATAATTAACTTTTGTTTATTTTACTGGTTTATCCGATTGTAGTAGTTGGATTCTGCATATTCTATGTAAAAATTAATGTAATAAATTGACTTTCATAAATTCATTGACCAGTTTCTTCGCAGAATCCGACTAGTCCAACAAGGTTGTTATGCTTCACTTTTGATAGTAACCTCACCTCTGCTTCCAAGAAATTAAGCATAAATTAATCAGTTAAATTAAACACACACAAATTTAATGTGATTATCTCTAAGGCTTATATTTTGTGTACCGTTTCTGAATTCGTCTGTACTTGTATATTGTTCAGCATTGGGCTTCTTGATTGCTAGTGTTCCCTCCAAGTGAAACGTACCGCGATAAACGTTACCAAAAGCACCAGAACCAACTAAACATTCTTGGCTAAAATTCTTTGTTGCCCTCTGCAGTTCTTCCAAAGAAAAGTGCTTTAAGTTCATTTTCTCTGCATTCAGTTTTCCTGTTTCCTCAAAATGTCAGCACTTAGAGATTGAAAAATAGTAGTAATATTTGAGTTGAAATCGAGCTTGGCTAGAGTCGAGCACTAACCTTTTTGCTTCCCGTATGACTTGAAACTT
This sequence comes from Penstemon davidsonii, assembly GCA_034814905.1. Lineage (NCBI taxonomy): Eukaryota > Viridiplantae > Streptophyta > Magnoliopsida > Lamiales > Plantaginaceae > Penstemon > Penstemon davidsonii. The sequence continues at coordinate 24,648,513 of JAYDYQ010002685.1, forward strand.
GCACAAAGCTTCCTTCTGAAACAAAAACACAACCAGCCTCCAACAAAAAGTATTATGATGGCAATAATAGCCCCTCCCAATATAGGTTTATTACTTGAAAGTTTTTGGTGCCATTTTGGTGGAGCTGAAACAGGTGAAAATGCTTGTCTATTATCCATTTCTGTGATTTATGCCTAAGCAATGCTTTTTGATTGGAAATTGAGAGAAAGAAGAAGGCATGCAGAAGTGGACTATAGATAAGTAAATATAGTGCAAATTTACATAAAATCAACACCTTAGCCGGCCAGCCATCTACATAATATTATTACATTTCGATATCTAATTAACTAATACACTTGTGACTTGGTCTTAGATTTCTTTTTGTATCTTTAGGCGGCACAAAAGGCTAACAATATTCCATTCATGCAACGATGCAACATGCAAACAATAAAGTTGGAATGCGTCTGAGTCGTTTATTGACCTGATAAATGAAAGGAGTCAAACTGATTATATTTTGTTTAAAGAGAATGAGGGTGGATCTTTGAAATCTCCTTGTACTTATGTATTTTGTATAGTTGAATTGGCTATGAAAGGCAAGGATAATACAATATTTCACAGGACAGCATATGGTCATGACCAGATGAAATTAACCTTTTGTGTTGTGATATATTAAGATAAATTTAAGCATCAAGACAACAATTAATGTCATCATCAAATTACATTAATCCGAAAATGATGATATGTAGTAAAATATATGGGCAACAACAAATAGTTAATGGAAGGTCCAAAGGAGTCGTTATTAAAACACTCATTTGGGCACTAAAAGTTTGGGTTTTTTGCACTTTGCACCCCCGAAACATGGGAAATACGCACTTCGCACCCCCGAAACGTAGATTTAGCACTTTGCACCCTCAAAATATGAAAAATACAGCACTTTGCACCCTCTTTTATTTTCAGGCAAAAACTCATGGGCAAAATCGGTAATTCAATTATAAATTTTTGGCACTTTGCACCCCCAAAATAAAATTAGCACTTAACACCCTCGAATTAAGAACAAATCAGCAACTTGCACCCCCGTAACACAATAAATGGGCACTTTACACCCCGAAACACAAAATTAACACTTAACACCCTAAAATAAAAAAAACTCAAACCCCTCGTTTTATTTAGTTATTTATGGATATGTATATTGATGAAAAGAAAGATGGGGAGAGAAATAAGTATTCTAGTATTTATAATTGAATTTTACAAAATTTAAGGAAAAAAAATGAATTACCTATTTTGCCTTAGATTTTTTTCACCCCGATGGTCAACTTTGCCGGATAAAACGAGGGGTTTGAGTTTTTTTTTATTTGAGGGTGTTAAGTGTTAATTTGTGTTTCGGGGTGCAAAGTGCCCATTTATTGTGTTTCTGGGGAGCAAGTTGCTGATTTGTTTTTAATTCTAGAGTGTTAAGTGCTAATTTTGTTTCGGGGGTGCAAATCACCAATTTCTCAAGTTTTGAGGGTGCAAAGTGCCAAAGATTTATAGTTGAATTACCGATTTTGCCCATGAGTTTTTGCCTGAAAATAAAAGAGGGTGCAAAGTGCTGCATTTTTCATATTTCGAGAGTGCAAAGTGCTAAATCTAAGTTTCGGGGGTGCATAGTGCCTATTTCCCATGTTTCGGGGGTGCAAAGTGCAAAATACCCCTAAAAGTTTAGATGATTTCTCTGTATTGCGAAATTAATATTCGCTACTATTTCTTGTAGATTTAATGAATAATAATATATTAGAGAACATAGTTTTACTTAAAAATCTTCCTTTCTCATGAGACTGTAAATCTATAGGTATTCTACTAGTTCTGTTTAATACTGCTATATTTTTGTTCTTTCATTAAAAAAAGATACTGAATTTATAAATGAAAGGAGCTAGAGAGAGAGAGAACCAAGTAAAATTGAACCGAAATTCGACTTGAATCAGTTCGATAAAACTAATTTTACTTCAATTTGTTTTACATGACAATACAAATTTGAATGAAGATTTTGAAACTCAACTTGGACCGGTAAAATAAAAAAATAACAAATTGTATGCAAGTGGTCAAGCTACTCCAACTCAATGTTGAACTTGATTAAAGATCATTCATGATTTCATGCCAACTCCAATAGATGGAAAATCAAACAATCTCAAATGCAATTCCAAGTTCGATAAAAAGATAAAACAAAACTTAAATAATGGATTATTCAACTCAAAACATTTACACCGCCTTAATATCCATCCATCCAAATCAAGCTCATCATGTTTTTATATTCTAAAATATGATTCATTTTTCTTTAACTTTTTTTTGCATAATTATTAAATTGATCCACTATAAAGTTAAGAAACTAACAGGCAACATATAAGACATGGCAGCAAGTACAAAAATAAACATCTCCTAATATAGAAACAATTCAGTCAGCCTCTTTCTTATTTTATTACAATAGAATAGACATGCCTGGTCAAGACTTTTAACAAAATCGACCTTAAATCGTTTCAAGCTGTTCATAAATATGCTACATGCTTCCTAGTGCCAAAAACTTAAGAATAATTTATTTCAATCTCAAAATTATTTGAATGACATCCTATCCATTGAACTAGTCTACATAATTACACGAATAACTTTTTCAGACGAGTCATAGCAGCGCCAGCATGGCCCGTATATATATATTGTTAACCTTAGCATAATAAGAGGTACAACATAATACATACCAGAAGCAACCAAAAAGTTTTAAGGTTTCTGTGCAGAAAACACAATAAAGGATTGCTGAATTTTTCTGGTATAATTAACAAGACCACATGACAAGCACAAGTCCTCTATCTCCTCTTCTGTTAAATAGTTGTAGTCCCTCGTGATCCTCTGTTAAAAGAAAAAAGCATACTTCAGCATGAAAAAAATGAGTTATCAGGAAAAAATAGTTACGTGTATAATAATTCCATGTAATATAATTTAATTCTGCACCATAGAGTATGTAAAAAGAGTAGAAAGCACCTGTCTGAAAGGCCTTAGCAGAGCAGGAGTTGATGGACTGACTCGTAGGAAAGTGCTTCCAACAAAAATACCACCACTTCGTAATATTCGGTTAATTTCAGCTACCTGCAAGCATACAAGTAGAAAGTAAATAAGCGTTTCATTAAAGATTCTAATGAGGAAAAGCAATGCACGAGCAACTAAGAAGAGAAGGCAAAGAAAACCTACTGCGTTGGAAGGAGATGGCCAGCAATGCAAGGCTGCACCAGCATGAACAGCATCAACTGAACCAGATGGGAAGGGAAGTCTCGAAACATCTGCTCTCACAAGTGCAAGATTACTGCATAATTTCAAATAAAAAATAATACAGGTATTTTACTTCCTCTTACATGAAAATAATCTTTACAACTGAAGCAGAAGCGAAATAAGGAAGAAGAAACTCACGAGCTTAAAATACTATCGTCGTCTTTTATGAAGTCATAACATTGGCGAAGCATATTTTCAGAAAAATCAAGTGCAATCACTCTTGAATAGGTTCCTGATTTGGCAAATTTCCTGGAAAATAGACCACTTCCACAGCTAACATCTACAAGAACTCCACCTTCTGCTGGTTTGAAGTACTCCTGAGCCATATTAAACTGCACCCAGAATTTCCAAATACAATTTTTAAGTCAGTAAGCATTGTAGTGGATAAGCAGATGAATTATCGCCTCCAAAGTATTGTTATGCAGTTTGCATATGTTAAGGTTAAAGTAATGCTTGCAGCTAAATAATGTAATTGGGAGTTGGGACATACAAAAAATGAAAATGTAAACATCTCTTAGTAAACAAATTATATAATTACTACTTCTCTTAATATTTTTTGGAACCTAACTCAGGTTAGAGAATTTAATCTTGTCATTTCCAGTATATGACATTTTGTGACAAGCATAAAATGATAAAGTTTTGTTATAGCAGATTTATGCAAGCTTACAAATATTTTTGTAGATTTAATGGAGTTCCCCTGAACATGATGGTAATCTGACTCATCTGTATAAGAGCAAGAAAAACAAAATTTACCTCTTCATCAGGACCAGGAAAGCCACTACGGTTGAAGTTTTGCCGCCAGCCCCTCTCATATACATACGAAACAAGCGGACTCCTGGAAAAAGTAACGACCAAATGTTAGACTTGATTATTCTTCCCCAATAGCAGACATTTGATACATTCTAAAGCCCAGGTCTCGAATCATGAGCTCATTAGGCTCGTTGACTGAGTTTTTTTTTGTTTAGACCAAAGAAATATTTGCCTAATGAGCTCATATATTTGGGAAATTAGCACAATGATTCACGAAAAAGATGAAACCTCAATTCGAAAAGAACTGATCAAAGCATTAATATCCATATAACGGGATTGTATTAATTCTAGCCAATGTATGGGCTCACGACGGTCAATATTTCATACATACCTGAAAAGCTCAGTTCCAGCTGGTTTGAACTCATTGTACTCCTTTGTCCCAGAAGTGACAGTAAGATCAAGATAGACGTTTTTGCTCGTATATGATTTGTTGCATTTCCTGCATTTGAATCCCGACCTATAGATTGCTGGCCTGCCATCAAACCAGAACTTAATTAAAACCTGAGACCGTTTCACATAAATAAACTTTATTGTTTGGACTTACAAGTTGAAACCTGAAGGGCCTTTTCTTATTAGCGGCTCATAACAAATGGGGCAGGCAAATAAGTCAACATCTGAAGCATCTTTTGATTCAGTGCTTGATTCCTATTAGAGGCCCCAATAAATTTAGCACAATTATGCACTCAAAGTACTCAATGAAACATAGTATTTCATTAGAATGAAAACATGTAAAGTATATTTAACAATAAAAAATTGATCTTGAACTGAAATTGCACTACTAGATGTTGAATTTTGATGGTGTAAGTAAAGAAATAGGCAATTAATGAAATTGAATAAGAGAAGCGAATTACAGGGTCTAAAGCAATAGCGGAGCTGGCTCGAATTCTTGCAGAAGGGGAGCGGGGATGAGGACGAAGGCGACAATTTTGCAAAAGACAAGGGTATCTTGGGAAAAGAGCAGAATTTTGGTGCAAAGGGAGTGTGGTGTGAGCGGCAATGGCCATTTGTCTTGATTAGAGGTTTGATGGAGGGTTTGGGTTTGATTTCTCCTTTCTGGTTGATGGTTTTTTGTAGGCTGCTGTGTATATGTATATGTATATGAAGAAGCCTATATATACAGGTGTTTTCACCAGAGAAAGGAGAAGTGGAGGAAACTTTTGATAGTTTTGTTGTTTCATTTGTGGCCAAATGGTGATGTGTGTTTTGTGGGTTGGGAACTTCGGGCCGGGGGGTGTTCTTTTTTCTTTATTTGTTTGTGTGCTGATTTTCCTATTCTCTATTAATACTATTATTATTGAATTGAAGGTGGAGGGGTTGCCACATAAATAAGAGACTTCTCACCATTGCTTTTATTTTCCACTATATTACTAGCATACAATTTTTTATAAAAAATTAATTATAAAAAGACTAATGACGTTTTCCGAAAATCAGAGTCACTATACTTTGGATAGTAAGTTCCCAAGGTATATATTTCTTCAATTAAATAAATCTAAATAGTTTTACAGAAGAAAAAAAAGGGAAAAAATAATGTTTAATGTTTCTACTTTCATTTCAAAGGTCTAAATAAATTTAGGAGATGTTTGGTTGGGAATTGGGATGATGTTTGTTTGGTCCTTCAAAAATATTGTCTGGCAGATTGGGTAATCTCCCAGCCCAAGAAAAAATACAATTGGGCTACAATAGTGGGTCTGGCTGATTAAGTGAGATTGACCCGCTATTGGAATAAGACCAACAAAACAATTTACTAGCCCAGATTGATTGTATCAGTCGCCAATCTGCCATAATAATGCAAGATAACAGCCCATTAGTATTAATATTCTATTTTTTTTCTTTAAAATATGTTGTTCTCTGATCCTTTCATGATTTAAAAAAAAAAAAAAAGAATTATACAGTTTATCGTGAAACTTTTACTTCATCAAAAAAAAAAAAAAAATCATCATAGAATTTTTAAATTTTTAAAATAAATTGTTATTTGTGGTTATGAAATCTGATTTTTTTTTTATCCGCATACTCCTATAAATATCGTGACTGAATTGAAACTACTTGCAAGTTGCAAGATTTACCATAAAAATACAAAAAATAATACACAAAATTTCTATCATTTAGAGCAAAGAAAATATTTTACTTATTATTCCACTCACAGAAATTCAATAAAACAGAAAAAAGTTGTGCAAACCAAGCATTGATAATGCCAAACTTGAGAAGTCGCGGAATATTGCGAACCTCGGGGAGGTGGATGTAATTAATCCAAACATAAATTAATAGGAATTACAATCCAGGACCTATTCCATTATAATCTGGCAATCCATAAGGCTCAAACAGATCTGAGAAAAATCCTTTCTTTCTTCTTGGATTACATCCAATGTCTTTACACAATTGATCATAGTACCAAATATGTGCACCACCAAGACAAGATCTTCTGAACTTACCATTTCCTGCATATCTCTTCATATACTTATCCCACTCCTCAATATCCTTTTCCATTTCTTTTATCCTTGGCAATCCAAAAGTCTCATCCAGAAAGAACGATAGCCACTTACACCTCATCTCAAACGTGTACAGATTCGAGATTGATTCCGAGTAACCTACCACCACTAGTTGTGGAACTCGCGGATGAATCATTTGTCTGAAATGGCACAAAGACAACATTTGATAAATAAAACGCGACACAAGTTTGTGGGATTTTGTCACAAAGTGTTGAAATTACCTATAGAGAGGAATTGTGGAGTTTGGAGATCCTACAATCAAATTTTGGAACATTGGAGAGGCGAAAATGTTCCTGAGCTTTTGATCACCCTTATATCCTGTAGCAAAAATCACTATATCTGCTTTTAAGACATCAGGTTCTCCATCAAGGACCAAACCTTCTTTACAGAAACTAAATTGCTGCGATTTCTTAAAAACGATGCTTCCTTGTTCCACTTTGTCGAAGAAGTTTTCAGGCAAAAAGAGTATTTGACAGGAAGAGATTTCTTGAACAAAGCTTTCTTTCGGAACTAGATTGTACTTTTTCAATGGAAGTTTCCATCTAGTGTAGCTTTCGACAAACTTTGAGATCGCAAATCGCTAAACATATGACAATAATATTAGTTAGATCACCAAATTGAAGATAGAAAAGTAGGCATCTTTTAAGGTTAATTAATTACCAAAGGTGAAAGTAATGTTGCCAAAAAACTAGATAAGAACCCTTCACCAGGTTTATGAACCAATAGCTCAGAAAATCGAGTGAAGCACAAGAAACCGAAACTCACTCCCCAAGGTTCTGCATCTGGTAGCATCCAATGAATTGTTCTTTGGATCAATGTGCAAGGATTATCGACCCCTGAAAAATCTGAGTAATTGTATAATTAGGCATTTACATATATAATTTTCTCATACCAACTTATAATATTAACTTTACCATTTGCCTCGGCACATTCAAATGCAATATCAATTGCTGATTTCCCAGAACCTATAACTGCAATTCTTTTTCCTTTAATGAGCTCTTTGGCACTTTCATTGTCCATAGCAGAGTAATCCATAGAATGCAGTACTTTGCCTGAAAATATTTCTGGCCCATTTCCTAAAGAAAATTCTGGAATTTCTGGTAAACCACTAAATCTTCCAATACAGAGTATCACAAAGTCAAACTCATAATCCTACAAAACCCAACTCAAATATTTCAAAATTCATTAAAAAAAACACGAAATTTGAACAAATTAAAGTTATTCAGATAATCAAGATTGTACCTTTATGGAATCTTCTTTTGTATCATGAACTTTGATGTTCCATTTCCCTTTGGACCCAAAAGCTTTTCCAACTCCACCCCACAATTCCCAAGACTGAATTTCATCCTCAGACTCTCCCACATAATCTATGTTAATGACTAAAGAATTGAACTTTATATATGGAAGAAGTTGAAAGTGTTGGGCGTAAGATTGAAGATATTCTAAAAGTTGAGTGCTTTTTGGGAACGTATCTTTAACAGAAGAAGGCCATGGAAAATCAGAAAATTGGAAAAATTCTTTAACACTTTGGAGTCTAGTGGATTCAAGGGTTTCAGTCCAGAGTCCACCGACTTCATTTTTTGCCTCGAAAAGAATTGGATTAAAGCCTTTCTGTAATGTGTACTTACAAGCAAGAAGCCCACTTATTCCTGCTCCGATTATTGCTACACGTTTCTCCATTGTTCAAATCTTTTCAGTTTATTGCAGGAATTGGAATTTATTTACTAGTATGTAAAATTTGATATTGGTTTGAAGAAGATTGATGCAATATATTTATACTAGCTCAAAATGGATTCAATGTTTCAGATGCAAAAAGATGATATCATTGTTTATGTACTATACATTATCTTTCTGACATTGGAGCTGAACCGTGGCTGTTTCATAGCTAAATGTAGGTGTGCAACTGTGCACTAATAAAGTTGTGTATCTTCATTTTGTTACGCACAACAAATCAAATTTAAATAGATTTACCTATATTTTCACTATTATTTCGTTTTTGAGATATCTCAAAACAACACTCCCTTTTTATAAATGGAGTTATTTTTCTAAAAAATACTCTCATATAAAGTAGTGATTTGACACTACTCTCAACCACTACTTTAAGAGCATTTAAGTAAAAATATATAAAAGTTCCATCTTTTTTACTTTTACCTAAAATTCTGCGTGAAAAGTAAAAGGATAAAAATAAAAAAGAGGGACCGAGGAAGTAAGATTTTCTTTTACAAGTAACTTGATAAGATTTTTAAACCAACTCGATCAAGGTCGACGCAACCATACTGCACAGATAATATATATTCATTTCGTTTTATTTTAATTGTCACAGTTAACATTTTTACACATGATATTTTCTAATAATTTTGTGCATTGTTTTCTTAACACGGTGATATTAGTGCATAAACCCTTTCTTTGTAACGTACAGTAACTAATATGCTCTAGTCTACCTAAGTTCTTAAACCAATTAAGTGGCGCAGCAGTATTAAAGTGGCAGAGTTTCAGTCATTACTTTTTTCCAATAACAGGAAAGTTTTTGCAATTTGAATTCAATTTGGTTCAGAAAATGTTAATCACTATTTCTGGACCACGACTTTTCAACCATTAATTTGATATAAGTAGGGGGGCCAATCGATTCTTAGATAACTCAAACTTAAATTTCGTCGGGCATCACAATTATAAGCTCAAATTCGGATATCATCGAGCGTCACGGATGTAGTCTTAACTCTGCTCATGCAACTTTCCGGGCTTCGAGTTTATATCAAACTTGCTCACACTAGCCAAATTTATTTGACAAATAACAAACTACACATAATTAAAATGCATGTGAATAGACTAATCTTTCGATTGCAATTTTGAGTTTTTCTAGTAGTGCAAAACAGGGCCGGCCCTGAGTTTTTAGTGGCCCTAAGCAAACTTTAAAATTGTGGCCCTTAAATTTTCATGTACAATTAATTATGTTAATAACTAATACATTTTTTCTAAATTAACATATTAAACTAAAAACAAAATTATTAATTAGAAAAATAAGAAACAATAATGAATAATGAATCAAATATAATCTCGCTTTGAAAGAAACATTGGTAATACGAGACACAATTTTATTTAATAAGAAAATGATTGCATTCGTGAATGTAACATAAACACATAAACTATTGGTAAAATATTACTTAAATATTACTCTCCTTGCATTTTTAAAGCAAAATCACTAATTACACTTGCATAATCAACCTTCTTTACCATATATTTTTCAATCGACTATATGGCTAACTGATTCAATATCTCTTGTGACAATGGTTGGTCAGAGGTAAGACTCAATCAACTTTAACTTCGAAAATGTTCTCTCTGCAGCTGCAACTGTAATGGAAATAGTTATAAAAACTTTATAAGTAATCCATCTATTTGAGAAATGCAATTCAGGTCTTTTAGTTCTTTTGGTAAATTACATCTCAAGACTCTCAACTCGGAAGATAAGTCCATCTCATCTATATTATAAGTGTCATTCTTCAAATACTATCTTACCTCACATAGTCTAGAAAATATGGGGTTCCGTTGAATTAATTGTGAATATATTAGGCCTAATTTCTTTAATAATGCCTTTGGATTATACTAAAATCTTAGCTCCACAAACACAAATAACAAAAATAAAAAACTAAATTAAATAGTATATGGAGATGCAGAGAATCGATCCACTTACCTCACACTAACTACATAAGAGCTTTACCATCTGTGCCACATGTTCTATTGATACAATTCACACACACATATATATAAATATATATATACGTAATATTTTTTTTCGGAGGCCCTCGTACATCGGTGGCCCTAAGCGGCCGCATGTGCGGTTTACGCTCAGGGCCGGCCTTGGTGCAAAAGAATAAACCTTGTAACATTTTCAATCCACCTAATTAGGGTTGTCAATGGGCCGGACACGGAACAGACTAGGGCAAGCGGATCCGAGTCCGTTTTCCATGTCTTCTATTCGGATTCGGATATGAATCCGCGCGGATCTTGAAAAGTAGCAACCAGATCGGAACCCGGTGGATATCCCGGATCCGGATAAACTATCCGGATCCGTTTAGCATATTTAGCAAAAAAAATTCTTTCATTTTCCTTCAAATCACTTTTAGATTCCACCACCATGAATTAAAAATGTAATATTTTACTTATTTCATCAAAACTATTGTCTGAAAATTGTAAAATATGGAATATATATGGTGGACAAATATAAACGATAAAAATTAGAACAAAGGAATAAACAAAAATATGAATAAAAAAATATAGAATTTGGAAAAAAGAAGAAGAAACCCAATATTGAGTAATGGAAGAGAAGAAAAAAATTGGAGGAAAAAGTAGAGGAAATGTGGCGGCTACTACATAGATTAATGGTTAGGGTTCTGATTTTTCTAATTAAATAGCATAAATTAATATGTTGTATGCCCAATGAGTTACCAGGTTAGTTCAACATCACCTCTCATGCGTTTCTTTTTAAGATTATTTTTAATATAGTAAAAGATTTTAGTGAAACATAGATAATTTTAGTTTTATTTTGGTTTAAATATATAATATATAAACAACATATAGTAATATATATCGGAAACGAATATGTAACGGATCGGATCAGTCTAGATCTATATTCGCTCCATATAATTCGGATTACGCATCTTCTTAATCGAATCAGATCCCTAATCGGACAATTATCCTAATAAATCGAATCGGATCCGGATTGAAATCCGCCCCATTGACAGCCCTACACCTAATGTAGACGGAAGAAATCCATTCAAATCATTGTTAGATAACTATAGCTGCACTAAATTTCTTAAGTTTGAAATTCAAGTCATGGTTTCCAATGGAAGGTGGAAGAATGTCCTTAAGGGCCGTGAAATTCAAGTCATGGTACCCACAACTCTTGAAAATATATACAATTTGCAAGGGCCGTGACAAAGCTCAACTCTTTTAATATAAAAATATTTACAATATGTTTCGTTCAAACGATATTTCTATATATTTTTCAACACTACAAAAGTCTTAAACATACAAAGTACAAACCAATGTAAAAGAAAATTATGTCCAACAATATTATCTCTATTTCTATCTCTATTTTTTTTTTAATTATTTATTTTTTAATTATAAAAGCACGAATATTTCTTAATTTTTTTGTGCAGACTAAAATGCCCTTATTTAAATTGTAAATTGATATTTAATTAAATAGCAAGCATGTAAAAGTAATTGAAGAAGTATAATTAGACATGAAATCTTATTATATTTATCTCCTCCATAAACTTCTAATATTTATAAATTTTCTCCTAATTTTAATCTTAACGAACCATAAAAAACACTATTATTTTAAATAGCTCCTAAAAATATATATAAATTATTATATTTTAGCATCAATATGTATTTAAGTAAAAAAAATTAATTTACAGATTTAGTACAACATAAGTCATAAACACTTTAATACAAAAAATTAAAAAAAAATTATCTTAAATATCATTTTGTTACAAAAAAAATTGAATTGTATCTTACCTATGAATGAATAAAAAATATTTATGACTTAGCAAAGTATATGTAATTTTATTTTGGCTCTAGAATATTCAATATTATCAAGAAATGCATAACCTTTAATTTTCATGAAATTCTTTTCTTGAAAAACATGTGAAATCAGTAAAAAAAATCCATGAAATCATCGAAAACATGTGAAATCGATGAAAATTCAAGTGAAATTGGTGAAAAAAGGGGTGAAACGGTAAAAAAAAAAAGTGCCCTGGAATGATAAATACATGTGAAATCGATGAAAATTTGGGTGAAATTTGTGTAAAAAGAATTAAACCAGTGAAACGATGACATCAGTGAGAAACTGGTGAAATAGATGAAAAAATTAATAAATTAATAATATCTTTTCTTTTATATTTATAATCTTCTTAAGACGATCTCTATACAGTCCTATATATGATTCCGAAATTTGAACTCCAATCAACCTTCTAGGACATGACTATTAATTTAGAAAATAACTTTTTTGAAAATCTAATTTATTCAAAGGCTAAAAAGTATTTTAGATTAATTTGTTTAGGGATTTACTTAAGTATAGTCTCGTTAATTTCGGAATATAAGTTCAATACTAGTTATTTTAACACTAAATAGAGTCGATTTATAATTTAACGGATTTAACCAAACTAAGTCTAGAATGAAATTTTCTCATTTCTAGTACAATAATTAGACTAAGCTACTAAACTTTGTTTAAATCCCTACTCAATGACCATTCTTAGAATTGTATAAGCCATTTGAATTTATATTTATGCAAAAGAAAAAAATAAAAGTTTGAATTTATGGTAGAGACTAAAGTAGAGAGTATAGACTCTATGATCAAGAGGTCATGGGTTCAACTCCCACTAATGTGAGTATTTTATTTAGTTTACTACTAGCATTTGTTTTTTAATTTAATACTAGTATTTGTAATTATTTTACTTTGATATTGATATTAATGTAATAGATTCAGTTCGATATATTGTTTGATCCAACAATGTATTCACCATTAAAAAAAATGAAAAATAAGAGTAGAAAGTAGAGACTCATTTGCAAGCACTGGATTGAAGTAACAAGTCCGGTCCGGCCCCTTTTCTCGTGTACGATGATGTATACATGGGTCATGGGTTGTCCTTTTTACCTAGTATGAGTATAATATATTATATAGAGTCTTGATAATCACTGATGATGCATTGTCAATTTGTGTCGATTCCGTAAATCTTTCGGATATTCTTTTTTAAAAATATCATCAAATTTTGAAAAGAAAAAAAAATGTGCTAGTTGAGTTTGATGTCATTCAACACGTCATCTTAATTCTTAAATGTTTATTCATTTATATGATTAGTATTGGTGAATGAAGTTTCGAATATGTTTGAGCGACACGCAATCAAACGTACATGTGATTAAAAATTCAAGTTCCTCGAATTCTGACCGGGTTCAATATTTTTTCTTAGAATCCAATATTCTTTTTTTTTAAATTCAATAGAATCTTCATTTTTAAAATTTACTGATGTATTCTCTTTTATAAGAATTTATAGTTTCGCTTAAATTAATTTATATGTTTGAACTTTCTTAGCTAATACTAATGTTTATAAATAAATGAACAAATATGTGATTAAGAATAAATAATTAACTATATTATTATTGGATCCGATTAATATAGATTCATATTCTCTTCTGCAAGTATCTCGAATTACAAGTCTTTAAAATAAAATTAAATCCATAAATTTTCTAATATGATAAAAGTCCTAATAAATTGGGTCAAATTCAGATTAAAAATACACCCCGTTGACAGCCCTAATTACAGGCCCATCATCATAACTAATAAACCTGAAGGAGGTCGAACCAGAAAACAAAATGGGTCCCGAGCAAATCTATATATGGGCCAGGCCAATTGCCAAACCATTAGATATGGACCAGGTCCAAAAAGATAAAGGCCTGGATTTGTGAAAAACAGTTAACTGGTGGTGCAAACAAAAAAGAAAGGAAACTCAACTCTTGATTTCCTTCCACCCAAAATGGCAGCTTCCACAAGACCTCTTTATCCACTTCCTTGTCCACTCAAACAGTCCACTGCGCCTTCTTCAACTCCTCTATACTGCAACCAATCATCATCCTCTACATTAATAAACTCGCGTTTGGTTCAATCCCAAAGGCCAGTTTCTGTTTCCGTCTCCTTCAATCCATCTGGCAACTTCGACATTTCCCTATTCGACGATGAAGGTATCATATCAAGAATTAATTTTTAGTCTTGAATTGAGTAATTTTTATATATTTTGGTTTTGGTTTAATTACAGAAACATCAAAAGCACCTCCCCCAATGCCTCCAACTGAAGGCCGATACGAAGTAGTAATCGACAATGATATAATAAATCGACTCGACTTGACCCCATTTCATAATGCTACCGGAATTACCTCACCTGAGTCCGGTAAGCAATTTTTCATTTTTTTTCTTCTGAAAAGAATATGAATGAACGTTAATTAATTAGTGGAGTATTTATTTGGGGGGTGTTATTTTGCAGGCAAGCCAAAGGAACTTCTAGAACGTAGTATTGGATTTACAATAAATTACATTAGAGAAGATGAGTATGATCCTCGTGAATTATCTGAATTCCCTGATATTAGGCTGTGGTTTGTTAGATTGGATGCTATGTATCCATGGCTCCCTGTTTTGTTGGATTGGCGTGCAGGGGAGCTTGCACGCTATGCTGCCATGCTTGTACCTCACCAGGTATCCAAATTCGTATGGTCTTAAGACAATATAAATTGACGCCCACATGAAAATTCTAATAGATTAATTAATTTTCTGATGACAGATGAGTATGAGAATGGGAGTAGTGTTCAACCCTGAGGCGTTGGAGTTGTTTGTGATGAATAAAGTGTTTGTTGTATACACATGGTTGAAGGAGAATGAAATTCCAATGCCCAGATTGAAAGCTAAAGACATGGCCAGAATGCTTGGGTTTGGAATTGGTGATGAACTCTTCGATTTGGTTGACAAAATTAAATAATTAAATTCTTCATAATTTCGAATGTTATTAATAATACACTAATTAATTAAGTGTTGATTTATTATTTAGTAGAAGTATTTCTTTTTATGACTAAACTTCATAGATTGATTAAAGATGAGACCATCATAAAATGATGAAGAAAAATGAAAATGGGCTTTAGTAGCTAATTCTGGGCCACAATTGAGTGGTTCATGGGCCATTTCGGGAGGGGATAAAGCAGTTGAAGAACTATATAGTGAGAAGGATAGGACCAGTTAATAATAGGGAATAGGTCCAATCACAATTAGGTGCACACCAAACGTTAATTAGCGTTCCAAATTGTGGTGAGCACATGATCGATTGAATCCTTTAGATAATAGTATAATAAATAGTATGATGTAGAAAAATGAGCGGAAGGTTTAATACTATAATATAATAGTATGTTGGAAGTTAGAAAAGTGGTATGTGGTGTATTAGAGAGTTTCAAATCGGGAAATAATGTGCCTACCCCAGTGGATTCAATCCACTGGGGTGCTGGATGAGCGACAAGTGTGTATGAAAGGATAATTTGTTGTCCTCTTATGAACATGTGTTTATCATTCAACCCATATGGATATACCCCACCCCCTGCCCCTTCGTGCATCTTTGACTTTTTGGATTTAATTTCTTTCTACAACGTCTCAAAACCAGGTTAATTTTTATTCCGTAACCTTTTTATTTTTATTTTTATTTTTTTATTATTATTATCAATTTTTACCACACAAGTGAGAAATGAAGATGCAATATCTATATTTAAGGGAGTAATATTAAACAAATCCGAGGAATTAGCTAGAGAAAATGGATGAATATTTTGCACGTGAACTTCATTACCTATATATAATTAATCATAATATCCTTTTTTCTTTATATTAATTTGTCATGTACATGTGATGCCATGGGTCTAATTCCCCTCCCCCCACCCCCCCCCCCCCCAACCCCCCCCCCCCCCCCCCCCCCCTTCGCGCCCCCCCCCCCCCCCCCCCCCCCCCCCCCCCCCCCCCCCCCACCCCCCCCCCCCCCCCCCCCCCTCCCCCCCCCCCCCCCCCCCCACACCCCCCCCCCCCCCCACCCACCCCCCCCCCCCCCCCACCCCCCCCACCCCCCCCCCCCCCCGCCCCTGCCCCCCCCCCCCCCCCCCACCCCACCCCCCCCCCCCCCCACCCCACCCCCCCCCCCCACCCTCCCCCCCCCCCACCCCCCCCCCCCCCCACCCCCCCCCCCCCCCACCCCCCCCCCCCCCCACCCCCCCCCCCCCCCACCCCCCCCCCCCCCCACCCCCCCCCCCCCCCACCCCCCCCCCCCCCCACCCCCCCCCCCCCCCACCCCCCCCCCCCCCCACCCCCCCCCCCCCCCACCCCCCCCCCCCCCCACCCCCCCCCCCCCCCACCCCCCCCCCCCCCCACCCCCCCCCCCCATGATGCGATTTTTTAAATGGAATTTCAAGTGCCAATACATAGGGCCTGTTTGTTTGGCATTTGGGAAAGTAGTTTGGGAGAGTAGTGGAGGTTTGTGAAATTATCTCGATTTGCGTATTGTTGTTTGTTTGGGTTTGGAGAGAGTGGTTTGAGAAATAAAGTAGGTGTAGGTTTTTTTGGAATAGTTGGGTTGTAGGTGTAAGATGTGTAAGACTTTATGTCAAATCATGTTTGTTATGTGAGATAAATTGTGTAAGAGATAGGTTACTTTATGTCAAATCAAAGTAGAGTTTGTATAGGTTTTGTTTAGAGATAAGAAAAAATTGTTGTTTGTTTGGCTTTTGAGAGAGTAATTTGAGAAAATTAATGGATGAAAATTTATTCGGAAAATAGAAAACATGTTTGTTTGGCATTTCCCAAACACGAAAAAATTCTGGGAAACACCAAACAAACAAGCCCATAATTAGAATGAGATCACTAATACTGTTAGGAGTCATATAATATGTCATGCGTGCCTCAAATAATATCAAATTAGGTATAAAACCTAAATACATTTTGAGAAAAAGAATGAAATCATAAAATTAATTTCACCTTAAACCAATGGAGGAGCCACTTTAAGAGAAGGGGGTGCATGGAACCCCAAAAATTTTCTCCTATCTTGTTTTTATGTGTGTAATACTGTAATCTTTTGTATTATGTTATTATTTATATAAATCTTATAATATTTTTTTAAATGATCCCCTAATTATAATTAAAATTCTAATTGAAAGAGATCCGTGTTTATTAGAGTTTGATAAAGTTAACAAGTCTAGATTCACAAAGTGGACATCAACTCAAACTCTAACATATTCTTTTTATTTTACAAATAATTTTTAGACTCAAACTCTAACATATTCTTTTTATTTTACAATTAATTTTTAGGGATTAACACTTTCAAAATATCAAGAGACTCCAACTTCATATCAATCTATCTTTCATCTTCATCTCTTTTATCACAAAACAAACTTACTAAAAAAACGTGCAAACAAAAATTCTACCAAAAAAAGGTTTAGGTTCTAGTTTTTATATTAAGAGGAGAAACCATTAATTCTTGAGGGAGACATATGAATGAAATATGTATATTTATATTAGTAAATTATCTAATACTTGTTAGTTGTAATAAATAGATCATGAAACGATTTCCACTAAAAAAAAATCTCATTCTATCAAATTGATTTTGAGCTTGAATTAATTTCATCGAGGCTTCATTGTTGTTGTTGATTTTTTTATTATTATTGATATTTTAAATCATAGTAATTAATTTTATAGTGGACCTCGATGAAAAAGAATTCTAGCTCCACCACTGCCTTAAACATAGGGATTAGATACGATCTTCTCGATGTGTTATATCACTTTATTCGTGCAACCGATATATCAATCAAATAATTTTTTTGTGAGACGGAATAATTTTGATCACGATCTTATGTAATGATTTTATGTGGTCTTATTTTAATCATCATAAAGAGCTAATTAATAGCATATTTTTAAACTTTAGTTTAACAAATGAAAATTTACAAAATGCAAATGAAACTCATCACAAACCTACTCAGAAACCATATTCAAACTATTTTTTGAAATCGAGTCAAAACCATTCCAAATAGGCCCGTAGTTGTATTCCAAGACACACACGGAATAGTCTTCTTCCGTCTTGGTTTCACACTCTCCCAACTAACTGACTGACTGACTGACCTATATTAAAACGCCACACGTACCCCTACACACGAAGTGAAAAATTAAAGCATAAAATAACAAAATTAAGATGGAAGACGACGATAACATCGGAAACTCTTCAGCTCCCTCCCTGAAACAAAAGCTCAAACAATCCTTCTGCTGCTTCGGGCGGCGCCACTCCCCTCCTCTTTCGCCACCGCTCCCTTTTCCGTCCGACAACAAACCAACCTTAATTTGGGTCAAAACTAAAGGACCCCACGGGCACTCTCTATCGGAATTAAAAGAAAAGTGCCGATCCATGTTGGGTTTTACGGGAACTAAGCATAAGAAACACTCTTCCGCGGAGTTTAGGTACGACCCCTTGAGTTATTCTTTGAATTTCGAAGACGGGTTTAATTATGACGATGACGCCGTTCCGTTTAAGAATTTTACGGCAAGGTTGCCGCCGTCTCCGTCAGTGTCTTCCGCCGTCGGTTGAGGGTTTAGTTCTTATTTTAGGTAACGGACAATTGAAACGTTTTTTTTTTTCTTTCTTGTTGAAGATAATTGTTGATATTAATTAATTCGAGTTGTACATAATGACTTGCTCGGGCCTTTCTTTGGAATCCTTTTATTAAGTCATTCAATTTTAATTTTTAGGTTTGGAAAAGATTATTGAGATTGTTATTTTGGCTACGACTAATTCATTGTCAGCTAAACCTGTTTTTTGTTTTTCAAATTAGTGCAATTTTTTTTTTCGAGATTTAGTGCAATTATTATATGAATGAATATTATATATAATATAGGTCTTATTTAATTCGTTGAGATTATACAATATATCTCATAACACATAATTACTTTGACATAAATTTATTGAAAGCATTTGATCCTCAAGATTATGTCCTCAATGATGATAGTTGCAATACGGCCGTAAGCTTTTTGGGTTAGATGTATGCCATCCCAATGTATATATCGATTTGGATTGGAACAAACGGGCACACTTGGATTTCCACAAAAATCTGGTCCAAGAGGATTATACTGTCCTCCTTCAACTCCGCAACAAACTTTGAACAAATTCCTTGAATCAATACCTACAAATTTATGGCACAACAAAACACAATTTAATTAGCATTTCACATTCTTAGTTTTACTTTCCTTAACTTTTTGCCAGGACTAATTAATCAAAAAACTAACCAAGAACGGTTGCATCTTGAAGAAGTGATTGAAAAGCGTTGTAGTAGTCCGCATATAATATGACAACATTCGGAAACTCTCTCCCGAGTGAATCTAAAGCACCTTGTAGATCATTATTTTGTAGAATTGCGAGATTGTTTGCACTTATCAAACATCCAAATCTATCGTAGGCAGATGTGTCATTGGTTCGTAATACGTTTAGAACAAATGGGAAGCATCCGATTGGAAAATTTCCAGGAACCACAATTCGCAATGCACCAGCCATGATCAATTCCTACAATAATAATAATAAAAGTTTACTAGCTAGGAGTTAAATCATGTCATTAATTCAATTTATGAAATTAATTTGATGTTAATTAAATTATATATACTCTTGTGGCATTGACAATGGCTCGGTTTATGAAGGGCACGTAATTTTGGACTTGTTCAAGGGATCTGCCTTGTGACAATGGAAAGTTGATGTCATTGCCTCCAATTGCACCCATGAAAATGAGAGACCTCCGTAGAGTATTATCACACTCTGATGGAAATTAATCACACAAAAGTTACGTACCCAATGTTATTGTGATTAATTTGTCCCCCGAATGTATTGAATATGAGGCACATCGTATAAAAAATAAGCAAATTATACCAAAAATAAACATAATAAATTGTTTTCCAAACGACAAAATAATATATAGCACACGAACATTAATATAGATACTAGAATTCACATAGATATATGTTAACCTGTGGGCGTAAAACATATGGTGGGAATATATTTTGTGAAAACCAAACGTATTTGAACGCTAAGAGAGGCAATGCTGGGATTTAGTACAATGCCATTTGTGGCGAAGAAAGAAAAGTCGAGTGCCGTGCTGCCGGCAACAGCAAAATTGACACCATTGTTGAATGAAGCGTTTGTATTCAAGTACGGATTTAGCAGTGGAAGCCCAAGAGCCATAGCTGCAGACCATAAAACCATGCACGAGTTAAGTAATTAATTAATCATGCATGTATATATAGCTAGTCATGTAACAATTACTTGGACCAACATATATATAACTAAGAACATATATAAGAATTGAAGTTAATTAAGAAGGATATTGCATTTTTCATACCAAATTTTTACCTACTTTAGGCATTTGATATCAGAAAAAGATATATTTAATACCAAATTGAAGGACTTTTTTCACATTTCCCTCGTTAATTAAGTAATAGGTAAAAGTTAATTAGGTAAAAGTTTGGAATGAAAAATGCAATTCCCTCGTTAATTAAGTTACAAATAATGAGTTAGTTAAGATATTGAATAATTAAGAGTTTTTGACAAGATTACCAGCAAAATCTATTATAAGGCGACCATTAGACCAACGACCAGTGGGTCTACCCGGAAAAGTTTGACCATAAGGAAGACGGGTGGGGGGAAGTGTGGGACCAAAAGGGAGAATTCGAATAGAATTTCCAGTATCAGAAATTGAATCTCCGAACTGATATATATATATATATTTAAATGGACATATTATTTCTTGAATTGCATCTGCGGCTAAAACAAAAACAGACAAGCTTAGAATAAAAGAAAGGGTGAAAAGAAAACCCATGATATCGATGTTTTATTATGCGTCAAAGAAGGAAATTAAGTTAGAATGTCTTGATAATATATAACCCAATTATATATATAGGAGTTGGAGAATGATGAAAGAGCCACTATACTATAGTGAACCAAACCTAATCTATTAAATTAATTAAATTAAATTGCATCGCTAGATAGCTTGAAGTTGAATTTGTGATTTTGACAATCTAGACATAGGATATTTAAGTAGTTTATGACTTATGAGACAAAACTAAGGTGTTGTAGTCTTGTAGAGACAACCTCAACTCCAGCGGTGGTAAACGGGCAGAGTGGCTTGGGTTGAAAAAAAACAGGCTGGGTCAAAAAGGATCTCTTAATATAGATCTAACATTATGGGTTGGGTTGAAAAAAAATGGGGTAAAAAATGGTTGGGTTAGGTTGGACCGTGTCGACCCGTTTTATGCTTAATTATTTTGTTAATTCAAAACTGAAAAAATCCACCATTTTTTGAAGTAAATATTATTTATATATTCATACAAAAATAAATGGAATCAGATTAATATTAAATAAATAAATTATATGAAGGTTTTCATTTATTTGAAGCAATTATTTATATTTAATTTGAAATTACATTGTAACTAATAATTTTATGAATTCCGGAGGGAAAAGTATAATAATACTTTTGAGTAAAAATTAATCATTAGATGTTAACTAGTTAATTAGTTAAGTGTGTGTTTTTCATTTAATCGTTTTGGACCAAACTTATGAACCTATTTTTTACTTATACAAATATTAACCAACCCCAAATCCATCAATAATAGCAAAAATATGAATTGAATTGGGTTGAATCGGATTGGTCATAAACCAACTCATGGGTCTACCCATTTTGCCACCAAAACTCAACACCAATTTTTAATTAATAAATAATAAATGGATCACGTGTATTTTTTGTTGCATATACTATAACACTTAAAATGTTCGTATCGGATCTCATCTGAAAAAAAAATGTTTGTATCGGATTTATATGTTAAATAATGCCAAATTTCCATCCAGTGACTTGATCACACTTTTCATAGACTGGAGTCTGGACTTCTTCCTTCACAGAAGGCCATGCGCGCTGGTGCTGACAGCGAGTTAGCCACGTGCTCAGACATTGTTTTCTAAAAGAAAGATTTATGGCCCGTTTGTTTGGCATTTTGGAGAGTAATTTGTGAGAGTGATGGAGATTTGTGAAATAATTTTGATTTGCATTGTTTGTTTGAATTTTTCGAGAGTGAATTGAGAAATAATGTGAATGTAGGTTTTTTTTAGAAGAGTTTAGGTAGGTTTTTGTTAGATAAGAAAATTATTGTTTGTTTGACTTTTGAGAGAATAATTTGATAAAATTGAGAATAATAAATTTATTTCAAAAAATTGAAATAATGTTTGTCTCATTTTTTTCAAATACGAATTTTTTTAAGAGATGCCAAACAAACAGGCCATAAGTCAACTTCGTCTCAACACATCTGTTTTTTTAAATAATAAGTATAAGAATAATACTATCCAAATTTATCTTCATATGTAAAGTTGACGAATCAAATCTAAACAAATTTAGTGTTGAATATTTAATTTAGAATATATATATTGTACATTTCCCACTTCTTTTTTTTTGATTAAATAATATTTGTAGATTTCTGGATATATAGTTTGAAAACACTATGGGCCTGTTTGTTTATTTACATATTTAAAATTTGTATGAATTAGTAAGATAGAACATGGAATTGATTTTTAGATACAATTCCACTTGCAGTCAACCAATGCATGGTAATTGCATGTAGATGTTAGCGCCCATTTTAACTATTATTTCATTTATGGGAAAATTGCTTTTTTGGTACCATAGGATATACTTACTTGCAACTTTGGTACCATTGGATATGAAAATGCAAATTTGGTACCATATGATAGGTTTTCATCGCAATTTTGGTACCAATTCAATTTTTCTCCAAAGTTAATGGCAATTTACCCCCTATAAAATGCATAATGTTCAATTTACCCCTCTATAATTTGGAAAAAAATTAATTTACCCCTTGTAAAAAAATTAATGAAGCAATTTACCCCTTCAACCGGAGAGTGTAACTCATTTGCCGAAATTGAGAGTAGGCATGCAAACCATTTTATAAAATAAGGGGATAAACTGCCACATTTATCATAACAGAGGGGGTCAAATGCCACATTATCATAATAAAAGTGGATAAAGTGCCGCCTATAAAAATATCAGGGAGGCAATGTGAAACTTTTACAAAATTACAGGGGGTAAAATACTCTTTTTTAAATCACAAGGGGGTAAATTAAATATTATGCATTTCATAGGGGGTAAATTGTTATTAACTTTGGAGAAAAAATGAGTTTGGTACCAAAGTTGCAATGAAAACCTATCCTATGGTACCAAATTTGCATTTTCGTATTCAATGGTACCAAAATTACAAGTAGGTCTATCCTATAGTACCAAAAAAGCAAATTTCCCTTTCATTTATTGTCACCTAACTTCCTTGTAGAAAGATTTGTTTTGGACAAAAATGATATATACTTCTTGTTTTTTTGTCAGACCTACTCCATAATAAACCTGTATTGTATATCTCTTGCATTGTAATTGATCCTCGCGAGAAACAGACTTTTTTGTCAGTAGGATCCATGACCAATAATTCTCAGTTATTAATTGTTAAAGTTCCCTTTCTTTTCAGATTAGATTTGGCCCATGCTCAAAATATACTAAATGCTAACAAGTGCTCGTATTGATTATTGAGATAACAGTACTCTCTTGATATTATTGAGATAACATGATACGTTATTTCCCTTAAAAAAAATATATATATGAAACATATGTTTGATTAAATAAATATAGCACTAAAAAAAAGTATTCAAGTTGTATTTCACGTACATGAAAAAATGCAGTAATGAAAATACGATATAATTATTTTTATATAATATAGTTGCATCAAATTTCCTAAAATAGCCCTAGCCCTATTGAACAAATGAAGGTCAACCCAAAAAATACACGGGACTATAGTATGCCTTGCTTTTGCTTGTATATCGGAATTAACACTAGTAAAGACAATAAAAAAACAGATATTAACAAAACTGAAAGCAAATTGGATGAAGTGAAGTTAGATCTATATATGATACGACCAACAAACCCACAGACATGTCATATATATAGTAATAATAGTATATGTTATCATAAATCTCCTCGGTCCTCAATTTCAAACTCAGGAGTGAAATGCAAGAACACCCCATGTATTATACTTAATTAACATACGATCTATTATATTACTTTTATTTACAAAAAATCACATCAATTAACAAGCTAAAGACATTTATCTCTTCGACTCTACAATTAACTTGTGTTTTATTTTATTCACTCTAAGTTCAAGTATTCTTAATGATTTACAACGAAAAGAAACAAATATGCTCTTATATGTTATTTTTCTTTGGAACTAATAAAATGTGAAAGCCCGATAGATACTTAAAAAAATTGATAGTAATCCCCCATAAACTTAAAAATTGACAATAAATTTCCTTGTGCTCAATTTTTAATTTTCAGATGAGTTTAGTGAGCTAATAAAATGAATAAATGATAACACGAAGATTTTTTTGCTAAAAAATATTAATACAAGAAGCTTTATTACTAATATAAAAAATAAAGGAGACAGGGGTGTTTTTGCATTTTGCCCCTAAAATATAATATTTACCCTGACACTGTCTACCTTTCTATTCAGCATTATAGTCCTCGATTGACTCAGATTGTCAGAGAGATTCTGCATGCACCCTCCGCGTCCAAATCTCCATTTTTTTATACTTTGTACTCCTATACTAGTTATTTTATTTTATAGAAGTATTTTAGAAAGGGAGAGAGAAATTAGAAAAGGATTTTCACATAAAGCTCTGATTTTTTGTGAAATTGATTCTCACATAAAGCTGATCAAACCCTCAAAGAATCTTCATCCTCCATTAAATTCAGGTCATTTCTTCATAAGCCAGCCCACTTGTCTCTATTTTTCCTTTTTAAATCATTTCAGTTGAATGTGGCAATAATACAAGTACAAGAGAGATCGAATACAAAGAAACCACCTTTATATATATTTCATTGGGATTTTGTTAAAAACCAAATCTTTATACCTGGTCTAAGCAAGAAAATTCATAAGACATAGTAAAAATCCAATCTTTATACCTACATTAGCAAGAAAACATATACAGAGTTGCATTATGGCATTTGACAAAAACGCAGTACCCAAAGACTTCCTTACTTCTTCAAGGAGGCCCATTGATGGGTTTTATCCGAACCCGCTTCGTAATGTAGTGGGTAATCCCAACACCAGTACCCCTACACTTTATTGCCCATCCACAATACCAGATTCCAGTTTTATGCCGTTAGGATTCAATAATGGCGCCCCTAAGGTCAGTACTGGCAATGGGCCCAGTTATAGTCCAATTCTTGGAACAAGGGCTGGGGGTAATGCTTCTGATTTCTCTGGTGATGACTGTAGCGATGATTCTGCATCAGGAGAAATGGTCAAGTTCTTATGTAGTTTTGGTGGGAAAATACTCCCAAGGCCAAGTGATGGTGCTTTGAGATATGTAGGTGGGCAAACAAGAATAATTAGTGTAAGAAAAAATCTTACTTTTGGTGAATTGGTTAAGAAAATGACAGATATATATGCTCAACATGTAGTGATTAAGTATCAGTTACCAGATGAGGATCTTGATGCACTTGTGGTGGTCTCATGTACTGATGATCTTGAGAACATGATGGATGAATACGAAAAGTTTATCGAGAGGTGTTTGGATGGATCACCTAAGTTGAGGATATTCTTGTTCTCGTATTCGGATCTAGAATCTTCCGATTTAGTGCATATTGGGGATTTGCAAGTTGGTGAGCAAAAGTATGTTGAGGCTGTTAATGGGATTATGGAGGGGAATATCGGTTGTATTGGTACAAAGGACAGTATTGGTAGTGATGCTGCTTCTTCTTCTCAAACTTCGGATTTTAATGTTACCGAGGGTGTTGATTTTGTAGGCCATAGTCATGGGGAGGTTATTAGTATACCATGTAGTTATGGATTATCAGCTATAGAGCATTCAAGAATGATGGGTTTAGATCCTAACCCCGTAGTATACACTACGGATGCTTGTTCTGCTCCGTTTAGTATTCCATCAATGGTTAGATGTGGTCTTCCTGAGCAAGAGGTAGGGAGATATGTGCCTCTTAGTGTCCCACAGTCGCTACCTGGTGTGAGTTTTCCGGTATCTTCACCTTATGTGCCGGCGGCTTATATAGATCCTCGTCAAGAAACGCTGAGCCGTGCAAACTATGTGCAACATAACCCTTCCCAGATGGGATTCCCTGCATCTTCCTTTGCAAGCACGAGGCCTATTGCAGTTCCAACTGCCGTTCCCATGCAACAAGTTCGTTTGGAGCATTACCCTGCAGAAAGGAGGGTAGTAGAGAGGGTTCTCCAACTTCCAAATGGACAAGGGTACAATGCAAGTCATGCTCAAGTTCCGATAGCAAAACAAGGGGGATTATATGATCGGTTTCAACTTCCAAATTCTGTGCAGATGGCCATCTCGGAAGGTTCTGGAAGTGTCTTGCCTGACTCGAGGTCAATGTATCGTGGTCTCCACTTGGATAATCGAGGACTACCAATGACAAAGCCTATTGTAGCTGGAACTCTCGGAGAAGGCAATATTGCGCAACTGCCTCGACCACAGGCTCATGAATCTGTGAAGATTCATACAAACGGGATAGGGGTCTCACAATATGTACATATCCCGCTGCAGAGAGAAAATCTTGAACATTCTAAGGTGACGCTTCCGCAGAATGTGATGATGAGTAGTGGAGCACAATCTCCATATGATGTGTTTTTACCTAATACTCCTCAACCTTGCCATGTTGATGCTGTCCAGCATTTTGTTCCTCAGCCACAATTCAAAGTTGTACAGGACACAACAACAATTCACAACAGACCATATAATAATAATGTTTTTCATGAAGGCCGGAAAAATTATTATGGTAAAATATGTGAAGGTATTCCAAAAGATGATTCTACTTCATCGGCGCCTGATCGTTTGAGACAAATTGACGGGAGGTTGGAAAATCTCCAGATACGCCCTTCTACAATCTTAGCGAAAAACGAGCAGAACAAGTCCGTTCTTGATCCTAGAAAGGCAGCAGAATCTTATCAAGTTTCAGTGCCTCCTCCTCCTCCTTTACGTAATGTCAATTTGTACCCTCATAGGGTTGTTAATCCTTTTGTTGCAGATGATGATGATGCTGAAAACTCTGTACATCCACCTATTGGTGAATGGCAAGATACCGTTCCATGGTCCCAGTCAAGATTACCTGGTGATGAAGAATGTGTTGCATTTAACGGAAACAACACATCATATATATCTCCATCAAATACAGTTCCAGATAACACGGCCCCATCACTATTTAGCAACCAGGATCCTTGGAGTTTACGTCCCGAAGTTCATTTCCCTCCTCCTAAACATAGCAAAATTCCAATAAGAAAAGAGAACGCGGTCCTGTCCAATAAAGGTTTGGAATTATATGTCCATTTTTTTTTGGGTTCATATATGTATGTATATATATTGTAAGTATTTGTTTAGATGCTCATTTAATTTATAATTACTCATAAAGGTTTGGCAGAGGAACTGATAAAGCAAGAACTTCAAGCTAGTGATTATCATCCTATAGCCAAGCAAATCGGTGAAGTTCAACGTGCTAATGTAGAAATACAGCAAAGAGATAAACTTGAGGTTTTGTAATTTCCTCATCTTTCTCAAATGAGCATATTAATATGAAGTATCAAAAATATAATTAATTATGAAGCTTATTTGTTTAAATATTGTCTCCATTCAGGACATTAAGACCAAATTGACAAAGAAAATAAATCTTGGTATCCCTGCGTCCGATAGCATTGGTCGATTACAGGTTTCTTTCCCCCTCAAAATGATCCTAGTTTGTTCTATTTCTTATGAACTATTTTCTTAACCGTTTTAGTGGTTCTGTTCTGGCAGATAATTAAAAACAGTGACCTGGAAGAGCTACAAGAACTGGGTGTTGGTACTATCGGTACAGTGTATCATGGAAAGTGGAGAGGCACCGATGTAGCAATTAAACGTATCAATGATAGATGTTTTGCTGGGAAGCCATCAGATCAAGAACGCATGGTCAGTGTCCTGACTCATTGTTATGTTAATTATATTGTACTATATGTTTGGCTTATAATTGCAGTTTCTTAAATTAATAATAATAATAATAATAAACAGAGAGATGATTTCTGGAATGAGGCAATAAAGCTAGCTGATTTGCACCACCCAAATGTGGTTACTTTTTATGGAGTTGTGTTTGATGGTCTTGACGATTCAGTTGCAACTGTTACTGAATACATGGTGAATGGTTCTTTAAGAACTGTTTTGCAGAAGAGTGACAGGTAATGCAATGACCCTTTCTATCTGTCATGATTAAGGGATATACATTTTTTGTTGTTTGTATTGAATTCATAAATGACCATTTTTTTTGGCCTGATTAATATTACCAGGCCTCTTGATAAGCACAAGCGCGTTCTAATTAGCATGGACGTCGCCTTTGGAATGGAATACTTGCATGGAAAGAACATAGTACATTTTGACCTGAAAAGCGACAATTTATTGGTTAATCTCCGTGATCCACAAAGGCCAATATGCAAGGTTGGTGATTCAATGATGATTGATGTCTTCAGTTCCATTTGTTCTTATGTTAAGTTCGCACTGTGTCATGTTTGAATTTATCCACAAGTTTCACATCAGTACTATTCAAATGTGATCTGGTTTTCTGTTTAAGATATTTGTCATGTTAATGTTTATGTACTTTTGTACTTGCATCGCTTAAGTTTGTCGTTTCTCTTAAACACTTGTAGGTTGGTGACTTGGGGCTGTCAAAGGTAAAATGTCAAACACTAATCTCAGGTGGTGTAAGAGGCACCCTTCCATGGATGGCACCCGAGCTTCTTAATGGCGGTAGTAGTAGCCTTGTCTCAGATAAGGTATTTCATTCTCTCTCGTTTCTCAAGCTCACATATTTAAAATGGGCAAAAGAATCATTGTACCTTCTCAAGTCTTCAATTGTTTCGTCTTACCCACACAGGTTGATGTGTTTTCTTTTGGAATTGTGATGTGGGAACTTCTTACTGGAAAAGAACCATATACAGACTTGCACTATGGAGCCATTATTGGTCAGTGTCCTGACTTCATATAGCATTTTTGATGCATTTCTAAATGCTATATGAGTCGATCTATTACCTAGAGAACATGTTTTAGTTGTTTTTGCTTACTTTATTTGTATAATTATGGTAGGTGGTATTATGAGCAACACATTGCGTCCTCCCGTGCCAGAAACGTGTGATCCCGAGTGGAGAGTTCTGATGGAGAGGTGTTGGACATCCGAACCATCAAAAAGGCCTAATTTCACAGAGGTTGCCAATGAATTAAGAGCCATGGCTGCTAAGCTCCCTCCAAATACCACAGCCATTTCCATCAGCGAATTAAATCAAATCTCCAGTTCAAAGGCTGATCGATATATATAGTGCATGCATGTTTTGAGGTTTGATCAAACTTGCATTAAATCAAATTCACACATTTAGATCAAAAGGTCTCATTATTCTTCTATGTTGTAAACTGTAGTATTGTTCCTCACATGGCTGATGATACTAATAATTAAGACTTCCATTTTGGCTGGGACAAACTGGACATGTAAAAAAAAAACATTTATACCTCAAACAAATAATTCAGAATATGATTTTGATCCATTGATTCCCCTATCTTGTTTGGATGTGTAATTTAATTAAAATCTCATTTATGAAAAGAAAAGATTAGTTCTAGTTGAATTTGGTCTCTATAAATAATAATACTACTACAAATGAATGAATAGCTATTTCTTCGAAATAAATAGTGAACATTAATGAGCCGGCAAATTGGTTTTCAATTTCAACCATATGCTCACAAATAACTAGGAACATTCAAAACCGAAAAAGTATTCCTTATTTTGACCAGTCACAAAATTCAATTAACATCATCTACACACTGTTGCGTATTTTTCTTTTTCTTTTTTCAAATAATATGTATATAATGGATCTTAAACTTCTTAGATATTTCTCTTCTGATTTGATTTTTCTTCCACTTCTTTCTCTCTATCCACGAACACACAAGAAACACGCTTAAACACGGCCACTAAAAATATATAAATAATCGTCGTCTTCTTCACAATTAATTATCATTACGTACACACACGACACACGCACAAATTAAAGAAAATCCCATGTCTATCCCTTATGAAGAGGCGGCTGCCGCCAGCGGATGCGGCTGTTTCCGGCAGTTCTGCTTCTGGTGGGACGCCGGCACAGAAAATCACTATCTATTGAAAGAAACGCACAAGGAGCCATGGCTTGTGGCTAATCTAAAAAGAGTAAAGGGATTTTCGGAGCTTGTGGCAGGGCCTAAATGGAAGAATTTCATTAGGAAAATTGGGAAGCTATGCAATTGTATTCCGAAGAAATCTAGTAATAAGCAAACGACGCAGTTTCAGTACACTCCAGAAAGCTATGCACTTAACTTTTGTGGTGATCTGGATCAGGATCAGGAGGACGATGGTGTTTTGATGCACAATTTTTCGTCTAGGTTTGCTTCTGCCTCTTTGATTAATGATCAACAAAGGAAGACTGTCTTTTGAGTGACACATAACACAATTCAGGGAGAAAAATTGTATTCTACATAACTCAACATAATCTAAAAATTTATTTGAACTGAACTGGTGAATAATTAATATTATTGTATTGTTTCATACTCCACTACTTTGTTATTGGCTTTCCATGTTACTTATTTATTTAAAAATAAACAAAAAACGAAATTCAATGTCAAATGAGTTAGTTGTATTATTGTGGATAATTTAAGAATACGTGTTACGCATTAATACAATCAGTTTCATATTTAATTTTGCTTTGCGGCAAAATTCTTACTAAATACATCATCCAAACTCAATAAGTCCATTTGAATCATAGTTCAAATTTTTAGAACCCAAAATTAATTTAATTAGTGTTTCAAAAAAACAACCAAACCTTTCCTATGATCCCAAAGCCCATAGAATCGGACAAAGGCCAATTCATATAGAGCCTTATGCCACCTTGGCTTATAGTGTCTGTGTATGTAATAGACTCGGAAATATTTAGTTTGAGAATATGTAAAAAGTGTGACAGAATATGCGAAATTAAAATATTCGAGGTTTTATGGCTTTATATTATAAGTTTGGCCTTTACCATTAGAGATATTTTAAATTTTTAGCATGTTTAAAATGGAAAAATTTGGGATTCTAGAATGCCTGACAATTTCAATATCCAATATCAATGTTGACCAACAAATCAACATTTATTGGAAAAATGTAACTAATAGGCATTAGAGCAAGTGTATTGCATTTGTCATGTAGTTACTTCGGGTTTTGCCAAACAAGTGTAATGCACTTGACATGTAGTTACTTCGGATTTTGCCAAACCTGGTGTGGATAAGAATTTCCCAAGATAATAATTGGCAAATTATAGGGAGATATTGGGGCATGTTTGCTTTTAGATGAAAGAAGACAAGATTCAGTTATAGGCTTATAGCTTAACCAGCCAGCCGCCTTTTCCAGTACAGCTATGTCGCAGACTATCATTTTGACTAATCCACCCAATAATGCCGTAGATTTTGGTTTGCAACCAAATTCTATTAATTCAAGATTAAACTTGAGTCATATATATATATTCTACTCATGGTGCGGCAAAATCCAAGTATCAAATACTAGTACTATAAATAACACCAAAACAGCAGCTATGTCCTCGCCAATATCTCAAGCAAACAAAACAAAACTATCAAATGGGATACCTTCCTACTGGTATATTCATTACATACAGCAGCTTTAATTCTCAATGGTCCAAAAAGCACACGCCATTGCATTGACCTAATTTCATTTCCTTATCCACTCAAAGTACCTCTAAACAGCCTGCAATTTTTCACTCCTGTGCCATTCTTAACCATATTTACCGAATATCTATAGAGTGTCGCTACTGGACATTAACAAACAACGAAATAGCTGTGTCACTTATCCAAAATTCTCTTCACAGTAGACGCTCATTGGCCGTTTTTACCACCTGCACCACTATTTAATCCCAAAATCAAGGCAAGGTTCCCCTAAAAATGTTTTGTCATGGGAAACTAGAGAATATCGGTATATATATAAACCTACTTCTTGCGCTTGCTCTTCTGAGTAGACGAGGAGGAGGTATTGCTGTGCCAATTCCTTTTCCGTTGGTTGATGAACCAATTGTTGATCTGTTTTAGTTGCAAACCAGTCTCTTGAACTAATCTCGATTTATCTTCCTCCTAAAACAATATTACATACTATGTAAATCTTATCAATTAAAAGAAAGGAACGAATATGTTTTGAGTCATATATAGTTTGCTTACTGTTGGATAAGGCCACTTGGAATGTGTCTGCCACCAAGTTTTCAAGACAGATGTAGTATCGCCCGGAAGTTTTCCTGCTCTTCTTTTTCGCAATATTTCTTCTCTAATGTCCACAATCTTCTCCTTATACCCCTAAAAAATAAAAATAAAAACCTTTCTTAGTGAACTCAAAATAACATTATATAGTAGCCAAATCATCGTCATAAAAGTTTATGCTGTCTCACCTGTTTAAGCTCGTGTTTTAGTTCTTGTCGCACGCGTTCCATCAAGGATCTCTCAACTTCAGTGGGTACTAGAGGACCAAATCCCATGTTGTCTGTCCCATCTAGACTTTCATCAAACAAATTAGTTTCACTCTCTGCTTGGTCCTCGTCATCATCAGACATCGTCGCTCCTGTACCTTCACTTGGCGCTACCCCTGTCAAGCAATTGTGTAACAAATTCAAACAAATGCATCATTCTGTCAAAGAACTATATGTAAATGAGATATTGAAATGGATCAATGAATTTAGCATAGTCTTTAATTGTAAACAATTTGAATTAAGAGGCCAAGAGCTGGTTGTGTGTCGTAAGATTAAGAGGAAAGTATACAAAGTTCACATACCAATTTAGAGTTCATCTTGATGGATTCAAATGTGCAATAAAAGATGTAAAGTAGAGACATACATACATAAAATCAGGGAATTTATTACCTGTCAAGCTTTGCAAAGATTGCTCGAGCTCCCAACAAGCCATGACTGCTTCCATCGCATGAACTCGGACATGTTGTTGCAGTTGCTCTTTAAATGAGGAGAGCAATAGAACATAATTTGTCTACATCAGAAAGAAAGACGAAAAAAAATATGAAAAACTAGTAAATGATGAGTGGTCACAAAATTGTAATTATATTGATACGAAAATGGATGTATGTGGGGCAAGAAAAGAATTGAACCTGCTTATTAACAGCACTGGGGGGTGAAGCAGGACTAATTTCCAGTCTAGTAAAGGTTAATGACCAATTCATTAATAGTTTTTGTTAATTTATTAAATTAATCGCCATTACTCACCATAAGTGAATCTTGATACAAGGGGGGGAGAGAGAGAGAGAGAGATATTCCAAGATACCAAAGTTCATGTGAAGAGATTTAATGAGTTGATCCAGTTCAGTTGTAGAAGAAAACTAGTACTAAGTGGCATTACATCAAGAAAGAGATTCTCCAAAGCACTAAAAAAATAGAGTTCCAATTATTAGTGTTGTGTACTGATCAAGAACAACAGGATTCCTATCAGATATTCCTACACACATTAATTACAGATATGGACTGCAACTTAACTGAGAGTCGTAGATGAGATCATACAAATATGAATAAGACAGTTCATGAAACTGGTCCTCTCTTCTACTAATTCTCCACTATCCTAGTTTGAATTATCATGCTAGCTAGTACTATATGGTTAGATGCCAATGTAAAAATTATTGATTCCTTACACTGCTAAATGTAATAATACTAATAACAGCAAACCTGAAATGCTAATGACCAAATCAAAATTCCGAAGAATTCAAACTATATATATTCAAGAAAGAAAAGGTTTACAAAAGCAACACTAACAAGGATAACTCCGACACAAGGGAAGATGGCAGGGCAGCCTTAATTTATTCCTTATGTAAGATATTAGCAGATGAAAATCATAAAAATGAAAATAAACGACATTGAGACCAACTACTAATGGCCTAATTAAAAGGCCAGAGTTTTTCATCAACTGTTCAATATACTTAACTTTCAAGACTCAAACAGACAACTAGTAGAATTGAAAGAGTGACGACCAAATCCAACATGGGAGATCTAAAAATTCAATCTTGGATATAAACCATACCACCAAAATTCTAAGAATTTGACATGAAAAACATTTGCAAGAAGTGAATGAATTAGTCTTTTGTAAAGTACCATGAAATGGTCAAGGTCTTTATCGTCGAGGGGGTGTTGACCGGCGTGTCCAAGAACAGAATACTTAGCGACGACCTGTGGCGACTGAGCAAGCTGGGCGTCAATCCTGGGAAGCTGGTCAACGGGCGTAGCTATGCGGAGGCAGGAGACGTGTGCCGACAGTAGCTGTTCGTAAAGTGGGTGACTGAGAATATCGGCTTTGCACTTGTCTCTTTCCCAGTTGCTGCTGTTATTACTACTATTATTTTCTCCTCCACCACCGCCGCTGGCTGTGTCGAGGGGACTTTGGGTGGGGGGCCAGTGGTGGAGGAGGAGTTGTTGAGCCATGTGGTGGTGGTAGGTGGTGAGGGGTGGGGGGGGTGATCGGGGAGGATGGAGCGGAAGAAGGAGGAGGCGGCGGCGGAGGGGTGGTTATCATCTGAGTAGTGAAGGGGCATTTCGTTTTGGTGGTGGTCCTGGAATGCCATGTTTCAAATTATGTGCAGTGTTGTAGTGTGATCTGACTTATTCTGCTCCTCCCTCCTGCTCCTGCTGAATATATTCCAGACGGCCAGGTAGTAGGGGTGGGGGTTCAAGTCCGGTTTTGCTTAATTTCCAAAGATTAATTAATATATATATATATAGCTAAACTTTTCCAATATGAATAAATTTTGGTGAAATTGGGGTAGAGTACTCACGATTTTAGATTTTTACTAAATGATGCATAATTTATGGGTGGGCCGTGGGTGTATTCTTCAATTGATACCCCCCCCCCCCCCCACCCCCCCCCCCCCCCACCCCCCCCCCCCCCCACCCCCCCCCCCCCCCACCCCCCCCCCCCCCCACCCCCCCCCCCCCCCACCCCCCCCCCCCCCCACCCCCCCCCCCCCCCACCCCCCCCCCCCCCCACCCCCCCCCCCCCCCACCCCCCCCCCCCCCCACCCCCCCCCCCCCCCACCCCCCCCCCCCCCCACCCCCCCCCCCCCCCACCCCCCCCCCCCCCCACCCCCCCCCCCCCCCACCCCCCCCCCCCCCCACCCCCCCCCCCCCCCACCCCCCCCCCCCCCCACCCCCCCCCCCCCCCACCCCCCCCCCCCCCCACCCCCCCCCCCCCCCACCCCCCCCCCCCCCCACCCCCCCCCCCCCCCACCCCCCCCCCCCCCCACCCCCCCCCCCCCCCACCCCCCCCCCCCCCCACCCCCCCCCCCCCCCACCCCCCCCCCCCCCCACCCCCCCCCCCCCCCACCCCCCCCCCCCCCCACCCAGTAGAAGGGTCTAGAGACTAAATCCTAGCCCTTAGATCAAATAAATCTTGGCCGTCCATTAGGGAAGGCTACTAGTATAAATAGGTAGGAGCTCATTTGTACAAATCAACCAAGTTGTAGTATTCCAAGTGAGTAATAGAAGCTTTCTAAGTTCTCAAGTGCTCTCTTTATCTTTCCCACTTACAAACTTTCTTAGCAACCCTACTTAGGGATGAGCGAGGCTGACTTAGCCGATTCCGACAGAGGGGCGGAAACAATCGCTGGGGGCGTTTGTGGCTAAGTGCCGCACGGTAAACACTTTGAAAGTTTAAGTCCGTGACACTAGGCTGCTGGGCGCGTTGCCCAACAGGCAAGCAGGCGGTCATTCAATGACCGCCTGCATGCCCTCCTGCCTGCCCGCCCTGCCCACCTTGCTCCCCTCATGCCTTTTGCCATCTCCAACCGAGCACCGCCGGCAACCCCCCCTTATGCCTGGTTGCCGGCTCGGTTGAAGATGGCCTAACTTTTATAAATCTGGGGGATTATGACACTTTATTTTTCGGTATTAAATCTTTTTTGTATTCGCAATTTCAGTCCTTTTGAAAATAATTTCGATCCCTATTTTACTGAAATTCATATTAATGTTCATTGCAAAAATAAAATTATTTGCCCTTAAAGAAGATTTTTTTCATCGATTAATGGAGTGATACTTGGCAATTCTGACCATGGACTGTTTGGGAGTGGAAAAAGTACATTATGATAAATTTGGGACCCAACTCAAATATAGTGGACCGAGTATCCTAATATTAACAAAACAGTCAACTACTATGAATGTTTTCAAACTTACAATGCTATTATGAATTTATGATTAAGAAAAACTAAACAATCAACATGAATATTAGCATTTAATTAAAAAAATAAAGTGCATTTTTTAATTCTATCAATATGCAAAGATGAATTTGCATGTCTCTCACAAAGGTGAGGGCCTATTTGGTGGGTTTTGGCCCGGTCTTGTGAAGCTGAGTCATAACTCTTTCAAATGAAGTTTTGTAAAACTCATTAAACTCATCACAAATTTATTCAGAAAATTCACATTTAAATTCTTGAAACCTATAAAACATTTATTTGACACATACCACCTATTTCCCCCCTCAAAATCTATAAAAAAGATATTGATTTGACACCTACAATTTACTTTTTTCTCCAAATCCCAACATCCAAATTCGATTCAAGTAGGGTTTTAACTTTTTCAAAACCACAAAATTCAACATCCAAACCTAACTAAATGAGGTTTCAAAGATTTCATTGAAACCACCTAAACCATTTTTTAAAAATCAATACCCGCGAAATCGAACAAAAACACTTCCAAATAGACCCTTACCCTTTTTTAGCACTTAGGCCCAAAAAGTAATCCAACAAAAAGTCCAGAAAAGTAAAGTAAATGTCTTCCCCTCTCTTGGGAAATGATCAATATTTGATACTTTTACTTTCTTCTTTCTTTTGATATAGTTTTTGAAGTGAAAAGGTGTCGTTTGAGGGGTCAAAATGTTGATTTAAAAAAAAGGATGAGTGTTTAGGCCTTTAGGATCAAGAATCCGATATACATTTTAGATCCTAGAGTAAAAGATTAAATGTATAAGGATTCAGGAAGTGTAAGATTATGTTGCATGCATGAACTTCATGATCAAAATAATTTAAAATGGAGAGTATTCATGTTATTCAATTGACGATATATGTTTAGTTTTTCAGTTTATGTTAGTTTATGTTAGTGACATTATTGTTGATAAACATTTTCTTTTTTTTGAGATAAAGTTGATAAACATATTTAAATGGTAAGAAACATTAGAGATTCATGTGATGTGAACTACAAAGACACTTTAAATTCTGGATAAGGTAGTGAAAATGAAAGGTGGGACTTATGTCCATATTCCCTTTGTCTTTCCCTTTGGAGTTTGATCAATTAAATTATTTCACTATCGATTAATATCACAAATTGCAGCTTCAGTTTATAAAAGATTTGTCAATTCAAATCAAACCATCGAACCTATACCATAACTTGTCAATAAAGCAACTCACATTAGAAAATAGAGAAAAGAGAAAACAATGATATGGAATTTGGATCAGGACAAGAAAATTTTAACAAAGATTAGTTTCTTAATGGTGAAGCAGATGTAATAACCAATTTTATAATTATTATGCATTTAAATCTTCATTATCCGCTGTTTTGATTTTAGTTTGGGACCATCTGAACGTCACGTAGGTTTGTCTTATTACTTATTAAATGATCTAAATGTAAAAATACCTATAGTACTTTATTTAATTAACAAATAATATCTTTGTTATTTTTACTAGTAAAACTTTCCCCCGTGTTATCTTTTTATTAGCAAAAAAAATATTTAAATTTCTTTATATAACACAAGGTGGTAATTGCGAATTTTTTAAATGAATAAGGATGTTATTGTCCACTTTTAAAGTTAACAGATAAATTATTGTCAATTTTTTTAGTTAATAAGGGTGTTTAATTTCGCATCTTTTTGAAGGGGTTATAATCATAATTTTTTGCTTTGAAAGGGGATTATTTACTAATAAAGATTAGCACAAAAAGAGTTTTGATATTAAAAATAATAAAAGGAGAGACTTGCTAATTAGCTAAAATATAGGAGGTGTTTTTGCATTTAATTCTGATTGAATGGCCGACTGCACAAAAACAAATAAAGGGGCCCAACGAAAGAACAGCCGACTCCCATTTAGGCGGTATTGGATTTATGATTTATCGGATAAAATCAATTTTCACAACTCACAACCCATCACCAGCTTTTGTAGGCCAATGCCTGCCTGCAAGCATTTTAGATACTAACAATAACATTTTAGATAACAATTCGTTATTATCTTCTTTATTTTTCTTTTTTTATTTTATATATATTCATTTATGCACGTAATATAATTTATATTTTTGTCTGTTGAGACATGTGTTCTTCATCAAATAGTATGGA
Source organism: Penstemon davidsonii (assembly GCA_034814905.1). NCBI lineage: Eukaryota > Viridiplantae > Streptophyta > Magnoliopsida > Lamiales > Plantaginaceae > Penstemon > Penstemon davidsonii. The sequence continues at coordinate 24,687,121 of JAYDYQ010002685.1, forward strand.
ACCGTATTGATAATAGTTGTGAAGGAATTACTCTATTAAAATTATCTTAACATGATATAGGTGTATCTAATATCTGGCTTTTCTAATTTCAAATCTGATCATCTGAGGTTGATATTACATGATTTTAATTATGTCACAAAGTTTGCAGATTGAGATTTAGAACTCAAAATCAAATCATTTATTTGATATTTAACTCGAGATTAACATATAAAATTCGTTTGACTTGAATTGTTATATATATCAGACAAGTATTTTCACAAAATATATAAATTTTTGTCCGATTGCAATAAACTAAAGAAATTACAAAATGTAGGAAACAATATGGAGCCATAAAAGCTTGACTAATGCATGTTTAAATCCCCCCAATTAATGTTTGGTTGGCTTCAATTTGATTAAAATTAAATAAAATTCAAATACTAGAATCTTAACCTCAAAAAAGTTGAAGCATGACTTGACTTGTTTACATGTTCTATGTTGTAGTAAAGCAAACCCAGACCCAGATGTTAGTAGACACCTGGTGTATCAGAAGACAAAAAGAAAGAAAATGAAAGTTGGGCTTCACCAGATTGCGGGTAAAACAACACAACCGGGACTCCAACTCTCTTCCAGTAAGGTACATGAAGTAATTAATTAATTAATGCTCTCAGGCCTGTTGTCCATCAATTCAACTAGTATTATTTTCATTAATTGAATTAATAGGTTAATTAACTTATTTTCAAATTGAAATAATTATGATGTGCTGGGACTGAATTTTCTAGCTAGTTCAACTATCAGTTACGTTTTAATCAAAAAAATAGGTCCAGTTTGGGATTGCTTGAAAATTGGGTTTTAATTTGGTTCTATTCAACTAACAGGTAAAAAGTTGAATCAAACTACAACAAAATTTGTGAAATAAAATACTTGTGTTCTACTATATAATTGGATTAAACCAGAATCCAAAAAACTTGTTGAATAAAATTTAATCAGGTGGCGGTGGGTGAAATGAATATCTACTTGAATCTATAAGCATTAATCTCATTATTCAATTCTTTTTATTGATGCTGCTACATTACATATGTATGCCATGCCAGCCCATGTGCGAGTGTTATATATATATGGTTGCATGTATCTGCCACACATATCTGATGTTAACAAATGAAATTGGTGTCTTTTTCCCATATAAGAACAAATAGCTAACTTTTAATTTAATTTATTTTATGTAAAATTAAAATATTTTTGTTATGTTTCAAAATTGTGCCATCTTGTGTTACATGATATTCTATCTGAACTAGAGATTTTTGTAGACATCTTATAACTTAAAGAGTCAATTAAAATAACAATAATCTAATACTTATTATGCAGCATATATATATTATAATTATTCTGGAGTAACTTTATTTTTGTAATCTCTTTTACTCTCGTAGTTGCTATTATGGCAATTTTAATCTCATAAGTAAGAAAGCTAAAGCATATGTCAAATTCAAACTGAGCTAAGTTTTAACTTAAGAGGATAGGCTTGGGACCTTTCAGCCCTCTACATAATTGGGCTCTCAGTTTTTGAATTGTACTTTATAGATAATTTACTTGCACAGGCCGCTCTACTTGTTGTACTATTAACCTAAATCAATATTATTTGAACAAAGCGGTAAAATAGAATCTAAAAAGAAAATACTAATATTACTGATCACGGGCCTTATGCAAAAGCATAAGACGAAGCCTAGAAAATGGAAAGTCCAAAATATTAATGGGCTCAAAGAAGTCTCTCACCCAATGAAAGCCCAAATTTTATAATTTGCCTTTATTCTTTGGGCTTATCCAAATAATTAATTAAGTACAAAAAAGTAAAAAACAGGCGTACACCTGCACCTGCTTCCGAAACATTATAAAAGCAAATCTCCAAGGAATAAGGTACTCACTCGGTCAGGAGACATCACAAACCCACAAGCTGTACTGCACAAAACTCCATTAAAATACTCACGAAAAATACCACACATCAAAATCAAAATCTTGAATTTTAACTAATTCCAGCCGTTTGTATCTTTTAGTATTATCGTAATAAATAAATAAATGGCACACAAAAGACACCAAAAAGGTACAAAACCCACCTCACTTTCCCCCAAATTTACTCAATCACATCACTTATTTCATACACTCCAAAAACTGAATCGAACATCCTCACTTATTAAATGTAATAATAAAGTTTGAATCTTTGTAAGTTTTAATTCAAACAAAGAAACAGAAATGGTGAATTTGAAAGGGGGGACTAGGCCCCCATGGGTGGGGCTTGGAGCTGCAGTTTGGGTGCAAATAGCAGGTGGGAATGCATACAATTTTCCTCTGTATTCTCATTCATTGAAATCAGTTCTTGGGTTTAATCAGAAGCAGATTACTATGCTTGGGGTGGCTAATGACATAGGTGAAAACGTTGGGCTTTTGCCTGGTTTGGTATGCAATAATTTTCCGCCATGGGTTGTTCTCTTGATTGGTGCTTTAGCTTGTTTCTTTGGTTATGGGGTTCTTTGGCTTGCTCTTAGCCGCACTGTTTTCTCCGTGCCCTATTGGATGGTAATTTTCTTCATCCTTATGCTAAAATTTAATATCTTTGCTTTGTGGTTTTGGATTGTGTTGTAAAGATTTGATCTTTGATGTTGATGATATAGTGCTTTTATGGTGGTCTTATTGTATTTACTGTTAAACTTGCTTAACATGTAATCTGATTAAAAAAAAATGGACTCATCATTAACTTATACATAAAAAGAACAGAACATTAATATCATGGCCTGTTTATTGTAAAACTAACCAAAGTTTGGTATTGCTTTAGTGTAGCAGTAACCTACCATTTTCCATCATCACAATATTTGGTCCACAAAAGGATAATAACAACATAAAAGCCTGTTTTTATGTGAAATTGAACTAATATTAGAATTTAGATCAGTAAAATGTTAAATGGCCATTCTGTTCTAATAGGAGTCTATGTTGCTGACCACAGGTAACCAGATGTTTTTTAAGTTGAAGTTTAGAAATTCAATAATACTGCAAAAATGTTTGCATGTTGGAATTGTTGATCAATTACAAAGATAATGAATTACAGACAGTGTGTTGTGGTCTTTGGTTAAGGGTGACAACTTATGAAGATTTTGTAGTGTTGGTGATTATTTATGAGACTCCGTCTCGTAATGAAAGTGAAGTAGGGAATTTTATGTTAGGCCACACTTCAATATTTATGTTAGTATATCTAAAAGCATTCAGCACTTAGGAAAAAGATACTCAACAATTGGAATCTTTTCTAAACAACGATGACCAAATTTGCCTTCCTCTTTTCCTTTCTCATTAGTCATTACTAACAACAGTTACTTTCTCACTGCAGTTATGGATTGCATTATGTATTGGAACAAATAGCTGTGCTTGGTTCAGCACCACAGTGCTCGTAACCAACATGAGAAACTTCCCTCTTAGTCGAGGCACAGTTGCTGGTATTCTCAAAGGCTATGGAGGTCTCGGTGCTGCTGTGTATGCTGAAATTTACAGCGTTTTACTTAACAACTCTTCTTCTAGGCTCTTGCTTTTCCTCGCACTCGGAATTCCTACACTTTGTCTTATGATGATGTCTTTAGTCAGACCTTGTACTCCAGCTTTGGGTGATAATTCCTCAGAACGCGGTCATTTCCTTTTCATTCAAATTGCTAGTATAGTACTCGGCATATATCTTCTCACCACCACCATTTTAAATGATGTGCTCGCTTTAAATTCTCTCATTGCCTATTTGATTCTTTTTATTATGGTGCTCCTTCTCATGGCCCCACTTGCTATACCCGTGAAGATGACTTTCTATCCTTCCAATCACAACAATGGTGATGCTGAGAAAACCGAACCACTTTTGGGGGCATCTCCGTCAGTAGCAAGCCTTGGAAGCTTTAATGAAAGTGACGGAAATATAGACATGCTTCTTGCTGAAGGAGAAGGTGCGATAAAGAGAAAGAGGAGACCTAGAAGAGGGGAAGATTTTACGTTTGCTGAAGCTTTGGTTAAAGCTGATTTTTGGCTCCTATTCTTGGTCTACTTTGTTGGGGTTGGCTCTGGTGTTACTGTTCTTAATAACTTGGCACAAATAGGGATAGCTCAACATATGCATGATACTAAGATCTTATTATCCCTCTTTAGTTTCTGCAATTTTATAGGCCGGCTTGGTGGAGGTGTCGTATCTGAATATCTTGTCAGGTAAGTATGATTGTGCCGGAAAAATTGCACTTTTAGTCCCACAGAATTGGATCTTCAACTTTTAGTCCCGCGCTTTACGAAATGGCACTTTTGGCCAGTTTTTTTTAGAATATTTCGCACATTTGGTCCAATCGCCTCCTTTTCCATCTAAATTTTGTACATTTAATTCAAATAGAATAGCTTTTCTTTGCACGTTTGGTCCCATATGACTGTCTTAGTTTTTCACTCCTAGTCCAAAATTGGATGGAAAGAGGCGATAGGACCAAAACTGCCAAACATTTACAAAAAATGGTAACAAAAGTGCAATTTTGTAACTGATAGTTCAATCCTGTGGGACTAAAAATCCAATTATACTGATAATGTCTCTTGAAATGTCCTTTGGTTAATCACCCAGGATTTATATTTCTAAGCTTGATATGTACATATTTTAATTGCAGATCAAAGGCAATCCCAAGAACAATATGGATGACAATCACACAAGTAATAATGATAATTACATACCTTCTCTTTGCTTCAGCTATTGATGGTACTCTCTTTGCTGCAACTTCATTGCTTGGTATTTGTTACGGCGTTCAATTTTCGATCATGGTCCCCACGGCTTCTGAACTTTTTGGCTTAAAGAACTTTGGTATGGTTTTCAATTTCATGTCATTGGGAAATCCACTTGGTGCATATCTCTTCTCGGGTCTACTTGCTGGATTTCTATATGATAATGAGGCAGCAAAACAGCAATCTTCTACTTGCTTGGGTCCAAATTGCTTTAGGCTTACGTTCCTTATCTTGGCTGGAGTTTGTGGTGTAGGTACTATGCTTAGCATAGTATTGACGTTGAGGATTAGGCCAGTTTACCACATGCTGTATGCTGGGGGCTCGTTTAAGCTACCTCAAAGTTCAAGCCAATGAGAAGTATGAATCGAGGCAGGCATTCTATAAAGTTGATAAGTCCCTTAATCTATATATCTGCTACTGATCTTGTGAGTATTTTTGATATCCATCTACTCTTAGTTTATTGCCGTGCATATGTTAAATCTATACATAAGCTTGGTAAATTTGGTGAAGGGCCCATTATTGCATTCGTACATTAGTAAACATTTTTATTGAAGTTAAGTTAAATTTGGAGACAGTCTTGGTACTTTGTCATAAAGCTTGTTGATATCTGTCATGTGTTATGACTGAAGATGGTCTTTGTGATAAAAAGTTAAAATAACAATTTGCCAAAGCCAATCTTTAAAATTAATTGATGCTCTAAACTGAAAGTCTTCTTACTAAGTTGCAATTCTGATATTGCATTCTGAGTATCATATAATCTTGTCATAGGCTTCATAGCAGTACAACACCAAGGGAAAACAAAATGCTTCAAATAAGATGAAACTTAGGCCAATTGTTATTCACTTGAGAGCACATTATTTAAGTTGGTTTCATATCTTGAAACATCAAAGACCACAATGACTCATCACCACCACCTAGCTTTTCACTTCTATAATAGTTCACTTTTGGGCTTAGACCCCAGCTATCTATGGGCCGAGATATGGCCGGGCTTCTGCAGAAGAAGTCCAGTCTCTCTTTTGTTCTCCCATCCACAGGCCCCATAAGCATCGGACTCCAATTTGGGTACGTGGGCCTCTCATTGAACTTACAATCTAGAGGCCCAGACACATTAATACTCCTACTTGTCAGCATGAACTTCGCTTGCGTTTTTTTATCTAAAGGCCCCGACCTTGTGATATTCCTATGTGTGATCATTGTTGCCTTCTCTTGCTGGTTTTCCTTCACATCATTGAGCTTTTTCAGTGCTCCACTCCATTGCTCAGAAACGGGAGGCTGATATGAACTTGTATGAAAACTCAACTTGCTAATGTTCTTGGTGAAGAGTTTCTTAGTCTTGTTCATTGCCAAAACAAGTCGTGAAAAGCCGTTGAGCCTTCTTTTTGCCTCTTGTCTAGCGAGCTTGAGTATCTCTAGTCTGTGTTTGGCTACGGAGATGCCAATGCTTTGAAGAAAGTCGTGGTTGAAGTAGGCCAAATCCTCCTCTTCAAGCTCATTTTGCGCGAAAGCTAGACCATACTTGTGTACGAAAGTTAGCTCGAGGTTTGTTTTTGATAGCCAAGAGTACCAATTCATAGCTGCTAGCCTCTTTTGTGTTTTGGATGGTTTTGTGAATTAGTTGCATATTTACTTTATGTAAGAAAAGAAGTAATTGAGAAAGGGTCGAAAGGGAAGGATGAACATGAATGTGGTGGTTAAGGTGATGGATGACTATTTAATTTCTTTTATTGTCACACTTTACTATGAAATTCAAAAAGGTAGTTGGAAGGGTCATGAAGAATTGAGGAAGTTTGTTAGTTTAAATAAATTCGACTTCAGTTTCTTTTTCCTCTGCCATGCCATGTTCAAAATGATTTGCTATTTAATTTCAATGCAGCTTTTAGGTATCAAGTCTTAATAACGTAACTAAAATTGCATCAGCTCCGTCAAGAGTCGGGTCAGACCCGGACCTGATCTTGAAAATAATCACAGTGCCTGGACCCAGATCCGAAACCTTTTAAAAAAATCAACTGTGAGGGTCTGGGTTCAGACCTGGACCCTACATTAGAAAAGAAAATGTGGGTCGGATCTGGATTCAAACTCAAGCCAAAAACCAAAAAAAACTGTACAGTTTTGTTGTAGGCTCGTCATAGGTCGGTTCCACAGCCGACATCCGTTCATCCTGACCCTACCCGTCTTATAGTTATATGCTAGTTGGATATTGCGTGCCAAAAACTTAATAGGTCAAAAGGTGAGTCACATTGGAGAAGAGGAAAGCGAAATAATTTTTCTTGGCTTCAATATATCTCGCATATATTCAACATATAAAATTCCCCTGGGGAAAAATATATATAAATTCAATAATAGAAATAAATTCAAATGCGTCTTTAAAATTCAAAACCTTAATGAATTCAAAAGTTCCCTGTATTCCAATATTAACACAAAATTCAAGCAATTCCTTTTTTTTAAATTGATAAAGTTACAAAACCTCAAATTACCGAACAACTTTCTCCAAACTTAGACATTATTTTTTAATCCAAACAAAATTCATCACGCCGAAGTTAAAAAATGAAACTAATGACTAAAATAAATATAAACGGGATTAGTTGGAAAATTCTTATTTAAACCTGATTTATGAGATATTTCTTAAACCTTGTGGTTGAAAATACATCACATCATTAATTGTGATGATGTGGTATATTTTCAATCATAAGGTCTAGAAAAATCTCTAGACAATGTCTAAGTAAGAATGTCCCGAATACGCTATCGTATGTGGTTGCTCTAGGCTTTAACAATTTTAACGTGACAAAAAAAATATTTAGATGGTGAGTTACAAAATACAATCGCACAGAGTGTTAAAACTTCCCTTTTACCCAAAATAATTATTGATGTAGTCAAATAACCAGATATTGACAATTTGGCACCTTACCCAAAAATATCTCCTTTAACCCAAATAATTACTGTATTGACATAATACCTCTGTTATTGCATAGTGTATTTAGTTTGGAAGTTGTACACTTTTCTTTTCTTCTTTTATTTTCTCCAAAGGAAGTTGTACATTGTTGAAATTTTAATGTTGATCAATTTCATTAGTCAACTGTCAACAACCTTCCACTCACTGTCACTGAACCACTTAAATGTGTTTATCAACTCGGGCTTCGCAGAGACCAATTCATTAATTTTGTGTATAAGCCAGCCAAGGGTAATTAGTCCAGAAGTTACTAGATCTTAGACGTAATCAAGTTCTTTAAAATAAAAATCTAGTGAGTTAGTCTTTTTAACTGATAAATGTTTGCTTTATTATTCTTTTCTTTCTTGTTTTTTAGTTGAGAAGAGAGATTCTTTAGTATATCACCCTTCCCAAACTTAGAAGACCATTTTTGAAAGGGAAACAATCTTTGCATTAATGGAATATATATATATATATATATATATATATGAATTTGTTTTCTAATGTAATTATAAATATATTTTCTACCATCAAATTTATGAAATTATAAATATAGTTTTTTAATAATATAAATGGTATATTTATAATATTGAGTTCCCAATCCCACCTGCATTTACTAAATTAATACTCCGTACTATATAAGTTGCCATTAACATATATATATATATAATACTACTATTCTTGGGAAAAGAAAGAAAACAAAAGTTACCTTAAAGAGCGTTACGAAAAAGTCCGAGTCAAAAATGGGTTTGCACACCTTCATTTTCGCTTCACTACTGATTCCGTACCCCATTTCTCTCCACATCACTTTTCCAAATTTAGACACCATGAAATAAATTAAAGCTCTCTCTCTCTCTCTCTAAATAAGCTACTTCCATTCCACATTAGTTGTTCTTCACAATCAAACTGCAAAACATACTATGCATTCTTGGGCATTCTCATTCAGAAAACACACAACACAGATTCGAAGTTTGAGTTATCGTTCTTCTTCCGTTTTCACAAATTCTAACAACTCCTCCTCCTCCTCCTCACTATTGGGTCCATCATCAACAAAGAATTGTAAAAGATACTTGTACAATAATCATAAACATGAGAGGGGTGGTTCATTTTTTCTTGAATTTCTCCTGAGATGGATTTCTTCTGGTGTGGTGATCACTGGCTCAACTTTGTATTGTTCTTCATTCTACAGCAAAGATTCATTCGTGTCATATGCTGATTCCGGTAATCAGATTAGGGAGCCCGAAAAGAAGAAATCTATTTTTTTGTTCAAAGGTATTGTTCAAATGATTTGAGGGATGAATTTGTTTATATTTACAGAACAGTAATTGATGTGTAAGCAAGAAACATAAGAAAATATTGATTCAACTACAATCTTTTTCAGATACGTACAGACGAAAAGTATTCTTCAAGTATGAGAAACGCATAAGAACCCGAAGCCCTCCAGAGAAGGTAAATTTCTCATTGAAATATATACAAATGGATTTGTGTCTATTTCTGTTGGATTTATGAGGTTGAATCAATTGTAAAATTGAAAGAAACAGCCAACAAAACTAAAGATACAAAATTGCATTTTGATATCGTACCTATTTGATTGCAAGGTATTTGAGTACTTTGCATCTTTCCGGACCCCTTCTGGAGAAGTATACATGACACCAGCAGATTTAATGAGAGCGGTTGTTCCTGTATTTCCTCCATCTGAAGCAGATACTGTTAGAGGAGGATATCTTAAAGGCGAATTGATTACAACAGGGCTTCATTGTGCTCCTTCGGATTTTTTCATGCTATTCGATACAGATAATGACGGTCTTATATCATTTCCAGAGTAATAAATAAGCATCACAAGTCAAAACAATTAATATTCTTGAGTAAATATTATCCCTAAGTTTATTTTCTTTCTTTCTGTAATAGGTACATCTTTTTTGTTACAATACTCAGTATTCCAGAATCAAGCTTTTTGGTTGCATTTAAGATGTTTGATCTTGATAATGACGGGTATGCTTAATGACCTACCTTTCAGTTGTTTCTAGACTATGGTCGTTACAAGAAGCGGTTTCTATTTATGCGTTAATGGATCCATTATATGTACTACACAGAGGTATAGACAAGGAAGAATTTAAGAAGGTGATGGCTCTAATGCGTACTCAGAACAGACAAGGAGCTTCTCACAGAGATGGAAAGAGAAGTGGATTAAAAGTTTCAGGTTCTGTGGAGAATGGAGGTCTTCTTGAGTATTTCTTTGGAAAAAATGGAAATCAACGTCTGGAACGCGAAAAATTTGTACATTTTTTAAGAGAATTGCATGATGAGGTATGTTATTTCACAAATACACTCGCTCCCTTGTATTCATTCTATTTCACAAATAAATACACCCATGTGTTATTTGGCTCATTTTTGTTTGGTAAATGAACAGATGTTGAGATTGGAGTTTACACATTATGATTTCAAGTCACAAGGAACTATTTCTGCAAAAGATTTTGCATTATCAATGGTAGCATCTGCTGATATGAGCTACATAAACAAATTTCTTGACCGAGTAGATGAACTAAGCAGCGAGCCCTCCCTAAAAGACCTACGTGTTTCATTTGAAGAATTCAAGAATTTTTCTGAGTTACGAAAAAGACTGGAACCGTTTTCCATGGCTCTATTCAGTTATGGCAAAGTAAATGGACTACTTTCAAAGCAGGACTTCAGAAGAGCTGCTGACCAAGTACAACATATATATCTATGATGTTTCTTGTTTAATTTGTTTTCGATCTTTAGGTACTAATTATAATTTTCTGCATTTGATCTTAAGGTATGTGGCATTTCTCTCACTGATAATGTGGTCGATTTGGTATTCTATATGTTTGATGCAAATCGCGATGGAAGCCTAAGCTCGGATGAGTTCCTGAGAGTGCTGGAAAGACGAGAAACGGACATTGCACAGCCACGGGAGGCGGGCTTTGCTGGTTTGATATCATGCTGGTTTGACTGTACTAGGAATTGTTCTTCAAAGAAGTTATTCTGATTGATAGATGACAAGGATTTTACACAATCTTGAAAGGAAAAGAAATTTGTAAAGTTAGAACTAGTGAAAGTTAGTCCTTAATACTTCATTAAGTCTTACTGTTCTTTTTTAGGCTATACTATCACACAAACTATGAAGGAAGGATACAAACCTAAATCTTTGTAGAAGATTATTAATTTCAATAGTAATTTAGATTCCATAAAGTTAGCAGCATGATCAATTACAATACAGTCACTACGAGTTACAAATCATACCAAATTTTATCCCAGATTTCTCTTCCCTCCTAAACACCTCTGTAAAGAACTAGCAGAATGAAAGGGTGAAGTTTCCAATTTTTAAATCATAAATATTAAATGTATCGAGTTGGACATTCAATAGGTATCAAAGCTCAAGCCAAAAGAGATCTCGTGTTCGAATCTCTCCGCCACCCAATTCTAAATTACACCAGTGTTAGTAGTGCCTACACGTGAGGGGCGTGTTAAATCATAAATATTATGTCTCCCCTCTCTAACAACTTTAGATTTTAGATGAGTTGACATTCAATGCCAACCAACTACGAAATTTAAATTACTCGCCAGATATGTTCATTAAATGAAAGAGGAAACTATAAAGCACTCTAACGGAAAATCCAAACGAGAAATGCAAAACTCAAGATTCATTTAACTAAAAAAGGAACACTTACAAGTAATCCAGAGCTACAACATTTATGATCTCTAACTTAAACGACCTAAGTGCGAAGCAAGTGCATCCCTAATCCTCTTCCCACATTCATCGTCCTCTCCATCAAACACGGGAAACTCGCAATCTTTAAAACTCTCAACATTTTCCTCCGGCATTACCTCACTGCACTTTATGAGAAAATTGTGCAGTAAACAAGAAGCCACAATTACGAACGGAAAAGGCTCAATACACTGCTCCTTCCATTTCTTCCCAACAAGCTTCCATCTTTTCTTCAACTCCGAAAACGCCTTCCCCACCAACTCCATCCCTCTACTATGCACTCCATTAAAAGCCATTTCACTAGAACTCAAATCCTCGTTCTTCACATTATAAGGAGTTAAAAGCCAAGGTAAAAGCGGATAACACGAATCACCCAAAACATATTGTGGAATTAAACTACCAGCATTTACCTCAAAAGAAGGCCCATTCAAATACTCATCGGAATCATAAACCCCGGAAAAGAGTTTTGATCCTTTCAAAACATCTTGAGGTTTCTTACTCCCAGGCCATCCAGCAGAAACATCTAAGAATCTCCCTTCAGAGTCCACCAAAGCCTGAACTAACAAAAACCCATTTTCACCAATCAAATCTCCCTCCACCTCAAACTTCTCAATCCCCAAAACTCCACAACAATTGGGTAAAGAAATCCACCCAAAACCCACAATAATTCTGTTAATATCCGAGCTGAACTCAAACAAATGACCAAGGTTATCAACAATGGCTTTGCAAACCACATAAAAAGCTCGACAGGCCGTGCGAGAGTCGATGGAGAATCGGCGAGAGACAGCGGAGAAGGATGCCGCGTGAGACAATCGGAAAAGAGTGGCGGCGAGGGCGGTGTTAGGGGGTAATGGGTGGAGAGATGAGGTTAAAGAAGGGGAGAGGAGGCGGAGAAGAAGAGTGAATGAGGGTTTGGAGAGGTTGAAGAATTGAACCCATCTGGCGTCGTAATCGGGAGAAGAGGAGATAAAGGTGTTGAAGGAGGAGTGTTGGAGGGGTGGGAGTGGGGTCGGGGGTAGGGGGAAGGGGAGGCGGGAGAGGAGACGGGAGGTGGAGGAGAGGAGGGATTCTAAGGAGAGGGATTGGGAGGGGAGGAGGTTGAGGTCGTGGCGGAGGAGGAATGAGTGGGCGGCGGTTGTGGTGGAGATGAGGAGGGGGATCACGTTGGTGAGCTGCTTTTGAAGTGGAGCGGTACTTTTTGTTTTGGTTTTGTGGTGGCGATTCCTCTTGTCGGATTTCCTAGGGCGGCCCCTCTTGGTTGCTCCGGCCGTGGCCATTTTGATGGTGGTGCTATTATAAGCGGATCTTTTGAGGATTGTGGTTTACTTTCTGCTTGGGCTGACTGTGAGCCCACTTTTGAGTTTTTTACTCTTTCTTTAGATTAATTTACTCCTCAAATGATTTTTATAATACTTATGAAAAAATGATTTTGTTAACTAAATATATATCTGGATATATTTTTATATTTTAGGAAATTAAGTCCATCTCCGTTCTCTTAATTCTCTTGTCTTAAAATTTAAGAGGTAAACAATATTATGCATTCTCACTTTTCACTCTGCACTTCAACATTTAGTTTATATTTTAAGAAATAAATTTTCTTATAATTTGAGTTATAAATACTCCATTGGAGATGGCCTAATACTAAAGTAACGTGCCATTCTCTCATTCTATTTCCTTTGCTTTAGTTGATTATCTTTATCACACTCGGATAAAAATTTAGATATGTATCCAACAAAAATACCGAAAAGTTTCAGGGCCTATTTGGCTGGGTTTTGGTCTGGTCTCGCGAAACTCAGCCAGAACTTTTTCAAATAGAATTTGACAAAACTCATGAAACTAATCACAAACTTATAAAACATTGATTTGAGACATACCACCTATTTTTTCCCTCAACTCTATAACAAATACATTGATTTGACACCTACCACTTACATTTTTCCCCAAACCCCAACATCCAAACTCAATCCAAGTGGAGTTTCAGCTTTTTCAAAACCACAAAACCTAACATCCAAAACCTAACCAAATGAGGTTTCAAAGGTTTCACTGAAACCACCCAAACTATTTTTCTGAAACCAAGCCATAACCCTCCCAAATAGGCCCTCTGTTTTTTTTTTTTTTTTTTTTTTAATAACCCAGGTGTCCAAGCTTACACAAGACTAATTATGGACCCTCAAAACCCTTGCCCTAGAACACTGAAGGATGTAAATCGCGGTATGTGCCTCCACCAAGCCTCGGGATCCCACCATACTACTGTACACTCTGCGCACAAAGGGGTCTTGACCACAAATGACCCTTAGACTCATGATAATGCTTTTCAATTAATCGAAATGAAGATATAGAGTAATTTCTACTTTAACATATTTATTTGATTTTCAGTTTTTTCAAATGTTTCTAAAATAAATTCCAAGAGATCCCAAAAATTCTCTTCAATTTTTTAATATATTGATAATCAACTCTTTAAAATAAGTCCACAAGCCGGATTTTATAGCTGAAAGAAAAAGAAAATAACTAACTAAAAATATATAGATTCCTAGAGGAAACAAAATAAGTAAAGAAAACAACTAGACTCCTAAGTCAATAAAATAACTAAAAGAATAAAAACTAATCTACGAGATATGATTATCAATATTTTGCCAAATCAGATATATTATATCTAGGTTCTCGGGCATCAAAGAGCGAATAAAATTGTCTACATGCAAAGGGTAACCCTTATCACAAAATAAATTTAAATGAAGCATAGAAAACGGGACATGAGTCGCCTAATTGACTTGCGATGCCCGAAAACCAAGATTATGGGATGCACAATTGAAATCCCAAAATTGGGATCCTTCCTTTCTTCAAACGAAAGGAACAAAGATATAATCCAACGCATTCCCGAAATGCGTTTCTAGATATTACTCAATGACATCCCAATTGGATTGACACAGTCCGTTTAGAAAAACCTCAATTGGTAACAAGCTTAAAACGCCATTTATGCCAATATGCCCAATAACGTTGGATTTTCTAAATGGAAGCTCGAAAATAAAACCCACTTGGTACAGACAGATTTAGATTTCTTGAAATAATTCGTAACTTTTGACACACGAACACAACGGTGGATCGGAATTCTTGTATGAAGTCATCTTCCTCATATGTTTGATGATCAAGGGATTGATCAGACGGCGTACGATCGACAAGCGTGTCAAGTACAGGGATCCCATCACAACACATGACAACATTGATGGGTACCTTTTCAACATTGCCATGATTAAGAAGCTTTTCATCCCCAATTTCCAGTTGCACTGGGTTAAACAAGTACCAATTTTCACTTTTTATTTCTCTTTACGTACGTGTGTGTGTGTTATTATAGTTTTGGGTTAAAGGAGTCTTTACTAGGAGTCTAGGATGAGTTGGGGGGAGGGAGTTCAATGAGACTAATATGTCGGGTTACTAATAGAGTGGGATAAAAACGAGATGGTCGGAGTTGGGCAGATCGACACATTGCCTATTCTGAGTACTCTCTCAGTCATGCAAAGTTATACGTAAGAGTTACTTAAAATAGTGAAACTTTTTGGTAACTTTGCATTTATGCTCTCAAAAGTATGTAGTTTTTAGGGTCAAATCATTACTTTATTTAGTTTTGATAACAATAATCCCATTTGTGAAAATGAGGTAATGTTTTGGGACATCCCGAAAAAAAATATATTTGTGACATAATAAGTTTATTTTATTCAATTGGACACTATAGATGAAGCACGCGTTGTAATTAAAAAGCAATATCGTTTAAATTTTTTGCATATTCATAATACGTATACAAATGATAAATTATAAATATAAAACAAATACTTAAGTCCTTTTCGATATTTCTTTAGTGTTTGATAGACTTAGGGTGTTTTTGCAACAAATTATGAATAAGTTGAAGCAAAAGTATTTCTGGATGTGCTTATAACTTATCAGTTTATTTCAACTTATTTTAAAAGAATCAGAAGCTAAAACACTTTTTATAAACACTACAAAACAACTTCACAACAAAATTAAGCTCAAAAATTGTTTTTAAAAGTGGTTTCAACTACTACCTTAGAATATCATCAAAATTTACATAAAGTCAACATTTCCCAGCCAAACCTTGTCGAGTTAAGTCGAGCTAGATCAAGAAAAGTGAGTAAAATTCCAGGTTGGGCCCATCTATTAAACGTTAAACTACCTTACCATATTGGGCGTTTTCTGTTTACTTAATAATCATTTTTATCCCACACACCCCGACTTCTGATCCACACAAATTTTAACTCAACTCAAATCCAATAAAAGCAAAAAGGTGAAGATGGGTGTTGGGTTAGATTGGACCGGACCGGACCGGACTGGGTCAGCGGACCAAAACGAATAAGCCCATGGGTCACATTAAGTATGTGGAACTGGAAAACTACCGCGCGCACAATGAGAATAACTTTATTTGAACTGAAATAAATTCATTCCTAAATTTTCTGTTGCAATTGCTACAGACTGGACCTTATGAGATAAGTAAGAGGTAGACTATGGTAATGAAATTCATTCTTCTACCTTGGAAACCTGAACTGGTCTTCACAGGTACTTCAGTTCTGGGCATTAATCCAGAAACTAAGAATTTTTGCAGCCATGTGGTGAGGTTTTACCTTTCCTCATGCAATAAATTTTAGAAAAGTAATCTTTGTCATAATCTCTACAGCTCATTATACTTCCTTCAAAGTAGGATTCTTATTTTTCTGTGGAAGCTTTAGTGGATGTAGTAAAACAGGTATAGAATGAAAGAGTATTAGAAAATAAAACTTAAGGTGATGCAATATAATTCCTCTGACTTTTGGAAGTATCACTTTTGCAGCTGAGGATTTACAGGACTCCAGACATAGAGACACCAAAATATCAAATATTGAAAAGAACTGCAGATTAAGAGGTCCATTTTTCATTATTGGCATTGGACCAAGTATTACATACTGCAGATTCTATATTTTGTTTAGACAAATATGTTACTTCCGTATTCTGACATCAGCAGGTGAGAAAGTACGGCCTGTTTATAGTTGTTGAAACAAAACTAAGGTGACAAGCTGTCAGGTTCAAGTGGCTTCAACATAGTTTCTGGGTAAGATTTCTCAATAATAGTAAAAAATTAGGCTCAAGCTTTATTCTAACTTGGATATCTAATATGTAGTTACATCTTTAAGGTATATACTTCCATTTGGGAAGAATTCTACAGCAGATTAACTACCCATGATAAACCTGTATTTACACAGGCATTGGACCCTGATATCTCCTAGTGTCCATTCTGATAGTTCTTCCATCAGATAAACATATGAGCAAGTAAATTCAGTTAAACTGGTGTTTTAACTCTAAATAAATTGAACTGAACTTCCTAGAAAAAGATCTGGTGATTCTTGAGCGTGTAAGCAGAAGTTAGGAAAGAGTTACATACTGGACAATAAACGTAACAGTATGAAGTTTGATCAATACATAATTTAGAATGTCAATGTTAAACAGTTTACCAGCTTTAGATTAAGGAGAAAGTAGTTTGAGGTATAGCTGCAGTATCAAGATTCAGCGGAAAACCAACTGAGGATATCATTCCGGAGAAGGAAAAAGCATTGAGGTCTGCTCTTATCAGAGACGATCTGAAACCCGAAGCCGTATGTTTGTTCGCTTGCTATAACGATCCAGGAAGGACTTGGAGCTTTATGAAGGTATGAAATAAAAGTTAAGGTTCTGTATTAGGACTCGTCATTTATTGTTTGTTCTTTTTCTCATATCCTTTTCCACTATCCTGGATACATATTAATAAAGTATGGTTAGGATACAAATATTCATCCTCTCATGAAAAGAAAATGAAAAGAGGAAAAAGGATGACATTATAATAGGAAGACTAGAGTTTCTTTAGAATTATAATAGGATAAAAAGAAATTCTTATCCTTTTGGAACATATTAGATGTTTCATGTTGACTGATTACTGATTTAAAACTAGAGTTGCATTCGGCAGAGTTGAAATAAAATCATCTAATCATTTGAATGGATACCATTTTATTTCATTATGATATTATGATAGGAAGAATCTTAGTTTAGAGATTATGATCATTTCTTCTTGAATCTTGCATAGTTTTTGGAAGATTTATTTACATATTTTAAATCTAACAGTATTAATCTAGCTGATTGGTTTCTTTCTTTGCTTCACATGTCTTGCCGTCAAAGAGGAATGAAGTTCTTATATGGCTTGAAGAGTTTCTGTTAAACTGATGTTTATCCTTCCTACGTCCTCGTGTTCCGCGAACTTCTCTTGGGTTATAGCAAGAAAGATGATATGTATCTATTATTCTTCATGCCTAGTTCTAGAAATTTTCGTTCATATGAAATTATAAGCATTGTGGAATGTATTTTGCCTGCAATGACACTTGCACTAAATTGAATTGATTGCAATTGAACCTCTTTTTACAAAGTTATTTGCAGATTTTCTAATTACAAGAGAGAATGAAGAAAAAATGTATATAAGCAGCATCATTCTTTAGTGTTTACAGAAGTTGTACCTCTAAAGGTCCATATTTCAAGTTGCATGTTCTTCTGAGCTGAAAGATGGAGAATAGGGAACGTCGGTGACCATTGTTATTGTTTCACCTAAACTGTCTGCCTCCACCTTTGGCTCCTCTTTGGGAAGAGCATTACAGTGAATAGTATGTGAAATTGGTCTTTCTTCATGGAATAATCTGCACAGAAACATATGCTCAAATATGTATACCACAATCATTTCCATTTCTCAACAGAAAAGGTGACGATTTAATGGAAATACCATGGAGAATGAACTCAAATTTTAATATGGTAGCTTCACATTTTCTATAACTAGAATGAAATTTCAAATCATCAGTTTATATGCACCTTTGAGCACAATAATATAGAGCATGTGCAAGTGCAAGTATCCGTGTTTGTTATTTTTCTCCTGAAAACATACAGACACACACACACACACACAGAGAGAGAGAGATGGTCTTACGGGTGCTTGCAAAGTGTTGGACATTGGAATGTCAGGGCGTATTTGCACGTTGACAATTCTGTGATCGAACTTATCATAGCTCTGGGTTCAGAGCAGACAAATCTGACCTGAAAAAACATAAGAGATGTTTAAGTACACAATAGTGTTTGATCAGAGGCAAATACAAATGCAAGCACATACTTCTGTTTCCCGAGGCTCATTTGTTAAATCACAGAGGGTTCCATTTGTAAATATATGAGCATGATACCTGCATATTCTTATAGCAATGTGTAATTCATCCAACAATATCGATATATCAGAGAGATTCTGATTGTAAGCTCCTGTGTGATGTCTTTAATTTATAAAACTTAATTCAAAATTTCATACCTTTGAGATGCATCTTTTGAGCGAGGATCCTTCAATGTCGATATATCAGAGAGATTCTGATTGTAAGCTTCCGTAGCTTCAGCATCATAAACTCCCAAGATAAATTCTTGAACCACCTAATGATATTACAGGTTGACCATCATTTACACCAACATAGGAAGAATTCAAATACATCAATGAAGTTTAAAACTACTGTGATGCATGCCCACACATGGCGATGACATTTTAGACAAATAATGAGGACATTGATAACCATGCCCACACATGGCTTTGGCATTTCAGAAAAATTATGAGGACAGTGATTACCAGACACAAAGCCATGGAAATGGATATTCAATGTCTAAAGAATGTCAACGGAAACCAGTGAGTAACTTAGAGTTTAGAACAGATTACCTTTTCATCCTCCAAATGAATTTGTCGCAATCGATTTAGATAACAGAACTCATATGACCACCATCCCTCTTGCTGCATCAAAATTTCAGAAGGTAAGTATATACAATATTATTAAAAGAGGCAAGATAATGTAGTAAGTCAAGACTAAGCAATTTTAGATTGCTGACAATAAATTTTATTTCATTAATTTGTACATTAAGAAAATTTTAAAGATTGCCTTAACAAAAAAAGTGTAAGGTCGTCCTGTTCGGTTCTTGATTCCCTAATTTTTCTACACAAGCTTTGGAACTGTGTATACTTTACCCTTATAAAGCACAGTTCTTTCAGCACTTCTAATAGCTCATCTGGCGTCTTCAATTTCGTACGTGTCTCTGACTCCACAATCATGCTGCTTATATTCTGTTGAGCAACTAACTTTCCACTCTTAGATTTCTCCACTTTAGGCAAAAAACATAGAAACTTTTCTCCATTATTGTTAGGCATAACAATGGACTCTTGGTCATCATCCTGAAAAAGTACAAATTAGCCACTTTACAATAATGTGCACATACATAAATGATTTAAATACCAAAAATCTGCTCATCATCATCAACATATTTGATAGCACAATTATAATAGTATAGATCTCATTCTAAACTCACAGTAGCATGCAAATTTAATTTAAAATCATGCGATACGGTAAAATAAGGAAAAATACTAATAACATCGCCTAGCGTGCAAAAAAATTCCTACTGCTATTGGAACAGCAAGGTGGAGGTTGAGACAACCTATCGTTTGAACAAACTTTTACTAGGTTTTATTTATTTTTAAAATTGATGTTTGGAGCCACATAGAAACCAACTTTGAGAAAAATATGACAATTACAATCACTGAATTTCTAATATGATTGCAAACAGTAAATATTATGCTGCATTTCTTAGGCAACCGTATAAAGAGATCCAGGAAAAACTTAATTATTCTTTGAAAGTCAATATTTCACTTACAGGATGGAAAGGTGAGTCTTCTGGGTGGAACTCAATTGTAAATTTTGGTTCTCGAGAGCTCCGTCCAAAAGTACCACCTATAATCAAAGATGATATGATAAAAAGCATTAGTTTATAAGATAGTGAATCGTTAAACAGAGAAAGAAAAAATGAAGAAAGCAAACTTTTGAGAACTAAAAATCACCAAAAGATACAGCAGAACTAAAACAGATCACGACATGCCCATGTATAAGGTGGGAATGAGAATATAAATTGAAAGGAACATCATATACAACATTTTTATTCTAAAATTAGTCCTTCAAAAGAGATTGAATTACCAAAACTAATGGTTCAGTTAGTTACAAAGCTAAGAAGATTGCACATCATAAGTGGGCATTCTTAATAATAAGGTTGTTACACATAAAAAAATTGGCCTAATATAGTTCTTAGTGTTGACCCAATGATTACACTTCCAGAAGAAATACCATGCGCGACAAAAATGAAGCCCATATAAAATAATGGTTTGTTACAATATATGCAACACCTTCTAGTATTGTTAAGTGGTAAGAATTTGGAGTTGGTGGCACTGTTTATAGTTGGTTGTTTTACAATTTACCATTAGTTATCTCTCATTCTCTCCTACACAGAAAGAGTCACGGAGTTCTTGTATAGAAAATCCAAATGGTTGCGACAAATCATGAAATTTACGCCTGAGCACAAAACCAACAAGCTAATTGCAATATAATTATGCCAATAATTCACCATTATACTTGCAATTCAACTCCCTTGTGTCAACAGAAAGCTTGAACTTTTAGATACTCAAGGTGATTATGCAGATAATCTAGGTTTCAAATCCCTAACTTTTCTTTTCTCTACCGGCGCATGGCCATACTGTTTACCGAAAAACCGCAAGCAATAAAATTTAAAAACTATGGTACCTGTGGGAGCTGGGATGATCTGGTCTGCGACTACGACGCCGTAAAAGATAATTACATAGAAAATTGAGGCCACCCACCACCACTGGTTTCTCATGTTTTTAGTGAAATTTAAAATTTTGGAACCCTAATTTTATTATATCCCCAGAATGAAGACTTTGATCAAAGGTCTTGGAACTGTGGGAGAAGAAGGGAGCGATTATCAAGTGTGACGAAATCGATTGGATCACGAAATATTGGGCCAATAGAAATTAACCATGTCAGCTGATTGACTGATGAGTCATAGTCAAAGCTTCAAAATCTAAAGAGGAAAAGATCTTGGGATTTCTATTCTTTTTTTGTCTTATGAGTTATGAATGGCGTGGGGACAGTTTAGTGCGGTTTTCATATTTACGGGTTCTTAATATTCTAGTTTAAACTCAATCAAATAAATTTTAAAATTGCACTTTGCGATCCATTAGGGTTGGGGTGGATTTGTGGTCTCAACATTCACACTTTTAATGTATTTTTGTTATTTAATAAGTTAAATGTAAATGCACTGATTAATTACAATTTTTTTTTTATGAATATATTTCTTAAACTTTTATGGAAAATATAATGAAGATAATAAAAAATATCAACTAACAAAATAAGATCTTCAATAAATAAATGATTTACTGAAAACAAAAAAATATCCCGTAATCTAGGTAAGCAAGTTTTTGTTACACAAATTTAAAACTAAAAAAGAATTTTTCAAACAATAAATAAAAGAGAAAAATACCTTGATAATTAAATTTGATGTTGGTGGTTAACGCCCCAATAAAATTTTGCTTGATAAAATCCTTTTTTTTTTACTTTACTTTTTGTTTTGTACATAACATTTTTTAACATTTCTGTTCTAGCTTTGATTCCTTTTAGTTTTCTTTTTTACACTTGGAGTTTGAGGGTTACGTAAGTCAGTACGGCTTTTTTTAGTATATTTGAACTTTGGGGGTGTAGAATGCAACTAATTCGTTAAAATATATACTTAAATTATATTTCTCATTTTACTAATTTTAGGACTAAATTAAATAGCAAATAAAATGCGTATAAAAATCATAATAATTTATATTTAGTGCAGTCGAATGAGGTTTAAAAAAAATATAAAACCAAACACGATTGCAACTTGCAGTCTTTTTTCAAGATGTCCAAGATCAATCCATGAAACTTTCAACCCGCAAATTGTGGTCGATTTGAATTGGGTCGATCGATTGGACCGATTTAACGGTTTCGTCAAACACCCTCGTTTAACTACTAGTAATGTGGGAACGAGTTGAGCACTATATTTTGTTTTCCTCCATTTAAATATTTAATCTAGTAATTACGGTGTTGCACATTTATTTTTTAGAAAAACAGGCATGGAGTTAATGAGAATATAATTTCGTGAAGTGTGTATTAACATAATATATAGTTGTAATAGAGTAATATCAATGGGTACGACGAATTATCTCCTTACTTAAGAATTAAGATTGCCAACTTTGAGCTAGTAATGAACAATTTGAGTTTATATATATTAAAGAAACCTGATTAATGGCACATTAAAAGGTGTTTGTATGAAAAAAGAGTGTTGTTTTACATATCAATAAGAAAATAGGAGAAAAATAAAAGGGTCAAATGAATATATATAATAATCTAAATAAAAAAAAAGAAGTGGACTTTGTGGGGAGAACGAACAGTTGCCTTGCAAGATATGCAAAGTTAGCTGGAAAGAGTCCGACAAGATTAGAATTGGATCGTTGCTTAACTTTGTTCACATGCACGATCTCCTATTATATATTTTCATAACGTGGTGGTGGACAAAATATGCTACCCCACGCAGCCTTTTCATCTTTCGCTACTTTAATTTCAAAATCTATTTATGGTCTTTTATGTTATTTGTAAACTAAGTTTACGTCACATTAATAACTAATGTATGTCTCGTAATTGGCATAATATAAGTTTAAATATAAATATTAAACGAACAATTAATTGTGAAGGTGATATCATGAATTTAGTAAAGTTAAGGGGTTCTCTAATTGTAATAGATTTGGAAATTTAAGGAATAATGAGGTTGATGAGATCATGACCGAATTAGGGGAGAATCTCAATGATGGAGTACTGGAAGGCAATAAATTAGTTCCTTATGGGAATGATCAGATTGGTAAGGTCAGGTGAGAAAGAATAATCACATGGTTAATGTAATTGTAGATAGGGATGTGAGTCAATATAATACTTAGTCAATTACTGATGCTAAAATATCCATGCCCAATGAGATATCCATTCAATATCAAAGAATCAGCCCAACACTCTTAGTGGCCTGTCTTCGTACGCACAAAGGAATTTAATGAGGCCCAATGAAGCACACATCTTGGGTCAACAATCGGAGCAACACGAGTCTTTTTACATGTATGGACGGTGCAACAGTTTCAGGTCGTATTTATCTCTGTGAATTAGTTGATAGAGATAGACAGTGATCACCCCTTTTGGATAAAAAAAAAAATTAAATATATCTTTTTACATAAATATGAAATGAATTGTGAATGTTTGTCACCTCGTCATTTGAAATAATCACAATATATGAAAAATAATTTTTGAATGTCCCTTGAATAATTCATCCTTCCCAACCTTTACTTATTCAAAGTTAATTAAGTGGCTTACACGAATTAATCATGTGTATGAAGGGGCATGTTCTAGCTAAACAACATTGTTTCTTAATTATCAAAAAAAAAAAACAACATTGTTTCTTTAGTTCAAATTTTGTTTGGAATTGCATTATTCCACAAAAGAATTAAGTAAGTTACAATAATGCACCAATACAGATTAGTGTTATTTTATATTAACTAAAATTTCAAGCGAGTTCTTAAAAGTGAGTCAAATTACTTATTTTATCACCAAGTTTATAGTCTTGTAAGATGAAATAAATTTTAAGGTATTATAATTAAGTACTATTACAATTCTATAAGAGCGTAATTGATTAATTGTTTTCACAAGATACATATTAAGTTAAATGACCATTTATTATACAAATCATGCTTATATGACTTTTTGAAAGAAATTTTTGGCAAGGACTAACAGGCAAAGTCGCAACTTTCTATTATAACAAAACTTTCTGGTACCAAACCTTAAAAATTTACAATTTTAATGCAATAAACTTTTACTTTCAAAGGATGATTTTGATTGATATAATCAGTCAAATTTAATTATCATTCTATATCAAACAAAGAAAAAATTCCTCTTCAATCAAACATTCTCCATAAAACATAAACATTTTTCATTAATGAATTATCAAAATAAAAAGTATAATAATCTCAAATATAGTTTCTCTTTTAACTATTATTATTTTTAAACTGAAAAAATTAATAACTGAAAACTGCAAAGAGAGTTCGTTAAGGAACTACAATCAAATCAAAACAAGACATGAAGTCCCCAATAATCTTGGAATACACGGAAACCTGGTCCCACATTTATCTTGTCCCTTCGGATTCGTTTCTTGAAATTTTCGCAAAAGATAAACAAATCCCACTCTAAATTTTAAATTCATTAAGCTAAAAATGATGCAGGCCTTCTTTTTCGTTATTTTTTCATTTATATACTATTAACGAATATTTTTGTGGCTTTAAAGTTTGTTCTAGTCAAATTATCTTTTCCTTCCAATTCACATACATCTGCAAACACATAATCCTATTTCAAGAAACATACAAAATTCTTGATTTCCCCAAGAATCCCAATACAATTTGGAATAAAGATCGAGTCTTTTCAGATAAGTTTCTCATTGCATCATACTTTTTATCAAAATCTTTTAATTCTTTGCTTGTAGCTGAATAAAAGCTTAATCCTTATCTTCATTTCTAAACCTCTCTCTCTCTGTGTATTGAGATTTTAGGGAAGAAAACCCTTTGGTTTTTTTGGTGAGATTTTTTTATGTCTCTGTATTTCAATAGATTTTTTGTGGGATAGTGCAGAATTTATCTGAGTTTTCTGGGTACAGATTGGGGATTTCTCAGTTGTTTCTCATAATTTTGGATTTAAATTGGTGGTTTATGTAATATTGGTTTTAATTTTGAATGTTGATGTTTTCTGAAGTTTTACATTTATTGAGATATATAACAGTTCTGTAAGACTTTGAGATAAATTTAGCTGGGATAGTGTAGAAGTTAGTTACAATTGTCTGGGTTTTAGTATGGGGAAAAAAAGTGGGAAGAGCAAGAAACCTTTGGGAGATAAATCAGGTGAATCAAATTTTCCCCAAAGTAAAGGTAGTGAAAATAGTCCAAGAGCTTATGATAAAGATACAACAATATTCATTTCTATGTCAAATGAACTTAAGGAAGAGGGTAATCTTTTTTTTCAGAAAAGGGATTATGAAGGGGCCATGTTAAAGTACGAAAAAGCCATCAAATTGCTTCCGAGGAACCACATAGATGTATCGTCTCTCAGAAGTAATATGGCCGCTTGCTATATGCAGTTAGGTATTAGTGAGTATCCAAGGGCTATTCATGAATGCAATTTAGCCCTTGAAGTTACACCAAAATACAGTAAGGCGTTGTTAAAGAGAGCTAGGTGTTATGAGGCTTTGAATAGGCTAGATTTGGCCCTTAGAGATGTGGGATCTGTTCTGAAAATGGAACAGAATAATCTCATGGCAATTGAAATTGCAGAAAGGGTAAGAAAGACCATTGAGAAACAAGGTTCGAGAGTGAATGAAATTCCTATAGATTTGGTTCCGTTACCTGAGTATCATGTCGAGCCACCACCTCCACAAACTAAGGTACCGAAAGAGAAGGCAAAAAAAAAGAAAAGAAAAGATTTAGAGGAAAAGAAAGTTAATGGCAAGATTGAGGAAGATAAGGATAAGAGAGAAGGAGATGATAAAGAAAGGGAAGTAAGAAAAGCCGATGATGAAACTGTGGTTAGGAAGTCCGAGGATAACATTGGGGAAAATAAGGATACGAGAGAAGGAGATGAGAAGGAAAGGGAAGTAAAAATTAAAGTAAGAAAATTCGGGGAAAATAAGGATAAGAGAGAAGAAGGTGAGAAGAAAAGGGAAGTAAGAATAAAAGAAAGAAAAGCCGATAACAAAACTGTGGTTAGGAAGTCTGAGGATAAGAGAGAAGGAGATGAGAAGGAAAGGGAGGTAAACAGTAAGGTAAGAAAAGCCGATGATGAAACTGTGATTAGGAAGTCTGAGGACGACATTGAGGAAAAGAAAGCCGAGGACAAATTGGTGGTCGAGGAAGAAAAAATTAGTGACGGTGCAGAAGAAGAACCTAAAAGAACAGTGAAATTAGTATTTGGAGAAGACATAAGATGGGCTAAGATCCCACTTAACTGCAATGTTTTGAAACTTAGGCAAATTATTTCTGATCGTTATCCCAGCTCAAAAGCAGTTCTCATAAAATATAGGGATCAAGAAGGTGATTTGGTTACAATCACAACAACCGAAGAACTGAGATGGGCTGAAGCATCTACTGAACATGGTTCAGTCAAGCTATATATAGTCGAAGTTAATCCAGATCAAGATCCATTTTTCAAAAACAGGCATATGGAGAGAAGGAAGGATGAAAATAGTGAGTCGATTTGTATAAGCGATTGGATAATCCAATTTGCACAGTTTTTCAAGAACTATGTTGGATTTGATGTTGATGCTTATCTAGACCTCCACGAGGTCGGAGTTAAGCTTTATTCTGAAGCTATGGAAGAAACCGTCACTAGTGAAGAGGCTCAAGACCTTTTCAACACTGCTGCAGAGAAGTTCCAAGAAATGGCAGCTTTAGCTTTGTTCAATTGGGGTAATGTTCATATGTCTAGAGCAAGAAAAAGGGTATATTTTTCCGAAGATTCTTCTAGAGAATCTGTGCTTGCACAGGTCAAGTGTGCATATGAATGGGCACAGAAGGAGTACACAAATGCAGGAAAGAGATACGAAGAAGCTCTGAAAATTAAACCAGATTTCTATGAAGCCGTTCTAGCTCTCGGACAACAGCAATTTGAGCAAGCAAAACTCTCTTGGTATTATGCAGTCGGCACTAATGTTGATTTGGAAACATGGCCTTCAACTGATGTTCTTCAACTTTACAACAAGGCCGAGGAAAATGTTGAAAAGGGTATGCAGATGTGGGAAGAAGAAGAGGCACATAGGATAAATGAGCTTTCCAAGCCAAATAAAATCGAAACTTTGTTGCAAAAAATGAAACTTGATAACTTATTCAAACATGTATCTGCAGATGAAGCAGCAGAACAAGCTGAGAACATACGGTCTCAAATATATGTATTTTGGGGTACCATACTCTATGAAAGATCGATTATGGAGTTCAAATTAGGACTTCCTGTTTGGCAAGAATGCTTCGAAGTTTCTGTTGAAAAATTTGAACTTGCTGGAGCTTCTCCGACTGATACTGGCGTTATGATAAAAAATCATTGTTCCAATGACACCACATCGGAAGGTATTATATAGACAAGTATCTTAATATCTGGATTGCCTAAATATTCAAAATTGAAAATTTCTGATATGTTAATATGATGGCAGGGTTAGGATTCAATATTGACGAGATAGTACAGGCATGGAACGAGATGCATGAAGCAAAAAGGTGGGAGAGTAGTATTCCTTCTTTTCGATTAGAGCCACTACTGAGGAGACGAGTTTCAAAACTCTATTATGCCTTGGAACATGCATAGATGCCCGTATTGAAGAATCGGAAATTATAGCTGTCATTGGTGCATCCTTGGCCTGGTATTGTGCTCATTGCATTCTTGGTAAGTGATAAGACACTATCTTTAATTGAAGGTATATGTGCTATATTATCTCAATTATAAGACTCAAAACTTCAAAGCAGTTTTAATGGGCATTATGCCTCAGAGTTCCTAATACAATGAAATGCAAAAGTACCCCCTATGCTTTGCCTAATCAGAAAAAATCCCCTTGTGTTATTTTTATTACCAAAAACCTCTCCTGTGCTATTTTTTATCAGCGGAAACCCCCTCCCAATCTGGAGTACATATTTTGTAGGAACAATGTCAATTACACACCCACCAGAAAAATTGAAAACACCCCTACTCTCAACTAAAAAAATTGACAATAATCACACTGTTAACTTTGAAAATTAGCAATAACCCCCCTGTTCACTTAAACAACTGACAATAACCTTCCTAATGATTTATGAAGGAATTCCAGATGGGGTTTTTTGCTAATAACTTTGAAAATTAGCAATAACCCCCCTGTTCACTTAAACAACTGACAATAACCTTCCTAATGATTTATGAAGGAATTCCAGATGGGGTTTTTTGCTAATAAAAATAACACAAGGGTTTTTTCACCAATTAGGCAAAACACAGGGGGTATTTTTGCATTTAACTCTTTCTAATAAGCACTACATATATGTGATGAACAAAATTTGTGGTGTCGAAATTTTTAGGTTAAAATATTCTGGATATTATTTTTTAATCCGGATGTACTTATTCGGAAGACATGAAATGAGTAATTGATGCTTATAATGGAAAGGTAAGAAAAAGGAAAGATATTTGGAGCAACCTTAAAAATTATGTGGCTGATTTGAGGCAACAAGATTTTAGTGAGAACTGGAAATTTCAATTTAGATATAATCCTGATGTTTACCGTTTTATATTAGTACTTTCTATTCTGAAAAGCATCTTAGTCTGATAAACACGGTGGCTACGTAAGTTTATTGCTTTAAATCTAAATACCGACCTAACATTTGCTGGCTAAATTCAGATGATGATTATTTTAATCTGCAGGTTACATCAAGTTCCGGCTACGACTGTTGATTTTCCTTGTACTATAGGATTATTCGCTTGCATTGGTGTGGCAGCTAATTTGATATCCAGTTTTGGGGGAGAAGTTGGAGTGGCAGAAAATCATTTTTTTTTGTTTCTGCTTCATTCATAACACCCCTATATGTCATAGTTATTTCAAAACCAAACTCACTTTTGTGATTTTTCTTTATATGTAGCTTTTGTTTGTATGTCTGTTTTCCCAGCTTTTAGGCATTTGATTTCATGGACATTGTTTTGTCTGTGATCTTCTTACATTGTATTTGTAAGTTAGTTCTGAAGTCAGGTTCATCTCTGTACCAAAAACTTCATCTGAAATTGACAGATCATACTGTAAGAGGTGTTTTGGTTTGTATCATGTACTAAAATTATGAATCTTATGAGTGATCACTTTCTTTCTTGTGAATGCCTAATGTAGCAGCAACACATTGGCTGGAATTTCTGTCACTAAAGTCACTTTTAACGACGAATGCATCTGATTCAGTGACTAAAAAATAAGCGTCACCATTTCCTTGCACTCTTAATTATTTTTGTTTCGGCTGAAAGAAAGAATATCTTCATAGAAAAATGAAATGACCATAGACTGCAACGAATCATTACTTTTGGCTAAAAATGAGAGTTTCCGTACATACATATTGGATGATAAGTTTCCGTACGTATTATATGTTAAATTTCCGTACCGACGATTGCATAATAATTAAGTTTTAATAGGCATACGCTTTATTACGTATGCATACGCTATAATAAATGCGTTGATTTATTTAAATTATTTACGTGTATACTTATGCATTAGAAATTTTGTTCATCGTACGTGCAAATAGATTAAATGTGTTGACTTATCTAAATACGCACCTTCAATTCAACAATGTCTCACATGCATGGTGACATGTTAGAAATTTTTTGTTACTATTGTATTTGCCCAATTACTATTACAACAAAAGAAGTTATCATTGAATATATATATGCAAGGAGTGATAATTTTCATATTACTATTTTATGTTATGTCACGAATGTACAATTTTGAGTGTATAATGAAATACATTACTATTCATGCCAAAAAAAACTAGTGGAAGCATTTTGCCTACATTAGGCAGAAGTGGCATCTAAATAATTAATGCTGATGTAGTCAAACTTTTAATTTTTTTTCTAAAGAAAATGCAATTTAGTAATTATCGAAATCCACAGTTACTAATATACAGCTAGGAAATTGGACAGTAGTGCCCACCAAAACAATTAAATCTGGCACATTTAATGTCCCTCGTTTTGGCTTAACAAATGTCGTATGCTTAGTTGGAGGGATTTGTTTGCATTTAATTACATCTAATTTGAAAAATGTATTCAAAATCTCTAGAATAGATTTTATGTATAGGAAATTTGCTGAATATAGGCTTGGATTTTAGTAATCGGAGTTTTACAATTAAAAAGTTGTCATTATAGTGTGATGCTAGAAAGAAAAGAAAAAAAAAAAAAACTCAAAAAGTGCAATATTTATGTCTCTTTTCTAAAATATATATGCACCAAGAATTAAAATTAAATAACTAGTATATAGTCTAGTATTTATATATGAGTAAAGACCACTAATAGTCCTCCTTATCATTAATTTTTTACAGAGTGGTCCCTCTTGTGTTTTTTTTCCTACGTTAATTAGTCTCCACTATGAATTATTTGTGTCACTTTGGTCATTTACAAGGGGTTTTTTATTACACTTTAATCCCTCATAAAATTGTTTTTAATCCCTTATAAAATTATTTTTTTATCAATTTAGTCCCTCATAAAACTGTTTTGGCACTTTAGTTCACCTTGGACCACCTAAAAATGACCAAAGTGAAACAAATAATTCAAAATGGGGACTAACGTGGGAAATAAAATACAAGAGGGACCACTCTATAAAGAATTAATGATAAGGAGGACCATTAATGGTGTTTACCCATTTATATATATATAGTGAGTGAGTGAGAGAAAGAGCACACACAAACACAATTGCAAGAAGATTCTTCACCAGCTTTTTCTTGGAGTCTATCCGCTCAAAAGTAAGGCTTCCTCTTCCTTCTCCTTCTCCCTCTCCCTCTGTGTGTGTGTGTGTGTGTGTTTGCCAGTAATGGTTATGCTTGAACAAAAGAGTTAGGGGGATAAAAAAATGTTCACATTCATGATTTTTGTTTCGAAATAATTTTGATTTATATGAATGTTATCAACCTTAAAAAATTCAAAGACCATTCATTTGTTTTTCAAAGGATTTAATTTGCCTCCCACCGATTCATCTGTTTATCATTATTATTGAGTTTTTCATTTGTTTTTTTTATATATGAAAGGTGGTGAGGGATTATTGAGTTTTTCATTTATTTGATTAGTTGTCCTAGAGTTTAGCACAAACACGAAAAAAATCAAAAACATAAAAAACAAAGGTTGGGGTCTCTTTTAGTCTTTTTTGTCAATGTGGTTCAAATTGCTTCTCTTTTTCTCTTGAAACTAGATTTTATTGTTGCTTCATTTAAATGGTTGCAACAAGTACTATAAGAAGCTTTCTCCCAACTTTACACCGGTAAAAATTGAAGTGAATTAAAATAAAAAAAAATAGCTGTTGTAATTAATTGGACTAACCATTTTCTCACAAATTAAATCATATATTTTTTTTACGAGATTTGTAATAGCTAGCTTTTTGATGTGTCATTTTATGGATATGGTACACTGGATGTTAGAATGAGATGATGTAGCTAGACAGTAATTGGTTTATATATATATATAGTTTGTCATTTCATCTACATAGAGTACACTAATGATTAGTTTTTTTATACTTAGATGTTTACTCCGATCGAAGAATTGATTTTTTTGGTACTGCAATTTTTGTACGAGGAAAATTGGTCTGAGGCCGCTCAGATGTAAGTATCTTAAATTAATTCCGACCTGCTTAATTATACTTTTAATAGTATCTAATTCTGCAACAATTAAAAATATCATGCAGGCTCGAGCAAGAATCAAAAATTTATTTCAACTTGAACCGTTTCTCAGTAATGATAATAACCGGCAGGTGGAATGACGCTGAAGAATACCTAAGAAGTTTCACCATTCCTGAAGATAATCTGCATTCTAGGACAATGTTTTGGATAATCGGAAAACATAAATACTTAGAAGCCCTAGACGCGTATGTTTCAACTATAGGCTTCTTTCTTTCTTCATCTTCAATAATCCTAATTAATGTTTTATATACTTAATTTTCAGGCATAATCTTGTGGAGGCTGTCAAAATCTTTGAAAAAGATCTCAAATTCTTACAAGGAGATTATCCACAGGTTCTCGACGAGTTGGCAAAGCTTATAGCTTTAGATAATTTTAGGTATATATATGTGATTTTCATAATCTTCTTCTTCATCATCTACAATTAAATTAGGATTTACTGACTTTTAAATTTATGCATGATTTTTTTGTCAGGGAAAATCCTGAATACTCCATGTATGGCGACACACGAGATATGAGAGACAAACTAGTGAAGGAGCTCGAGAATTTGACGAAAATGAATCCAAAGCTCCAGCGAAAACTTCATGTTCCTGATTTACATGGTTCAAGGTTGAAAATCCTCCTCAATCATAGGTAAACTATATATGTATATATGCTACACTTGTGACCAATTTGATTTTCTACTTTAAATAATATATATATGTATACAGTGTCTCAAATTCAAATTTACTGTCATGTCATATTTAGTGGACTTATAAAATATTTTCTAATAAGCTTATTTTTACTTACGAGATTAAGATATTTTGGAAATAATACTTATTTATATTTATTAGACAAAAAGCTCATATATAATACAAAAATAAAAAACTGAATACAATAACATAAGGTTTTGTCAAGCAGCTTGAGATGGCAGCATTATCTTTGTGGAAGTGAAGGCGAAGAGAATCCATTTATAATGACCTTTTTTGAAGACCACAAATGTCCACAGGCATCTGCGATTCCATCACGTTTGCCATTGAGGTTTCTCTCGGTATGTAATCAAAATGTTAGTTTCTTTATTGTTTTACCGAATAATTGGTTGCGTGCTCGACACTTTTGGTATCCGACTTTTGTATAAATTCATATTTGGTACGTACTATAATTTAAGGTGTAGCACATTTGGTACCGACATCAGCTTTTTCATAGATACGGCACACATAGTTGCTAACTCCATAATCACATGAATTGTCTTTCCGCAATGGTTTATGCTAAGTGTCACTAAAATACACATTTGGCTACAACGTCCTTATTTTTGTCCTCCAAATATTCGCTTCGTCCAACAAATTTTTCATCCACCACATGCCATTCAATGAAAATTCACAAAGCATAAAATACAACTAGAGTTTTTAAATTTTTATATATTAGAGTATTAGGAAAATTTTATGTTATCTTGATCAGCCAATACAATACTCACTCTTCTTTATGTTACAAAGGTGTGGATGAAATGTTTCATGTATATTTATTGAGGATTGTCTACTTTTGTCTTAGGAAAGTACTAATATATTGATAATAAAAATAGTATAAAACTATATATATATATATATATATATATATATAAATTACTTCATAAAAATAATGGATGACCAAGAAAAAAAAAACATTTAAGCACCCACAAAAGAATTAGGATGAGAGTACTGAATTGTGCAAAATTGATTGGAATGATAAAAGTAGACGTAACAAATTCGTCATTAGGATGATAAGAGGATTTTGATGCATGTTAGTGACGAAAATTCGTCTTAAAAAAAACCCCTCTTCGCTAAAAGAACGAGGTACTTGATGTCAAAGATTTGATGATGGTAGAAACGTGCAACCTTTGCTTAGATTATGATATTATGTAAAGTTTCAAGCAAGCTGACAAAATCATCTATGATTTGGTTATAATTAATTATATTATTAATCTTCATTGTTTCAGCCAAATACACTTGGAAAGGCAACAATTGATGAGGGTGGCTCTTCTTCTTCACACAGAGGTATACTATATATATGGGAACTTAATTATTTTCTCTCTCTTCATTTACTAGGAACAATTTTCATACTAGATAATTTCATTTCGTCGCTAAAGCTTCTTATTGTGACTTATAGTTTTGACATGTCTTGTCTAATTGAACATGACTATTTCATTCCAAGTAGGTAGCAAAAATTAACCTCGTTTAATTAATTAATTACTTACAGAGCATGAACCAGATGATCAAGTAGAGCGTCGTCTTAAAAGGCCGATGATGGAACCGAGCGCCTATTCTCAACTCATGTCAAATATAACAATGGACTTGCCTAAGAATCACATTTTTGATATAAATGTGGTGAACTCACCAACAAGCTTTGGTTTTCATCCAGATTTGCCAACTATACTTCTAGGTAATTGATTCATATATATATATATATAATTTCAGTTTAATATTATGAAAGTGATGTTTAATTATATAATTATTTCAGTGGGAACAAATGAAAGCATCATATACTTATGGGATCTCAAAAACACAAAACTATTGTTTCATGATAAGCTAAAACTTGGAGCTATTCAAGCACCTTCTGAGATTTTAAAGGTACTAAATCTACAATTACAATTAATTAATTAATCCTTATTTTAGCTGCAATTAATTAATCCTTATTTTGTACCATGCATGCAGGAAGCTTTGAGTGAAAATGCGATTTTATCGGTTACTTGTGTAGTCTGGAGCCCTGATGGATGTTTATTTGGTAAGTCCTCGAAATTATCTGCTGCTACGACATGGAGTATATATGTATTTCTTCATTTTCCATCAAATTAAGCAAAATTTAAATTATACAATTGAACAGGAGTTGGTTATTCCAAGAATGTTGTGAG
This sequence comes from Penstemon davidsonii, assembly GCA_034814905.1. Lineage (NCBI taxonomy): Eukaryota > Viridiplantae > Streptophyta > Magnoliopsida > Lamiales > Plantaginaceae > Penstemon > Penstemon davidsonii. The sequence continues at coordinate 24,721,760 of JAYDYQ010002685.1, forward strand.
GATATATTCTTACAATGTTATAACTAAGAAGACAAAATTGCAGTACGAGGTACCAACTTAATTCTAAATCTAACTATATATGTATATATATTATATTAATTTTGGAATTGGCTATATATATGTTTAATCTCTTTTGAAGACGGAGTGCCATATTGGTCGTGTGATGGACATTAAATTTGCTGGTGTCGATGGAAATTATTATTACATAACTTGCGGAGAGGACACGACTATAAAGGTACGTACGTACGGACTACAATTTCATGAAATTAGTATTTATGTATTAGTAATCTAATTATTAAATGAATCATTGTTAGGTTTGGGATGTAGCTACTGGAGATCCAATTCATACACTTGCAGACCACAATGCCCCTGTCACAGCTATCTTACCTCATGAAAGAGTAAATCAAATTTTATTAAAAAAAAAAGAATGCATTCATTAATTCACTTAATTTGATTTTCTCATATTTAGACATCAATCTATTTGTATTTCAGTTCCTTATTTCCAGTTCAGCAGATGGATATATGAAGGTATGGAATTACGATTGGGTGTGCGGAAAAACCTTCAAGGGCCCTGCTTATCGGTTTAAGAATATCATAAATCTGAATGATACTATGAGGTACTTGTACCTAGCTTGCTTGCTAGCTCTGTGTTTAATTTAATTTAATTTAATTAATTAATGCATGTGTTACATCCATCGATCTTAAATAATCAATAATTGATTGATTGATCTCTGCCTCATCTCACATATATGCATGTACCATATGTGTGTGTTGGATTCATTAATTAAAGGTTTTATACATGCTGGACGGACACGGCTGGCAACTCGGAGATGTATGAATCCGAAGGGAACATTGACGTCCCAATCAAATTATACCAAGGCCTTCGCCAACCAAGTATGGATCAGGTCAAATTTGATGCCTATGACAAGATAATCGTTGCTGGAGATCATTATTCAGTCAAGTTTTGGCACACTGGAAGGCCTAAGATGATACATAAAATTGAAGGAAATGGAAATTTTCAGGTAAATTATATATATTATATATATAGAAGTAATATAATTTTCTGATCATATATAAGATAATTAACTTTTTTCCTTGTTTGATACATAATAATTGAATTGTAGGGCTATCCCATAGTTCGCCTCAACTTTAATGCATCAATACTGGCTGTGTCAGCTAATGAAGGTAGAGTTAGAATTTTCGCCAACAATGAAGGATGTATGTACCTTGGATATGTACTCGGGGAATCATCCACTGCTACAAAGATACAGAGAACACGCCAACATATCATTTTAGATTAAAATGTTGATGGAAATTACTGGCCGGCCGGGAAGACCTATGTTCTCTTCTCTTCTGTTTTCTGTTCTGTTCTGTTCTGTTGGATTGGATTTACTTTTTAATTCCATCAGTATTATTGTGAGACTAGATTTTTAAGGAGACCTTATTTCCGATTTTCTTTCAGTTTCGATGAACTTCGATTTCATACATTATTAAGCATGCATGTTAATTTAAGTGTTTTAAGAATTGTACTTGTGAAATCATTTTGATAAGGAAAATTATGCATGCTTCAGATTTTAATTATATTATCGCAAGGGTGTTTTTTGCGATTCTTCCTCAGAAATTATATACTACAGTATATATTGAGATTTCACTGTTTTGGATTGAATATTCAGATCTTTTTATATCCTCCCTCCTCCTATATTAAAATTGCTCTTGTTTACACTCATTGATTTGGTTCCTAGTCTATGTATATGCCCAGGGTTGAGGTCAGGTAAGTAATCCGGTTTAATAATATGTAAAAAAGAAATTCATAGATATAAGATAGAACGAGTAACATAGAAATATAATTGAACTGCATGGGAATAAAAACACGGCATAAAAAACAATTTTAAATATAACACTGTATAAAATAATCGTTGTAACTTGTTCAGTAAGTCATATATTACCAAGAATTTTAAAATTAATTGTATAAAACTCCATTAGCACTTGCAGGTAATTTAATAAGTAATTTTCAAATGGATTTCCATGTACTTTGTTCATGTATCATACCCAAAGTATACAATATACATACATATCAATACCTTTTTAAGTTCAAACAAGAGCCGGAAATCAAAATATCTATTACTAATTATGCTACATGTTCAGATTTTATAAAGAAAACTTGTTTACGGTTATTACGAAATGTTGAGACAAATCTCAGATAATCACAACTAAAAACAAAACTATGATATAATACAGTAACGTTTAAGCTACAAGTAAAAATATTTAAACAAATCAATTAATCAGAATTCAAGCTTTACTTGTCTATTCACGAAACTGATACTATAACGCAGGATCTAAAAATTCTACATGAATTACAGTCAACCAATTTCGCATGTGATCAAAATTGTTCATGGCCGGCCGCCTGTAGGGGAGGAGTACAAAGCAAGCATTTTCAGATGGAAAAATATTATCACGAAATCACTGCACCATTTCGGCCTAAACCGACACCCAAACCTAAAGGAACAGTACTGTGATTTTGGCTATGGCTACAATGAGAAGAACGAATATGTCCCTGATGTGAATTTGTGGTTTTGTTCACATCAATTACCAAATGGCCATTTCCATTCGTTTGATGAGGATGATCGACGACACCATCTTGAATGTTTGCAGCTCGTGTCATATGTACCATACCAATGCCTTCGGATTCTTCAGTGTACTCGATATCTTCATTGTAACCGTTTATCAAGAAATCTGAGCAGTTCTTTTTGAAGCCATGATCGTATGGGTTACGGAACCGACCACCTGGTCCCTTTAGGTAACTATACCGCATCATGTTTGCCATTTCATTCGTTGTAATATTGCGAGCAATCTGAAGCAGAAAAGGAATTTTAGAAGAAAAACTTATACTAAAGGATGATATTTTCGCTAAGCAGCCAAAAGAAAAATGAAAGACAATCATATAAAAGTTGATATTAAAGAAAACATATATTTTTGGAAAAGAAAACACAAATAGTAGATGAACTCAGGAAGTATACCTGAGAGGCTTGTACACAAGTCAAGACTGCAACACCAGAAAAGAGGAAAAAATCTGCTAGCAAAAATGATAAAGCGCCAATATGCTGACTACCGGCATGGCTCAACCATGCACCGAAGGTGGATGGAGCAGTTGGGTTCGTCAAAATCCCTGCAATCAATGGTAAGAAATTTTGTACAGTGGTGTGGACTGTCTGTAATTTATGCAACAAGGCCAAAGGGTAAAAAGGTAAGGTAAATCTCACTTGTAAGAGCAACTGCCCCAGTAATCAGCATTGCCAGAACTTCCAGAACAAGAAACAAGAAGAAATCCCACTTGTTTTTCTGTTCCAGAACAAGAAACAAGAAATGCTTCATTGTAAATACAATTTCTAAGATCAATTGAACATATAGCTAATGTTAGCCACCAAGAGAGTAAAGTTCTTTAAAAGGAATATATGGAAACACCATAACACCTTGCCAATGCAATTGGACACCCATGGACAATGATGGTCAAATTGTTCAACACAGCGATCACAAGTTGAGCAATGCTTTGCACGTAGAGGCCGAACAATCTGCAAAACAAAATCCAAAGTCGTATAAGATTTATATTTAGACAGAAGCTACTTGTTATGCACTCACAAATAAGAAAACAATAATACCTTGCATGTTGAGCAAAGTTGGGACCAATTCCCAGCAAGCAAAGCCGGATGATTTATCTCAATCTTCAGCAAAGGTTCCTGCAAAAATTAATGAAGTTAATGCAACCAAAAATAACACATGCAAATAACTTTCAAATGAAAAAGAAAGCTATCACTATTCAACTTAAAGGCTCAATTGAATACTTAATAAGGTAGATGCAGAAACTAAAAGCCACGACATGAAATCTGAAGGATAGAACTAGTCTTAATAATAGCAATATAATGATTCGGAAAGAAAGTTGTTGAGAAAAGATCTATTAATGATGAACAGATGGCAACTTACATCATCTTTCATATTCCCCGAGTCGTGTATATTTATATTGATATACCCAGGATCCTTGCTGCATACAAAAGGGCAATAAAAAATTAGCTTGCTAATCAATTTTAGTAAAGACACACTCGGTACATATTTTTATTAATCTTGCAAGACAGATCAAATAAGCATGGAAAATTAACTATAAAGAAGAATCTAATCCTTTTATGTTTATAATTTTTAAAAGAAATGGTTAAAAAATCTGACTGGTTATAGTCAGATGATAATTGAATGGTGAAGCAATATCGGAACATAAATTAACAAAGTAAAAACTCAAGAGGAAAATATTGCACATGATTTCCAAATGGATATTCGCAAAACAGACATTTACACAAAACCAAATAAATCTAGTGGCTCATAATTAACAAAATAACTATTGCTTTACGCATAATGCCACAGCTAAAATAGAAAATATACCCATAAGACAATTCAACATATTTAAATGAAAGTATCTTTACAACTTCCACCCATGTCCAAATTCACAACACATGTCAGCTACTTATTCCAGTTCCCAGCAAACAAAGTGGAATATAATGATCTACCTTAATCAGTCTAAACATTGCAAAATAATAGTCTCTTCACAACTTCCAACCATGTCCAAGTTTAAACAAACTGGAAGAACAATTTCACAACACATGCCAGCTACTTATTCCAGCTCCCAGCAAACAAAATAGAATATAACAATCTCCCTGAAAAGTCTAGACATAGCAAAATTAACCTAGAGTTACCTGCTACATCTATAGAATAAAAATAGTCCAACTGTAGCCGAGAATACGCCCATCCAAGCAAAAAGACCAAAACCAGCTGTTAATCTTGGTAAATTAGGAGCTGCATAAATGACCAAGAAACATAAGTTATTTGCCTAATAACTAGACACACGAAAATACCAATGCAGTTCAGGTGATAAGAGGAATTCAGGAGAAATACCCATTACAACTGAATGTATATATGTAACAAGTAGCAGAAAGATTATACACCAAAGTAATGGAGCAAGTCCTAATTTTGAAAGTTTCCCAAAGAAGCTATTTCCATCCCACTGCTTGTCAAACAACTTTCTAGCATTTCCCTGCAAATCAGTTCAAACAACAAAAGATATATAACTATAAGAATAAGAAATAACATAATATTCAGACTAAATAATTAATGTATTATTCTAAAAAATATGCAAACAGCATTTACAAGAACTCAAAAGTACCAACATAAAAAACAATGCTACAATAAAGATTTGAACCATAAATCCTGATGTTTATGTCTCTGTTAATTGGTTGTTAACTGAAATAATGCTAACTGAACCTATATTACAGTGTCTAGTGCATTCCAGAAATTGTCTACAGATAAATAGCTTGAAGTATTACAAGGGGGACTAGGAGGGGGAGGGAAAGGGACGGATTAAACATTCAAGCCCTTCGAGATGCATGGTTCATAAAGAAGGAAAAAAGGCATTCCCTTCCCCTTATTTACGGTCAATAATGAAATCAATGGAAAGAGGATTGACTTAATTTGCACCATTGAGATCAAGCATCCTCTGACTCCTCCAGAAATTGAAGGGTTGAAAAACTTTATTTACGAGTGTTTGGCCAATCTGTCCTCCCTCATTTCCCTTAGCTTACCCTTCAATTTTACCAAAGAAGGGAAATAGGTCCAACACCTCCCAAAATTTCTCCAGTCCACCCAATCCTCCCCTACCAAACATACTGTAAAACTCAATCTCCTAAGTGGTTTGGTAATGCAAAAAATTTTGGGTGGGGGGGGGGTACTTCTGCACAAATGGCATAAACAGTATCGGTCATTTGTGCCTTTTTAAAGATAAACAGTTACTACAACAAGATATTGGGAACAAGATGATCACTAAAGACACTTCAGCAGCGGAACAGAAACAATGTTTGATATTGCTACTAAATTTTAACAAAAAACAAAGTCCACAAATTTAATTGACAATATAGCTGCAATTACAATAATGTTCTCAAAACATAATAGTATTCAATAGTTCAAAGAGTACCTACAAGGAAAAATGCAACTTGTCTGTGGTTTTTATCAGCAGCAAGCTGTGCAGGTGTAAGGCCGGTATTATCTGTTATAATCAAATCTTCCTTCTTCCCAGCCTGCACTAAAACAGTGCAGGCTTCTAAGTTACCCCTAATGGAAGCCCAATGGAGAGGGGTACAACCTAAATGGCGCAATATAAGCATCAGACACTACTGTAGAAGGATAATGTAACACATATTCGCACTATCACAAGTTGCACTTAAACAAAAGGAAGGATGCAATGTAAAAAATGACAATATATGAAGCATTTTAGTGAACCTTCTTTGTCCTGCCGTGCCCTATACGCATTTAGGTATAGCAAGAGCCTTATGCAGTCTGCAAATCCCTTGTAAGCAGCCCTGCAGTCAACACAAAAACATTAACAAATTCAAAAGTTGGTGGTTATTTCAAGTTTGGACCAATCAAATGAAGAGAGTACATATAAAGCTTAGCAAGAATAACAGCCAAGAAAGATAGTAATAATCGGTAAAGACTCTGGCATGTCGATAAGAAATTAAATCATAACGCTCAACCAATGAGCAACGAGACTGTCGGGACAAATGAAATATAAAATGAGATTATAAAAGGGCCTTGACCATCGTTCCAAACAATCTATTAACTGATCCATCAGTCACTTGCAATTTACCCAAATAAATTCTAGAAGCAGATAGTAACCAAAGAAGCAACGCTCGAATGCAACAGAAAGATTGTTAGCGCACCTCGACCAGAAATTAATTTTAATGAGAATCATCAAGGGACTTTTTATTACTATACATGAGTCAGATTGCCAACAAGATAGCTTTGAGAGTAGTTCAATTTGAGGTGAATAGAAAAATCGAAGTTTTCATGCGGATAAAGGCCACATTTCGACAGAAAATAATGGCATTATAACAATGGATACTAACCCGAACATAAAAGATTAAGGGAAAGCAGAAACGTAAAACTTATGACAAGCATTTTTAGGTAATAGCGTTATCTCAACATTATCCATTAGACAAGGAATGAACATGGAATACTAAGTATAGAGTATGACGATATCTTTACAAGGATTCAATTTACAAAATCAAGATGCAATACAACAGTAAAAAATTGCCTCCAGGGATTTCAAAATCGTAACACATCCCAACATTTTAGATGCTATGTCCTCGGAGTTCCGTACAATTCTTTTAGATCTAACAAGGTCCGGTCTTTCTAAAATGAGATTTCGTGGGATTTGAGTGTATATAAGATACAACATCTTAAATTATTAAAAAAAGTCAACACAAAATCTGGACCACTATTTTCTTTCTAAATGTCCGATGATGACATGGCATGATACATTTGAAAATATAAACATTTATTAAATTACATAAATAACCCTTCAATTCAATAAATATGTGAATAATTTTCTCTTTCCAATTTCGGATCTTCAACCACCAACATCTTCACCATCTTCCCCAACCACACTCCAACCCCTCAACTACTTCAATTTTGAATTTATGAACAGGTGTTTAATAGAAATGCCATCTCCACTTCATTTCTTGGTATTGTAACAACATGGATTCAGTCATTATATTCTTCTTTAGTCCATTTCAAAGTTCAAAAGCCATTCTTATTCTCATTTTATTTTATTTTCTAGATCCCCAAATTCTCCAGTGCTATCATCGGGCCCTAACTCCCAAATCTCCAGTCAATTTCATCCTAAAAGTTTCTCTTTTTTCCTTCATTTAACTAAGTTTCTGGTCATAACCCATTCTTGTTGCTGATCTTGCTAACGGCAATAAGATTCTAAGAAATTGTAATTTTCCTTGTTTTATTTTTTTTCATTTGAGTAAATTATTACTACATGAAACCTTTTGATATTGTTGAGTTAGTCAATGTGAAACTTGGGTTAGGGTGACTGGATATTTGGTAGCCATTTTAGGGAAATATTAAGGCTGGATGTTCAGACAAGGGAGGGAGGTTTACAAACTGAAACTATGGACTGAAATACAATAATTATGTTATGTGTATAATAACTCACGATGGCGAGTCTCTTAGGCCGGGGAGAGGGTGTGATGATGGATGTGGGTGTGTTGAGATTTTGGGGAGAGGGTATATTTGTCTATGTAAAAATAGATGATTTAAAAATAATGTAAAATGGAACACATGTCATTAGGTAGAGGACTATCTCAAATGCTTTATATTTGACAGAATCTCGATTTAGACAACCCCAACAAAGTCTATGAAGTATTCAATAACAGGGATAAAATCATAAAAAACAAAATATATTATCCTGGATATGTATTCCAACAGAGAATAACAATTACATTTGCCAAGTACCAGTGTAAAGGGCTTCTTCCATCATTATCAGGAACATCAGGATCAGCATTCCACTTAGTGACAATATGATAAAGAAAAGCCGTCTGACCATATTGTGCAGCCACATGCGTTGTCTGAAATCAGATCAAGTCCAGTGATTAATACAAAGGGAAAGTTTTTAGAATGTGGAAAACAACTGAAAATTAAAAGAAATCCAAACAAACCAAAGATAATACAAAGTGAAACCCACTAGCTTAAGAGCTAGGGCTAATTTACATTATCATTTATTCTTTGCCAAAAAGTCCCATATCAGTACATGATTATTTCCACTCAAGCAAAAAAGAAAAGGAAACAAAAGGAAAACCTGATAGCCATTAAAATCAGCAGCATTGACCCGAGCACCCTCCTGTAACAGAAGTTCCGCAACCTGAATTGCACCCCTTACTGCACTCCAGTGCAGAGCCGTTTGGCCTGTATGGTCACGTGCACTAATATCTCCACCATGCTGTCAATAATACACCAAAGCATAATCAGAAGGGTACAACAGTATACAGAAACTGTAAACTGGTATAGAATAGAAACTATGTAAAGCTGCTTCTTGTTTTTTTTAGTGGAATATGTAAAGCTTTTAAACATATACAATATGTCCTGCATGTCATGGCCCTTCCTTTCTCTCTCATAATCAAGCTCCTGAGATTTATGGTGCACACAGCAAAAATTGTAATATAAAAAGATGTCGCTAACTTGTTCGTTTCAAATACTTTCTTGCCATTTAGGGCTCCCAAAATATTTAAAATCCATAACATTATGCAGACAGGTTCGAGAAAAAGATTAAAAAAAAACTTCCAGTCATTATTGTGCACATATTTAATATCCATAATCAAGCTCCTGAGATTTATGGTGCACACAGCAAAAATTGTAATATAAAAAGATGTCGCTAACTTGTTCGTTTCAAATACTTTCTTGCCATTTAGGGCTCCCAACATATTTAATATCCATAACATTATGCAGACAGGTTCGAGAAAAAGATTAAAAAAAACTCCCAGTCATTATGGTGCACAAATTTAATATCCATAATCAAGCTTCTGAGATTTAGGGTGCACACAGCAAAAATTGTAATATAAAAAGATGTCGCAAGCTTGTTTGTTTCAAATACTTTCTTGCCATTTAGGGCTCCCAACATATTTAATATCCATAACATTATGAAGACAGGTTCGAGAAAAAGATTAAAAAAAAACTCCTAGTCATTATAACATTTAAATCACTTAAGAAAATCACACCAATATGCAATAAGAATAATTGCATTTGTAGAGATGTCACTTGCAGAAGTTAGGCATTTCTGAGCAAGAGTCATTTTTTTCCTGATCCATTCACTTAAACATTTTACATTCAATGTAACCTTCTCAAATTACATCAATCATTTTTTGCCATACTCATTAAAAAAAAACAGAATTTAATGATCATGAGATGCACAAACACAAATTGACCAACTGAATTACATGACATCAGACTAACTATGTAGAAAACCGTAAGAATATAAAAATCAATCATACCTCAATAATGTACTGGGCGGCCGCGGTGCGATTATTAAGGGCGGCCCATTGCAGGGCGTAGTAACCAAGACCGTCGGGCTCGGAAACGGAGCAACCCTCACTCTCCACCAAACGCTGCAGTTTGTCCATGTCGCCATAGGCCGCGGCCGTGTACACGTCGTTCCTCAAGCTTTCATCTTCCAGTATCGCCCCCTTCGTCTCATCGGAATAGGACTGCGTTCTATGATCTCTGGATTCCACCTCCTCCACTACCTCGATCTCCGACGCCATAATCCCCCAGAAAAATGATGCACTCCGAAATCCAGAAAATTCGTGTTGACGACCGATCGTTAATTTTTATGTATGAATTGAATTTGGAATGTGAATGAAGTGAGGAAATAATAGGGTTTTTCTGGGAAGGAGAGAGAGGAAGTTTGACTGGGTAGATTGGAAGTATTGATGAAGCAATCAAACGCCCTGGAAGCTGCCCATGGATATTCCAGATTTTTAGTTTGAAAAATGAAAACACTCCAATTTTAATTTATTTTATTTTTTACGACAACAACCTTTTTTTTCAAAAAAAAAAAAAAAGAACGAGAGAGAGAGAGAGAGAGAGAGAGAGAGAGAGAATGGCAAAATTAGAATGATTAACTTTTTCAAATCATCATCATAACATAATTTTAGTATGACTCGGAATTGTTACCAAGTCAAATGGTTTCATTCTTTCCCAAAATAAATATAGCTGCTATGTGTTCTGATGATAGAAATAGTTTATCACGCCTTGATTGACTTTTTTCAGCTTTGTTTCTCCATTATACAAGGCCTAGAAGTTAATTATGTGTAAACTATAAAGAGTGATTGGTTGCTTCAATTCCATAAGAATGTTCTGTTCTTAGATTGTATAATCGGAATCAGAGCAGACCACTACTACCTCCCAGTTGCAATCGTACGTGTGGCGACATCGGCATTGTAGTGTTCCTTTGGGATTTGCTAAGTTAGCGCAAAGTCATCCACGTAAGTTGTATGAGGTATTTGTGTGGGGTTTCTATGATTTTTGTTCCTCCACTTCAATGGCAAGCGCTTTTGAAATTGAGCACTCCCAATGTCATAATATCAAGATAAAGAAAATCTTCAAATTTGAATTATTAGCCGGAGCTCATAGAGCCGGATGTTCTTGGGTCTATATGTATTTCTCATTGATAGATAATTATTAGACTAGTGTTTCGACGATCGTCCAAACCATAATTAAAATTTTGATATGTTTTTAACAAAAAAAATAGAAATAATGTTTATGAATTGATTAATAAGAAAATAATAGGAGTAAGATAGTTTATATTTAAATGTGTTTGTTTAATTAAATAATATTTCATATACTTTTCTAAAAATTTTAAAAAAAAAAATTCTCCCCAAAAAAAACTAATGTTGAACTGATGAAAACTTACTAAGAAAACAAAATTTCAATACATTCATACATTGGAGCTAAAACTAGTGAATTGAACTAATCTTATTTCCTTGATCCTAAGGACGGACAAATCTCCGAGACCACTTACTACAAATTTTCATATTAAATAGAACTACGATATGCTTAAAATGAAAAAAAAAATGGTAATATGAATTCAATTAAAAGACTCACATGTAATCAAATATTTTAGTTAGGGTTATGTCTAATACGTCTGATGTACTTCAAAATAGATTAAGTCAGATCTAAGATTTAGATATTTTGAAACATCAGAAAAATTAAATATTTTAAATTTTAAATGAGAGGACAAAATAATTTATTTGGAAAATGAGTAAGAAAATTACTTAATAATAAAAAGAACTCGAAAAGCCCCAATTTCTTCTATTTTGTATGAGAACCAAATTGAAGTAGTAAAAAAAAAAAGGAAAAGCGTGAATGAATTGAGAAGAATACCATACTTATAAACAACATTAATTCACGCTTTAAGAAGCCTCTTGAAGCTTAAGCCCTAGTTAAACAAAGAAACATACCAACGGTAATATAATATTTTCCTTTCTTAATCCATTATTTCCTAAATTTCCAAGATTTTCAAGATCCTCAAAAATCTTCACGTCCATATTCACCTTCCTTAATTAATGCCCAAGTAACTTCATTGTTGAAGAGAAAATTCGGAAACAATTAACCCAGAAAGTTCTGTATTATAAAAAATATTTTAGTCATATAATCCAATGTAAGATCTTGTAATTGTTAGAAA